>CM047808.1:89373817-90771335 GCA_026214975.1 Gentiana macrophylla | reverse complement strand
GTTTGATAGTTGAGTTTGAGTTTGATAGAAGCTTCGGTTACAGAAAGTGCTTTTGATTTAAGAGAAAGTTTTTGGTGACAAGTTTATTCACCCTCCCCTCTACAAACTTGTGTTTAGCTTTTCGAGGACCAACAATTGGTATCGGGGCTTGGATTATTATGTTTGGAAGTGATCAAAGATATCTTACAAACCTTGATTGTTGAAAACCTACATGGTTATCGAGTTGTGAAAGCAATCAATTGAATGGATATATACAGAATTAAAATTGGCTTACTACCCCACGACTAAGCTTGTTTTGCAAAATATATCGATTTCGAGGATCATGTTTTGAGAAATGTTAAACCTTCTGATTCACGTACAAATCGAGAACCACAACTCGATGATGATGTGGATAGCAATCTCAATGTATGATGATGACAAATCGAGAGAAGTTCCGTCAACAGTAAATTCTCGAGAATAAAAAAAAAAGGAAAAGTTATTGTGAGTAAGCGATGGTATAAAAGATGCATTATAGCAACAAAGAAAATGTTCATTTCAAACAATGAAGCCGTAACAAGCAATCAAGAAGATGCATTCTTCCAACAGTTATCATCTGCTAAACTTCGGTCAAAAGAAACTACGAGCTTGTCAAGATAATTGGAAAAACTCACACCAGCTGGGGTTGAAACAAAAGATATAAAACTTGACAAAGCAAAAGAGTGGAATGAGTTTCTTGAAGCTGAAGTGTCAAATCTATTTGAAAGATTAATGTCTAGTAAATTTGACAAAAAGAAATGATGATTCCTCACACCTTACAGGTCTTGAGGTCTCAAAAGTATAAACTACAGACACAAGATCTTGGAAGACCTAGTGGATTGCCTGAAAGGAAATAAAGATGATAAATCAAAGAATCCTTGTGAAATGGAAGCTAAAGTTTAAGCGTAATGGTCTATCTCTAGGAAAGAGATGAGAAAGATTAATTCTCTCATCAAAAGCTAAGATTTATACTTGATAACTAATCGATCGGACCCAAAAAGATGTGGAGTTTCAAAAAAACTTAAAAGCGTTTTGCAAGCTAATTCGGTTCTTATGTTGCTAAAATTGAGAAAAGCGACTTAGGCAAAGGCGATGAATGGCAAATTGGCCAAAAGCATAAAACTTTCGACTACCATACATGGATTGGGTGACAAGACAAATCACACGAAGTCACGTGTCAATCAAGGAGAAAAGTAGATGTACATCACTGCAAATCTCATTGATTGCGACCGACTCTTGTTGAAAATGATTGAGAGACTCGAGAGCGCCAATCTTGACAAAATCTTGCTCAATCAATTTCAAAACATTCAAAGTTCCCAAAGAATTCTTAATCCATGGAGTAATACAACATTGATGAAGGAATCACCATAAAATGCAGGCGATTCCGAGTCAAAAATTCTCAAACTCCGATTCTATCGACTCAAATTGCGACAAAAACAAAAGATTCGAGGACTTGAAAATCGATTGATACGAAGGTCAATACTACGCATCGAGAAAATATCAAAGATTTCTACAAAAGCGCCGTAATCACCCGATGATGGAAAGAGTTTTAGAGACAATGATTCAAGATAAAGCATTACCATTAATGAACATCTGCTTTCCTAGTCTTTGGTTTAGACATATTTGGAGGATCTTCGTCTCTCACTTTTGGAAATGAAGAAAAAGGAAAACTTTGGAATGTCACGGCCTCAACAAAAATGAGAAGAATTTCATTGGATCCATTTATCAACTTGAAACAAGAATTCACATTCTTGACAATTCTTACGACCAAAAGCGTTATTGGTCACACTTGGAATCTCTACACTTTCAGCGGAGAAAATGGCGATCTATGCTATTTGGTTTGAGGAAAAGCTTGGATTGGAACAAGTTTGTTCTCAAGAAACTAGTCAAACAAATTTCAGACAGAAAAAGCAAAAAGCCAAAGGAAGGAAGGCTCTTGGAGAAAAGTTTTTATTGAAAAAAAGGATTCACTTATACGGTTCAAAGTATCTTGAACTATTTCTCATCTCAAAATCCTGAAGCGGAGGTAATAAAGAAATCAATAGCGGGTGGATCGAAGAAGAAAAAGTCGATGAGGAAGAGCAGGAGAGAAACTTCAAACCCCCAGCTCAAGTGAAGCTGTAAATACGGATGAAAGAACTTTAAGGGAGACAAGAAGGATGTGGAACAAATTTCTTACAAAGAAAGCTGGCCAGAAGACAATAATGCGATTGAAGATGAAAGCGAGGAAAGTGAACTTCAAACTAAGATGCATGAAGAATTCTTGAAGAGAGCAAAGAGAAGCCTTGGAAGATCTGAATTTCGTGAATGAGTATGAGAAAAAGTTATTAAGTCATTATCATGAAGCAGTTCCTGCATCTCAAACTCATGAAGCGTCTGCAAACAAATATGTCTTGAAGGATATTCCCAGCCGATTACAAGCTGGAAGATCTCGCTGCAAAGCGAAACTAAGGAGAAATTGGAAGGATTAAAAATGATGATCAGAAAGCACAGTAGAGACTACCCTGTGAAGCTCACAACTTACAAAAATTTATTTCATGACCGTTACTCGGGGTGAACAAATACTCAACATCATTACCTTGAACAAGTTATTTGAAGAAAGATTTTGTATATCTTCAAACAGGGGAAGATAAAGCTGAAGGTAATCTTGATCTTGATAAAAGCGAAAGAGTTGACAAAGGGCTGAAGGAATCATGTCAAAGCTGTTGGTTGAAGAACAAGGCAGAGACAAGTAGATGTTGATCTGCTTGCTATTCAACAAAATGGAGAACAGTTGATAATCGATCGAAGAATTAATTTCGAAGAAACCTTTGAAGAAACAAGAATGAGGAAGATGAAGAAGCCTCGATTAAGGCATGTTGAACATAAGGAAAGAAGCTTATAATCATGTGCGGATTGAAGGAAAATTTGAAGGCTAATGAAGAGTAAAAGACAAAAGCGGGGAAAATATTACGAAGACTAAAGAGAAAGGAACTTAGTCTTATTTGAGGAAGAAGAAGAAGGCGATGAATCGTGAGATCAAAAGAGATTTTGATAAAACTCAAGAACCAAGATAACGAAGAAGAAAATCGGTTGATAAATGAATACACGAATATCAAGCCGAGAGATAATGAATCAACGAGAGAAGGAAGGCAAAAGACTTCTTGAAACTAAAGCATTTTCCTTGGAGAAAAAGATGTTGTCTTTGGAAAAGAAAATTTGTAATCAATCCGGTTATTCAATTAAGCTTTGTAATAAGCTTCGGATGTTCTTAGTTTGTTACTTTAATTTATTATGATTTCTTGCATTATTCTCTTATTATTGCTTTTAGGGAGGGTTATGATACATCATCAAAAGGGAAATTGTTGAAAATAATATTTGTGTTTTGATGATGATTTATCAACGTATTAGTGAGATCACTTACAACCATTGATGATGAAGTCATAACTAATTGTTATAGTGCATAATGAAAGAAGAAGCAAGAAATGGTCTAGAGAAAAATGTATAAATTCTATCCTAGAGTGCCGAACTTTGTATAGGTTGTTTTGAGACAAGTATTGTACAAGATAGAAACTAGAGCGAACACACAGTCACCAACAAAGAAAAGCGAGTATACATATGAAGAAGCGAGGATCGGACTCGATTATGAAAAGATTGAAGTAGATAAGTTATTGAGGACCTGAGACTCGATTAAAGCTTGTCTAAAAAAGAAAAGCGAGGTGGCAAACTTCGATTAGAAGTGATTAAGTTGTGACTATAAGTCGAGGATTCGAGGCAAGTCTGTGGTGACTGGCCCGAACTATAGATCATGTAAGCTGAATAATCTTAAGGATAAAGATTATCGGTTACCGGGAAAAGAAGAAGGTGAATGGTGTACTCTAGCTTAGTCAGCGAAGTGGGATATCAAGTATCTGAGGTGCTCGAGTTTGAAGAAGAGTAGAAAAGCGAGTTAAGGCCTTGTTAAATTTGAAACAACAAGGCGACAAAAAATGATACATATGAACATTGGCTAAACAACAAATGTAACGGCTATAAGATTTATTTGACCGTTACATCACCTATAAATACGAGAGGAAGTGCTTGAAAAGCGAGAGATGCGAGACAAGGTTTAAAAGCACGTATCTAAAGATCGGATCTAGAAAATCAGATTTCATATCTGAAAAGGGAAATAACCAGAAATTTCCTTGAAGATTATGAAGAGATATTGATAACCCGTTAAGGGAAAAAGGCATCTTGGAGCTACATTGCCATATCGGAGAAGAATCGACGACTCAACTGAATTAATCCTTGATTAATTCTAAACCTAACACTGTGAAAAAAGGGTTGGTTGTGTATAGTTTGAGAGCAACTTCACTTTCCTCATACAGTTTGCAACTTAGTTGCCACAGTTTATTCTTTGCGATTTGCGGTTTGTGTTTGTGTTAGTGGTGGTGGTGAAGAGTCATTTCACCTCAGAAGGATCGGTGTGCGAGTGAAGGAGCAATCTTACATTTCTTCATTATGTGTAGGCAGTGAAACTAGGGTGTCGTGAAGAATTGTCATTAGGCTAGGATTTTGTAACGATTAACTCAAGATTACAGTGATACCTCACACCACGAGGAGAAGGGAGGCGTCACGGGATTACACCACCGGAACTTCCATAAACAAACTACTTGTGTTGATTTACTTTGGCATTTATACTTGTACTATGATTGCATTAATTATTAGATTATCATGCTATCACTTACTCAACAAACATTAGACAACGAGTCGGCTAAAGCGATACATAGGAGGTTTAAATCTTTAATGTCACATTTATTGTATAAAAGGCTTGTTATTAAGCTGCTTGCAAGTTAGTTCAATTATAGCATCAATAAGCCCGAATTAGCTAACTCACCACCACGAGTTAAAGGGGTTGGGCAATGACCAGGTCATGTGTGCATCGATTTGAGTTTGATAGAAACTTCGAGTTCAGGGGTACTTCCAGGTTTGGGAAAGTTTTGGTGACAATTTTATTCATCCCCACCTCTAAACTTGTGTTAGCCTTTCAAGGACCAACAACACCGCCTCTTCCTGATTTGCTAAGTAAATCAACAAGGTTTCTCGGCTTCACAGGAGAAGTTAAAGTCGGCGACTCGGCCAGGTAGCTTTCCGGATCATTGAAGGCTTTCTTACTTTCTTTATTCCCTTTGGAATGGACTTGTCTTTCTTAAGACCATAAGAATGGTAAAAGCACGTTATGCTTGACCAGGATAGGAATCATTCGAGCATCCATTCGCCCCGTTAGTCGGCTATACTTCCTTTATAATCTTGGTGTGGCATTTTATTCAATGCGTCTAGTTTATGCTGGATTTGCTCTAATTCCTTCTTTTGAGATCATGTACCACCAAAACTTGCGATCGACACAAGCGTGCACTTCTTGGGGTTGAGCCGTTTGTGTCTTCACCGGCCACATTGAATACTTCTCGACATCGAGTAAATCTGCTCGAGAGACATGCTCTTGACTAGGAGGTGTCGATCCACGTAAACCTCAATACACTACCGGCTGCTCACTTGAATATTTTATTTACTGACTCTACAATAAGTTGCCCCGACATTTTTAAACCAAATGGCATAGTGATGTAACGATGGGTGCTCAACTCTGTCACAAATGAGGTCTTCTTTGCATCCTCGGGGTCCATTGCTATTTGATGGTACCCTTGTAGGCATCTAAAAGGAAAATATTACAAAACCAACAATTGAGTCAACCAACTTTGTCGATCTTGGGTAAGGGATAACGATCCTTTGGGCATGCTTTGTTGGGATCGGTAAAGTCCCCACATCGCCAACTTCCGTCGTGGATTCTTCACGGGAATGGGTTTGCAAGCCCATTTCGGATAAACCACTTCTCTTATGATGCGGCTGAAGTAACTTATGTACTTCCTTCTCTATTGCTTCCATTTGCTCCTTAGCGAATTGTCTTTTCTTTTCGAGCAGGCCTCGTGTTGAATTCGGCGATTAGTCTATGTAATGCCGCTCGGGGAGATAGACTGCATATCCTCAATTTTCACATAAAAGCGTCTATAAACTCTTTTAACACCTTAACAATGGATTCATTGTGCTATTATGGGATCAAGATCCAATGTTCACAATTAAGTCTTTACGATCCTCCTACAACCAATTGCTTGACTCATGTCTTACGAGGACCAACTTTCCTCGTCTTCTAGGAGTAGGTCTTCCACTAGGACTGATGTACTATCATTTTCTATGCGGTGGCCGTGTAGCAACTCTGGCTGCTTCCATGTAAGCCTCGATCTCCACTGATCCTTGAAAGTTGGAAATTTCATCTTGATATATGGTGGGAGATCACGGCTACGAGGTCAATCCATGCGGGTCTTCCCGTGATGATATTATAAGGTGAGGGTGCCTAAAGCGACCCACGTAGTTAACCGTAGGGTCACCCCCTTGGTTCCTTCCCAAAGGTAGTAGGTAGTCGATCATACCCAGCGGATGAGCTGGTGGCCCAACAAATCAAGCAGGGAGGTGTACATGTGTCGACTCGGTATCCTATAACCATAGATTGAAAGATGTTGTGGTAGATTACATTGACCACACTACCGTATCAGCGCATATCGTTTCACTTTACATGCTTGTTGATCACAACCCGATAACTAACCGCTTCATTATTAATTACCAAATGTAGAGCCGCCCAGGACCATAAGTACCTCTCCGAAAATCCTTTGCCTTATCTTTGAAGTCGGGTGGAAGCGGCCGGACACACTCTTTATTCTATCCTCGGATCGGGAGCGGTGTTGGACCACCGAGATCGTGTTGATTGTGTTTATAGGGCGGTTGTCGACCTACCCGTCGAGGACACGAGGATTGGTCCTCTGCCGACGATACTCGTCTAAATCGATCTCGATCTTGACCGAAGTTTCTTCTTTTAAACTCTCTTGACCTCGGGGTTCCGCGTTAGTGATAGAGTCTATGACCTTATCCGATTTCCACTTTCATAACGGTAGCATCAATATCTCTTTGCAAATCTCTACAATGCTCAAAGTCATGGCCGTTATCTTCGTGATACTTGCAATATTTATTGGGGTCTCTCTATTCTCGAGAGTCCTCTCGTTGGAGGTAGGACTCGTGCTTCAGACCACTTCTTTGCATTATTCCGGGTACCTCGTGTGATACATTTAAAGGGATAAAATCTCTAAGCTCTTGCAGGCTCACTTTTTCTGAGTCGATCTGAAGCCCAGAGTACATTACTCGATCCCAAACCGACTTGTGTTTCTTATCGACTTGTCCTCGGCTTTATCCTTCTAGATTAGTGTACATGCAGAGGCCATCTTGACTATTAACCTTCTTCCCCTTGGCAATGTTTGTAGACTACTCCGCCACTCTTCCATCGTCTTGAGGAGCTTCTTATTTAACTTAGCATACAATCCACCTTTTAGTAGTCTTGCTACAAATGAGGTGATCGAGGAAGTGCTTCGGCATCTGAACTTGCATGGACTAAATCGTTAAATCTCTTGAGATATTGCAATACCGTTTTGTCGCTCGTTTTCTGATGGTAGAAGATCGTAGGGTTCCTTTGGAAGAGCTTGGCGGTAATGAAAGCTGCATAAATTTCTTGGCGGAGTTTTGAAGTGGAGATCGACCTCGGTGGTAGTTTCTGAACCACTCCCGGGCTGCATTACTAAGTAAGGCCAGGAAAGCCGTGCACTTCATCTCTTCGAGAACAGATCAAAGCGTCATATGTGTCATAAATTGAAAGAGATGATCCTGAGGGTCTTTGGTGCCGTCATATGGCTCCAACTTAGGCACCTTGAACTTGGCTGGTCGATGATAATTCACGATCTACTCAGAAAATGGTGACTCGAATGAGAGGTCGTCTGGTCTCTTTCCAGTATAGCGTCGAGCTCTGCTCGGGCCGCGTCCTGTGCTCGGGATTTGACTAGCTTTTTCCAGACCGTGGAGCCTGAGGACACAGTATCCTGCTCGTCATCTTTGTGCGACGAGACGGTTATGGGTACATACTCTGTCGGTTGGTCCTCTTCTCGTCCTTTTAGTGCTAATCAGGTATGCTTTTGAAAGCGGGTATATCTAAGTTTCTTAAGGCTTCCAACAAAGCTTTGTTGAGCGGATCTGGAAGCATAACTTCTTCTACGAGATTGGTGTTCTTTGGTAGGCTGCGTTTGGGTCCCTCTCCCGTGGCGGTTTGGCGGCGTTCTTGGCAACTTCCCGCCAGGGCTAATGACTCTGTAACAACCTTCTTTATATTCTTTGGTGGCATGATGATTACACTTGATCGACATCGTCAACAAATTGCCAAAAAAAAAAAGACCCTCGCCCACAGCGCCAATTGGCGATCTTTGGATCTCAAATCATGAATAAATCAGGTTGTAATTACTCTGGTGACAATTAATCCAAAAGCGAATCAACAACATGGATGGTGGTTATTGGGATTTTTAGGTGAGCTTTGAGTTGTCTCTCTCGAGTTGCTATGTATCAATTGATGTATATTGGAATCAAGTCTAAGTAGTTTCTTAGAGATTGTTTATCGAGAGGGTGTCTCACTTGCTTTTCTTGTCCAACAAGTATTAGGATTTATTTCTTAATCCACAAGGATTATTTCATATCAATCCGCTTTGATTTTGGGATAACTATAAATATATTTAAATAACATGATCGGTGTTATTAAACCATAGGATTCTTTCCAAATCTATAATCTAATATAGGGATCAGCGTAAATATTAGATAATGGGAGCTCAACCGTCTGCGGTGAAATGCTTTCGATCCGTCTCGACCTTAGATGCACTACCCGCTCGAGGCGCGGCCGAGCCGACTGCGGTGTGATGCGGTTGGGAGAAGCAGGTCGGACCTCCACTTTAGGGTCTGGCACGATCTACAAATTGATAAGGGGCCATGGCCTTAAGTTTGACACTCCTTTCTTTGGCCATTCCACTGAATGGCCAGCGTGGCGAGTGGTCAGACCACTAAATCATACCAATTTGCTATGCCTTTGAGTCACGAGTCATGCAATTTTCTTAAAATACTACGACCCGTGCTCTGGGTGTAGCAATTGCTACGGACTTTTAAAATGTTGCAGGCCAACTCTTGATCCGTTGGAATTTTAAAACTTTTCAAAAAAGCGCGGCCCCGTTACTTCACCCGTAAAAATTGCTACGGACTCATAAATCGTTTGCTACGAGTCCGTTGAATTTCTGCGGTTCACGCTATGAGCAAGTTGCCAAACAACCTTATGATTGCTCTGGGACCTTACACCCAGAGCGTAGCAATTTTCAGCAATTGAGCCTAGATCGTTGCAATTTCTATGAAGTACTCGAAATAAATGTCGGAAAAATATGACACGAAAATGAAGTGACGAAAGCAATAAAAGCTGTCAATCCCGACAGCGGCTAAGCCGAACGTCAGATAATGTCGAAACCGTTGAAGCTCCAAGCAAGCCAGCGCAGCGAATCGATTGGGTTTATAATCATTAGTTTCTTGGGATTAGTTTTTTCTTATTGTCGAAACATCTTATCATGAGCTACATCCAAGGCCCATTTCAGCCAGACTCAGTCTTACATAGAAAAATACCACCTAAAGCCTGTCCCACCTGATTTCCACCTGATTTACGAATTTCCTTATATATTAAACCGACGTGAACTTCTATTTTTTTTTTTTTTAAATTTGAAAAATTCTACAATAATATTAGTTGACCAAATATCAGCATACAGTAGTGATACATCATTTCTCTCTTTCAATAACCAATCTTCTTGAAAATAATCAATGTGCGTAATACATTGGGCTAAATAAAAAATAATTGATCAATTTAATCGAAATTTTATTTTTAAATAGTGGTTTGTCTTATTTATCTGAAAGTGTAGTCTTAGCATATCATTATTCTATCAACAAGGCTAGACCTTTACTTTTCCAACTGTCTAGAACTTCTGCCATTTTCTTCAATTTTTGGGTTCACATGTAAATTCTTCAAAGTATAGTTTGACCAGTAGCATGTCTTCTGTCTGTTGAAGTTTGATAACTTCAAACCTTGTTTTGCTTCTCTGCCAAGCTTTTCTGCTTTTTCGCTATTTTCATACCATCTTTTCTTCCATTTTTTTCCTCTAAAAATTTCAATTTTGCTGGCGGGTTGGGTTTCCTCAAACGAAAATATCACCTATTTCTAATCTTTCTGTAAAGTATAATGGCCAGCCAGTATGATCGGAATCCTTTTGCTGAAGAAGAAGAAGAAGTCAATCCCTTTTCCGTATGCTTTTTCCTTTTTATTTACTCTCATTTTATCAGTAAGTAGGTTTGGATTTGTTATCATGTTACTGTTCTATGTTCATCGATTTCATTTGTACTTGCTTTATAAACGACCTCTGTTTACATATTTTATTACTTTGATCTGTTTTCTGATACCTAGTCCTGAAGCTTATTAGTGTGAAGTGTATAGCCTGTGCTAACAATTGTTTTATTACCACTTACCACTCGCTGAAGTGTACAATTTTAGTTAAATGTCAATTATTAGTGAATATTATTATTAGAAGAAGCTAATTGAGTTTAGGGGATACTGTATGAAATCTGTTTATCCGCTATCACGGGGTTGTAAAGTGCATTTACAGTTTTGTATGTTGAAACTTATCAACTAGTTGCTCTGAGATTCAGAGAAAGGTGATAATGAGCATTTTATTGGTTGATCTAATTCTGGCTCTAAGAGCAAAGGGGATGAAGTGCATATAATTTACATTATGGATAGTCATTGCTTTTAAATTTTGATTATCTGGGGAAATTTACGTTTCTTACTTACATTTAGTTATAATCTATGTTAGGATGGAAGTCGTAAAGGCCAATCCAGGTTAGGTGGAGGTGCATTTAATACCACGGTAAGTTTTCTGTTTCCTCTTCACCTTTCATTTACATTTGATTTTTGTAATGGTGAATTAAGTTAACGTCTCGGAGGTAATGTCTGGAGAGTTTCTGCTGTTACTAAATTTTGGTGCATTGAAGTCCTTAAAGCATTCAAGGGAGTACTTCCAGATGGATGAGGCATGCTAAAATTACATATAATTTTAAGGAATTTATTTATTTTTGGTTTCAATGCATTTAATTGTCATGCAATCCTTCCCTTCTTTGAAAAGGTATACATATTATATCTGTAGGGGTTGCTTAAATAAGTTTTCTGCAACAAAAGGAATTCTGAGAACCTTCTTTTGTATGTGCTTTTGCAAAGTATGAGCTGCTATGAAGATGTTGTTGCTTGATTTTCATACTTAGATAACAAATTATCTAGTCTTACCTTTCTGAACAAAGGGTACAACCTCAATCTTTTCTATTTGATCCTTTCAGAATGTTCCTGCGGCAGCAAACTCTAGGCTTTAGCCTCTTCCTCATGAACCTGCTGATTTTTATGATCGGACTGCCTCAGTAGATATCCCCTGGATAGTGCTGCGGTAACTTGTTAAGATTGCTGCCAAATGTTAATGTTTTCTTCCCATACATATACTATATGCTCCTCAGTCCTCTTGCTTGGCTGATTAAGATCAGTCTTTATTATAGGATTTGAAAAAGAAAGAGAAGGAGCTACAAGCTAAGAGGCGGAATTGAAAAGCGAGAACAGGTACTGTTTGTGTTCCTGGGCCTTGTTAATGTATATTATTGTTTTGACTTTGTTGTTCAAGTATTGCCTGGGTTAAACTATATTAAATGCAAAGCGTGCTACTTTAGTAAGTTAGTTTTGCAATGAGTTCTACTTAGTGCGTGCAATATTGGGTCAGTGCTTTCAGGGCCGGTTTGTGCTGTTGGGCAAATAACAACTTGAGATTATCTGTATCTTTACGTATTGTCATAATCTGTTAATGAAATAGCACTCTCACTTCAGTCTAGACAAATATGTTTGTTGATGCTCTTTACTTGCATACTTGAAGTACATGAGTTTCCCCATTTTCCACTGTACTTTTCATGGCCTCCACTTTTTGGCTCAAGCGGGTAGAAGTCAATTCTCTTTTGTAGTTGTGAATTTTTAATGTAAACCCAGTAAAAACCTGTCCTGATTTTCAGCAATACTAAGTAGTAGAGGAACTAGCTGCTTATAAGTAACCACTTGAGTTGTCTAAGTCTGACCAATAATCTGAGAAGAACATTAATATGCACAGAACATGTGGAAAACAAAACTGTTTTTCTTTTTTTACATGAGTTTCAGGCAATTTCTTTGTAGTTGTTTCAGTCTTTCAGATAATCATTAATTGTAGTCAATCCTTTGTTTATGTCTTAATTAGTTTCTTGTTGCTCTTTTTAGGAAGTGAGACGAAAGAAGAAGCTGCAGCCAGAGGTGATTTTTTTTTCTTGTGCACCATTTTATTTATCTTCTCAGATGTAACTTGTATGTCAGGGTCTTTAGGTAAATGTAAAACTGAATCTTGAGCCATAGTATTCTTTTTGTGAATGTTTAGGAAAAGTGAAGTGCAAAATTGAGTGAAGGTAAGTGAGCTAGTTATAATATGCTTTTGTTCGCTGCAAGCAAGCATTTAAAAGCTATTTGGTTGCCAAGAATCGACTAAGGAATTATTGTGTGAAGCAAAGGCTGGGTCTTTAAAAACTTTTATGGGCGACTTGACATCAATTCATCAAAGAAGGCGGAGGGTGGGGAGACATAAAATGTGAAAGGTAGAAGAAAGATTTATTTTTGTTTACATGAAGGATAGGTATCATGAAGGTGTTTGAGGCAATCATTCCTTGAGAGATAATCATTCATCTTGATGGAGTCAATAAGTCTGAGGAGTATTGAGTCTTGCACATTGCTCGAACAAAAAAATGATCTAAAAGGATGGAACATTGGGAAATAATTGTACCATAGGTATAGGAAAATTTAGGGAAGAAGCTATATATCACTTTAAGATCTTATTGGTATGAAGCCTATGATAATGATTTGACCTGTGGAGAACAATTATTATGCCTTTGGCTGAAAGCAGGAGGATGTATGAAAGTGTACAGATCACAGAGGTCAAATTCATATGAATGTATTGGAACTAGTGAATAAAGAAGGCTAAGAGTGAGTGGCTGATGTGTTGGGGATCAATTTGGGACATCAAGAAAGTTAACTATGAAGGTCATACCTCTCTCAGGAATACTAGTTGAAGGATTTTGCATGGAGAACACCCCCTCTTTTGTTCTTCTTTATCTAAGTAAGATATATCGCAAGGAGAAACAAGATCTAACAGAACGTGTACTCCAAGGTTCTTAGAGAAATCAAGTGGACTTTGGAAAGAAAATATGTAAGAGCAGTGCATATCTAAGCTGTAAAAACATGTTGAAGACTTGGTGACAAGGAGGCTAGATGTGGGAGGATTCATTTGAGAGCATTCTAGCATTTAATTAGATTCAGCTGTGAGTACCTCTTTTGGCATTTGTAATAGATGGATTTACTAAGAATACTCAGGAGACAATACCATGTTGTATGTTGCTTGCAGTTTAAGATTTGTTTTATGTCAATTAAAAGGGAATTGGTGAGCAGGTGAAGTTAAGTATGGTGAGAAACACAATAGATAAAAGGTTTTACATAGGGCAGAGAGTCAGACACACTATATGCTATGGAAGTTCAGCATTATCAGAAGGAAGAGTCAGTCTTTTAGCTAAGATTGGAGATTGAGGGTGTTATTTATAAATTATCTGTGGTCAATATTGAAAAAAAAAAAACGTAAGGATGTTCTATATAGTATTTGAGTTAGATAAATGAAGTGGGAAAATAAATCATGCAACTTATTATATATATAATGTTCCTTTAGAGCTCAAAGGTAAGCTTTACAGATGCCACAAGACATGCTCTGCTGTAAAATCTGAATGTGTTATTTGTGGACATGGACTGAAAATGATTATAGTAGATTGGAATGCAATAATATGCGGACATCCCTTTGATGGCTGAATTAAGAAATAGAACCAAGTGTTGTCTAAGGATTGGGAGGAAAATGTGATTGAGAAAATAAGACCACTAGGGAGATGATTGACCACGTGTAGAAACCCTGATGCATCTATCAGGCTTTAAGAAAGTTTAGAAAGTATTGATGTCAAGTGGGATTGGGGAAGATAGGATAAGGCGTGAAGTAACTAAAAGCGCTGTTTCATGCTTCTGGATTAACGAAGATATAGTGTGAATAGAGTGCATTTGCACACACACACACAAAAAATAAAAAATTAATAATAAAAATTACCATACACATATGCTGTGTGTTGGATTAAGGCTTGAGGTGGTTGTTTTATTCTTCCTCTCCATTCTGAAACCTGGGTAGCTTTAAAACTATCGGCGTGTGACTGGTGGTTGCTTTTGAAGTCTGGGAGATAACTGACAGAAACACTCCTTAAGATTTGATAAATTACCATCAAATCTAAAAGCTTTAGGCGTAAGAAACAAGTTTGATCTGTACATATATCCATTCTGACATGTCTCCTCATGTGTGAGCTTGTCAACACGCAGATAAAAGTAGACACATAGCAGAGCAGTAGTACCTTTTGCTGTAGTGTAATAAATAGGACAGTGAGGTTTGATCAGGTGACTTTGTGCTCCATTTCCATGATAAATTACAATATCATCTCAAAGTTTAAAATATTAAAGAGAAGGAGTAATTTATACAGATATCTATCATAACAGACCTCTAATGTGGTAATATAAAAATTTCCTCCAAACTATGTGTTGCTTTAGTAAATTAAAAGAATTAACGTTAACCTTTTTTTCAACTTTACCCTTATGCTTACTCCATTAAAATTTTCATATAAATCACTATATTCAATAGCTTTTGAATTGCCAAGATGTATCATAGTCTTGTGGCACCACATATACCAAACTAGATGGAGTTAAAGGCAAAAGTGTGTACACTTGGTCCTTTAGTGGACAAGCGTTCTCAGAAAATGCTTTGGTTTGCTGCCTTATTTCTTCTTCCTTGCCTGTTACATTATATGGATTCCTGGATGAACTTTTTCTTAGATATGTGTAACTCTATGATGTTGTCAGGATGACATTTGACATCTGTTTGTTTTGTTGCAGCTGGTATTGTCCTTGAGGAAAAAAACTGGCCACCTTTCTTCCCAATTATTCATCATGATATTGCTAATGATATACCAATTCATCTGCAGAGAATGCAGTATGTTGCATTTACGACCTTCTTGGGTTAGTCAAGTTTGCTTTTCCTATAGAGTTAAATGTTTCTCTCCCTCCCTCTCCCCCCCTCTCTCAGTGCGTATGTGATAGTGATGCCCTTGTAGTGTGGAATTTTATTAAGTTGTAACCTCTATTATGGGTTATTAATGAACAGGACTTGTAGCTTGTCTTTTCTGGAACATTATAGCTGTTACTACTGCATGGATAAAGCATGGAGGTAGTCTATTGTAATGTAGTTACTTCTCTATCTTTCCCTCATTTGTTGTTCATGCTTGTTCATCCAGATAGACTATTATTCTTCCTTTTTCTTGGATGCAGATGTGAAAATCTGGTTCCTTGCAATTATATACTTTGTATCGGGAGTTCCAGGGGCTTATGTGTTGTGGTATAAGCCACTCTATCGTCTTTTAGGTAATATTTTTTTAATATATTTTGCTGGAGTAATGGCATTTTACTCCTGTCTTGTGAGAATTCACAAAATCTTTTGAGTTTGATTGAAAGTGCGATATTGTCAAATCGCAAGTAGATTTGTTTGTGAAGTTCTTTTCACTAAAGCTGTTGATCTTTTCCCTGGTCCTGGTTAATAGTATTGCTGGTTCAGACCTTGTTGTTGGAAAACCAATAGCCTCATGTGAAACGGGGTTTTACCTGAGAAGGAAACATTTAAGTATCATAGTTATTTGTACTACCTCCGTCCCGAAATATAAGTCCATTTAGCTTTTGATTTTGTCCCATAATGTAAGTCCATTTAGATAACCAAGGAAGCATTTATTACATTTTCTCAATTCACCCCTCATTTATTATTTATGCACCTACTTTTCACTACTTCACATTAATGACAATGAAAGGTCATTTTATACTTTTCATCAAAATTAATGACACATAACCAATTTAACCAACTTTTAATCTGTTGTGAAAACCCCAAAATGATCTTACATTTTGGAAGAGAAATATTTATTAAATTTGTGTTAACTAAATATATTCAATTTATGTTTTCAGGACTGATAGTGCTATTAAGTTTGGCTGGTTTTCCTGTTTTACTTGGTAAGTATGATGCATGTACCTTTGTCAAGATTCTTCTATTTCTAATGTAAGGATGACTGAAGTTTGTCAATTGTTTTCCTTTACTTACTTGCAGCTTCACATTGGCTTTTGCATCTTTGCTGCGATTGCTCCTCAATTGTTTTTAAAGGAAAATCTCTAGCGTAAGATCCTTGCAGCCTTGACATTGTGCTCGTATGAAATAATAATTTTGTCGTTTCAAAGATTTAATGTTTTAACATTTTCATGTTTTGGAACAGTGGTATCCTTCCAGCTGTGGACCTAATAGGCAAGCAAATTTTAGTTGGGAGTAAGTTTGATTGGTTTCTGTTGGATGTCTGGAAACATTTGTTGGCCATTTCTAAGCATATATTTTACTTTGCATTTGCAGATTTTCTACTTTATTGGTTTCGGGTTATTCTGTGTTGAATCACTGATCAGCCTTTGGGTTATTCAGGTTCGATATAATGCCTATTATCCTTCTAGTTTTCAAACAGATGAATAACCTCCATTTCTATTATTTATTATACATGCATTATGTTGATGCAGCAAGTATACATGTATTTTTCGGGAGTGGAAAAGCAGCAGAGATGAAAGCGTGATGCGGTAGAGGGAGTCTTGAGCAGCAATTTGATCGGGAGATTCTCGGTTAGGAGAGTCTTTATTGCCCCTAGATCATCTGATAGATGTCATTTGTACAAAAAAAAAAAAAAAAAAAGATAAAATATGTTTTCCTTTTCTTTGTAACATTTACAACCTGTTGGAAATATGTGAAGTTCATTTGTGGCCTTACTACATGCTGTTATATATTATGATACAATATCTTTTCTTCTGTAAATTTGAGACATTCAGTTAAGCCTTCGTATTGTTTGGAAAAATGCATTTGATGATTTTTTTTTTTTTTTGGCGTTGGGCTTTTTACGTTCTTTCTAGGCGTAATAGTTACCGTATCGGTCATTGAACTGAGTTCAGTGATTGTTCGATAAACAGGTGGTTTCAGCATATTTCTCAAAAAAAAATGAAGCTTTAATGGTTCGGAGGCGTCGTCTAGCTCGATCTGCAATGATTTTACACCTGCTAGGTGGAAATGTTGTTAGATTCTATAGTAGAGAATAAAAATCTTTTTTTGATAAGTAGAAATGTGATACCTTAGGCCACAATTGTTGAGGGAAATCCTCATCAATGAAAACATTTGTACCATAAAAGCACCCAGGGCAAGCTGCATACCAGATTTTTTTAGCAATGTACAACTCACTTGGACCAAAATAGCCTGTGATATTGTAAAAAGATATTGAAGTTATGTAAAGTGTGTAAAATATTAGTAGTTTTTATAAGAACAGTTTATTTTTATTTAACCAGGGTGGGTAAGGCGAGGAGATGTACCAGTTCGAATTCTTTACGCCTGTGGAATGTATGGATCAATTGCGATGTAAGGTTGAGGGGTGGTGGATAGCGTAAGGTGTGAAATTTACGATAGCTTTTAGGTGATTGTTTGATTTCTACAACATTTATTTTTCTAAGATATCGCACTTGGCTAATCCTTTGTACTACCCGAGTATGGAGCCACTCTAATGCGCTTGCATAACATAATCGACAAACTGTTTGTGGTTTGCTAGGAGTTATGCGCCTTCAGAAAGCTTAACAGGTTGCCCCATATAGTCAATAACATTGGTTTAATTGCATAATAAAATTTAAGGTTAGTGATATGCCTAACCCGCAAAGGACCAGCGGATCCACAATCGGGTTTATCGGCCTTAAGCGGTGGTAGGAGCCTGTCCCCACGAGTCCGCATCAACATAAGCGGATCGGACATGATATGATCAAAGTTCATCGAAGCCTTGATCCGCCTCTCAGATTAACTAGTCCGCCTCGGTGAGCTGCAATACTAAGCGAACAAGGCGCCATATGACAACCCAAAGATAGGGCTCGGTGAAAGGCCATGTGGGATTGCGCCCTTCACGATCCGCCCAGCCGGTATGCAGTGCGATTAGTGTCAGCGGCTGTCACATCATCTTTATTATGTCTTGTCGTCATTAGCTTAATTGTACTTAGAAATCACGCCTATATATACGGAGCTCAATGTAACGATAAAAAGGATCGAATAATATACAAGCGAGACAACACTTTGCCAATTTGTTACGCCTATCAAGCTCTCAGTTATAGCTTAAGTCCGACCACCACCTTTTCATAAACACACTTAAGTCTCACCGGCGAAATCACCTTCTAAGCAACTAGATATCGCTTGCTAAACAACCGTTACCGCCACTTAGTAAAATATAGGCCATTTCAAGAGTTTGTTTTAGTTTAGCTAGTTAGAGAACTTCATATTTTGTGTTGTAAAGACCTTTGAAGCTTCTTCAATGGAGTTATGTAAGTCATCTTGTACATCATTTTCATTCTCTTAGCCTACGCACCCTCTTTTACTTTACTCCTGTTGCCTTCAATTTGTTATATTTAATGTTGTAGCTTAATCACAGAGTTAAATTGTTAATGCATTGTGTGGAGTGGTGACACAATTAAAGCTTTCTGTTAGCACTTTTAACTTCTAGATTAAAAATCATGTTGTAATGAGTTTATCCCCTGGATATGGCTTAGTGGTGGCGGCGTGGGTGTGTAGTGCGGCTGGAGGCTATATAATTTGGAGTCGGCGGTTCAATTCCCATAATGGGGTTGATTCCAGATTGATATGTGCCGGATGCACGGTGGTGAAAAAGGCAGCCCATATTGGGCTATAAGCGATTCACAGGTTTACTTTCTCACCTGACTTTCTTGTGAGATCGGGGTGAGGGCAGCTTAATGTTAGGGTTTAATTTTTTTGTTGTAATGAGTTTTTAGTTTACTTTCTAAGACCCAACCTTTTGTGGCTTAGACTATACAAGCTTGAAATATCGATTACTCTAACGAAATTTCAATTATCACGAAAATATTTGTTGATGTGGTAAGCTTGACTAATAACCATATGGATGTCGATCATGCAAATTACGTAACACATTTCTAGATATCAATCATAATCGTTGAATATGAATGAATTAATAAGAAGTTATTAATAATATAATGTACTAAATTATTTAGTTTATTGAAATCATTTGAATTATAATTCATTACATATGACCAACATGTTAGAAAAACCTACTGGCTCACAAACACAGGAATCATTTATCAGGTTTACTAGTCATATACCCGTGCGTGTCGCGAGGGTTGGAATAGTAAATAGTCGTATATCTATCAAATTTTTTATTGTGTCTTTCTCCAAGCGGCATCATTCATTATATACGGCCCGGTTGTGAGACATTAAAAGAAATGGCGGTGCATAGTAGTTGATAGAATTAAGCGAACAAAAAATGTAACAACAAAGGTAATGAATCATAATATTGACGTGAATCATTGTATATGATTTAAGCTTTCTATAAAATTTGAGTAGCACCTAACATATATTGCGACTATTGCAACAACATTCATAGTGTTGAAGAACAACTAATGGTAGTCAAGCATTATTAGTGTATGGAAGGAACTCAAACCAAGAGTTCACCTTAAAAGAAACCCATAACCAATCGGCGCATGTCAATGTAATGAAGGTCTTATAATTTAATTGCAAGTGTGAGTGTGTTTACAAATCACACACACAACATAATGCCCATGAATAAAGACCTGAGGCAATGATACATTCATTTTCAGCTTGAACTACTACATATCTAAAGTCTTTACAATGTGTAAACACATCCGATGTCTAAAGTCGCATTGGTTTTGACAACAATTTCATCAATTTCCACCAAATTATAATGGAACATAATCTATCCCGACTTGAATGTAGATAAATAAATAAATAAGAAAGACACGAGAAAAATAGCGGAAAAATGAACGATAACATTTGCTTTAAAATTTAAAACCAAGCAATCCAAATAATACATTTTGTGGATGGTTTTCAATCAATTCTTGAAAAAAAAACACAAATGATACATCAGCAGGATAAAAATAAAAATAAAAATAAAAATAGTAGATTAAAAATTCCTTTTTATTCACAGATGTGGAATTTAGGTTTCCAACTTCAACCATAACCATCCTCATGCATTCCACCAAAATGTTGCACACTTGCTACCACTGAAACAAATAAAATGGGAATATACAACGTGAAGCACAATAAATATGGATTTTTAACAAATATATTCATATGCAACAACAATTTCCCAATCTTGTTCTCCTCGGCAGCCAAAGAGGTATTCCTCTTTTGGAGGTGTTATAGGAATGAAAAGAATTTTTACCATTCTACGGCACTCTCTCCATGCAGGCGAGAGCATTTTCCTCAGTTGAGGAATTTCAAAGGAGACATTATAAAAAAATTCAACTTCTTATTTTGCAACAAATCCAACCATAGACTTGTGATTGTGTCACATAAGCGAATTGGACAACTTATTAAGAATTCAAAATGAACAAATAAAAATCACTAATAATACCAAGCAACCTTGTGTATGTATGAAATGAAACAGATGGATGAAACAAAATATTATATTTGTTAACAAAAGTAAAAGTAAACAAAATAACATTTTGTGTGCTTATTAATACGATTTCAGTTTCTGCGTAAACTTGCGATTTGGTTTATGCAAGCTATAGTGATTTTTGAAGATTAAAAAAAAAAAAAAACAATCATGCTGATCGAATGAACACTGCTTAATTTAAACATCCGCTTGGATTTGATTGGAAAAACATGAAAGGAAGAAGAAACAAACCTGCAGATGAAATCAGAAGACATGAAAAGTGGAAATACATAACAAAAAAAAACTAAATTATGGAAAAGTTCAGGACAAAACAAAAACTTGAGAAAATTTCAGTAAGAACGAGAATAGCCACAGCGCCATATTAACTGTACTTGCTAAAAAATTTCACCATAGTTGAGTAATACCTCTATTGAAAATCAATGAATAACAATATAGAATAACTATGCGAGGCCACTCATAAAAAAAGAAAAAAAAAAAAAAAAGGAGGGGAATAAAGGAAGAAACATGAAACTTACTTTCTTCATGAAAGTGCAGTTTGACCAGTCAAAAAGATGGAGCATTTATAAGTTGCAATGAAACTGGAAAAAATAAATGGTAAAGTACATCACACACACTTCAGAAATGCATTGAGGTGAAACAAATTGATATTTCATAATGTCAAATCCAAATAGAAGATAGACAGTTAATCTATTAGTTCCTTATGATTAGCAGGAGGACAAAATATTATAGGCAACAGAGAGAAGAGTAGTAGGATCACCTAAATTCGTTGAAGTAGCTGTTGAAATTCAAGATCCCTGTGAAACAGAGCTTGTCTCCTCACCATTTCAGCCGTAAAAGAAGACATAAAAGAAATTGATTTGGTTAAAGCAGGCGGTATCAACAGTGAGAAGTACCAAACATACAATATAACAGACGTGAACCAAACTTGCAAATTAAGACTCAAAAGCACAACCAACAGACATGGTCAACACTTGCAAAATAAAAAAAATGAATGGATCTTTGAATTAAGAAAAATACTTAAAAGGTTGTTGTAAAAGGAAAAAGGGGAATGCATAATATAACATCAATACCCGATACAAAATCATTGTTTGTACTTAATATGAATTCTCTCATTAGCCATTGAACCAGTCCGTAGAAATTGATCATTTATTTAGGAAGATCACCCTCCATAAAGTTCATTCGTCCTGATTTCACAACTTAACCTGTCATATTAAAGCTCATAGTATCTTCTTTTAAGACCCGAGCACTGAAGGCCAGATGGCCTAACATTTAAATGCACTCCTTGTGAATAAAGTAATACTTTTCAGTAAGAATAAACCACGATCTACGAAAGCGGAGTAAATAAACTTTAAGAAAAACGCCCAAAAAAACAAACATGTGATAACGGAGGTGACCTGCATATAACTTGAAAAGAATGGAATTCTTCTTCCAACTTCACTTTTAGAAAAAATTGGAATCTAATCCTCAATGTAATTACAATGTGAAAGGACAACAAAAACTTCGGCCAAAAGCAATAAACTGACGCACAATATTCATCAATATATTCAACTGAAAATCAACAAAGAGTAAGGCAGATAATTGTCCTTTTTCTCCATCAAAATAAATAAATAAATAAATACATACAACCTCAAGAACGACATAAGAAAAGAAACTGAACAACCAAAAGACGGTCATATTATTTATAAAGCGGACATGCTTATCATTAAAAAAGAATGGAAAAAGCTAAAATTGTTACCTTTCTGGAAAAATATTAAGGATTCTTGAAATGAAATTAATGTTTGGTTAAATCACAAAAAAGCTAAAATTCTTGCCTACCAGAATAAAAATCGTTACCATTGAAGAGGCATGGATCCTATGAGTGATGAACGACTTAGTAAAACTCCTTTTGGGTACTAAAACACCGCTTCAAATCCAATGCATTGAATAAATCTCAAAAAACTGAACTTGATTTGAGGAAATTTTATAGCTGGCCATCAATTTTTCATACTGTGAAATCTTTGCACAGATGATGAAAATATATATAACCAAATAATAATCATCACTGAATTAAACTGAAGTACCATAAAAAAAATCCAGAAAAGTACCTTCAAATTTTTTTTCTAGGAAAGTGAACAGAAAAAACGACGAACAAAAATATTAATAACGCGGACCTGAAAAAAATGACGGCTATGGATCAGGCACCTTGTCTTGCATAGGATTTTCTAGCATTATCAGAAATTTGGTGATTGTTATAGCGAAGAATCGGAACTAATCGGATTGCAGGTAGAAACCGTCAAGGATCTATATCTATATCTATTTAAAAGGGTGATTTAACCAGATCTGGAATTATTGCCCCTTCCGTATCCGGAAAGCTCAACCGTTAATTAAAACAATGCAGGTCAACTCGATCTTCTACATCCCGGAACAATCTAACAACTCTAACAAATTCCTAAAATCCTTTCCCAACAATTACAAAGCTGAAAATTTTGATCATTCTATTTAAATCCTCTTAAACCAGGTCGTATCATATCTGAATCATTGCAAAATTATCTAAATCCTTTCAAATTTCAACTGCATCGCTCTATCTTATTTGAATCCTTTCAACTCAACGCCATTTGGTCATGTTATGTCAAATATTAAGCCATAAAACAATGGAGTGCGCTTCAGCAGTAAGGAAGGTGCACGTCAGCAGTAAAGGAAGGATCACAATCGAAGGAATCATCTCCATGGTCGGCAGTCAACACTCGACATGCACCATTTTCATCCGTATCTCAATTTTTTAAATAATAATTGAGATTTTTACTATAGACTAATTTTTGATTTTAATATCACATTCTACCATTGAAGTAAGTAATGTGTCGATAAGTGGTGTTGGCTTAGCTTGGAGTGAGCTTTAATGTATTTGGTTTTTCTTGCTTTCAGGGAGCTAATTGTCTCTATAAGAATGTTATCATTTGTAGTTGTTGTTGTTGTTGTTGTTTTTTAAAAGCTTTGTGATCCTTATATTACTTATGGTGTTGTACAAAATCACCATCGCTATGAAATGTGAAAATGGTCTGATTTTCAGATGGGAAACCCAAAATGGTGCATGAGCGGAGCTTAGCGACAATTACAAAGAAAATAGCGATGTATTTCTTCCGGATGATGAGTCGTTTTGTCTAAGAAGCTTCACTGGGAAGTAAAAGTCGACTCAAGTGTGTCTTGCAGCTGGTTCGGTCAGGTGTTTCTACGTTGGTACTATAGTTTATCTACGTTGATCGTTTTCATGAGAATGTACTAGCTTTGTTATGATTTTTGTAATATGAATTTGAATAACTTACAGCTTTATGATTTCATGTTTTGAAATATAGCGTAATAAGGCATATCTTGTTTTCATGTTCCAGTCATTTATTATTTGAGATGTTTTGTGGGCAAAGCGTGAATGATAAAACTCTCAACCCATGGGTATGTAAGCATTAGTGTAATGATTTAAAATGTTGTGAGATTGTTTATTAGTGGCTTGGAAGTTGTTGTGACCCCATTTCTTCTATTTTTGTTCACCTCTTTTGTCATGATAGATGATGGATGAGGTTTGAATTCCAACACCTTGTTGTTGTTGAGGACTGTGTCAATTTTGTGGATGTTCTAGCCCTTTATAAAGTTGCTGGCCATCTCATTTTCTTGGTATGTTGCAGCTTGCCAAATTTTCTTCCGATTCTCACCCTTAACTTTCGCATTTCCATCTTGATACCTTTTATCTACCAATGGGTTCTCTAATTATTTTGTGCTGATGTTTTCTTTTGTGTGTGTGTATGTGTTTCTTGAATAAATGCGGTGTCGTGTGTCGTGATCTGAGGATACAACCAAGTCTCTCGTTTGCTTTCGATTAAAATTTGTCAATGTTTGATGGTATTTTGCACTCTTCACATTTAAATTGTGTATATAAGCTCATCGACTCAGGTTTGATTACATGACAGACATGTGATGAATTTTGACTTAATTGCATCAGGTTTGATAGAGAAGTATGTGATGCTATAGTGGCAATCGCTTTATAGGAAGGCCCAATATGGTAACATTTATGCTTTAGGTAGTGTTAAGAAGCCGTTGAGCACATCTTGGTATGTATTAATCTTAACGTAATAGTACTTTTGCTAAATCGCAGCAATGCCTGAAATTTGTAGTCTTTCTTAATATGATATGGTGACAAAGTGCAGTTACTTCAGCGTATTATCTTTGTTGTAGAGTATGATATTTTAGGGTTGGTGCAGTATGGTTAAAGTATCCCGTGCATTATGCAGGGAGTTTGAAATATAATTTATATTCTAAAAGGAGTACAACACCGGACCTTTGAAAACCTCCTTATAAGTGAAGTTGTTCCGTTACCAAAAATTTCTTCCCAAAGCGCAACAACCTCTTCAACAACCACTTGCAATTAGTTGCTTTATCTCTCATAGTTCAATGGTTGTTTTTATTTATTTATTATTTTTTTGCCTCTGCATAATTACTGCAACAAAATCTATTTCAAAATGATGAAAGTGTATTTTTATTTTTATTTTAAAGAAGATCGTTAAATAAGCCGGAGGCAGAGAACAAGCAGTATATTCTACCTTTTGGTATACACTCTTTTTAATCTGGTCTATATCATTTTCCTCTTTTAGCCATTGCATGACTAACGTATTTTGTAGGTTGACACATGTAATGTTTTTATTGTAATTTTTTCGCGTAATTTTGTAGGCCTTATTTTTGCAAATTCTTGCTTCTGATAATCTGATCACATGAAGATTCCTAGAGATTTAAAGGAGGCATCATTACTGAGTGTTGGATTGACGATAGAAGCAACTTTATTTATCATCTCTCTATATATATATGGAATGGTAGGAAAGTGCAATTTAATTATGATTCACAATTTGTGGCTGAAGAGTTTTCTTGAGTTACATATTCTATTAATGCCAATTGTAGAACATTTGTGATTGGTTTTATTAATGCCAATTACAATGGATCTATTGATAAAGATAGATGATGCATCGATAATGTTTAAAACGGTGAATGTTCAACAGGTTTAGCAAGGTGGTGGGCGTGTATCTTTGAAAAAATGTTTATATTTTAATACTCTTATTATTAGCTACATGTCAATATAACTTCAGTTAATATTTTTATATTGATATTTTATTTGATACGAGTGTTACAATGAATATAATTATATAACACTCCTATAAAAGAGAATCTCTAAAGAAGATGTTAAGTTTCTAATCTTTTCCCATTGTATGCGCTGCATCTTTCATCTAAAATAGGTGAAAATATAGATAATAAAATTGTGAAAATTCCTCCTCCAAAAAAACACAAAAAAAAAACAAAAAAAAGTGAAAAATCGTAAGGAAAGGAGGTGGTCTGTGCATTCTACGAGAAACAAAAACTTTTAATACTCCATCCGTCCTATTTTATTAGTCACGTTTAACTTTTCTTACAGATTAAAAAATATGTAATTAATGCTTTAAATCTTATTAAATGATCCAATATTATTACATTTATACCCCTTAAATAGTTGTTGAAGCATTTAATTCTATACTATTTTTATTGTAAATAGAAAAGGACATTTAAAGAAATTTGACAACTGTCGATAAAGTAACAAACCAAAAAAGCGTGGGCGAATAAAATGAGGCTATGAATATAAAAAATTGACGCTAAAGAAGAAAAAAAAAGAAGTTTTGCCATGTCTAGCTGACAGAATCGGCTTTCTTGATTATCATACTACTTACACTGATGCATAAACATGCCCAAAAATGACACCACTCTTGTAAATCGGTAAACATAATACCGAACCAAAAGCAGCTAATAAAATATATAAAATTGCCCGAAAATCAAACTACAATAAGAAACAAATGACTAATTTAAAGACGCAAAAGCGATATTTGTAATTTGATTATGCCTGCACAAACTAAGAAATTACAATGTAATGAAAGAAGACGAAGAAGAAGAAGAAGAAGAAGAAGAATGTGTAAGTAAAAACGCGTGCCCGACTCCAAAATCCTTACACCTTATACTGACGTTTGTAGATTTGTCTTCGCCTACGTTGTTCACTTCCTCTGTATGGATCTACCCAGTATCTATCCTCTTTCACTGCTTTCTCCCACCTGTCCTCGAATGTTTGATTCTCTTTAGTGGCTTGCCTCCTTACCTGTGGAAGTCGATAGAGATTTGCCAAATGAGTCTACAATCCACCAAGCAACAAGATAAATGTAGAGAGATTAAATGACGATTATCTTACTTCAACTCGGGATCAATAGGGTGTCTCTGTAGTTAGGAAAGAAAAAAATGAGTTAGAAATGGAGCTTTGAATGCAATCAAAGGGATGAATTAATACAGGTAACAGATGATAATCAACAAAGATGTGGGGAAACGTGGATCTTGCCTTTCTGGATACTGGACGTTTGGTACCCTGTACAAACAGATAACGACGTATCAAGCGACAAGCATATGTTGACAATGATATATTATCATCTCAGTGAAAAGGTAATTAGTTAGAGAGAAAAAGTGTCATTCTGACAGACATAAATACATACGCATTCAAACACGCAGTGCAATAGCAAGAGTAAGCGGAAAATAGAAATCTACACAAGTCTGGCACACCACGTTAGCATTAGTAGTGATAATTTTTTTTCCCTGGGCAACAGTGAGGTGAGATTTTACCTAAGATTCGATCCTGGATCTCGTGTTACTATCAACCCTAAATTGTTTAAGCTGATAGAGAAGTTGATAAAAGCGGGTTTTATCAATTCACACTTTAGTGGCGGGGCGGCAAGTGAAAACACGAGTCCGTTACAAAGAGGGACAAGATCAAACATAATAGCTTTTGTACAAGTTAAAAGTGAAAAATTGCTCTACATGTAAGAACATAGGTTGCCCCGACTGTATATCACGATACTTTTTCTTCCATTTTTCTAATGTGGGAGACTACAATAGTAAGGAGTTAAACTTCTTAAATCTTCTTGTTATCACTTATAGCTACAACAGGCTAATAAAATTAAGTGCTATTTTCCAATTTAAAAATCCGGAAGTGAAACTCTAAACAAAATTCTGCACACTACAACTCTGCACTAAAACAAGTATATTGATCTATGTAGAAAACAATGAAAGATCCAATAAAATATTTCAGTAGGACTAGGATAACATCAAAACAATAACTTCTAGTAGAAGATCCAACAAAAATAAAATAAAATAAACAACAACAACTTCTAGAAGAAGGGAGATCCTTAAGAGCTCTCTAAATAGTAGCTAACAGTGTAGAAAAGCTTAAAGAATAAAAGAATTTAAATTGTCCTCCTTATTCAATCTTAGCAAAGCCAAAAGGCTTAAATAGAAGTACAAAGGTGGTACAACCTTCATACAACGCAGTTGTATTATTAAATTTTCCTACTTTTATAGGCTTTTACAAAGCCACCAAGCCACCCTACTTTATAGTAGGCTTTTGACTAATCAAGCCACAAAAATGGTGGCTAAAGCAGCCTTTAAAGTAAATTATTCAACGCTCCCCTCAACTACTTCCCTCAAGTTTGGAGCATACATATGCAACACCCCCAGACATGTGCCCGGTAGCGCTAAATGAGTCATAAATGGTCCGGTCAAACCGTCGTCTTCGCTTGATCTAAAAGGGCTAACCCAAATTGACAAGACATTTATGTCTCACACTTATACGTGGGATTGTGGTGAGCAATCACTTACATTACCGATGTGGGACTTTATATTCTCCCCCTTACAAAGGATTGGCGTCCTCGGCAGGACAGCCAAGACTTGTCTCATTTGGACTTGTCCCAGTTTCGTCCCTACCAGAGGATCTAGAGGGTCTGTGCCTGGTAGCGCTAAGGGTCTGTTTGGATTGAAAGAGAAGGGAGGAGAAGAAAAGAAAAGAAAGGGCTTTGATTGATTTTAATTGAGGGTGTTTGGCATGTCAAGAGTAGAAGGAAAAAAAAGGTGAAGGAGGGAGACCAAAGGAAATGATGTAATAGAAATTGGGCTGCCTGCTTTCCGTCCACTTTCAGCAAGATTTGGAAGGAAATTGTATTTTTCTTTTAAATAATTTATATAATTACACCTTCAAAAAAAATATTTTATATAATTACTTAAATAACCTTAAAATTAATCCTAACCTAATGTCTAAAATTGAAAAATCATTTATAATTTTGTGATTTCTTTTCTTTTCCATTGATATTTCAAACACACTTTTTTTGAGGGGTTCCAAACTCACTTTTAAACATTCATTTTCTTTCTCTAGTTCTATCTAAACACTCAAAATAAACTTCACAATCCTCATTCTCCTCTCCTTTCTTTTTCGTCACTATCTTTCCTTTTCCTTTCTACTTATTTTTTTCAATCCAATCAAGCCCTAAATGAGTCATAAATGGTCCGGTCAACTGCTTAGACCGTCGTCCTCGCTTGGTGTAAAAAGGCTAACCCGAGTTGACAAGACATTTATGTGCAGGTGAGCATTCACTTACATTACCAATGTGGGACTTTATATTTTCATGCACAACTTGCTAGTCAATACATAGAATATCGTGAGAGCCTTAATAAAACCATTAGCTATTTGTGTGGTGGAGAGCGGATATGCTACACATAAAGACCATTTTCCGACTTTTCCTTGATAAAATTAGTAAATTACGATCTATTTCCCGTGTTTTGTCCTATCATGATGGACTAGATCGTTTGCAATATCTAATGCAGTTTTATCATCATAATATAGCTTAATGGGCAAGCTAAGATTAACTCGTAGATCATCCAACACACGATTCAGCCACAATTCTTCCCAAATTCCGTTTGCTACTTTGCCATTGAATTCAGTGTATGCTCTGCTCCTAGCCACAACCCATTGCTTCTTCCTTCTCCAGGTTACCAAGTTCCACCACACATAGGTGCAGTACCCTGACACTGATCTTCTATCTTTGACGCAAGATCCTCAATCGGCATTAGTGTAGGCCTCAATTCCCCTTCTTTCAATTTTTTTTTTAAAATTCAAACCATTCAATGGAGTTCCTTTGAGCTACCGCAAAATCCTTTGTACAGCTTGAAGGTGTTTTTCCATAAGAGCATGCATATTGACGATGCTCGAAATCGTCCGGGTTATAACTCGATTGTAATGCGGGTAAATGGACCTTTGAATGTTGATTGAAATAACCTTTTTTGAGTGGATTTTTTAAAATGTGCCAGCAAAACACACAAGAGCGTAAGGGCTCCAGAGGGGGGACACTCCGACGCTCAAGTGAGTACTGGTGATAGAGAAATTTCTATAGTCTGTAAGCATGGAGGGTAAAGTATAAGCATATGATTTCCGTACCTTGAAATTGAGGATGAGAATCCTTTATAAAGAGATCCATCATACGATGGTAGTTATTGTCTTGATAAATGTAATGGTCAATGACATTTATCATGTATTGAAGTAGTGGAGCACCTATTGTGGGCGCTTGAAACTCACGGAATAACGCCCGTGATTTTAGGCGGATATCATGGCGTAATTATAGTTCGTCGTGGTAATGACCATTCAATGGAGTGTAATGGTTTATTGTGACCGAGAATGAGACCCACGCCGGATGACCTGCACCACGTCAGATGACCTGCCCTAGGTCGGCTATAAGGAACTGAGGATGACTTGCCCCAGGTCGGCTATAAGGGACCTAGGATGACCTGCCCTAGGTCGCCTATAAGGGACCAATGGTGACATGCACAATGTCGGCAATAAAAGACCGTAGACATTCTGCGTCATGCCGGCTATGAAAGAAAGGCAGAGGACGACCTGTGTCATTTCAGTTGATCATAGGGGTGACTTGTGCCGTACTGAGACGAGCCTTACTGAAGTCTTTGATATAACGCCCAATATTGAGCAGAGCTCATGTCGGCCCATTTGTTGTGTCAGCCCTATAAGGCTAGATGAGTGCCATGTGTACGGTGATTGATTTCACCTACATCACATACATTGGCTTATTGTTCCAACATCATACGATATATCTAGCCTTCTATGAGCCAACTATATCAACTTTTCTACCAGCTTCTGGTCCATCGCATTATTCACCAGATTCTCGTCAGTCGCATATCCAAGTTTCATATTAGCATCCATAAGAGTCGCAGCTAGTCTGCAGCCTTCCATACATGTTTCTTTCAATAGATCCAAAGTGTATTTCCTTTGGGAATTCACTATTTTGTCCCTGAACCTACCTACCTCCATTCCATGAAGTACCTTAAAGGTCCAAGATCTTTATTCCCAAACTCTCTCATGAGACACTTCTCGATTATGTTTGCATCTCCAATGTCATTCCATGTAAGAATAATATTACATACACTATAATAACAGTTAGTTTTCTTGATTCATAAGCTTTAATGAACAAAGTGTGATCCGAATGCCCCTGGTTAAATCCAAGTTTTTAAGTTTTCATGAACCTGTCAAACAAGACCCTTGGGCTTTGTTTGAGCCCATACAAAGACTTTTTAGCTTGCACACTCTGCCACTGAATTTCTCACTAAAACCAGGTGGTGACTCCATGTAAATTTCCTTTTTATATCACCATGCAGGAGATCATTTTAACATGTAGATTGGTTAAGGGTGTCAATCTATATTCACAACGATAAACAAGACAACCCTGCTGCTTGTGTTCAATTTTGCAACACGGAAAAGATTTGAATAATCAATACCATAGGTCTGCATAAAACCCTTGGCTACTAACATCACATTGAACACCCATTTACATCTAACATCTTTTCTTCCTTTTGGCAGTATGACAAAGTAATAAAATGCATTCAATTTTGTTCCATTCCCAACAAGCAGACTATATCTTTGCCGCTTGTAACAAGTATAAAGGAAACAAACACAAAACATCAAGCACCAATCGCCAACAACCCTGCCCTAACACCCCACGGAAAAAACACGAATCACAAAAAGAGGACTAAAATGAAATCAATCTCTCTAACCTTTTTCGCTGATCTGCCGCCCAATGTCTGTATACTCTGATGGACAATGTATTCACTATCAACAACTCCTACATTCTTTGTGCGATCACCCTATGAAAGTAAAAAGTTCACTCAGAATTTGAGGAAATAGTAAATTGCAAGTACAAGAGCTTTCTCTTTCACTCTATACATGAATTTTCTACCCAAGCATTTGTATCTCACAAGAGATTCAAAGTATGTTTATTGTATTCTTTCAAAATCTCTCTATGCATTAATTTTCTACAATAGCACTTGTATCTCACAAGAGATTCAAAGTATGTTTATTGTATTCTTTCAAAACATCAGATGCAGAACCACCGCTATAAACATCTCACCTGTGCACAATAGCCAAGTTTCATGTCCATTCCCCATCCATGAATAAGATCACTCTACAAAAGCATAATCCATTAAACGTCTTATAAGAATCGGAAAAAAGTAAATATAAATCCAATAATTCAACCAGGAACAGAAAAAACAAAAGCTTCAATCCAGGACAAGCAGCATCGGAGACGTCTCGAAGTGTTAACAAATTTAACCTGTATAAGATGCCAGGCACAATGCCAAGCAGCTCTAGAGAAGACAGGAGCCATTCCTTCAACAAATCTGGAAAAGAAGGATAATAATGATAAGAAAATAAGTAAACAAAAAAATGAAGGGAAAAAAAAGAAAGCAGTATGTCTAATTCCAACACCATGTGATTAGAACTTCTAATCAACACAGTACAGACACAATTAAACTTAGAGCAATGAACCACACAAAATGGATATAGAAATCGATATTTAAAACCTTGAATAGGGAATAAAAAGAGAAAGTGATGGATAAATGTTAACAATTACAGGATATTGTAGCAGGACATTACCCAGTACATGGTGGACTATCACTAGCATCTGAACATTTCACACTACCCCTGGAGTCATAGACTCGTCTGCAATGAGTAAGAAAGCATTATGAAGTCTATACTACATGTTAAGAGTTAAATGTCAGCTTGCAAAAAGTTGCCCAGCTCACCTGTGAAACCTGTTCGTTCTTTTACGGATAGTAATCCTGTGATGTATACCTGTAGAATTAGGATCTAAAGCTGGCTGAGATATTTCCAGTCCTTCAGATTTCCACGATTTCCAGGTATCTGAAAACCAAAAAGTAACGCAGGACATAACATTCAGCATCATCTAAATCATCACGCAAGGCAGTGAATAGCAAAATGAACAAACCACCGATAAAACCATTCCAAAACAAAAGTAATAACTGTGACTGCATTAAATTCAGAAATTTCTCAGTCACGAACTTGACTTTTGTGCTACATTGTGAATGTATGTGAAGGTCTCTAGAGGCTAGGGTCGAATTGACAAAATTATGTAGCAGGCACCTATGATTGAACAGTGTACTTTAGATTAGTAAAAAAGACAGATGTGCAGAGTGCAAAAGGACGAGAACTTTGGAGACTGAAAAACAAGGAAGTTGCTCAGCATGGACGCCAAAGGCGCATGACAGGTAAACTGGAGAAACAATTGAGTAGCTATTCGATTACTAAAAACATTTTCTATCACCAACTATCCAGTTATAGAAAAGCTGAATCAAGCAATCATCCAAGAATATGGAAGATCGTACTTGCAATTGAAATTAAACAACATGTAGAACTGTAGATTGGAAGTAATCAAGGATTTTGAGCAAAAAAAGCACCAGAAAGAATGAACAAAAACAATGCTGCAGGAGGGCGACAATCTAACCTTCCAGGGTGAAAGTTCTCCACACCCAAATCTTCATCCCATAAGAAAATGTAATCGTATAAAGATACAACAGCAGGGTGTAAAAAACGCTTTGCAAACCACCTGAAATAAGAAGATTACTGAATGAGAAAACCACGACCTTTAAGTGCAGAACCTGAGTCACTAAAGAGAGAAATGTTGGACTGAAAAGATCCATTATGCTATAGTTGAAACCCTCCCTCCCCCCCAACACACACACAAACTCTTTCCTTTTAATCACGGAAACTATAGGAAATTACTGAAATATGTGAAGAAGCAACCCACCATTTTGTTTGGTTTAAAGCGACTATGTGTACTGCCTCCTTACTCCATTCAAGGTCCCACCACCCATCCATGTTGCCGTCGTAGTGGAACAAAATGATTGTAAAATTTTCTGGAAGAAACTGAATTTAAACTATGTAAGAAAACATATATTTAATTCAAATTAAGGAGTAAAAACCCCAATAAATCCTCACTGTATAGCATTAATCATCATACCTTATGAACAATTGCATCGACATTATGTTTCTGCCGAATACCAACTGGCATTGCTAGCAAGTAGTGAACACTAGAATTGTGCACCTGAGAAAAGTGAGAAAACCATCGACTTGCAATTTATTATCATAATAACAAGCAACTAAGCAGAGTGAAATACAGAGTACTCTGCCGCCCTAACTACTGCAGGATATCGTTGATGAGGAACCAGCCAACAAGTGGGATAAGTAGTACAGGAAATTGAAATTAAAAAGCTGACCTTTGACTTTGATATACTGGTCAACCAAAGAGGCTTCATCTCCAGATCAGATCGCGCTTCTATGATGCCTTGGGGCAAGCCATTCAAACCCCGGGAAGACATTTCAGAATTCTAAAAGAAGCACCAAAAGTTCATTGGTTCAATAACTGTGTTTCTTAAACTAGAAAACAAACTAACCATAAAAACCATATCTCAAATTAAGGTAAAATGCTCTCATGAACAGAATGCAAAAAAATTATGATCAAAGAAATGATACCATTAATGTGTAGAAAGGATTCAATCTCGACTCCGTCTGAAGGTAAGATAGAAGTCAATCAGAAAGTGACATGGTGAATACAAAGGTAAAAGAATTAAAACCAAACAAGCTCGCCCAAGCTATTAAAGCACTTCAAATCATCATTAAACAAATGAACATAAACTAACCTCTGTCCTTTGAAACTGATTATTAGTGGTCCTATATATGATGAACAACATTACAATACAAACGGTCACCATGAATGGTAAAGGTTTCATCTTTAAGCCGCATGTTCCCTGCAACCCCATTGCCATCAATATACATACAATACGAAATAGTCGAAATTGCAGCATATAATATAAATACGACATACCCGATCAAAAAAACCAACTCTTTTCTTCAGCACAGACCTCCATGATCTAAATTCCTTCATAGGCAACTATGACTCTAAAGAGTATCTCATGCCCAACTACACTGACATGAAATCAATGTACATAAATATAAAAATACAAGCTAAAACATGTAAAGTTCATGTAAGAAAGAGCAATTATCAAAGTAAACTGAAATAAGTTGCACTTAGAAATTCACCAAGTGTAAACTACATACATGCCCCCATGCTTCAATCATTTTTCTGGAAATTCAACGCTATTAACAAGAAGCAACCAAACTTCACTTTACCATCCATTCTATTATTCAGTGGTGTTACATATCATCATCAACAACGTCAACAAGCAGCCAAACAAGGTAAACCCGAGACATCACACTTTTCTTTTCATTTCATTTCAGATTTATATGGAATTGTTGCCAAAGCTCACAAGGATATGCATAAGTGGGACAGTAAGTATAGAGATGAGGCGGGACTAATCTATTTCTTGGCAATTCTATATTTAAATCTTAAACATTACTTAATCCGATAATAAACATATATTTCCTGGGTAGAGTTTGTTTCGTCTACCCCTGTATGCCCTTCATTATTTCATTTTTCTCTATCATTAATTATTAAAAACTAAAAGGGAAATTACAAAAATTCATTTGAACAATGTTTAGAACTGAAGCATTCAATTTCGGCAACTCTTTTCCTTTCTTTCCAATAATATTAAATTTCGTAAGTAATAAAAAAGGTATCTTATCTAACTACTTACCTTCCAATTCCGCTTGCATATTAAGGAAAGCATAGAAAACAAATCCGGCACTTTTACTTGAGAATTAACAGCTCATGCACAAAAAATTTCAAAAATTAAAAATCAATGTAATAAACTAATAGGAAAATGATTTCATATTTACCACCAAACCGTAATTATAACGGATCATCAGCTCCAATTTTTATTTATTGTTTCACAACAAGAAGCCAAATTAATAGAGAAAGAAATAAAACAATTAAACATAGGGGGATGCCTCTAAGATCCGCGACACCCGTACCTTAGTTGACGCAATCCGAAGGGACGCACGTGGATCGACACGTGACTCCTGGTTCTTCTTCCTCCCTCGCCAGCTGCCAGAGATAAGCTCGACCTCAAGACTACCGACTCCCACCGCTGAATTGATATATACGTAATCCACAAGTACACAGACGGTTATCATATATGTATATTTACATACACGTAGAAATGTACGTATAGATCCATGTGTAGCTGGTCAGACAGTCAGATAATTAACTTTCCGTGAGGAATATATGTATAGCTAAAACGAGTGAATCTTAGAACAGGCAAAAAGGTAGAGAAAGAAAGAGAGAGAGAGAGAGAGAGAGAGAGAGGGGAAAGAAGCGATGACGGAAGCGGGAGCTGGAAGATCAGATTGTCGTTTAGATAGATAGATATATGTATGTCGGCGAAGGCGGAGGCGGTGGTGGTTTCCGGCGGCCGATGGTAAGACTAAAATGTGAAAGCAAGGTCTCGATTCACGAGCAACAATGGTGAGAGGTCATTAGCTAGCCGAAGATGCAGTACTTTTCCGACCAAAATAAGCGTTTTTAAGTGTAGAGCTGTTTTGCTTTTGTATCATACAATGCAGATATAAAACAAACAAACAAAAACCACTATATCACATTTCAAAAAAAAAAAACCACTATATCTTTGTTATAACAAAAACAAACCACAAAAAAATAATAATAATTATAAAAAAATATACAGATACTCTTTTCGTCTTATTTTATTAGTCTCGGTTGACTTTTCACACAGAGTAAGAAAAGTGTAGTTAATACTTTGAATCTCATTAAATGATCTAATACTTTTTTCATTTATGCCCTTTAAGTAGTGGTTGAAGCATTTAATGCTACACACTTTTTATTGTAAATAATGTAAAGATGAAAGGGCATTTGAATAAATCTGACAATTAATACACAAAATAAACACTTATTAAAGACAAACCAAAAAGGGATGCCTTTGGTTTCCTAAACCAAAAGGCATCTTCCTAAACCAAATTTGGTTTAGGCCTGGCCACTTTCCAAAATCAAATTTTGGAAGTAAGCTGCAGCCAAGCTTTTTACAAATCAAATATATGAAAATTGCCTAGGCCTATTCCAAATAAAAATTTGGAAAGTCCAATACTTTGGTAAATATGCCATTATGGTTTCCAATGGCCCAAACTATTTGAACCATTGGTTGGCCACATAACACAACAAAACAAAATAGATATCTATGCACAATAAATATCACAAAACGAAAAAGTCGATCTCCTATTTTGGAGGAGGACAGCCGACGATGGCAGCCCTAGAGCCGTCGGATTCTCTTCTACTGATATGATAATGAGCATAGGATATGTCAATACTCACAATTGATGTCATAATGATCTCAAAATCTACTCAATATGAATTTTTTAGTGTCTGGCTTCATCAAAATCCAAGAGAAAAGAAGGTTGTTCAGGATGAAGCGTTCGATATTGTGATGTGGTGATATTGATACTGATAACCGTAGAGGAGGAGGGACGCCGCCAGTCGGCCAAGCCCCCCAATCGTACCTTTTTTTTAATGTTTTAACTGTCTCGTGATTTAAATCTTGCATCTATCGATTAATTACTACGCAATTAAATAGTGCTTATTGCCTAAGCTCAAAACTGTCTCTGATACCACTGTTAGGAAATCACTAGTTTAACGCAGCGGAATTTAAAATTTGATTTCCATTTCTTTATCGTTCTTCGTTTAATGCAATAAACACGTTAAGTAGTTTGACGGAATATACCTTTGATAATCTATAAGATCGTCGCTTTGACCATCAACGGAGAGTAGTACAGTGCACAAGCCGTCCACGCGTCCGGCCTCTATCGATAATCCACACGAACTCCTCACCGGAATCCTTCTTAGATTGCTATTGGAAAATTCCGATTGCTAGACCAGCATTTTTCCTCCCTCACAAACTCTCTATTGGAAGCTCTCTATTTTACACAAGAACTATTAGCTCTTGTAATTGTGATGTACAAAAGAGCTTGACATTCACCTCTTATTTATAGTCAAAAGTGACGCCCCAATAGAGTGGAGGAGAAGAAAACATTTTCCTAATAAAATAAGAAAAATCTCCTAGATTGATTTATCTTTTTTATTATAATATCTCAAATTAAATAAAATCTAAATATTGTCAATATCTTATATTGAATATATTTATCTTATTACCATAAATCTATTTTTCCAAAATCAATTAATATCCAATATTAATATTATGGTAATCTTATTAATTAAAGTCTTGTAATCCAAGTGTATCTTATACACTTCAATGTATAGCGCCCATTTTGCCAAATATTGGCTTCGGAATATTCTTTAATTAATATAATTTTATGTATAATTAATATCTTGTATTTTATTTATTCATAATAAATAAATACCACCATATTAATTTACCACTGTAACCTTTATAGTCTAGAGATAAATTTTCCTTATTTGGTTATCAACTTAACCGCATTTTAATCCGACTCGATGTTCATATGTGTGTGACCCGATAGGTAAATTACGAAAATGCCCTTCATGCCTAACGATCACGGGATAACGTCTAGCAACACACCGTGACCCCCAATCATCGAAAGAGTCAAAAGCAATGACTACTACCTTTCATGTGAAGCAGTTACCTTGTAACTTACAATCCTATCGCTGTAATAATATCCATACGATCGTATCTTGAGTGTCAATACATTAACGATCATATCTTATAATCTGGATATCATTCCCTCTCGGAATAACACATTTGCTCCCACTTTGCAAATATTCTCAAGATATAGACATTCCTTATAAGAAAGCCATTTCGGATATTCGATCCCAATCATAGGATACACGATTTCCGGACGACCAATCATGTATACTCTGCATGCTTTAATATCACACCCAATCACTACCGCATGATCGCCCTATGGCTAGAGGTGTTAAACGAACCGAACGTTCACGAACAAGGCTCGAACTCGGCTCGTTTAAGCTCGTTCGAGCTCGTTCATTTATGTTATTGAGCCGAGCTCGAACAGGTTCTCCTGCTCGTTTAGTAAACGAGCGTTCACGAACAAATATCAAATATCAAATATATATTGAACGAGCTATTGAACGAGCCGAGCTATTGAACGAGCCCCAAAAAAAATTTGCTATTGAACGAGCCGAGCTCGAGTTCGAGCCTGTTCGCGAGCTTGATCTCGAGCTCGAGCTCGAGCTCGAACATTTTCCTTTCTTATCGAGCCGAGCTCGAACAGGCTTTTAGGCTCGTTTGTCTTAACGAGCCGAGCCGAGCATGCTCGATTATAAACGAGCTCGAGCTTGAACATCAGGTACTCGGCTCGGCTCGGCTCGTTTACAGCACTACCTATGGCTAGGGGAAATCTACAATCCACACCGTGATGCCATGAAGACGCCGGTCTAAAGGATAATTACACAACCGCCACATAGTGTGACACTTAATGTAAGTGGGTCAGTCTAACGTATGCATTCTCTAATACACGTCCACGTACAGTCCAAGTGTCTCTACACTTCGATAGACAAGATCTATCTCTATCTTCTATAAGATAGAAGACATCCAATACGTGCTAGTTTGATTATACTATCAATGTCCCGTTTGACAGTACATAAGACTAGAGACATTTAAGTACAAAACTTGTTAGAGTGATTAGATATCTCATCAACCATAATCACAATCATGGTTTCTCTATCACAGTTTGACACTAGGGATGTTACTGTATATATACAACAAAAAATATGAAGATAAACAATATATAATAACATAAGTGCTTTTATTAATCATAATAAAGTTATTACATGAACTAAATAGACTGTAAACGACCCGACCCGGTCGGATCCGGTCCTACCCGGTTGGGTTTAGGACACATTTTCAACAATCTCCCACTTGGCCTAAAGCTAATCACCTATATGCCTAAGCCCGTGCATGTGAACATGTTTCTCATGCTTTGCTTGAGACAATGCCTTGGTTAACGGATCATCTATGTTATCATCCGTGTGGACTTTCTCTATCTTTACATCTCCTCTATCTACTATCTCTCTAATCAAGTGATAGCGCCGTAGCACATGTTTGGACTTCTGATGAGACCATGGTTCCTTTGAATGAGATATCGCCCCATTGTTATCGCAATACAATGGCACTTGGACCTTCAATGGAGGAACCACACCAAGTTCGGTAATGACTTTTTCATCTAAATCGCCTCATTTGCCGCCTCCGAGGTCGCTTATGTATTCGGCTTCCATTGTAGAGTCTCACATGAGTCTCCTCGCTTGAACTCTTCCACCATCACCGCTCCGCCGTTAGCGTGAAAACAAATCTCAGACTTTGACTTAAAGTCATCCTTGTCGCTTGGAAACTAGCATCTGTGTAACCTCGTAATACTAAATCATCATTCCCGAAAACCAGGAACATATCCCAAGTGCGTCTTAAGTACTTGGGGATATTCTTGACAGCAATCCAGTGACCATCATATGAATTGGACTGGTACCTACTAGTCATACTAAGAGGTACGAGACATCTGGTCTAATGCACAACATGACATACATAATAGACCCGATTGCCGAAGCATAAGGGATCTTACTCATTTATGCCCGTTCATCATCTGTCTTAGGACTCATTCCTTTCGATAGGTAGACCCCATGCGACATGGGCATCAATCATTTCTTGGACTGCTCCATGCTGAATCTCTTCAGCATCTTGTCTATATAGGTGGATTGCGACAGACAAAAAAACCTTTTAGATCTATCTCTATAGATCTTTATTCCTAAAATATAGGCTGCTTCACCCAAGTCCTTCATTGAGAAGTTCTTGGATAACCAAGCTTTGACTGATTGTAACATAGGCACATCATTCCATGTGAGCAATATGTCGTCTACATAAAACACTAAGAACACAATGGAACTCCCACTAACCTTCTTGTAAACACAGGGCTCATCTTCGTTCTTGATGAAATTAAACTTTTTGATTATCTCATCAAAGCGAAGATTCCAACTCCGAGAAGCTTGCTTTAATCCATAAATGGATCTTTGTTGTTTACACACCATCCTGGCGTCATTGGTTGTGAAACCCTCAGGCTGTGTCATATACATTTCCTCAGACAGGTTCTCGTTAAGGAAAGTTGTTTTCACATCCATCTGCCAGATTTCGTAATCATGGTATGCTGCAATAGCGAGCAGAATTCTAATGGATTTTAACATGGCAACATGCGAAAAGGTTTCATCATAGTCAACTCCTTGTCTTTACATGTAGCCTTTTGCCAATAACCTAGCCTTGTAGGTAGTCACGTTACCGTCCATGTCGGTCTTTCTCTTAAATACCCATTTACACCCTATAGGAACTATTCCTTCAGGTGGATCAACTAAGTTCCAAACTTGGTAGTCATTCATGGATTCCATTTTAGAATTCATGGCTTCTAGCCATTTTTCTTTGTCATGCCTTAATAGCACTTCCTCATAAGTTCTAGGGTCCTCATCTTCCATGAGATATACGCCTGTGTACCTTTCGGGTTCACGGCGTTCCCCGGTGGATCTTCGAGGTGCTAGTGTGTCTACTGTAGGGGTTGGCGTCACATCTGTGTGCGGCATCTCTCCTCTACTTCCATCAACTGACTGTTGTCCGTAAGTGGTTCTTGAATTTCTTCGAGATCAATCTTACTCCTACTGACCCTATCCAGAATAAACTCTTTCTCTAGAAAGTGGCCAGTCCTGGAAACAAACACCTTTTGTTCCTCATGATGGTAAATTTGGTATCCTCTGGTTTCTCTAGGATAGCCCACAAACAGACATTTGTCAGATCTAGCCTCTAGTTTGTCAGGCATCATCTGTTTCACGTAAGTCGGACAACCCCAAGGTTTAAGATACGCTAGACTCGGTTTCCTCTTATGCCATACCTCGTATGGTGTGATTCAACCGTCTTTGATGAAACTCGGTTTAGTGTATAGTATGAGGTTTCTAGAGCATGCCCCCAAAATTATTTTGGGAGAACTACGTAGCTCATCATGGATCGCACCATGTCTAACAAGGTGCGGTTCCTCCTTTCAGACATGCCATTCATCTGAGGCATCCGGGGAGGGGTCCATTCTGGTAGAATCCCATTCTCCTTCAAATAGTCTTGAAGCTCTCATTCTAGGTATTCTCCACCTCGATCAGATCGAAGTGTTTTGATTTTTTTACCTAGTTGTTTCTCCACTTCACTTCTGGATTCTTTGAAATTTTCAAAGGCCTCAGACTTATACTGCATTAAGTATATATAACCATAGCGAGAATGGTCATCAGTGAAAGTGATAGAATAAAAGTATCCTCCTTTGGCTTGAATTGACATTGGGCCGCATACATCAGTATGTATGAGCTGAAGCAATTCATTGGATCTTATCCCTTTGCCACTAAAAGGTGACTTTGTCATCTTACCAAGTAAACAAGCTTCGCATGTACCAAACGATTCGTAATCGAATTGATCCAACATTCCATCTTTATGAGTTTGGAAATGCGATTCTTATTTATATGGCCAAGTCTACAATGCCATAAGTATGATTCATTCAAGCCATTTGTCTTGGATCTCTTGATATTTATATTAAGTACGTCAACATTCATATCTAATATGTAGAGACCATTGCTAAGTATTCCAGTACCATAAAAAATTCCATCACGTGAAAAGAACAACATTTATTCTCAAACGTAAATGAAAATCCATCAACATCTAATGCGGAAATAGAAATAATGCTCTTCGTAAGAGCAGGAACAAAATAACAGTTATTAAGTTCAAGTACTAGCCCACTGGGAAATGAAAGAAAATAAACTCCTACGGTTAGTGCAGCAACACTTGCTTCATTCCCAACGCGTAGGTCCACCTCTTCTTTCCTCAACTCTCTAGTTCTTCTTAGTGCCTGCATATTCGTACAAATATGAGAACCACAACCAATATCTAATACCCAGTGTTTAGACTTAGAAGAAGTAATGTTGATCTCAATCATAAATATACCTGAAGTCGAAGCATCATAATGCTTCTTCTTGGTACTCAAGAAGCCTTTGCAGTTTCTCTTCCAATGTCCGGTCTCACCGCAGTGGAAGCAAGCATCCTTGGATTTGTCTTCTGCTATCTTAGGCGTTGGCTTAGGTGCAGCCTTCGCCTTCTTGGACTTCTTTTGGGCTTTTACCTTGCCCTTGCTAGAATCGACCAAAGAACACTTGTTTTCCCTTCCCACAAAGGCCCTCATTAGTTTTCAACATGTTCAATAACTCCGCATGAGGAGCAATCTATCTTGTTCATATGATAATTCATCACGAACTGCGAGAATGAATCAGGTAGAGATTGCAGAATCAAGTCAATACTCAATTCTCGTTCCAACTTGTGGCCTAGCATCCCAAACCTCTCTTTGTACCTGATCATTTTAAGCACGTGTGACCCCACAGCTGTCCCGGAAACCATCTTACAACCAAACAGGGCCTTCGAGACCTCGTACCTCTCAGTGCGAGACTGAGAAGCATAGAGTTCCTTTAGGTGGACCATGATTGTGTAGCGTCCATGTACTCATGTTGTTTCAGCAGATTCGTGTGTCATAAAGCAAGCATAATCTTTTATTAGGTATGGTGCCCGAAAGACAATTTGTGTAATTGTTTTTAGATAATGAATGACAGAATTTATCTCATTACTTGCTTTGTGCTTGTAAGTAATACACTGCTGCAAACCCTAAGTATATCAGTATGTAACCACTTAACTCAGTGTATGGTTTACACGTGAGGATTGATTTAGTGGTGATATACTTAAACTGTTAGTCCGTGGTGAACTTAATCAGGTTTAGGGTCTCATGATTAAAATACCAGTAATGCGCCTAGAACACCTTAGGGTGTGATAGTCTTATCCGGACTGTCGGTAGAGGGTACCTAGTGGGGCATTTATATATGATGGCATTCATATAGGACTGGACCGATTTCATATGTATTTCTTGATATAATTCCGTAATCAAGAAATCTTATTAAATCATTAGATGATCATATATGGATTGACCTTAATCCTGAAGTGATCACAGGGTGCTGCTTGCCTCGGGGTAGTGTTTGATGTGTTAGTTACGGATCACTTTGATATGTGATCCAAGTCACTTCTCGTTCGCACTATTCCCTGATGAGTGAGTAGTTATTGTTTTCACAGACATGGAATTCATTCCTTCCTGCGGGAAGTAGAGAGATAGTCCCCTTATTTGTTAGCCCTAAGAAAATGATCGATCGGCCGAGTTCATATTTAGACTAATTAGCTACTAGTCAGATATGTGAAATAATTGATCACTAGGGGGTTAATGGTAAATAAGGATAAGATATTCTGAGTCGGGTTTACGGAGACTTCCCACTCAGAATGGACAGTCTATGGAGGGTTAGTCCGTATGTAGTGATTATATCAATGGATGTTTATTTACTCGATGGGTTGAGTGTAAGTATATATCTATAATTGGTAGAGTTCAGTTTCGGGTTTATGGTGGCGTAATCCCGGATTTAATAATTTAAGTATGAATATTCTGTTCGATGAATATTTTACTTAATTATTGGAGCTACTGGTTATAGGTCCATGGTCCCCAACGTGGCTCCTATAATATTTTCTTGTTATTAGGCCTCAGTGATGATTTATTGGTTAGGCTAATTAATTGATATGCGAAATATTATTTAGTTGGGCTAAATAATATAATACACAGAAAAGACATTTTCTGTGGGCCTGGGTGTGTGTGTGGCGCCGGTATGAGGGTTTCCTCCTTGGAATAGGTTTTCTCGGATGATGTCATACTGTGCAGTAATTAATTATTTATCCGTTATTTAATTAATTACAAATATATTAGATTGATCATTAATGGATTCTAGATTGGTTCTAGAATATCCTAGGATTTTCTAATATGATTAAGAAAATATAATTGTAATTATCTAATTAAATTATATTTTTCCTTGGAGGCCAAGGATTTTTCTTCTATAAAAGGAGATCTCTCCCGAGCCTCACATACACACAATCCACGAAAGTTATACATAAAAAGGCTAAGGAGTTCGATCCTTAGCATTCCCCGGTTGAAGAAAAACTTCGGTTTTTTCTTGGTTGCATGTCAAGGAGGTTCTGATTCCAAGGATCGGTGTCCACCAACCGCCGTTTGGAGACACACATTGGAAGATCAAGGCTACTCATCCAACTATTGGTAAGTAGATCTAAACACCCTTGTAGGAAGTTTAGATCCTTTGTTTATGATATGTAGTTCATATATCGTGATCCATCCGCTGCAAAAAGATCTAATTCATTTAGATCTGAGCTCCAACATCCTTCAGATACATGTAGCATCAGTACTGTCAGAACAGTGCTTGTTATACTTCTCGACAGCATCCGCAGCCGAACCCTCAGTGGGCTCTTCCGGTAGGGCCTCGTCCAAGACATAGCCAATCTTCTCGTGCCTCAAAATGATTTTGAAGTTTCTTTCCCAATCGAGAAAATTAGTTTCGTCAAGCTTATTTTCGATGATAAAATGAAGGTTCAATTTGTTTGACATTTTCTACAACAATAAATAAAGATAGAATAAGTAAAAGCTCATGTATTTAAAAACCCTAAATTTACACTTAAAATTTTATAAGGTTTTACTCCTACTAGCCACCTATTCCCAATTGGCTTTCAAGAATTAAATTAATTCTTTAGTGGCTGGGATCCCATCTAGTTATCTCAATTCCCGACGAGGGCCGATCAACTGAGATAATTTCGAAAGGTAGGTACTCCTACCAATCGCATCGTATGCGGCTCCCAGTGGATGACTAGTCAACTCTTTGACGTTTCACATCTCTATGTGATAGTCAACCCCTTGTCTCTAAAATCAGATGGTCCTGACGAGGGCCAATCACCGCAAGATTCTAGTTGTGTCGTAACCCAAATATTCATGAGATCTCGTAACGATCATATCTCGATAATAACGATATACCCGTGGTAGGTCAACTCTCGATGAGGGCCCATCAGTTGGATCCGAACAAGGGCTCTTCACCGTCATTATAATATTGGAAGACAATTTTGGCTCGATTTTTATCGTGGGAATAATTTTAAATTAATTCACTTAATTAATTTTGTTTGATTATGGTCTCATCTACTATGTGCATATTACTACGATATCATATAAAGTAAAACATACACAACATTCTACACACAAAATAACCGGAATGATCATGGACTTCTCCTAGGTGCGGTTTCGAATACAAACTGACGAAACCGCGGGTCACAAACTAAGGGTATATGCAACCGCCAATAGGATCTTTATCGATGTACGCCAATGAGTTCTTTATATCTCTTTGGTCTTCGTCTTCTCGCTCCTTTCTTGTTATATAATAATCTATCTAATAAATAATTACACCCGCCGCACACGGGAGGGGGGGCTAACGGGAATGAGATAAATGCAAAAAGTAAACTATGTCACGTTCCTAGGACAATTTCAAAAACCAACATAAAGAAAACATTCTCATCTATTCTATTGATCGAGTCCATGATCAATCGAGGTCCATATAATCATATTATATCTCCATATCTAATCCATACAATTTTATCTTATGAAAAAGATCAAATTCTAATTTTAACTACTTATGCGTCTTATTTTATCACATCAAATAATTAAATAAATTTTCATTAATTATATGACTTAATCAAAAATAACATTTAATTTTAAATCGATTCTAATTTTATAAAATTTGAACTTATACAAAATTAAAATCAAAATTATAAGGTCTCCTAGTTGTTTTCTTTCCTTTTGGTTCTTAATCAAAGGGATGCCTTTGTTTCTAAACCAAAGGCATCTTCCTAAACCAAATTTGGTTTAGGCACTGCCACTTTCCAAAATCAAAATTTTGAAGTGGTTTGTGCCTGGCCTTTTACAAATCAAATATTTGAAAAGGGCCTAGGCCTATTCCAAATCAAAATTTGGAAAGGACAATACTTTGGTTAATATGCCATTATGGTTTCCCAATGGCCCAAACTATTTAAACTATTGGTTGGCCACATGACACAACTAAACAAAAGAGATATTTATGCACAATATATATCACAAAACGAAAAAGTCGATCTCCCCTTTTGGAGATTGACCCGGCGGCAGCAACCATTCTAGAGCGCCGCCGCCGCCGTAGAGGAGGGGACGCGCCATCCATCGGCGAGCCCCCAATCGTCCCTTTTTTTATGTTTCAACTGTCTCGTGATTTAAATCTTGCATTTATCCATTAATTACTACGCAATTAAGTAGTGCTTATTGCTTAAGCTCGAAGTTTGTCTCTGATACCACTGTTAAGAAATCACTAGTTTAATGCAGCGGAATTTAAAATTTGATTTCCTTTTCTAGATCGTTCTTCGTTTAATGCAATAAACACGTTAAGTAGTTTGACGGAATATACCTTTGATGATCTATAAGATCGTCGCTTTGACCGTCAACGGAGAGTAGTCTAATGGCGCAAAGCGCCCACGCGCCTGTCTCTCTATCGATAATCCACACGAACTCCTCACCGAATCCTCTCCCTTGGATTGCTATTGGAAACTCGGTTGCAAGACCGGCCTTTTCCTCCTCACACAAATTCTCTATTGGAAGCTCTATTTTTACACAAGAACTATTAGTTCTTGCAATTGTGATGTACAAAAGAGCTTGACACTCACCTCTTATTTATAGTCAAAAGTGGTGCCCCAATAGAGTGGAGGAGAAGAAAACATTTTCCCAATAAAATGAGGAAAATCTCCTAGATTGATTTATCTTTATAATATCTCGTATTAAATAAAATCTAAATATTGCCAATATCTTATATCGAATATATTTATCTTATTACCATAAATCTATTTTTCCAAAATCAATTAATATCCAATATTAATATTATGGTAATCTTATTAATTAAAGTGCACAATCCAAGTGTATCTTATACACTTCAATGTGGTGCCCCATATTGCCAAATATTGGCTTCCGGAATATTTTTTAATTAATATAATTTTATGTATAATTAATATCTTGTATTTTATTTATTCATAATAAATAAATACCACCATATTAATTTACCACTATAACCTTTATAGTCTAGAGATAAACTTTTCTTATTTGGTTATCAACTAAAACCGCATTTTAATCCGACTCGATGTTCATATGTGTGTGACCCGATAGGCTTCCGAATATATTGGCCGTAGACACAAAGGGCAAATTAAAAAAATGCCCTTCATGCCTAACGATCACGGGATAACGTCTAGCAACACACCGTGACCCCCAATCATCGAAAGAGTAAAAAACAATGACTACTACCTTTCATGTGAAGCAGTTACCTTGTAACTTACAATCCTATCGCAGTAATAATATCCATACGATCGTATCTCGAGTGTCAATTCATTAACGATCATATCTTATAATCTGGATATCATGCCCTCTCGGAATAACACATTTACTCCCACTTTGCAAAGAATCTCGAGAGCTAGACATTTCTGTAACACAAATTTCGTGTTAATCCCTGAAAATAACAAAGAAAACACAAAATTGTAACAAATCGAAATTTTATTTATTTATAAAATAAAAAGCGGGTTACAATCTCTTGAATCCTTTGATTCTCCCTATTGGCAATTAATTGTCTTCCGGATATATCGGAAGGACTTTGAATTGAGAGTTGGTTTTTTATCTCCCGGATATTGCGGAAGAGCTTTGGATTTGCGATCTCCCGGATATGGCGGAAGAGCTTTGAAATTTGTGATCTTCCGGATATGGCGGAAGAGTTTGAGGATTTGTGGCCTTCCGGATGTAAATGGAAGGGCTTTGATTTTATGATCTCCCGGATATGGCGGAAGAAATTTGGAATTGAAGACTCCGGATATCGCGGAAGGCTCCAAAGTTGATGAAGACTTGAAGGGATTTCGTGTTACCTTCGATCTCCTTGTGGAAGAAACTTCGACTTTGTGAGGATCTTCGAGCGTTGGAGATGCTTTTCGGTCTTCTTTGCTTCTTGAAGAACTTCGGGGATTTCTTGAAGATCTTCGAGTGTTTCTTGACTTTCTTGAAGAACTTGAAGGATTTCTTGAAGATTTTCGAGTGTTGTTGATGAATGCTTGAACCTTCTGGCTCTGGGATTTCTATCAACTCTTCAATGTCTTCTGTCTGTCTCTAAATGACTAAGGCCTCTCCTATTTATAGTGCTAGGTGATGCCTTTGCATTAATTCGCATTAAATGCGATCACACTCTTGTTTGATTTCCAGAAGATTTCACATTTATTATAAATCATTAAATTCTCTTAATAAATTGATTTTTTAAAAGATTTTATGATTTATTGAATTTTATATTATTTCCCAATATTTAATGGAGGAATAATATAAAATATTTAGACTTAATGGTATGTGTAGTATGTGACAAATATAATGTGTCACATATATATATTTCTACATAGCCATTTAATTATAAGTAATCAAATCTCTACATTTCCAAGATATTTTATTTATTTATTTATATCATTTCCTATCATTTTGTATTGGAAATAATATAAAATGAATTTAATTTCTCGAGACAAATACATTACGTGACATTTATATTATGCCACATAAATTTTTTATTTCTACAAATGCCCCTCGAGACTTGTTGTTGAAGGTAAAAGTTTTACTGCATAACGAGTCTCGACACAAACGTTTTTTTTTTTTTTTTTTTTTTTTTTTTTTTTTTTTGTTAGTGGACTTCTTTCCTTTTCTATCTTTATTTATTTTTTTATTTATTTTTTTATTCACATATTCTCGTGCAAAGAGGAAGAAACTTAGATGATTTACTTACCTTTTTTTTTTTTTTTTAAGTCGGCTAATTTTTCCTTTTTTTTTTTTTTTTTTTTTTTTTACTAACCACTCACAATTGAAGCAAATTTTGTCCCATTCTTGTAAGAGACTTGATTTTCCATCTTCTCTATATAATGAAATCTTCACCTCTCTTTCAAACACACCAATTCTTCTTCAACCTAAAGGAGTCAAGGAAACCGAGAGTCTCGGCATTCCTCTTCTTTAGTTGGCTAATCGCCATGTCGATCTTGATTGGAAGTCGATTGTCATTTTTTTTTGACTTTCGCTCTTTCTTGTCGGCGGTTGACTAAAAGTCAAATTTTTTTATTTATTTTTGGTCTTGTTTTTGTTTAATTATTTTTCCTTGCTTTGCGGGGGTAACCGGAGGCCATATTGGTGGTTGCTGTGTTGAGGTTGCCTACCTCACCACTTCAGAGATTAGAAGCCGTTTTGAGGTTGCCTTGCCTCACCACTTTGAAGATCAGAACCGGTTTTGAGGTTGCCATTACCTCACCATTTTGAAGATCGTAAGAAGCTTCAGGTTGCCTTTACCTCACCATTTTGAAGATCGAAAGCGGTTCCGAGGTTGCCTTTACCTCACCATTTTGAAGATCAGAAGCATTTTCGAGGTTGCCTTTACCTCACATCTTCGAAGATCAGACCATTTTGAAGATCATAAGCATTTTCGAGGTTGCCTTTACCTCACCACTTTGAAGATCAGAAGCATTTTCGAGGTTGCCTTTACCTCACCACTTTGAAGATCGAGATGGCCATCTTCAAGGACATTACCGAGAGGGCAAGACATATCTGGTTGTTCTACGCGATCGCATGCTAAGGCGAGTCCGGGATCAAGCTCCAAGTATGTCCGCTCATCCGCGATTCGCTCATCGAGGACCTTCCACCTCGCGACAACAAGGAAGCATCACAACTCTATGGCGAGCTCCCACGAACACGAGGCGACCCGCCCTACACCTTGCGCTCTCCGCTAATGGCCAGGATGCTCGAAAGCATGAATTTTCGACTTTGGGCCATCGAATTATTTCTAACGAAGTGCAGTGGGGAAGCCAACTCAAAACGCAAGGGGCCTTCGTTCCCGCGGAGCTTTACTGCGGGTGGCTTGAAGATGTGCTTTCCGCAATCATGAGTTACTCAGACAAATTGGCCTGCACGATGCTTTGTATGCTTCAATGTTCACTTATGCGAGAGATCATCATGTGATTCGGGCCTTTTGTGAAGCATGGTGTCCTGAAACCAACACACTTCATACCGACGTTGGGGAGTTGTCCATCTCATTGACGGATTTGCGGGAAATTGGTGGCCTTCCCATCAAATGGGATCAGACGAAGAAGTTATTCCCGGCTCGGTGGAATTGATGGGTCCCGTAGCTTCTCACTCGAAGTCCCTTCCAGCATGCTTGTCGATATTTGTTTGCGGCGTTCTGGAGTGTCGGGAAGAAGTTTGTGATAGGATCGTCCCAAGGCTTCGATCGCAAAATGGATCGACTTTTGGTGCCGAAAGCCTAACCCAAATGAAGGAGCAACCGTCAAAGACGCACCGTGTCGAGTTCCGAGCAAGATGAGATTCCTTCAACATTCTCCAAATCAAAAGGACTTAAGGGATGAGACCTACCTAGCAGACTTTGGTGGCGTCTTCGGCTATGTACATTTGTCCTTCCACCAAGGGTCTTTCATTAGGCCTTCAACTTTCAAGATGGCCGCTTTGATCGCTCGTGGGCATAAGATCGCTTGCTATTCGGTCTTTGGTTAGCATATACTGAGGGTTTGAACCGAATTTCGTTCTTCTACACCGGAGCGGGCGGCGTCTTTATCCCGTGGCACTACATCTTTGGGTGGTTGGCTCGGTATCTTGGCACACACAGAGAGATTCTACAAAGTTGAGTGAACCTTTGATGGTTCGATTCTCGGAGCGAGCGGTTCAAAGGCTTTTATCGATCAGACGGCCGAGAGACCTCATTCATGGCGGTCGCGATGTTGGTATCTGCGGCGGCAAGAACAAAGTTTGAGCGTCATCGTGACTAAAGTTGATGACGGCAAATTGTCCATCCATGAGAAAGAATTCTTTTAGCCGTCCGCTCCGGTATTTTGGTGTTCCATTGCCTCGGTTCTTGTTGGGTTGAGCCTTACAACCCATGCAGTTTGCACGTCGCTTTGGTTTCATCGGGGCATCCTACTGCGCTCGTTGTTGATGCACGAAGTACTTCACTTGGCGCGAGGTTGGGGACTTTGGACCAAATTTATTGCTCCCGAAGCGGTTCTAAGCTTGTATTTCCCGCAAGCTTCGGTGACATCACCCGCCACGCTTCCCAAGGTTCTCGGGCATGGTGGGGCAAAGTTCACGGTTCATACTTGTTCGATGGCGCACAATCTCTTATCAATACTGCGGAACAGGATCGCCTCGGCGAAAACAAAATGCCCCGACAAACTAAAGTGAAAGAGATAAAGTCTTCACATCCTCCAACATCCTCACCTAATTTGGTCATTCGCCTTCCTTACGCCAAGGTTACGGCGGGTAAGGAGATGCACGCGGACTTGAGAGAGAAAAGGCGTTACGAGGTCGTTTTGGATGCTAGTGGGAGTTCTTCACATGGTGATAGGAACTGAAGCGCCCTAAGCCCGGAGTTGGGAAACAGTATTCCTTACTTTTACAACATGTTAATGTTAACTCTTTTGATTTAACTCGTCCATTATTCGTTTGTTTTTTTTTCTTATCTCTTTGTCTTGCAAATGGTTTGCGAGATACGGTTGAGGTCGGTGGTTACGCTCTTAGCGAGGATTCCGCCAACGGTCCTGGCGCTCTTTGCAATGGAAGCAAGCAAAATAGGAAGAGGACGCGCGTTTCATCCGTGATAGCCGAGAGGCGCGACGCTATCCCAACAACGAATGATGCCGATGTGGATTGTGATCCCGATTTGGAAGGCATTTGCCGAGACAGAGACCGTAATCTTTGATAGTGATCACGTGTCTCGAACACCGAGTTATGGGCCGACGGTCCTCTAAAGGGCTTCTTTTGGGCAAGGCCCCACATCCGCTCCTTTGGCTTTACTTGCGCCACCGCCGTAAGTCTCGAAATTCCAATCCAAAGTTGTGATTTCAAAAGGTCTCCAAAGCTTGCACAGAGTGCTATGGACATCCGCTTTGCGTAAGATATCGTGCAAACCCATCGATCAGTTGGCCTCGATTAAAAAGGTGTTTACTGAAATATTCTCTCGAGATGGAGCGTGTTGGGGGTTTAGATTTGTCCAACGCGAAAGCTCTTTTGACACTTGTCTTTGAAAATGCCGCCCACTACAAAGCAAAGACTAGATGATGTTTTGAGTAGGCTTTCTCAAGAGGCGCATGGTGAAAAACTTTCTATTCTTTGTCACGACTTAAGGAAAGTGAGGCGTTCGAGAGGAGTGTCTCCAACACACTCGACCCTCACAGGACAAACTTACCGACGTGCAAGAAAGGAGAAAAGCACTCGAGAAAGAACTTTTGCTTTTGAAGAAAGAGGAGGACCAACTTGTTTCGACCATTAATGAGCACGAGACGGAGTTACTGAGGTACACCGCTCAATCAACCCGATTGAGAGACGAGATTATCGACTTGGAAAATACGCCTTCCTTGCGGCCAAACTGAAAGTGATGCTTTGGAGAGGATGAGAGAGAGGCTGCTAGAAGGCAACCGCCACGATCCTAAAAAACTACAAGCTTTTTCTTAGTTTTGCTTTTGGGATTCTAGGGATCATTTCCCTTTTTAGTTGAGCTTGATAAAGTCTTTTATTATTGTCTTCCTTTCTAGTTTGGTTTCAACTTTTGTTGTCTTCCTTTTTTGTATGTAATAAATTCTATTGACCTACATCAATAAAACTTTATTATCATTTTCCTTTTCTCCACCGTCCTTGAATGTTTTTTTTTTTTTGTTGGTATGATCAACTTGGAGTAACTTCCCAAGTCGCCTCGTATCCTGAGAAATGCTCTAGAATCAAGTCAAACGTAGTTCATATTATTATTATTATTATTTTTTTTTGACAGATTATCGCAGCTTTAGGCTCGTGCTTAGGAGCATTTCTGGAGTTATGCATAGAACTTCTTGAGAAATTTGCCGTTGATTGGCCCAAGCTTGACACCATCTTCATCCACCAACTTGTAGGCACCATTAGTGTAGACCTCGCGAACAACATAGGGACCGTCCCACTTTGATGTAAACTTGTTTTTGGACTTGTGTGTCATGATGATAGGTCTTCTCACCGCAAGCACTGTATCACCGACTTGGAAGGATCTTGGGCGGACTTTTTTGTTGAATGCCTTTGACAACCGGGCTTGGTAGCATTCAAGATTTTGCTGAGCCTGAAGCCGTTTCTCATCCAATGCTTCCAACTCTTCAAGGCGAAGGCGGGCATTTTCTTCGTCAGTTAAGCCTTCTTGGATAGCGATCCTCAGTGAGGGTATTTGCCGCTCAAGAGGTAGCACGGCTTCTACACCGTACACAAGCGAATATGGAGTGGCTTGAGTCGGAGTCCGAAAGGTTGTGCGATAGGCCCACAAAGCTTCACCCATTCGTTCGTGCCAGTCTTTCTTGTGTCTTGCCACAACCTTCTTCAACAAGTTGCATAACGTCTTATTGAAAGCTTCGGCAAGTCCGTTGGCCGGCGCATTGTACATGGACGACTTGTGCTGCTTGAAGTTGAATCGCTCACACAACTTATCCACCAAGCTATTCACGAACGGTTTCCCGTTATCCGTGATGATGTAGCGTGGAACTCCATAGCGATAGATGATGTTTACTCGAATGAAGCGGACTACATCCTCTTTCTTTACCTGACGTAGTGCAACAGCCTCAGCCCATTTTGAGAAGTAATCAGTGGCCGCCAAGATGTAGAGATGTTGGCCTGATGATTTCGGCAATGACCAACCACGTCCATTCCCCAAGCGTCAAAAGGCCATGCCGCTACAGTTGGATGCAACGGCTCAGGAGGCTGATGTATGAAGTTGGCATGGAATTGACATGCTTCACATTTTCGGGCGTAATCCATGCAATCTTTTACCATGGTTGGCCAATAATATCCCATCCTTTTGATGCGGAAGTGGAGCTTTGGACCAGATTGATGGGCGCCGCAAATCCCGGAGTGAGCCTCTTCTATAGCGTGAAGAGCTTCATCCTCTCCTAGGCAACGAAGAAAGACTCCTTCAAAAGAGCGGCGATACAAGGTATCGTTGTGGAGGAAGAAGCGTGGAGCCCGACGTCTTATGTCGACTTTCTTCTTCTGATCGTCAGGGAGTCTCCCGTGTTTTAAGTACTCCACTAATTGATGGCGCCAATCTTCTTGATCTGTCTCATAAACACACACAGCATGACTATCATTATCATCTTCCTCCTCTTCTTCGAAGTATGGAGGAACCACCCATTGCTCGCAGACGGGGACTTGCATCTTCTCATCACCGATTGCTAGTGTCGCTGCCAAATTTGCTAGAGCATCCGCTTGCTTATTTTCTTTTCTCGGGACATGCTCAATTGTGACGTCTCCAAGGTAAGCAATGATTTTTCTTGCATAATTACAATATGGGATTAACTCTGGCTTTTTTACATCGTAGACCCCTTCAAGCTGGTTGATGATCAACTGAGAGTCTCCATAGATGTTGAGTCTGTATTGCTTCATATCCATCGCCATCTCAAGCCCTAAGATCAAGGCTTGGTATTCTGCCACATTGTTGGAGCAACATTCCACCAATTTGAAAGAGTACAAAGAAGACTTCTCCTCTGGGAAACAAAGACGACTCCGCACCACTCCATCTCGTCGTGCAGCCCCATCAAAGTACATTCTCCATGGTGGAAGGACTTCAATCACCATGACGTCCTCGTCAGGCGAGATCGTCCGAGAGTTCCCACTCTGCCGGGATAGGGTGATCGGCCAAGAAGTCTCATGAGCACTTGCCCTTTGACACCCTGACCTTTTGAGGCACGTAAATAATTTCAAATTGCTGAAGTTGGAGATACCACCTTGCCAGTCTGTCAGACAACACGGGCTTGGTCATGACGAACTTCAGAGGATTTGCTTTTGACACCAGATGTATAGTGTGAGCTTGAAAATAGTGTTTTAGCTTCTGGATGGCAAATATGAGTGACAAACAGAGCTTCTCAATTGGGGAGTATTTCAGCTCGTCATGAGTCATCGTCCTGCTCAAATAGTACAATGCATTTTCTTTGCCTTTGTCATTTTCCTGAGCAAGCAATGCGCCAACTGATCGTTCTTGCGCAGTAATGTAAAGGATTAGAGGTCTACCTTTGACAGGAGCTGCCAAGACCGGAGTATTCATCAGGTACTCTTTAATGTTTTCAAATGCCTTTCTGCACGAGTTATCCCATTGAAATGGAACTCCCTTCTTCATCAGTGGTGAAAGGTTGGCATCTTCCGCGAGGTTTGATATAATCCTTCAATATAGGCGCTTTACCTGCGAGCTTCGAGTTCACGCAGGTTACGAGGCTCAGGCATCTTCATGATGGCTTCTACTTTGGATCGGTCAATTTCTATTCCCCGATGTCGAACGATAAAGCCAAGGAACTTCCCTGAACTAACTCCAAATGCACATTTGAGTGGGTTCATCTTTAGTTGGAATCTTCTAAGTCTATCAAAGACTAATCTCAAATCGTTCAAGTGGTCAGCCTTCTTCTTCGACTTTACAACCAGGTCGTCAACATAGCATTCAACGTGTTGGTGTAGCATGTCATCAAAGATCTTCTGCATGGCACGTTGATAAGTTGCCCCCGCATTTTTTAAACCAAAAGGCATCACTTTGTAACAATGATTCCCCTCAGCGTTCGAAATCTTTGTGAATTCTTCGTCTTCGAGAGCCATTCTAATTTGATTGTACCAGCACGATCCGTCCCATGAAGGACAAAGCCTCATGACTGTGGGTTGCATCTACCATCACCAACGATGATTGGCAAGGGAAAATCATCCTTTGGGCATGCATTGTTTATGTCCCAAAATCAACACGACGCGAATTTGACCATTTTTCTTTCTCACGGGGACGATGCTCGAGATCCATGTTGGATACTTAACCTCACGGACGAAGCCTGCTTCAATGAGCTTGTTGATTTCCGCCTCTATGAGTGGGATGAGGTCTGGCCTAAATCTCCTTTGAGCCTGCTTGATAGGGCGCGATCCTTTCTTTATGGACAATTGATGGACGGCTACCTTCGGATCAAGCCCGGGCATCTCTTTGTACGTCCAAGCGAATATATCCTTGTATTCTTGGAGGATTTCACGGTATCTCTCTTCTTCTTCTGGAGACAAAAGAGCACTTATGAAAGTTGGTCGTGGCTCATCTTCAGTTCCGAGGTTGATTTCCTTCAACTCATCTATTGTGGATTTGACCCCTTCTTCTAATTCCGGGGGTGCTTCTTCTGCATCTTCTTCAACCTCATCATTTCCCAATGTGATATGGTAGACGAAAGCCTGTTCTACCACTTTTTCGTGTTCCATGACTTCTTCCTCGATCCCGTTTTAGTCTTGGCGGGATAAGGTTCTTCACCGACGGTGATAACATACGAGATCCAACGCTTTCTTCAGCTCATTTTCTTGTAATTCCGATGCACATGCTCCACATTGTACGTGGCGTCGCTTTTGAGTGTACACTCATCATGCGCACCTTAGCTTTCATTACATTTCCACAATGTATGACAAGACTGTGTGACGCTTCATTCAGACGGGACCGACTCTTGATTTCTTTAGAGTCGATGTTTGTTATATCTTTCCCCAAAGCGTTCATATGTGGCTTTGATCGTCTTCGCTTGTTGACTTTTGGTCTTGATGATTTCTTGGTTGTGATGAAAGCCTTTCAAGACCGAGACGCATTCTTTCTTAGGTTGTAACCTCTCAAACACCGATGGCCTTGGAGGTAGAGGTTCCGGAATGTTCGGTGGAGATGATTCGTCTTCAACCCGATGTAGTTATTGCTTGCCTTCCTTATTGCAATGCGGACGGGTGGTGAAGGATTATATCCTGTGCCTGTCCGGGATCCGATAACGGGAACTTTCACTTTAGTGGCCTTATGTGTTTCTTCAGATTCTTTGCTTTTGCCCCCATTTTTGAGAGAGCGGGGCTTGGGACCCATTTGTCGCCTTCGCGAGGAGTTTGTGTTTATAGGATCAAAACCTTCTTTCCTTGCGGCTGGAAATGTTCCATGTTCTATAGCAAGACCTTCTTTAGACGGGTGAACCCATGTAGAGGAGCATCCGTCTTCATGGCATTGATCCCGGGAAGCGGCAACGCTACCCACTCAACGCTTTGGATCTTTGAGGTGGATAAATGTCTTCACATTCCTTTGAGGCATGTTGAGGCACCGATGACTTTGTCTCTTCATGCTTGCCAACCTCTCTTATTTTCAAATGGCATGGCCTTCTCCTCATCATCCTTTTCTCGTGACTTGGAATCGCCTACTATCTTCAAAGGAGCAGACTTGAGATAGAATTTTGCATCCGCAAAGTGAGTCTCGGCCTCGATGAAAGGTTTTTTTCATCAAAGAACGACCTTCCTTAACATGTCATTGCGCCAATACTTAAAGCATTGATGAAGGGTTGAAGGGACGACTCTATTCTCATGCAGCCACGGCCTCCCTAGCAACATGTTGTAGGACGTTCTAGCATCAATCACATGGAATAATGCACTCGAAGATAACTCATCGATCAAGATGTCAAGTCTAATCACCCCAATGGCTCTACGCCTTTGCTTGGTTGAATCCATGGATCATAAGGCGATCGGAGGAGAGTTCATCCATAGAGACACCCAATTCTTTCATCACCCGAGCGGCAAAATGTTGACAACCGATCCTCCATCTAGTAACACACGATTAACTTTTTGCTCGCGTGTATATCTTGTGACAAATAATGGACGGTTATGAGGCGCCATCCGAGAAGCATGTCGGCGTCTGTGAAGGTGATCTCAACCGTGCAAGCAAGCTTTGCATTGTTTGAAGCCTCTTCCTCAGTCGGCAAATCTTCATTTTCCTTTGCACCATCTCTTTCTTCTGTGTGGATAGCATAACATGGGACAACTTCATTCTCTGAGTCTTCTTCGGTCGTCTCACTTGAGGACTCTTTTGGGCATGTACTCTAATAAGGTGATTGAGTACGAGGGCTTCAGACTCGACCCTTCGTGGAAGATGCTCTTCACTTTCTTGTTTACCTTCCTTTGATCTCTTCTCGCCTTTCTTGCCCTTCGGCCTCTTCTTGGCTTGGAAGACTCGAACAAATCGTCTTTGGTTCTTCCAATTTGAAACAAGGTGACTTCCTTTGCTTTTTCTTGTGAGTCACGAATCCATCCATCATCGCCTTGTTCGACCAGGCTTTGGGTTTTTCTTTTCTTCCGCAACGACTTTTGCTTGTTTGAGAGACGTTCCATTCTTTCTTAGCTATGGGTAGAGAGTCGTTGAATTTAATCTCAGCAGGGTCGAGTGATCTCAATTGGATGGTCATGTAATGACCATTTGTTGGCTCTGCTATGGTGATTTGATTTGTGCTTGCCTTCTCTTCCTCAAGCACGATCTTTCCTTCCTCGCCCAACGCATAACCTTGTCCTTGAAGACAAAGCATTTTCCGATGGGATGACCAAATAAGCGATGATATTTGCAATAGTTACCTTCGTGGGCTCTTGCCGCATCCTCCGGACGCTTTGTTTCGGAAGTTCAATGAGTTTCAATTTCAACAACTCATCAAAATTGCGGGTACGCTGAATCGAAGAATGGATACTTCCTCTGTTGCCTTTCGCTCGAGTTGGCCTCCGTCTTTCAACTTGTCGTGGCTCAACCTTCCTCCATTCGGGTTGGCTTGACGCCGGGTTGTTAACTTTTACCGAGCTACGGTGGTAGCGTTGGACTCCTCTTCTCCATTTTGGGAGAAGCTTTCACAAATTTCTTAATTTCTTGTTTTTCTTTCCCTTTCTTGGATCTTGAACAGGGCTGACCTCATTAGGCGTCAATGCTTAACTCCATATCATGCGCACGAGTGGCTAACTCTCAAATGATTTCGGAGAATCCTTTAAGGATGTATTGCAAACCCCAGAGTGCATGCCCTGGATGCACATCTCGATGGCAGAGGCTTCGACAATTGGTCTTTGCGCTTAAGACTTAGACTTCTCCATCTCATTAATGTAATCCACGACCTTCTCTTCTTTCCATCAAGCGGGAGTTGGTCACTCCACCATACTCACGATTCTACGAGTCTTTGTAGGTTGCGATTCAAAAGATCTGCTCCAGCTTGCTCCCAATTGTCTGTAGAGGCGGGGCGAGATCGGTATACCAATCGGCGTTGCCTTTGAGTGAACGCACAAATTGCTTCACCAAGTGATCTCCATAGTTCCACATTGTTGCAAGTCTCACGAAATGGGCAATGTGTTGCTTCAGGTTGCCTCTTTCCATCAAATTGCTTTGGAAATTTGGTGGTTGATAACCGGCCGGCATTTTCAAATCATCAATTCTTTTGGTGTATGGCTTGATATAAGTCCGAGACGACTTCATGGATCCTTCGACTTTGTCATTGATCGTCCCTATGATGAACTCCTGCAGCTTGGTGATAGGAATGGTTCCGTCGGGGAGATCTTGGTTGCTTGCCAAGGCAAAGGACTTGGAGGCTTCATGATCCTTGAAAGAGTTTTCCGGCGACCTTCGAGTTGTTCGCCATATGCAAAGACTTGAAGGCTTCTTGGTGTTTGGAAGTGACATCATATTCGCCTTCTTCATCATGCACCACTTCTTTTGACTTGCTTGCTTCCCCAACGGAATCGATCTTGCTAGCGAGCTTTGAAATTTGCATGTCTTGAGTCCGAACATGCGACGTGAGGGCCTCAATGGCCTTCGTGAGGCTAGCAATATGCTCCTCGAGAGTTGTGGAATTCGCCATCATTATTCAATCGTGACCATTGGTGATGTGGGTCTATCGTAAGCTTCATGCGGTAAAAGGAGGTTGATGCCAAACTCTTTTGACATGCTCCGAGTGATAGGTCCGTAAAGTTGTCCTTGAGATGAAGAAACAACCTTAGCGAGTAGCCTCCTTCAGTAGCGCCCTTCAAAGCCACAACCTTAGCAAAGCAGCGAGCCTTCAGCGGTAGAAGCAACCTTTGGTGCCATTTGTTCTTGATTTCTTTAAAAAAGGAGAGATGAAAGGAGAAATTGGTCCCACTTAGTGTGCGAAAATTTGTAACACAAATTTCGTGTTAATCCCTGAAAATAACAAAGAAAACACAAAATTGTAACAAATGAAATTTTATTTATTTATAAAATAAAAAGCGGGTTACAATCTCTTGAATCCTTTGATTCTCCCTATTGGCAATTAATTGTCTTCCGGATATATCGGAAGGACTTTGAATTGAGAGTTGGTTTTTTTTATCTCCCGGATATTGCGGAAGAGCTTTGGATTTGCGATCTCCCGGATATGGCGGAAGAGCTTTGAAATTTGTGATCTTCCGGATATGGCGGAAGAGTTTGGGGATTTGTGGCCTTCCGGATGTAGGCGAAGGGCTTTGAATTTAATGATCTCCCGGATATGGCGGAAGAAATTTGGAATTGAAGACTCCGGATATCGCGGAAGGCTCCAAAGTTGATGAAGACTTGAAGGGATTTCGTGTTACCTTCGATCTCCTTGTGGAAGAAACTTCGACTTTGTGAGGATCTTCGAGCGTTGGAGATGCTTTTCTTCTTTGCTTCTTGAAGAACTTCGGGATTTCTTGAAGATCTTCGAGTGTTTCTTGACTTTCTTGAAGAACTTGAAGGATTTCTTGAAGATCTTCGAGTGTTGTTGATGAATGCTTGAACCTTCTGGCTCTGGGATTTCTATCAACTCTTCAATGTCTTCTGTCTGTCTCTAAATGACTAAGGCCTCTCCTATTTATAGTGCTAGGTGATGCCTTTGCATTAATTCGCATTAAATGCGATCACACTCTTGTTTGATTTCGTAAGATTTCACATTTATTATAAATCATTAAATTCTCTTAATAAATTGATTTTTTAAAAGATTTTATGATTTATTGAATTTTATATTATTTCCCAATATTTAATGGAGGGAATAATATAAAATATTTAGACTTAATGGTATGTGTAGTATGTGACAAATATAATGTGTCACACATATATATTTCTACATAGCCATTTAATTATAAGTAATCAAATCTCTACATTTCCAAGATATTTTATTTATTTATTTATATCATTTCCTATCATTTTGTATTGGAAATAATATAAAATGAATTTAATTTCGAGACAAATACATTACGTGACATTTATATTATGCCACATAAATTTTTTTATTTCTACAATTTCTTATAAGAAGTCCATTTCGGATATTCGATCCTAATCATAGGATACACGATTCTCGGACGACCAATCATGTATACTCTGCATGCTTCAATATCACACCCAATCACTACCGCATGATCTCCCCGTGGCTAGGGGAAATCTCAATAGTGTCAAAGCATTACAATCCACACCGTGATGCCATTAAGACTCCGGTCTAAAGGATAATTACACAACTGCCACATAGTGTGACACTTAATGTAAGTGGGTCAGTCTAACGCACGCATTCTCTAATACATGTCCACGTACAGTCCAAGTGTCTCTACACTTCGATAGACGAGATCTATCCCTACCTTCTGTAAGACAGAAGACATCCAATACGTGCTAGTCTGATTATACTATCAATGTCCCATTTTACAGTACATAAGACTAGAGACATTTAAGTACCAAACTTGTTAGAGTGATTAGAGATCTCATCAACCATAATCACTATCATGGGTTCTCTATCATAGTTTGACACTAGGGACGTTACTATATATATACAACAAATAATATGAAGATAAATAATATATAATAACATAAGTACTTTTATTAATCATAATAAAGTTATTACATGAACTAAATAGACTGTAAACGACCTGACCCGGTCGGATCCGGTCCTACCCGGTTGGGTTTATGACACATTTTCAACAATCTCCCACTTGGCCTAAAGCCAATCACCCATATGCCTAAGCCCGTGCATGTAAACATGTTTCTCATGCTTTGCTTGAGACAACGCCTTGGTTAACGGATCAGCTATGTTATCATCCATGTGAACTTTCTCTATCTTTACATCTCATCTATCTACTATCTCTCTAACAAAGTGATAGCGCCGTAGCACATGTTTGGACTTCTGATGAGACATTGGTTCCTTTGACTGAGATATCGCCCCATTGTCATCGCAGTACAATGGCACTGGACCTTCAATGGAGGGAACCACACCAAGTTCAGTAATGAACTTCTTCATCCAACCTGCTTCCTTTGCCGCCTCCGAGGCTGCTATGTATTCGGCTTCCATTGTAGAGTCTGTAGTAGTCTCCTGCTTGGAACTCTTCCAGCTCACTGCTCTGCCGTTAAGCGTGAAAACAAATCCAGACTGTGACATAAAGTCATCCTTGTCAGTTTGGAAACTAGCATCTATGTAACCTCGTAATACTAAATCATCATTCCCGAAAACCAAGAACATATCCCTAGTGCGTCTTAAGTACTTGAGGATATTCTTGACAGCAATCCAGTGACCATCACCTGGATTGGACTGGTACCTACTAGTCATACTAAGAGGGTACGAGACATCTAGTCTAGTGCACAACATGCCATACATAATAGACCCGATTGCCGAAGCATAAGGGATCTTACTCATTTGTGCCATTTCCTCCTCTGTCTTAGGGCTCATTCCTTAAGACAGGTAGACCCCATGCGACATGAGCAACAATCATTTCTTGGATTGCTCCATGATGAATCTCTTCAGCATCTTGTCTATATTGGTGGATTGCGACAGACCAAGAAACCTTTTAGATCTATCTCTATAGATCTTTATTCCCAAAATATAGGCTGCTTCACCCAAGTCCTTCATTGAGAATTTCTTGGATAACCAAGCTTTGACTGATTGTAACATAGGCACATCATTCCCTATGAGCAATATGTCGTCTACATAAAGCACTAAGAACACAATGGAACTCCTACCTTCTTGTAAACACAGGGCTCATCTTCGTTCTTGATGAAATCAAACTGTTTGATTATCTCATCAAAGCGAAGATTCCAACTCCGAGAAGCTTGCTTTAATCCATAAATGGATCTTTGTTTGTTTACACACCATCCTGGCGTCATTGGTTGTGAAACCCTCAGTGTGTCATACACACTTCCTCGCATGTGTTCTCATTAAGGAAAGCCGCTTTCATCCATCCGCCGCGATTTCGTAATTATGGTATCTTTGCAATAATGAGCGAGAATTCTAAAGGATTTTAACATGGCAACAGGCGAAAAGGTTTCATCATAGTCAACTCCTTGTCTTTGCTTGTAGCTTTTTGCCACTAACCTAGCCTTGTAGGTAGTCACGTTACCGTCCATGTCGGTCTTTCTCTTAAAGACCCATTTACACCCTATAGGAACTATTTCTTCAGGTGGATCAACTAAGTTCCAAACTTGGTTGTCATTCATGGATTTCATTTCAGGATTCATGGCTTCTATCCATTTTTCTTTGTCATGCCTTAATAGCACTTCCTCATAAATTCTAGGGTCCTCATCTTCCATGAGATATACGCCTGTGTACCTTTCGGGTTCACGGCGTTCCCTGGTGGATCTTCGAGGTGCTAGTGTGTCTACTGTAGGGGTTGGAGTCACATCTTTGTGCAGTGTCTCCTCTACTTCCATCAACTGACTGTTGTCCGTAAGTGGTTCTCGAATTTCTTCAAGATCAATCTTACTCCCACTGACCCTATCCAGAATAAACTCTTTCTCCAGAAAGTGGCCAGTCCTGGAAACAAACACCTTTTGTTCCTCAGGATGGTAAAATTGGTATCCTCTGGTTTCTCTAGGATAGCCCACAAATAGACATTTGTCAGATCTAGCCTCTAGTTTGTCAGGCATCATCCGCTTCACGTAAGTCGGATAACCCCAAGGTTTAAGATATGCTAGACTCGGTTTCCTCTTATGCCATACCTCGTATGGTGTGGATTCAACCGTCTTTGATGGAGCTCGGTTCAGTGCATAGGATGCGGTTTCTTGAGCATACCCCCAAAATTTGTTTTCCTATTGGATAAAGGTTTTATTTTCCAAAAAGGAAAAGTTAAAGTTTTGTGTAAAAGATAAACTCTCAAATTATTAGTTATTTTCCTATAAAACAGAGTTTCTCCCAAGACAAAATTGAAACATAATCCCACGCCATTTTTGAAGAAAAAAGGGACGCCACATTTTTTGAATAAAAGAGAGAAATTTTGTTTTCTTGTCATAGCCATTGGGAGAAGAAAAACTAGGGTTTTTCTTAAGCATATTCGAGGAGGTTCTACTACGAGGATCGACATCCACCAATCGTCGCTTGGAGATACAATCCAGAAGATCATGGCTTCTCTTCTGTTGGGTAAATCTTTAACTTTCTTGTAGTTATATTAATTAATCACGTGAATTAAATCGTGGTATAATCGAATGCGAATTTAATTCATAGCTTCCGCTGTGCATGATCGAGTGTCTCGATCGGTGCTATGAATCAGATATGACCATCCAATTATGGAACGGATCCGGATTTGGGTTTCTGTATATCCAGCATAAGGCACTACTGTGTTTTGGCTAAGTTGTAGAATTTACAGTGACCCATAGCCAAGAACATTTCTACCTCACTAAATCACTTAATCAAAGTGATTGCAAACCCAGACCGTAGCTCCCACTCGCCTTCATAAGACTCAGGATATACGTCTATATAACTATATTTATCTGATTCCAAGTTTCGAAAAACTAGGAAACCATCCTTAACTTGTTTACGGATATTCTCGACTTCCACCAGATTCACTTTCATACTAAGCTCATCACTCTTCATGGACTATGAACATCTGGCATTACTTTTATGATGGTTACTATCGCTGTAGCAAAGGAAACCTCCATAAGCATCATCTTTCACCTTATCTTTAGGACTAACATCCTAACATAGATAGATCTTGAGAACACCGACTAGCAGTATCCCATGTCATGATCTATGCTAAACTCTTTTAGCATCACATCTATATAGGTAAACTATAAACTAACAGCAGTTAAATCTATCACTATAGATTCTTATTTCTAAAAAATAAGAACTGCTAATCCAAGTGTTTTCGTAAAGACCTTGAATTACCAAACATTAATCGACTGTGACATGGGGTGATAATTCCCAAGAGAGATATCCAATACCTTACTCAAAAATCATTACACACTCCCACTATCCCTCTTGCACATTGGGTATATACCTTCTTTTGACTAAATCAAACTCCGTTGATTATCAAACAAAGAAATCGTCTAGAGAAACTTTTTTGAGTCCATAAATGGATCTCGTGGGCTCACATGTCATGTTATCATCTATGAACATCGAGTTGTTTGCCCAACGTCTTCAACAGTATCGTAGCCATGATACGAAGTAATAACAAGCATAGTCTGAATAGAACTGGGCTCAGCTGGCAGCATAAAGACAACTACAAGGTTTACACCTGTTGGTCCCTTGGAAAGGCTAACACAAGTTTAGAGGGGGGGTGAATAAACTTGTCACCAAAAACTTATCCTAAGCTGGAAAAGCCCGAGAATCGAAGTTCTCCGAAACTCAAACCGATCTCCAGCCGCTTTGTTCCCGTCCATTTAACTTGTGTGGAGTTCGATTAGCTCAATCGAGTATAAGTCAATCTTGACTTATATTCAGTCTTGTTAATCGCGTTGGATAAATAATAGCCTTTAGTGCAATAGATGTGTGAATAGAAATCTAGACCTTACATGTATCGCCTAGGTCGACTCGATTAATCTGGTGTTTGCTGAGTGATAATGCAATAAATAAAACAAACACAAATGCATAAAGTAAATTAACACAAGATTTGTTTATGGAAGTTCCGGGTGGTGTAATCCCGTACGTCTCCCCTTCTCCTATGGTGTAGGAGGTAACACTAGAATCTTGAGATAACCGTTACAAAAACCTAGCACTATGACAGTCCTTCACGACACCCTAGTTTCACTATCTACACATAATGAAGAAAGGTAAGATTGCTCCCTTCATTCTGCACACTGATCTTTCAGAGGTGGAATTTTGTCATGGATTTTATCAATGGAAAATAAACAAGTAATAAATTTATAAATCCGGTATACCCCAATTGCAGGGATCGTAGTACATCGATTAATACCGGAGTCGGTCACAGGGAATCGGGGTATCAAGTTCATTAATATTCCTAAAGTTGTTACTACTAAAACGAAACTAAAAACGATAAAATAAACTGGACAGAGGATTGTCAGTCCAAAGCCAGGAAGGATAAAAGCGAAAACGAAATCTAAACTATAAGCTATAAAATAAACAGTAAACAAGAAGATCATGGTGATTAAACAACGAACAAACAATAATCCACCGTTCCCGCAACCCTCTATTTCCTCTCTAAAGTTATCTTGTGATGATTTAATTAAAGATGTGGTTCACCTATCAAAGGTATGAATTCCTACTCTCGTAGTTAATTCACCTATCAATCTCTCATCTCTCGATATATAAGATTGACGCTCTCAAACCAAGGTGTAAGATCTCTCAATCTAGCAACCTAGATATTCAACCTATCAACTCTCGTTATGTCAAGGTTAAAAATCCCATCTCTCCTACGGTGATCTAAGGTTTACACCGACTCTCATCATACGGTAAACATCAATAAACAATACATCTTTCGATATTGATTGCATAACACGTAAGCATAGAAAAGATACAACTTTAATCAAATTCACAAAACAAATCTAGATTGAAAATAAAGAACCTGCTGCAAAGGATTCACATCGTTTGAACAATTGCTCAGCCTCCAAGCATTCAGTATAAAACGGCAGCAAAACGAAATAGAAAGCGGAAAAGAAACAAGAAAAATCATTGCCTCAAATTTCCCAAGGAAGTTGGGGCCGCCAAGGGTTTTCTCCTAATGATTGTGTATCAATAGGTCTTAATAATGTATCTTTTGGGTTGAAATACGCGCTGCTATTTATAGAAAACTGAGGCGGCTCTTTGCTAAGTCGGTTTAAGGGCGCCCGTCCAAATTCTCGGGCGCTGTTCGGTGCCTTGGACTTGCTTCAGACGCCCGTCCACTCAGCGTCCAAACTCTCTGAATCAACTTTCTTCACACTGACGCTTGATCCAGCTGGAGACGGGACTTGGGCGCTTGATTCGGCTAGATCCAAATTCAAATCTTCAACTCTATCTCTTTTCTTCTAGCCAATTCCATCCTTATCTCTTTTATCATCAATATAATTCGACTCTTATCTCTTTTTGATCTTCATTTGAGCATCAAACACGTACCTACAACACATCAAAACATCGCAAAACGTAATATCATCCAAATAATCATAAAATCACAATTAAAACACCAAAATTAACCTATTTTGCGAATAACTCATTTAAAGCCTCATTTACTCAATAATTCCATTAAACGCTCGTTTCTTATGCAAATTATACAAATATGAGGGAAATTATCATAAAATATATCAATATAAAACGTATAAATCCACCCTTAACAACTCCCCCACACTTAGCTTTTGCTCGTCCCGAGCAAAACAAAACGAAAGTCAAGGCTCGAGACAAAAACAGACATCTCAGACAACATAGCATAGATCCAATAAATCAGAAGTTCACCACTGTGTGTGTGCAAAGCCATAGAAAACTTCCATTAAATCCAAACTTGAGAAACTCAAAGCAAAACTAGCTAATACCCCCTCGTAGACTAGCAATAACTGACACTCATAAGATGTACCCTACAAACGTAACATATCCCAAAAAGGATGATCGAATATATCTAGGGCCTTTCTGAAATACTCAGAGGATAATCCCTACAGCATATCTATCAGTTTCTACTGGGGATAAGATAGACGATAACTCAGTCTCTCATTCATTTCATACCAATTCTTTAGTTGATTTAACTATTTCACTTTTAAACGCACATCAGAATGAGCTATTGCCCTGTCATAGCAGAATAGGATATTCGAGATATACCCTACCTTACTCCAATCATAAGGCAGCTTCTTCTGACTGTCGTGAGCTTTTAGTCATCATAGTGGTATAGGACATACGTGGTATACCCTATCGCACTCAAATCATCGACTAGCTTTCGACACACACAATTAATTCATTATAAACTCAACTTTTTCATTTGACAATCAGTTACGCTTTACTTATCACATTCAAACCTAAGATATTCACAGTATAACATACTTCGGATCTAAATACAAACTATCATAAATCCCACGATATATACGTAGCACTAAGCACATGACTTATAAGATAATCAAAGACCACTAATCAAAAGGGGTATAGCTTTATAAATTAGCTCATCATTCACTATGGCTCGTGAAAAATAGATCTCAGGTGAAACAACTAACTTATCAAACATATGATATATAGCTTGGATGACTATAAAAATAACGAACATTGAATTGAATTGCCTACTCGGGACAAAACAAAAAACAAAAATGTCGAAAAAATTTGAAAATTCTAGCTCATTTTTAGCTCATTAGCATAGAAACATAACAGATTAAGCAAATGTATAGATACATATCAAATCATTCCCCTCCCCCACACTTAAAGATCAACATGTCCTCATGTTGTGCAGAATTAAAGAAAAGATAAAGTACTTAGCTGATTTGGTAATGATATGAAGATTGGCTGAAGAAGGAAAGATAATCGATCCGCGGTTCCGAGGCATGAGATGTCATATGTATTCCTTTCCAGATTCACTTCCAAGGCTAGCTTAACAAAAACAACTAAAAATGTACCTGCACCACTTGAAAAATATGGCAGTATCTCGGGGAACACGGGGGAATATAACAAATCACTAAAATATAATGAAAGACAAGAGGTAAGCACATGATATAATTGCTCAGATAGAAAATTCACCACACGAGGAAAACACAGGACATCTAAGCGTCAAATAAGCCACAGAAGCTTACAAAACAAATAATGATAGAGGACACTACAAAGTAGTAGGGCTAGGTGCACTAAAAAGACAAGAAAATACAAAAAACAAAATAAAACGTACAATGCAACTAAATGATATGCAACTATACTAAAAAGGCAAACCGAAAATAAAGAAAATAAACTAGCCCAACTAATTCCATAGATATCGCCCTAATCTAAGCGAGGTCAAATATATAAACGTCTACTAAATAACGCCACAGAAGCGTAACAAAATTCGATTATGCAAAGCCACAGAAGCTTGCCATGTGAAGTGTAGACGTGCCTTTAACAACCCTAACACCCTAGATAGACGACAGAAGGAACAACATAAGTCAAATTGGAATCACATATAACTAGGTGAATTACTCAACATGGACTGCAATAGATGGAAAGAAAACCATAACGGTGAAAGAACAGGACATCTACGCATATCAGATAAAAGCCACAGAGGCTCACAATAAAACATCCATGTCAATTAATGAAGCATGTATATAAAAATTAATCAATTATTTAACATGGATCAAGAGATGGAAAGATGTAAACATGCAAGTTCAAAACATCTACGTAAAATAATTAGCCACGTGAAGCTCGTATAGAACAACCATGTCAAATAATAGAGCGTAAGTATCAAGATAAAATCTATTCACAAAAAGCGATGATGGGTGGCGTTCAAACAAAACAGACGGACGTTTAAAGCATATTCAGTATGGGGCGGACGTTCGAGCATCAGACGCCCGTCGAGAACCACATAAGCGAGGCGGGCGTTCGGGAAAAAGGCAAACGCTCGTCGACTCTCTAAAAACACAACAAATATTGATGCGTTTTAGGGCGGACGGGCGTTCACTTACCATGGGCGCCCGTCGACTCAACAAAAAGCACAATGAACTCGACTGTGTCGAAGACAAAGCGGAACCCTGAAAACAACCTAATATCATATCATTAAAAGCAAACCCTAGTGTTTATTGAAAACAAAACTATGAAACCTAAATTCACGTTTCATAAATTGAGTAAAAAAGGTTTGCACATTCTTAACCCAATGGTTATCGAAACACGGCAAAATAAAAAAAACCTCAATTTATTTAACGGTACTTTTATTGAAAGAAATAAAGAAATGAAAAGATAAGGAAAACCTAAATAGAAAACCTACCTACGAAAAATTTAAAACAGAAAACAAGAAAACGATAAAAGGGAGAAAAACGTGTTGAAATCTTCTCTCGGCCCAAAATGGAAGGGAAAACAGTGGATTTTGACCTCGAAACGGTGTTGAGCGGCCGTCGTCGGCGTCGGAACGAGCTTTCGAATTGGGGTCCTGCGCGCGCAAGCGGACACTCGAGCGAAAGTTACGACCAAAATACTAACGAGTGCTAAAACGATCCTTTTATCCAAAAGTTCGATCGCTAAAAACGTGGAGTCAGATAATTCAACCTCAGATGTCCCCGAATCAATGTAGAAACTAGAAAGGATAGAAACAAAAACCTATCTACGAAAAATCCGTAACAAAAACAGAAAAATTAATAGAACTAGACAACCGTACCGATTCCCCGGCAACGGCGCCAAAAACTTGTCACGGATTTTATCAATGGAAAATAACAAGTAATAAATTTATAAATCCGGTATACCCCAAGTGCAGGGATCGTAGTACAGCGATTAATACCGGAGTCGGTCATAGGGAATCGGGGTATCTAGTTCATTAATTTTCCTAAAGTTGTTACTACTAAAACGAAACTAAAACGATAAAATAAAGCGACATGAGGATTGTCAGTCTAAAGCCAGGAAGGATAAAAGCGAAACGAAATCTAAACTATAAACTATAAAATAAACAGTAACCAAGAAGATGATCATGGTGATTGAACAACGAACAAACAATAATCCACCGTTCCCGCAACCCTCTATTTCCTCTCTAAAGTTATCTTGTGATGATTTAATTAAAGATGTGGTTCACCTATCAAAGGTATGAATTCCTACTCTCGTAGTTAATTCGCCTATCAATCTCTCATCTCTCGATATATAAGATTGACGCTCTCAAATCAAGGTGTAAGATCTCTCAATCTAGCAACCTAGATATTCAACCTATCAACTCTCGTTATGTCAAGGTTGAAAATCCCATCTCTCCTATGGTGATCTAAGGTTTACACCGACTCTCGTCATACAGTAAACATCAATAAACAATACATCTTTCGATATTGATTGCATAACACATAAGCATAGAAAAGATACAAATTTAATCAAATTCACAAAACAAATCTAGATTGAAAATAAAGAACCTGCTGCAAAGGATTCACATCGTTTGAACAATTGCTCAGCCTCCAAGCATTCAGCATAAAACGGCAGCAAAACGAAATAGAAAGCGGAAAAGAAACAAGAAAAATCGCTGCCCCAGCCTCCCCTAAGGGGGCTGGGGCCGCCTAGGGTTTTCTCCTAATGATTGTGTATCAATAGGTCTTAATAATGTATCTTTTGGGTTGAAATGCGCGCAGCTATTTATAGAAAACTGAGGCGGCGGATGCTAAGTCGGTTTAAGGACGCCCGTCCAGCTATCTGGACGCTCGTTCGGGGTGCCTTGGACTTGCTTCAGACGCCCGTCCACTCAGCGTCCAAACACTCTGAATCAACTTTCTTCACCTGGACGCCAGTCCAATATTCTGGACGCCAGTCCAGGCTGGACGGGACTTGGACGCCATTTCAACTAGATCCAAATTCGAAATCTTCAACTCTATCTCTTTTCTTCTAGCCAATTCCATCCTTATCTCTTTTATCATCAATATAATTCGACTCTTATCTCTTTTTTATCTTCATTTGAGCATCAAACACGTACCTACAACACATCAAAACATCGCAAAACGTAATATCATCCAAATAATCATAAAATCACAATTAAAACCCCAAAATTAACCTATTTTGCGAATAACTCATTTAAAACCTCATTTACTCAATAATTCCATTAAACACTCGTTTCTTATGCAAATTATACAAATATGAGGGAAATTATCATAAAATATATCAATATAAAACGTATAAATTCACCCTTAACAAATTTCTCCTTCACCACTCTACTAACACCAACACACAAATCCATGGATCGCACTGTAACTGTGGCAACCAAGTTTGCAACCGTATGAAGAAAGGTAGAATTGCTCTCTTCAAACTATGCACACGAACCAACCCTTTTTCACAAAGTTAGGTTTAGAATTAATCAAGGATTAATTCAGTGAGCTGTCTGATTCTTCTGGATCTGGCTTTGTAGCTCTAAGATTCCTTCTTCCCCCCTCAATGGGTTACTGGATCTTCCTTTGAAGTCTTCAAGGCAATTCCGTTGGCTTCCCCTTTTTCTAGATATATATAATCTGATTTTGTGGATCTGGATTTGGATCTTTGAATATGTGCTTGTAAAGCTCTTTTCTGATCCTCCTCTCTCTCTCCTTCAAGTGATTCTCTTGTGTATTTATAGGGGTGATGTAACGGTCACTAGCTCTTGTAGCCGTTACACTTGTCGTTTAGCCAACGTTCACATGTACGATCTTTTGTCGTATTGTCAGTTTAAATTCAACAAGGCCTTAACTCAGTTTTCTACTCTTCTTCAAAACTGAGTACCTTAACATCTGACTTTAATTGACTAAGTCAGAGTACACCATTCGATTTCTTCTTTCACAGTAATCGATAATCTTTGTCCTTAAGATTATTCGGTTTTACATGATCTATAACTTCGATTTCAAGTCACCACAGACTTGCTCGAATCCCGACTTATAGTCATGACTTAATCGACTTCTAACCGAGTTTGCCACCTCGGTTCTTGATCTTCAGAATCGAGTCTGTGTCCTCGCCTTGATCTTCTAGATAAGCCAATCGAGTCTGTGTCCCTCAAATAACTTATCTTCTTGATTCTTGCGTGAATCGAGTTTGAACCTCGATTCTTTATGTGCATATTCAGTTTTCTTGCTATAACTCGTTTTCTTGTTGTGACTCAAATTGCTCACCTAGTTCTATTCTATTACAATGCTTGTGCGAAACAACCTATACAAAGTTCGGACTCTAGATAGAACTTATATATTTATCTCTAGACCATTTCTTGCTTCTTCTTTCATTAAGCACTATAACGATTGAGTTACGACTTCATCATCATGGGTTGTAAGTGATTTGTCTAATTACGTGACAAATCATCATCAAAACACAAATAATATTTCCAACAACACCTTATACCTTCAGCCATCACTTTAGCCTTATGGTAATCATATTACTATACATGTCAGCCTTTCAGGTACATTCCCTCTAGGTAAGACAGACTAGGTTCACAACCTGGTTGTCACTGATGAAATCTAATTCAGATATTATGGCTCATGGCCATATCTCCCAATCTAGCCTTTCAAACATACCTTCATAAGTCGTGAGATATTCATCCTTCAAGATGAACATACCAGCAGCCTTTTCAGGCTTGAGGTTATCAACTGACTTATAGTACTTTTGTGTGCACTGAGCAGTGTTCTACACCTCATCACTATGGGTGTCTGCTCACGTTCCAATGGTTGAGTATCTCCTTGTGGCTCTCAAACTCTTTTGAGATCTCAAGTACTCCCACTATCTCTTTTGGAAGAAATACTTCCTTAAGAAGACAGCATGTTTGGAGACAAACATTTTGTTCCGCGGGAAAGTAGACAATATCTAGTGTACTTGCCAAGACATTCCACAAAGTTGCATATGTCGTACTAGGCTCCAAGCCTTTCTGACTTTGCCTATGACAACTTCAAATCCTCTGTTAAAATAAATTCGACATTATCTCTTCCATATCTAATGTGGAATTTATTCGACCTTTATTCTTTGGAAGTCTGTTAAGTGTATGTTTCGTATAAATGTACTATCCCGAAACGGGTAAGGGATACTTTGCATGGCTTACGTCACACCTTTATCATATAAAGTGTAGTTTCCATCTTAGAAGCACAATCTAATTGCGTATCCAAAATGGTATCCTTCAAAGAGGAATCTCATTCCTTTCAGACAACTTCTGAAACATCCTTCAGGTATTAATTACTTCAATCCAATTGAAGATTAATTCCTAAGTAGGTCATCAATCTCATATTCGTATTAGCTCAAACTTTTCGGGCTTTCCGAATTATGCACTTCACTGAGTACACTTGACTATTTCTAAAAATAGTCCTAGAGATTAACAAAAGTTATTTGTGGCATTAATTGTCATGAGCCAACAAACATCAGTATGTTTAGGTTTCAGACAATTTTCTAGAATTTATAACCATTTTCGTAAAAGGTTATTTTAGTCCTCTTTGGATAAGATATATATAACCCACATGATTCATAATCACATGGTTCAGCATCATCAGATTGACGTTTGACCACATGCTTCCCTTCCAGAGAGACTATGTCTAGAACAACCACAAAGTATTAAGGATAATAGCCATATTATTTTATATTTGAGATTCAATCACTTATATCGACTATATACTGATTGTAATCTAGTGTGTTAGATTCGGTGAACGTTCAACTTTATCGGAGTAACATTTATTCCTTACAATTGAATTTGTCTACTTAATCCTAACATCTAACTGAAAAAATGTTCTTCATAAGAACCAAAACATGATAACATTTATTTAGTTCATTTATCAGTTTACTAGACTTAGAATACAAAACCGAAAATGTCGCAACGTTTGCTTCACTTTTCCGTATATTTGTGTATTCCGTATTTAATTTTTCTAATTTAATCATACTTGAAAGATATCATATATCTAAGAGTTGATTTGAACTTAGATGGATTTATCTCAACACACTTGCCTAAAATAAAGACTTCTATAAGATCTCTTATTTTAAGCACATGCCCTAACTTCCTTTTAATCCTTGAGCACTCGTAAATTCTTCTTAATGTAGTCTTCATAAGACTTAAGAAATATCACAAGAGCTATGTCTTTAATTTCCTTTCATAAAGAAAATCTGAAGTTTATTAAATAGTTCATTTAATCTTTTGAATCGTATTCAAAACGTTGACTATTTAATTAACCTTTAAGCAATGATTAAAGAATTAAGTCTGTACTTAAATCTTACAATTTTGAAAACAACCTTGCCAAAATTCGATGCGATCATTCTTATTCAACGTTTGAATTAATTGTCATCGTATGACAGAATGATCATATTGTATCCAATATATGATTAATTCGTTGAAACTCATTTCAAGTGATTCAATCATATCATGAGCTTACGTTTTTCATTAATAATTAAAGTCTTGGAGCACTGCATCAAATATGTTGTCTTCTTGTCTCTAACTACTATAACGGGTTGCTCGTGTCATTGCTTATTTAAAAGGATTAAAATTACTTAACCATACTTGGGAACGTTTCTCAAAAGGTAACAGTCATAATTTGGTTTTACTAATCGAGAATAAAAACATAAATATAAAAGTTTGCTAAAAACTACTACCTAAAATAAAAATAAAAGAGTGTTATTGTTTATACACGCAAAATCAAAAATGTTCTTTTGGTTTATGATTTTGCTCCCACTAGTCAACTACTCCCAATTGGCTTCCAAGAATTTTCCAAAATTCTTTAGTGGCTGAGATCCAATCTAGTTATCTCGATTCCCGGCGGTGGTCGATCAACCAAGATAACTTCGAAAGGTAGGTAACTCTTTATCAATCACATCACTATGTAATTCTCAGTGGTTGACTAGTCAACTCTTTGACGATACACATCACTATGTGTTAGTCAACCCCTTGTCCCTAAAGTCAGACGGCCCTGACGGTGGCCAATCACCGAAAAACTCTAGTCAAGTCATAACCCGATATTCATGAGATCTCATACGATCATATCTCAAAAACGACGATATACCCGAGGTAGGTCAACTCCCGGCGGTGGTCGATCAGTTGGATCCGAACAAGGGCTCTTCACCGTCGTTATAATATTGGGAGACAATATTCCGACTTTATTTTTGTAGCGGAAGTATTTATGTAAATTAATTCACTTAATTAATTTTAATTATGGTCTCATCAAATATATATATCTCTATAGATATACATCCTACACATTTATCTAGATCGCGCCTAGTCATGCATCTATCGTATCATATAAAATAAATACAAGCATAAAATAAATAAATGCGTAAAGTAACTGGTATAATCATGGACTTTTCCTGCGGTTTCAAATACAAACTGACAAAACCGCGGGTCACAATCTAAAGGTAGCTGCAACCTCCAATAGGATCTTTACTGCTCCATTTTTCAATGGGATCTTTATTTTCGTCTTTCTTTGGTCTCCATCTTCCGCTCCATTCTTGTTACATAAATTTTATCTAATAAAATAAATACACCTGCCGCATACGGGGGGGGGGGGGGGGAGTTAACGGGAATGGGATAAATGCAGAAAATAAACTAGGTTATATTCTTCATAACGGCCTAGGACAATTTTTAAACCAACAGAAAAATTAAATCAATCACATATCTTATCGGTCGAGTCCATGATCAATATGAGTCCATATAATCATATTATATCTACTATATCTAGTCCATACAATAACTTCTTATGAAAAAAGATAATATTAAAAACTAACAACTTGTGTCTTAATTAATCGATTAACGTTTAATCTATTAAATAATTTTATCTAATCAATTAACTAAATAACATTTAATTAGTTAATCGAAATAAAATTAACGGTTAATTTTAAACGATTTCAATTTTAATTTTAATCAATTAGAACTATTCCAAAATAAATCAAAATTAAAATTAAGTCTCTTTTGTTTCTTTTCTTTGATTCATAATCAAAAGAGATGTATTTGGTTTCCTAAACCAAAAGGCACCAACCTTGGCCTTTTCTAAAATTAAAATTTTGAAAAGGGTCTAGGCCTAGGTCTTTTCCAAAATCAAATATTTTGAAAAGGGCCTAGGCCTATTCCAAACAAAATTTGGAATGACCTAGATTATTTAAAGGCAAATCATATTCACCAAATAATGTCATGTGGTATCCCAATGGTCCAAACTATTTAAACCATTAGTTAGCAACATGACATCAACTAAACAAAGATATATTAATCACAGCTATGAAGCATATTGAATCATAAAATACACAAAACAAAAATTTGACGATCCACCAAAAAGATGCACCAGCCGACGCCGACCGCCCTGGGGAGGAGCCGCCGCTGCCGGAACAATTTACGGTGGGGTGCCGCCGCCGATCGACCGAGCACCCCAAAAGTCGACCTCCCTTTTTTTTCGTGTATCGTTTTGCGAATCATAAATCTTTCATTTTTTAATTACGTGATTTAAACGATAAAATTAACTACGCAAATTAACATGCTTATTGCTTAAGCTCGAAAATCTCTCTGATACCACTGTTAGGAAATCTATGCGGGAACGCAGCGAAATTCAAGAATTTATTTCCTTTTTACAAGAATCGACTTCGTTTAAACAACAAGCATAAAAGAAGTAGACGGTGAATACCTTGTTTGATCTAAAAGATCGAGGTTTTGACTGTCTAAGGAGAGTAGTGGTGCACAGAGCCGCCCAAGCGTTCGGCCTCTACCGCTAGTCCACACGAACAACCCACCGGAATCCACCATTAGATTGCTGCTAGAAAAATCTGGTTGCTAGACCGGTCTTTTCTCTCTCTCAAATCACTCTCTAAGAAACTCTCTATTTTTCACAAGAAACTATTAGTCTCTTGGAATTGTGATGTACAAAAGAACTTGACACCCACTACATATATATAGCAGATGGTGCGCCCCTACTGTAGTCCCAATCTGATTGTGATTAGCTTCCTAGTAGATTGGGGAGAAAGAAAATATTTTCCTAATAAAATATGGAAAAACCCTTTGATTGATTTATCTCATTTAATATTCAATATCTTATATTAAATATATTTCCAAGATATATATTGACAATATCTTATATTGAATATATCTTTATCTTATTACCATAAATCTATTTTCCAAAAATCAATTAATATCTAATATTAATATTATGGTAATCTTATTAAATTTCACAATCCAAGTGTATCTTATACACTACAAATTTTCGCCCCCTTTAGCCATTTTTTGGCTTCCGGATATTATTTAATTAATATAATGTTATGATTAATTAATTTGCAAAATACATGTATATCATATATACATAATTTTCAACTTTACATATCTTATATAAGTATATTTAATTAATCAACATAATTAATATCTTGTATTTTATTTATTCATAATAAATAAATACCACCATATTAATTTATCACTTTAACCTTTATAGTATGAGATAAATTCTTTTCTTATTTGGTTATCGACTATAACCACATTTTAATCCGACTTGATGTTCATATGTGTGTGACCCGATAGGCTTCCGAATATGTTGGCCGTAGACACGAAGTGCAATTTACGAAAATGCCATTCACGCCTAACGATCACGGGATAGCGTCTAGCAACACACCGTGACCCCCAATCATCGAAAGAGTCAAAAGCAATGACTACTACCTTTCATGTGAAACAGTTACCATGTAAATAGAATCCTATCGCTATAATAATATTCATACGGTCGTTCGTCGAGTGTCAAACATCAACGACCATAGCTTATAATCCGGATATCATGCTCTCTCGAAGTAACTCATTTACTTCCACTTTGCAAAGATTCACGAAAGTAAGACATTCCTTATAAGAAGGCCCTTTCGGATATTCACCCTACTATTAGGGTACACGATTTCCGGACATCCAAACACGTATACTCTGTATGCTTCAGTATCACACCCAATCACTACTGCATGATCGCCCCGTGGCTAGGGGAAACCTCAATAGTGTCAAAGCATGACAATCCACACCATGATGCCATGTAGACTCTGGTCCTAAGGATAATTACACCACCGCCACATAGTGTGACACTGAACAATGTAAGTGGGTCGGTCCTAACGTCACGCATTCTCTAATACACGCCCACGCATGTCCCAAGTGTCTCTACACTTCGATGAGACGAGGTCTATCCCTGCCCTTAAAGACAGAAGACATCTAATACGTGCTAGCCTGTTTGTACTATCAATGCCCTGTTTAATAGTACATCAGCCTAGAGGCATTTAAGTATCAAACTTATTAAAGTGATTAGAGATCTCATCAACCATAATCGCCTATCATGGTTTCTCTATCACAGTTTAATACTAAGGACGTTATCATATAACAATTCATAATTGGTTCATTAAAAGAACAAATATATGACAACAGAAAAGCCATTTAATATATATATAAACATAAGAAAATAGTAGAAATGATCCGACCCGGTCGGATCCCGTCCAACCCGATTGGGTTTAGGACACTATTTCAACAAAAAGTTGTAATGGATATATCTTCCTTCTTTATCTTCAACAGATGATACCCTGAACGCAGATCTATCTTCGAGAAGACTCTCTTTCCCTGTAGCCGGTTAAACAAGTCATCAATCCTTGGAAGGGGGTACTTATTCTTGATTGTCATGTTGTTCAACTCTCGGTAGTCAACACACATACGCATACCATCATTTTTATTAACAAACAGAACTGGGGCTCCCCAAGGTGAGGCACTTGGATGAATAATGTTCTTATCCATAATGTCCTTCAATTGTTCTCTCAACTCCTTAAGCTCTGCTAAGGCCATCATGTAAGGCCCTTTAACTACTGGTTCTACTCCTGGCTCAAGCTTGATCTCAAACTCTATCTCTCAGTAACTCATCTGGAAACACATCTGGATACTCATTTACTATTGGTACATCCTTTAATTCAATGCCCTTCTTATCAATATCAAAGGCAAAGAACAAGTATCCATCACAACACTGTTGTAACGCCTTTGATGCCCTTAAACCGGATATTATCGGATATCTCCTCTTACTTGACTTAATGACATAGCACTGAAAGGTGACTGAAGATTTGCTTGGGGTTTTGAAGATCACTTTCTTTGCTCTACAATCACGGTGGACATGATTGTGGGATAACCAGTCTATTCCCAAAATTACATCAAAATCGACAAAGTCAAGAACTATGAGGTCATGTCTACACTTATACTTCCCAACATGAATCTTACATCCAGGTATTGTCTGATCAACCCTAGTTGCTTCTCCCAAAGGTGTGGTAATAGACAAGGGATTCCTTAGTTTTCCATAGGTCAATCCTAATTGTGCTTCTACTAGTATATACAAATGTATTGGAGGCACCGGTATCAATGTAGGATGTAATATCGCCGGATGGATCAAGATCCACCCGATTACGCAACGGAAAGTACAAGATCTATATCTAGTCAACCAAAATACATAAATACAATAGATTTAAACCTACGAGGGGGCTTAGATGGCTTACATGTTTATTGTGAATAAACACCAAGAAAAATCCAAGATCCAAGTATTGAGATGAGAAGCCACAGTCTTCCAACGTGTGTCTCCAAGCAACACCAGGTGGATGGTGTTTCAAGTCGCCAGACCTCCTCGATATGCTACCGGAATAATCCTGAGGATTATCCCAACTCGAAACCCTAGAGAGTCGGAGATCGGTCGAAGTGATTCGAAATCCCTCTCTTTAGAACCCTAGTGATGTGATTCATGAAGGGCTTCAGAAGGAAGAAAAATCAGAAATTCATGGTGATGCAGAATAGGCGCAATTATTTACAATATTGGCTTGAATAAAATGTTTAGTATTTATTTGCGTCATTAGTCATTTCTTATCCCACATTGGTTAGATAGTCTTTTATTTTTATTATTATTTTTATTTATTGTTATTTTGTCCCACATCGCTAAATTAAGAATTGGCATTGAAATCAGTAGTATATATAAAGCGTTTGGAGTCATTGTAAAACGGAGACATATATTTTGAGTGAAATTATTATTGAGTCTATTGACTTGTTTATCACTTGCGAGTGAGGATCTATTCGTTGTAGAGTTCCACCCCTTAGAGAACTTATCAGCGCCGTGAGCAAGCGTTGTGGCGTTCTTGCCAACGTTCTTAGATTGGATTATCTATTGGATTATCTAAGATCGTTGTTTCGACCTCGTCATTGGTTTTCTTTAGAAGATCCTAGGGCAAATCTCGTTCCGGAATCATATCATTTGGTATCAAAGCCTGCGGTTGTCTAAAGATAATCAAATATCTGTTCCGTTTCTTAATTTGTTTTCGTTTCTTCGTTCTTGCACATATCATCATTCAAAAAAAAAAAATCCAACTTTCTTTTTGTTTCCTCTAGCTGCGTCTCCTTCATACACAAAAAAAAATCATCTCTGTTCTTTTATTCATCAATTCGTTACCCTCCAGCCATTTCTAGGTCTTGTATTTTTCTTGCATCACCTTTAATTCTCAACCAAAAAAAAAAAGGAAATTAATATATTATTCCTGCTTGCTATTTGTCCTGCTACGATTTTCCACCAGCTTGGTTAATAATTGATTCAAAGCCGCCGTCTGTAGTATAGTCCTTTTTTTTTGTTAATTCCTTCCAGTTGCCGTATAAGTCAAAAAGAAAAGGAAGTAGTTGACCTAATTTATTTGTTCTTGAATTTGTTTTATTTTATATTTTAATAAAAGTTCAGCCCAAAAAAAAAAAACTCAGAAAATACGAGGGTATCACATCCTGGTGTGATATTTTTCACACCTGTGAAAATTCTGTAGTCTGGAAAAAAAAATTAATAATAATAATAATAATAATAATAATAATAATAATAATAATATTTCTCCTTTATTTGGACGAGAATTTCACACCCGTGAAATTTTGCTGTCAACCACTCTCCTTGATTTTTCCTTGTTCCTTCTTTCTTGCTTTTAGTTTTTGCATCTATTGTCTCTTCGCACATTTTTTCACACACTTCCATACCTTTTTACCCAATCCCCAAACCTACCTCTTAGTTGTCTAGTCTAGATCGTTGGTTTCGATTGTTACACTTTGCTCGATTCTCTGATTTGTTTGAAAAAGGGGTTACTTTACAACTTACAGAGAGGGTGAATGCAAACACGAAAGTCGTGAGGTTGAATCTTGCATAATGTCAGAAAGAGATAGTACTGTGCAAGATGCTGTTGAAAGAGATTTTTTTTTACACTTTGCACGATTCTCTGATTTGTTTGAAAAAGGGGTTACTTTACAACTTAAAGAGAGGGTGAATGCAAACACGAGAGTCGTGAGGTCGAATCTTGCATAATGTCAGAAAGAGATAGTAATCTTGTGCAAGATGTCATGTTGAAAGAGATTTTTTCGTATTACATGCTTGTTTAATTGGTGAGAGGAGATGTTCTATGATTATTGAGCCGGACTGTTGTGCTAACTTAGTTAGTACGTATGTGATCAGTAAGTTATCAATTCCCACTATTCCTCATCCCCACCCTTATGAGTTGCAGAGGATTAGTGATAAGGGTACAATACGAGTTACCCGACAGGCATTGATTGCTTTCAAATTTAGTATATATGAAGATGAGGTGTTATGTGATGTAGTTCCGATGCCCGAGAGCCATATTCTACTTGGGAAACCATGGAAAACCTCTAGGAAGGTGGCATATAATGACCCCATGGACAGATACACAATATGCCATAAAGGGAAAAGGTTTACACTTCTTCCGTTATCCCCCGAAGAGGCTCACAAAGATAAGGTTTGGGTCACTAAAACTTTTGAGGAGCATGTAATGGAAAACAAAGCTTGTTTGAAACTTGAAACCGAAAAAGAAAAAGAATTGGTGGAACAGAAAAATGAAGAGATTGTTAACATTCGAGAGGAGGAGTTGAAAAACGATGAAGATACGAGTGAATGATCCAACATTTGCAGAGATTGTGGAGAATAAAGTGGAGGAGGAAAATGAAGCTCATATATTAATAAATACTGGTTCGAGTTCGTCCTTGTTATCTTTGCAGGTACAAGGCGATAATCCAATCGAGGAGAGCTCGTTGCCTACGGTGGTCCTTGATTGTGATCACATTAGTGGCAAACCGGAGCACACTTATTCTGATCCATTTTCTGAGCTTATTGACACCCATTCCGGGACTTGCTATCATTATTATTTTGTTCCGTCACATGAAGTTATCCACAGGTTTATTAAATCAATGTCCCACTATTATGATGATGCATTTTTGAAGCGTGACTACGCAACAAAACATGCCACTGATGAGAATTTATTTATTCGACTCACATTTAATCGTGGTCTTTTGTGTTTGTTCAAGTTTTGATGATGATGGAGCTCGGTTTTATGACGTCTTATTGATTCGAGGACGAATCCATTCCAACCGGGAGGGAATGATGTGATTCATGAAGGGTTTCAGAATGAAGAAAAATCATAAATTCATGGTGATGCAGAAGAGGCGCAATTATTTACGATATTGGCCTGAATAAACTGTTTAGTATTTATTTGAGTCATTAGTCATTTATTATCCCACATTGGTTATATAGCCTTTTATTTTTATTATTATTTTTATTTATTGTTATTTTGTCCTACATTGCTAAATTAGCAATTGGCATTGGAGTCTGTAGCCTATATAAAGGCATTTGGAGTCATTGTAAAAACGGAGACATATATTTTGAGTGAAATTATTATTGAGTCTATTGACTTGTTTATCACTTATGAGTGAGGATCTCTTCGTTGTAGAGTTCCACCCTGAGAACTTATCGCTGAGCAAGCGTTGTGGCATTCTTGCCAACGTTCTTAGATTGGATTATCTAAGATCATTGTTTCGAGCTCGTCATTGGTTTCCTTTAGAAGATCCTAGGGCAAATCTCATTCCGGAATCATATCACCTAGCTAGGACGAAAATTCTAAGCCCTAGCTTATAGTGTATTTTGAAATTATGTTCTCTGTTTAAGGCTTGAGAGAACTCTCTTTATATAGGAGAGTAATCCTTGTCCTCCAATGATTTAATAATTAAGAGATAATTATTATAATAATCCTTATTTCAAATAAAAGATAAATATATAATATATCCCAAACAAATTAGGATAAATAAATATATTATCTAATATTTCATGATTTATCATTTAACAAATAAATAATTAAATCATATATCAAATAATTATCCAAGAAAACTAATTTCTCTCTAAATATTTTACCTTAATAATTTCGGCCATAACCCTAAATAATTGGGGTTTGACACGCCTAATACACATTGGGCCAAGTCCACGAAAAAAATTCTTTTTCATGTATTTAATCATTTAGTCCAACTAAACAATTAATCCACGTATCTATTAAATAGTCCAATCCAAATATTTAATATTAATTGAGGTGAAACGACGAGAAAACATATTAACAATAAAATTAAATAAAATTATTCGTCAGACCGAACAATAATATTCAATCAATTAATTCCGGGATTACACCACCATAAACCCGAAACTGAACTCTGCCGAATATAGATATAAACTTACACTCAACCTTGAGTCATAAGGTGTTCACTGATATAATCATTACATACGGATAAATCCTCCATAGATCGCTGTTAAATTCTTAATCGTGATATTTCCGTAAACCCTACTCAAAACCTCTTATCCTTATTTACCATTAACCCCTAGTGACCAAATAGTTCATAACTAATATAATATGAACTGTGCGCATCGGTCAGTTTCTAGGATTAACAAATAAGGGAACTGTCTGTCTACTTCCCGGAGGAAGGAATGGATTCCAAATCTGTGATAGCACAGACTACCCACTCATTCTAAAATAGAGCCAAGGAGAAATGTTGGACCACATACTTCGAAGTGATCCTTACTAACACATCAAACTCTACCCTAGTCTAAGCAAATAAATGTGTTCACCTCGGGATTGAGATTAATCCATATATGATCATCTTGTGATTCGATAAGACTTCTCGATCACGGAATTATATCGAGAACTCAAATCAAATCGGTCCAAATTTCTATATGATTGTCATCATATATAAATGCCCCACTAGTACTTATTACCGACAAACCGGATAGGATCACACACCTAAAGTGTTCTCAGGCGCATTATTAGCAAATTAATCTTGAGACCCGTGCTCAGTTAATAAACGCTACGGACTAAGTTAATTTTAAGTACATCTCACTAACTCAATCCTCTTGTGTATAGCCATACACCGAGTTATGTGATTACATAAACGAGGTACTTAGGGTTTTCAGTAGTGTCTTAATTATAAGCATACATGCATATAATAAGATGAATTATTAATTTTGTCATAAAAACAATTAGATAATTATCTTTCGAGCACTACTCCTAACAATCAATTAAGGCAGAAACAGCTAGACCATCTACAAATATTGTACCTAATAATTATGAAAAATCACTTTTCAAGAACCACAAGTTTACACAAAAAGTTACAAGTATCTATTGAACAATTAAGAAAAATTAAAAATCAAACTAAAAGGTACCCGTGACCACAGCTTCTTCAGATTGATAAGCTGTTGCGTCTCTGGAAAACACACGTGTAAGGCCACTGGCCTAATCTTGCCCGATGGGGGCCTAGTTGACGATGTTGGGGCACTAGGATTTCTTCTCTAAGGGCAATCCTTCACAAAGTGAGATGAGCTCCCACACTGATAACATCCCAAAATACCCTGTCTGCACTATCCTAAGTGATACTTGTTGCATTTCGGGCATTGAGGTATCGACGCTTCAGTGCGGTAGCGGTGTTCTCTTTGTCTCTCTTTGCATGCAAACATGGTGCACCTCTGTTACCCTAACTGTTCGTAAAATATCTCTTTTCTCCAACGATCACAGACTATTGATCCAAGACCCTTTCATACTTGATAACCCTATTCAACAACTCTCTCATAGTTTTCGGCTTGTAACCTCTCAAACCAATCCGTAGCGCAAGTTTCAACCCCTTAATAAACCTTGACACCTTCAGCTTCTCACTATTTGTGACTTCCGGTACATACTTTCTAAACTTATAGAACTTCTGTTGATACTGCATTACACTCATATCATATTGCCTTAAGTCCAATAACTGGTCCATCTTCTCCGACTGACTCACTATGGGGAAGTATTCTTGTAAAAAATCTTCCTGGAACTGCTGCCAATAGTGTATCTCGCTAAGAGATCTCTCAATCGTATCAACCCAGTCTCTAGCAACTCCGATCAAAAGAGATTTTCCCAAGTTAGCCCACTTAGCCTTTAGTATCCTCATTCCTTTAAATAGAGCCTTTGCATCGCGCAACCATCTTTCTGATTCAATTGAGCCCTTGTTAAAGTAGAAAAAAAAATGCCTTGTTCTTACGCACCTCATTAAAAAGTCTTGCATCATCCATGACTTCTCTACCTTGTGGCACACATGCCGGTAAAGCCTGATTGTAGCCTGTGTTAGGTGGGGCTTGGTGAGCTAGAGGATATGCTAGTGGGTAGGCAGAAGGATAAACTGATGTAACTTGGGGGTAGCCTACGGGTGCTGGAGGGTACTGATCAACATGAGTCTGTTGGTATGGCTGATAACCGTAGTAAGGCGGGTTTGGTCTCACTGGTTCAGGCTGCTAGTAGTGAGGTCTCTGTGGTTGAGTAACTGGTGGGTACAAAGGATACTGCTCAGGTACTACCATATAAAGAGTATGAGGTGGATACAAGGGCTGCTGAGGAAGGTAGGTTGGATGCATAGAAATCGGTGGTGGTTGATAAGTAGACCATGGTGGAGGGTAAGCAAACTGCTGAGGTGGATAGCCAGAAACATGTGGTGAAGGCACAAAAGGTGGTGGTAGTGATAGGGTTCCTGAGGATTGAGGCAAGGACATCTTAACCTGAGAGAATGGTGGCTGACTGACTGATGAGGTGGGAAGCTCGAATACCATTGAAAATCCACCTGTAGTTAGAAGGGTAACTGACACTATCGGTTGAGTCGTCTAAAAAGTCCCTGCTGCAAGTGTAGTTTGAACTCCTACTCCCACTGGACTTTGTTGTTCCCCCTGACTCTGCACATGCCCAGAACTGATTCCTCTCGACCCCTGAGGTTCTTGAGAACTTCCAGCTCCATCCACATTAGGGTTTGATCGAGTGGTCACCATCATGTAACCAAAGATTGGTTAGCTAAGGCTTTAAGAAACTCAAAGAATTTATCTTAAGAAACTTTACGAATCTAAGGAACTTTCGTCTTGATACCAACTGTGATACCCCGTTCCTGACACCGTGTCTTTATCCGAAAATGAACGTCCGGCACGTATATAACTTAATAGTTAAATCAATTATATATGTAAGCCTTACATAATTACATCAGAGTTAAAGCGGAAATTAAAAGACACGACAAACTTAAACGACAACAATGTCGAACCAACTAAAGAAAATCAAATGATGTATCCAACAACATTCAACTGAAAGAAAAGTAACAATGTCTATTCATTATTACAACCCAAAAGAGAGATTTTAAAAGTCTAAACCAAGTTCCAAACGTTTAAAACAACCAAATAAAAAGTAAAAGACTTCCAAGTGGCACCATAAGCTTACTCCTCATAATATATATCATCACCATCATAGTAACCTGTATCATCTTCTCGGGGTGAGAATAATATATAAATGGTGAGTACAAAAGCACTCAGTATAGGGTAGAAGCACAGAATTTAAAACAAGTCATATCACAAAGTTATCATTACTACCAAGTATGTATTAAGGTTCACTCCCCTCTACTAGTCTCACTAGTAAAACTCAACCAATCAAGGGTTTGTTACACACAAGGTCTAAGGACACTTTGCATAGTGATAATGCATCACGACATATCCTCATATGGCACGGCTGCTACCCGTGTGGGAGACTACCTAGTCCACGCAGTGTGGAGGGATAACAGTCCCAAACTGCGAAACAGAACGTGCCTCAACAAAGATCAATGTGTTTTTATCTTTTAGACTCCAGCTATGTAATTGTGTATTTAAATCTAACCACATATATTCATTACACATAAAGGCTCCCCTAAGGACTTCAAGTCAGTCTTAGACCAGTCTACAGTACACTACCTATCACATTACACAATAGTGATGACTACTAAGCACAACACCCCACATAGTTAAGTTTCGTTTTCCGGTGATCCCGTGTTTCTCTCCGCGGAGGCTTTCCACACGGTGTTGTGCGAATACACCAGAAACCATACCCTAAACTATATCAAATACCAATTAAGGCTTAACCACATTACACATTTTTTAAAAACAAATACCTACAATTTATTTTTCTTTAATCCGTTTTTTTTACCTCTCCGCTTTTACCAGTTGTTTTTTCTTCTGCAACTTTTTTTATCCTACGGCTGCTCTTTTATTTTCCTCTCCTTCAAGTTTATTTTATTTATTTATTTATGTGAGTTTTATTGGCACATCATTTTTTACTATTGGCACCAATTATTTGATTATTTTTTCGGATTAAAAAAACGTCAGTGACACTGGTGTTCGTTGTTGAACACCAACGTCACTGACATTGGTATTCAACAACGAACACCAGTGGAAAGTCAGTGGACTGACATTTTTAAGTTGTGACACTTTTATAAAGGGAACGTCGGTGCCACTGGTGTTCGTTGTTGAACACCAACGTCAGTGCAACACCAGTGATACCAATGTTTCTTTTATTAAAAATCACCTTAATGACGAAATAATTTTTTTTGATGCCGAAAATAATGTGGTGCCAGTAATAAAAAATGGTATGTCAATAAAACTTCTTTATTTATTATTCAAACACAACTTGTAGTTATTGGAAGGCGTTTCTCTTATTCATTATTCTATTTTTTTTTTCCTCAACAAATCTTAACAAACACATGTTTCATTCTTTTGCCTATTATACACCTAACCTACGGAAATAATTCTTTTATTTTGTTCTACAACCTTCGAACGTCTTTTCTTCTACAGTACAGTAACCTTACGGAAAGAAACGAAAGAAAAGAACACATATATATATATATATATATATATATATATATATATGGAGTGTTTCTATCAGTAGGATTTCACTAGAGGAATCTGCCTACGCGGATCACAGATCCACCACACAGCTGGAATGAATACACAATGCCTGTGTGTGCCTGTGTGTGTGGAAATTGTGTGGTCAGAGCATCGCCACGCAGATAGCTCCCCTAATAAAAATCACTATGATAGAATTTTCCTATATATATATATATATTATTAAAAGACAGCTTATATATATCAAAAACAAAAAGACAACCAACAAAAGTACGTCAACAATAACATGAATAAATACGGTTTAATATCATCCTGATTCCTTATTAATTTGCAAAAAACTTTGAATCAAAAAGTCAAACTTGAATTTGAAACCACTACGATGATTCCTTCGATTCCTACACAAAATATCATTCTAGAATTAATCTATAGCTGAAGAATTCCAGAATCTGAATTGTAAAAACAAATGAAAAGAAAACTAGTGTTAAAATGTCCCACATTGGGAACTTGTGGTTGTTTCACCACCATATTTAAGAGATGGACTTCCCTCACCTCACAACCTAGGTTTTGGGGGTGAGGCCCCTCCTCTTATATGAGTTTCGGCCTAGATTTTCTACATGGTATCAGAGCCACCCTTTATTGTGCAAGTGTTGGGCCTATTTGTTGGCTTTGTGTGCCCGGCCCACACTTGAGGGGGCGTGTTAAAATGTCCCACATTGGGAACTTGTGGTTGTTTCACCACCATATTTAAGAGATGGACTTCCCTCACCTCACAACCTAGGTTTTGGGGGTGAGGCCCCTCCTCTTATATGAGTTTCGGCCTAGATTTTCTACATGCCAACACTTGAGGGGGGGGTGTTGGGACAGATTGCCCACACTCTTAATGTATAAGAAATAAAGTAGCGCCTTTACTGACACCAATTGGTTTTAGTACAACGGTTAGCGCTTGATCTTAACAACTAGGGTTTCTGGAAAGAGGAACGTCCCCAAATTGAAGAGGAAATGAAAAATCTATTGACTTAATCCTTTTTTCTTAGTTACAAAGTATATTAATGAGCCCTTATATACTTGGGGGAAGAATACAAAATAAGTGGAAAAAATATCAACAAATATCAAATATTACAAATAGACAACACCCCCCCCCCCTCAAGCTGGGGATACAAGATTAAATTGTGAAAGTAAGAAACTGAAAGTAGGTGCGTCCAAAGCTTTAGTAAATATGTCACAATACCGTCTTTGCTTTAAAATGGGTAGTAGCTTGATATGCCCAGCTTGTACCTTTTCCCGAATCAAATGACAGTCAATTTCCAAGTGTTTTGTCCTCTCGTGAAAAACTGGGTTATGTGCAATATGACGAGCACTTGCATTATCACAATAAATGCTGGTAGGAAGACCCTAAAAAAACTGCAAATCCTGCAAAAGAAACGGCAACCACAACACCTCACATGTTGCATTGGCTAAGGCCCTATACTCAGCCTCAGTTGAATTCCTTGCCACTGTTGTCTGTTTCTTGGTTTTCCAGGCTACAACAAAACATCCCAAAAACATAACATAACCTGAAACTGACCGTCTGGTTACACTATACCCTGCCCAATCCGAATCAACATATCCTGAAAGTGTGAGATTAGAGTCTGCTGCATAAAAAAGATTGTGATGCAGTGTTTTCTTGATATATCTAAGAACCCGATGTGCAGTCTTCATATGTATAATCAGGCATATCTAAAAATTGTGATAGCCTATTTGACTCAAAAAGTATAGATCTGGCCTAGTGATGGTCAAATAAAGCAATTTGCCCACTAAACTCCTATATTCAGTATTATCAGGAAGAAGTTTTGAATCTCCAGATTGGAGTGTGGTTTTGGTGGCCAAGGGAGTGTCAGCTGGTTTCGCTGTAAGGAAACCAAATGTCTCAAGCAACTTAATAGCATAGTGTCTCTGAGAAAGAGTAATTCCAGTTGCTGTTCTATGAATTTCTATGCCCAGAAAATAATGTAAATCACCTAAGTCTTTGATCTGAAAAGTAGTGTGTAATTTTTTTTTAAGGTGATTTATCCCATCCAAGTCTGAGCTAGCAATGAGAATGTCATCCACATAGACAACAACAGCCATAAAGTTGTCTCCTGCACCCCTAGTGAAGAGACTGTAATGATGAACTGATTGTTTGAATCCTTGGCTTAAAAGGGCAGATGTAAGCTTGTGATTCCACTGCCTACTTGCTTGTTTTAGACCATAGATAGACTTTTTTAGCCTGCAAACCTGCTTATCATTAGATACCTTATAACCTGGGGGCACTTTCATATATACCTCATCTTCTAAGTCCCCATGGAGGAAGGCATTATTAATGTCTAGTTGTTTAAGCTCCCAACCCTTTACAGCTGCTATAGCTATGAGCAAACTAATGGTGGTGATCTTAGCTACATGTGAGAAGGTCTCTTCATAGTCAATTCCATGGGTTTGGGTGTAACCCTTTGCTACTAATCTTGCCTTGTGTCTCTCAATAGTCCCATCAGGCTTATACTTCACTTTGTACACCCACTTGCATCTTATGGGATGTTTACCAGGGGGTAGGTCCACTATGTCCCAGGTCTGAGTTTGTTCTAGAGTTGTGATTTCCTTGGTCATTGCATCTCTCCAGTGAGGAGATTGGACAGCTTGGTTGTATGTGGTAGGTTCTGAGATTAGGTTATTTGATTCTATGGTTTGAGAGACAGATAAAGAGTATGAAGTTTTTTGAAGAACTTGGGCACAAAGATAATCATTTAAGTAAGCAGGAACTTGCTTGGTTCTGAGAGATCTCCTAACAGATTGATCATTTGGGACAAGTGGTGATGAAGTAGAAGTAGTGGATGTATCAGATGAAGTGGAATTTTCTGTTGGACTAGGAGAGATAGTATTGTCTGGTGGGGTAGAATGGTATGTTGGTTCATGAGTGGACTGAGGGGATTGAGGTTCAAAAGTTTCAGGAAAAGAAGGCATAGGGCCAGTGTGGGGTAATGGCAAAGAAATAAGTTCTGAAAGCTGATTTGGTCCCCTTTTAAAGGAGTCATGAAAAGGAAAGTATTCCTCATGGAAAATCACATCCCTAGAAACAAAGACTTCCCTAGTATTAAAATCTAGGAGAATATATCCTTTTGTGGTTTTTGAATTGCCAATGTACACACTCAGCCTGCTCCTAGGATCAAACTTAGACATGTGTTCATGTAAGGTGCAAGTATAAACTAAGCAGCCAAATACCCTGAAAAGTGTATAATTTGTTTCCTATGATACAACCTGTTATAGGGTGTATCTCCTTTCAAGACTGGTGAGGGTATGCTATTGATTAGGTCTGTGGCATGTGCAAGGCAATACCCCCAAAATGACATGGGTAGATTGGCCTGAAACTTCAGAGCTCTTGCAACATTTAAAAGGTGCTGGTGTTTTCTTTCCACAACCCCATTTTATTGGGGTGTGCCTACACAACTTGTTTGGTGTATTATCCCTTTTTCAGCATAGTACTCTGTTAAGTCAAACTCCTTCCCATTGTCTGTCCTAATAGTCTGGATTTTGTGTTTGAACTGTGTGGACACAGAAACTCTGTATTAACTGTTGTACTTCACCCTTTGATTTTAAAAGATAAACCCATGTAAATCTGGAAAAGTCATCAATGACAGTGAGAAAATACTTGTGACCATAAATTGTAGATGTCTTATAAGGTCCCCATATGTCCATGTGAACCAACTCAAACAAACAGCCAGCACTAGACTCTCTTAAATGAAATGACAACCTTTTCTGCTTGGCCAATGGACATATGTGATGTATATCCTTTTACAAAAGACATTTTTAACCTCATTTATTGGCAACTTTGCTAAGACATGTCTAGACAGGTGACCTAACCTAAAATGCCATAGCATGTGTGAGGGCACAACTTCAGTTGTTGTGTTGCAAACCTTGCTACCAGACTTGATGGGACCTTCTTCTTCATCAAACAGAAGATAGAGCCCCTTGATCAATTTAGCTGCTCCAATCTTCCTCCCACTCCTCATATCCTGAATCACACAAGTGTCAGTCTCAAATTGGATTGAGACATTTCCACTTTTAGTAAGACAACCAACAGATATGAGATTGAGGCTAAAACATGGAATGCATAAAACATGCTCCAGAATGATGCCCTTCTTAAGTCTGACTGTTCCTATGTGACTTACCATAGCTTCACTACCATTTGGTAACCCTACTTTAATTCCCTTTACTGATTTATACTCAGATAAAATGTCAAGACAACAGACTATATGATCTGCTGCCCCAGAATCTACTATCCAACAGTGTGTAGAAGCAGTATTTATACCTGCACGATCAGCAAGAGGATTAAAAGATGCTGTCATTTGGTTAACCATGGGTGCCTTTCCACTTGATCCAGCAATTTGAGTCCCTTGTATCATCTTGAGAATCTCATCATATTGTTCATTAGTAAAACTTGCAATACCACCTTGATGTGTTGGTTGTTGTTCACTTGTTTGCTGACTATTCTCCTCTGTACCCCCTGAACTTGAGCCTTCTACCATGTTCACTTTACGCTTGGACTTAAACCCCGGGGGAAAACCATGCTTTCTATAGCATGTCTCACTAGTGTGTCCATGAAATCCACAGTGTGTGCATTGAGCCTTTTTGCCTTGATATGAACCTCATCCATATCCTTTTCCTCCTTTATTGTCATTGTATCCATTGAAGGACCTTTCCCTATAGTCACCTTGACTTCCAGAGGATCTCATCCCCGCACTCGTTAGCTAGTACCATGGGTGCATTGTTGTTGCTCTTAGCATACATCAGCTGCCTCTCCAGTTTGATTGCCATTCCAAAAACAGCCTTAATATGTGGCATTGGAGTCATAATCATGACCTGATTACTAACTTGTGCATATTCTTCACTTAAGCCTTTAAGAAACCTTATAACATGCTCAGCATCAAAATATTCCACAAAAACTTTGACTATAGCTTTGCAATTACACCCTGGTTCACAATTGCACTTCGGAACTGGCCTTAAGATGCAAATCTCATCCTAAATAACTCTCATCTTTGTGTAATACTCAGTAACAGAGAGATTACCTTATTTTAGGTTGTTCAATTCTTCCAGCAGATCTGACAAACGATAAGAATCCAGATTTGAGAATCGTTCTTTCAGATCGTTCCAAATCTCTTGTGCGGTGTTGATCCAGAGTATGCTACGAGCAATCGTGCTGTGAACAGAGTTCAAAATCCATGATGTCACCATCGTATTACACTGATTCCATGTCGCGAAGTTCCTATCTGCTTCGTTTGGCCTAGGAATCGTTCCATCAATGAATCCTATCTTGTTTTTTTGCAATGAGAGACATGCGCATCGATCTGCTCCAAGCGTGATAGTCATTTCCTTCCAAAATCGGATGAACTAGGGTTTGTGCTGAGTTTTCGTTCGGATGAATGTAAAAAGGACTCGAAACCGGAATAACTTCTAGATCTGCCATGAATAAACCTTCGATATCAACAGGAATTCTCAAATCGTTGCTCTGATACCATGAAGAATTCCAGAATCTGAATTGTAAGAACAAATGAAAAGAAAACTAGGGTTTATGGAAAGGGGAACGTCCCCAAATTGTAGAGGAAATGAAAAACAGATATGTTCTATTGACTTAATCCTTTTTTCTTAGTTACAAAGTGTATTAATGAGCCCCTTATATACTTGGGGGAAAAACACAAAATAACTGGAAAAAATATCAACAAATATCAAATATTACAAATAGACAACAATAGCACTTTATAACACCTATTGCTACGAATACACAAGGACACCCTATATTCTAAAAAGAGGGCTTTCAATTACGAACCTAATCAAGGTGATTCTTGTACCAAAATGTTGTCATCGTCGCGGTGATCGTTTTGATATGAAAATTATTATACCCGTAGTATCGTATGCGAAATAAAATAAACAACAAAAAAGAAGAAGAACAATTTCTTTATAATCTGAAAGAAAATTACAAGTACAATAATGAAATTGAAATTACAAAACAGAAAAGATATCTCTAAAAGACTAAGGCGAGACGAACTCTGTCCTTAAGACAAATTTGATCCGGCATGTACCCACGGGTTAAGCAATTGTCTCTCAGGATTACCCAATTTACATGTTCAAGAGGGAGGTACTTCAACTCTGAACAAATGTCGAACTCTGACAGTGCTTCAGAAACTTTTCAACTATATTTATGCAGAAGTATGTTATGTGTTGTATTTTTGTGTATCTCTTTCCACTAACAGCCTTTAACTCCATCAAGTTGAAGTAATAATGCAGCTCCACTACTGTTGTAGTTATGTATCAGTTGCAGTTGAAGGGACTCGGTAATTGACAAATCTCAATGTAACTTTGTCCAAAAAATTAGTATTGCCTCAGACCCAATTCCCCAAGCCCAAGGTCAACGGTCAACAGCTCGGGCACGGGCGGGCGGCAGCGACGCGCGTGCTTATGGCAATTTTAGCAGAACATCGTTTAACTAAAACCATTCTAAACTCTCTCCCTTTCCTTGGAGCTTATACCATTGATTATAACTCCTCCCACTTAAATATTGAGAAAAAGGTTAGCACAATTCCCAATGTGGGATTAAGGAAGTTGAACTCTTCAACTTCCAAGTTTCAACACTTCAACTTTATCACTAACCAACTTCAAGCCTTATTTTTTTATTCACCCGATATCCGAATTGAATGATTCAAAGACATATCTTAATCTACGTCACACGTAGATTTCAAAGTCATCATAAACTCTTGATAAACTATACAAGAGTCTAATCAAAACCGACTTATAAAGTGGTTGTAAAAATGATCAAAAAATCATTTTCCTTTTTCCCCTAATTATCTCCATCAATCCCCCACATGAATGGAAATTAATGCAAATGCAGACCCTGAAGAGATTTCTAACAGAAAAAAATATTGCATCAGAACATGTAGCTTCTGGCTTTGAACCTACCTTAGTGAAATACTATCGGATCTACTCGGATATTCAGTGAACTATGTCTTGAACTGTTCAGCCTTTATTTAAAACCAGACAAAAGTACTCACACATTATTTCCCTTAACACCGTATTTGGTTCTCATGGTTGTGTTCATTTTGGCCATGAACACCCCTGGTTTCAGAAAGTGCATTAGAGAATTCTAGCCTCTGAATTCTCACAGAAGCGGCCCCACTTCACACTTACATAGGTGATCTCGTATAAGTATTCTGCCATACCCCACTTGAATTCACCAAGTTATAGGAATCATTAAAAGTTTTCACTTAACCTTTACACCACTGACAGATAACACTTTTATTCACGGAATGGGTAAGTGTTCACTGAACCTTCGTAACTTAGTTGTCACTTTGAACCATGATCTTGGGATCTCCAGTCAACATGGTTGGGTTATCATTACAAAGTGTTTGTCGTAATAGGCTTTAGTCCCATTCCGAGTGTCAATTTTGACATTTGATCTCTAGGTAAGCCTTTGGTAAGCGGATCCGCAAGATTCTCATTCGTTCTAACAAAATCGATGGAAACCACACCATTAGAGATCAGTTGTTTAATAGTATTGTGTCTGCGAGTATATGTCGAGACTTACCATTATACATACTATTTTGTGCCCGACTTATAGCCGATTGACTATCACTATGTATGCTTATTGGAGCAATAGGTTTAGTCCAGCATGGAATATCCTCTAGGAAATTACGAATCCATTCAACTTCTTCTCCTACTTTGTCTAATGCAATAAACTCAGCTTCCATCGTGGAATGAGCTATGCACGTTTTCTTGGTGGATTTCCATGACACTACAGCACCACCAATAGTGAATACATATCCACTTGTGGATTTTGAATCTTTTGAGTCATATATCCAATTAGCATCACATTATCCTTCTAATACTGCTGGATATCTCATATACTGTAATCCCGGATTCATTGCAAATTTTAACTACCTTGGTACCCTATTCAAAGCTTTCCAATGATCCTCACTTGGATTATTTGTAAACCTGCTTAGTTTGTTCACGGCACACGCTACGTCCGGTCTAGTATAGTTTGTTATGTACATCAGACAACCTATGATTTGTAATTATTTCAACTGAGACACAGGTTCACCTTTGTTCTTGACTAAGTGCAAACTTATGTTAATTGGATTTTTTTACTGGACTCTCATGAAAGACATTAAATCTTTTTAAAATAGACTCAATATAATGAGACTGTGACAATGCAAGCCCATTAGACATTCTAGAGATTTTAATCCCTAAAATTACATCTGCAACTCCCATATCTTTCATATCAAAATTTTGTGTCAACATCTTTTTAGTATTCATGATTATACCATGAGTACTTCCCATGATTAACATGTCATCAACGTATAGACATACTATCACATAAGAGTTATAAGTGTTCTTGATATAGACACATTTGTCACACTCATTAATTTTAAACCCATTTGATAACATCATTTGATCAAATTTTTTGTGCCACTGTTTTGGTGCTTGTTTTAGCCCATACAATGATTTAACGAGTCGACACACTTTTTGTTCTTGACCTGGAACTACAAACGCCTCGGGTTGTTCCATGTATATTTCTTCCTCCAATTCACCATTTAACAAAGCAGTCTTAACATCCATTTGATTGATTTCCAAGTTATACACCGCAACAATCGCAATAAGAACCCTTATCGAAGTAATTCTAGTTACTGATGAATATGTATCGAAAAAATCAAGAACCTCTTTTTGTCGATAACCTTTGGCTACCAATTTGGCCTTATATTTAACAATAGATCCATCAGCTTTAAGTTTTTTCTTAAAAATCCACTTACAAGCGAGTGCTTTATGCCCTGGTGGTATATTAACCAATTCCCAAGTGTGATTCTGCATATTGGAGTCTATTTCACTTTTGATTGCTTATTTCCAGAAAGGCGCTTATGGATTTGACATAGCCTCAGCATATGTTCTTGGATCATTTTCTACCATATAAGTGAGAAAATCTTGACCAAATGACGTTGAAATCCTAGCCCGTTTACTTCTACGAGGTTCTATGTCCTCATTTTCTAGAGTGGTATCCTCTGTGGATTCATGCGTCCGCGTATTTGGACTCGTATCTTCTTTGTTTCTGTCTTTATTTAGAAAGACATCCTTGAAAAACACAGCGTTTCTTGACTCCATGACAACATTCACATGTACATCAGGGATGTCAAATTTATGCACTAGAAATCTATATGCACTACTGTTATTTGCATAACCGATAAATATGTAATCTATCATTTTAGGCCCAATCTTTATTGTTTAGGTTTAGGCACTTCTACCTTTGCTAAAAACCCCCACACTTTCAAGTATTTGTAGCTCGGCTTATGGCCTTTCCACAACTAATATGGGGTCTTGTCCATCTTTTTTGATGGAACTCTATTAAGAATGACATTTGCTGCGAGGATGGCGTTCCCCCACAAGTTCTGAGGTAAACCCGAACTAGCGTTCATCATCTCTTTTAGAGTGCGGTTCTTGCGTTCAACAATACCATTTGATTGAGGTGTATATGGAGCTGTAGTTTGATTAATAATGCCAGATTGTGAACATATTTCATTAAACGATGCATCATATTCACCACCTCTATCACTACGAACCTTTTTGATTCGTTTGCTAAGTTGATTTTCGACTTCATTCTTATAGTTTTTAAAAGCCTCAATTGTCTCATCCTTGCGACTTAGCAAATAGACATAACAGTATCTTGTACAATCATCGATAAATGTTACAAAATATTTTTTACCGCCTCTTGTTTTTACAAATTTTAAATCACACAAATCTGTATGAACTAAATCTAATGGTTCTGTGTTTCTTTCCACTGAAGGAAATGGTGCCTTAGTCATTTTAGCTTCGACACATATTTGGCATTTTTCAGTTTGATTAAACTTTAAATTAGGTAATAAATCTAAATTCATCATTCTACGAATTGATTTATTATTAACATGTCCTAATCGATTATGCCATAAACATGAAGACTCAAGCAAGTAACCAGAAGTAGATGAAATTTTATTAGCCTCATCAGGCACAACAGTCTTAGGCATAATAGCCATTACATTCAACTTAAACATACCCTCGGTGAGATAGCCTCTACCGACAAACACTTCATTCTTAGTCAGAATGACCTTATCAGAACCAAACATCATCTTGAAGCCAGCCTTGCTTAACATAGCACCAGAAACTAGATTCCTACGAATGTCAGGAACATGGAGAACATTGGTCAATGTCAGCTTTCCTGAAGTCATCTTCAGAATCACATTCCTTGTTCCCTGAATGGTTGAGTGGGAATAGTTACCCATCCACAGTTTCTCACCAGCTCCAGCCTTATAGGTTGAGAACACCCCACGGTCAGCACAAACATGTCTTGTGGCTCCAGTGTCCACAAACCACTGCCTTGGATTCCCCACAGCATTGCACTCTGTCACAACAGCGCAGAACATGTCATCATCACCCTCAGTTTCAGCCACATGTGCCCTTGGCTGAAATGGCTTCTTTCCACGGCACTCACTTGCATGGTGCCCAAATTTTCCACAGTTGCGGCATTCACCATTAAACTTGTACGCATTTTGTGGTTTCTTGGATGATTCACCAGTTTTCTTGGATGATTGTCTAGTATTCTTCCTCTTCTGATTCTTGACCTCAGCAACATGAGCTTTGGCCTGTCCAACCTGCACATAAAGCTTCTTTTTGAATCCTCTATTGTCCTCATCTACGGAGTCAGACAGTCAGATCATCCATAGACATTTTTTTTCGCTTGTGTTTGAGATAACTTTTATATTCCTTCCATGACGAAGGTAGTTTCTCAATCATACAAGCTACTTGAAAATTTTCACTAATTGTCATACCCTCTTCTAGAATTTCGGATATAATGATTTGTAATTCCTCAACCTGTTTAATTACGGTTTTGGAATCGACCATCTTATAGTCTAGAAATTTACCTACTATAAATTTCTTAGCATCTGCATCCTCAGTTTTATATTTTTTATCTAAGGCAAGCCATAATGCTTTAGTAGACTCAAACATACAATAGACACCATACAGAGTATTGTCTAAACCGTTAAGAATGTAATTTTTGCATAAAAAATCACTATGCTTCCAACTCTCAAGAGCAAGCAAAGCTCTGTGTTCAATGTTGTCTGGAGGCACAACTGGTTGCTCTTCAGTGAGCATCCTAGCCAAACCAAGCGTAGTCAGGTATAACAACATCTTTTGCTGCCAGTGCTTGAAATTCAGCCTGTTAAACTTCTCTGGTTTCTCTCCATGAGCAGAAGGTCCAACCACAGAAATAGTAGACTGTCACAGTAGGCATAGTGTCATTTGATACTGGATTCAGACTTCCAGTTGCCGCAACATCAGTATTAGGTGTCAATGACGACGCATCATTAACAGTAGTCATTTCTGTTCAAAAAAAGAAGATAAACAATTAGATTTTGGTTCGTCATAGACGAGACCAAACAGGTGCAAGAAGCTTACTGAATATCAAAATATGATATCCAGTTCGATCAGAAAAAAAAATTGTTCAGAATACGAACTGAAAATTTATTTTAATTTTGCATACAGATACTTTTCAGAGCAAAGAAGGCTCTAAAAATTTGTCTTAAGATTGTTATACCCGTAGTATCGTATGCAAAATAAAATAAACAACCAAAAAGATGAACAATTTCTTTATAATCTAAAATAAAATTACAAGTACAATAATGAAAATTGAAATTACAAAACAGAAAGGATATCTCTAAAAGATTGAGACGAGATGAAATTTGTCCTTAAGACAAATTTGCTCCGGCATGTACCCACGGATTAAGCAATTTTCTCCTAAGATTACTTAGTTTACCTGTTCAAGAGGGAGGTACTTCAACTCTGAACAAACGTCGAACTCTGACAGTGCTTCAGAAACTCTTCAACTATATTTATGCAGAAGTATGGTATGTGTTGTATTTCTGTGTGTCTCTTTCCATTGTAGTGGAGGATCCTTTTATAGGGAGGGACTGCCCTGAAGTGTATTGAAGGAGGCATCAGTTGAAGGAGCTCCACTACTAGAGCTTTAACTCCATCAGTTTCCACTAATAGCCTTTTAACTCCATCAGGTTGAAATAATAATGCAGCTCCACTACTTCTTGCCTCAGGCCCATGAAGGCCCGATTCCCCCGGCCCAAGGTCAACGGTCAACGGTCAACGGTCTCGGGCGGGCGGCGGCGAGCGCGCGCGTGTGGCAATTTTAGCAGAGCATCGTATAACTAAAACCATTCTGAACTCTCTCCCTTTCCAGGGAGCTTATACCATTGATTATAACTCCTCCCACTTAAATATTGAGAAAAAGGTTAGCACAATTCCCAATGTGGGATTAAGGAAGTTGAACTCTTCAACTTTCAAGTTTCAACACTTCAACTTTATCAACTAACCAACTTCAAGCCTTAATTTCTCATTCACCCGATATCCGAATTGAATGATTCGAAGTCCTATCTTAATCTACGTCACATGTAGATTTCAAAATCATCATAAACTCTTGATAAACTACACAACAGTCTAATCGATACCGGCTTATAAAGTGGTTGTAAAAATGATTAAAAAAATTATTTTAAAATGATTAAAAATCATTTTCCTTTTCCCCCCAATTATCTCCAACAAAAATCCTGCAAAAAACGTCGATTGAATTGTTTAGGAAAAAGAAGATTCTCCCTTGGTTTTTAGGTTTCTTCTTCTCTGTCCTTTCTCAGTGTTTAATCGACAAAATGAATGAGAAAAACTGACAAATGCTTAAGGGGATTAAGGGAAATTAATTGAAGTTAATTCCCATTAATTGTAATTATCCAATTTAATTAAATAAAGCAAAAATAAGTATTAGAATTATTTTTTTAAAATAAATTCCCAATTACCATTTTTACTCTTACTCAAATTATTGAGATATTACAGCGTATGCTTTGAGAAGTTCCAGCTCCTGATTTGAACTTAAATTTACACTATGTTCATGTATACCAACTTTTTTGCCATGCAGAACACACCCTTAACAGCTGAAATTGAAAAAATAATCAACAAGAAGCCCGTTATTTGCTTTGTGAAACACAACGAGAAAACATTCCGAGGGATCATTGAAAAGTCATGCCCTATTGTAAAGTTGTACATTGAAGAATAAATTGCAACAACAAGGCCCTCAAGAGTCTTGAAGCAGTTCTTCTTCGCCCGATGGTGTGGACCCATCAAATATTGCTTCTCGCTTTGATGAAAAGGAGAAGCAATTCTTTAGCCCAAAACAAAGGCGCAATTATTGAAGAAATTGCCAATACATCTGCTCTCCTATGATTGCATCTTCCAACCGCCCCCACTACCAAAAGAGGGCTTTTATTCACATACGTGTGTTCGACAAGCTTGCCACAAATTTCCCACCACCCACTTCTCAAGTGCCAATCGATGATAAAGGCACCCATTGCACAAACTCTGAAATTCAGCAAAGCCCAGGAAAAAGAGGTAAAGGGAAAGAAGAGCAGACCTAAGTCATGTGAAGTCGTTAATGATCCAGCCATATGAAACGTTGGTAGTAGTAACTATGCTATCTATTATTGCTCTATAATATCTAAAAGGGTTTGGTCTACGTATTAGAACCATAAGCTTTGGAGTACAAAAAAAGCTAATGGCTTTATAATACGGAGATGTTTGATCTCTACTCGGGTTAGTTATATTCCTGTCTTTTGTTTTTTGCCTAGCACATTCATGTAAAACAACAACTATCATTAGGCATCTTGTGCTTCAGCCTTCAGGAGAGCACGTGTTTTGATTTACATATTGTGCTATCTTTTGTAAGAAATTCCAAGGTGTTATAATATTAATGGCTGGTTATGTTATTGTATAATTTTTATGCTTATATTGTGTATTGTAACATTTAATGCTTAATGTACCAATGCAATGTTGCACATAAATTAACCATCTACATGGTCGACGTGGTTTTCTTCTCCTTCATACACAACACTCCAATTGACAGCCGTGCCTTGCGCGGTTTGCATAACACTAGTATTATACCATGCATTGCACGGCTTGCATAACACTAGTATTCTATATATCATATTAGTTAGTATTACTATATTAAAGTTGCATCTTTGGTAGTACGCTTTTTGCGACGTTTTGGTCGTCCGGCTTTAGCGACGTTTTGGTCGTCGCTATACCAAAATTTTTTACTTTTCCCTTTTTTTTTCTTTTTTTTCGTTAGGTAAAACGAAGTCGTATGATTTGGTACGGTGTTATCACATCAACGTGTTTATCACTAGGGTTTTTATTTGAAGCATTCAATTCTTTGATTCGAGTTTCGGAAATTTTAATTGTGTTATTATGTAGTTTCTATTTGTACACTTAAAACTCTGGTTTGACTTTTTGTGCACGAATGTGCATTTTCGATCTTCGAATTTTTGGTTAAGTAAAACAAAGTCGTATGATTTGGTACGGTGCCACAAAAACTACTAGAAAATATTGTAAAAATTAGTCGTATGTCCATTTATCTTACTTATCCTTCGGTTAATTTACTTCGATAAAAGATAAGAAAATGAAAATCTTCCGAACCTTTTCTTTTTTATTTCTTTTATTAGTATTAGTTAGGGTTAAATCGATATGAATAATATTCTACACTAACAATTCATTTATTCGAGTTTGAGAAATTTTAATTTTGTTATTATGTAGCTTTTATTTGGTTCACGTAAACTCTGGTTTGACTTTTTTGCAAGGTGCATTTTGATCTTCGTGATTTTTTCCCACATGTAACCTTTCTTTGCCGCAACACGCGAGCGTATCATCACCTCTGAGGATGGTTTAAATGCTTTTCTAAGCATTGAAGGAGGTTGATATCTTCTTTATTTTTGCTAAAAGAAATTTATTACGTATATAAAAACTATAATCTACAAGATAAAAAATGAGAAAGACACCGCGCAGATCGCACGGCGGCCCCTACTAGTACATACATCAAAATGTACATACCCCACACGACGTCTAAAATAATAGTAGAAGTTAAAACTATTACTCATTGGAAGTCAAAATGTCTATGTCTACCATCAAAATGTGCCATACAAAAGGAGAGGGGAGAGAAACAAGTACCCTGATATTATTATTACTTACTAGTACTACATTTCCACTTTCACCTTTGTACCCCTCCTTTTCTGTCCTTCACAACAAGTGACTTAGGTACAGTTTCATCCAATCCATTTCTCATCTTTCCAGGTCTCTGAAAACCTCTATTATTTGTTTTTAGCAATGGCTGCTGTAGCTGCATTCTGTCATCATCAACAATATTATCAATCCGTCTGAGGTATCCATGGGGAGAGTCTGCACCAATCTTCATTGAAAAACAGCGTTTGGATGAACGAGGACGAGCACTCCAAGTCTTAACAGGCAGATTATACTTATACATTGATGATACCAAAGGCATGCTGCTAACATTAGTTGCTTTGTTGCAAGAAGAACCCTTGTAATGTTGTTGGCGGCATGCATTCAAAACGTCGTCTCTTAGTGAAAGAGCCGACTTGTATTCCTTGGTTCTCTTTGAATAGAATACCAGGGCATTATTGGCAAGCAAAAGCAAGTCGCGGAAGAGTTCAGCGGCTGATTTTATGGAATTGTTAATGATTCTGGACTTTATCATCTCATAATCCCTATGTTGCTTGATAACCCTCTTATATCTTGCTCTCTTCTGTTACAAAGATCACCAATATAAGAATACTACACCACAGAGAAATTTTACGGTACAAGTATCGTACTAATGGCTGTACCTAGTGGATGGAAATACGATGCATCCAACTCACCCCCTTCACACCCCTACTATGTGAAAGAGAGTAAACCTGACTATCAAGGCAATGACAACACACAAAAGTGAAGTAAATTGATTTACCTGACTATCAAGGCGATGTCGAAAGACAACTGCTGCTTTGTTCTGCACAAAGGAATGAAAAACCTCCATCAAATCCACCAGATGTGCACCTGTTTTGCTAGCCTGACCACATTCACTAGTTGAAGCTTCGTTTGCAACAACAACGGAACTAGAGGATACAACGAGAGATGTTGAACCCGGGTTCTCACTCTCTCCAAAGCTTATTATTCCTTCTTCTTCTTTAACTTGTTTAACACAATCCCTCCTTTTTCTTTTCCCTCTCCTCTTTCTAGGAGTTCCGGCTAGAGTGCTGTTAGGCTCGATTAAATTTAGACGCATCTTCAACTCAGAAGACACCGAAACTTCTAGCTTTGAAGTGTTATCTACAACAGGTGGTGGTGGTAGCTGACAATTTGGTGACCCTTTGGTCCTAGTATCCTGTGTGAAGCTGCCAGCAGAGAGTCCATCATTAGAAGTAGTAGTGTCTTTGCCAAAAGGTTCATTTCCATCTGACCTTAGAATAGATGCAGGTGATTCAGTCTGTCCAGACATGCATTCAGCTTCATTCGACCTTCTCTTCTCATCTTTAAGACGCTTGATCTTGGACTCAAGAGACCTTCCACCCACGTACCCGAATACTATTATTAATAATCATTATAATTCAATCAATCAATCAATCTGAACCAAAATCATTTGGGAGTCAAGTACTAACCCAATTGAGTCTTCAGATTTCTTCAATTCTCTCTTCAATTCTGCTACTCGTCGCTTCCGTAGTTCTTCGAACCAAGCACTAAGATGGAAAAAGAAAAAGTTGAGCAGAAAAACATTGATGAAAGAGTCCAGATACAAACACTGAAACATAGAAACGGAAACGAAAAAGAAAAAGTTATTATCATTCTCCATGTAATAGTCCAGAATCTAAATCTTAACATTCTAACATCTTTCAAACTCAGAACCTGTACATAGGTTGATAGTTTTGAAATATGAAACATACATTAAAAAAAAGGCAATACCAGAAAAATGTTTTTATTGGAAAAAAAAAAGTTTCAAATACTTGCAGAAGTTAGATTCATCACAATATAGAAAAGGAGTTCAACTTACGCGCAACCGGAGTAACGCTTTTGCAAGTCCTCATACTTGGCTTTGCAGACCTGACTCAGAAATGTAGGCTCTTAACAAAAAGAACCAATTATGTATGCCAAATTATTACACAAGCAAAAAGAACCAGCACCAAATAGCAACTAAAAGTGACAAACAGGATCATCAACTTCTTAACATTGCACACGAATTTTATTGGTACAAATATATTGATAGAAAATGAGACAAACTGGATTGTCTACATTGAATGTGCTCATCATAGAGTTTTCAAACAAATTTAAGGCCACACATTGAATATATAGATATATATAATTCTTTCTATATATATATATATATATATATATATATATATATATATATATTCTTTCTTAAAAGTGGAATAAGTTAAACTAGTTGAAGCTTTATGATTATACATCTCCTTTCATTCTAATGGACTCTTGATTCCACTAAATCATGAGACCATAACATGTTATCAATGTAATGAAGACTCCTTTTAGCTTTATATATGTATATAAAAATTAAAAATTGAAGGCAATCAATTAAAAAATGTAAAATGATAGGCATGAACCACCATTGATGATACCTGGACTCATTAATTGATATTGACATGTGATCTCCATTTGCAAAAAAAATATTTAAAGACAGGAAAAACTGTAGCTCATCCCCAATCATATCTACTATTTACAAAAATAATATTAAAAAGCTTACAAGTTATTAATAAGTGTATTAATTAAGTGTACAAGTGTTTAAGGGTATAAGTAAGTGTATTATAAGTGTATTAATTGGGCAGGTTGTTCTTCTAAAAAAAACACTAATAATAATAATAATTGCGCAGAAAAATACTTAAATTATAAAAGAGAAATAAAAATTCGAAGGAGGGAATAAGAAAAAGAAAAGAAAAAAAACCTGGGGAGTAAAGTATGAGGGGAAAAGAGTGCGGGACCGTAGCTCCGAAGCGACGACGTTCCAGTCTTCACAGCCGTGCCGGAGAACCGCGCCTCCTAGGATAAGTTCCTCCCACGTGCCCCACCGTCTCTTTGGCCCCACAGTCCTCATCTCTTACCTTCCACGTGTACGACCGTGATAAAACGTTTCCCCTCAGAACAAACCATCAATCCCACGCGCCTGGACCCACATTACTCTCTCTCTCTCCTCTCTTTCCCAATCCTATACCGTTTTGAAAATCAGAAAAACCGGGACTCTCTTAAACTGCGCACCGCCAGCGCATGTTAGCCCTCACCGGATAACACCCCCCCAGCTAATTTCACATAAGCCCGAAAAGTCGATAAGGATGAACAGAATCAGAATCTCCAGCCTGTAAATTTTCTCGTGGGAATTATTAAATTACAAATGGAGAAAGGTGGTTTTTGGTGAACGTAATTAAGAGAAAATGTTGTTTCCGGCTAGATTACTTTCTCTGCCGAGAATAAAATTTGAAATGGATAATGTTTGGTTATTTGCCGAGGATCCACTTTCGAGGAAATGAGTTGACGGAAAGAAAAGAGGGAGAAAATCAGGCGAAGAGGTAAACGATAACCATGAAAAGGAAAAAAAGGGATATTTTTTACTGGCGGTTATGGCTTCTGCTAGAGAAAAACATGGATGAAATGAAAGAAGATATGATGCGACGAAAGTGGAGGGGGGGAGGGGCGGAGTATGCAAACTGAATTTTTTTTTTTTTTTTTTAGGAGAACAGACCCGCTTATTTGTCCTTTCCATTTCATCGTAATTGTTTTCTATTATTAATAAATTACATATACATATATCTATATTCTATATCTATATCTATATATATTTGGAAGACAATTTAACCCGATTATCCAATCGATGCATTTCATTTTAGAAATAAAAAAGGCAACATCAAAAAAAAAAAAACAAACAAAAAAATAATAAGTATCCTATAAAATCTACAAAAATAACAACTATTCTTCAAAAGCTCTCTGCGAATCTTTTATATTAATTTTTTTAAGAGTTCAAAAAAATACCGATGACATAAATTTGTTTTTAAAAAATACACTTTTCATCCTGATTTTGCGCCATTCTTCTCAAAATTATATACAAAAAAAAAAAAATTTGATTTACATAATAGTATAAAAGAAAAAAAAAATTTCCTTCCTGATTTTGCGCCATTTCTTTACGAAATCATAAAAAAGAATTGATTTACCAACGGTAAGAGTTGAAAAAAATATTTTCCTTTCTGATTTTCCACACTTTCTTTGCGAAATTATTTAAAAAAAAAGAGTTTTTTTAAAAATAAAAAAACTTTCCTAATTTTGCGACCTTGATTACTCATATTGCACCGTTCTTTTCGTGATTATATCTTTAATTAGTTATCTTTATGTAATCTTCTTTTCTACAATCGCTGCCTTTTATATTTCGTAGATGTATATAATTGTTTGCTGTTTTTTTTATTCAATTCCAAAATTGGTGGAAATCAAGATTATCTTTGTGTCTCTAACTTCAAGATTTGAGAATTAACCAACGGATTCAATATTTTATTGTTCTCTTTTCGTTCTTGATATTTAACATTTTTTTCAGTTTATTTGCATTTGTGTAGGGTTTCCATAGATGCGAAGATGATCGAGAGATGCCTGAGAGATCAAGGTGAGTTTTCCAGATTATTCCTCTTCTCTCACAACACCAGATTTTTTTTTGGCTCAAATCAATGAATAGTTTTATTTTTAATATACTTAGGTTGAATTGATTCTAATCGATCATTCTTATTCTCGCCTCTTGATAAAGATTTCTTCTTTGTTTTTCTAAATGCTTGCAGATTGCAAGTTCATCTTCGCTGAATGGCTCCAACCTCCTTAACAGAGAGTATGAGAGGGGTTTTTTTTTTTTTTTTTAGCGCAAAAAAAAAAAACGATTTTTATAATATTGGAGGTGGATTTCTCTATCATTTTGCTTTTGTGTTTGAATTATCGAAATCTATAATATTGGATTTTTATATCGGATGTGGAGAGATTCATCATCGTCGATGGCAGATGCTCATAGGGTAAATTGGGTCCATGGACCGCTTAAAATAAAGAAAATCCTACATTTTACCTATAGAAAAATATTTGAGACCACTTATAAAAATTTATTTATCATGCAAAATATTTACTGACTCCCGTTGAATATAATTTCTGATCCGCCACCATCGTGTTTAGGTAGTATTCATGGTGTTTGCTTTTTTTCCCCGATTATGCATTCCTATGCGCTTTGAACAAATGGATATTTCGTTTTGATTTGTGGAGACATTTATCTATGCCGGATTACTTGGGTTGACGATGTCAAATGTTCCTCAAGATAAGAAAAAACGACATCAAATTTGGATCGGAAGTGAAAAAATGATGGCTTTTTTTAATTTAAACCCAATAACTTCTATGCACACACTGATCTAATTGATACGGATTATTTTGTGAAATGTACATCTGAGCTGAGTGATCATTTGTTGCCAATTGTGAAGTAATACAAGCGGGTTGATCGCTATATCCTATTTGAGATATTTTACGAGTTTCAATTTATGTCACGCTTTTAATATTTTTATATATCTACAAGCCTAATTTGTGACAACGGGGAGGTTATTGGAAACCGACGGGTACATATAAGTGGATTTGTAATGAATCTGGATTTAAGAAAGTGATGTTGCTCTACTCTATCGATTTTTTTGTCTATTTCGTGTCAGTTGCTCTATTTTTTTTCTTTCTTCTCACTTTTCCTTTTTTTTTTCTCTCTTTTTTTAATTCAATCCCAATGAATATATATGCTTGGGTGTATGTGTGTTTTTTAATTTTATTTTATATGCTTTGTGTGTTTGAGTATGAAGCTTGGGATTTTTTATAGATCATGTATGTTTCATGTTAAGGGTGAATTTATACGATTTATAACACTATGTTTTATGATAACTTCCCCCATATTTGTATTAATTTGCATAAGAAACGTGTGTTTAATAGAAATATTGAGTAAATGATATTTTAGATGAGTTAATCGCAAAATATGTTTATTTATGTGCTTTAATTATGTTTTTATGATTATTTGAGCGATATTACATTTTGCGATGTTTTTATGTGTTGTAGATACATGATTGATGCTCAAAAGATGATCAAAAGTTGATTTAGTTCGAGCTAATTGATGATAAAAGAGATAATGAAGAAGTGGGATAGAGATAGAAGAGATAAAGATCAATAAATCGAAATTCAATCATATCAAACTGGCGTCTGTGTTCCGTCCCAGGTGGGCGGGCGTCGATGAAAATGAACGAGCGTCCCATGGATGGAAAGTTGATTCGAGATGTTTGACGCCAAGAAGTGAACGCTGGGTGAACGAGCGTCTGGTCATGACTCGCCCGATTTGAAGTTCTATTGAAGAGTGGGCGGGCGTTCATGAACTGTGACGGGCGTCCGGTAGCCGACTTGTCAAACCGACTTTAAAATCTATAAATAGGCGGCTGTTTCTCAACCCAAAACATACCATACACTCATTATTCAAAACCCTAAACCTAGGGGCGGCTTTAGGCTGCGTTTTTCTTCTTTTATTCCAATTTTTATGCACTTTAGATCTAGATTAAATTAGTTATCTTTTTATGCACTATTTCTGCAAATTCGAGTTGCTAAGGATGTTTAGAGGCTAAAAGCTTCATCAAATGAGTATTGTGAAGCCATCCAACGATTGTTGATTTTGTTTTCTTCGGTTGTACTGTGAGTTTTTATTTAAAGGTTGTTTCTTATTCATGTTTATTACGTTTAATTGCTTTTACATCGGAAGATATGCATGTGTGATTGTTTATTGTTGATGGAAATCTTAATAAACCCTAGATCATCATGAATAAGAATAGTAATTCGAATCTATCATAACGGAAGTTAATAGGTTTAATTGCTAGATTATGAACATAAAGTTTACACGATTGGTTAGAAAACGCGTTAATCTTGCATTGGAAGATATTAGATTAATAGATGAACTTTCTAAGGAATTAGGGTTCATGTTTAGATAAGGTGAATCACAACCTAGATAAAAACCACAATATAATCGAGATAGGAAATCAATGCTTGTTGGATAGGTGGATCAATCCTCGTTTGCTCGTTATACACTTTATCTAAATCCTTAAAACTTGAATTTGTTTAGTTAGTTTACTTTTACTTGCATCTTAGTTTAGTTTAGTATTGAATTGGTTCGCAGCCCGTATCCTTCCTAGCTTTGGATTATATCCTCTGTATAGTTTTATTTTCTGTTTTGTTTGGTTTTTATTCACTATTTAGATTAGTTTCGTGACATAGGTTAGTTAGTTGAACAAAAACTAGGGTTAGCAATCGCCAGTTCCCCGTAAGATCGACCCGGCATTAACCACTATTACTACGATCCTTATACTTGAGGTTAACCGGATTATTACTTGTTTGTTGTGTTAATAAAATCCGTGACAAGTTTTTGGCGCCGTTGCCGGGGAACCGGACGGTTGTCTAGTTTTTGTTGTTCGTTTTTCTGTTTGTTTTTGTTTTTCTTGTTTTTATTTCGTTTTAATTTCCTGTTTTAGTTGATAAACGTTTAGGTAATTAGTTAATTAGGGTTTTAGCTTAGGGTTTAAGGTTCTCTTGTGATTAGTTCTCCTCTCTATCTCTTCTCTCTGCTTCGCTTTATTCTTTCGTTCTTCTTCTTTTCGTTATTTTACGCAAATTTTACATACATTTCTAATTTTCCCGCTACCAAACGGGCGCCTGGGGATATTGGGCGCCGTCCATTGAAAATTTCTAATATTGATGTTTTCTTTCACTTAGACGAGCGTCCATAAAATTTGGGCGCCCGTTCAAGTTTTCGAAGACCAGATTTAGCGCTTGGGCAAACCGAACGCCCGTCCAAATCCAAAAAGTTGAGCGACGCCCGTCCAAGCCTTTGGGCGCCCGTCTGCTTTATCTTTCCTTAATAATCTTGTTTCCTTTCTTTTCTTTTCTTTTCTTTTCCTTTAGGCTTTTAATTTTTAGTTTAGGCTTTTAATTTCTTAGTTTTTAGGCTTCTTTTCACTTATTTTTGGTCCGGTTTATGCAAACTCGAGTCGAAAGGACCGTTATTATACACCCACGACCCGAGCGAACCGTAGTCCGGCCAAACAGCGGATTTTCCGTTCGCGTTCTCGCGACGAGAGCGAGCAAGATCTTGAAGATCAATTAGCAAAGGAAATCACCGATTTTGTGATAATGGCCGCTAATAATAGACGTCGCTGGCGACTACGCCATGCCAGCGAAGTCAAAGTCAACCCGGCTATTGTCATTCCAAATGATTACCGCACAAACCTTTGAGCTAAAGCCAGGACTTATCCAGATGATGCAGCATGCATCAATTTTTTCATGGCTACCAATCGAGAATCCGCATACCCACTTACACACATTCTTAGAGATATGCGGTACTACACGCATCCAAGGAGTAAGTGAGGATGCTATCAAGCTAAAACTTTTTCCTTTTTCTTTGAAAGGAGAGGCTAAAGAGTGGTACACCTCTCTCCCTTCTGAATCTATCACCACCTGGCGTAACTCGAAAAGGAGTTCTTGAGTCAATATTTTCCACCTTCAAAGACGGCCCGATTGCTTAAACGAAGTATTCACTTTCTATCGAGAAGAGAATGAATCTTTCTTCGAATGTTGGAAGAGATTCAAATCTCTTCTTAGAAAGTGTCCCCACCATGGCTTTGCCACCTGGAAAGCAAGTCAATCAGTACAATTTCAAATTTTGAGTTATGTATACCCGAGATTTACAGGACTTGTAATATATATACATGTCACCATATTCATCAATCTAAGCATAAATTAAACGTCTAGGTACTCATTATTTAAAATATTATTAGATATTAAATCTTTAATTTTGGATATTAGAAAAATGAAAAATATATATATATATATATATATATATATATATATATATATATATATATATATATATATCCACGACGTGTGTATACATAAATATGGTTGCATTAATAATATCACTATATATGTATATATAGATATCTTTACTTTCAAAATTAATTCGTTGCAATCTAATTTTAGACATCTTCATACGTAATAATTTACTACTCTAATTTTATGATGATAACTAAGTGGTTTAAATAAGATTATTATCTTCAGTTTCTTTTAAACGGATCCATTCTATATAAAAATGAATACACATTAATTCTATATAAATTCAAGGGGAGTTAATTTCATGTCTAATTACCTTCAGTTACAAATATGCAAGGCCTGGCATATTTCGCATATTTAAGGGACTGTACATTAGCCTTCACCTTCGATTATCCTTACCAGCCCCAACAACTACACAACCAACTCCATTGAATCACACACCCAAACAACACCGTTTTTCTTCAGCAATTCGACTTGTTACCATCAAAATAATACTATCAAACTTAATGGTGGGTAATATTTTTAGTCAAATAGCCACTAATGTATTGTGCTCCGGTGAATCAACTTTAACCATCTCTGCCGCCGCCGCTAACTGACAATTATCTCCACCGATGCAACCATAACTCCTTCACCGTATCCACTATCAAAGTCGTCAGAAATTTTTTCTTTCAAATTGTCAATCGCGTTTTTTTTATTCCGATAACCACAAATCGAGAAACTCCGATACAAGTCACCTCCATCAAACGCCAACCATTGTGTAGTTCAAATGAATCGGTCACTAGTGCTATAATCAATTCTTGGTAAGACAGAACCATAGATTTCCTTTATCAACTGCATGATGCAACCATCGTTAGCCAAAACAACTCTTCTGCTGACTATAGTTTTAGCAGCTCCACGCAAATGTCGTGGCCATTAAACGAGGATTATGGTGATATCAAGATGTCTCTGTTGGTATTTTGGAATGATGGGAACAATATTGATGGAAAGTGAACTTTTGGGGATAGATCAAAATCAAACTTTATTTTGGACAAGGGTGTAAGTCAATATCTTTGGTTGGATCTATGTATATGAGGTTGAATGAAATGGTAGTGGTTGAATTTCTTTTAGCATTTTGGGAGATTTCAAAGGTACACGATGATGAATGATTTAGTTTTGTTCCCACCGTAAGGATTCTGAAGTATGGGCATGTATCTCACAATATAATTGGTTAGCTCAAATCCAAGGTGAGTCTTTTATTTTGATATAAAGCCAAAAGTGTGTTTTATATTATTTTCAAGTATTTTATGTATAGTGAATATAACTTTTAAACTCAGGAGTCGTTTTCGAATAATTTCTTAAAAATTACTAAAGCAAAAATGTTTAATTAATAATCGATTGTTTTGGTAGTGCAATACATCTTTTAAACAATAAAATGATATTTGGAATACTTGCTCATTTCGCTCGCTCGTGACACGAAAGTGTCAAGGCTCAGTGGCTAGGGAGATTAGAGAATCGCTCTTGGAGAACGTCTAGTCACCGGTCTCGGCCTCTTGACTCAAAGTCTTTCCGACGATGAGCTAGAGTGTTCACTCATAAGAGTGGGGGCGGTACCTTTTCCCCAAGATTCATGCTACTGGCCGGGAAAGCAAGGGGTCGACGGTTGGTGCGTGGGTCCTGTGGCATGGACGAGGGTTAGCTGGAGGAGTGTGTAGGAGGTTTGCACGGTGAAGGTTGATTCTTTTCCCGACAATCGGCCGGAGTTGTCGTGCATGGCTAGTCTCGTGAAGTGCGGTTGAAATCCATGGTTAAATTGGCGTTTGGGCGGTACTTGACTCATCGGCTCGGCCAAAGCTGGTGCTTGTAAAATAAACTCGACATGTTTTTCCTTAATGCTCGTGCACTATATAACTTTTAAAATTGACTTATTATTATTTTTGCTCTGTTTTTATTTTCAAGAATTATTTACTAAATCGTTTTGCAAGATTAATAAAGGTTTCCGCTGAAAATTTTATAAAAGTTGTTTTCATATATATAATATAGTATAACACTTGCACACGTGGCTCATACCAGCCCTTTGCTGACGCCTCGTTTTTCTTTGTGTTTTTTTGTTTTTTTTTCCTTTTATAAATATATGTACAGGTTTTTGATCGAGATCCGAGGAAGAAAAGAAATTGAGGTTGTGGATTAGACTGCGCATATTGAGTTAGTTAGTCATGAATATTGTGATTTTATTTGTTGTAATTTTTGTATTGGAAATAATTATTGAATTGAAGTAAAATTAATTTGTGGATTTATTATGTTAAATCGTGGATTTAGTGGAATATTTTGGGATTTATAGTCTTGTTATTGAAGTCGCGGCGAAAGCTTCGCAACCCCTCCTAGAATGACCCCAGTGGACCTAGGGGTCGGGAGTAGGGTGTTACAAATACATTCTTCAGTGGATTGACCGAGATCACCAAAGGCATGGTCAACAGTTCATCTGGTGGGGCGTTTCTGAAGAAAACACCTGAAGAGGGATGGGCACTGTTTGAGGACATTGCAAAGTATAACTACGCTCCCTCTTATCAAGCAATCCAAGCACCTCCTCCTCCCAAGGTTGAGGAAGTCAATTTGCAAAGTTTGATCGCCATGCTGCAGAAGCAGATGGCAACACCTCAAGTTTCAAATCCGATAAATCAAACTTTTCTTTTCCACGTAACCCTCGTGTTCAGATCGTGAAAAAATTCTTTGTCGGTGGCCATATGAATGGCCGGTGTCAATTTAATCCCCGCACCTTATCAAGTGAATGTCTTTGTTCATGATTATGGGCGAGTACAATCAAGTCACATGTCGAATTGTGGCGAGGTGGGGCACACTTCTAAATTCTGTCCTATTAACGGACGAATGCGGAAAGTGAATGCATTCTATGGCCAGAACAATCCAAGGTTCAATCAGTTTCCTGGCCAGAATAATTTCCAAAACCAAGGGTTTAATCCATCTTCAAATTTCAATCCTAATTCAATTTTAACTCGAATCGAATTTCAATAAAACCACAGGTTTAATCGTAACCAAAATTCAAAATTTTCAAATCCTACTCAAAGGTTCAATCGAATTGGCCCGCCAATTCTAATTCTGCGATCAAAGTCGGCCAACCAAATTTATTCTTCAAATTTCCAAAACTCTCAAAGCTCCTCCCAATCTAACAATCTTGAAGCTAAACCGAGGAGCAAAGTAGATCAATGAAGAATCTAGAGAGACAAATTGGGCAACCTGGTGAACAGCTTAGCTTAGAGACCCAGGGCATTGCCCGCCACCGAGAAGAATCCAAAGGGTGGTCAAGTTGCTCAAGTGACTTGAACAAAGGCCCATGTACCGACCTCGTGCCATCAATTCAATACGGTAAAGAAGAGGCCAAAGGCAATGAACCTCGAGTGGTACTCAAGTTAGTGGTCCTTCCCATCGTGAAACCACTAACCCTCCCTGCCATTGATAAGGCGGGAGGGAAGCCGAGCACCTACACTCCTCAATCAGCAAGAGAAAACTCAGGTGGCTGATCCCCTGAAAGGTGAAGAATTTGAAGATCCTCAAGTGGCTGATCCCTTGAGAACTGAAAAAGCAAACGAAAGTCAGGAGGCTGATCCCCTGACTACAAAAAAATCTGAAAAAGCTGTTCGATGGAAGGATCTGGAAGATAAAGCTGTAAGTGCATCCTCAAGGAAAGTCTTTTCTGAGAGTGACCTTAAGAAGCTTCCATTTCCACCGAGAAAGAGCAACATCCCCTTGATTGAGGACAAAAAGTACGCGAAGGTGCTGAACCTTTTGAAAAATACTCAGGTAAATCTTCCACTATCAGATGTCTTGGTTGAGATGCCTAAGTATACAAAATTCATCAAGGATGTTGTGTCTTGAAAAAAGTTAAGCAGGCATGGAAAGACAAATTGGTGAGGATTGCTCCATGATTAATTATGAAGACTTACCAATTAAAAGAGGTGACCCTGGCAAGTTCGTACTTACAGTATTAATGGGAGGTCTAGTCTTCCCTAATTCTTTGTGTGATCTAGGTGCCTCTATAAGCCTTATGCCAATGTCGGTATGCAAACAGCTTGGTTTACAAAGCCTTCTAGAACCCACTACTATGAGTTTACAATTCGCGGATAGATCTTCTAAGAAAGCTTCAGGGATCCTGAAAGACATCTTGGTTCAGATTGATAGATTTACCTTTCCAGTCGATTGGTATGTCTTAGATATGGAGAAAAATGAAAACGTCCCCTTGATTCTTGGAAGACCTTTCTTATCTACAGCTAGAGCCCTTATCGATTGCGATGGTGGGCAAGTGACTATCCGAGTTGGCGACCAAGAGGTGAGTTACAATGTCTTAAAGTCCATTCAAGTACCCTCTAGCCCTCCAACCGGCTTTTCCATTGATTATATGACGGATGATTTCACCGACTATATGGATAAGCAAGTCATGGCTGTAGAAGCGGAGTATGAGCGATTGGTTGATAATCTAAATACTCATGGTGTGGTAAATCTAGACCAATTAGCAGCTGATTTTGAGGAAGAATTGTTAGAAGGAGAAGCTTTGGCAGTGGGACCACAGAGTAAACTCAGTGATATTGAGTTGAAAAGTGGAGATCTCAAGTCGAGTTTAGAAGACCCCCCTGCAGATTTGGTGTTGAAGCCGTTGCCTAAACATCTTAAGTATGTGTTTTTAAGAGAAGGTGACAAGCTTCCACTGATTATATCTGCCAAGCTGTCTCGTTTAGAGGAAATGAAATTAATCAACGTCTTGAAGAAGAATGAAAAAGCTTTTGGTTGGCAAGTAGGAGATATCGAGGGATATCTCCGGACATCCAGTATGCATAAGATCAAGGCGAATGAGGGTGCAAAATGTGTACGACAGCCCCAGAGGAGGCTAAACCCTCATATGCAAGAAGTCGTAAAAAAGGAAATCATCAAACTTTTGGACATGGGAATCATTTATGCCATCGCGGATAGTGAATGGGTTTCCCCGACTCAGGTAGTTCCCAAGAAAGGTGGAATTACGATTGAGAAGAATGAGAAGGAGAAGAAATAGCATTGAGGCTTGTTATCGGATTACTGAGTCTCGCATTGATTACGGAAAGCTCAATGAAGTAACCATGATAGATCATTTTCCCCTTCCGTTCATTGATCAGATGCTTGAGCGTCTGGCGGGACACGCATTCTACTGTTTCCTGGATGGATATTCAGGATACTTCCAGATACCCATTGATCCAGCTGACCAAGAAAAGACCACTTTTACCTTCCCTTATGGTACATTCACTTATAGGCGCATGCCATTTGGTCTCTGCAATGCCCCAGCTACATTTCAACGATGTATGCTAGCTATCTTTGACGGGCTTGTAGAAAAGTGTATGGAGATTTTTATGGACGATTTTTCGGTTTTTGGTCAGTCTTTTGATGATTGCTTTGACAATCTTGATTGAGTGTTATCCAGATGTGTGGAAAAGAACTTAGTACTCAATTGGGAAAAATGCCATTTCATGGTTGATGAAGGAATAGTTCTTGGCCACAAAATCTCCGCCAAGGGTATAGAAGTTGACAGGGCCAAAGTAGAAGCTATCGAAAAGATGAGTTATCCCAAGAATGTGCGAGAAGTGAGAGGTTTTCTTGGACATGTCGGATTCTACAGAAGATTCATTCAAGACTTCTCCAAGATAGCCAAGCCCATGTCCACTTTACTAAAGGAAGACGTTGAGTTCAATTTTGATGAGAGCTGCAAGCAAGCGTTTGAGGAGCTCAAAAATCATTTAATATCTGCTCCAAGTCTTATATCACCCGACTGGAACCTACCTTTTGAGCTTATGTGCGACGCATCAAACTATGTTGTTGGTGCTGTTCTAGGACAAAAGATCAAGGGGAAGTTCCAGCCCATCTATTACGCCAGTCACACATTGAACCCCTCTCAAGTTAACTATACTACTACTTTGAAAAGAATCGTTGGCGTAGTTTTGCTATGGACAAGTTCCGTGAGTTACTTGTTAGAGCTCAAGTGATTGTGTGGACTGATCACGCTGCTTTGCGGTATCTGATGACTAAGAAAGAAGCTAAACCGCGTCTACTACGTTGGATATTGACCCTACAAGAGTTCGACGTTCAAATTAAGGACAAAAAGGGCAGTGAAAACGTAGTGGCTGATCACGTTTCTAGAATGTTAAGTGAGGAAAAGGATGCTCCAGATGATATAGACCTTTACTTTCCTCTAGAGAACATCATGTTGATAGACGGATGTCCTCCTGATGTTCCATGGTATTCTTCCATAGTAAATTACCTTCATGCCCGTTATCTCGATCCAGAAATGTCTTATCAGGAGAAGAAAAAGTTCTTCTCTGATTTGAAATATTTCGTTTGGGATGAACCTTATCTTTTTAGGATCTGTAAAGATGGTTTGCTTAGGAGATGTGTTCCGGAATCTGAGCAACGTGATATCATTGAGCAATGCCACAGTGGACCCACTGGAGGTCACTTTGGTCCGTGGAAAACCGTTGCTAAGATCTTCCAATCCGGTTTCTATTGGCCTACGATCTTTAAGGATACAGAAGCTTTCTGTAAAGCTTGTGATAGGTGCCAGAGGACCGGTACTCTGACAAGGAGGTTTGACATGCCTTTGAAACCCATCCTAGAATGCGAGGTCTTTGATGTATGGGGTATCGATTTTATGGGGCCATTCCCATCATCTTGCGGTAACAAATACATTTTAGTCTGCGTAGACTATGTGTCTAAGTGGGTGGAGGCTCAAGCCACTCCTCACAATGATCATAAGACAGTCATGAAATTTCTAAAGAAGAATATCTTCGTGAGGTTTGGATGTCCACGTGCCTTGATTAGTGATGAAGGGACGCATTTCTGCAACCGACCCCTAGAGAAAGTTCTTGAAAAATATGGTGTCCGTCATAAGACAGGCACACCATATCATCCGATGACTAGTGGTCAGGTTGAGAGGAGCAACCAAAGCATCAAGAAAATCTGGAGAAGACATGATGCTTGATCATAGAAAGGATTTGGAGTTTGAAGTTGGATGATGTACTCTGGGCTTACAGAACTGCCTATAAAACTCCTATGGGTACATCTCCATATCAAATGGTCTATGGTAAACCATGTCATCTGCCTGTCGAGTTAGAGGATAGAGCTTATTGGGCTACAAAGTTTCTGAACTTTGATTCCCAATCTTGTGGGAAACATCGATTGCAGCAGTTACATGAGTTAGACGAATTCAGACTCCAGGCCTATGAAAGTGCCAGGATTAGTAAAGATAAGATGAAGCTACTCCACGATGCTAAGATTAAGAAGAGAGAATTTCAAATCGGCGAACAAGTTCTTCTATACAACTCTAGGTTACATTTGTTTCCTGGGAAGTTGAGGACACGTTGGTCCGGCCCCTTCGAGATTCTCCAAATCATTCCTGGAGGCGTTCTAGAACTTCATGGTTATAGCGGTAAACCATTTCGAGTGAACGGTCAGAGGTGCAAGCACTACATCGGTGAACCTAAAGAAAAGCCTTTGACTGTTCGTTGCCTCGATATCCTCGGGTGTGGTGCTACGCAAGTCGATGAATTTGACGTGTTTTCACCTGACCTATTTTCAGAGGATGACGGTAATGATCAATCTGAAGAAGTTCTAGCTGGTAGTTGGGATATGGAAGAGTATTGGAAGGAGCGTCAACTGAAAAGTCATCAGAAGAGTCGGAAGAGGAAGAAGTCAACCATGAGGAAGTTCAAGCGTATTTGGAAAGCTATTAAAGATTTCACCCCATGTGTGAGATGCTGTTTCTGCAGCCACACTACTGATCAGAGCTTACACGAGGTAGTGGCTGGCAGAAAAGTCAAATGGCCTGATCCAGGCTGAGCTTTAAACGGTGTCGAGCTAACGACATTAACCAAAAGCGCCACTAGGGGGCAACCTAGATATCGTTCTTTTAGTTGTTTCTGTTTTCTGCTTTTGTAGTTTTAGTATTTAAGTTTAGTTTATTAAGTATTAGCCTTATTAAGTTTTTTTTGTTTTTATCTGTCAGTTAGTTGTGCTTCTAGATATGGATTTCGGTGTTCAGCCAGAGGAGTTACCTTTCCTTAGGAAGATCCCACTTATCACTGTAGATGACGGACCGGGAGGAACCATCATTTTGCACGTGATTTTGACATTAGTACCCGCGTCAAGACAAGTCACCTATGTTCTCATTGTTCCCATTGTTCGGGAGGTGGAGACTTTACTCTTGATGAGTTACAGCGACTCTAGGGCGCCCATACACGATCCTCAATGATCCGATCTTTGACAGATTTTAGCGCTAGTCTTTGCAAGTCGAACATTTTCGGGGTGTTGATGTAGGTGGTGAGGATTGGGGTTTGCGGGATGAATACGACTTCCTCTCGGCGATTGACATGCTCCGCCGTCTTATTCGAGTGATAGATTGGTCGGCCGTTTACGATGACTAAGCGTTTTAAGTTGTTTCGCCGAGCAACCGACGTAAAACAAAAGCGCTTGGTGGGAGGCAACCCTCTGTTTTCTATTTGTTTTTATTTATTTTCTAGTCATTTTATGTATGTTGTTTGATTTGAATTTGTATTTTTGAAGTTTTAATTAAGTTTAATAAGAAGTGCACTTTTGAATTTGAGTTGTATGAAACTTTATGATTTTTGGCATTTTCTGCTCGGGCGCCCGCGTCGAGCTCGACGCCCGTCCGCCTTGACCAATTTTTGGACGAACGTCCACTAAGCCTGGGCCCGTCTGATTTATTCCTCCAATCTGTATGTGATTTAAACTTTTGGGCCGCGTCTAAAAAAGCGGGCCCGCCCGTCGATTCATCTCGATTTCTCGATGGGCGCGCCCGTCCACCGAAGTTGAACGAAAGTCCCAACCTCTGTCTATATATACCCCTTCTTCGAGTGAACCTTCATTTTTCAGAATTTTCAAACGGCAAAACCGTTCCCTCTCCCTCTTTTTGCCCTAAAATCCTCGATTCTAAACCATTTTGAGCGATTCCAAGTGCTATAGACCGCTATTGATACCCTCTCTTCGATTTTCATAACCAAAATCCCCAACACGCTATATTTTTGGAGAATCAGCACCCATTGTAGTCCGACTTTTAAGAGGAAAAATCCGATTTTTGGAGCCCATTTGGTGTTGTTTGGACTGATTTTCACCTCGATCAACATCTACTCATCCTACTTGGTAAGTTAGTAACAACTTTTCTAGTTTTTATTCACGTTTTTGCGAGTTTGATCTTTGGGTCGGCTCGTTCCCTTGAATGTCATCTTAATTCGTTTTTTTTTCTGGTTTTGTGTTTCTTTCTGCTCTGTTATGGTGATGTGGTGTTGTGATGGATGGTGAATGGGTTGTTTGGTGTTGATTATGGTTGTGGTTGTGGTTTGGTTGCCTTGAAATCCCGCTTTGGATGTTAAACGGGTAAATTGTGATGAATTGGGATTGTTTTTGTTTAGTCTAGGCTTGGAAATGCTTCATAAGAAAGCAATCGTGAAGAGGCATGGTAAGGAAGTGGCCCGGGAGGCGGGGAAAAAGCGCAAGGAGTTTGATCCCACCTTAGTTGATCCTAACCGGGGTGTGAGTATTCGTGAGCAACCCCCTAGAGCCACCCAGACTAGGGCAACCTTAAGGGATGAGCCAACCTCTGACTCTGAGACTGATGAAGATGTGCCTTTGGTACGTTCGTCTAGGGCTCAGAGAGGTGGAGGTTCGTCTAGGGCTGAGGAGACGATAGAAACTACCCGGGAAGAGGAACCGGTTGTACCTAGGGCTGCCCCACCTAGAAAGAAATCTAAAACCGTTGCCCCGATGCCATTGCCTCGTAGATTCATAAACCCTAGAGCTCATGACGTCTATTCTAAACATTATTTCTCGAGGACGATGTTGATTGAGCGGGCCACTTTGGAGGCAAAAGTCGATCCGGGGTTCGTTAAGTTGCTCAAGGATCGGAAATGGGAAGCCTTGATGACGATCCCGACTACCCCGGTCAATGGTTCCTTGGTTCGGGAATTTTACGCCAATTGTTCAGAAACCGACTTAGAGACGAAGGTAGTCGTGGTTCGAGGGGTACCAGTTCCGTTTACACCAGATGTGATCAATAAGAAGTATGGGTTGGTCGCTTTTGAGGGTTGAGATTACAAGGACGAGATTGTGCATAGGCAGAGTTTGGGACAGGATCCTTTGGAGGAGTTGAGGTTAAGAGTGTGTCCGGATGTGGCTTGGACGTTGAGACCGGGAGGAGACCGGAAGGAGTTGGTTACCACGACCTGGACGGAGGACTGGAAGGTCCAGTGTCGCTTTATTCAGAATCGGTTGTTGCCTAAGAACAACTTGACACATTTTCACATTGGTGACCTTGGCATGTTGTATGCGTTGACGTTTGGTTTGAATGTGGATGTGGGACAAGCTTTATATGACGAGATCTCTATCAACCAGAAGGTTTATACACGGAGCTTGATCGTCCCTCACTTGATCCACAGTTTATGTCTCGATGCCGGTGTGCCTGAGTTTGGGGCCGATCATAAGCCGAAGAACCCGAGGCCTTTACAAAGGGAAAATGGTAAGTCTTCGGGACAGTCTGAGACGGAGGCCCCACAGGAGCCTGGTTCTTCGGCACCGCCTCGTGCATCCTCCCTTCCTACTTTATCTCCCACAGTTCGGATGCGGTTGAGCATGGCCAATAGTTTCCGGGAATGGCTGAGTGATATTCGGGATACGCAGAACAACATTTTGTCGATTCTTCAATGTATTTGTGAGGGCCGGCAGCCGAGGGACGACAGATCCTTCAATCCGAGCTCCGTTGATTATCTCTTTGCTGATGAGATCGAGCAGGTCATTGCGGATGTTCTACACGACTCTGAGTCATCTTCAGATGAGGAGCAGCCTGAATCGGCAGATAGGACTACGGCACCACCTTCTGGACCCTCCTCTGATCCTCCAGCTGATGATTCTGCGGCGCCGAGCCAACCTTGATCTTATTTCTCTATTTTTATGTTGGTTGTTTTGTATTGACATTTCTACTTATATGGTTCGTTGTAATTTTGATATTGCTACTATTTATTTTCGATGGATCATGTAAGCCATAAGGCACCAGTATTTTCATTTCTGCTGTGTTTATACTTTTTGGATGTATTGGATGCTTTACCTTTTGATTTCTCCTCATTTTTGTTATCTCTTTTCATTTTAGTATAATCCCCCGTTTTCCCCGAGATGTTTCCGTGTCTGTCAAGTCGTGCAGGTATCTTTTTAGTGGTTTTGTCACGCTACATTGTCTGGTTCCGAGTTCTAAGTGTCACTATGTAGGCTCCGGCCTGACCGACGATTTGAGTAACGCTTGAAATCAGCTAAGTCTTTTATCCTTTCTTTCATTCTGCACAACATGAGGACATGTTGATTTTTTAAGTGTGGGGGAGGGGAATGTTCGATACGTATCTACACATTTGCTTAATTCGATATGTTTCTATGCAAAATGAGCAAAATGAGCTATGATTTTCATACATTTTCCGACATTTATGTTTTTGTTTTGTCCCGAGTAGGCAATTCAGATCTAAGTTCGTTATTTTTATAGTCATCCAAGCTATATATCATATGTTTAGTAAGTTAGTTGTTTCACCTGATCTATTTTTCACGAGCCATAGTAGATGATGAGCTAATTTATAAAGTTATACCCCTTTTGGATTAGTGATTTCTGATTCTCTTATAAGTCATGTGCTTAGTGCTACGTGTGTATCTCGAGATTTATGATAGTTTGTATTTAGATCCAGAGTATGTTGTACTGTGAATATCTAAGGTTTGAATGTGATAAGTAACACGTAACTTAATGTCAAATGAGAAAGTTGAAAAATATAAGAATTAGTTGGGTGTGTCGAAAGCTAGTCAATGATTTGAGTGCGATAGGATATACCACGTATGTCCTATACCACTATGATGACTAAGAGCTCACGACAGTCAGGAGAAGCTGCCTTATGATTGGAGTAAGGTAGGGTATATCTCGAATATCCTATTCTGCTATGACAGGGCAAGAGCTCATTCTGATGTGCGTTTAAAAGTGAAAAAAGTTAAATCAACGAATGAATTGTTATGAAATGTATATAAGACTAAGTTATCGTCTATCTTATCCCCAGTAGAAACTGATAGATATGTTGTAGGGATTATCCTCTGAGTATTTCAGAAAGGCCCTAGATATATTCGATCATCTTTTTCGGGATACTTTACGTTTGTAGGGTGCATCTTATAGGTGTCAATTATTGCTAGTCTACGAGGGGGTATTAGCTAGTTTTGCTTTGAGTTTCTCGAGTTTGGATTTAGTGGAAGTTTTCTATGGCTATGCACACACGCACTGGTGAACTTCTGATTTATTGGATATGTGTTATGTATGTTTAGATGTCTGTTCTTTTCTCGAGCCTAATCTTTGTTTTGTTTTGCTCGGGACGAGCAAAAGCTAAGTGTGGGGGAGTTGTTAAGGGTGAATTTATACGATTTATAACACTATGTTTTATGATAACTTCCCCCATATTTGTATTAATTTGCATAAGAAACGTGTGTTTAATAGAAATATTGAGTAAATGATATTTTAGATGAGTTAATCGCAAAATATGTTTATTTATGTGCTTTAATTATGTTTTTATGATTATTTGAGCGATATTACATTTTGCGATGTTTTTATGTGTTGTAGATACATGATTGAGGCTCAAAAGATGATCAAAAGTTGATTTAGTTCGAGCTAATTGATGATAAAAGAGATAATGAAGAAGTGGGATAGAGATAGAAGAGATAAAGATCAATAAATCGAAATTCAATCATATCAAACTGGCGTCCAGGTTCCGTCCAGTGGACGGGCGTCTGATGAAAATGAACGAGCGTCCATGGATGGAAAGTTGATCCAGGATGTTTGGACGCTGAAGTGGACGCTGGGTGAACGAGCGTCTGGTCATGACTCGGCCCGATTTGAAGTTCTATTGAAGAGTGGACGGGCGTTCAAGGAACCAGACGGGCGTCCGGTAGCCGACTTGCTGAAACCGACTTTAAAATCTATAAATAGGCGGTTGTTTCTCAACCCAAAACATACCATACACTCATTATTCAAAACCCTAAACCTAGGGGCGGCTTTAGGCTGCGTTTTTCTTCTTTTATTCCAGTTTTTATGCACTTTAGATCTAGATTAAATTAGTTATCTTTTTATGCACTATTTCTGCAAATTCGAGTTGCTAAGGATGTTTAGAGGCTAAAAGCTTCATCAAACGAGTATTGTGAAGCCATCCAACGATTGTTGATTTCGTTTTCTTTGGTTGTACTGTGAGTTTTTATTTAAAGGTTGTTTCTTATTCATGTTTATTACGTTTAATTGCTTTTACATCGGAAGATATGCATGTGTGATTGTTTATTGTTGATGGAAATCTTAATAAACCCTAGATCATCATGAATAAGAATAGTAATTCGAATCTATCATAACGGAAGTTAATAGGTTTAATTGCTAGATTATGAACATAAAGTTTACACCTTTGGTTAGAAAGCGCGTTAATCTTGCATTGGAAGATATTAGATTAATAGATGAACTTTCTAAGGAATTAGGGTTCATGTTTAGATAAGGTGAATCACAACTGAATAAAAACCACAATATAATCGAGATAGGAAATCAATGCTTGTTGGATAGGTGGATCAATCCTCGTTTGCTCGTTATACACTTGATCTAAATCCTTAAAACTTGAATTTGTTTAGTTAGTTTACTTTTACTTGCATCTTAGTTTAGTTTAGTATTGAATTGGTTCGCAGCCCGTATCCTTCCTAGCTTTGGATTATATCCTCTGTCTAGTTTTATTTTCTGTTTTGTTTGGTTTTTATTCACTGTTTAGATTAGTTTCGTGACATAGGTTAGTTAGTTGAACAAAAACTAGGGTTAGCAATCGCCAGTTCCCCGTAAGATCGACCCGGCATTAACCACTATTACTACGATCCTTATACTTGAGGTTAACCGGATTATTACTTGTTTGTTGTGTTAATAAAATCCGTGACATTTCATTTGATTTTTTTTATTAGTTGTAAGTTAGTGTAGTTTTGCTATTTTTTAATACTTTGATGAAAGTGCTGCCAAAAATTGTTATCTTCTTATATGAGCTATTTGGAATTATGAACCTTCTAATTGTCTACATGTTATCACATGTTTTACTAGATTTATCTTAGGCATTTATATGATCATGAAGAAACTTCTAAAAGATAAATACTATTGTTACATTTGTTTATTTCATTTTTAAATGTGACTTTTTTTTTTTTTTTTTTTGGGGTGTGTGATCATGTCTGAGTGACTATTGATGATGGATAAGTTTTATTGATGATGTATTGTTATGTTGATAGATTTTACGAGCCTACGTTACAAACACTACTACAAGATGAGGTTATATTGCATTAATTACTTATCTATAGCTACCACAATTAACTCCTTAAAGGCATTGTGATCTGACGATACTAATATATAATACTCCTTCCGTTTTTTTATCTGTCACATTTCAGAATTTGATCTGTTTTTGTTTATCTGTCATTTTACATTTCCTCAATGCATCATTTATTTATTTTTTTTGTCTCCTTCACCAATAAAGTATTTACATCTCCAATAAAAAAAAATACATTTCCAATACTGAAAACTCATTACCAACAAATTATTTATATCTCCAATAAAAAATACACTTTTAATAGTATATTTTAGACATATTAATTCTTTTTCTAATCATGTGATTTTTTTTTCTACGACGGATAAAAACGGAGGAGTAACAATGTAGACGTGCATGGGAATTTATGGCTCACATGATGGAACTTTTATTTTGGACACCTTTATTTTCATCCAAACGATTCTACCGGGTATACCACATTACATGTACAATCGTCTTGAATTCACCTATAAAATTTGCTTTTAATTTCAAAATTTGACTTTTCTAAAGTCGATTATCACATTGATGATTGAAGGTCGATTCTTATTTAATAACTAATTGTAAAAAAGATCAGTCGATGTGGTGTAAATGTGTACTATGATAGAATCGTTAAAAATGAATGCTCCATTTTTTTAGATGTCTCCAAGAGACGGAACTCAATGTGCATATTACACAATGCAAAACTATTCAAACTATGTTTTTATGTATGTGTGTTAAAAAAAAAAAAGAGTTGTTTCATGAAAATGGTTTAAGATGGAGCTCCCACTATTGTTGTAGAGTTCAAATAATGAATCATGCTGGATGACTTGATAGTTGCAGCCAGGAAAATTACACTGCATCTTATTTCATTATTGTGGCGCACGTTTTTCTTTTATATTAATTATGTAAAAATGTATGACTAATGTTATCTAACATCAACTTTATACTTATGAGCAACTTAACCTTTCAATTGTATCTTATTTCCCCTTATTGATTACCATGGAACACACATATTTGTATTGAAGTTTTATTTATGATTATTATTAACTAATTCATAATAATTTTTATCGTTTCATGTGTATAAAATTGTATATCTATAATTTAGATCCACACATATATAATCTCTTTCTCCGTGCATCGCACGGGTAAAAGGCTAGTATATATATATATATATATATGTATGTATATATATATATATTATTTTTTTTTAATTTTTTAATTTTTTTTTTTTTATGGAAAAGAGAATTCTTTATTGATTCAAAATGCTATAAGGATAGGAAGGTGGTTTAGTGCCTCATTATTTGAGACCGACAAGAGATAAGCTTTCTTTTGCCAGAAGATGGGCTGGAAAGTTGCTCTGTCTATTGATAAAAGAGAACAAAAATTGACAAAAACAGGAATAAAATTTTTACAATCATCGATAATAGAGCCTAACTGAGATAAATCATCCTCCAGCGATAAAAGCTTTTTGTGGACCATAATTCTTTGTTTTTATCTATTTAAACAACCATAATTATTAAAATAGAGAATTATGTATAACGATACATTTTGAAATATTTTAAGTAGCCAAAATATTTTTCATAGAAAAATGACAATTTCTATAATTTTATAGTTTAAAAGACAAAAAAAAATAGTTTAAAAGACAAAAAAAAATAATAAAAATACACATACATGTACGCTGCTCTTCCTTTAAATTTTTTTTTTCTTTTCACCTTTACGATTACTCATATCTTTGGATCTAAACGTGATAAAAATTTAATCAATTTTTTTTTATTCTATCGTTTTGAGACTTGGTTCGATATCATTATCTCGTTTTTCGTGAGATTAATCGTCGAAATTCACTCGGTGTATCTCAACAGTGAATCCCGATCCTTATTGATGAAATATTTTTGTCCTCCCCCTATCAAAATACTTTTTTAGAACATAATTAAAATACTAAGTCGTATTATATATATAGACATACAACAGTATACTGTGACACGTCTAAACGGTCATATTCACTAATTCTTACATGTGAATTATACTATTTCAGATCATTTTTAAATTAGAATATGTTGGATATGCAAAAACTCAATCAGATCTGAAACGTGAAAAAATTTGAATCCGGAAATTTTTCGGGTCTCGTTGTGGCTAGAATGGTTTCGCCACGGCGAGGGTTTTTTCCGTTTTTCAGATCATCGAGATCAGATCTGATTCACAGCACCGATCGAGACATTTGATAATGCGCAGTGGACTACGAATTAAATTTGTTTATGATTTTACCACGATATGAAACACATAATTAATTAATCTAATCCACAAGAAGCTTTGAAGATTTACCCAACCGAAGAGAAGTTGCAGTCTTCCGAGTTGTATCACCAAGTAACGACTGGTGAACGTCGATCTCATACCGGAGCCTACTTTAAAGCTCAAGAAGCCTAGGTTTTTCTTCTCCTAATAGCTAGGACAATAAACTAATTTTTCTCTCTTTTTGATGGGAAGTGGCACAGAAGATGTTGTGCCAATAGTTGGAAGAAACTCTCTTTACATAATAAAATAACCAAGCCTGAGAATTTATTCATTTCATAAGACAATTATCTTTTCCTTTAAGGAAAATATATTCTCCATTAAATAAGAAAATCAATCTCTAATTTAGTCATTAATTATTTAACAAATATATAATTAATTACACGTGTGACATAATTTAGGAAAATTTATTTTCCCAAATTTCTACATTGCCATAGAATAATAGAAAATGTATTTTCTATTTTATATATTATTGATGACCTAAACCTTGCCTTGCAACGGCGCGAGAAAGTCGACGGACATTACCTAAAGCTATCTGAGATCCTAACCGGCGATGTGTACCGGTCAAATTGTAGTGCTAGTCTGGTGAGTCAGTCGTATTCCTCGGGAAAACATGGTAATTCTTTTAAGTGGGGTTAAACACCAAGAAGCTATTATTAACTCGATCTAAGTCGCGAGTTTATAACATTTTCCTCGGGTTAGATAGTTAGATCGATTAGATTAGTTAGTAATGTTAGAGTTAGATGTTAGTAAAACAAGTAAATAAATAAATATAACACATATATATAATTAATATATATAAATACATAAATATATATATATATATATATATATAAACATAAATATATATATAAGATATAGATATATAAATAATTATATAAATATAGATATACTAATATATAATATATAGAAACTAGCCAAGAATATGTTACTGAATTACGATCTCTTTTTAGTAGAAATGGATGAGACAGATCTTCCTTTTTTCAAGGTCCAATCAATTATATACGAAACGGTATACTCTAAGCTAGGCAATTTCTCTCACACGGCGTATGAAATTGTCATATGTCTTGTCCTCTCATCCAATGTCATCCTCAAGCATGGGTCACTCCCGTTTTGTCATTCGGCCAATTTTAAGGTATGTCAATTAAACAGTGATTTCAACGTAATAATATCTCGAGTATAAATTTCAATAAGAGTTTGTTTCTCCCGAAACAAATCTACCCGGTTTAGGAAATCGGATTCCGTTGTCACGTTTTCACTCGGCCAATTTACCCTCCGGTCTTTCTATTAACGAGTTCATAAACTAACTACGAGGCGTCAATTCATAATTAGATTATGAATTCTTTCATATCGATTAGCTATGTCAATACAAACATAGAAAGAGATTCATTATAAGCGATTTTAATCAATTTTAACATAGTCGTTATCTATTTCCTAAAAAAGATAAAACTAATCCAATTTCATATCTTGGCTAGATATTAAGTTAGCCTAATATCATTATACCTAATATATAGATATAAAAACAAACAAACATAATAACATTAGAAAATTACCGATTACAAGCTCACTGAATTGGAGCCTAATCCTCGTGAAAGTAACAACGACTTTTCGTAGACAACAATCCTCGATAATCTTCTCCAAAGCATTACAACATTACTACGTTTATTCATACATATAAGCATATATACATACATACATAGACATATATATGTATACATGGGCCCAAACATAAAAGAAATAGAAAGAAAACGATAGAGGAAAGTATATATATATATATACATAAATTCGAGCGGTGATCAAATGAGCTTGAGAGGAGTATTTATAGACCACATTACGGCGCGTGCGGAGCCTCACCGGCACGCGTGCGGCTACACAGTGCATTTTTAATCATTAGGATCTTGTGGGCCCAGATTCAGAGATTTTCCTGCCATATTCGGCCTTCTCCGGCGCGTGCCGGCCATGCAACATATCAGATGTTCGTAAAAACCTATCTCGAGCTGTAGACCTCAGATTGACATGATTTGATATTCGTTGGAAAGCTCTTTTGAAGGCCTACAACTTTCATTAAGGACTTTTTCTCTGAAAATGCCTCTAAGTCAGGTCAAATGTCCGTCAATGATAGGTTATGGTAGAAGTACTAAGGACAATTGATCTGTTCGAACTTGTTAGCTTATGGCATAATCTTCTATTCCTCAAAAACTTATGATTTATGCTTCAAAACATGTCGTCACTTGGGATCTTGGTAAACGTATAATCCTGCAATAAAGTACCAAAACACCAAACGTAAATCCGACACAATACTCCGGTTACTAAACCGGTACAAAACTTAGTAAAAACTTATAAAAACACGATATTTTACATAATAACTACTACTAACATAATTAGATAAATATAAGGGATAATTGACTTGAATTGGTACAATAATGCTCAAAATGGTATCAAAAGTGGGGCGAAATGTCATAATAATGATCATAAATTTATCTCTCATCACAACCCCCTACTTAGCTTTTGGTCGTCCTCGATCAAAACAAGCGATAAAACAAAATGAATAAGAGATAAATTCATGAAGATAGAAGGTATAAGGGACAACTAGATAATACAACCATTAGAATTACAACCAGGCTTTAACCTCAATATAAGTGTATAGCAGTGTGTGTGTGTGTGACAAGCCTTTTCAATTTCCACTATCCTCTCTTGAATAAATCAAGCAAAACACACAAATATCCATTCAGACAAATTTCTAATGACTTTCCTAGGTATAAGCGAGAACAGTTCCACACAAAGTTCTTCCGAGTACTTATTAGGATAATCCACTAAAGCATATCATTCGAGTTTATCTTGGGGATAGTCGAGAAGATAACTAAGTTTTCAACCACGCTTAATTTTTTTTTTTTTTTTTTTTTCTTTTGATGAACTTAATTTCACATGTGTAGCATATACCCTCATTCCCAGCAATAGGACATTTCGTGATAACCCCCTAGCTGGACTACTATCATCGAGCGATGGGAGCTTTTAAACCTCATAGTGATATAGGGCGTTTCGTGATAACGCCTCTCCGCACTCAAATCATTGGTAGCTACAACCGACATATATATAGTTCATCTCTTTTTTTTTTTTTTTTTTTTTTTTTTAAAACATAAACTTAACTTATATCTTTTCTATCACATTCAAACCTTGGATATTCACGATTACCGTTCAAAAGTTAGGTACTAAGTTCTTTGTTATTATCTAGAATAACCACTAGGATCTTGAATGGATACAGATTTAAAATTTTCGTTTCAATATCAAAGGCTTTACGTGAAAGAATTCATGTTACACAAATATATTTGGAATTACAATGCACTTACGGTTCACATTGGTTATACACATCCAAATTGATCCCTTATATCTTCAAATCCATGAAATATATACCTTATACAATTTATTTTAATCAACTAAATAATGTTCGAAAAAAATCGAAAACTAAGAGATTTATTGATACAAAATAAACACCAATGCCATTGCTAGCCAACGACTCCACTCCCCACTTACGAACTTACATTGTCCCCAATGTAAAGTGAGTGTAAATAAGTTGTTGGGAAAGCAATGGTGCACTAAAACAAGTCAAAACAAATACTGGGATGATATTAAAGGGTGGGTGGGTGGGATTAAAATATGATACTTATCATCACCACTCCCCACTTAGCTTTTTCTCATTCTTGAGCAATCAAAGCAATAAATATAAGGATACAAAGGAGATAATGTAATTATCCAGTTTAAGATTCTAATGCAGTGATGTATGCATTCAGCATTAAGATCATATGATGATTATGTTTTTCTAAGAGATTAATAGAGGAAAGTAGGTATAACTATCAAATTAATTATCATACATTATCTAAATGAAATTCTACATGCATTACTTACTAGATAGTTAAAATTTACAAATACTTTCAATCGCCACTAATGAAGATCCGGAATCAAAGACTAGGTCAAGTAGTTGGCAAAATGGCTTATAACGTTCAGGCTCAGGGTGTTGGCTAATCAAAAAGGATAAATAAAGGATATTTAAAGAAGAAAGAAACAAGTTGTACATACTCATACTTTCATCTCAAAAACACTTTTGATTAATAACAACCCGATATTTATTCTCAAAACATAAACTTTCTTTTTCTTTTCTGTTTTCTCTTTTTTTTCTTTTCTTTTCTTTCTTTCTTCTTCTTTTTTTTTTTTTTTTAGGATATTAACATATCCGAACTCATTGCCAAAATCGACTTATATTTTCAAGTGTCATGAGGTGAGATTGAATACATCAATACCTATCTAACTTTTCCAATCTCAAAGATATACCATTCTTACGAATATCGATACTTAGCTCTTTTATGTCATCATCTCCTTTCATAAGCACGTACAAACTTGAGGATTTCAAGGAAATGTAGACCAAAATAGGCTAAGGGTCGGTTATTTCTAGTTAATCATAATGGCTATTTTGAGTGAGGTCTTGATCACTCTAACAAAGTGAGGTGGGGTCAAAATTGGAAATTTTTATTCGGGTGAGGCTATTTGGCTATAGTTTATCAAAGTTATGCCAAAAATCTCATCATCCCTAATCCGATTCCATATTCATATTCGTCTTGATGAAAAACTTTTCTAAAATTAACTATAAATGCAAGTATACTTGTCTAATTCCATAAATAAAATATTTGATAACAATTATCTAATTATACATACTCAAAAATAATATTAAAATCAAAGATAGACAAATATTATATTATCATAATGCTTAGTGTTACTCACATTATTAAAAACTTATTCTTTCAAATACACTACATCAAGTGTGTCAATTATATTTTATCACATTTGAAATACCTAAAAATAATTAAAAACTAAGTGTTTCTCAAACATTTTAGTCTTATCCCCAGATTCTCAATAGCAACCTAAGTCTAAGAAATGACGTATTTGAACTTTTTAATTTCCATCGGGATTTTCGGATAACCACCTAATCTTTCCCTTTTAATGATATTCAAACATTCATCTTGAAACTTAGTTGTGCTTTACTACTAACAGAAAAATAAAAAAACATCCAGCTTCTTTAATGTACATCCGGTAAAAGACTAAATTATGATTTTCATATTTTTACGGGCTTTGCCTCCCAGTAGCGCTTTTGGTTAACGTCGTTTGCTCGACAAAATTAAATGCCTAAAACGAAAATATAAAATACTAAACATAATAGGATACTTCTATCATTTACTCACCAAAGCACGTAACAATTAAGCACATGAATCAACGAGAAATAAATGCTTAAGGAGTAAATAGGAAGGATAGTACCCGTGATAGTTCTAAATTTATAGTTTATAGCTAGACTTTATCTTGCTTCAACTTTTAATGCACTCGTGGTGGGTCATCCTCACGCACTGCATCCTTCTTCAATACCGGTCTCCAACATAGAAGCGAGACAAATTCCGTCGAATCCAACGATTCTTGACCTTTTCCTCTGATTTTTGAGCTTTCGTTTTGTGAGCTTCCACATTGTTGCTGGAGTCATCTTCTTCAATTACCTGCGTGTTAGTACGATCCACAAAAAGAGAACACAAAGGGTCTACACAAGAATAAGATTCTAGTGGATATTTCAATAGATTGTAAATGTTAAAGACAACGCGCTCATCATTCACTCCCAAACTAAGCTCTCCCTTACAAACATCGATGAAAGGGGTATTAATAGTTAAGTGCCGAAAAGTGTCAAGAAAACGTGCATACTTCTTATCCAACTTCATCTTTTTCGGAAAATAGGAAAGTAATTCAAGATCAATTAAAGCAGTGTTAGAATGTATACTTCCCTTACCTTTGTCGTTAGATGAATATGGTAAAGCTTCCTCGAATGATTGTGCCTTTTGAGGACAACGTGTGGGTCATCATTCGTACCTTTTTTCTTCAAAATATGCGGTGGATGTGGTGATGCCTTATCCGGTTGAACGAGATGAATTTGGGTTGAGCTGGATAAGGTTCGATTTGAATTGGCCCTTTCAAACTTGATTCCATTCTATCCTGCTTATTGAACAAGGTTCTTAAGTCATTCGATCTTGAATTTTTCAATATTCTAGGAACCTTGACCCATTCCTCATTCTCCTTTCAGTTCAATTTGTCTTAGGAAATCTTCAATAATGTCCTCTTCCTCTTTAGTGAATTCGGTTTATTTTCCATATCCTTTTCAAATTTACCATCTAAATCATTCTCTACTTCATTATATCCGAAGTTTTCTAATCCATTACTTCCACGAGATACTTCCACTTCTAGTAATAACACTTTTACCTTTCTCGGGTTCCTTTCGGTATTACTTGATAATCCTCCCGGAGGTCTACTTGCTTTTACGTTCTACCTCTCTACTCAAGTGATATTCCAAATTCCGTAATGAAGCTTCTACAATTCTCATTACGGTATCATGTCCACTTATAGATGTTTTCAACGTACTCATATCCTTAGTATTTGTACTATAGAAGTCATCATGGTTTCTATATTCTCGAGCTTGAGAAGATATCACACCCAACATATTTTCCATTAATTTCTTCCATTTATTAACTCCTTCGAGTTGAGTTGAACTTTGGGTGGCTGGTATGCTTTGAGTGGTATATTGTGGATATGGTCTAGGTAATGACTGTAGATTCTGATTCGAGGTATCTCCTTGATAAACTTGATATGGATTCTTATATTGGATTGGATACGGTGGTTGTCCTTGCTTACTAGGAATTTCATACCAACGAAAAATAGGGTGATCTCTTCTAATAGCATTAAACGAGTTTGAATACGCGTTGTTCAAATTCCTATCTTGGTAAAAATTCACCTTTTCCCTTGAATATCCTTTTGGTTCTTCCATCCCTAATGACACATTATCATGATTTGAGTAGTCATTTGTTTTACTATTTCCTAACTCGAGTTCTTATTTTGTTGTAAACCATCAAATTTCCTACTCAAATTCTCCAAGTGTGCTAGAACTTCCGTATTCGGTGTGTATTCTCCTGCAAAAACTACTTTTCTTGTGCTAGAGCCGGTTTCCCACATTCTGTTAATTTTGGAAATCTTTTCTATAGCATCGTAAACTATTTGGGCTTCACTCATCATTAACGAACCACCACATGCATGATCTACATCACGCACGTGAGTCTTTCCTTAATTTACGACGAAAAGTTGGATTTGCATTTCTAAGGAATAACCATGATCGGGACAAGCTCGTAATAACTTTTTAAATCTTTCCCAAGCATTCCGGGTGTTTCTTCGATCCTTGTTTAAAATTAGCAATTTAGACTATTAATTCCAATTTTTTCCGGGAGTAAAATATTGCTTTAAGAACTCGGTTTGAATCTCCTCCCAACTTGTCAATGAATGATGTGGAAGTAGCGAAAACCAATCTCGTGCTCTTCCTTTTAAAGAAAAAGAAACAAAGACATCCTCGTTAATTCACGATGAGCACCATGACTTTTGGTGTATTACACAATTCTTGAAAAGATAGAGATGATGATGTGGATCCTCATCATCTTCTCCTAGAAATTGGGCTCTTGTGTCAATTAAACCAAAAGATGAGATTTTATTTCAAATTATTTGCTCCTTTATTGGGTAAAAGAATTGGATTATTAATCGATTCCTTCTTACGATATGATCACGCATCGATCTCGGGTTTGGTGGGTGATTATTACGATTATTCGATTCCGATTCACGATTATTTCCATTCCCTCGGGCATGATCAAGCCCTCGTTCGGTGTTTCATCATCGAATTCGGCCATTTCCGTGTTTCGATTCGAAGATGATCGGTCATCGACTAACGAACCGCAGAAAATAACTCGAAAAAGATAGTAGTAACAAAAAATTGATAACTTACCTATAAGGTAAGTATCAACGAAAAAAGAAAATAGAATTGAGATAAAGAAGAGAGTTGACTTATTCTCGAGAATTTTGAGCTAATACAAGTAGTAACGCCTAGACACAAAGAAAGAAATTAGCGACGTTTTCCCCGGCAACGGCGCCAAAATGCTGACAGACCTAAACCTAACCTTGGAAACGGCGCCGAAAGGCGACGGACATTACCTAGGCTATCTGAGATCCTAACCGGCGTGTACCGGGTCAAATTGTAGTGCTAGTCTGGTGAGTCGGTCGTATTCCTCGGGAAAACATGGTAATTCTTTTAAGTGGGGTTAAACACCAAGAAGCTATTATTAACTCGATCTAAGTCGCAGGTTTATAACATTTTCCTCGGGTTAGATAGTTAGATCAGTTAGATTAGTTAGTAATGTTAGAGTTAGATGTTAGTAAAACAAGTAAATAAATAAATATAACACATATATATAATTAATATATATAAATACATAAATATATATATATATATATATATATATATAAACATAAATATATATATAAGATATAGATATATAAATAATTATATAAATATAGATATACTAATATATAATATATAGAAACTAGCCAAGAATATGTTACTGAATTACGATCTCTTTTTAGTAGAAATGGATGAGATGAGATCTTCCTTTTTCAAGGTCCAATCAATTATATACTAAACGGTATACTCCTAAGCTAGGCAATTTCTCCTCACACGAGCGTATGAAATTGTCATATGTCTTGTCCTCTCTGTCCAATGTCATCCTCAAGCATGGGTCACTCCGTTTTGTCATTCGGCCAATTTTAAGGTATGTCAATTAAGCAGTGATTTCAACGTAATAATATCTCGAGTATAAATTTCAATAAGAGTTTGTTTCTCCCGAAACAAATCTACCCCAGTTTAGGAAATCGGATTCCGTTGTCACGTTTTCACTCGCCAATTTTACCCTCCGGTCTTTCTATTAACGAGTTCATAAACTAACTACGAGGCGTCAATTCATAATTAGATTATGAATTCTTTCATATCGATTAGCTATGTCAATACAAACATAGAAAGAGATTCATTATAACGATTTTAATCAATTTTAACATAGTCGTTATCTATTTCCTAAAAGATAAAACTAATCCAATTTCATATCTTGGCTAGATATTAAGTTAGCCTAATATCATTATACCTAATATATAGATATAAAAACAAACAAACATAATAACATTAGAAAATTACCGATTACAAGCTATTTGAATTGGAGCCTAATCCTCGTGAAAGTAACAACGACTTGAGAGACAACAATCCTCGATAATCTTCTCCAAAGATTACAACATTACTACGTTTATTCATACATATAAGCATATATACATACATACATAGACATATATATGTATACATGGGCCCAAACATAAAAGAAATAGAAAGAAAACGATAGAGGAAAGTATATATATAGATATATACATAAATTCGAGGCGGTGATCAAATGAGCTTGAGAGGAGTATTTATAGACCACATTACCGGCGCGTGCGAGCCTCACCGGCACGCGTGCCGGCTACACAGTGCATTTTTAATCATTAGGATCTTGTGGGCCCAGATTCGAGATTTTCCCGCCATATTCGGCCTTCTCCGTGCGTGCCGCCATGCAACATATCGGATGTTCAGTAAAAAAACCTATCTCGAGTCAGACCTCAGTTGACATGATTTGATATTCGTTGGAAAGCTCTTTTGAAGGCCTACAACTTTCATTAAGGACTTTTTCTCTGAAAATGCCTCTAAGTCAGGTCAAATGTCCGTCAATGATAGGTTATGGTAGAAGTACTAAGGACAATTGATCTGTTCGAACTTGTTAGCTTATGGCATAATCTTCTATTCCTCAAAAACTTATGATTTATGCTTCAAAACATGTCGTCACTTGGGATCTTGGTAAACGTATAATCCTGCAATAAAGTACCAAAACACCAAACGTAAATCCGACACAATACTCCGGTTACTAAACCGGTACAAAACTTAGTAAAAACTTATAAAAACACGATATTTTACATAATAACTACTACTAACATAATTAGATAAATATAAGGGATAATTGACTTGAATTGGTACAATAATGCTCAAAATGGTATCAAAAGTGGGGCGAAATGTCATAATAATGATCATAAATTTATCTCTCATCAATTATCTACCGAATAAATAATATTTCTCATATTCATTAAATATATCAACTATTTAATTTATTCTCAAGGTTCCACAATATGAGAAATCACCTGCGTGTTAGCCAACTCGATGATCATGGGCCTATAATCAGTAGTTCCAATAAATTGCATAAAATATTTATCAGACAAGATATTTCCATTCAACTTATTAATCGCGTAATTACGCCACCTTTTATACGAAACTGGACTCTATCGATTATAGATATAACTTATTCTCAATATGTCGGGTCAATAAATGTCCATTGATATAATCATTACATACATACTAACCTTCCATAGACTATCCATAATGAAGCGAGAATGTTTCCGTAAACCTTCTTCATTACATCTTATCTTTATTCACCACTATTGATCAATTAGTTCATAACCAATACGAACTTGGCCGATCGATCAGTTTCTTGGATTAACAATAAGGGGATTGTCTTTCTACTTCTTGCAGGTGGATTCCGTATCTGTGAAACACATTCTCAGCTACCCACTCCTAATAGTGCCAACGTGAAAGTGATCAGACTGTGCAACTTAGCAGTCATTAACGAACACATTAAGCCCTATCTTTAAACAAACATGAGTCTGCAACCATGTCAGGTTTAAGGTTAATCTATATATGATCATCTTGTGATTCGATAAGATTTCTCAATCACGGAATTATATGAGAAATGCATATTAAATCGGTCCGGTCCTATATGACTACATCATATAAATGCCCCACTTAGATAGCCAATATCGATGGTCCGGATAAGACAGTCACATCATAAAGTGTTCTGGACGTATTAATAATGGTTTAATCAATATACCTCATACTTTGATTAAGTGCACCACGGACTAACAATTCAAGTGTATCATCATAAACTTAATTCTCACGTGTGACACACACTAAGTTATATGGCTACATATGATACTGTTATACCCGTATGCGAATAAAATAAATATTCAGAAAATAAAGAACAATTTTATTTCCAATACTAAATATAAATATAATTACAATAGATGTAAATAATATAAAAGGATATGCAAAAACTGAGACGAGTTGCACTCTGTCTTTAAGACAAATTTGCACCGGCTTGTACCCACGGTTGTTGCAATTGTCTCCCAGGATAACTCGATTACTGTTCGAGGAAAGAGTACTTCAATTTCGAACTACGTCGAACTCTGATAATGCCCAGAATCTCTTCACTATGAATGCACAAGAAAAGTTTATGCAATGGAATGTATGCTTGTATTCTATCTTGTGTTGTTGCTAGTGTATTTCACTTATATGTTTTCCAACTTGTGGAGACTTGTTTATATAGAGACTAAGCAAGCGGTGGAAGAGTCTCAACAATAAATTCCATTATTGCATAACTCCCACTTCACTTCAACTTTAATATCAATATTAATGATGACAATTTTCAAAATGAAAGGTCTCGAGAAGAAGATGAAAAGTCTCGACTACCATCAAAACATTCAATCTCTGCTCTTTGAAGGTGCCTTAGTTTGAATTCGAATTCGGTATCTTTGAAATTGCTTGGTGACCTCGGCGATTCAATTTAAGCTTTTAGCATTCTTTCGATGATTCGACATTCGAATTTCACTTTTCGATTTTAGCATTCAAAGATTCAACATTCAACATTCGACTTTCGACTTTTCAAAGATTCGAATTTCAATGACATTCAACATTCGACTTTGAAATTTTCGAAGATCCGAATTTCAAAGATTCGATTCAGACTCACCGATTGCCGGCCAGTGAGTTTGTCCAAAAGATAATACAAACCCGACCGAGGCCTCAGGCCCAATTCCGAAGCCCCAAGGTCAACGGGGTTGGCGGCGGCGGCGCTAGCGTGTGGCAATTTTAGCGAAACATCGATATCTAAAACCATTCTGAACTCTCTCCTTTCTCTGGGAAGCTTATACCAATCATCAACTATCATCATATAAATACTTGACATTGGAACCCCCATGTTCCAATGTGGGATAAAATTTTACACTACTTTACTTCTCATATCTCACAACAACTTAAAACGTTAATATCTCATTCACCCGTACTCCGAATTGAATGATTTTAAATCCTATTGTCAACTACTTATCATGTAGTTTCCAATGATTTAATAAAAGTCTCGATAACTTTAATAAAAGTCTATCGAACTCGTTTTTTAAAATAGTTGTCATAAATGATTAAAAAATCGATAAAATCATTTTTGCTTTATTTTCTCCAACAGATACAACTTGAGGTTTTCAGTAGTGTATTATTTATAAGCATAAAACAAATAATAAGATAATAAATTTATTAATAATAAAAACAATTTTAAAATTGTTTTTCAAACACTACACTTAATAGAATGAGAGTTGAACAAACAGATTTCTTGCTTTAAAGGTTATTTTTGTGTGCATAAATTAGTGCTAAACTTGTAAAATTCCGTGATTTACACCATGTTCCACAATGCTTGTGTATATATTCTCACAACTAACCCTGTTTAACTTGTGTATTCCTTTATTCTTTTCTAGAGCATCTTTTCACACAACAAATCATTCCGACCCAATTTAAGTCTAAAAAAATGATTATTCTGACACAATTCGAGTCAGAATTTTAAACGTTTTTTATACCCAAAACCAGCCAGAAAGACTTTCTGACTAAAATTGAGTCAAGAAAACATCCATCATTGTGTGTGAAATTCGACTAGAATCAACGAGTTCATAAAAACATAATTTAACAGGTAAAAGGGAAATAAAAATGTTGACACAGACAATGCCAAGTTATAAAATGCACATTGTTCCCGACACAATTACTACTGAGTCATACAAAGTAGTACCCTGCGATTTTACACTAAACCAGTCTCAGGCAAATGCCGCAAATCACTAATAAAACAGTAAAACTGCACCTCATTAACTGCTTTATAAGTCTCTTTTTATAATCCGCGTGAGGCTTTTCACGACTTCTGACATTGATGGCCGGAAATCTGGCTGCGTCTGCCATGTAAAACATATTTCTTTTCGTTAATAAGTTCAACTCTTCCTTTTTTTAAGGACATGAAGTTTAACTTGAACTTTTAGAAAGATTTTGTATTTTTACAGATTTGAACAGTAGTTATGCACTACAGATTTTTTGAATTTTATTTTACTGGAAAACGTCAACCCAAGTGGTCTTAGGTTGGTCACATTCTTACTAATCTGTATAAAGATGGGTGTGAATACTCACCAGAATACACATGGAAATTAAATCTGCGAAGCGCGATAACGAGGCTGAAGAATATTCAGCATTAAGAGAAGGATCAACAATTCTTGGCAATGCTTCTCTATCATGAAGCTGCTGATTATGAGCCCATCTAACCAGAAATTGCTCCCCATGAGGACGTGATCTGTGTTTTTTGTTTCAGCAACATCTCCATTATCCCCGAGTCCATGTATTTGGAAAAGTTCATATTTTTACGTATATAAAACTGGGTTTTTCTTTCTTATACCTGTCACGAGATTTCCGTCCAGTGAGAAGCTCCAACATCACAACCCCGAAGCTGTAAACATCACTCTTCGGATGCATACAGTTTCCCCTCAATCCAAGTTCAGGAGCCCCATAACCGCAATCTAACAGCTGCTCAACTCAACATGAAGAAATAAGGAGACGAAAACAAAATGTACAGATAAAAAAACAATACAAAAGATTCTCAAAAAGTGAGTCGGGGGCTCGTAAAACAAACTAAAATTACCTTAGCCATTGAGTTTGGTGGCAGTAGAGGTGCCAAGCCACAATCAGAAACACATACAGATAGATCCTTATCCAGAAGGATATTGGCTGACTTGAAGTTCTGGTGAACAACAGGAGGCTCACATTTCTCATGCAGATACCTTAGAAATACAACAACAATAAGAAGAAAATAAACGAGCTTGACAAAATCATTAAACTACACGAAGCAGTATAAACACTGTAAAAATAGTGAAAACTCACTTCAAGGCTTGAGCAGCTTCAAGAGCCAATCTTACTCGAGTCTTCCATGAAAGACGTGCACGGATCTCACTGTCCTCATGATGGAGAGCTTCATGAAGTGTCAAAGTGTTGCAGTATTCATACACAAGAAACCTATGTCTATACTCCAAACAATGACCAACAAGTTTGACAACATTATGATGCTCAAGCCTTGAGAGACTACCAACTAAATCAAGGAATTCTCGGTCGCTTTTATGCCTGGATACTCCATCATGGAGTTTCTTCACTGCCACCAACTAACAATAAAGAACAGTTATTCAAATATGAAATAGAAGGTTAGGCAAGAGAATCAGTCAAAAGCAGCACAATGAACTCAACTGTTCCATCTGGAAGTTTGGCTTTGTAAACAGCACCCAAAATTCCCTTTCCAATGAAATTTTCTTCAGATAAGTTAAGTGTATATCGTTCAAGACCTTTAACAGCTGATAACTCCATAGAGACAGAACCCACTGATTGTTCCTCTGAAATTAATACAGGTAAAATCGGATCTGGGATGCTGCTTTCACATGAAAGAAGCTGAAAAGGCGGTGGAGGTGGTGGTAGAATACTTGAGTCCATATGTGCAAAGTCCACAGTTCTCTTTCCACCCCTTTCATGTCCAGGCTCTGAGCGATTTTCAACTGCTCGGATTCAGAAAGGATTTTTTTGTCATTTACAAGAACAATTTTCAAATAAAACATCAGGATGAGAAAGCATTTACCTCTTGAAGCTTCATCACGAGAATTCTGCAACGAGGCATCAGGCGTATGGTTTGCACGGGCCCTATCAAGGGCGTACATTTCATACCCTTTATGTATTTTCTCATTAAGTGGACTTCTCTTGCAGCATTGTGACAGGATAAGATATGCTACCAATATCACTAGAATAATTGCTACTAGTACTATAACAACAACTGTCCATAACATATTTTTGGATGGTTTAACATTGTTTCCGGTTCTCATTGGTGGTAGTGCAGCAGCTTGAGGACTTGGTGGAGTTAGTTCGGGTGAGAAGGCGCTTATAGGAGATGGAGATGATAATGGAGACGGGACCGGTGGTGAAGGGAGAACAGTTGTGTTGAATGGGTTTCCGTCTTTTCTGCATGATTAAAATGTTGATTTTATAAATGAAGCCAAAAGCTATCACCACAACAATGCTCGTGAAATGGGATTTCTCTTAGCATTCTACTCTATGTAATGAAACAGAAACATAACTAGTTTTACCTGAAATTAGGTATCCTAAGCAGATTTTCAGGTATCGGCCCTGAAAAGAGATTATTCTCTATGTTTCTGTAAAACAATAACAGCTAATATCATAATGCATACATCGAAATAAAGCAATTTTGACTATAGTTTGAACATTTTGAGAAGTTTAATCTAACTTTAAAGATTATTGAACAAAAGAATTACAAATCTGTCAGGGGAAGGTCTTCTAAAACGTCAAGAGTTCCAATCAACTGATTGTTTTGCAAATGCCTGCATAAGAAATTAAAGTTTCCAACAAAGGGACAGATGTTAAACAAGTTAAACAAATTTGCCATTTCAGGTTTTGCTATGATAAATGTGTACTTGAAAGCACGACGAATTCCCTTCATTTTTTAATATCATTATATGCTTTTTAATTTATAACTTGAGGAAAATCAATATTTCTTACGATATTGATCTAAAACAATGAAATTCTTTAAAAACCCTTAATAAGCCCTTTCAGCAGGCTCACATAATGATGTTTATAATACAGAAAACAAGAACAATAAAAAAATGTTATCCAAAAACATGTTCAAAACTTGAGAAGATCAAGAAGCTCTAAACTAAAAGAGAGGAGGAAAAAAAAAACTTAGTAGGACGTGGTGACAACTATACATCTTAATTATTTCCCCTCAAAAGAAACATAACATAATATACTTACAATGCCATGAGGGAAGTCAAGTTTCCCATTGAAGATGGAAGCTGACCCGTCAATTCATTTCCGGAAAAATCTCTGAAGTGCGACATCAAATAAGGACAAGAAATTAAAATGAAACTCTTTAACACTAGTACACTGAAGTACATGCAAGAAAGAAAGAAAAAAAAAACGAGGGGGGAGGGGGTTGAAAGTTGAAACAAAATCAAAAGTATCCCTACATGGTGACCAATCCATTGAGATGCTGAAAAGCGTCCGGGATGACTCCCTGTAAGCGGTTATTATCCAGGTACCTGAAATATAACAGGTAAGACTGCAAGTACGAAAAATACGAGGAGACCATGACGAGGTTGTAAAAATGGTATCAAGGATGAAGAAACGGTCGACCCAACTTACAAGTCTGACAGCTGACCTAAGGAGGAGATAGCATCTGGAATGCTTCCGGTCAACTGGTTACCAGACAGAAACCTATGGAAAACCAAAACACATAGAGAGCATTCATCAGCCATTCCAGCAGCTTACGTGCCATCAATTACCACATGCATAACTTTGCCTGCTGGATAATTCATAATGGAAGCTGGAAACCATAAGGGCTTCAGACTTACAAGCTTCTAACAGTAGGTGGCAAATTGGATGGTATTGGCCCTCCAATGTGGTTGTCCCTAAGATCACTATTCACAAAATCACAGATTTATATGGCTCAGGTAGAAAACTTGCTCTCATAAATAGTTCATCAGTAATCCAAAAAAAGTTCAATACAATGCTACTTACATTTGTATTATTGAAGCAAAGAACCCCAAGTCCGCACTCAATTCACCACCCAAATTCAAACCATTGAGAACTCTGCCAAAGAAAAAAAATATATATTCCAAAACCGACAACACGAAGTAGGCCAGGTACTAGTACAATGTCGAAAAACGAGATGATTTCACATACATTCCAGTTACATTAGCATTGACACACTGCACTCCTTGCCAAGCCAATCCGCAGGGGTCACCTCCATCAAGAGTCCATCCGGAAAGTTGGGGGGACCCCAAAGCAGCATACAAGCTGTTAATTGCATTGACTAGCACAAAAATCCAGATGTGAGATTAATAAATTCCCCCTGTCCAAAATGTTACCCCCTATCCAACTAAGGTACATGTAACTCACAGAACATCCAATCCATGACAAGAAATGTATCAAGAACCAACTGGAGCTGCCCCATTTGGCCAAAGAATAACCCTTAAGGGCATTTCTCACTAGAAGTTAAGGGTTTGAAATTTTGGCCTTCACATATACTTTTATTGAATGAAGCAAAGCCAGAGTTGATTATTCTTTTCTGTTATTAAAATGCATCTTCATACACAACCAGGGAATAAAATACAACATTTTTCAACAATTCTGTTAAAAGAGCTTAGCTATACTGACAAGAGTAGGGAGAAAAGGGATGAGAAACTATACCATCACGAGGGTCGGTCGTCCCCAGGCTGGTTGGCAATGTGAAAACTGCAAGAAGAAATAGGAATTGCTCCAATGCTCTGACATAGAAGTAACCCATTAGAGTTTATGTCCAGCAACCCACCCACAACACGGCTACAACCTTCTTGCCACTCTATTTCACTTTTCAAACTGAAGAATCTGTATTTCAAAAACATGTAACAAAGAGAATAGTACATAAGCTTCCTGCGACTTCCACATTATATGCCCTCTTCTCAAAATTAAAGAACTTAAGAACTGTATTTCAGAACAGACGGCATTAGCAAAGAGTACCAATAATATAATAAAATAAATAAAAAGAAACCTTTTTCATGCTAATGAAATAGGAAAAATCACTCACTTGAAAAAAGGAAGTTATTCAAGAGCATTTTTTCAAGGTGGGTCACGTCAACAGAGAAAATGAAAAGGAAACACCATAAAAGAGAGTAGTAAGAAAGAGGGATAAGAACAAAGCTTAAAGAAGGATTAAAGGCGGGACCGGCAGTACACCTTAAGATTTAAACCAGACATCCGTAGACGCGGGATTTGCAGAAAACACGAAAGAGGAAACAAAAGTGATGCAAAATGGTTGCTATTCATTATTTCTTGAGTAGCCGAGGGAGTGAAATCAAAACATGGTCTTTTTTTTTTTTTTTTTTTTTTGGGGAGTTGGGGGTGGATGGGGGGGGGGGTAGGGAGTGCTTCACTTGGCGAGAGATTTTATGGTCAGAATCGGTTGTAGGAAGGTTATCTGCAAAGTGACATATATGATAGGCTCTCCATTTTACTCTCTTTCACATAATACACTTTTATCGTGTGTGAGAGGTTAGAAATGAGTGGTTGTAATGTATGTGTTACTTTAATCTAACCTTCCTACAACTGGCCAGATTTTAAAATTTAGAGTGGCGGTAGTAGCCTATTTTCCTATCTCATTTTGTGTTCCTGAAAAAAATAGATGGGCTTTTTTAATAAGATGGGAAGTAGGGAGTGCTTCACTTGGCGAGAGATTTTATGGTGCAACGGTTGTAGGAAGGTTATACCAAGTGGCATACATTAGAGTCTCTCATTTTTACTCTCTTTCACATAATACACTTTTATCGTGTGTGAGAGGTTAGAAATGAGTGGTTGTAATGTATGTCACTTGGTACAACCTTCCTACAACGGTTGTATTTTAAAATTTAGAGTGGCGGTAGTAGCCTATTTTCCTATCTCATTTTGTGTTCCTGAAAAAAATAGATGGGCTTTTTTAATAAAAAATTGGGTAATGGCCTCTTTTTTCATGCCATGAAAAAAAAAAAACCCAACTTGTCCATCGAAAAGTAGATGAGTAAATAGATGAGATGAGTTTGTCTCTCTCTCCATCAACACCACAAATATCCAACAAATTTAACCATTACCTTACTACTTTATTAATAAATAAACAAATTCACCCCTTTTTTCAAAAAACCATTACAAGATAAAAATAACTTACCATCCATTTGCTCCACTTATTTTCATTTCCCATCAGTTTTGTGAGGTACTAACCTATTTTGGATCCCATTATTGGCCAAGGCCATTACTATCACTCTTAGTGGTGAAAAAAAATCGAAAATCAAACCAACCAGCCGAACCAAACCGGTTTAAACGAAAAATGCGTAAACAATGATTTTTTTTTTGTTGCTTTTTACATTGTAAAAAACCAAATCATGAAAAACAGTTTGGTTTTGGTTTTGTAATATAAAAACCGGATCAAACCAGAACCGGATATATATATATACTCCCTCCGTCCCGTAATATAAGTCTTTTTAATTTTTTGTGGTGTCCCAAAATATAAGTAATTTTCACATTTCAATACAAGATTAATGCATTGTTTTCATTTTCACACTAAACAATGCAATATTATAAGTCACTCCCAAAAAGCAATAGAATATTTTACCTTAAAATATTAAAAAGTAACTCATTTATGATTTTTCTTAATCTGTGTGAAAAGTCCAAAAGGACTTATAATACATGACGGAGGGAGTATATATATATATATATATGTGTGTGTGTGTGTGTGTGTGTGAATATCGACACTATTAATTAAGGGACATTTGTTTGCACCACACCAATCCACTTGTGTACCACTCTACCGATGCGCCACAGTAAAACCGACTTTTCGTCAGTACATTGTGAGAACTGATCACCACAGTGAACCGACTTTTCGTCGGTCCCCTCAATTATCACTACATGTAAATAGCTAATATATCAGTCCATGATCTATCTGTTAGGAAATCTACGCAGGAACGCAGCGGAATTTAAAATTTATTTCGTATCGACCCAAGATCGACTTCGTTTAAGCAATAAACAAATAAGCTAGTAGACGGTGGTTACCTTGGTTGATCTAAAAGATTGACGCTTTGACCGTCTAAGGAGAGTAGTCCTGCATAGAGCCGCCCAAGTATTCGGCCTCTACCGCCAAATCCACACGAATGACCCACCGGAATCCCATCATGGATTGCTATTGAAAGCTACGGTTGCTAGACCGGCCTTTTCCTCTCTCCAACTCTCTATAAGATGCTCTATTTTACACAAGAACTATTAGTTCTTGGAATTGTGATGTCTAAAAGAGCTTGACACACACCTCTTATTTATAGTGAGAGGCGCCCATCTAAAGTGTGGAGGAGAAGAAAACATTTTCCTAATAAAATAAGGAAAATATAATTGATTGATTTATCTCATTTAATTTAATATCCATATTAAATATTTCCAAGATATTGTCAAAATATTATATTGATTATATTTATCTTATTACCATAAATCAATTTACACATGTGTGCAAATCTATAGTCATTAATATCTAATATTAATATATGGTAATCTTATTAATTAAATTGCACAATCCAAGTGTATCTTATACACTTCAATGTGGCGCCCCATATAGCCAAATATTGACTTCCGGAATATTCTTTAATTAATATAATACTATGATTAATTAATTTGCAAAATACATGTATATCACATATATACCTAATTTCGAATATTATATGTATCAATATACATATTTAATTAATCATCATAATTAATATCTTGTATTATATTTATTCATAATAAATAAATACCACTATATTAATTTACCACTATAACCCTTATAGTCTCGAGATAAACTTTCCTTATTTGGTTATCAACTATAACCACATTTTAATCCGGCTAGATGTTCTTATGTGTGAGACCCGATAGGCTTCCGAATATGTTGGCCGTAGACACAAAATGCAAATTACGAAAATGCCCTTCATGTCTAACGATCACGGGATAGCGTCTAGCAACACACTGTGACCCTCAATCATCGGAAGAGTCAAATGCAATGACTACTACCTTTCATGTGAAACAGTTACCGTGTAACTTACAATCCTATCGCTGTAATAATATCCATACGATCGTATCTCGAGTGTCAATACATTAACGATCGTATCTTATAATCTGGATATCATGCTCTCTCGAAGTAACTAATTTACTCCCACTTTGTAAAGATTCACGAGAGCTAGACATTCCTTATAAGAAGGCCATTTCGGATATTCGAACCCAATAATAGGATACGCGATTCCCGGATGACCAATCATGTATACTCCGCATGCTTCAGTATCACACCCAATCACTACCGCATGATCTCCCCGTGGCTAGGGGAAACCTAAATAGTGTCAAAGCATGACAATCCACACCGTGATGCCATGAAGACTCCGGTCTGAAGGATAATTACACAACTGCAACATAGTGTGACACTTAATGTAAGTGGGTCAGTCTAACGTACGCATTCTCTCATACACGTCCATGTACAGTCCAAGTGTTTCAACACTTCGATAGATGAGATCTATCCCTGCCCTAAAGACAGAAGACATATAATACGTGCTAGTCTATTCGTACTATCAATGCCCTGTTTAATAGTACATCAGCCTAGAGACATTTAAGTATCAAACTTATTAAAGTGATTAGAGATCTCATCAACCATAATCGCCTATCATGGTTTCTCTATCACAGTTTAATACTAAGGACGTTATCATAGAACAATTCACAATTGGTTCTCTAAAAGAACATATATATGACAACAGAAAAACCATTTAATATATGTATAAACATAAAGAAATAGTAGAAATGATCCGACCCGGTCGGATCCGGTCCAACCCGATTGGGTTTAGGACACTATTTCAACAATCTCCCAGTTGGCCTAAAACCAATCACTCGCACACACAAGACCAAGTTGAAACACAAGAATCTCATGCAATACTCGCAACCAGCCCTAGCAATGAACGGATCGCTATCCGTGGGGACTCAAAGTATCTTCATATCATGTTCCAAATGACCAAGTCAAAGGAACCGCCTCAAACACACGGATCTCTGACGAGACCCTGGTCCTTGCTTCAAGCAATGAATCCACTTACTATATCAGCCATATAGAAATGGTGGAAGAAGCGTATAAAGTTCAAGAATGAACCTCATGGACTAATGTCTTTGCTCCCGCCGCCTCTAAGGCACTACTGTGTTTTGGCCTGGTTGTAGAATTTACAGTGACCCATAGCTAAGAACATTTCCAGCTCACTGTATCACTTAATCAAAGTGATTGCAAACCCAGACTGTAGCTCCCACTTGCCTTCATAAGACTCAGGATACATGTCTGTATATCTACGTTTATTTAATTCCAAGTGTCAATAAACTAGGAACATTTCCTTAACTTTTTTAAGGATATTCTCGACATCTACTAGAATCACTTTCATACTTGCTCATGACTCTTCATGAAGTGTGAACCTCTAGCATAGCTCTTATGATGGATCTTATTGCAGTAGCAAAGGGAACCTTCCATAATCATCATCTTTCACCTTATCTTTAGGACAAACGTCCTAACTTAGAGAGATCTTGAGAACACCGTCTAGCAGTATCCCCTGTCACGATCTATGCTAAAATCTTTTAGCATCACATCTATCTGAGTAAACTATAATCTAACAAAGAGATTAAATCTATCACTATAGATTCTCATTTCTAAAATAAGAATCGCTAATCCAAGTTCTTTCGTAAAGACCTTGAACTACCAAACATTAATTGACTGTGACATGGGGTGATGATTCCTGAGAGAGATATCTAATACCTTACTCAAAAATCGTAGCACACTCGCACTATACATCTTGCACATTGGGCATATCCTTCTTTTGACTAAATCAAACTCTTTTGATTATCAAACAAAAAAATCGTCTAGTGTGTTGGATCGATATTGTGCAGACAACACTCTAGAGGGTGGGGGGGGGGGGTTGAATAGGGTGTGGGTAAAAATTGCCTTTTAAAAATTTTATGTCACTCAAAACGATGCAGGCAAATATATATCTTAAAAATCAGAATTTAATAAAAATAGCTTAACACACTTAGAAATAATCTGGAAACAGGACTTAAATCTAAGCTATATGTGTTAACTATTATACCTAGATCACGTTTATATAATAGTTTGATAGAAACAAATAAGTTTAGATTAATATACTTGATTAGGTGAGTGTTATATATGCAAAGTTCAATTTCAGTCATATATATATATATATATATATATATATATATATATATATATATATATTAAACTAATTGATCAAAACGGCTAATACAATTTGAGTTCAAGTTGCAACAAATAAATACAAAGAAACTAATACTATAACAATAGGTTCAAATTAACTATTTAAATAGATCTCATTACAAAATATTTTAACGAGAAAACAAAGCTATATATATACTATGACAATCAACATTCAAAGAAACCAAAGTTAATATAAAGTTTAGGATCCTGAACTATTACAAATGATGTCAATCCAGTTCTAACCAAAAAAACAAATACATCTGCTAAATTATTATAAAAGTTCAAGTACTGCAAGTCTATCAAACAAAATACAATGTGCATCAGATTAATTACAATAGGGCTAAGTATAAGATATTGTAAAACAGATCCAAGACTTTCTACAATAATCAGTTTCCTAGCTATTACAGGATATATCAAGATCAACTCCAGCAGGTTTAATAGCAAGGCAATACGCAGCAGGTTTCAACAAGTTGTTACAAAGAAGAATATATGTATTCAAAAAGGCGATTGCAAAGAGAAATATGATTAAGGCAAGTTCAGGATGCAACACAGAACTTGAAGATTTAAAGGACAAATACGGGGGTGTTCCGAAATTGAATAACAACAACACACAAGTGTATACTGATGCTCAAAAACAGAACCAACAGTTTATGGGGATCAAACAAACACTAAATCACACAATAATTTTTGAATCAACTCAGACAAACCTCTTATAGTGAGTGAAGACCTACAACTCAATGTAGTCAACACTTACAAGGGCCTTGAATGAAAGACTTCTAAAAATTGTATGAATCAAAACAGAGTAAGGACCAAAATCAAAAGACTTCTGTCCAGTGCAAAAAACAAAGACTTAGATTGTTGATTCCAATTAGACTCAGAATATAGACAGTATACCCCACTGGGCAGACTTGTCTTGGCACGTCAAACCAAAGAAGCTACTGTCTCGTATTCTGATCACACAGAATCAACCACAATAATCAAGGTTTCAAAAACTGAACCGACACAGAAACAACACAAGCAATACTAGTATCACTAGACTACTATCAAGATAATCAATACGCAAATAACCAAACCAAAACACAAAATAAATGAACTGAGTCAAAAGTGTTACCTTGACAAGGAAACCACTAAAGACCTCAATCCAGGGATTCTGTGAGTGCTATTGAGCAGTACCTCACTTTTCAATAGCCTTCCACAAAATCAGAACTTGGCAGACCTCCAAGTCAGAATCCTCAACTTCTAAACTTTTGAAAAGAACTAGAAAAGAGAATTTTTTTTTAAAAAGTGTAATGGAATGTAGGATTGCTCAAGAAAGTGTATTCTGAGTTGTTGTTGCAATCCCATTCACTTTACTAGTCTATTTATAGCCTAGAGGGCATGTAAAAACCCTTAAGCAACAAGACTCTCATAAGTCAGCTCATTGACTTGAATCTCAAAAATAATTATGTACTAAATTAACTCAAGTGTTAAAACACTGATTTAGTACATTGATTTAACCCAAGTGCTATAACTCAGAATTGGTTCGGTTTATGTGTTTTGTTAACGCAATTCACTTTGTGCCACCCGGGTTGCCACTTAAGGCCGGTAATAGGGCTCTTTAGGCTGAGCAAGTCGATCTGAATTTGGACTCTGATAATGTCAACAGCTCGGATTTTATTTCGAATGTATCTGGACGCAGCTTTCATATGAGATGGGACATCGAAAGGTCCGATATTTTTGTATTTCGAATTGATTCACGAAGATTCGAGTTCAAGACCGAGTCTTTTAAGCTTCGAATGGCCATCGTTTAAATACCGACAAATTCGATTTTGACCAAGACGAGCATAAGTCATGCCTTGTCATTATCTACAAAATCGAGGAGCCGTTAAATGCAAAGAATTATTTCAAAATCGAAGCCGAGAAAATAGTACAAATCGAACGAATTCACCGATTTTGTTGCTCGGACTCAAGCCTTGACGATTCTACAACCGTGTTGCGATTTGAATCAGTCAAGACACACAAAGCTCTGATTTTTCGAACTGATAAGCAACGAACTACGAAGACTCAATCAGATGATGTCACAAGAGGGCCGATTTTCTGGGGTTGAAGAGGTTTACATCGAATTTGCCATGAAAATCGGGAAATCGAAGCAACGGTTCGAGAGAACAAAGATGGATAGGATTTCTGATGATTTCCAGCAATGAGGTCGGGTTATTAGGTTTTGTATATGGATAAAATAATAAAAGGATCAGGCTTTTTAATAAAAACGAGCTGGGCTAAAATAAGTAGCAAACTTGGATAAATGACTTGGTCCAGCAGATTTCCATTACCCAAAATAAATTATAAAATTAATATGTAAACTAATTAAATAACCAAAAATGGCAAATAATTAATTTAAATAATTCATGCAAAAACAAAATTAGACACAAACCATTTGCCATATGATGTAAATGTTATATTTCATGGCTTGTTAGTGTGACAAATAATATTATAACACTTAATTGATATCATTATGAAAATTAATCAAATTATATATTAGCAATTGGGGCATTATTACACAACATTCTCCCCCTTTTGATTAATTTTCAAAATATATCATCGCTCCCCCTTGATTGCAGCTCCCCCTACATACATACTCCCCCTTAGTTTGAAAACTAAACAAAAGGGATCATAAAGGTATGAGATGTAGGTCACTATACAGTTTTTCAAACGAGGCCTTGGGTAAGGGCTTCGTGAAAATATCAGCTACCTGTTGCGCAGTGGGGACAAACCCTACTGAGACAGTACCATTTTGCACGTGGTCACGTGATACCGGATATCAATATGTTTGGCCCGGGTGCGAAATATTGTGTTGTGTGACAAGTTTGTTGCGCTGATACTATCACAATAAACAGGCACACAATCAACAGGGACGCCAAAATCTGCTACCTGTTGTTTGAGCCAAAGGAGCTGGGCTACACAATTACTTAGTGCAACATACTCAGCCTTGGTGGTACTAAGATCAACACTAGGTTGTTTCTTAGAGAACCATGAAATGAGTCTATCACCTATGAATTGGCAAGTGCCACTAGTGCTCTTTCGTTCAACATGATAGCCATCATAATCGGCATCGCTGTACGCAAAAAGTGTGAGGGTGGAAGCCCGAGAATACCAAAGGCTTAGTGTGGGTGTGTGTCTAAGATATCGGAAAATATGCTTAACAGCGTTATAGTGTGATATCTTAGGATTTGATTGAAAACATGCACATAAGCCTACAGCAAACTGAATGTCCGGTCTCGATGCGGTCAGATACAAGAGAGACCCAATCATAGATCGGTATAGGTAAGAGCCAAACGGCTCACCCTGTTCATCAAAGTTAAGCTTGACAGATGTACTCATAGAAGCAGTGGCTGGTTTAAGGCCGTCAAACTTGAACTTGGTCAACATATCTCTAATGTATTTAGTTTGACTAATGTGTGTGCCGGACGGTGTTTGTTTGATTTGTAAGCCAAGGAAGAAGGTTAACTCTCCCATAGAAGACATCTCAAACTGAGTACAAAGAGCAGGGTCGGTAGAACCGAATATGATGTCATCGACATAAACCTGGACAACCAGGATGTCAGATCCCGATTTCTTTATGAACAAGGTATTATCTACCCTGCCCCTAACGAAACCGTTCTCAAGCAACACTGATGACAATCGATCATACCAAGCTCTAGGTGCTTGTTTGAGTCCGTAGAGGGCTTTCTTGAGACGATAAACATAATGAGGATGTCGTGTATCCTCAAAACCCGGAGGTTGCCGAACATACACTTTCTTATCAATGAAACCGTTCAAGAAGGCACTCTTGATGTCCATCTGGTACAACTTTAGTCCTAAGGCGGATGCGAAAGCAATCAATAGTCGAATGGCTTCTAGCCGAGCAACTGGGGCATAGGTCTCATCATAATCGATACCTTCCTCCTGGGTATAACCTTGTTCCACCAATCGAGCTTTATTCCGAACGACTGTTCCATTTTCATCCATCTTATTTCTAAAGACCCAGCGTGTTCCTACCGAGGATTTCTCCTTTGGTAGAGGGACTAGATCCCATACATCGTTCCTTTCGAACTGATGAAGCTCCTCTTGCATGGCCATGACCCATTCAGTGTCAGAGAGAGCCTCATCTATATTCTTAGGTTCGATGCGTGAAACTAGTGCATGCAGTGATGAAAGAGAGGGATTAAGAGTGGACCTTCGGGTGCTAACACCTGCATTAAGATCTCCTTTTATTAGATCAGGCAGATGAAAGTGATTCCAACGTTGCAGGCATTCCTCTTGCTGTCCAGCAGGATCAGCCATCTCATCATTTCCATTATGGGCATCATTTGCTAAGACGTCACCATCAATGGTTGTTGTTGACTCAACAGCAGGTTCAGGAGATGCTACTTCAGTTTCATTTGGTGTTTCATTTTGCACAGGAGGTAGCAAGTCCTCGTCATCGTCTAGAACTGACCTTTCTAAGGATGATGTAATATCTTTCACACTAGCACACGGGTCAGTCATGGAAGCAGACTCTATAAATGAAACATGAATGGACTTAAGAATGCGTCGGGTTACCGGATCATAGCATCTATAAGCCCTAGATGTTTCTGAATAACCAATGAATATACATTCGATGGACTTAGATGCAAATTTATCATGGTTTCCCTATCATTCAATACAAAACACTTACAACAAAACACGTGAAAGTAATCAACTTTCGGAGGCCGATTTCTAAGGACTTCGTAAGGGGTCTTGTGTAATAGACGTCTAATAGAGACTCTATTGACTACATAAGCTACCGCTTCAGCCTAAAGAAAATGAGGCACTTTAAACTCGTTTAGCATAGTTCGAGCAGATTCTTGCAAGGTATGATTTTTACGCTCGACTACGCCGTTCTGTTGAGGAGTTTTTGGTGCAGAAAATTTGTGACGGATACCCAAATAATCATAGAACTTAATAAGTTCGGTATCCACGAATTCACCACCCCTATCACTTCTAACAGAAACTATAGATATATCAAAGGTGTTCTGTAGTTGTTTCACCAAAGTAGAAAATGCATCAGCACTATCACTTTTGTGAGACAGAAACAGAACCCATGTATATCTAGAATAGTCGTCTACTACCACTAGAGCATAATGTTTCCCAGCAAGACTTCTAACTCTACTAGGACCAAATAAGTCTATGTGCAACATCTCTAGTATGCGAGTGGATGTGACACCATGCTTAGATTTAAAAGAAGTTCTAGCTTGTTTGCCATGAATACAAGGCTCGCAAACATCAAATTCTTCTAAATCGAACTTAGGCAATCCATGAATCAAATTCCGTTTGCACAGCTTTTGAATAGTGGACATACCTACATGACCTAGGCGACGATGCCAGAGATTTGCATTATCATGTTTAGATACAAGGCAGGCAATTGAACAGTCAATCAGGTTGTTCAGTTCGATCGTATAAATATTAAGCGTACGATGACCGGTTAGAACAACCTTCCCGTGACTATCAATTATCTTACAAGTACCCTTATCAAATGCAATATCCATGCCAGCGTCACATAGTTGTGAAATGCTCAGTAAGTTATGCTATAAATTCTCTACATGAAAAACTCTATTAATAACAAGAGAATTTGGATTACCGACTGAGCCTTCACCAATGATTCTACCTTTCGAGTTGTCTCCATATGTGACCAGACCGCCATTGGATTTAGCTTTGTAGTTGTGGAAGAGGGCCTTGTTTCCGGTCATATGCCTGGAGCAACCGCTATCCAAACACCATGTTGTATTGTTGTTTCGGATTTGAGACTTGAAGCACACCTGCAATACAAAGTTGGTAGGTACCCTTTAGTTCTTGGGTCCTTCAGAGTTAGTTTCAGGTCGAAGGGAGTCCTTTCGAACCCATACCTGTCTTACCTTGGTTTATGTGCAGCCTTCTTGGTCCGGTGGACTTGGGGGCTGCCCAAAGTGACGTGGTCGGATCGGGTATGTGTTTAGGCGGAACTCGCCAAATCGATGTTGACAAAACAAAGAATCGTGCAAGGAAGGGGTCAAAGCAGGGGTGCTGGAATGTGTAGTTGGGTGCTTGGTGTATGAATGGATCATGATGTGCGGTTTGGTAGAAACTAGTGGGATTCGAAGTGTGAGAAGAATGGTTCTGTTGAGATGTTCTCTTTGAACCTTTCTTTTCATACTTGAATGTGTGATGTTTAGGTGAAGAACGCTGTGAAGTGTGTGCTTTTGTAGATGAAGCGTTCTTTTGTGTGGGTGCTTTGGGTGTAGGTTCCTTAGGTGTATTCTTTTTCTTTGTGTGCTCTAAGGCGATAGGTTTAGGCGTCAAAGATTCGGGAGTTGAGGCGGGAATAGCTGGTTTGGGTTTAGTCCCCGAACCACTTGCTTGTATCCCTTTTTATTTGATAGAGGAGAGTTGTCTGTGGAGATAGGAATTTTCCACTTCAAGTCCTGAGATGACTTGTTTTAGGGTGACAACCTCCTGTTTCAAAGATGTATTCTCAATTTCCATAACTTGATGCTTTAGCTCTAAACAACTTAGTGTGTTTATAAGTGAGACGACTTCGTCTTCGTGATGCATCCTAAGTTCGTTTATATCTTCGAGTCTAGCCTTAAGTCCTAAGGTCTCTTTAACTAGAGACTCGTTAAGTGAATGCAGTTCATCATTTGTGAATGGTGATGGGCTTGATACCTCATCTTCTGTGTCATTGGTGGGTTGCGAGTAACCCATGAGACAGAAGTTCGCTTGTTCGGAAGACTCGGAGTTATTGTCATTATCTTATTTTGAGCTATCTTCCCATGTGTCCAAGGCTTTCTTGGTCTTTGTCTTTGAGCTTCCTTGGGAGTTTGAGTTGCCAGAGTTTGACTTTAACTGTGACTTAGACTTTGACTTGGATTTAGATCCAGAGCTTCATTTCGTCTTGTCACTATTCAAGTTTGGGCAAGCATTTGCAATGTGCCCATATTGTTTACACTCGAAGCATTGTGCAATAGTAGTCCAATCCTTATCTTTACTGCTTCAAGTCTTTCCACTATGTCTCTTGGCGTTCTTGGAATTTTGTCTTTGAAACTTGTAAAACTTCTTGAAGTTTCAAACCGCCATTGCATAGTCCTCATCTTCATCTTCACTCTCAGGAGCCTCAGATTCAGGTTCAAATTCATATTGCCTTGAGAGCAGTGTTACGAGGGGGGTTTCTATCATGCTTACGAGCTTCTAAGTGCATCTCGTGAGCGATCAAGATACCGATAAGCTCATCTTTAGTAAGAACCTCAGCATCCTTACCCTCCTCAATGGCATAAGCCTTGGAATCCCATTCAGGAGGAAGACTCCTAAGAATCTTGAGGATTTGGTCCTCATTAGAGACGGGCTTACCGTACGCTTCTAGTGCATTTACAATATCGTTGAATCTAGTGTCCATCTGTTTAACTGTTTCATTAGATTCTATCCTAAACATTTCAAATGCATGTAGAAAACCATTAATTTTGGAGCGTTTGACTCGGGATGTGCCCTCATGCCGTTGGGCAAGAGTCTCCTACATTTCTTTGGCAGACTTACATGAGTTCACAACTCGAGTTTCTCCAGGACTGAGAGAGTTCACAAGTATGGCCATGGCCTTCGAATTTAAAGACAACATTTTAAAGTCATCTTCATCGAGATCATGGTCTTGCTTGGGAACCCGTGTAGTAATCCCAGCCACAATGACAGACTTCATAGGAAGCAATGGACCATTTTTAATAATCCGCCATAGTTGATAGTCCATTGATTCAATATGTAGTCGCATCGAATTCTTCCATTCCATATACCCTGATCCATCAAAGTATGGGGGCCTTGCCAGAGACAAGCCCTCCCGTGGAGTCATGGTAGATGACATGGAATTATGCATTGTTTTTTGAAATTTTTTTTATTATAAAAAATGATCTAATCTATATTATATGTAATTACAATGCAATATATATGCACTATATAATATGTAGTGATTACAATGCAAATATGTTATGATCTACGGAATCTCAGAAACACTTATATAGTTGGATAGAAGAATAACGTAGTGGTGTGTGAGAATTCCTAAATCAATTTATTAATTACAGCCTCAATTTAAATATGATAACGTAAAGGGGGATTGTAACACATATAATCTGAATTTAAATCGAACCCTTAGCACGTAGATACAGCTGTATGACGATTGAACTTGATCGAATTAAATTCTGCAAAAGCTCAACAAGATCAAGTGTAAAATTGGGTATAAGATAAATCAATCAATCAAACTATCAGTATTGGAAACTTGATCACTAGGTGACCTTCGCTCTGATACCAATTGTTGGATCGATATTGCGCAAAACAACAGGGGGGGGTAAATAGAGTGTGGGTAAAAATTGCCTTTTAAAATTTTTATGTCACTCAAAAACGATGTAGGCAAATATATATCCTAAAAATTAGAGTTTAATAAAAATAGCTTAACACACTTAGAAATAATCTGGAAGCATGACTTAAATCTAAGCTATATGTGTTAACTATTATACCTAGATCACGTTTATATAATAGTTTGATAGAAACAAATAAGTTTAGATTAATATACTTGATTAGGTGAGTGTTATATATGCAAAGTTCAATTTCAGTCAAATATATATATATATATATATATATATATATATATATATATATATATATATATATATATATATATTATTAAACTAATTGATCAAAACGGCTAATACAATTTGAGTTCAGGTTGCAACAAATAAATACAGCAAACTAATACTATAACAATAGGTTCAGCCAACTATTTAAATAGATCTCATTACAAAATATTTTAATAGAAAACAAAGCTATATATATATACTATGACAATCACTGTTTAGCAAACCAAAGTTAATATAAAGTTTAGGATCCTGAACTATTACAAATGATGTCAAGCTAGTTCTAACCAAAAAACAAATATAGCTGCTAAATTATTATAAAAGTTCAAGTACTGCAAGTCTATCAAACAAAATACAATGTGCATCAGATTAATTACAATAGGGCTAAGTATAAGATATTGTAAAATAGATCCAAGACTGATTACAATAATCAGTTTCCTAGCTATTACAGGATATATCAAGATCAACTCCAGCAGGTTTAATAGCAAGGCAATAAGCAGCAGGTTTCAACAAGTTGTTACAGCAACAATATATGGATTCAGCAAGGCAGATTGCAGCAGAATATGATTAAGGCAAGTTCAGGATGCAACAGAATAAGATGCAACACAGAACTTGAAGATTTAAAGGACAAATACGGGGGTGTTCCGAAATTGAATAACAGCAACACACAAGTGTATACTGATGCTCAAAAACAGAACCAACAGTTTATGGGGATCAAACAAACACAAAATCACACAATAATTTTTGAATCAACTCAGACAAACCTCTTATAGTGAGTGAAGACCTACAACTCAATGTAGTCAACACATACAAGGGTCTTGAATGAAAGACTTCTAAAAATTGTATGAATCAAAACAGAGCAAGGACCAAAATCAAAAGACTTCTGTCCAGTGCAAGAAACAAAGACTTAGAGTGTTGATTCCAATTAGACTCAGAATATAGACAGTATACCCCACTGGGCAGACTTGTCTTGGAACGTCAAACCAATCAAGCTACTGTCTCGTATTCTGATCACATAGAATCAACCACAATAATCAAGGTTTCAAAAACTGAACCAACACATAAACAACACAAGCAAGACTAGTATCACTAGACTACTATCAAGCTAATCAATAAGCAAATAACCAAACCAAAACACAAAATAAATGAACTGAGTCAATAGTGTTACCTTGACAAGGAAACCACTACAGACCTCAATCCAGGGATTCTGTGAGTGCTATTGAGCAGTACCTCACTTTTCAATAGCCTTCCACAAAATCAGAACTTGGCAGACCTCCAAGTCAGAATCCTCAACTTCTAAACTGTTGAAAAGAACTAGAAAAGAGATTTTTTTTAAAAAAATGTAATGGAATGTAGGATTGCTCAATAAAGTGTATTATGAGTTGTTGTTGCAATCCCATTCACTCTACTAGTCTATTTATAGCCTAGAGGGCATGTAAAAACCCTTAAGCAACAAGACTCTCATAAGTCAGCTCATTGACTTGAATCTCAAAAATAATTATGTACTAAATTAACTCAAGTGTTAAAACACTGATTTAGTACATTGATTTAACCCAAGTGCTATAACTCAGAATTGGTTCGGTTTATGCGTTTTGTTAACGCAATTCACTTTGTGCCACCCGGGTTGCCACTTAAGGCCGGTAATAGGGCTCTTTAGGCTGTGAATTTCGTTGAACCATTTAAATTGAACCAAACGAATTACTAACACTATGGGAGCTATTTAACACTTAAGAGAGGTCACCTAGACTAGATTAATCCGTCCCGGTTTGACCTAAAACTGAACCAAAAATGTTTTACACGTAGCACATAGCACATAGCACATATGAGTTCAGCTTTGAAGTCAAAATTGTTTTGACTTAGAGGTTGATGTAAACCGAGCATCAAACCACGATGGTCGGGTCAAGCCACCATACTCGAGCCAAACCCGCATCGAACTCGGTTTGGGTGTTGATCGAGCAAGTCGATCTCGAATTTGGACTCGATAATGTCAATGCCTTTCGGATTGTATTTTGAATGTATCTCGACGCAGCCTTCATAACGGATGGGACATCGAAAAGGTCCGATCTTTTGTATTTCAACTTCGGCCCAAGATTCAGGTTCAAGATCGAGTCTTTTAAGCTTTGAATGGCCATCGTTTCAAATACCGACAGCTCGATTTTGACCAAGACGAGCATAAGTCATGCCTTGTCATTATCTGCAAAATCAAGAGCCGTTAAATGCAAAGAATTATTTCAAAATCGAAGCTTAAAATAGTACAAATCGAGAACGTATTCACCGATTTTGTTGCTCGGACTCAAGCCTTGACGATTCTACAACCGTGTTGCGATTTGAATCAGTCAAGACACACAAAGATCTGATTTTTCAAACTGATAAGCAACGAACTATGTAGAATCGATCAGATGATGTCACAAGAGGGCCGATTTTCTGGGGTTGAAGAGGTTTACATCGAATTTGCCATGAAAATCGGGAAATCGAAGCAACGGTTCGAGAGAACAAAGATGGATAGGAATTCTAATGATTTCCAGCAATGAGGTCGGTGATGATGTCGAAATCATCACAGTGGCACAGCGGTATGGATTTAATGGATATCTGGTTGATTTGTAGGTGATTAAATGTAGGTTAGTCGGAGATGTGCGGCGGCGACAGGAGGAAAGTGAGAGAGGTGGTGTTTTTGCAGAGCTTTGGCCTGCTTTTTTTTATTAGAATGTCTATCCCTCGTTTAGGTTACACAAGCCTTCCTTTTATAGGAAGAGAAGACTTAAGAGATAAGTAAAATACATGAGTCACTAAGTAGCTTAGTCACTGATCTTGCTTAACAGCCAAGTAAACTAGTAAATATCTGGACTGCAAGTGGATAAAATATCTCGGCGATGACTTCTTGGGGTCGCATAGACCGCCGACTTCGTTTGTCTTGTCATGTCCTGCTCTTGCTCCCTTTTTCCTCTCAAGTCTTGTGCGGCCTTTCGCGGACCTTTTGTCCAAGGTCGCGGTCCGTCCCCTAGTCATGGTGACGCTCTAGGCGAGGTTTAATGACGGCGACCTTGACTTGGTATCATTTGCGTCGCCAAAGATGTAGTCGCGGACCTTCCGCTTGTAGGATGAGCTAGAGAGGCTATTTCCGGGGCTAAATGGTGGCGATATATTTGTACGTATCAATGGCCCCCCTACTCCAAGTCTTGATCATTTTTTGTGAAATTTTCAAGCGTGGAGTAGAACGATCTCAAGGATATATGGTGCTTTTGCGACCTCGTTGTTTGATGCGACTTGTTCATTAAGGACCGTGCTTTTAAAGCAAGCGGCCACGAAGCAACTTTGGGCCTGTATTTGCGACCTCGTCGTCTGATTCGACTTGTTCACTAAGGACCGTGCTTTTAAAGCAAGCGGCCTCGAAGCAACTTTGGGCCTGTATTTGCGACCTCGTCGTCTGATGCGACTTGTTCACTAAGGATCGGGCTTTTAAAGCAAGTGGCCTCGAAGCAAATTTGGGCCTGTATTTGCGACCTCATCATCTGATGCGACTTGTTTACTAAGGACCGTGCTTTTAAAGCAAATGGCCTTGAAGCAACTTTGGGCCTGTATTTGCGACCTCGTCGTCTGATGCGACTTGTTCACTAAGGACCGTGCTTTTAAAGCAAGTGGCCTCAAGCAACTTTGGGCCTGTGTTTGTGACCTCGTCATCTGATGCGACTTGTTCACTAAGGACCGTGCTTTTAAAGCAAGCGGCCTCGAAGCAACTTTGGGCCTGTATTTGCGACCTCGTCGTCTGATGCGACTTGTTCACTAAGGACTGTGCTTTTAAAGCAAGCGTCCTCAAAGCAACTTTGGGCCTGTGTTTGTGACCTCTTCGTGGGCGAGGCTGTCAGTTTGTCCAAGGATTAATGGGGCAGTTCCACAGTCAGATCGTGGCTGACGTTGGTTCCCTCGATAACCGCCATTACGTGGGTATTGATGCCCCTGGTAACCGCCCGAGTAGGCACTTGGTCATTGATTAACCTCCATCATGATTGCGGTTTTCGAATTTCGGAATTCGAATCGACCGCGCAAATCTCAACCGTTGGATGGATTGATTCCCAGCCATACGATCGAACTTCCGTTGCCTATATAAGGCTTGCACCCTTCATACCTCCTCACTTTCCACTCTTTTATTTCCCTCAAATTTTCCCTCTGAATTTTCTTTCATTTTCTGGGAGTGCAAGGATTTTCCGGAGAAGGCTCTTAGGGAGGTCTCTCGGATTTTATGCTAAACGAAATATAACAAGTAATAAAATAAATCCGTTTACCCCAAGTGCAGGGATCGTAGTATAATGATTAAAACCGAAGTCGAACTCATAGGGAATCGTCTTTGTCTAGTTTGATTTATTTTCCTAAAGTTGTCACGAGAAGTAAAAACGTCCTATCCTAAACAATTTAAAGACTACAACTAAAATAACAAAACAAAATGAACTAGTAATGAAAACAATAAAGTTAAACTGGACAGAAGATTAAAAATCTAAAGCCTTTCTTCGACCAATCCGGCTGTCGGGAATCGCGAGTGGGCGCCTGCCACGACCCCAGACTGATTGTCATTGTAACAAAAACCCCTTTCATATTCCTGCATTGTGTATGAATTTTATGGCTTCCATTGGTGCAAATCAAATTACCGCAATGTAAGATGAGAAGCAATTCTCCATTGGTATAAAATGATTATCCATTAAGCGGAGGAATTTTTTAAGCATAAAGATTACGACCCTACTCTGTCAAGATTTTAGGGTGTAGTAGCTTTCCGCAGGTTGGAAACCCGTTTTCTGATACGACCTATTTTACTCTCTGGTCGCAGTTTAGGTGGATTGAAGAAATCGACGGGATAGCTGCGAACCGGATTAACGACGATGATTCTAATCTATAAACTAAAAATGCAATAAAAACTATAAAATTATTGCGATGACAATGGTGAGCACAAATGATTTTTTTCTTTCAATTAATCTAAAAATGAACAAGCAATGATCCACCGATCCCGCAACCCTAATTTTCGACTCTAAGGTTGTCTTGTGATGATTTAACGAAAATTGTGATTCACCTATCGTGGGTATGAATTTCTAATGTCTTAGAAAAATTCTCCTATCAATCTCCTTCATCTATCGATTCAAAAGATTAACGCTTTGACTAACAAGGTGTGAGATTTGTTCAGTCTCGCAACCTAGATTTCTAACCTAACGACGATCGTTATTAGATTAAAAATCTAATCTTGACTATGGTGATCTTGGTTTAACAATTAATTCTCATCAATTATTAAACAATCAAATATGCAACACATTCATCAATTGAAATCGCACAACAATAAAAATCATAGAAAAGATACAATTTTATTAAACTCACAAGACAATCCAAATCCGAAAACAAGATCTCACTGCAAGAACGGTTTCACAAAGCATATCCCAAATCGCTTTTAAATTTCTAACCATCTTCAAACTCCAGACAAAAATAAATATAAAAGGGAACGAAATTTTTTTCTTTTTTTTTTTGGTGTGCTGCCGCCCCCAGAATATGATGCCCGCAGAATATGATGCTCCCCTCCCTTTTTATTCTTTTTTTTTTTTTTTTTTTTTTTCCTTTTTTGAAAACAAAGAAAAATCTAAACCCTAACAAAAATTTAAAAATAAAGATATAAGATAATCCCTATTTTTTTATCCCTCTTTTAAATCTCCAAATAAATGTTGTTTTTACTCCTTCAGCTCTTTGACTCATTCCATAATATGTTTGTGTACCTACAAAATAATAAAAACATGCGAAGTGTAACATCACACATATATATAGATAATTACTAATAAAATCACGTAAATAACCCAACTTTGCACTTTAATAATTTCCAAATTCATTTTTTCAATAAATCCATTAAACACTTAATTTTCTATAAAAATTAATAAAATACCAAGGATATTGTTACGAAATAATGTAATATAAATCGTAAAAATCACCGTAAACAACCCCCCCCCCCACACTTAGCTTTTGCTCATCCCGAGCAAGACAAAACAAGACCAAGGGTTAGATTTACTTATTACCACAAAGTTCCAACCAAAAAGAATAAATATAGACATCTTCAGCAAGTATACAGCGTATTTAATAAGTTAGAGGTTCACCCCGGTGTGTGTGCAGAGCCATATAAAATTTCCACTAAGTCCAAACTTGAAACTTTCCAAGCAACTAGCAAATACCCATCTAAACTAGAAAAAGATGATGATACTTATAACATGTGCCCTACAAAACGTAACATGTCCTGAAAAGGATGATAGAATGTGTTTAGGATCTTTCTGACATACTCAGAGGATATTCCCTACAACATGCATGTCGGTTTAACCTGGGGATAAGATAAGCAATAACTAAGTCTTCCACTTATTCATACCACTTTCCTTACGTAAGTTGATTCAATTAACTTTCACATATAAACGCACATCAGAATGAGCTATTGCCCGTCATAGTAGAATAGGACATTCGGGATATGCCCTACCTTACTCAAATCATAAGGCGACTTCTTACACCGTCGTGAGCTTTGTTCATCATAGTGGTATAGGACATTCGTGGTACGCGCCTACCTCACTCCAATCATCGACCGACTTCCGACACACCCAATTTTTTCATTATTTTAACAACAACTTCCCAAGCACGATGAGTTACGTTTCACTTATCACATTCAAACCTAGGACATTCACAGTATGTCATACTCTGATTCTAAATACAAACTATTATAATTCCCATGACACGTACATTAGCACTAAGCACAGAATACTTATAAGATGATCAAATGTTACTAATCTAAATGGGTACAGCTTTATAATTTATAGCTCGTCATTTAACATGGCTACATGAATGTATGTCGGGTGAGACATCTGACCTACTAAACATACAATATAAAGCATCAATGACTATAATATGCCACGGTTGGGAACCACAACAGTAGTAAGCCAAACAAAATATGAACTTGCTCGGAACAAAAACAAAAAATTTTAAATTTTTTCAAGTTTTCAGCTCTTTCTAAGCATGGTAATAGATTAAGCACAATTGTAGGTACATACAACCCCTCCCCCACACTTAAACAACAACATGTCCTCATGATGTGCAGAATTTAAGAAGAAATAAAGTACTTAGCTGATTTGGTATAGAAAGTCGACCCGTTGGTCGAGCACTGAAGCATGAAAAGGCCAACGTTCGAGATGTCATATGTAGTCCTTTTCCAAAGAACGACTTCAATACTAGCTTGACAAAACAGCTAAAAATGTACCTGCACTACTTGAGAAGCACAGAAATATCTCGGGGAACACAGTGGAATATAATACGTCGCGCAAAAGTAACGATAGAGGATACTATAAAGTAGCAGGGCTAGATGCAACAAAATGACAACAGACACATAAACATAATGCTACAAAATGATATGCAAATATACTAATAATGCAAAGAATACTGGGATACACGAAGAAAATAGAAACACAAAACACTAGCCCAAGCTAATCTTCATAGATGTCGCCCCAATCTACGATCCGGATTAGCGACGAAGCATATCGATCGCGGGAGGGATGTCATATTCATCTTGCAAGTTCCAATCTTCTCCGCAACATCTACTCCTTTAAAATGTTCATCACGGAGTACCAAAGAACAAATCGGTAAGCATCGGGTCATTTAGAATCGTGATACGGCCGTCCCTAACACACGCTTGAAGGTCCTCGGTACTAAACTCTCCACCACCCACAGTGTGGGGTACAATGACAACATAAGTAATGGTCCTGACGCGCGTGATGATATGGTAATCAACGTCAAGGATAAGCGTTCCTCCAGGTCCATCATCTAGAGTTATATGGTGGATTCTATGAATGAATGGGATCTCATGCGGGGGAACACCGTAATCCATTTCAAAACAAAGCCGAACTGAAGCAGATTCATACAACACTCTTATTAGACTTAAAACTAAAACACATAAACCAAAGACAAAAGAGTAATTGAAAGATGACTAATATATATATATATATATATATATATATATATATATATATATATATAGATATCTAGGATGCCCCCTAGTGGCGCTGTTGGTTTATGTCGTTGGCTCGACAATCTTCTTATTCAGCCCGGGTCGGGCCATTTAACCTTCCTTCCGGCCACTACTTCGTGTAAGCTCTGATAATTCGTGTGGCCACAAAAACAGCATCTAACACATGGGGTTAGGTTCCTTACTGCTTTCCAAACGCTCTTAATCTTCCCCATTGTCGACCTTTTCTTCTTCAGTTTCTTCTTTAACTTGGCCTCCCTTTCATACTCTTCCATGTCCCAACTCCCGGCCATAACTTGCTCGACCAAGCCACTGCCGTCATCCTCGGAAAACAAGTCGGGCGAGAATTCTTCAAGCTCATTGACTTCAGTCATACCACACCCGAGGATGTCGAGGAAATGAATAATCAAAGGTTTTTCTTTAGTTTGACCAATATAGTGCTTGCACCTTTGACCATTTACTCTAAATGGCTGGTCACCATGACCTCTCAGCTCTAAAACACCTCCGGAATAATTTGAAGAATTTCAAAGGGGCCGGACCAACGCGTCCTCAACTTCCCAGGAAACAGATGTAACCTGGAATTATAAAGTAAGACTTGCTCCCCAACTTGAAATTCTCGCTTCTTGATTTTAGCATCATGAAGGAGTTTCATTCTGTCCTTGCTAATCCTGGCACTCTCGTAGGCACGAGTCTAAACTCATCCAATTCATGCAACCGCATCGATCGATGTTCACCACATGATCGGGCATCAAAGTTCAAGAACTTAATGGCCCAATACGCTTTATGCTCTAATTCGACCGCAAGTGGCACGGTTTTCCATACACCATCTCGATAGGAGATGTACCCATGGGGGTTTTATAGGCGATGCGGTGCGCCCATAGTACATCATCCGATTTGAGACTCCATCCTTTCTATGGATCATTACAACTTTTTCCAGGATCTTCTTCAAACTTTGATTACTTCTCTCAACCTGGCCACTAGTCATAGGATGATATGGTGTGCCAATTTTGTGCCGGACACCATATTTCTCAAGGACTTTTTCTAATGGTCGGTTGCAGAAGTGCGTTCCCTCATCACTGATTAAGGCGCGGGGACATCCAAATCTCACGAAAATATTTTTCTTGAAAGCTCATGACCGCTTTGTGGTCATTAAGCGAGAAGTGGCTTGAGCCTCCACCCATTTTGATACATAGTCAACGCAGACTAGGATGTATTTGTTTCCACGGGAAGATGGAAACGGGCCCATAAAATCAATACCCCATACATCAAAGACTTCACATTCTACAATGGGCTTCAATGGCATGTCGAAACGCCTAGTTAAAGCTCCGGTTCGTTGGCACCTATCACAAGCCTTGCGAAAGCTTCAAATCCTTGAAGATCGTGGGCCAATAGAAACCGGATGAAAGATTTTAGCAACGGTTTTCCAGGGACCAAAGTGGCCACCGTGAGGCCCACTGTGGCACTTTGTTCAATGATATCTCGTTGCTCGATTCGGGAACACACCTTCTCAACAATCCATCTTTACAGATTTTAAAGAGGTAAGGTTCATCCCACACAAAGGTTTTCAAATCAAGAGAAAAATTTCTTCTTCTCCTGATAAGAAAATTCGGATTTAAGTACTGGGAATGCAGGTAGTTGACGATAGAGGAGTACCACGGAACATCTGGAGTGCACTCGTCTATATGCATAACATTTTCGAGAGGAAAGTAAAGGTCTATGTCTTCAGGCTCTTTCTCTACTTCATTCTACATTCTCGAAACATGATCACTACTACATTTTCACGCCCTTTTATCCTTAATTTGAACATCAAATTCTTGCGGGATCGTGATATCCAACGTAGTAGGCGCAGCTTTAGCATCTTTCTTCGTCATGAGATAGCATAGAGCAGCGTGATCACTCCAAACAGTGGCTGCGGCGCCCAACAAGTAACTACGAAATTTGTCCATTGCAAAGACTACAACCAATAATTCCTTTTCAGTGGTCGTGTAGTTTACTTGTGTGGGGTTCGATGTTTGACTCAAGCGTAAGAGATGGGCTGGAATTTTCCTTAATCTGACCTAAGACTCGCACCAACAAGATAGTTGGATGTATCACACATGAGTTCAAAGGGTAGGTTCGAAATGAGAGATAAGGATCGGGCGGAAATCGGTTGACTCTTAAGCTCATCAAACGCATGCTTGCAAATCACATCAAAATTGAAAGCGACATCTTCTAAGTAAAGTAGAAAGGGGCTTAGCTATCTTGGAAAAATCCTTAATGAACCTCCTATAAAAACCAACATGTCCAAGGAAACCTCTTACTTCACGCACATTTTTAGGGAAATTCATCTTCTCTATAGCTTCAACTTTTGCCCTATCTACTTCTATTCCTCTTTCTGATATCTTGTGGCCAAGAACTATTCCTTCGTCTACCATAAAGTGGCATTTTTCCCAGTTTAGGACTAAGTTCTTTCCACACAATGGGATAATACTTGATCAAGATTAGCAAGACAAAGGATCGAAGGATTGACCAAAGACTCGAAATCGCCCATGAATATCTCCATACACTTCTCAACAAGCCCATCAAAGATTGCCAAAGATACATCTTTGGAATGTAGCTTCAGGCATTGCAGAGATCGAATGGCATTCGCTGTAGCGAATGTACCATAAGAAGCGGTAAAAGTTGTCTTTTCTTGGTCGACTGGGTCTATGGGTATTTGGAAATATCCCGAATAACCATCAAGAAAACAGTAGAATGCATGTCCTACCAGACGCTCAAACATCTGGTCAATGAAAGGGAGGGGGAAATGATCTTTTTCGTGACTTCATTGAGTTTTCACGTAGTCAATCTGCACTCTATAACCCGTCACTAGCCTCAATGCTATTTCTTCACCCTTTTCATTCTTCTCGATAGTAATTCCTCCTTTCTTAGGAACTACTTGACTAGGGGACACCCATTCACTGTCAGCAATCGCAAAAATAATACCCATGTCCAAAAGCTTGATAATCTCTTTCTTAACTACTTCTTGCATGTGAGGGTTGAGCCTCCTCTGGGGTTGTCTAACACACTTAGCACCCTCTTCAGTCTTTATCTTGTGCTTGCATATGTCAGGAGATATCCCTCTGATGTCTCCCACTTGCCATCCAAAGGCTTTCTCATTCTTTCTTAACACATTCAACAACTTCATCTCTTCTAACCGGGATAACTTGGCAGAGATAATTAATGGAAGCTTGTCATCTTCTCTCAAGAACACGTATTTGGATGCTTAGGCAATGGCTTCAGATTACAAATCAGTAGGTGGTTCTTCTAAACTAGATTTAAGCTCCCCACTTTTCAACTCAACATCACCGAGTTTACTCGGTGGTCCCACTCACAAAGCTTCTCCTTTCAACGAACCTTCATCAAATTCAATCCTAGTTATTCTAGACTCACCCAACCATGATTATTCGATTCTCTACTAATCGCTCATATTCAGTTTCAACAGCCATGACTTGCTTTTCCATGTAGTCGTTAAAGTCATCTGACATGTCTTCAATGGAGAAGCCGGTTGGATAATCAGAGGGTCTCTGAATAGCTTTAGAGACATTGTAGCTCACCTCCTGATCACCAACTCGTATAGTCACTTTGCCACCATCACAATCAATGAGGGCTCGGGCTGTAGAAAGAAAAGGTCTGCCGAGTATTAAAGGGACGTTCTCATCCTTCCCAATGTCCAGGACATACCAGTCAACTGGGAAAGTGAATCTATCAATTTGAACTAAAACATCCTTTAATATCCCAGCAGCTTTCTTGGAAGATCTATCAGCGAATTGAAGATTCATGGTTGTGGGTTCTAAAAGACCATCTAGTCCAAGCTGTTTACAAACAGACAATGGCATCAGACTAATGGATGCACCTAGGTCACATAAAGAATTTGGAAAGACAAAGCCTCCCATCAACAATGTGAGCAAAAATCTCCCAGGGTCACCCCTCTTGATTGGCAACTCATCATAACTAATCATAGAGCAATTCTCACCAATCAACTGATCCATGTCTTCGAGCTTCTTTTTGGAGGAAACAACATCCTTGATGAACTTTGTATACTTAGGCATCTCAACCAAAACATCAGATAATGGAAGATTTACCTGAGTATTTTTAAGAAGATTAAGCACTTTTTCATACTTTTTGTCTTCATGCAAGGAGATGTTGCTTTTTCTAGGTGGAAACGGAAGTTTCTTTAAATCACTCTCAGAAAACACTTTCTTTGAGGATGAACTAACAGCTTTATCTTCCAAATCTTTCCACCTCACCACCTTTTCACCTTTCTTACCAGTCAGGGGATCAGCCACCTGACTCTCACTAAATTCTTTATTTCTCAGGGGATCAGCCACCTGAGTACTATCAAACTCTTTATTTCTCAGGGGATCAGCCACCAGAAATGCCATATCATTTTTTTGGAACATCATTGATGAGCTTGTTAGTAATCTCCTCAAACTTATCAAGCTTTTTGGACATATACTCCATAAGCTTCATCCTTTGTTCAGACGTTTCGGTTTCTACCATTATTTCAAAAACTTTCTTCTCTCTTGTATCCACTCGGTTGTCTTGTTGTGAAGCTTCTCCTTTGAGATCAACTTTATTGACATCCATGTCAAAAATTATAAACAAGAAAAAAAAATACTAGGTTGGATGATAACAAAGGGGCAATGAAATCTTGTATTTATATATAGGGGCAATGGGGGCAGGTGTCGTGTGTGTATATGCATTTAATTTGGACGCTGATTCCTGTGTATATGTACCATCCCAATGCTTCAAGAAAAACAATAAAGGCTGAAAGAATTGATTCCTTCCACCCGCATGCGTCCAATTCTTTTTTTCACGGAAATGCAGATTTTTTTCCTTTTTCATACCGCCCCCCATGTGCTCCAATTATGAGTTTTTTCTTTTCTTTTTTTTTCTTTTTTTTTTCCCATATCAATCTCTACACACTAGGATGTACCAATAAAAAACATAAGGAATACCATACATATTACTTCTTACAATGAATCAATTCTTTATAAAAATAATTTAAAAAAAACAATAAAAAATTATTACATTAAATTGGACGTATTAAACTGAGTTCATACAACTGAGTTCATACATAATCAATGAAACTGAGTTCATAAAAAATTATTAAACTGAGTTCATAAACAAATATTGTATTTTGTAAACTGAGTTCATAAAAAAAATTATTGACTCAGTTTCATAAAAAAATATTACATTAAACTTAGTTCATACATAATAAATTATTGTTATAAATATTACATAACATAATGCAAATACCCCAATACAACCAAATATTCAGTTAAGTCCTTACATAAATTGTTTAAGCACAGCCAAATAACAAATTTTTTAAGCACAGCCAAATGTTTTAGTTCAACTCAAATCATAAAAGGATAATGAAATGTTTAATTCAACACACATAATCATCATAACAGAATATAGCCTATGGTTCAAATTGCATAGCCCATAATTCTACAACTAGCTTCTTTCTCCACTCCGTTATGTGATCAAGACGAAGAGATCGCACATCCTGTCTCCCTATCAAGAACTCTATCCATTTCAAGGCAAATATGCCACAATCAACCCTACAAAATAGCAAATTCAGATAGACTAATAAAATAAGGTAATTCGTGTCTACAAATCCACTATATCTAATAATTGAGAAAACCAGCTTACCCATTTGTTTGGACAGACAGTCCTTTCACTCTTTCATAACTGAACTTCTTTTCACTGTAGTTTTCACAACCATCTACCATATCCTTCAAGATGTGAGGAATTACGACTATAAGTGGCTCCAACAAATGTCCCAAAGTTCCCATTCTGATATGGCTTGGAGCGCTATCATACACACTTATCTTCCTCTCCGTTATATCGATCCTCAACGAAAACCAATGGCTAGAATAAACAACTGGAGCATAAAAATAGCGGCAACCAATCCATGGTTTGCACACTTGGAATTGTTCCCTTCACATAGTTTTCAATAGTTTTTTGTGAACCTTTCTTTCCATTATGCAACATTTTTACATGATGTAAAAAATGCGAATCAAGCACACAAGCATCTTTTTCAAATAAATCCGGGTAAGAATTCATTCGTCTCGGACCTCACTTTATAGCACTATCTATAATCTACATCCCACAAATAAGCACGATTTAGTTAAAATTCAATTACAAACAACCAAATACAAAATCTAACTACGCTTTACAAAAAAAACTAGGGGTTACCTTAAATTCAAACATCAACATGTAAGGAACACATAAAAAACTAGGATTTACTTCAAATTCAAACACCAACAAAGAAATAAAACATAAAAACGAGGGTTTATTTCAAATTCAAACACCATTTTTCAGTAAAGAGCACATAAAAACTAGGGTTTTCCTTAAAAAAAAACACTAGAGTTTATGTAATATATACAATTGGGTTAAGTGTGGATTTACTTCAAATTCAAACACCAACAAACAAACAACACATAAAACGAGGGTTTATTTCAAATTCAAACACCAACATAAAAAGAGCACATGAAAACTAGGGTTTTCCTTCAAAATCAAAAACTAGGGTTTATGTTTTTCTAAAAAAGCCTAGGGTTTATGTAATATATAAATTTGGGTTTAGTGTAGGATTTACTTCAAATTCAAACACCAACAAAGAAAGAACACATAAAAACGAGGGTTTATTTCAAATTCAAACACCAACAAAAAAGAGCACATACAAACTAGGGTTTATGTTTTTCTAAAAAAACCTAGGGTTTATGTAATATATAAAATTGGGTTCAGTGTAGGGTTTAGAACTTACATTTCTACCAATGAGTCCTCCATCAACAACACATTTCAAAGCTTTTAAACTAATCTCTGAATCAACCACCGTCACTACAACACTGTATAGATAAAAGATTTCACAACATATATATAAACTTATTATTAATAAATTGTTTCAGCTATATATATAATAGGAGATACCTTTCATCAGCTTCATCCACCCATTTGTCGTAGTTCTCCAACAAATAAGGATCCAATTCTCGATACGGATCATAAGCTACATAATTCAATTTCTTTTTTTTTCAAGGGGGGAATGGTTGGTTCCGGAGAAATAGGTGGTGAAAATCGCACCGCACCCGTGCGTCCAATTCTTCCAGCCAATTCTAACATGGAAAGTTAACCACAAATCCATTATTAAAGTCTATTCATTAATTACTAGGTAATTAAAAACGATGATGAACTTTTAATAATATACCTGGCTTTGCCGTCTTTTCACTACTTCCACTTATCTCATCAGCTATAGGATTGGTGACTTTAGTTGCTTTCTCACGGATATATTCTTCCATCTTATCAAACTTCTTATGCAATTCCTCCACAATCTTTTGCAAACAATCAACCTTGTTCTCCAACATCTTTTGCAACGAATCAAACTTCTCTCTCGTTTTTTTGAACTGATGTCAATGTATATTGCAGCTTCTTCATTCTTAACTGCATTAACATGAAATTGATTACCCTACTACTGATAACAATTAATTGACTAATAGAACAACTACTAAAACTCTAAACCCAAAAGAACAACTGCTGATAACAATTACTTGAATAAATAAAATCCGATTAATTGACTACAAGAACAACAACTATTAACAAAATCCCATTTTAGTACCAAAATCCGTTTTCAAAATCCCAATTTTTTTGCAACAACCCTAATTATAAACAAATTCCGCTTTCAAAATCCAATATTATTAACAAAATCCGATTTAAAGGTAACAATCGAGACATGCAATTAATTAATTTCAAACCTGAATGATTGATTCACAAATCAATTACAAAAAATCAAATGCAAACCCAATGCAAAAGCAACACTCGACTTTAATCATCTTTCTTACGACGCGTATGACCCGACGCAAGCAAATGGAAAGCCTCTAATTCGACAGTCCACACATGCAATTGCTTACCGGTCGATCTTCAACGCTGTTACACCGATCGATTGCTGATTTTCCCAATACACAGATTTTCCTCCAACGACGGATGAGATTGCTGAGACCCGACCCCAAAACAATGATTTTCCCCCAACGATTGATGAGATTGGTCAAACGACGATCGATTCCTTGCGCTCATTAAAGCCTCTCCCCTACATTCACGTCTCCTGTATTCTTCTTTATCGGCGGTGCGGCGGTGTGGCGGTGAGGGAGTTGGGGAGTTTGCAGGTGAGGGAGAGTAACGTGCCGGAGAGGAGTAAATGTGTGTTTGAACGACGAGAAAAATGATGAATTTAATTGCATAGTCGAATTAAATAGACAAATTAAATAGACAAATGATGAATTTAATTGCTGCAACCGGTTCCCGAAGAAAGATTATCCCCCTTTGTCGTTTAAGGACCAAAACGACGGCGTTATAATAAGGGTAGAAGGGTAATTACAGCCGACTGCTATTTTTTTCCATTTTTTTTTCCATTAAATATTGGCAAACAGTAACAGATTATATCGGCCATTTCTTTTCAAAAAGAGATGTCGCGCGTGTAAGTCGCTTATACTAGCAAGAGTACTAGGTCAATCGTAATATAGCAAAGGTGAATCCAGGTCGATCCCACAGAGACATTGAAACTCAAGTATAAACGAGTCTAGCGTAATTAAGAAAACAAATATGGTCGTTGACCAACAATAAACCTAAAAGAAACATGGTATTCCTTCTCCATCCCATCTATCTACTAATTTGGTCTAGTTGATCCTTATGTTTACTTTCTCACATAATTTCCTTAAATCAATCGAACGTTTTAATTTAGTTTTAGCTACGAGTGCATCTCTTAACCCTATCTACTTTCACTGTAAGGACAACAAACAATCTATACTATACGCAACTAACCTCCTTCGTTGGTTGTATTGGCCCATACGTAGTAAGTTCTAGAGATGCCGGCACGGGACCGAAAACCTCCCTAGGCAGCTATCGACTATGACTAGCATGTTCCTAGGGATCCACCATGACAATGTCCTAATTAACACTTCACTAACAGTCCTTCATGTTAATTTACGAATTATGAATATTAGATTGGCCAGACCTAATGAATCGTTTTAATTATTCCTGTCGATCAACGTAGCTGACGCTGAATCTCCATATTAGGGTGATCTAAAAGTTGCCTCGATAAGTCGGTATAGACCGCCGATTTACCGGGAGTTGCGGTTCCTACTCTGGAATCTACATTGCTTCGTTCTGATTAATTCAAGTAAATTTTGGGGTTGTCAAATATGTAGATTAACTATAACACGTAAATACAAGTAGATCTACCATAATAAAGACATAAAGGAACGTTCAAAGCTTCATACCTTTGATTATAGGGATCTAGCTTGACCTACTCAAGCTAGAGATGGTAGGGAGGGAAGGAAACCAGAAAATAAATCACCCAAGCTCAAAGAAACTTTATTTCATCAAACTTGATAATAATAATGTATATGAAAATCTATCAAAGTATTGTGTTCTCCCTTTACAATCAGTTCCGTGGTATAGATACATTAGCCGACTTATGACTCAAATAAACCCTAACCAACCTAGTAGAGACTTCGATTTCTTGTCTTCCAAGGCCTCGGTAAATCGGGTCTAGCCCACGGTTAATCGGGCTTATTTTCTTCTTCTTTCTGGTAGACCTCTTCCTGGACTTTCTCCACTTGGCCCAATGCTATTCCCTTGGTCCGGATCCTTCCTTAAATGCTCCGGATTTCGGTACATCCTGAAAAGTGCAGAAAACAAGACAAAATAGTACCAAATTTACGGGATAATAATATAGATGCAGAATCGTAAACCTAGGAACATACACACAGCATTTAGGGCGTTATCTAGCACATGATTCGGGATAATAATATAGATCCATATGATAACGAGCCTATACATCCCCTCCTAAGCATGATTCGGAGTAAATAAAGGTATAATTAATGGTAATATTTAGGGCGTTATCTAGAACCACCTGAGTGTCTCAGGCCCAGTGGGATAAATTGGATCTACGTGAAAATGTTTAATGAATGAGAAATTTTAACCTTCAAAGCAAAGCCTAGTGGTTTAGAGGTAATTCCATAATAAGTAGAGAGTTAACCAGGGGTGATGCCCTGAAACTCTCTCACCATTCAGCCTTGCTTGACTCTATGGAAAGCTGAAAGATTACCAAGGGTGATGCCCTGAAACTTTCTTGCCATACAACGGAGCTTGAATTCATTCGGAACATAATCGTTTTAGCTTTAGCCAATGGCAGATTGACTGCCTATGCTTATATCCATTGGTGGATTAAAGCAAACCTATAGGTCATTAAAAGTCTTTCATAGACAGAGTATCAATGTTGGTAAAGTAGTGAATATTGGTGTTCATAAAGATAATAGTGCAACAGTTGTGAACAACATGGGTGTGTTATCTGAAGTCAGGATCTGACGAGCCAAACTTCTCTGAATTAGATAAGTGGACTATATTCTTAGAATTTGATTCGGTCGAGTTCATGAGAACAAGTTGTGGCAGTATCCCATCCATTTTATTGTTAAAGATGATAATGCATTTTCGTATGCAATATTCAATGAGAGGTTTCCTACCCAACCCCTCATGGAATAATTCTCTCAATCTTCGGATATAGAGAGAATGGGATAGATTCTCTTTCGGATTGAAAAAGTCAAGTTATTAAAAGTCAATAAAAGTCGAATCTTTGGATTCGAGCTTCGGACAGCAGTAAAGTGCATCCTCAAGTATCTTCGGAGAACGAGGAGTAATATGCTTGTATACTCAGGTGCGAACTTGTGTATTTTTAACTACACTGATTCTGACTTTCAGTTAGTTTAAGGATGATCGTTAATCAATCTCAGGCTCAGTGTTTACTCTTTGTGATGGAGCTATAGTCTGGAGCAATCCAGCATTGCTAATTCGAATTTATAAGTCAAAGACGTAGCATCTTCTGGAGCGGCTAGAGAGGAAATATGGCTTAAAAATATTCCTTTATGATTTAGAAGTATTCCAGGTCTGGGTAAGCCGATATCAATTCACTGTGAAAGAAGTGGAGAGGTAGCTTATACAAAAGGATCTTCGCAATCACAAGAGGTCAAAAGCATATTGAGAGAGTACCGCCTGATCAGACAGACTGTACAGAGAGGCAACGTTTCGGTCCTAAAGATCACCTCGAGCCGACAACCTAAATGATCAGTTTACCAAGACGCGTGGCATCTAATGTCACAGATAAGCGCTTGACGGGTATGAAATTGGGAGATATGTCTCATCTGCTTTAGAGCAGGTGGGAGAATGTTGTGAATAGAATAAGGGTGTCGTGTGCTCTATTGTGAATAGAATAAGGGTGCGGTGTGCTCTAAAAACAATTGTTGTTTGTATTTACGGGCAAGTGGGAGATTGTTGGATGTAGTGCTAGAAACACAATTGTTGCTTGTCCTTATGGCCAAGTGGGAGATTGTTGGAAGTAGCGCCCGAAAGAAAATTTATGTAATTGTTTTTATAGTTAATAAATGATAGATTTATTCTCATATTATTATTTGCTTCGTGCTTATAAGTAATACACTACTGAAAACCTCAAGTTGTATCATATGTAGCCATATAACTTAGTATGTGTCACACGCGAGGATTAAGTTTATGGTGATACACTTGAACCATTAGTCCGTGGTGAACTTAATCAAAGTACGGGGTCTATTGATTAAACCATCATTAATGCGCACATTTTAAGGTGTGATCGTCTTATCCGGACCGTCGATATTGGTTTTTAAAGTGGGGCATTTATATATGATGTGGTCATATAGAACTGGACCGATTTAATCTGCATTTCTCATATAATTCCATGATTGAGAAATCTCATTAATCACAAGATGATCATATATGGATTGACCTTAATCCTGAAGTGATTGCATACTCCTGCTTGTTTCAAGATAGAGTTTGATGTGTTCGTTAAAGATCATTAAAATGCGCGGTTTGAATCACTTTCACGTTGGCGCTATTCTGGAATGGGTGAGGAGTGTGTGTCCCACAGATACGGAATACATTCCTTCCTGCGGGAAGTAGAAAGACAATCCCTTATTTGTTAATCCTAGAAACTGATCGATCGGCCGAGTTCACATTGGTTATGAACCAATTGATCACTAGTGGGTTAATGGTAAATAAGGATAATATGTAATAAAGAAGGTTTACGGAAACATTCTCGCTTCATTAGGGATAGTCTATGAAGAGTTAGTCTGTATGTAATGATTATATCAATGGACACTTATTGACTCGACACTTTGAGAATAAGTTATATCTATAATCGATAGAGTTCAGTTTCAGATTTATGGTGGCGTAATTTCCGGAATTAATGAGTTGAATAGAAATGTTATGTTCGATGAATGTTTTATTCAATGTATTGTAGCTACTGGTTATAGGTCCATGGTCCTCGGGTTAGCTCCTAACACATGAGTGTTTTCTTGTTTTGTGGAACCTCAAGAATAATTAAATAGTTGGTCTATATATTGAATATGCAATATTATTTATTCGGTAAATAATATGTAAAATTGAAAAGATATTTTCTATTATCCTATGGCAAAAAGTGGCGCCACCTGTGAGGAAATTCGGAGAGGTAATTTTCCTAGATTATGTCACATGTGTATTAATTATTTATTTGTTAAATAATTAATGGATAAATTAAGAGATTGATTTTCTAATGATTATCTCACTTATGAAGAATATCTCTTATTTATGGAAAATATATTTTTCATTGGGAAAAAGATAATTGTATTGTAAAAGGGATAAACTCTCTCTTGCCTAGTTATTTCCTATATAAAGAGAGTTCCTCCAACACAATAACACCCACAAGTCTGTGCCACATTCAACTAAAAGGAATGGAAAAAAATAGTTTCTTGTCCTAGCCATCAGGAGAATAAAAACTTGGGTTTTTCTTGAACGTATTCAAGGAGGCTCCACTATGAGGATCAACGTCTACCAGTCATCGCTTAAAGATACAATCCGAAAGAATACGGCTTCTCTTCTGTTGACCGGTAAATCTTCAACCTTTTTATAGTTAGATTAATTTATTATGCTAATCATATCGTGGTAAAATCGTAAACGAATTTCGATTTGTTGTTCCGCTGTGCAAGATTGAGTGTCTCGATCGGTGCTGTGAATCAGATCTGACGATCCGAAAAAAAACGGAAAAATTTGCTCAATGCATCGAGACCCGAAAAATTTATGGATTCGGTTTTTTCCACGGTTCGGATCATGATTCGGGTTCCTGTATATCCATCACGCTCAACATTAGTACTCTCCTCAAGCTGGTTCTCCTCAGCCTCGTCTCCGGCAGCGGCCAACAGAGCGGCTAAATCACTCACTATGAAAAGAAAAACAGACAAGAGGGAAATCAGCAATTGATGTTGATCTTCTGATTTGAAGCAATGAAAAGACAACCGATGGACAATTGGTACGATGAGGGGTTACAAACCCCAAACACGTTTTCAAAAACCATCCCACTTCAAAACGACGTGGGCATGAACGCCTCGAATCACCAAGAAAGTTATGATAGCGTCATAACGGTAACTCCACCACTTGACAGAGAAGATCAATGTAAATTCTACAAGCCCAGATGACAGTGACCGTATTAATCCTCTGAACAGATCTAACCTGACCACAAGAGCTCAGCTAGATCTGGGGGGCTTATGACGGATGTCGGATTGAGCCCCGCCACATGTCATCTTTGCATTGGCTAAGCACTAAATGATAACTCATGTGCTTATAATAATAATAAATGATAATTATGAGAAAATCGCAAGGATCCTTCTCCCATTAGGACTCTGATCTTATCATTCAAATATAACCGTATTTATCTCCTAAAATCAAGGGATAGGTACGGAAGAATCTCAAATCCTTAGGGGACAAGAAAACCGGACAAGATGTCATTTATATAAACAACGATGACTTGATTCCTGACAAAATAATAAGGTACATAGACAGCTTGAGATACAACATCTCGAGTCTAGTCTAAACCACCACAAGACACCCCATGTTTCACATCTTTTTTTTTAGGGTTTTTGAAGCTTACGCAAATTGTCATAAGGATAAATATAAAAAAAAGCCTTAAAATTACAACCCGACGTTTGTCAGCATCGTCAGCATCTAACTACACATGTGATACAACGTTTGGCGATAAGAATGTAGTGAATGACATGTAATGTAATGAATAATAGTACTGGCTATGTCATCACCCTAATCAATGGTGTCTAAAGTATTTGAGCAAATATCATTCAGCTCTTGGCCAACCCAAATCTATGGGGCGAAGTTTGGACCATTTCCCACGTGATTTTCCTCTGCGACCACCCACTTTTCCCTCCATCTGATTCCGATCTACTTTCGTTTTAATAGAAAGGTCTCCTTATCACTTTTTCCGACCCTCTAATTATCCTCTCTGATCTTGGTGTACTTCTTCTTCTCATCCTTCATCTCACTCATTCCCCAACCACTCCTACTGCAAAAAAAATCAATTAAATCTCCCATTCCTGCACCCCAAAAAAAATGGGTTGCTGCGGCAGCACCACCGGAAATTCTCCGATTCAAACTCACTCCAAACACAGTAGAAATCTACCACCAGCTAATCCACTATCGGAAGAAGAGTCCGTCAAAGAAGTCCTCTCAGAAACTCCAACTATTCCAAGAGCTTTTAGAAAAAGTAACGAGCTTAGAAAGATCCCATATTCATTTCCGAAAGGCCTGGCTATGGCTATGGCTAACCCGGACGGGAAATACCAACTAGATGGCTTTTTGAAAAATCCGGCCAAGAATATTCATCCTGAAGTGCTCTCTGAAGAAGTTTCTGAGGAGGTCTGCAGCGCTCAGAGTGAATGCCTTTCTTCAGCATCTTTTTTCACCGAATTAAATGAAGAGAACGATCCCGAGATCAGGCGACGTTCTCCAATGAAAATGCGCGATCGGTCAGGCTCCGGTGATTTTAGCAGGGTAGGTGTTATCGGAAAGTCGCCGCGAGCGAAGATGAACCCGTCTCCTAATCGGGTTCGATCCGGTACTGCAAATAGAAGAGATTACGGGGAGAGCTCAGGTCGTCGGTCCGTGTCGCCGGCGATGCGTACCGGAACAGTTCAAGGGGGGAAGAAGGGTCTTGGCAGAAGCGTCTCAGCTGGTAGGAGTAGGAACGGTATGTCTTCGGATCGGGTCAAGTCCGAAATGGGCGGTTTGAAAATCGAAGATCGCAATCATCGAAGTTACAAAGAGGACCATTGGCCACCGACAACTGACGATTCGCTTGAAAATCCACTAGTTTCACTGGAATGTTTTATATTTCTGTAAATCTGATATGTATTGAGGGGCATACTGGGAAAACCCTAATGGTCATCCTGCTGGGTAGAATTAATTATCTTAGCGGCCAATCACTACCTACTTTAGCTGGGAGAAACAACTAACATATGAGTCTGAGTTTTATGAGACTGTTATTAATTCCGTCCGTTTTGTTTTTTTTTTTTTTTTTCAGAATTTGTTTTTTTTTTCTTTCAGAATTTGTTTTTTTTAACATTTATTTGTCATTTTATGTTATCAAAATACAACATCTATTATTTTTTTCAACTTCCTTAATCAACAAAGCGAAAATACTTTTGAAAGATAAATGATTGGTTGAAAAAGAAAGATCAACTTACTAGGAGAAGATGAGAGGACTTACAATATTTTAAGGGCCATGGTCCGGAGCCCTCCGAAAATCAATGAATTTAAGGATCCCACAAAATTTTCACATAATATTATATATATATATACTGTATTTATATGAACAATGAATGTATTATCCTAATAGTAGCACTCTAGTATATTAGAAAATGAGACTTGGTTTTGAATCTTACAAGCTACAATAATTTTTGTTTTTTTAAACTAGGATTATGAGCCAAATAAGTAGTTTTTTTTCCTTCCAAACTCTTTAAACTATGACTAGGAGCCAAATAAGTAGTTTTTTTCCCTTCCAAACTCATGACTATCACACACAACTTTTTTGTTTTAAGTTTTTTATATATGGTTTGCATCTTCGCTTTTTTTTCTGAAGGTCGAGACATAATTTTTTTGGACTTTCAACCTAAATTTGGACAGGAACGCTTCTGGTGTCCGTGAACGTGCTAGATAGATATTCATCTAGTTGTTTAGTGCACAATTTGGAATTTGCTCGACAGCACACGCATGTGGATATGACAAACGTTTAGGGTAGGAGTTATGTGCACTCCATGGAAAATCGTCAAATATGACATTAATCAAGTATTGTTTGGAAAATTAAACAACAGATAGTATTTTAAAAAGAAAATTAAGACAAAATTTATTTATTTTAACTAAATAACATTTAACTAACATATTCAACTTATATTTTTTTAATTCAAAATCAGAGTGTAACGTTCCATTGCATACACAATGATAAAATTGTAATAGGTCATTTGATACGTACTCAATCAAGACCAATTGAACACACAAGTTTCACGTGTCAGTAATATCATACTGACGATGGTAATAGTAGATCTTGCCACGTGTCATCGTGAAAACACCTTGGATTTAGAAGAAGAGTAAGGCGAGAACTACACTTGGGGTCAGGAGCCCCACAAGAGTAAGACCCCACCCCAGAGGAGGTTCTGCATCCATATCCCTTCCCGACTGTGACACCGCAGGCGCTTCGGTCAAGTCTGGAGGTAGGACACGCGGACCAGGTCGGGACGACCTGGTGAGCCCATCGAGAGCCGACTGGCTCTTTCCTTATGTGATAACTCACACATGCACCTATATAATAGGATAATGATGAGAGAATCCCTGGATCACCGGAAGTAAATCTCTTAATTCGAATATAATCTTACTTATCTCTTATCAGAGATAGGCACGTGATGATCCTTAGGTTTTAAGGATTCTATAACTTGTTCGACAAGAGAAGGGGCGAGACGCCTCCCTATATAAACAACCCTAAGGAACTACGAAGGGACTTGATTCCAATTTCACCGTTGGATACGTAGGAAACTTGAGAGAAACTAACTCTTGGCTCTCGCCTCAATCATACACCAATCATAATTGCCATTGCTTTAACTCTTGCTAAAGTCGTTTACAGAGGTTAATTGAATCTATAGGTGATATCCGACATCATCAATTGGCGCTAGAAGGAGGGTTTTTTTCAATGATTTAATCAAGAGATCGCGATGGCACCACCGAAAAATACCGGAAAAAGACTCAGATAAATGCAACAGAGAGCGCCGGAGAGGTAGATCCAATCGCTACCACTAGCCAACCGCAAAACCAACCAGGAGGAAGTATCGGCGAGATCCAAAGACAAGAGCCTTGCTGAAGCGCTACGCAATCTGGGCGTACCGGCGTTCAAAAGCGTCTTTGGCCTAGCCAAAAAGGCGCGAAGAGAGAAGCCCGAAAAAATAACGACCCTAAGGGTAACTTGATGAATAAAGAGGATGAGGAGAAACTCTATCCTCCACCTCCCATGCACGGCAAAAGCGGAGTTAACGCTGTGCCCAGAGGTCGCTCGGGCGGAATTAGATGGAATTCTAGGTAGGAGAACGGATGATCTTTCGTTCGAGTCACCATTCTCGGAGCAGATTTTGAATTACCCACGCCCGGAGAGGTTTAAGATACCCAAGCTGGAAGCATACGACGGCACAAAGGATCCCAAGGACCATCTCTTTCAATACCCGACGTACATGAATTTGGATTGTGCAAACAAGAGATGAAGTGCAAAGCCTTTCCGGCCTACTTACGGGCGGGGCTCGTGAGTGGTTCCGAAACTACCACCCCAATCCATTGGAAATTTTGAAACCTTGGCAAGAAGGTTTTTGCAAGCTTTGTCACCGCCAAACCATTCCAGGAGGAATGTTACTTACCTCCTCACTAGTCGTCAGAAGAAAGAAGAGACGGTGCTGCAATACTTGAAACGATTCAACGAGGAGTCTAGGCAGGTCGGGAATGCAGAAGAGCACCTCTTGATCACCTCTTTCGTAGCAGGTCTACGAGAAGGTCGATTGTACGCTAAGTTAAACGGCCGAATTCCAAAGTCAATGGACGAATGCATGGATCTAGCCTATAAACACTGTCAGGGTGAGGAAGCTAACCGCCTAAAGAGGGAGTCGGAAGGCCCCAAGAAAGACAGACCGGATGACAGATCTGACAGAAAGCGTAAGCCGGTATGGGACCGAGTAGCTACACCTGTAACTGACCGACTCGGGAAGAAAGGGGCCCTTCAAGAAAGGGATTTTATCCCTCTGAATAGATCACATGAGCAGGTCCTCGCTATAATGCAAATTAAGGCATTGCCTGAACTCCACCTCCTATGAGGGGTCCCCGGGAAAAAAACGGATCAGACTAAGTACTGCAAGTTTCATGAAGACATTGGTCATGACTCAGAGAATTGCAGAGATTTACAAAGGGAAATAGATGCTGCTGTAATGAAAGGGAAGCTTGATGAGGTCATAGATAGGTCCCATAATCCCGAACCTAGAGGAAGACGAGAGTACAAGAGGAGAAATTTCGGCCACGATCGAAATGATGATTACAGGCGAAGAAGGAACCGTCTCCAGGGCCTGAAGGGCAGCCAGATAATCGTCCTGTCAATACCATTAATACCATCTCGGGTGGTCTGAGCTCATCATCCCGGCCTGAGGAGGAGAATGGTCGCCGGACAACTACCACCGCAGACTCAGGAAAGAGACAGAGGTTGTCCGGGGAGGTAATTTATGGTCCTCGGGACCCTCTTCCCCTGGTCACCAATAACGAAGGATTAGTTATCGAGGTGGTAATCAATAAACATATTGTGAAGCGTATCTGTGTGGACACAGGGAGTGCCGTCAATGTCCTATATTACAATGTGTTCCAGTCAATGAAGTTGAAAGATGCAGAGTTAACACCTGTCTCATCCCCATTATTTGGGTTTGCAAGACCACCGGTCCATCCTACGGGTATGATCAGGCTACCTACTACCTTCGGAAGAGCACCTCGAGACAGGATCATAATGGTGGATTAAGTAGTCGTGGCTCCGCTTGGCCTACAACGTTATTATGGGGCGACACTGCCTCTGATAGATCTACGAGCGAAGATCTCCTCGGCTCACATAAGTATGAATTTCTCAACGTTGCATGGGACAACGAAATTAAAGGTGACGTCGAAACAGCCATGAGTGGTTACACGGGCCGAGGGAGAGACTATCTTCTTTTTCCGGCAAAGCCCGGTCGCTTCTTCTCATTCTTCCTGATTGTCATTCACGTCTATCCATTCAACTTCACCAGAGGAGTCATCAGGGTGTCCAGACAAGAGTTGAGCCGAGGTGGGGGTCAAGAGGGTTCCAGCGGCCCGGAGAAGTTTCGGTTCTACATTTTCCTGCTGTTCAGTTTCCTGGGTGGTCTCGCTGGGGTTGACTGGATGGGCCACTTCGTCATCAACATCCTCCAACAGCTCGGCAAAGGAAGACACTGTCAAGATAAGTAACAGAAAATGTTAGAAAATATTTTTACAAACCGCAAAGTATGAAAAAGAGCAAGTATAAAAGCCCTACATATCTTGTACTCTCCCTTATCTAATTCCTTGTATGGGTCAGGACCTGCCGTGGCAGCTGAGCAGCCAAGATCAACTTAGAGGAATACTTCTTCGCTTTGATATACACGCTTTTTTTTGCGAATATCATCTAGCAGTTTCTTGTCCACGCTACCGGTCATGGATCACTTTCCAGGTCAGACGAGTTCCACCTGCCTAGGTTCCGAGTCACCTCGGGGCAGATAAAAAATAATCTGGTCTTCCAACCCTTGTAGGAGGTCTCTCCCGGCTTAGTAAATTGAACGTCTGACATGAAATCTCCCCGACGTGGGAAGCAGTAATATCCGGCTTGCCCGGGTACCTGTTTGCGCTGAAAGAACAGTCAGAATGTTTGGACCTTAAAAGGGATACAGCGCGCACTCGCACTAAATGGCGGCTTCACTATTGCCCTTATGCCATTCGGTGCGATCCGAGCCAACCCTAGATCGTAGTGCTCCGGAGACACCTGAACGGCCGGACAGATCAGAAATCTCAAACCGCACAAAAGTTGCTCTCTATAAACGGCATAGTACCCGGCCGGGGCCTGATAGGCATAAACGCCAGGGGCAGGAACAGTAGGTTTGAAAAGTGGGTTCACCAGATTATATTGTTTACAGATGCGGGCTACATCCGTAGCGTTTAACTTGGTGTCGATACCATGGCAGGCTGCCTGAGATTTCAGAGCCATGTATGCCTTCAGAGTAAGGACGAATTTAGAAGATGAAGAAGAAGGGGGAGGATTGAAAAAGGAGAGAACAGATCTCTCGTGATTGACTCCGGTGGGGGCAGTTTCTTTTTCCGATTCTGACTCTGACTCGAATAAGGCCTCTATGGAACTATCAGTGAGAATTATTAGTTCGCTCATACAATAGGAAAAGAATTAAAGAAATGAGACAAGAAAACTTACTTGTATGAAGAAACTGGAGAAATGGAAGAATGGAATGGCAACCGTCCCCGACTTTACGCTTGATTTAAATGGTAACGTCTGAAAGGACGTGATAAGACCAGGAGTTATAAACCCTAAAAATAATCTGGGGAAAACCGCTCCATTATTAGAACGGGAGTTAAAAACGCTTCATTTTTTGTGTCCGTCATGACAGAGTAATAACGGCAACGGTGCCACATGCCAAGACAACCATCCCACTCCAGTTGACTAAGCTGCACTCTGCGTCAGGTCTGCCCAGCTTCCTAAAGGTTGGCCAGACCTAGGGGGCTTATGACGATGGTAAGAGTAGATCTTGCCACGTGTCATCGTGAAAACACCTTGGATTTAGAAGAAGAGTAAGGCGAGAACTACACTTGGGTTCAGGAGCCCCACAGTAGTAAGACCCCACCCCATGAGGGAGGTCTGTCCATATCCTTCTTGACCAGGACACTGCAGGGCTGTTCGGTCAAGTCTGGAGGTAGGACACGCGGACCAGGTCGGGACGACCTGGTGAGCCCATCGAGTGCCGACTGGCTCTTTCCTTATATGATAACTCACACATGCACCTATATAATAGGATAATGATGAGAGAATCCCTGGATCACCGGAAGTAAATCTCTTAATTCGAATATAATCTTACTTATCTCTTATCAGAGGTAGGCACGTGATGATCCTTAGGGTTTAAGGATTCTATAACTTGTTCGACAAGAGAAGGGGCGAGACGCCTCCCTATATAAACAACCCTAAGGAACTACGAAGGGACTTGATTCCAATTTCACTGTTGGATACGTAGGCAACTTGAGAGAAACTAACTCTCAGGCTCAGTCTCAATCATACACCAATCATAATCGCCATTGCTTTAACTCTTGCTAAAGTCGTTCTAGAGGTTAATTGAATCTATAGGTGATATCCGACATCATCACATACATAAAGAATAGAAGAATTAAAAACAAAAACGCAGAAATCGATAAAAAGCAATGAATATATAATTGATCAAATTCATACCTGAAAAGACGGAATAATATTGATGTTCGGAGCAGAAGTCCACTGTTGTGCCAGTGGGGCTTTTTTTTTTTCTTTCCCTTTGGATGCCAGTGGAGTTTTCTATACAGTAGTGATATATCCACTACACTTTCAACCACAACATCTTACACAACACAATCAACACCACATATTCTGTTGGGACCCATCACAAAAAATAATTCATCACTTTAATCCATGACTACCACTTGTGTAGTGGTTTGTGCACTACACAAATGTAGTGCACATATCGTTATTCTTTTCTATATGAACAATACCTCACGTTTCACAACAAACTATAGTCACCGATATTAACAGAAAATCATATATATTATTACAAAATCTCAAAATAAAAGTACAAGCTCCAATCCACTAATAAAAAAGCTACATGCCAACAGCGAGTCTACTCTCTATGTAATACCTCAATGATGATGTCAAAAATATCACCAACAAGTTTGAGAGGATTTAACGATGGATATCTGGTTAAAACGGATGATTTCTCCGGTGTTTGCACGGCGGCGCTCAAGAACAAGATAAAGAAAATATTGTGTTTTGGGGGGATTATGAGCTGAGCCTGAAGGGCTGCCTACGTACCCTTTGTAAGGGGTCAATCCATGCGTAGTTCTAGAAAAAATGAGAGAGCCCCTTGTAATGGAGGTGAAGGTGATATTTATAGAGGCCTGGAGTCAAGTGAGTGGCGAGTAGGACAAATGCTTGGCGATCATGAGCCTGAAGGTCAAAGCCCTTGGCGGGCGAGAGAGCCTTCAAGCGGCGTAGAGCCTTCGTGGGGCGTAAAGCCTTTGGCGGGCAGAGAGCCTACGTCTAAGAGCGTCGTACATGAACTTTGTTGCTTAGTTGTGTTGGGTTTGTTTGCGTTGAAGGATGGCGAGCTGGAGGGGCGAGCGGGTCAGCCCCTCAGTGCTTTGAATCGAGCTAGCTGTTTACTGCTTCATTCCTATTGCCTTGGCTAATGATGAGGATCGTGATAGCGTGAGGCGGAGCTGAGCCGTGGATCCTGTACATTACTGGGCTTGTCTCTTTTCTGGATTTGGCAGGGCTTTTCCGATTTTGGCATATCAATGGACCCCTACTCCTTGAGCTCTTCACTGTACTTGTGAGAGTCATGGAGTAAGTTTGTAGATGACTTGATGTACCGTTTGCCTAGATGACAGTTGTAGAGTGATCTGTTGTCATAGCGTAAGGCTCATTTAGTTTGTTCGTGTTGTGCTTATATGGAGAACAGACAGAAGATTTGCTCGAGTGTGAGCTCCAAATATGATGCCGAGCTAGAGTCAGGCTTATAAAAGATTCGCTCGAGGGCGAGTTCCAAATATGATGCCGAGCTGAAGTCGGATTTATAGAAGATTCGCTCGAGGGTGAGCTCTAAGTATGATGCCGAGCTAGAGTTGGGCTTATAAAAGATTCGCTCGAGGGCGAGTTCCAAATATGATGCCGAGCTGGAGTCGGGCTTATAGAAGATTCGCTCGAGGGCGAGCTCTGAGTATGATGCCGAGCAAGAGTCAGGCTTATAAATGATTCGCTCGATGGAGAGTTCCAAATATGATGCCGAGCTGGAGTCAGTCTTATAGAAGGCTCGCTCGAAGGCGAGTTCCAAATATAATGCCGAGCTGGAGTCGGGCTTATAATGCCGCCCTATGAAGCGGACGGGCTTAGGCAGCTTTTATGGCTTAAAGCGACTTGCTGTAGGGGCCGCGCTATGAAGAGGATGGACTCGGAAGCCATGCTATTAAGCTGACGGGCTTATGTGCCGCGCTATGAAGCGGTCTTATGGTGCCACGCTTTTAAGCGGATGGACTTGTGATGCCCCGCTATTAAGCGGACGGGCTTGTGTGCCACGCTATGAAGCGGACGGGCTTATGATGGCTTTATGTGGAAATTAACCTTAGCCTTTTAGTGGCTTTAAGTGGCGGATAGCCTTAGCCTTTTGGCGGCTTTAAGTGGCGGATCGCCTTAGCCTTTTGAGGGTCGTATGAGGTGGATAGCCTTGACCTTTTGAGGGTTGTAATGTCTCTTTGTGCCGCGCTATTAAGCGGACGGACTTATTGTTGGTGAAGAGAAAACCAATTTTGATGACGAGTTGATCTTTAGAGAGTTTCAAAAATAAGAAGGCTCGTCCCGCCACTTTTGGTAGGGAGAGTTCCAAAAATAAGATAGCTCGTCCCGCCACTTTATGACGGGAGAGTTCCAAAATTAAGATAGCTCATCCCGCCAATTTAGGATGGGAGAGTTCCAAAAAAAAAATCCGATGAGAGCCTGTATCTGTTGAATAGGTGTCCTAAACCCAATCGGGTCAGACCGGATCCGATCGGGTCGGGTCATTTTCAGTCTATTTTAGTTCATGTAATAACTTTATTATGATTAATAAAAGCACTTTTGGTATTATATACTTTGTTTATCTTTATGAACCAATTATGTTATTGAATATATAGTAACGTCCTTAGTATTAAACTGTGATAGAGAAACCATGATAGTGATTATGGTTGACGAGATCTCTAATCACCTTAATAGGTTTGATACTTAAAAGTCTCTAGTCTTGTGTACTGTCAAACAAGACATTGATAGTATGATTGGACTAGCAGATATTGGATGTCTTCTATCTTATTGAAGATAGAGGTAGATCTTGTCTATCAAAGTGTAGAGACGCTTGGACTGTATGTGGACATGTATTAGAGAATGCGTACATTAGACTGGTCCACTTACATTAAGTGTCGCAGTATGTGGTAGTTGTGTAATTATCCTGAGACCGGAGTCTTTATGGCATCACAGTGTGGATTGTCATGTTTTGACGCTATTGAGGTCTCCCCTAGCCATGGGGCGATCATGCGGTAGTGCTCAGGAATGATATTGAAGCATGAGTAGGATACATGTTTGTTCGTCCGGAAATCACGTATCCTATTAGTAGGAGTGAATATCCGAAATGGCCTTCTTATAAGGAATGTCTAGCTTTCGTGAATCTTTACAAAGTGAGAGTAAATGAGTTATTCCGAGAGAGGATGATATTCTAATTATAAGATACGATCGTTGATGTACTGACACTCGAGAAACGATTCTATGGATATTGTAACAGCGATATGATTGTATTTATACGGTAACTGTTTCACATGAACGGTAGTAGTCATCGCTTTTGACTCTTCCGATGATTGGGGGTCACGGTATGTTGCTAGACTCTATTTCGTGATCATTAGGAATGAAGGGAATTTTCGTAATTTGCAATTTGTGTCTACGGCCAACATATTCGGAAGCCTATCGGGTCACACACATAAGAACATCTAGCCGGATTAAAAATCAGTTATAGCGATAACCAAATAAGGAAAGTTTATCTCGACTATAAAGTGTTATAGTGATTAAATTGATGTGGTGGTATTTATTTATTATGAATAAGTTAAATACAAGATATCAATTATATTGATTAATTAAAGAATATTCCGGATGCCAATTTATGGTTATAGTCAAGGCAGATACACTAGTGTATATGATACACTTGGATTGTGCAATTTAATTAATGGTATTATCATATATTAATATTAGATATTAATAGATTTGTGAAAAATAGATTTATGGTAATAAGATAAAGATAGTCAATATTAGATATTGACAATATCTTGGATTTATTTAATATGAGATATTAAATTAAATGAGATAAATATAGATTATCTATTTTCCTTATTTTATTAGTAAAATGTTTTCTTTCTCATTAATCTACGCAGAAGCTTTTCCCAATCAGATTGGGAGACATCTGGGGCGCCACACTCCCTATATAAGAAAAGGGTTGGCTAGCTCTTTTGTACATCACAATTAGAAGAGTTCTAATTTATAGAATAAATCGAGAGCTTCTTAGAAAGTGATTTAGAGAGAGAAAATGCCGGTCTAGCAAACTGATTTTTCTAGTAGCTATCCAATAAGGATTCCGGTGAGGTGCTCATGTGGATATTGATAGAGGCTGGACACGTGGATGGCTTACGCGCATTACTACTCTCCTTAGACGGTCAAAGCGTCGATCTTTTAGATCAAACAAGGTAATCGGCGTCTACTACAACGTGTTTATTGTATTAAACGGAGTCGATCTTGGGATCGAAAATCAAATTTTAATTTCCGGTAAACTAGTTGATTTCCTAACAATATCTTGAGAGCTCAGAACTTGGAGAGCTTGAGGGCTCAGAACTCGGAGAGCTTGAGAGCTCAGAACCTGGAGAGCTTGAGAGCTCGAACCCGAGAGAGCTTGAGAGCTCAGAACCCATAGAGCTTGAGAGCTCAGAACCCATGTAGAGCTTGAGAGCTCATTTTGGGGTGCTCATTTCGCACCCCCATTTTATACCTGTGAATCTGTGGTGAACATAATGGTCATGATGGTGACATTTACTCTTCTGATCGTAACTTTAACTTGTGGCCGCATTTCAGCCTTTGAATGTATATTTGCTTTGTTTCTTGCAATGATTTTTCCAAGAGTTTTTGAGTTTGTATCTTTATTTTTGCACGAAATATTCCCATCTTTTGAGTCCGTAGTTTGGGTCCACTAGCCGGTATATGCGGGCATACGCCCCCTTGTTTTTGGCGAGGTTGAGAGCGCTGAGTATCCATCTCGCTAAAAATAACCGAATAGTAAAAAAACCGGACTTATTGTTGCCGGATCTTCAATCTGAATTGAAAATTCTGATGTGTGGCCCCCTTGTTTCAAGCAAGGTCGTTTCAGGCTTGGTTGAAATAAATGTCGAATTCGGGTCATTCACCTTTGTTTGAAAATATCCACCCGCGGCCCACTTGTTTCAAGCAAGATTGAGGGCGAAACTTGGTTGAAATAAGTGTTGAGTCTGCGCAATCATATGTCTGTTTGAAAATCTCCACTCTCGGCCCCATTGTTTAGGACAAGATTGAGATTGCGAGTAACTTGTCCAGGGAGATTGTAAATAGAGAGCTTGTTGTTAGAGAGCTCGTAATAAGAGAGCTCGTTTGATAGAGAGCTTGTAATAAGAGAGCTCGTTGATAAAGAGCTTACAATAAGAGGATCGTGTCTCCAGCGGCCTCACACAGGGGCGGCCTCATATCCGGCGAGCTTATGTTAGGAGAGCTTGACCGCTCGTGCTTAGAGAGCTCAAAATTGGAGTGATCGTAATCTTATCAACTCTTTTGGTCTTGGCCTTTTTCAAATTTCCCGCTGTTTGTAATAATCTTTATTTTTCCGCACCTAATTTGTGGCCGCTGATTTGGGCTTTGAATGCATGTTTACTTTGTTTTTTGTAATGATTTTCCAGGTATGTTGTGTTCTGTTGGTCCCTTGAAAAGGCTTTAGTTAAGTTTAGGGGGGGTGAATAAACTTAACTCTTAAAACTTTTGGAGTTAACAAACTCAAGAAAAGTCGGTAAGAGTTCTTTGATTGCTCAAGAGATCTGGCCGGCAGATAAATATTACTGAATTTGTTGCAGCGGAATATATTCAAATTAAGCCATATTACTTGTTGTTTAGATATGATGCTAATTATTAGATACTCATCAGTGTAAGTGTGATTCAGCTGCTAGTTTCAGTAAGTTGATGTGATCAGTTTACTATATGCAGAAATTAAATGCAGAAAGTAAGTAGGTAAATTTTATAGTGGTTCCAGGTGGTGTAATCATGTCAGTCCACTCTACTCCTGTGATGTTGGAGGAAAATCACTAGAGATCTTTGAGGTTGCAGTTACAAAAATCCCTAAGCTGTCTGTCCTTCACCAATAACTATGGCTTCACAAACTGAACACTTGAAATAGGTAGAATTGCTGCTCCAAAGTATTCCACTGGTCCTTGAAGGGTAGGATTGCCTCTTCACCAGCTCCACCACAAGCAACAGTTCTTGACACCTAAGTGCTTCTCTGTCATGAACAGGTTTCTTGTAAAAGAAGGTTTGAATCAAGTGAATGATTCAACAGTCAGCAGCTTGATCAAGATGAAATGATTAGCAGCTTGATATCTTCAAGTGTTTAGACTTGATGTAACTTGATAGTAGATTACACTTGAAGAGTTTTCTGGATCAGTAGCTTTAAGGTCAGTAAAGTCAGCAGGGTGATTTCATGATAATAAACTTGATAGCTTAAGATAAATTGTTATTTTTCATCACATGTATTTGAATAAGGAGTCTTTTATTTATAGGTGAGAATCCTGTGACTTATGTTTGAAATTCAAACATAGCCGTTTCAGATTTGTCCCCATCTTGACATGCTTTCTGTCCCTGTACATAGTACTGACAATGTCAGTTTGCTTTTTGACAGTTTTCAGTCTGTCCACCCTTTGACTTGTGTCCATTGGATAAAGCTCTGAATCTTTCTAACATTCTTTTAATCTTGACCATTGATTTGTTGACAATATCAAGGTTTGTAATCCATCCTTATCCTTGTAATCTTCCAATGTAACCTTTGATTAAATCGAGATTTACATTCAATGATTCTGTGTATGTAAGTCTCACTAAATGCTTGTCGATCGGCTTGTTCAAGTTCTTTGTGTTTATAAAACACTTCACCATCGTCTTCTATCTAACTTTTTATTGTGAAGTTAGAGTACACCAATTTGAACATAACTAAGTTCCAAACATCACTTAACTTATGGAACTCAGACCTTGTACACAGGGTATATGCAATCAGTTTAGGTCATCACACACTTCCTTAAATTCTGATTCCATATCCTTGAATTGAAATACTAAGTTTGATCCCTTAGCCTTCAATAACTGAGTTTGAACCCTCGGCCTTCAATCTTCAACAGGTTCCTAACTAGTCTACTGACCTAGTTACCTTACTGACCTAGACAGGTCTGCTGATAAAGTCAGCTGAGCTCAGTACAACGCTTGTTTGATCAAATCTATACAAAGATCAAACTCTAATAAACCTATACATTTGATCTAGACATCTTTTTTCTTTTGCTCTATAACAACTAGTCAGTCACTCATCATTAAAACTTAAAATAAGTCCAACAATTTCCCCATTTTTAGTGATGATGCCAATACCCTCCTTACAGCAAAGCAAAAAGATAAAAACAAAAACATAATAAATTCAGTCATTTCTCATTATAATCATTTGTTCAACATTATTACAAACTAGGATCAGCAGAAAGAGATAAACAGTGTAAGTATGATGATGCTAGTTCCTGCCTTTGTCTTTCTCTTTCTTCTCATAATACTCCATGATTTCTTTGACTACATTCTGCATCCATTGATTTTCAATTGGGGAAAAGTCAATACAATGATTCAGATCTTTCCACCACTTCCAGGATTCTGGTAGAGTTAATCTTATGTTGTGAACATTGAAGCCCTGTCTCATGTAGAAGTATTTGAATTCATCCAGTGAATTCTTTGTTGATTGAACAGTTCCCAATCTACCTCTTCCACCTCTGCCTCCTCCTCCACCTCTAGTATAAGCTCTCATAGCTTTGACCCTTGTTTCCCAAAGCTTCATTCCTAAAAAGGAATCCAGACCCTCAAAATATCCCATGCAATTGTAAGGTCTTTTCTTTCCATAGTATAGCTGCTTATATTCCTTCAGGAGGTCATCAGTCCAATCAATCCTCGCCAGTGTAGGTTTCCTGAACTCATTAATATCAGCCTCCCATTTCTTCTTTGCAAAGATCCTTGCAGCTTCCTTTGCTTCTGCTGTAAGGCCCTCTTCCCTCTTATTGACATCATCAACAAACCGGGACAGTAGATCATGAACACATTCCTGTGTGATCACTAAGTTAGCAAGTTGACCTTCCATAATATCTGCTCTTGTGTCAATCAGTAGTGATCCTTCCTTCCATAGTTTGTTCCAGCAGATTTAACCTCTCAAAGGTGACCTTAGGATCCAATGCAAAGAGTTGAGGTGTTACAAGAGGTTAGCCACAGTAGGCTTGGGTACCTCAGCAAGCTTGTCAAGCTTTTTGTGTAATGAGGCAAACTGTTCATTCAAGAATTTATCTCTGTATGCATTTCCCTGTTTTATACCTCTCACATCTTTGGTCAAGTCAGCAAGTGCATATTGAGTAGAGGTTATATTGAAAGAAACAGTTTCAGTAGTTCTTCCTCTATTTTCCACCAAATTCATTAAATCTTCAAATATTTGCTCTTGTCTATTGAGTTGAATTCTTAACTGTGTAATGTCATCTCTGACTGCCCTCAACTCATCCAAAACATGTGATGGTACAACACCAGCCATGCCTCCACCCATAGGTCCAATAGCATCATCAGCAGGTTCTTCAACATTGTAATGTGCCCTTTGTGTGCTGACAACCAAGGCTCCTGTCCTATCCCATCCAGCAGGATCATGACCTTCTTCAACCACATCTCCAAAGATGTCTTCCAAGATAGGATCTTATGCAGGTTGAGGTTCCAAAACATGTTCCTCCTCAAAAATTGGTACATGTGCCTGTTGAGGTTCATCATCAACTCCTTCTTCCTCAGGCACTTGGAACTCCTCATCACTAAAATCATAATCCAGCAGCTGTTCATCCTCATCAACAACATTCTGCTGACTATCCTTTCCTTCAGTAGCCTTAGCTTCAGAAAACTGCACTACACTGACAGGTGTTTCAGCAACCTGTACTATAACAATCTTTTCAACTAGTGCATGGGTTTCCTCCAAACCCATTGTAGGTTCCAACCTTTGTCCAGTGTTTGTCTGATCCTCAAGCACTGCACTCTCCTGTTCCAACTCAGTATTCAGTCTTTGTTTGTTTCTCAAAGAACTCAACCACCTCAGAATGTGTGGGTGATTCCTCCAAACCCATCACCAAATCCAATCTCTGTCCTAACACTGTTTGTTCCTCAGTGATTAGAAGCCTCTCTTCAACAAAAACAAAAGGAAAAATAGCCAAATTTTCCTTTAGCATTCCTCTGACATCAGCAATCTTCTGCAGTTGGTCTCCAACTTGAGTTAAGGTATCCTGAGTGTCAAACCACTCCTGATATTGAGCTGAATCTTTAGAACTGATGTCAGGCTCACTATGTGCAATTACCATTTCCTCATCCAAGTTGTCAGTTTGCTGACCATTAGAATGTGCATCAGATTCCACACCTAGTAAGGTGTCAGCCGTACTGACCAGCCTGTTATCTCTAAGATTTATTCCATCATTTATTAGAGCCTCCAATTCATCTATGGTTAAATCCTCTAGATCTTTATCCATATTATCACCTGTTTTCCTCAATGAGACTTAACAAAGATCGAGGGTCGATCTGCTTTGTTTCTCAAGAGATCCTTGACCAGTTGCTTCAACAGTTGTTTCCTTGGCCATTCCACTGGATTCCTCAGGGAACATAGGATGATCATCATCAGAGTCAGACGATGAAGAGTCATCACTATCTGGTGTATTCTTAGGATCCTTAAACATAATTTTAGCACTTTTCTTCCTTCTTCCAAGAGTCCATTAGCCTTGTCTGCAAAGAAAGTTGTATCCACCAATTCTAGTAGAATTTCCACACCCAACCGATCAAAGGCCCATTCTTCAAATCCACTCATTTGATCAGCAGCTGGTTTTTGTCTCTTGTAGAATCCAAACTTCCATTGAAAATATTTTTGCACCTTTTTAAAGTTGGGATCTATCTTCTCTTTCTTTGATTTCTGTTCCCTCCTTTCATATGGCATTGAAGGCTTCTTTAGGGTAGATTGCTCAGCCTGTTGTCCTCCAAAGGCATTAACAAGGTGAGCCAATGTATCTATAGCAGATACAAGCAGGTCAGTAGGTTATTAAGGTTGTACATTTGTACCTACCACCTCCAACTGTTCCACACTAGGTTCCCCCTGACTTGTATGTGTATCAGTAAGGTCTGTAGTAGTGTGTTCTTCCCCCTGATTTGTAGCATCAATAGCAGGGTCAGGAACAGGTTCAACAACTTCCACAGCAGGGTCTGGTATAACAGTCTGTTGTGACTCTGCAGTTTTTTGCTCAACAAAAAATTCTCTAGCCTCAGTAGGCTCATCACCTTGTACAGGTGCTTCTTCTACAACACTTTCAGCTTCCTTTTGGGCCTCAAAAACTCTTAATTCTTTTCCCTTTCCATGCCTTTTCTTTTTCACAACCTCCGTCATTCTCTTTGCAGGTTGTTCAGTTTCAAGATCCTTGGCAGCTTTCCTCTTTCTTGAGTCTTCTTTAATCGCTTCTCAAAACTCCAAAGCAGCAGCTCTCTTTGTAATTCCAAAGAGCTCGTGAGCCTTATCATCAACTGGAACCTCAGTAGATTCAGCAGGGTCTACTGATTGCTGCCTTGACTTCTTAGGCTTTAACATCTCAGTAATTTTCCTTGTATCAGCAACCTTTCACTTCTTAGCAGCCTTCTTAGGTGCAGTAGGTTGTGCAACTTGTTTAACCAGCTCACCACCAGCACCATCATCTCTATCACTGCCACTTTCTGTTTCTTCAGCATCTAAATCTTCATCATCATCCAAACTAGGTATGAGATAATTGATTTCCTTTTTGTATCTGGACTTGTTGGTCCCTTGAAAAGGCTTTGGTTAAGTTTAGGGGGGAGGGTGAATAAACTTAATTCTTAAAAGTTTTGGATTTAACAAACTCAAAGAACTTCAAAGAAATTGCTTTGATACTTGATAGAGTCTGCGACACTCGATAGTCTCAGATCGTTGAGTTTACTGAATTTGTGCAGTGGAATATTATCAAAAATTAAGCCTTATTACTTGTTGTTAAATATGATACCAAGTATTAGATACTCAGTAGTGTATGTGTGTGAATTCAGTTGCTAGATTCATTAGATTGATGTGTTAGATAAACTAAGTGCAGAATATAAATGCAGAAAGTAAGTAGTGCAGATTTTATAGTGGTTCCGTGTGGTGTAATCCCGCGCCACCCACTCTTCTCCTGTGATGTTGGAGGTAATTCACTGAGATCTTTGATGTAGCCATTACAAAAATCCCTAAGTTGCTTGTCCTTCACCAATAATTATGGCTTCATAAACCTAACACTTGGAACAGTAGGATTGTTGCCCAAAGTCTTCCACTGGTCCTTGAAGGGTAGGATTGCCTCTTCACCACTCCACCACAACCAACAGCCTTTTCACACCCAAAGATGCTTCACTCTCTTCAAGATATATTTCTTGTAAAAGAAAGATTGAATCAAGTAAGTGATTCAACTTTTCAAGCAATTTTGATCAGATGATATGATCAGCAGCTTGATGTCTTCAAGTGTGTAAACTTGATGCAGCTTGAATTCAGATTACACATGAAGATATTCTCTGGATCAGTAGCCTTATGCTCAGTAGGGTCAGCAGGGTGTTTTTCTTGATTAGAAATCAAGCTCGGGATTATCTCATTTTTCTCTTAATGTTCATCTCTTGTATCTCGAATTAGGAGTCCTCTATTTATAGGTAGGAGTCCTTGTGATTTATGTTTGAAATTCAAACATAGCCGTTTCAGATTTGTCTCCATCTTGACTTTCTTTTTTATCGTTCCTAGGGTCGACAATCGCGATTCCTTTTGATAGTTTACATCATCCATCATTTGACTTGTAACCATTGGATAAAGGTCTGAATCTTTCCAACGTCCATTTGATCTTAACCATTGATTTGTTTGATAAAATTAGAGGTTGTTAGTTGTCCCTTCTTTGTAATCTTCCAATGTAGCTTTTGATTAAATCGAAATATGTGTCCAAAGAGTTCCCCGAGAACATAAGTCCAAAGAGTTCCTTGCAATGTTTGATCCAAAGAGAGTTATCCTCTCAAAGATTTTAGGATCCAAAGATACCGGTTGCGGTGTTCCAAAGAGACTCACCACACAAGAGCTTAGGTGTCTCAAAGCAAGCTTGTCAAGTTTCGATGAATGGATGTAAATTGGTCTTTCAGAAACTTGTCCTTCAGTGTATTTCCTTGCTTGATCCCCTTCACATCTTTAGCAAGGTCAGCAAGAGCATATTGAGTGGAGGTTATATTGGAAGCAACAGTTTCAATGGTTCTTCCTCTATTCTCCACTAAGTTCATCAAGTCTTCAAATCTCTGCTCTTGCCTGTCAAGTTGAGTTCAAAAATTTGCAATGTCATTTCGATACCCTCAACTCATCCAATACATGTCTGGTACCCCATCAGCCATTCCTCCATCAACAGGGCTCTTCTACATTGTATTGTTGCCTCAGTCTGCTGATAACTGTTCGGTAAAAACGAGTTTTACAATTTATAACCGAAACACCCCAAGTATAAGGATCTGTAGTAAAGGATGTTATCGGGTCGTCCTAAGGGAGTGGAACGTTTATCGAATTCAAATATAAATCTATATCAATTATGTCACGATTATAAACTAAACTACTAAACTAAGGCTGAAACTAACTAAAACCTAAACCTAAGAATTAAAACTAGAACAAGAATAAAAACAAGCAGAAAATAAGAAAATAGAAAGATGGACGAGCGTTCACTTTAATGAACGAGCGTCTGGAAACTAAATCTACTGGACGAGCGTCTGCTATTGCGGACGAGCGTCTAACTACGAACTGAAGCAGAAAAGTGCAGGAAAACAGCAGGAAACTAGGGTTTATAAAACTAGAACTTACACTAAACTTAATCTAAACGGTTTGATTAAAACAATTAAAGGAAAACACAGCGAGGCGACTAGATTCCACCCATCAACCAACAATCCCAACTAGATGGTGATTAAGAAGACATAGTTTTTAGTAGTGATTTAGTCACGAATTCAATTGAATTTCTACAACCAAATTCTAGGGTTTCGTTCATCTTTTCAAACAAACTAAACATGCAATCAAAACTCAATCACAAGATTGTTTCCAAACTTTTTACTCAACTAAACATGCTTAATCTCTTATAACATGAATAATTGCATTACTTTGAACAAAATAGAACTCAAATAATATACTTTCATATAATCATTCAAGCATAAAATAAACCTAGATCGTTTCATCAAATCTTAATTCAATAAAACTTAAACAATACAAAATAGATCCAAAGTAATGAAAAACTATGAATTAAACTCACTAAACATCAAGCATCGAACTCCTCTAGTTGGTTGTGTTGATAATGGGCTTACTCCGTCGACTCACTGCAAGGTTTTTAGCCAACAATCATGTTGAATATGATTGTTGGATTGGAGATTTGTATCTCTATGGAATTAGGGTTCTGGCCGCAGCTTTTTGGTGTGAAAGTGCGATCTCAATGATGTGTAAATCGTGTCCCCCCCTTTACGGTTTAAGGGCTGCTGTATTTATAGAGTTTTAAGTCGGCTGTGACTAAGTCGGCAACGGACGCTCGTCTGAATATCCGGACGCCCGTCCATAATGCCTGGACGCTGAGTAAACGCTCGTTCATCCTCCGTCTGAACTCTCTGAATGTAAAATACGATTCGACGCCGCATGGGCGCCGATTCACTTCGACGCTTCTTTAAGATCAGTAGACGCCCGCTTGAATCTTTGAGGATCGGATCTCTTCATCTTTATCCAATTTCGCAAGCCAATTCCAACTCTATCTCTTATAATTCGACTTGAGCTTCATTTATCCTCATTATATGCACGAAAATTAACTCCTACATGATAAATAAACAACGCAAAAATGTAATAAAATCCAAATAATAATAATTCCATTAAATTAAACACTTAAAATCATCAATTTTGCATACAACCCTCTTAAAATCATCTTTATTAAATAATTACACTTAAACCCTTAATTCTTATATAAATTACGCAAATGTGGGGAAAATAATAATGAAATAAACCTTTAATAATCATATAAATATGGCCTTAACAACTCCCCACACTTAACTTTTTTGTACGTCCTCGGCAAAACAATCAAAACTATAGCTCAACTTTCATGCAATCCACATAGATCTCTAACTCACGTAACAAAAGATACAACAACTATAGCAAATGATACCATCACAGAGAGATAGATTCGGTGTAAGTGTGACAAGCCGTTCTCAATCTTAACAAGCCTTTCAAAGAAATATCCTTTCAAAAATCCAATGACTATCCTAGGTACAGCATAAATAATAGCTCCACTCAAGCCTTCCCACGCACTCAAAGAGGATAATCCCTACAAAGATATCATGCGGTTTATACTGGGTATAAGATCCATGATAACAAAGACTTAACTTTTATTTTCAATTTCTTCAAAATTTTCAATTGTAACGCATATCAGAATAAGCTCTTACCCATCATAGCAGAATAGGACATTTCAAGATAATCCCCTACCTACTCAAATCATAAGGTAGCTTCTTCTAACTGACTATCGTGAGCTATTGGTCATCATAGTGGAATAGGACATACGAGGTATACCCTACCGCACTCAAATCATAAACCAGCTTCCGACAAACGTATTTATTATGATCGCTTATTCATTCTTTTTCAAGACATAAGTTACATCTCACTTATCACATTCAAACTTTATGATATTCACAGTACACGGTCTAACTAAGGTGTTACTATACTGACCTTCCTAAGATAAATCACTAAAACAATGAAAGGATATAGTTCAAAAATCTTGCTTCAAAATCAAAGGCTCTCGTGAACGTGAAAAATGAATACTAGCTCCATGAAAGTAAAGACATGCTATAATTATCTCACTAAGTCACATACTATCATCGTTAGAAAACTACAACTAGCAAGCATTAAAGTTTCAATTATATGCTCGAGACTCACAAAAATTTTAAATTTCGCAGAAATTTAACATTCACTCATATTTCAAAGATATAGCATAAAAACATACCCAAACACCCCCCCACACTTAAATCACATTATGTCCTCAGAATGTGCAAATATAAAAGAAAAGAAAACTTAGCTGGTTTCAACGGTGGTTGTCGGATGAAAGTTGGCGGAGAGTCGGGCCGAGCATGAACGCGTACGCGACAACTCGAATAGACAACACTGGACATAAAAGCTTGTGAACCTGCTCAAAAGTATCTGCCACACTCGACATACCATATAATCTCGGGGTACACGGGGTATATGAGCAACACATAACACAAAACACTTACAATGAATGTAGGAGGAATAACCATCAACACGTAACCAGGGCATTACTCCTAAAACTAAAAAGCAAATAACCTAAGAAAAGTAATCAACCTAAAAGGAAAAGAAAACAAGACACGAAAAACTAGGTTGCCTCTGTGAGCGCTCTTTTAATGTCAATAGCTTGACACAAAGTTCAAGATCAACCCGGATCGGGCCACTTTTGTTTAACAGCCGCCACCTCAGTATCAGAATCAGAAGTATTGGGGCGGAAATGATTTTCACCACAACAACAAGTCAAGTGCGCAATAAGATCATTAAACTTTTCTCTCCAAACTACACTGACTCTCTTCTTCTTGTTCTGGCGGACGATCGGCATGGGTGTGCTAACATGCTCAGGAGGCTCAGGAGAAGATTCCTCACAGGTAGAGGTAGGAATGTCATCATCTGACTCAAAGAAATAAGATGGAATCTCTTCACGAGATCGTGACATCTCAGATTCTCATCTCTTCTTTGGAAATAAAGAAGCTCAGCTTTTCCTTCGGTTGCCCAAAATATTTCTTAAGTCTATGACCATTCACTTTGAAAGCTTGATTACCATACCCGTTCAAAGTAATTACTCCACTCGGATTAACCTCGAGAATCTCAAATGGACCAGACCATCTAGACTTTAGTTTACCCGGAAACAAATGAAGTCTGGTATTATAGAGTAAAGCCATTTCACCAACTTTGAATTCTCGGTCTTTGATCTTAGCGTCATGGAGTATCTTAGTTCTCTCCTTGCTGAGTTTAGCATTCTCGTATGCTCTGAGTCCGAATTAAATCGAGCTCGTTCAATCAGAACAACCTTTTCTCCCCACGAGTTGGCTATCAAAATTTAAGAATTTAATTGCCCGTAAAGCTCAGTGCTCAAGTTCGACAGGTAAATGACAAGCTTTGCCATAGACCATTTGGAAGGGTGACGTGCCCATCGGGGTTTTAAATGCAGTACGATAAGCCCACAATGCGTCATCCAACTTAAGACTCCAATTAGATCGATTATTGTTCACGGTCTTCTCTAAAATTCTTTTCAAGCTTTGGTTGCTTACCTCGACTTGGCCACTAGTTTGAGGATGATATGGTGTACCAATCTTATGTTTGACACCATACTTCTCAAGGATCTTGTCAAGCGGCGCATTGCAAAAGTGAGTACCTTCATCACTAATGAGTGCTCTCGGACAACCGAATCTAGTAAAGATATTCTTTTGCAAGAATTTCTTTACAACCTTGTGATCATTAGTTTGAGTAGCTATGGCCTCGACCCACTTTGAAACATAATCCACACAGACGAGGATATACTTATTACCACATGAGGATGGAAAGGGTCCCATAAAATCTATGCCCCATACATCGAAAACTTCGCATTCAAGAATGGGCTTAAGTGGCATTTCCATCCGACTACTCTCGCCTCCTGTTCTCTCGGCACCTATCACAACCTTTACAAAAGGCTTCTGCGTCCTTAAAAGAGTCGGCCAAGAGAATCCAAATTTGAAGGATCTTTGCAACCGTCTTTGGTGTTCCATAGTGACCTCCTCAGTAGGACCGGCCTGTGGCATTGTTCTAGGATATCCCACTAATCATGCTCAGAACACACCATCGAAGCAACCCGCCTTTCTGCACTCACACACAAATAAGGATCTTCCCATACAAGATATTTAAGATCGAGAAAAGAACTTTTCTTCTCCTGATACGTCATGTCCTCTAAATGACCACTCGCTAAATAGTTGACGTAGTCAGCATACCACGGCCTAACCGTTTCAAGCTTCATCAATTGCTCAGTCGGAAAATCAATGCCTATATCATTGTGATTTTCTGCACCCTCATTTACTAAGCGAGATAAATGATCAGCCACAATATTCTCACTACCTTTCTTATCTTTAATCACAAGGTCAAACTCTTGTAGAATTAAAATCCATCTAAGTAACCTTGGTTTGGCATCTGCTTTATCCATAAGGTAGCGTAAAAGTCGCATGATCTGTCCATACAATCACTTGAGACCCTGAAGATAACTTCTAAACTTGTCAATGGCAAAAACAACAACTAAGAATTCCTTCTCGCTTGTGGTATAATTGCATTGAGCCGGGTTCAAGGTGCGGCTCGCATAATAAATGGGCCTGAACCTTTTATCAACTCTTTGACCTAAAAGCGCGCCTCACGGCGTAATTAGAGGCATCGCACATCAACTCGAAGGCTTGGTCCAATAGTGCAACTAAAATAGGGGCACCGATAAGCTTATCTTTCAAACAATTGAAAGCTTCCTTGCACTTCGCATCGAACAAGAAATCGACATCTTCTTTCAAGAGATTTGAAGGCTTGGCAATCGTAGAAAAGTCTCTAATGAAACGCCGGTAGAAGCCAACATGTCCTAGAAAACCTCATACCTCTTTCACTTTGTTTTGGGTACGCCATCTTTTCAATGGCTTCACCTTAGCCTTATCAACTTGAATACCAACATTGGACACCTTATGTCCCAAAACGATTCCTTCGCCTACTAGAAAATGGCATTTTTCCCGCTTAAGCACCGATTTTTCAACACACCGTTGGAGTACCATATCTAGATTCTTTAAGATTTCATCAAAGCTATCGCCGTGGTGAGAAGTCATCCATGAAGACCTCCATGCACCGCTCCACAAGTCCATCAAAATGGCCAACATGCACCGTTGAAAAGTCGCGGGTGCATTGCATAGGCCGAATGGCATTCTGCGAACGCAAAAGTACCGAGATGGACACGTAAAGTTGTCTTCTCTTGGTCATTAGGATCAATGGCTATCTGGAAGTAGCCGAATAGCCATCAAGGAAACAATAATACTTATGACCACTCGGTCGTTCAATAAGTCGGGTCAATGAAGGGTAGGGAAAGTGGTCCTGGCGGAAACCTCATTAAATCTACGATAGTCAATACAGACTCAGAGCCTTTGTCACGAGTCGTAAGGCAACTTCCTCCCTTTTTCATTCTTTTTCGATTTGTGATTCCGCCTTTCTTTGGCACAACTTGAGTAGGGCTGACCCACTCACTATCGGCGATTGCATAGATGATGCCCATGTCAAGCCACTTTATCACTTCTTTCTTGACAACCTCCTGCGTATATGCGGATTCACCTTCTCTCGAGGTTGTCTAACCTTTTAGCTCCTCCTCCGCTCGGATTTTATGCATGCATACATCCGGGCGATTCCTCGGATATCACCCACTTGCCATCCGAACGCGAGGATATTCTTTTTTAAGCACTTCTATCACCATGTGCTTCTTGCTCAGAGTCGAGTTTCAAGAAATGATCAAAGGCAATTTATCTCCATCCTTAAGAAAGATATATGTTGGGGAGATTTTGCATCATTAAAACAAAAGAAAATTTATAAAACCTATACTACCATGCAAAACTACCTCCTAACCGGCCGAATACCGGGTAGTTGCTAGTAAAGTTGGATAAGTACGGGTATCGATCCTCGTGGGGTTGGGTCATCGAATCTAACTTATTAATTCTTCTTTATTAACCTAAACCTAAACTAAAGCGGAAAATAAATCGGACAGAGGATTGTTAATCCAAAGCCGTGAAGGATAAAAGCGATAAAAACATAAATAAAACTACATCTACGAAAAGCGGTAAATCTATCTACCGAATGACCATAAACAAACCATGATCAACCTCTTCCCAACAACCATCACCTCACCGAAAGAAATAAGATTAACACATATTCATTCACAAGTTATCTTGGATTATTATCTTATCTAAAGAAGTGTTTCCTCTTCCGATTTATCACGCCATTCATTAGTTTACCTTCCGGTCTTAACTAATATCGATACAAATCAAAGATATGGATTAAATCCTAATCTAACAACATTATCCCTCAACTTCCGTTTGTTGGAATGATAATTGTTAATCTCTCTCACGGCAATCTAACGAATCTATTAACTTCCATTATCTAAATTCGATTAACATAAAGCATATAAAACATGAAAGAGAACAAGAACAACGTAATGAAATAAACACATGAACCATCACATCTTTCCGGTAACGGTGATATCCCTCAATTCCAATCTAAGATAATCTTGCATCGAATTAATTAAATTGTGGTTCTCTCGTAAACCTAGATATTTAACCTACGAACTTCCGTTATGTATAAATTAAAAATCTAATCTTTCCTATGGTGATCTAAACTACACCGACTTCCGTCATACGGTAGCATCAAATCATACAATCATCTTTCGATATAAAATTGCACGATACAAATAAACATAGGAAACGAAACAATTATAATTAAAACTTACAAAATCATCCATGAACTGAAATTAAAGTGCTGCAGAAACAGGTCTCCATGGCTGCTCCATGGATGAAAGCTCCAAGCCTTCATCATAATTCGAACAAGAAAAGGAAACGAAACGAAAAATAAAACCTAATCTAACCCGATCACCCGAGCACAAGGCTCGGGTGATCGCCCCTAAATCGCTGCAGAGTGGCCGCCTTTTCGCTGTCAAAAGTCGGCTGAAAATAATGTTATGTTTAGGGTTCAATTCGCTGCTGTATTTATAGAATTTTCAGGTCGGTTGCTTACAAGAAAAACGCTGGACGCCCGTTTGAAGATCCGGACGCCCGTCCGCTATTTTCAGCAACAGCATCCAAACTTGTAACGCTCATATCTCGGGCCTCGTAAGTCGGAATGGAGTGATTCAAACTCCTGTAGAATCCTCTCTTCAAGCCCTACAACTCTTCTCTTGAGGTCGAGAGTCAAATCAGTTTATATCATATCAAGAACTGCGTCGGAAGGTCGTCACTACCCGAATCCTGATTTTCCGACATTTAACTTGATTGATTTCTTTCCTTATATCTTTCAATCTTCCATAACTTTGATTGATCCTTTCCAAGCACGAATTTGGCTCTCTAAAATCCTCTCTTCCATCATCAATGAGTATCTACAACAATAGGAAAACATACCAAAGCGTAACGTATTTCCAAAATAACATAAAATCATCATTTAAGCACATAATTAATTCTACGTTTTGCAATTAACCTCTTAAAAACATCATTTACTAAATATTTCGATATAAAGCCCTACTTCTATGAAAATAATACATATACGGGGGAAATTGATATAAAATATATCTATAAAAATCATACAATTTGACCCTGAACAATATACTTAAGGTGTTTCGAGCGGTTTGAGCTCTAAATCGAGAGGTGGTTGCTCAATACTAGACTTTAACGGGCCACCTTTCTTTTATGAGCTTGGAGTGGTTGACTAAAGAATAACTCATCTTCCCGAGGCTCAACCCCGAAAGGCATCTTGGATCAAATCATCCATCGGAATCCTCCGGTCAACACTTGCTTCCTTTTTCTTGTGATCGATCATTTTTCTTAACTCTTCGTCTTTAAGCTCTTCTCGCCACTCTTCCTACCATCTACTTCCCAATGAGTAGCTTCTCTCCAAAATTCTACCTCGTCCCAACTTCCCATCGAGCTTCTTCTTCACCAGGATGAAGTCTTCCGACTCGATTCTTTGAAATTATCGTTTGTTCTTTGGGCATCTCCATGCTTCTAACTCAATAACAGCTCGGTGTGAGCGAGTGAAGATGACTCGTCAATGCCTACGGCTTGAAATGAATTAGAAGGTGGTCCGCAATACGGATCCTCAATGTCCATGACTTCAAAAACACCTATCTCTCACAACTCCTCTCGCTTCTTCAAAGTAGGCATCTTTTTCGTCCTCATAGATAGCTTCGACAAATGATATTTCATCAATTACGGCTCTTTCAGATGTGTCCTCGTGTGAAGGTGACAGATGTGTCACCGACTCTAAGAGTAATCTGTCTTTGCGCGAAGTCGATGAGAGCGTTAGAAGTGTCTAAAAGGTTCGGCCTAGAATTAGAGGCATCTCCTTATCGTGGATAGTCTAGAATAACCCAATCGGTAGGGAAGACTAAATGTTCAACTTGAAGGAGCACATTAGCTACACAACCGGCTGCAATCCGGCTAGATTTATCTACCATCTCAAGAGAAATCGGGCGCGTCCGCATCCTTTTATCTAACCCGAGCTTTTGCATACGTTTAATGGAATCACATTAATAGAGGCCCCCGAGTCGCATAATACATTTTCGAACAAATGGCCTTCGATCTCACTAGAGATTGAAGTTCGCCAGGGTCACCTCGCTTAACAACGACTTTCAGAAACCATCGCGCAATCTTCACAGTAGCCTTTCTTCACCATCCCTGAAGCTTTCTCTTACTCCCACAAAATTCTTTAAGATACTTAGAGCATTTAGGCATTTCGATTAATACCTCGGCTAAGGGCATACTAACTTGAGTGTCTCTAAGCATCCTCCTCACTCCAAAGATATCGCTTGTCATTAATGAGGGCTTTCTCCTTCCTTTTTTGGTGGATAAGGAAGGGCTTTAGCATTCCCAGTAGCTTGATTCTTGATCGCCTCATCCTCCTTATCCTTCCATCGTCTTTAACTTTTCTTCCTTTTTTTCTTAGCCAGGATATAGCTTTCGACTTTCCTTCCTTTCCTCATCATCGAATTATTTTCATCCTCCGAAGAATTGTCACTAAGCTCCTCATCGTTGCTTTCTTCGGCATGTGGTTTTCGATTTCCCCCTCCCGAACTCATGGCGCCGTGAGGGGCTACTCGCTTCCGACATCTTGCCGGGTCCAAATTGTTTACCACTTCTCAACGTTACTTCATTCAACTCATCTTCTTGTCTATACTCCCATTGTGGTGTAATGGCGGTGCAAACATTCACATCGGCTTTTGGGTTTCTCTCGGTATAACTCGGGAGTTTACCGTGAGGTCTCGCTTGCTTGCCGGTCTCGCCATCCGACCAACTTGTCTCTCAATAGCTTTAACGCTAGTAGACGAGTCTTCACCATGTCTACCATCATCAAATTTGTGTTGAGGACACATGAGGTGGTATGATTTTGAGTTTGGTTCCATCCTCCTTGAGGCCTTTGGGAGTTAGGGAGTCATCCTTTGATAGTTTGAGTTGAAAGAATTCGAATTTGAAGGGCCAGTGGTAACTTGGCTTGATTGAAGTTTTGTCGTTGAAATCCTGAGTAGTTCGGCTTTGATTGAAGTTTCGGAAGGGTTGGTTTTGATTATCCATTAAATTTACTTCTTCCGTCATCTCCGCTCCTACCGCATTCCCGGCATCGGAAGGTCGTGTTTGAAGATTGGCCACCGCTTGCTTATCAATTCCATCCGAGCAACCAACAGACTTTGTATCGGATCACTGGCGGCGTTACCTTCTTTCTTAACAACATTGGTCTTCTTGGGAGTCGACCACATATTGTTCTTGGCGATGGTCTCACCCACTCAGAGGCGATCCTCATCACCTCCCCTAAGAAGGATCCATGAGTCAGGAGTCAAGATAGTCTCTATTAGGTTGAGAGACACCTCTATAAAACAGCCCAAAGAACTCATGTCTGTCATATCCGTGATTGGGGCATTTCCTCATCAAAAGATTCAATCTCTCCCAAGCCTTGCCAACAGTCTCATCCTCCAACTGCTTAAATGTAGTTATTTCCCGTTTCATCTCCATAATCTTGCCTGGTGAAACCCACTTGAGAGCGAAGGCTCTTTTGACATCGTTCCATGTATGGAGAGAATGATGTGCCAACGATTTAAACCACCGACTTGCTTCACCTTTCAAAGCAAAAGGAAATAGATTTAACTTGACTATCTCGTAATCAACACCAGGATAATGGCCTCGCTTCACAGATTTGTACGAATGTGGACAAGAAGTCGTGTGGATCTTCCCCGCAGCGATACCATGGAAAGAGCTATTCAACTAGAGCAACTACTCCGTTCTTTAGATCAAAGTTCACTCCTCCCATGTCGGGAGGACGAATAGTCTATGCCCTCGAGAAAATCTTGATTTAGATATGGGGTGTAGGGGTCCTGGTTCAATTGATTAAGCTGGTTCTGGCGAAATTGTTGAAGTTGTTGATTTATGCCAGCTTGTTGATTCTGTTGTTGCTGAAGAGCTTGCATCTGCTGAAGGAGTAAATTTAACTGAGCTTGGGGATCAGGATTTGGAATTGGTGGATCTTGATCTGCCATTATGTCCAAATCAGGGGAAAGCCTCCTTCTAAAATTAGATCGTTCAGGCTCGGGATCGAAGATTAGAGGTCCCTTCTTACTTCTCGTTTGCATAAACCAGAGAAGCAGAACAGGAAGAAATCAACCTTAGGGTTGATGAGAACAAGTTTAGAGAAGATTGGAGGATTTAGAAGTGAACGCTGTTGAACAACCGAATCAAGTTCGAGGAGACAGATGAAGGGGCACGGGCGTTCAGTGTGGGTGAACGCTGCGTTCGTAAGGCTTTAGTATTTTTAATTTTTTTTTTTAGAAAATATATAGAAACCAAATCGGAAAAGAAACCTACCTACGAAAAGTTTAAAAACAAGAAAAACACTAAGACGGTAAAAAAAAAAAAGCGTGTTGAAATCTTCTAGGGGCCAAAATGGAGGGAAAACAGTGGATTTTGACCTCGAAAACACACTGAACGGCCTCACGGCGTTCAACACGTCGTCGGCGTCCGGAACGAGCTTTCGAATTGGGGTCCTGCGTTCCCAAACGGACACTCGAGCCGAAAGTTATGGTCAAAATACTACCGCGCCCTAACGACCCCTTTTGACACGTAAAATTGTCCTAAATAGAATCCGACAACCGTTACCGACTCCCGCAACGGCGCCAAAAACTTGTTCGGTAAAACGAGTTTTACAATTTATAACCGAAACACCCCAAGTATAAGGATCAGAGTAGTAAAGGATGTTATCGGGTCGTCTGAGAAGTGGAACGTTTATCGAATTCAAATATAAATCTATATCAATTATGTCACGATTATAAACTAAACTACTAAACTAAGGCTGAAACTAACTAAAACCTAAACCTAAGAATTAAAACTAGAACAAGAATAAAAACAAGCAGAAAATAAGAAAACAGAAAGACGGACGAGCGCTCACTTTAATGAACGAGCGCCTGAAACTAAATCTCATCGGACGAAAGGCGTGCTGCTATTGCGGACGGCGCCTAACTACTGGCTCAAGCGAAAAAGTGCAGAAAACAAAGAGAAAACTAGGGTTTATAAAACTAGAACTTACACTAAACTTAATCTAAACGGTTTGATTAAAACAATTAAAGGAAAACACAGCGAGGCGACTAGATTCCACCCATCAACCAACAATCCCAACTAGATGGTGATTAAGAAGACATAGTTTTTAGTAGTGATTTAGTCACGAATTCAATTGAATTTCTACAACCAAATTCTAGGGTTTCGTTCATCTTTTCAAACAAACTAAACATGCAATCAAAACTCAATCACAAGATTGTTTCCAAACTTTTTACTCAACTAAACATGCTTAATCTCTTATAACATGAATAATTGCATTACTTTGAACAAAATAGAACTCAAATAATATACTTTCATATAATCATTCAAGCATAAAATAAACCTAGATCGTTTCATCAAATCTTAATTCAATAAAACTTAAACAATACAAAACAGATCCAAAGTAATGAAAAACTATGAATTAAACTCACTAAACATCAAGCATCGAACTCCTCTAGTTGGTTGTGTTGATAATGGGCTTCCTCCGTCGACTCACTGCAAGGTTTTTAGCCAACAATCATGTTGAATATGATTGTTGGATTGGAGATTTGCATCTCTATGGAATTAGGGTTCTGGCCGCAGCTTTTTGGTGTGAAAGTGCAATCTCAATGATGTGTAAATCGTGTCCCCTTTTGGTTTAAGGGGTCTTTGTATTTATAGAGTTTTAAGTCGGCCGTGACTAAAGTCGGCAACGGATGCTCGTCTGAATATCCGGACGCCCGTCCAGAATGCCTGGACGCTGAGTAAACGCTCGTTCATCCTCCGTTTGAACTCTCTGAATGTAAAATACGATTCTGGACGCTGCATGGACGCCGCTTCACTTCGACGCTGCTTAAGATCGATGACGCCCGTTTGAACTGCTGAGGATCGGATCTCTTCATCTTTATCCAATTTACGTCAAGCCAATTCTAACTCTATCTCTTATAATTCGACTTGAGCTTCATTTATCCTCATTATATGCACGAAAATTAACTCCTACATGATAAATAAACAACGCAAAAATGTAATAAAATCCAAATAATAATAATTCCATTAAATTAAACACTTAAAATCATCAATTTTGCATACAACCCTCTTAAAATCATCTTTATTAAATAATTACACTTAAACCCTTAATTCTTATATAAATTACGCAAATGTGGGGAAAATAATAATGAAATAAACCTTTAATAATCATATAAATATGGCCTTAACAATAACCAAAGCATAGCTCATATCCCTTCCAGCAGGGTCATGTCCTTGAAATTCTTCCAGAATGGGATCAAGAGCAGGCTCTTCAAAAACTGGTACAAATGCCTGTTGAGGTTCATCATCAATAGCTTCTTCCTCAGGCATTTGAAACTCCTCATCACTGTAGTCATAGTCCAGCAGCTGCTCATCCTCATCAATAACAAAGAATCACGACCATCTTTCCCTACAAAGGGTCTTGTCTCCAGTAGGCTCCACTACAGCAGCCTGTTCAACAACAACAGCAGGGGTTTCCTCCAAACCCAAAGATATTTCCAACCTTTGTCCAGGTGCTGTTTGAGACTCAGTAACCTATACCTCCTGTTCCAACCTTTGTCCAGGTGCTGTTTGTACCTCAGCAACCTGTACCACCTGTGCCACAAGAACTTGTTCAGGGAATACATCCATGTTTTCTTTTTGAAATTCCCTTAAATCAGAGATCCTTCTTAAAAGTTTCCAGTCTTGGTTAGAGTGTCCTCAGTGTCAATCCAGTCTTGATATTGAATTGAATCCTTAGAACTGACATTAGGCTCACTAAGATCAGTAACCCTTTCTTCATCTGAATCCACAGTCTGCTGATCATCAGTATACTCAGCAGGTTCAACAACAAACAAAGGGTCTATCTCACCAACCATCCTGTTTGCACCAATAGATATTCCCTCGTTGATTTGTGCCTCTAGATCATCCATGGTGAGATTCTCCAGATCTTCATCCATTTGTTCAGTCTGCTGGCCCTCAACAAACCTACCAGCATCAGTGGACTATTGCATACTTTGTTCATTCAATAATGCAGTCCCACTGCTTCCTCCTGGACCAGAGGGGAAGTCACCACTAGAATCAGATGATGAATCATCACTGTCTGATTCATCTCTAGGGTCTCTGAACTTGATACCCTCTTCCTTCTGTTGTTCATCAAACAGATCCATCAGCCTTGATTGCAATAAAGAGGTATCAACCAGATCTAGCAAATTTTCCACTCCCAACTGCTCAAAAGCCCATTCTTCAAAATCTATCATTGGTTATGCAGCAGGATTTTGTCTTTTATAGAATCCAAACTTCCACTGAAAATAGTTTGCAACCAGTAGATGTTTAAGATCAACAAATCCTTCCTTTTTCTTCTTCTCATGTCTCTCAAATGACATGGTTGGTTTTCGGGGAGCTATTTCAGGACCTTGCTGACCTCCAAAGGTCTCAACAAGTAAATTTAGTGTTTCTTCCACAGATGCTTCTAGGTCAGTAGGTTGCTCAGGTTGTATGTTAGTCCCTACTACCTCCATCTGTACTACACTTGGTTCCCCCTGACTTATATGCTCATCAGCAGGGTTAGCAACAGATTGCTCTTCCCTCTAAACTATTGCAGGATTTGCAGGGCAGACTCAGTAGTTTGCTGTGGTTCTTCTACAAGTTGCTCAACAACAACTTGTGCAGTTTTAGTAGGCTCAGCAACCTTTGCAAGGGAGGATTCAGCACCTTCAACAACAGGCTCAGTGTCGGCAGTCTGCTGTGATTCTTCAGTAGGTTGCTCAATAACAACCTCTACATCCTCAATAGGCTTGATAATAGTTAAGGGCTCAGCCTCAATAGCCTCTCCTACTTCTTCTTCTTCTTGTTGTTGCCTTTGAGCCTCCAAAGTTTTCAACTGTTTCTCTTTGCCATATTTCTTCTTTTTGGCAATCTCTTTCATTCTTTTGGAAAGTTGCTCTGTTTCAATTTCAGCAGCTTTCCTCTTCTTACTAGCTTCCTTCTATTGCTCCTTCAAGATTTCAGCAACAGTCTTCTTCTTTGCAATAGCAGGGTCAGTAACCTCAATTTCTACTGAACCCTCAGTAGACTCAGCAGTCTCTGTTGTTTGCTTCCTTGTCTTTCTAGGCTTTAATAATTCTGTAATTTTTCTTGTGTCAGCAGCCTTCCTCTTTTCAGTAGCCTTCTTAGGTACAGCAGGCTTAACAACTTTCTTAACCTGCTCACCGCCAGCATCATCATCTCCACCATCACCATCACTTTCAGTACCCTCATCATCTACATCTTCATCATCATCCAGACCAGGGATAAGAGTAGCAACTTCTGGCTTGAATCTGGATTTGTTAATATTTTCAGATAAAACATCAAGTATCTGAAAATGATTCAGCAGGGTTTGAATCATTAGACCTAAAGGCTTGACCTTGGACTTCCTTGTACCATCTCTATCTTCAATACATAATTTCTTCATGTAGTGTATGAAGAATCCAGCCCAATCAAACTTCATACTTCAGCAGATGATGATCAACAGGTCTATTTTTGGTCCAGACAGTGTATCTAGGCTTCCAACAAGTCCCAAAATGGTTTTGGCTATCAATTTGCTCAGCAGGTTGTACTCATAGCCAATATACTTCACATTAATGCCCAGATTTGAAGCAATTGTATCATCTGTCTTCATTGAATCCACAAACTTCATTCTTGGTAGATTCATTGCTTTTGGATTGGTGGGTGCATTATTTCCAGGTGCAAAATTAAATACCTCTCTCAGTAGGTCTGAAGATATTTCATCTCTCTTCCATTAACAGTTGTAGTGAAGGCCTCTCTACCTTTATGTATGACAATGTTTCTCCAGAATTCCACCACATTGACATAAGAGATTCTTTACAATCTTCTATTTATGACACCTTCTAGCCCAGCAAACCGTCTGATTATTCGTCCAATATTAATGGCCAACTCAGTGGAGTTACAGTCAGTAACATATCCTCTTACACTCTGACTGGTTCCAATATGAACCTCATCCTTCTTTGCCATTGTTGTAAGAAAAAGATGAAGAAGATAGCCCTCAAATCTGTGTTCACATAGTGTATACGCAGAGAAAATCGATCTGAGTTTTTGTAAGTAGCCTCTGTATATAGGTCTGTATATATATATATAGACAGATGTGGTTGAAACTGTCAGAACACGTACTGTGCATTAACCACGATTAAATTTGAGTGAATGCTGTCTTGACACATGGCCCATTACTTTTCCATAACGTTTTGTAACCGTCAGATCGTGTAACTACGGTTATAAGGATAAAATAAATATCCCGCCAATTGCTTTTTGACTTTAGTAAGTTTGACTGTGTAACGTTTCCTTCAGCAGCCTTGTCATCAACAGACTTGTCTCAGCAGCCTGCTGACAAAATGTCTCAGCAGCCTGCTGACAGAAATACTCTATTGATGCTTATATCCTTTTGTGTTGTCCAATTGATAATACAAGATGAAGTTTAATACTAATGACTGATCTGTCAAGTGAGCTCACCCAACATGACAAAGATCAATCCCCTTGGCAACTTCATTTGCTCAATTGTCCAAACATAAGTACATGGAATTGTTGATACCAATGACTAATCTGCTAAGTGAGCTCACCCAACATAGAAAAGACTAATCCCCTTGGTGAATTCCAGTACACTGCTGATCAAAGATGTATCAGTCAACTTTTATAATTCGAAGTTCAGTCCTTAGTTTAGCAAATCGTTCACTGTCCAATGGTTTAGTGAAAATATCAGCAAGTTGATCTTCAGTAGGGAAAAAAAAACCACCACATCTTTCTTTTCAACATGATCTCTTATAAAATGATGTCTCACATCAATATGCTTGGTTCTTGAGTGCAAAACAAGATTTTCTGTGATTGCAATTGCACTTGTGTTGTCACACATAATTGGAATTTCTCTTTCTTCAATTCCATAATCCTTTAATTGTTGTCTTAACCACAATATCTGTGCACAACAACTTCCAGCAGCAATATACTCAGCTTCAACAGTGGAAGTTGATATTGAATTATGTTTCTTGCTAAACCAGGAAACCAGTCTATTTCCCATTAACTGACAGGTTCCTGTGGTGCTTTTTTTTATCAATCTTGCATCCAGCATAGTCAGAATCTGAGTAGGATATAACCTTGAAGCTTCCATCTTTTGAATATCATATCCCTACTCCCATAGTCTCTTTTAGGTACTTAAGAACTCTTTTGACAGCACCTAAATGACTTTCTTTAGGTTTTGATTGAAATCTTGCACAAACACCTGCAGCAAAGGTTATATCAGTCTCATCAAGCGAAGAAGTGCACAAAGAGATCGCCTATCATCCTTCTGTATAAAGTCTGATCAACATCTTTGCCTTCTTTATCTTCATCCAATCTAATGTTTGTACTCATAGGAGTTGATATCTTGGTGCTATTTTCCATACCAAATTTCTTCAGTAACTCCTTGGTATACTTGGTTTGATGAATGATAATTCCATCTTTCATCTGTTTGACTTGCAATCCCAAAAAGTAGTTCATTTCTCCCATCATACTCATTTGGAATTTACTCTTCATTAGATTTGCAAACTTCTCACATAGCAATTCATTTTCAGAACCAAAAATTATGTCATCAACATAAATTTGTACCAGCATGGTGTTGTTTCCTTCATTGATTCTGAAAAGAGTCTTATCAATGGTGCCTTTTGTAAAACCATTGTCCACCAAGAATTGAGATAGAGTCTCATACCATGCTCTTGGTGCTTGTTTCAAGCCATAAAGTGCTTTGTTGAGTCTGTACACTTTATCTTCTTGATCTTTAACTTCAAAACCAAGAGGTTGCTGAACATAGACCCCCTCTTCCAGAATGCCATTCAAAAATGCACTTTTGACATCCATCTGATATACTTTGAAGTTTTTATAAGCAGCATGTGCCAGGAATAATTTGATAGCTTCCAATCTTGCAACAGAGGCATATGTCTCATCAAAATCTATTCCTTCTGCTTGAGAATATCCTTTTGCTACTAGTCTGGCCTTATTCCTCACAATGGTACCAGATTCATCAAGTTTGTTTCTGTATACCCATTTTGTACCAATTATATTTGCATGATTAGGCCTTTCCACTAGTGGCCAAACTTGATTTTTTTCAAGTTCATTCAATTCTTCTTGCATAGAAATTATCCAATCTGGATCTGAAATTGCTTTTTCAACAACTTTAGGTTCCATTTGAGATAGAAAACATGTAAACATTGCTTCTAATTGTCTTCTAGTCCTCACACCTTGCTGTATATTTCCAATGACTTGCTCAAAGAGGTGATCCCTTAACCATTGTGGATTCTGTTGGATTGATTTTCGTGAACCTCATCTTCGATGGTCTCTTTGCTTCTTCAACAGGGGTTCAAAGCAGATCCTTGAACCGCCTCGCTTGTTACATCATGAGTGTTACCATAAGTTGTTCAAAGAGGGCGAATCGAAAACCTTTAAGTCATTGAATCTTTCCAAAACTTCAACACATTCTCGATCGGTGACTTGTTGATTCTCAAGAGTTCTCAAGCTTCATCTTCCATTCCAAAGAACTTAGGTTCATCAAATACAACATGTATTGTTTCTTCATGTTTCAGATGACCTTTTGTTCAAGACTCAATGCCTTGTTGATCAAGAATATCCTAAGAAAATTCCTTCATCTAATTTTGGTTGGAATGTCTTCAATTGTTCCTTATGATTCAAGATAAAACACTTGCTTCCAAATGGATGGAAATAGGATATATTAGGTTTTCTTCCATTCCAAATCTCATAAGGTGTCTTCAAGACAGCTTTCTGTTCACTGATGTTCTGCTTTGTGTATAGCATGTTGTATTGACTGCTTGAATTTCAATATCTTTCGTAGTAGCAATGCTTCACAAATCATAGTTCTTCCTGCTTCTATTAAAGTTCTGTTTCTTCTTTCAGCAACCCCATTTTGCTGAGGTGTACCAGCAGCAGCAAGATGATGTAGTACACCATTTTGTTCACAATATTCTCTTATGACCTTATTGAGAAATTCAGTACCATTGTCTGATCTTATCTTCACTTCTGTCAAACTTTTCTCATTCTGTAATCTCTTCAACAGTTCAGGCATCTTTTGAAGTGTCTCACTTTTCTTGTTCATGAATATCACCCAAGTGTATCTTGAATAATCATCCACAACCACTAAGGTGTACTTCTTTCTGTTAAACTTGTTGGTGTTCTCGGTCCAAAAGATCCATGTGCATCAGCTCCAAAACTCTTTTTGTAGATTGTTTAGTCTTTGACTTGAAGCTTGACTTTGTCTGTTTACCTTGCTGACATGCATCACATATAGCATCCTTCTTGAATGTGATCTCAGGTAAACCAATCACCATTTTCTTCTTCACCAACTGATTGATATCATCAAAGTTTAGATGATTCAACTTCTTATGCCATAACCAATTAAGTTCTGACTTGGTATGTGCAATCAAGCATGTTTCTGGAATAGCAGTAGACCAATCCACAACATACATGTTTTGATGTCTTCTTCCAGCCAACACAACTTGATCACCTCTCTCACTAATGACAGTACAAGTGTTTTTGTCAAAGGTGACCTTGTATCCCATGTCACAGAATTGTCCAATGCTCAGTAGGTTGTAGTCCAGTCCTTTCACACATGCAACATTCCTGATTGTTAATCTATTTCTCACAAGTGTGCCACATCCTCTTGTGTATCTAGGTGTGTTCTTGTTGCCAAAATTCACTCTTGGACCATCCTTTGCCACAAAATTTGACAAATAGTGCTTATTCTTTGTCATATGTCTGGAACATCCACTGTCAAAATAACAGACACCCTACAAAATAAAGTTAATGCATTTTAGGTACCCAAACCTGTTTGGGTCCATAATGGTCAGTGGTAAGCATGACCCTTGGCAAGTTTCCATAAGGTCTTCTTTGAAAGGTATCATACTTTGGTTCATACATGTATTCTACACATCCATAAGGTCTAACAATTGGTTGTGTAGGATTCACATATGCTTTCTGGCCTTTTGGAATATAATGCTGTTTAAAGTGATTTCTTTTGTTAGAAGCACTAGGATAACCATAGGTTTGCTGTCTGTTAGGAACAACCCTATAATATGAAGTCTGCTGAGGTCCCTGCTGAGGTCTTGTATAAGTCCTCTGCTGAGCCCTTTGCTGATTCCATTACTTAGGTTTTACCCTAGCAGTATGGTTATATCTGTTGTTTCTAGCAGTAGGTACAGGGATATTCCAATCATCATCAGTAGGGAACAATCTACCTTTCCCCCTGAGATAAGTATCCCTTGAATGATTAGCATTTTTGGATTTAGGATTCTTATCCTTGGAATATTTCTGGTTTTTCCTTTTTTGTGGTCCAAAGAGACTTGGTAGCAGTGTCGCTATCAAGAGCCTAGAAGGCACATCAGTCTATTTTTAGATTTATAATTTTTATTAGGAGCTGTTGACTTCTTTGACTTTTGATTTTGCTTCCTTGAAGATTTCTCAGTAGGCTTTACTGCCTCAACAACCGTTTTGGAGTTGGATCTTGTGCAGCACAAACTTAGGACCACTTCGTACTAGGTCCAAAGGACCTTCTTTGGATCCACTCTTATTGGATTGTTGAGTTCCAAATCCAAGCCCTATTCTATCACCATAAGGCTTTCCAGATTTGAATGCAATGGAGGAACAAGATGGATCAGCAGACTCAGCAGCTACTGAGTGTTCAGCAGGCTTATGCTGATTCTGTCTGACTTCTTTTTCCTTTCCTTTGAGAATTCTTAATTCAACATTTAATCTTTCAACTTCGATTGAAGAGCTTCTTTTTCAGCCTTCACAATCTCATAACCAGATTGTATTATCCTCAGTTGATTAAGGATGGCATCCAAAGTTTCGTCATTGTCAGAATTTTTTGTATTTGAACCACAAGTTGATTCACAATCACTTCCAGCATGAGTGTTTATAGATACAGTATTGTATACCTCCTCTGTTTCATCCATATTTGCCATTAAAGCATAATCTTCCATCTCAGCAACAAGTGCAGTATAATCAGATTCATTTCCCTTTTCTGATTCTACTTCATATCCTGATTCATCTTCAGCAACCATAGCCTTCTTGCCATGTCTTCTTTGTTGACTTTTGGTCTTCAGTAGGTCTGGAAAGTCAGGTCTGAAATGTCCAGGCTTCTTGCAATTAAAGAAAAGATAATCAAGTTCCTTTTTCTATTTTAATTCAGGACAATCAGGTTTGAAGTGTCCTGGCTTCTTGCAATGATAGCACAAGTAATCATTATCTTTCTTTGATTCATCCTTCTTCTTTTCATTGAATTTCTTTGTTAAATTCCTTGGAGAACCCTTTCCAGTTTTCATCATTCTGATTTTCTTTCTCAGTAGGGCAATCTGCTCTTGCATCTCATCCAGTAGATCATCTTGAGCTCCTCGATGTCTCTTCTTGATGTGAAGCACCCAATGCAAAGTGGTCTTTGGCTCTTCTTTTTCGATTTGCACAATCTTTTTGCTAAATTCATAGGCCTTAAGATCTGAAAATAGTTTGAAGGTGTCTTCTTCATGCAAACTCCTCATTTCTTCTATGGCAGTTACCTTCATCTCCCAAACCTCTTTTGCAGGTAATGCTTCCAAGATTTTTGAGTTGATTTCTTCTTGTGAGTACTTCACACTCAGTAGGGTGAGTTCATCTATGATTGCATTGAATCTTGATTCCATTTGTTCAATGGTTTCATTTGGTTTCATCTTGAACTCCTGGAACTTCTTCTTGGCCACACTGATATTGTTCTTTTTGATTGCATCAGTGCCTTCACAGATTAATTGTAACTTGTCCCACAGTTCCTATGCAGTCTTGCAATCTTTCACCTTCATATACATATTGCTATCCAAAGTTCTATATATGATATCAATAGCAATATTATTGAGATTTGCTCTTTTTCTATCTTCGGCAGTCCATTCCCTTTTTGGTTTTGGAATGTACTGTGTCTAATCACCCACAGTTACTGACTTGGTAATCTCCAGTGGTCCATCTGTCAGCACATCCATCATTTCATCATGTGTTGCAGCTAGATAAGCCTGCATACGACGTTTATACTCATCAAAACGATCTAAAGAACACATCAACATTGTTCTAGCATACTGGTTGTTATCCATGATTCAAAGCTTTGAAAATCAGTAACTTGAAAAAGTTTTCAAAGTATTTTCACAAGCACAACAAGTAGGATTACTTGAATGTAACCTTCGCTCCCGATACCAATTGTTGGTCCCTAGAAAAGGCTTTGGTTAAGTTTAGAGGGGGGGGTGAATAAACTTAACACTTAAAACTTTTGGAGTTAACAAACTCAAGAACTTCAAAGAAATTTCGCCGATACTTTGTAGTCTCACGACACTCATGAGTCTCAGCAGACTGTTGAGTTTACTAAATTTGTGCAGCGGCATAATATCAAAAATTAAGCCTTAGTACATGTTGTTAAATATGATACCAAGTTTTAGATACTCAGTAGTGTATGTGTGTGAATTCAGTTGCTAGATTCAGTAGATTGATGTGTTAGGTAAACTAAGTGCACGAATATAAATGCGAAAGTAAGTAAGTGGCGATTTTTATAATGGTTCCGTGGTGTAATCTCGCTACCACTCTTCTCCTGTGATGTTGGAGGTAATTCACTGTAGATCTTTGATGTAGCCATTACAAAAATCCCTAAGTCGCTTGTCCTTCACCGATAACTATGGCTTCACAAAACCGAACACTTGGAACAGTAGGATTGCCGCTCCAAAGTCTTTCACTGGTCCTTGAAGGGTAGGATTGCCTCTTCACCAGCTCCACCACAACCAACAGTCTTTCACACCCAAAGATGCTTCACTGTCTTCAGTATATTTCTTGTAAAAGAAAGATTGAATCAAGTAAGTGATTCAGCTTTCAGCAGCTTGATGTCTTCAAGTGTGTAAACTTGATGCAGCTTGAATGCAGATTACACTTGAAGATATTCTCTGGATCAGTAGCCTTATGCTCAGTAGGGTCAGCAGGGTGTTTTTCTTGATTGGAAATCGAAGCTCAGGATTATCTGTATTTTTCTCTTAATGTTCATCTCTTGTATCTGAATTAGAAGTCCTCTATTTATAGGTAGGAGCCCTTGTGATTTATGATTGAAATTCAAACATAGCCATTTCAGATTTTTCTCCATCTTGACTTGCTTTTTCCTCGATCGTTCTAGGATCGACATCGCCGATTCCTTTTGACAGCTTTGATCATCCACCCTTTGACTTGTAACCATTGGATAAAGGTATGAATCTTTCCAACGTCTATTTGATCTTAACCATTGATTTGTTTGATAAAATCAGAGGTTGTTAGTTGTTCCTTTCTTTGTAATCTTCCCAATGTAGCTTTTGATTAAATCGAAATATGTGTCCAGCAGGTTCTTGAGAACATAAGTCTGCTGATATACACATCAGTAAGCTTATCCTTATTATGTTGTGTTTAAAAACACTTCAGCTTACTGTCTTTTATCTAACTTTTATTTATGAAGTTAGATTACACCTTTTTGCATATAACTAAATTCCAATCATCACTTATCTTGTGGAACTTAGTGCTTACACACAAGGTATATGTAATCAGTTTAGGTCATCACAAACTTCCCTAAATTTTGATTCCATATCCTTGACTTTAATTACTAAGTTTGATCCCTTAGCCTTCAATTACTGAGTTTGAGCCCTCAGCCTTCAGTCTTCAGCAGGTTCCTGACAAGTCTACTAACTCAGCTACCCTACTGATCTAGACTAGTCTGTTGATGTAAGTCAGCTGACCTTTTACAATGCTTGTTTGATCAAACCTATACAAGATCAAACTCTAATAAACCTATATATTTGATCTAGACATCTTTTTGCCTTTGCTCTATAACAGCTAGTCTGGCACTCATCACTAAAACTTAAAAATAAGTCCAACAGGACTTGTTGATCTTTTCAGGTGCCATATCAACAATCTTCAAATGGTTCAATATGGCCTGCACCATCAAACCCAAAGGCAGTGTCTTGGACTTCCTGGTCCCATCTTTGTCCTCAGTTATCACTTTCTTCATGTATTGCACAAAGAATCCAGCCCAATCAAACTTCATACTCTTGCCTATAATTATCAGCAAGTCAATTTTGGGTCCAGACAATGTGTCAAGACTTCCACTGAAACCCAGAATGTTTTTGGCAATAATCTTATTCAGCAGATTATACTCCATTTTGATGTGCTTCACATTGATACTCAGTGTTGACTTTATGGAATTGTTGGTCTTTATTATATCAAAAAACTCCAATCTTTACAACCCCATTGATTCAGGATTGGTAGGAGCATTATTACCAGGTCCAAATCCGAACACTTCCTTCAGCAGGTTTGAAGAGATCTCAATCTACTGGGCATTAACAGTGGTAGTGAATGCCTCTCTATCATCTCTAATCACTATGTTTCTCCAGAAATTTGTAACATTCGTGTAGGAGATGCTTTGCAGTCTTAGATTCAGAACATCTTCTAGCCCTTCAACCCTTCTGATTCTTCTACCAATGTTAATAGCTAGTTCAGTCTTGTCAGCATCAACAATGAATCCTCTAACACTTTGGCTCGTTCCAATATGAATATCACCTTTATCCGCCATTGTAGATGAAAAAAAATGAAAAAGAAATCTTTCAAATCTGAGTTCACACAGTATGTACTTCAGAGAAAATCGATCTGAGTTTGTATGTAATGTCTCTGTGTATGTATCTGTATATGTAGAGAAAAGTAGTGGGTAGTAACTGTCAGAAATTATTGTACACGTACAATAGCATTTAATCACGATTAAAGTTGGAATAAATGTGATTTTGCCATGTGTCCCACTAATTGATCCCATGATAGTTGTAACATTTGAATATTTGTAGCCACAGTTATAAAGATAAGAATAATATCCAATTACTGTTGACTTTCAGTTAAGTTTGACTGTCTTGTAACGTAAAATTCAGTAGACTTGAACTTCAAGAATTTATCTCAAAGAAACTCTTTGATGAAGATGGCTCAAAGACCTCACCGACAGGGTTACTCTGTTGATCTTCATACACACTAGTTTTGTCCAACTGATAATATAAGATGAAGTTTAATACCAATGACTGATCTGTCAAGTGAGCTCACCCAACAGGACAAAGACCAATCCCCTTGGCAACTTCATTTGCTCAATTGTCCGAACTCATATAAGTACATGGAATTGTTGATAGCAATGACTAGTCTGCTAAGTGAGCTCACCCAACATAGAAAAGACTAATCCCCTTGGTGAATTCCAGTACACTGCTGATTATTGTATATCAGTCAATTTTTATGATTCCAAGTTCAGTCCTTAACTTAGAAAATCTTTCACTATCCAATGGTTTAGTAAATATATCAGCAAGTTGATCTTCAGTAGGGATGTAAAGAACCACCACATCTTTCTTTTCAACATGATCTCTTATAAAATGATGTCTCACATCAATATGCTTGGTTCTTGAGTGCAAAATAGGATTTTCTGTGATTGCAATTGCACTTGTGTTGTCACACATTATAGGAATTTCTCTTTCTTCAATTCCATAATCCCTTAATTGTTGTCTTAGCCATAGTATTTGTGCACAACAACTTCCAGCAGCAATATATTCAGCTTCAGCAGTGGAAGTTGATATAGAATTCTATTTCTTACTGAACCAGGAAACCAGTCTATTTCCCATCAACTGACAGGTTCATGTGGTGCTTTTTCTGTCAATCTTGCATCCAGCATAATCAGAATCTGAGTAGGATATAACTTTAAAGCTTCCATCTTTTGAATACCATATCCTTACTCCCAAAGTCTATTTTAGATACTTGAGAATCCTTTTTACTGCAGCTAAATGACTTTCCTTTGGTTTTGATTGAAATCTTGCACAAACACCTACACAAAGAAAGGATATATCAGTCTCACTGGCGATGAAGGTACAATGAGATCCTATCATCCTTCTGTATAAAGTCTGATCAACATCTTTGCCTTCTTTATCTTCATCCTATCTGTTGTTAGTACTCATAGGAGTTGATACATTGCTGCTATTTTCCATGCCAAACTTCTTCAACAACTCCTTGGTATATTTTGTTTGATGAATGAAGATTTCATCTTTCATTTGTTTGACTTGTAATCCCAAGAAGTAGTTCATTTCTCCCATCATACTCATCTGGAATTTACTTTTCATGACATTAGCAAACTTTTCACATAGCAATTCATTTTCAGAACCAAAAATTACGTCATGAACATAAATCTGTACCAGCAGGGTGCTGCCCCTTCATTGATTCTGAAAAGAGTCTTGTCAATGCTTCCTTTGGTAAAACCATTGTCTACCAAGAACTGAGATAGAGTTTCATACCATGCTCTTGGTGCTTGTTTCAACCCATAAAGTGCCTTGTTGAGTCTGTACACTTTATCTTCTTGATCTTTAACTTCAAAACCAGGAGGTTGCTGAACATAAACCTCTTCCTCCAGAATGCCATTTAGAAATGCACTATTGACATCCATCTGGTATAATTTGAAGGTTTTGTAAGCAGCATATGCCAAGAATAATCTTATAGCTTCCAATCTTGCAACTGGGGCATATGTCTCATCAAAATCTATTCATTCAGCTTGAGAATAGCCTTTTGCTACTAGTCTGGCCTTATTTTTTACAATGGTACCAGATTCATCCAATTTGTTTCTGTATACCCATTTAGTTCCAATTATATTTGCATGAATTGGCCTTTCCACTAGTGTCCAAAGTTGATTTTTTTCAAATTCATTCAATTCCTCTTGCATAGCAATTATCCAATCTGGATCTGATATTTCTTCTTCAATATCTTTAAGTTCCATTTGAGATAGAAAACAAGTAAACATAGCTTCCAATTGTCTTCTAGTCCTTACACCTTGCTGTATATTACCAATAACTTGTTCAACAGGGTGATCCCTTAACCATTGTAAATCACGATTAGTTTGGTTCTCAGGAACCTCATCTTCGATAGGTCTCATTGCTTTCTCAAATGAGGGTTTCAATGCATCCTTGAACTGCCCTGGCTTGTTGTGTCAAGAGAGTTACCAAAGCAGTTCTTTAGAAGGGCGAGTCGAAAAATTTTAATTCATTTATCCTTTCCAAAACATCAACACATTCTGGATCAGTGACTTGGAGATTCTCAGCAGGTTCTGACACTTCATCTTCCATTCCAGTGAACTTTGGTTCATCAAATACAACATGTATTGATTCTTCATGTTTCAATGTCCTTTATTCAAGACTCAAATGCCTTGTCGATGAAGAATATCCCAAAAAGATTCCTTTATCTGATTTTGGTTGGAATGTCTTCAATTGCTCCTTATGATTCAAAATAAAAAATTTGCTTCCAAATGGATGGAAATAAGATATATTTGGTTTCCTTCCATTCCAAATCTCATAAGGTGTATTCAGCAGCTTCTTGTTCACTGAGGTTCTATTTTGTGTATAGCATGCTAATTGATTGCTTCAGCCCAATATCTTTCAGGTAATAATGCTCCACAAATCATAGTCCTTCCTGCTTCTTTCAAGGTCCTATTTCTTCTCTCAGCAACCCTATTTTGCTGAGGTGTACCAATAGCTACTAATTGATGCAACACTACATTCTGTTCACAATATTCTCTTATAACTTTATTGAGAAACTCAATACCCCTGTCTGATCTGATCTTCACTACTGTAAACTTTTCTCATTTTGCAATCTCTTCAAAAGTTCAGGCATCTTTTGAAGTGTTTCACTTTTCTTGTTCATGAATACTACCCAAGTGTATCTTGAATAATCATCCACAACTAATAGAGTGTACTTCTTTCCTGTTACACTTGTTGGTATTACTGGTCCAAATAAATCCATGTGCATCAGCTCCAAAACTCATTTTGTTGATTGCTTAGTCTTTGACTTGAAGCTTGACTTGGTTTGTTTACCTTGCTGACAAGCATCACATATGGCATCCTTTTTTAATGTAATCTCAGGCAAACCAATCACCAATTTCTTTTTCACCAGTTGATTGATGTCATCAAAGTTAAGATAATTCAGCTTCTTATGCCATAACCAATCAGTTCTGACTTAGTATGCACAATCAGGCATGTCTCTGGAACAGAAGTAGACCAATCCACAACATACATGTTTTGTTGTCTTCTTCCAGCCAACACAACTTGCTCACCTCTTTCACTAATGACAACACAGTAGCCTTTGTCAAAAGTGACCTTGTAACCCATGTCACAAAACTGTCCAATGCTTAGTAAGTTGTAGTCCAGTCCTTCCACAAATGCAATATTTCTGATAGTTAATCCATTCCTCACAAGTGTGTCATATCCTTTTGTGTATCCTGGTGTATTCTTGTTGCCAAAATTCACTCTTGGACCATCCTTTGCCACATAGTTTGTCAAACAGTGCTTATTCTTTGTCATATGTCTGGAACATCCACTGTCAAAGTAACAGACACCCTACAAAACAAAGTTAATGTATTTTAGGTACCCAAAATTTTTGGGTCCATAGTGGTCAGTGTTAAGCATGACCCTTGGCAAATTTCCATAAGGTCTTCTTTGAAATGTATCATACTTTTGTTCATACATATATTCCACAGTTCCATAAGGTCTAGCATTTGGTTGTGTAGGATTCACATATGCTTTCTTGCATTTTGGTACATAATGCTGTTTGAAGTGATTTCTATTGTTAGAAGCACTAGCATAACCATAGGTTTGCTGTCTGTTGGGAGCAGCCTTGTAATATGGAGTCTGCTGAGGTCCCTACTGAGGTCTTGTATAAGTCCTCTGCTGAGTCCTCTACTGATTCCATTGCTGAGGTTTTACCTTAGCATTATGGTTATGTCTATTGTTTCTAGCAGTAGGGACATGAATACTTCAATCATCATCAATAGGGAACAGTCTACCTTTCCCCCTGAGATAAGTATCCCTAGAATGATTACCATTTTCAGGTTTAGGATTCTTATCCTTGTAATATTTCTGAATTTTACTATTTGTCGTCCAGCAGACTTAGTAGCAGGTCTGCTATCAGTAGGTCTAGAAGGTACATCAGTCCTACTCTTGGATTTATTCTTTTTGTTAGATGCTGTTGACTTTTTTGACTTCTGAATTTTCTTCCTTGAAGCCTTCTCAGTAGGTTTTACTGCTTCAGCAACCATTTTGGGAGTTGGATCTTGTGTAGGTACAAACTTAGGACCAATTCTGGTACTAGGTTCAGTAACCTTACTAGATCCACTCTTCGTAGATTGTTGAGTGCCAAATCCAAGGCCTGTTCTATCACCATAAGGCTTTCCAGATTTGAATGCAGAGTTGGAACTAGATTGTTCAGCAGATTCAGCAGCTACTGAATGTACAGCAGGCTTATGCTGATTTTCCTCAAAATCTTTTTCCTTACCTTTGAGAATTCTTAATTCAGCTTTTAACCTTTCAACTTCTGTTGGAAGAGCTTCTTTTTCAGCCTTCACAATCTCATAACCAGATTGTATTTTCCTCAGTTGATTAAGGATGGCATCCAAAGTTTCTTTATTGTCAGATTTTTTAGGATTTGAACCACAAGTTGATTCACAATCACTTTCAGCAGCAGTGTTTATGGATACAGAATTGTATACCTCCTCAGTTTTATCCATATTTGCCATCAAATCATAATCTTCCATGTCAGCAACAAGTGCAGTATCATTAGATTCATTTCCTTTTTTTGATTCAACTTCATATCCTGATTCATCATCAGCAACCATTGCTTTCTTGCCAGGTCTTCTTTGCTGATTCTTATTCTTTAGTAGGTTTGGACAATCAGGTCTGAAATGTCCAGGTTTCTTGCAGTTGAAGCATAGATAATCAGGTTCCTTTTTCTGTTTTAGTTCAGGACAGTCAGGTTTGAAGTGTCCTGGTTTCCTGCATTGAAAGCCCAAGTAGTCATTGTCATTCTTGGATTCTTCCTTCTTCTTTTCATTATATTTCTTTGTGAAATTCCTTGGAGAACCCCTTCCAGTTTTCATCATTCTGATTTTCTTGCTCAGTAGAGCAATTTGCTCTTGCATCTCATCCAGTAGATCATCTTGAGCTCCTTATGATTCTTCATGATGTGTGGCAGCCAATGCAGTAGTCTTTGGTTCTTCCTTTTTAGTCTCCGGTGCAAGTTTTTACTGAATTTATAAGCCTTGAGATCTGAAAATAACTTGAAGGTGTCCTCTTCATGTAGTATTCTCATTTCTTCAATGGCAGTAACCTTCATTTCCCAAACTTCTTTTGCTGGTAGGGCTTCTAAGATTTTTTTTTATTGATTTCTTCTTTTGAGTAGTCTACATTCAGTAGGGTGAGTTCATCCATGATAGCATTGAATCTTGACTCCATTTGTTCAATAGTTTCATTTGGTTTCATTTTGAAATCTTGAAACTTATTTTTGGCTACACTGATCTTTTTTTTCTTGGTAGCATCAGTGCCTTCACAGATTAGTTGTAACTTATCCCAAAGTTCTTTTGCAGTCTTGCAATCCTTCACTTTCATGTGCATATTGCTATCCAAGGTTCTGTATATGATATCAATAGCAATATTGTTGAGGTTTGCTATTTTTCTATCTTCAGCATTCCCTTCTCTTTTTGGTTTTTGAACATACTGAGTTTGATCATCCACAGTTATAGCTTTTGTGATCTCCAGTGGTCCATCAGTCAGCATATCCATCATCTCATCATGTGTTGCAGCTAGAAAAGCCTGCATACGACGTTTATACTCATCAAAACAATCTAAGGAACACATCAACATAGTTCTAGCATATTGGTTGTTATCCATGATGCAAAGCTTTGAAAATCAGAAACTTAAAAAAGTTTTCAAAGTATTTTCACAAGCACAACAAGTAGGATTGCTTCAGAATAGAAGCACTGCTCCAATACCAATTGTTGGTCCCTTGAAAAGGCTTTAGTTAAGTTTAGCGGGGGTGAATAAACTTAACTCATAAAACTTTTGGAGTTAACAAACTCAAAGATGGTCGAGAGCTTGTCGATCGCTCGATGAATCATCGACCACTCGGTGAGTCTATTGCGACAGAGATATTAAAGAATTTGTTGCAACGGAATATATTCAAATTAAGCCTTATTACTTGTTGTTTATATATGATGCTAAGTATAAGATACTCAGCAGTGTAAGTGTGATTCAGCTGCTAGTTTCAGTAAGTTGATGTGATCAGTATACTAAATGCAGAAATTAAATGCAGAAAGTAAGTAGGCAAATTTTATAGTGGTTCCAGGTGGTGTAATCTCGCTCACCCACTCTTCTCCTGTGATGTTGGAGGAAAATCACTAGAGATCTTTGAGGTTGCAGTTACAAAAATCCCTAAGATGTCTGTCCTTCACCAATAACTATGGCTTCACAAACTGAACACTTGAAATAAGTAGAATTACTGCTCCAAAGTATTCCACTGGTCCTTGAAGGGTAGGATTTCCTCTTCACCAGCTCCCCCACAAACAACAATTCTTGACACCTAAGTGCTTCTCTGTCTTTAGCAAGGTTTCTTGTAAAAGAAGGTTTGAATCAAGTGAATGATTCAACAGTCAGCAGCTTGATCAGAATGAAATGATCAGCAGCTTGATATCTTCAAGTGTGTACACTTGATGTAACTTGATAGTTGGTTACACTTGAAGAGTTTTCTGGATTAGTAGCTTTAAGCTCAGTGAAGTCAGCAGGGTGATTTCATGATAATAAACTTGATAGCTTAAGATAGATTGTTATTTTTCATCACATGTATCTGAATCAGGAGTCTTCTATTTATAGGTGAGAATCATGTGACTTATGTTTGAAATTCAAACATAGCCGTTTCAGATTTGTCTCCATCTTGACATGCTTTCTGTCCCTGTACATAGTACTGACAATGTCAGTTTGCTTTTTGACATCTTTCAGTCTGTCCACCATTTGACTTGTGTCTATTGGATAAAGCTCTGAATCTTTCCAACGTTCTTTTAATCTTGATCATTGATTTGTTGACAATATCAAGGTTTGTAATCCATCCTTATCCTTGTAATCTTCCAATGTAACCTTTGATTAAATTGAGATTTACAATCAGCAGATTCCTGTGTATGTAAGTTTGTGGAAATGCTTGTCAGTCAGCTTGTTCAAGTTTGTTGTGTTTATAAAACACTTCAGCTGACTGTCTTCTATCTAAATTTTTATTGGGAAGTTAGAGTACACCAATTTGAACATAACTAAGTTCCAAACATCACTTAACTTATGGAACTCAGACCTTGTACACAGGGTATATGCAATCAGTTTAGGTCATCACATACTTCGTTAAATTCTGATTCCATATCCTTGACTTTAAATACTAAGTTTGATCCCTTAGCCTTCAATAACTGAGTTTGAACCCTCAACCTTCAATCTTCAGCAAGTTCCAAACTAGTCTACTGACCTAGTTACCTTACTGACCTAGACAGGTCTGCTGATAAAGTCAGCTGACCTCCTTACAATTATTGTTTGATCAAACCTATACAAATATCAAAATCTAATAAACCTATACATTTGATCTAGACATCTTTTTGCCTTTGCTCTATAACAGCTAGTCTGGCACTCATCATTAAAACTTAAAATAAGTCCAACATGTTCGCACCTTTATTTTGCTCTGATTTTACCTTTGCTCGAAATATTCCATCATTTTCGAGTTCTCTATCTGGGTCCGACGTATCTGATATATATATATATATATATATATATACATATATATCGCAAGGTCGAGGGCGTTAAAGCATCAGAGTTGCTAAAAATAGTTGAACTGATGATCTTACTTGTGTCTGTTGAGCTAGATCACTTGAATCAAAAAATCCGATGTGCGGCATCCATGTTTTCGGTGAGATTGAGGGCGCTAAAAAACTAAGCTCGCCGAAAATACTTGGGGTGAATAATCATACTTGTTTCGAATCGGACCTATTTTGTTGCACTTGTTGATTTGATCGGGAAAAAAATCCGATATGTGGCCTCTTTGTTTCAAATAAGGTCACTGGCATTTCACGGCAAGTTTGATTGAGATAGATGGCGGGGTTGAAAAAAAGCTTGGCACGTTTTAAAATTTCCGTTGTGGCCCTCTTGTTCTAGATGAGGTTGCCGTCACATAATATAGCGGGTGTCGAGGTTGGTACTCATAACGACAACATTTGAACGTGGATGTGTAATGTAATTCCAATATAAACACGTGATAATCATGAAAACCGGACTTCAATTAGGCCTGCTCCGCTTCACTTATAGTGAGGTGAGTTTCCAAAAATGATACATCATATTCACTCAAATTGTGGAAATGAGAATTAATGCCAATAGGAGCTCGTACCTGGAGAACTCGTATTAGAGAGCTCAAGGGCTCGTATATAGGGAGCTGGAGAGCTAGTATCCTGGGGAGCTTGAGAGTTCGCAACTTGGAGAGCTTGAGAGCTCATTCTTGGAGAGATTGAGAGCTCAATCTAGCGAGCTCATTCTTGTCTTCCTCATTCTGGTGGACTCATTCTGGTCATCCTCATTCGGCCATCCTCATTCAGGCGGACTCATTCCGGCAGACTCATTCTGGTCGGCCCCCTTCTGGTTGGTCTCCTCAGCAGGAATGTGAGGACCAAGAATCTGTCCTTGCTATCGACCATATCGTACCAACTGACTTGATTTTGTGATACAAACAAATCGAGGTTGAGTACGGCTCTGACAGCCCTGACAAATTGGTTGTGTGTGTCTCCGGTGAGCCGATGGCGGTCCCGACGAGAGTGATACCGGAAAATCCAAGAATCCATAGATAGTGGTGATAAATCAAATGCAAACTCTATGGATTGTGTGTTTCGCTCCTTTAAATGCGTTATCTCAATGAAAAACTTGAAGAGCAGCCCCAGGTGTGTGTTAAGGTTGATGAATGCCGGTCGGAAAACCGGAAATGGGTGGTTTCAGGCCGCCGGAAAACCAAAAATAGGAGGAGATCTTACTATTGGTTGAAGATCTTAGAGATCTTGATAATGATCTTGTAGATTTTGAGAAAAATCTTATAGATCTGGAGAAAGGTCTTGTAGATATAGGTGATGATCTTGGAGATCATGTTGATGACTTGAAGATCAAGATATAGATCTTGTTGAAATCTTGAAGATCTGGAAATCTGGATGAACTGGAAGAAGATTCTGTTGAAGGTTCAACCATAAAACCAAAAATTGGCTGTTTTTGGCCACCAGAAAACAAAAAGCGGGCGGTTTCAGATCGCTAGAGCTGGAAAAACGCCTCTATAATATTAAATCTGAATGGAAAAAATGTGGAAAATGTCGATTTCCCGGTAACGGAGCCAACCGATGATGTCGAAAATATCACCAACAAGTTTGAGAGGATTTAACGATGGATATCTGGCTAAAATAGATGATTTCTCCGGTGGTTGATCGTGTGTAAGTCGCTTAATACTAGCAAGAGGATTAGGTCAATCGTAGTATAGCAAGGGCGAGTCAAGGTCGATCCCATAGAGACTAATATTTAATTACGTTAAACACAACCACAATTCATTGGTCAACCGGATAGGGGTGGTCATTGACCAACATAAACAAACAGTAAATAAAAGAAATGCAAATAAACCAATAGTCAATCATATATTGAAAAGGCATTAACCAAACTATTCATAACTAATCTCCCCTTAATCCTTATCTGATCCATATTTGTAATTAAGCTACAGGTGCAATCTCCTAACCCTATCTACTTCCACTGTAAGGACATCAGACAATCTATATGCAACTAACCTCCTTCGTTGGTTGTATTAGTTCATACGCAATAAGTTTTAGAGATGCTGGCTCAAGACCGAGAACCTCCCTAAGCAGCTATAGACTATGACTAGCACGTTCCTAGGGATCCATCAAGAAAATGTCCTAATTAACACTGCACTAACAGTCATTCATGTTAATTTAAGATGTACGAATATTAGATTGGCCAGACCTAATTAATCGTTTTAATTAATCTTGTCGATCAACGTAGCTGACGCCGAACCACAAAATTAGGATTTACTAGGTGTCTCGATTAGTCGATAAAGACAGTCGTCTAATCAAGAGAACACCACCCATAACTCTCCGTATAATATGAACGAAACCAATAATAATGATTAAGGTTCGTTTAATTAATGCATAGTTAATTAGATGCAAGCATAATCTAGATCTATCACAAGAACAATCTTGAATCTAAGAAAAGATATAAAATATTGGAATAGATCTTACCCATAACGAAGAACAGATCTATCCTCAATCCTATCTCTCTTTGGCGATTCAAATCGATCCATGATGATTGTAAACCAAGCACAATTCAATAATGAAAGACTCATAACTTATTTGCAAGAAAGAAAAAAAAAAAAAAAAAAAGACTTTAATCACCAAAAGACTACATTGTATCTAGTTTATGAGTAGATCAATGAATGGATGATAGAATGAATGAATACAATTTCGCAGCTCTGAATTGCTTTATATAGGTGTATAAACCGAGTTAGGGGTAAACCCAATCCGTTGAGGACAAGAAAACGCGTTTCTAGAAGATTCTGGGGCTCGATTAAACGGCGGCAACTCCCGATTAATTGAGGGTATTTTTGTACTTTTTCCTCTGCCGACTAAACTTGGAAGGTTCTGGAATACCATAGACCCAATCCTTTCATCAGCTTCGGTATTTGGACCATAACTTGGCCTACATAACTCCGATTTGGGTGATTCAAAGTGAGATAGAATCGTTTCAAGCCCAACAAAATTCATGTAGAAGTCCAAGCCCAATTAGTCTTGTCAGGCTTCGGAAACTGCGTTGCAAGATCACCAATAAGATTCTCGGGTCCAATCTCCACTCGAAACACTTCAACCTTCAGCTCCGTTCAGTTCTTTATCCATTGACTCTCACATTGAGCCTGAATGATGCTCCAAACACTCGTCCATCTGTCAATAAAACCATAGAACGCATAGTAGCTTCTATTTCTAGCAAATAACGCATAAAATACACGGTTAATACGCATAATACCAATTTAGTCACCCCGGACGTGGCATTAATCATATTTATCTAATTAACCTCTGATTTCATACATATTATCACCATTGAGAACACAAATCCAGGGTAAGTTGATGGTAAAATATGATACCAATTTAACCGTCATCTACTACCCCCCCACTTAGTTTTTTATCGTCCCGAGTAAAACCAAATCAAACAAACCCCATAAACAATTACAAACTAATTAAGAACGTACTCATTCAAGAAATATTAATAAGATGAGGGTCAACACATATCCATCAGTAATCCATTAAGCACTATCTTGTAGTAGAACCGACGTGTGTGTGAATAACTCACAAACAACAGTGACGCAGGCAGAATCACATTATATCAATAAAGATTTCAGGAAAAACATGCATAATGCACACATCCATAAGTTCCCCATTAATCATCACCTACCAATGCATCAATGTGTCATGTGATAAGTCTTTTGTGATAATGCATTCAAGAAAAGAATGAAGTTATAGCGACCCCACAACCTTTACTTATCAATGTGCACACTTGCTTCTCTTGCCTCCTGACTCAGGCAAACAACATGGAACCTTACTTGGGCCGGGCGGACTTGGGGACCGAGTATTACTCTGAGGTCCTCGTTTTTTTTATGCGAGGGTCGTGCCTTTTTTGCTACGAGTTTGCTTCCCTCACTTTATTATTTTTCTTTTTTCTTTTTTCCTTCTTTTTTTTCTTTTGGGCAGATTTCTCACTATTTTTTTCGCTCTCACTCGCAAGTCCGTTTTGTCCTGGTTTACCTTGTGTGGCATTCAAGTTTCTACCGTCATCCTACAACAATTGGTTAAAGTATATCCAACAAATATTGATTCTCAGTCTAAGATAACTCTTCATCTTATCCAAATACTTCTCACTCAGATTGTGTTCTAAAAAAATTGAATGCAACAGTAAAATAATAATTAATAATTCACTACTTCATGCAATATAACACATGCTTATTCTTCCAGACTAAATTGAAAAATGTGTCATCTAACTACATACTGAAGAAGTGAGTTATATGTGCTTAAAAAGGTCAATTCCACAACAAGATAGATGATTAATAAACCACTACTTCAAATAGTTGACAAACCCCTTATTCATCATTAATGAATTAAGTATGTAATTAAGCAGTTTCAACGGATTAAAGACTCTATTTCATTCAATTCAATGCATCGAAATTCACAAAAGTAAGTGTAAGTGTGTCTCAATTTTTTCAAAACTAAGTGTTATGCCTACCCCCCATTTTAAAACTAAACATTGTTCCCAATATGGAAAGTAAAGCCAAAAAAAAGTCGGAAGAAGAAGAACACTTAGCTTTGAAAAATAGAAGAACTAGGTGGTTGTCTGAAGCGAATCATATTAATGAACTGGAGCAAAAGTTGTCTTCTCCCAAGGACTAATCTGCACTTGGTCAGCTAATACAAACGATTCTTGCACAAAAGCCATTAGTACCACGAGACGCGAATAAGTACCCAAATCATTATGTCATATGACAAGTAATAGCACAACTAAAAAGCAGAAGTGCAATAAACAATTTAAGCCAATACATAACAACTCTATTACTTAAACACAACAAAACTATTATAAGACTCCAAATAAAATAAAAAGACTCAAGACTCAAATTAATAATCAAATAATCATGCGAAGTAAAAAAACTCCCACACATCCTTTCCTCAACAGCCTCAGGAACATCGCGATGAAAAAAAAAACCTTCATACTTTTATTTAATTATCGAAAAGAAAAAAATATTGATAAAAAAGTTAACCATAAATTAATGGCAATGCCTAACAATTAAATAAATAGTCCCCGGCAACAGCGCCAAAAACTTGATCACGTGTAAGTCGCTTAATACTAGCAGAGGACTGGGTCAATCGTAGTATAGCAAGGGCGAGTCAAGGTCGATCCCACAGAGACTATTATTTAATTACGTTAAACAAAACCACAATTCATAGGTCAACCGGATAGGGGTGGTCATTGACCAACATAAATAAACAGTGAATAAAAGAGGTGCAAATAAACCAATAGTCAATCATATATTGAAAAGGCATTAACCAAACTATTTATAACTAATCTCCCCTTAATCTTTATCTGATCCATATTTGTAATTAAGTTACGGGTGCAATCTCCGAACCATATATACTTCCACTGGAAGGACAGTAGACAATATATATGCAACTAACCTCCATCGTTGGTTGTATTAGTTAATACGCAAAAAGTTTTAGAGATGCCGGCTCAAGACCGAGAACCTCCCTAAGCAGCTGTCGACTATGACTAGCACGTTCCTAGGGATCCATCAAGACAATCTCCTAATTAACACTTCACTAACAGTCATTCATTACGATGTATGAATATTAGATTGGCCAGACCAAATTAATCGTTTTAGTTAATCCTGTCGGTCAACGTAGCTGACGCCGAACCACATAATTAGGATTTACTAGGTGTCTTGATTAGTCGATAAAGACCGTCGTCTAATTGAGAGAACGCAAACCATAATTCTGCATATAATATGAACGAAATGAACAATAAAGATTAAGGTTCGTTTAATTAATGCATAGTTAATTAGATGCAAGCATAATCTAGATCTATCACAAGAACAATCATGAATCTAAGAAAAGAAATAAAATATTGGAATAGATCTTACCCGTAACGAAGAACAGATCTATCCTCAATCCTATCTCTCTCTGGCGATTCGAATCGATCCATGATGATCTTAAACCAAGCACAATTCAATAATGAAAGACTCATAACTTATTTGCTAGAAGAAAAAGAAGAAAATAAAAAGAAGACTTTAATCACCAGAAGACTACATTGTATCTAGTTTATGAGTAGATCTATGAATGAATGATAGAATGGATCAATACAATTTCGCAGCTTTGAATGACTTTATATAGGTGTGTAAACCGACTTAGGGGTAAACCCAATCCGTGGAGGACAAGAAAACGCGTTTCTGGAAGATTTTGGGGCTCGATTAATCGGCAGCAACTCCCGATTAATCGAGGGTATTTTTGTACTTTTTCTTCTGCCGACTTAACTTGGAAGGTTCTGGAATACCCTAGGTCCAATCCTTTCATCAGCTTCGGTATTTGGACCATAACTTGGCCTACATAACTCCGATTTGGGTGATTCAAAGTGAGATGTAATCCTCGTTTTAAACCCAACAACTTTCATGTAGAAGCCCAAGCCCAGTTCGTCTTTTAAGGCTTCGGAAACTGCATTGCAAGATCACCAATCAGATTCTCGGGTCCAATCTCCGCTCGAAACACTTTAACCTTCAGCTCCGTTCAGTTATATATCCATTGACTCTCACATTCAGCCCGAATGATGCTCCAAACACTCATCTATCTGTCAATAAAACCATAGCACACATAGTAGCTTCTATTTCTAGCAAATATAACGCATAAAATACATCGTTAATACGCATAATACCAATTTAGTCAACCTGGACGTGGCTTAATCATATTTAGCTAATTAACCTATGATTTCATACATATGATGACAGTTAAAATATACCCATTTATGTCATCAATTATAACCTTAAATCGGAGTTAATTGTATATATTTTATATTTAATCACGTGTTTATATTTATTATTTAATAATAAGTGATTATTAATATGATAATTGGTATTTAGCTGTTTTTATTATAAAAGAGCAATTAATTGTGTGATAAATGCTGATTTTGCAGATCATGATAAATCGGGAAGATAATTATCACGCAATCGAGATCTCAAGATAAAAGAGAAGAAAATCGGAGCATTGAAGAAAAGATTAATCGATCAATTCAAAAGCATGGAGTGGGGAACAAGTCGACGAACCGAATTTGAAAACGCGTAAGAGGAGGCTCGGTCGACCGAGCCATGCCATTCGGTCGATCGAGCGTACGCTCGGTCACCCGAGCCTAAGTTGATAAATGCATGTCAATCTTCCGATTCTCCTATGTCGGCTACAACTCCTATATAAACAAAGACCCACGATCTTTGAGAAAGACACACCACTACAACACAAAACAATTCATACAGTTTTAGCTTTTACGTCTTTAGTTTTATTTTTATGTTCGTTCGTTGTGGATTCATCGGATTCTCCGGTTGGGGAGCGCATTAAAGAGTGGGAGTCACTCTCGTCTTCGAGGGTATGACTATTCAATTATGCAAACTCTATTCGTAGATCTGATGTATTTTATTATGGAGTAGTTTTTCTTGTATTGATTGCGTGATGTAGATTAATTTACGAACCCATGTGTTTAGGTTAGAAACGTTAAGAAGTAATCATGATTTGTTCCAAAGACCGCGAATCGTGTTCGGTCGACTAGACGTGTCACTCGGTCGCCCGAGTGTTGTCGTTCGGTCGACCGAGTGTGGTAATGTGTAGGGCAATATTATGATCGGCTTCGACTACGTAAGATTCTCTGATTTGGAATTAAAACGAGTAATTAAACCTGATCAACTTAATTATTTGTCATCATAATTTAACATGAAACCCAAAAAGTGATTGTTACTTAGGATATAGATTGAATCGGCATCTAAGAAGTACGCCTTACCCTAGGAATGTTGCTTAGATGAGGTTACGATTTATATCGGCATCCCTAGTTTCGTAGTTGTGTCGGGTTATATGAGATGGAGGCATTAAAAGGCGAAAGTCACGTAATGGAGGCACGATGATTTGTAGGGCCTAACCGAGCTAAATCTACCTTGGGATGACTCCGTAGTCATAATAATTAATCTTTAACGCTTGTTTTGTCTCGTTATCATCCTAATTCATATGGGGAGTTATAATCTACTAGCGTAATCAATACTATTTGTTTAGATAATATCAACCGTATTATCCGTGTTTTAGTAGTCTTTTTAGTCCGCCTTTGTGGTCTTTTGTGTCTTGTGGTTGTCACTATTTTATTTATCATTTTAGTTGGTCATAGACCGCCTTTCAATTTAGTTCTAATAGGATAAAGTTGTGTTTTATTTGTGCCGAGTCTCTGTGGGATCGACTTCGACTCTATCTAGCTATACTACAATTGAACCTAGTTCTCTTGCTAGTGTGTTAGTAGGCATCGAGTTAATAATTTAACTTGACCTCCATCAAGTTTTTGGCCGCGTTGCCGGGGACTCGAGTCATTAAATTAAGATATAGCTTATTTTGTTAGAAATGGATTCGTGAATATTCTTCGTGAATAAGAGTCTCAGATATTAAAACAAAGTCGTCGTAAAAAAAAAAAAGCGTTCGGTCGATCGAACAACGACTCTCGGTCGACCGAGAATTTGTTTTTCTTTTACTTTTACTTACATCGGCTTTACAATATTCTCGCTTCGCTTTTGTTTACTTTTTTTTCTCAAACTTATTTCGAGTCTGTTTTATTTAGTTAGTTAAAGGCCTAGCCTTTACTAGTGATTAATTGTTTTATTGTTGTTTATTATTTTATAGTACGCTACTCGAAATCGAAGGAACCGCTTGAGCCTTATAATCTGAAATAGAGAAATTTGCGAGAAGGAATAGGAAGTTAGCTAGGAACCGGCTAAACAAGGAGAAGAGGATCCAAATCTTGAGGAAAGTGAGCACGAAGTGGAAGAAGGACATACAACCAATCATTCTCAACATTACGAATCAAGTAGAAATGGAAGGCAATCCACCAATCCGGACTGTACCTAATCGTTTTATTAATAATGCCAATAATGTGAATTCAAATGCTAATAATGAGAACCAAGCCCTAGTTCAAGGAGCGAGGCGCACTTTGCAAAGTTATGCAACGCCCACTATTGAACAATTCATTCCCGCTTATCGTAGCACCGCAAGATCTGCGGAAGTCTATCACCCTAGGCCTAATGTAATTCAAATGGTGACCAACTATTCCACTTTTCATGGAATCCAAAACGAGGATCCTGGTGTTCACGTGACGAATTTCTTGGAAATCGTCAAAGACAGATGAAACCGCAATTAATCCCGGAGGGTAACATTCGCCTTAAGCTTTTCCTTTTCACCTTGAAAGATAAAGCTAAGCAATGGCTTCTCTCTTTAGAGGCTGGATCTATCACAACTTGGGAACAATTGTTGCAAAAATTCATGAATAAGTATTTTCCCTTAGGAAAAACTTTTAAGTTACGCCAAGACATCCTAGGATTTAAGCAACAACCTGGGGAGAGTTTTGATCAAGCTTGGGAGCGTTTTAAGGAAGCTATGAGGAAATGTCCTCATCATGACATCTCTCTTTGGCTTTTAATGCAAACTTTTTACCATGGGTTGAGAGAGACTGAGAAAATTAAAGTAGACGCCTCCAGCAATTGAGCGTTTGTTCTTTTATCTCCTGAGAGGCACAAGGGAAGATGGAGCAAATAGCGATGAATAGCCAATGGGGAGGCAATGACATAGCTACTGTGAAGATGGCCGCTGACATATTTGATGATAGTGCATCTACCAAAATCTTAGAACAACTTTCTGTTATCAACAATAAGGTAGATGGGATGCAAGAGAGGATGACAAGAGTAGAGAAAGGGGCTGGAATCGAGGTGGCACCTCAAAGTGAGAATGCTGGCACTGAAGAAGCCAATTATATCGGGGGAGGGTACAGGCCTAATCATAACCATCTTGGATTCCGATATAGTGACATAAATGCAGGAGAAAGGCCTAAACCGCCTCCCCTTATGTACCACAGCAGACTAAAACTTTTGGTTGGGAAGCTGCGATAGAAAAACTGAGTAATGTCGTCACTGACAATATGGGACAACTTTCAAAATCTATGGCTGAGATAGCCACTAACTTTAGCCAATATTGTCAGAAGACTGATGCCAAGGTAACCAATCAAGAAGCTCTAGTCCAAAATCTCACGCACCAGGTAGGACAACTAGCTGAGCAAGTCTCAACTAGACCTCCTGGAGGGTTGCCAAGCAACACTGAGAAGAACCCTAAGGATTTGAATGCGATCATGACAAGAAGTGGAAAAGAGGTAACTCCACCATCCTTGCAAGAGAAAGAAAAAGTCACAAAGAATAAGGATGGTGAGCCAAGCAATGAGACTAATACTTCAGAGACTTTGCCTGAGCAAAGAACGTATAAAGAACCTGCTAGCCCTAGAGTTGAACTTTACAACAATAAGTATCCAATTTTCACTGATGTCGATCCTTCAACTCTACCTTATCCTCCACCAAAACCGAAGCCTAAGTTTGATAATAAGAGGTATAAGAAGTTCGTGGATATGTTTAGTAAGTTACAAATCAATATACCCCTAGTTGAAGCACTAGCTGAAATGCCTGAGTACACCAAGTTTTTAAAAGACGCCATCTCAAATAAAAGGAAACTTCTAGATTTAGAGACCATATGCCTTAATGAGGAGTGCTCAGCCATTCTTCAACATAAGTTACCCCAAAATGCAAAGATCCAGAAGCTTTCTCATTCCTGCACCATAGGTAACGATGTCCGAACAAAGCTTTGTGTGATCTAGAGCAAGCGTGAACTCGATGCCACTATCTATTTTTCGGAAGCTAGGAATGAAAGATCTTAAGAAGACCTCAATCACATTGTAATTAGCTGACCGCTCACAAAGAACCATGTGGAGTGGTTGAGGATGTGCTAGTAAGAGTTGAAAAGTTTGTATTTCTGTCGACTTTGTGGTATTAGATATGGAAGCTAACTACGGAAGTGCCATTAATATTAGGAGACCTTTCATGGCCACTAGTAGAACGCTAATTGATGTTTACAAAGGTGAGTTGGTGTTAAGAGTGAACGAAGAGAGAGTTTCATTCAATGTCTTCGACACTATGAAGCAACCTGATGATGGAGAGGATGCATGTTTCATGTTGGATTCCATTGATAGGATCGTTCAAGAATTTCAACAACATGAAAGTCAAGGATTTCTTGGATGCTGTCTTAGAAGAAGAAGATGAAGTCAAGTACGTGAGTAGTGAGGAGGAGAAGATGATATGGCCAGGATGTAGTAGAGGGACCCCAAGGCCTGTAGAGGAAGTAAGTGCTGCGGAGATTGAAAGATTCTATCATAGACCAACATGGCATAAGTACTTCGAAATCAAACTCACTGGTCAGAAGTTGAAGACCTCTTTGGAAGAACCTCCCACAAATTTGACTTTAAAACCTCTTCCTGCGAATTTGAAGTATGTATTTCTTCAAGATGAGACTTTGCCGCTAATTATATCTTCATCCTTGACGGACTTACAAGAGGAGAAACTAATGAGAGTTCTGAGAGAGTACCGCGGAGCATTTGGATGGACCATAGCTGACGTTAAGGGCATTAGTCCTAGCGTATGTATGCACAAGATCTCCGTGGACCCTGAAAAGAAAGCGGTTGCACAACCTCAAAGGCGTCTAACCCCACAATTAAAGGACGTGGTTAGGGATGAGGTTATAAAAATGCTAGAAATGGGAATTATATTTCCAATTGCTGATAGCGAATGGGTAAGCCCTATCCACGTAGTTCCCAAGAAGGGAGGATTAACGGTGCAAGCCAATGAGTTGAATGAGCTAATTCCGGTGAGGCTAATCACCGGTCATCGAGTATGCATAGACTTTAGGAAACTGAATGATGCAACTCGTAAGGACCATTTTCCTCTTCCTTCATTGATCAAATGCTCGAGAGACGAAAGGGCATGCTTTCTATTGTTTTCTCGACGGATATTCGGGATACTATCAAATCCACATCTCGCCCGAAGATCGTGAGAAAACAACGTTTACATGCCCATATGGGACATTTGTGTATAATCGAATGCCATTTGGATTGTGTAACGCCCCCGCGACATTTCAACGATGTATGATGTCATTATTTGCGGATATGGTGGAAGATTTCTTGGAAATATTTATGGATGATTTCTCCGTGTTTGGAGACGATTTCGATTCATGCCTCACACATCTAGCACGAGTATTGAAGAGATGTGAAGAGACTAATCTTGTGCTTAACTGGGAGAAGTGTCATTTGATGGTTACGGAAGGTATAGTACTAGGCCACCGCATATCAAAGAACGGAATAGAGGTGGATAGAGCCAAAGTTGAGGTGATCGAGAAACTACCTCCACCGACTAATCTTAAAACTTTGCGAGGTTTTTTAGGCCACGCCGGATTTTATCGTAGGTTTATCAAGGACTTTTCCCTGGTCTCTAGACCTCTTACCGAATTATTGGCCAAGGATGTGCCATTCGTGTTTTCTAATGAGTGCATAAAAGCTTTCAACGAAATAAAAAGTAGATTGATTACTGCACCCGTTCTGGTAGCACCGGATTGGGATCTTCCGTTTGAACTGATGTGTGATGCAAGTGATCTGCTGTTGGCGCCGCTTTGGGTCGAGAAAAGATAAGATTTTAGGCCCATTTATTATGCAAGCCGGACTTTGAATGCTGCCCAAAGAAATTACGCCACAACGGAGAAGGAACTTCTGGCCGTTATCTTTGCCTTTGACAAGTTTAGATCTTACTTAGTGGGATCTAAAGTCACTGTGTGGACTGACCATGCGGCTCTTAAGTATCTCCTAGAAAAGCAAGATTCAAAGCCGAGATCGTTGAGATGGATTCTCATGCAAGAATTTGACGTAGAAATCCGAGATAAGAAAGGAAGTGAGAACGTGGTGGCCGATCATCTATCGCGCTTACAATTAGAGGATGGTGAGGAATTACCTGAGATAGGAGAATATTTTCCTGATGAACAACTTTTCTCCATCACCACCATCAGGGGACATAATGATTGTGCTGCTGTTTCTTCGCGAATAGAGGTTGTGAAGGAGAAGAAGCAACCATGGTTTAGTTTGTTTGTTAATTATCTATCCGCAAAATACCTACCACCGAATCTCACTGTCCAAGAAAGGAAAAAGTTCTTTAAAGATCTTAGACACTATTATTGGGATGAGCCTTATTTGTTTAGGCTAGGATCTGATAATATTTTTCGAAGGTGTATGCCCGAAGAAGAGTATAATGATATCCTGAAGCATTGTCATTCCTATGAAGTTGGAGGACACTACGGGGGAGAAAAAACCATGGCTAAGGTCCTCCAATGCGGTTTTTATTGGCCGACATTGTTTAAGGATGCACACCAATATGCAAAGGCATGTCATGCTTGTCAAATGACAGGTAATATTTCAAGGAGGAATGAGATGCCACTCAAGAGCATCTTAGAAGTGGAGCTTTTGACGTTTGGGGATAGATTTTGTTGGACCCTTCACTTCATCATTATCTAACCGATATATCTTAGTTGTTTGTTGATTATGTATCCAAATGGGTTGAGGCCATTGCTTCCCTACTAACGATGCTAGGGTTGTGGTTAGATTATTGAAGAAGAACATTTTTACAAGGTTTGGGACGCTTGAGGCGATTATAGCGACAATGGTAGTCATTTTTGTAATAAACCTTTTGAAAGGTCGATGATTAAGTATGGGGTTCGACATAAGCTAGCAACCGCATATCACCCCTGCACTAGTGGGCGGTAGAAGTCACCAATCGAGAGATAAAGCGTATCCTGGAGAAAACATCAATACGACTAGGAAGGATTGGTCGTTACGCTTAGACGACGCTTTATGGGCTTATAGGATCGCATATAAAACCTCGATTGGAATGTCACCGTATAGGATTGTTTTTGGAAAGGCATGTCATCTACCAGGAATCGAGCACCGGGCCATGTGGGCAACAAGGATGCTAATTTTGATGAGACGTTGGCCGGTGAGAAAAGGATGTTAGAATTAACTCGCTTTGGAGGAGTTTCGCTTAGAGGCATACGAGAATGCCAAGATTTTCAAGGAGCGCACGAAGAAGTTTCATGACAAAAAATTTACGGAGAGGACCTTTCAAGAGGGTGATCTGGTTCTCTTGTACAATTCGCGCTTAAGACTCTTCCCGGGTAAGTTGAAATCAAGATGGTGTTTCAAGTACAACAAGTCTTTCCTTCTGGAGCGGTGGAGCTATTCAATTTCAAAAACGAGTCCAGATTTGTGGTCAATGGACATCGTATTAAGCATTATCACGGGCTTCCGCCTGCTGCTGAGGAGGAGGTTTTGTACCTCGCTGACCCTGTCTATGAATAAACCGTCTAGAGCTAAGTCGAGCTAGCGACTATAAACTTAGAACTACTACCTATACCTATCTTTTTCGTTTTTCTTTTTAATAAAGTAGCATGCGCCTATCACGGTTTTTTTCATCTCGCCATGTTCCGAGTCTAAGTTCAGAATAAACGAGGTTTTTTCCTTGATAGCCGTCATGTGAGTTTTTATTTAGGTCTAAATCCCTTTTGCTCTTGTCCATGGCAGTATAAAGTAAAGTTGCTTAAACTGTTTTTAGATATCTATATCTAATTACTGCCACGTTATTTTATAACTTCCATAGACATGGTATTTGACGATTTCGTGGAGCTTGTTTGTTTATACAGGATGTGTCTGTCTCTCCACGTTGTGCCGATGATTACTCCGATATTGTTCCTTTACTTGGGAGCCGTTTCCAGAGCTAAGTCTTTCATCTTGAACTCTCATTTATTTTTATCATTGAGGACAATGCCATGTTTAAGAGGGGGGGCAGGGGACTTAGCTATATATTGTGCTATATGTTGAAAAAGTCAAGGGGAACGGAATACTGAGACAATATTGAGCCAAATTTAAAAAAATTTATGGATAAATGCCAAGTTGTTTAACTCGTACCCTTAAACTTGTGAAGTTCTTATACTTAGAATTAATAGGAAATGAACCAAGTTGCGTGAGTACGTGGTCATATTATACTTTTGCGATAAATTGTTAGTAGACTTAAGGATATTCATGCCAACAATTGCAAGTAGTTAGGTATTGTTCAATTACTCAACATGTGAATCGCTTAGTACCGTATGAGTTATAATAATTGAAAGAAGTATGTGTACATTGCGTAGATAATTGGTTATGAGGACCTAGTGTCGACATTAATTTGTCGACTCATGTATTCTGATCTTCTAGCCAACAAAAGCGGAGTAATAAGCTTGGGACGTACTGTGTTTTGACAATGTATTAAAACACTGGCTTGTAATAACATTACCAAAGTAGCCCCGCTTGTGGTAATATTCGATGCTATGCTTAATCTAAGATAGGGGATACTCTATGAAGAGTTTTCTTCCTTGAGGTTAGTAGTATTCAAAAATATGCAAAATTGAAAAAAATTTCTGAATTTTTAGAGGCTTGAGTAGTACTCACTCCAAGTCCAAAACCCTATAGTACGCTCTTGCTTATTGTTCTAGTGCTTTAACCATTGCGAGGCATAAGAAATATGAATGCTGATGTTGGTGAATTTAGATATGAAGTCTGCATAAACTCTAATCTTGCTACATTTATATAAAACCAATGCACATGCACACAATCACTTCGATTCATAATGAGTAGTAGTGAATAATGCTTATCTTATGAGCATGACTGGTATGAGTTGACTCGGGTTTCTTGTGTAAGTATGAGTTGACCACGTAAAATGTTGTCTTGGGGAATAACTTGTTGATGCTTTGTTCGGGACGAAGCAAAGTTTAAGTGGGGGGCATTTTGATGACAGTTAAAATATACCCATTTATGTCATCAATTATAACCTTAAATCGGAGTTAATTGTATATATTTCATATTTAATCACGTGTTTATATTTATTATTTAATAATAAGTGATTATTAATATGATAATTGGTATTTAAATTGTTTTTATTATAAAAGAGCAATTAATTGTGTGATAAATGCTGATTTTGCGAGATCATGATAAATCGGGAAGATAATTATCACGCAATCGGAGATCTCAAGATAAAAGAGAAGAAAATCGGATCATTGAAGAAAAGATTAATCGATCAATTCAAAAGCATGGAGTGGGGAACAAGTCGATGAACCGAATTTGAAAACGCGCGTAGAGGAGGCTCGGTCGACCGAGCCATGCCATTCGGTCGATCGAAGCGGCGTGCTCGGTCGATCGAAGCGCGTACGCCGGTCACCCGAGCCTAAGTTGATAAATGCATGTCAATCTTCCGGATTCTCCTATGTCGGCTACAACTCCTATATAAACAAAGCACCACGATCTTTGAGAAAGACACACCACTACAACACAAAACAATTCATACGCTTTTAGCTTTTACGCCTTTAGTTTTATTTTTATGTTCGTTCGTTGTGGATTCATCGGATTCTCCGGTTGGGGAGCGATTAAAGAGTGGGAGTCACTCTCGCCTTGAGGTATGACTATTCAATTATGCAAACTCTATTCGTAGATCTCGATGTATTTTATTATGGAGTAGTTTTTCTTGTATTGATTGCGTGATGTAGATTAATTTACGAACCCATGTGTTTAGGTTAGAAGCGTTAAGAAGTAATCATGATTTGTTCCGGCACGTAATCGTGTTCGGTCGACTTAGACGTCACTTTCGGTCGCCCGAGTCTTTGTCGTTCGATCGACCGAGTGTGGTAATGTGTAGGGCAATATTATGATCGGCTCGACTCACTACGCCGATTCTCTCGATTTGGAATTAAAACGAGTAATTAAACTCGATCAACTTAATTATTTGTCATCATAATTTAACATGAAACCCAAAAAGTGATTGTTACTTAGGATATAGATTGAATCGGCATCTAAGAAGTACGCCTTACCCTAGGAATGTTGCTTAGATGAGGTTACGGTTTATACCGGCATCCCTAGTTTCGTAGTTGTGTCGGGTTATATGAGATGGAGGCATTAAAAGGCGAAGTCACGTAATGGAGGCACGATGATTTGTAGGGCCTAACCGAGCTAAATCTACCTTGTGATGACTCCGTAGTCATAATAATTAATCTTTAACGCTTGTTTTGTCTCGTTATCATCCTAATTCATATGGGGAGTTATAATCTACTAGCATAATCAATACTATTTGTTTAGATAATATCAACCGTATTATCCGTGTTTTAGTAGTCTTTAGTCCGCCTCTTTGTGGTCTTTTGTGTCTTGTGGTTGTCACTATTTTATTTATCGCATTTAGTTGGTCATAGACCGCCCTTTCAATTTAGTTCTAATAGGATAAAGTTGTGTTTTATTTGTGCCGAGTCTCTGTGGGATCGACCTCGACTCTATCTAGCTATACTACAATTGAACCTAGTTCTCTTGCTAGTGTGTTAGTAGGCATCGAGTTAATAATTTAACTTGACCTCCATCAACATATTATCACCATTGAGAACACAAATCCGGGGTAAGTTGTTGGTAAAATATGACACCAAGTTGACCGTAATCAGTGGTCGCGCGGCGGCACTCAAGAACAAGAAAAAGAAAATATTGTGTTTTTAGAGGATTATGAGCTGAGCTTGAAAGGCTTCCAACGTACCCTTTGTAAGGAATCCAACCATGCGTAGTTCTGGATAAAGTAGAGAGAGCCCCTTATAATGGACGTGAAGGTGATATTTATAGAGGACTAGAGCTGGCCAGCTGGTGAGAGCAGGAGAGCTGGCAAACTACGAGCCTGGAGGGTTGAAAGCCCTTGGCGGGCAGAGAGCCTACAACGGAAAGAGAGCCTTCGGCGGGCAGAGAGCCTACGGCGGGAAGAGCCTTGTTTTTGGTGAGGTTGAGAGCGCTGAGTATCAAACTCGCTAAAATAACTGCTTCGTAAAAATCAGACTTATTGTTGTCGGATCTTCAATCTGAATTGAAAATTCTGTTGTGTGGTCCCCTTGTTTCAAGCAAGTTCGTTGCAGGCTTGGTTGAAATAAATGTCGAATTCGGGTCATTCACGTTTGTTTGAAAATTTCCACCCACGGCCCCCTTGTTTCAAGCAAGATTGAAGGTGAAACTTGGTTGAAATAAGTTTTGAGTCTACGCAAACATATGCCTGTTTGGAAATTTCCACTCTCGGCCCCTTTGTTTAGGACAAGATTGAGATCGCGAGTAACTTGTCTGGGGAGATTGTAAATAGAGAGCACGTTGTTGGAGAGCTCGTTATAAAAGAGCTCGTTTGATAGAAAGCTTATAATAAGAGAGCTCGTTGATAGAGAGCTTACAATAAGAGGGCACGTGTCTGGCGGTCTCATATCCGGCGAGCTCATCTTGGGAGAGCTTGAGGGCTCGTACTTGGAGTGCACATAATTGGAGGGCTCGTAATCTTATCAACTCTTTTGGCCTTGGCCTTTTTCAAATTTCCCTCTGTTTGTAATAATCATTATTTTTCCGCACCTAATTTGTGGCCGCTGATTTGGGCTTTGAATGCATGTTTACTTTGTTTTTTTGTAATGATTTTCCAGGTATGTTGTGTTCGCACCTTTATTTTTGCTCTGATTTTACCTTTGCTTGAAATATTCCATCTTTTTTGAGTCATCTATTTGGATCCGACGTATCTGTATATATATATATATATGGCCCCCTTGTTTTGGGCAAGGTCGAGGACGTTGAATCATCGGACTTGCTAAAAATTGTTGAACTGATGATCTTACTTGTTTCTATTGAGCTCAATGACTGAATCGAAAAATCTGATGTTCGGCCTCTTTGTTTTCAGTGAGATTGAGGGCGCTAAAAAACTGAGCTCGCCAAAAATACTTGGGGCGAATAATCATACTTGTTTCGAATCGGACCTGTTTTGTTGAACTTGTTGATTTGATCGGAAACAAAATTCCGATATGTAGCCCCTTTGTTTCAAATAAGGTCACTGCCATTTCACGGCGTGCTTGATTGAGATAGATGGCAGGGCCGAAAAAAAGCTTGGCGCATTTTAAAATTTCCATTACAGCCCTCTTGTTTTAGACGAGGTTGACGTCACATAATATAGCGGGTGTCGGGTTGGTACTTGTAACGACAACATTTGAATGTGGATGTGTAATGTAATTCCAAAATAAACACGTGATAATCATGAAAACCGGACTTCAATTAGCCCCACTCCGCTTCACTTATAGTGAGGTGAGTTTCCAAAAACGATACATCGTATTCACTCAAATTATGGAAATAAGAATTAATGCCAATGGGAGCTCATACCTGAGACCTCGTATTGGAGAGCTCAAGGGCTCGTATATGGGGAGCTGGAGAACTCGTATCCTGGGGAGCTTGAGAGCTTGCAACTTGAAGATATTGAGAGCTCATTCTTGGAGAGATTGAGATCTCAATCTAGCGAGCTCATTCTGGTCATCCTCATTCTGGTCGTCCTCATTCGGTCATCCTCATTATGGCGGACTGATTCTGGTCGGCCCCTTTCTGGTCGGTCTCCTCAGCAGGAATATGAGGTCCAAGAATCTGTCCTTGCTACCGACCATATCGTACTATCTGACTTGCTTTTGCGCTAAAAACAAATCGTGGTTGAGTACGGCTCTGACAACCCTGACAAAGTGGTTGAGTGTGTCTCCGGTGAGCCAATGGCGGTCCCGACGAGAGTGACACCGGAAAATCCAAGAATCCATAGAGAGTGGTGATAAATCAAACGCAAACTCTATGGATTGTGTGTTTCGCTCCTTTAAATGCGTTAGCTCAATGACAAACTTGAAGAGCAGCCCCAAGTGTGTGTTAAGGTTGATGAATGCGGGTCGGAAAACCGGAAATGGGCGGTTTCAGGACGCCGGAAAACCAAAATATGTGGAGATCTTACTATTGGATGAAGATCTTGGAGATCTTGATAAGGATCTTGTAGATTTTGAGAAAAATTTTGTAGATTTGGAGAAAGGTCTTGTAGATCTAACTGATGATCTTGGAGATCATGTTGAAGACTTGCATGTCTAGATATAGATCTTGTTGAAAGCTTGAAGATCCGGAAATCCGAATGAACTGGATGAAGGTTCAACCGGAAAACCAAAAATTGGCTGTTTTTGGCCGCCGAAAAACAAAAAGTGGGCTGTTTCAGACCACCGGAGCTGGAAAAACGCCTCTGTAAATATTAAATATGACTGGAAAAAATGTGGAAAATGTTGATTTCCCGGTAACGGAGCCAACTGATGATGTCGAAAATATCACCAACAAGTTTGAGATGATTTAACGATGGATATCTGGCTAAAACGGATGATTTCTCCGGTGGATGCACGGCGGCGCTCAAGAACAAGATGAAGAAAATATTGTGTTTTGGGGGGATTATGAGCTGAGCCTAAAAGGCTGCCTACGTACCCTTTGTAAGGGATCAAGCCATGCGTAGTTCTGGAAAAAATGAGAGAGAGCCCCTTGTAATGGAGGTGAAGGTGATATTTATAGAGGTATGAAGCTGTCCAGCTGGCGATAGCAGGACAGCTAGCAGATTGCGGGCCTAGAGGGCTGAAAACCCTTGGCGGGCAGAGAGTCTTCGGCGGGCAGAGAGCCTATGGCGGGCAGAGAGCCTATGGCGGATAGAGAGCCTTCGGCGGGCAGAGAACCTACGGTTGAGAGCGTCGTACATGAACTTTATGGCTTAGTTGTGTTGGGTTTGTTTGCGTTGAAGGATGGCGAGCTGGCGGGGCGAGCGGGTGAGCCCCCCAGTGCTTTGTATCGAGCTAGCTGTTTGCTGCTTCATTCCTATTGCCTTGGCTAATGATGAGGATCGTGATAGCGTGAGGCGGTGCTGGGCCATGGATCCTATCCGTTACTGGGCTTGCCTCTGTTCTGGATTTGGCGGGGCTTTGCCAATTTTGGCATATCACTCAATAATTCAAGTAAGGTATAACGGAAAATTGGATTTATATTTTAAAGTATTATCCATTTATTTATATATCTTGATTTGTTATTTAAAGGGGAATTAAATGAAAAGGATTAACTATTAATTAATTGGACATTAATTGAGTTAATTTTTATATGAAACCCCTCCCAATAGTTCCCTGACATCACGCATATATTTATGAGAAAAAACGGGAAGGAGTTCGACCATGAAGAAAGAAAAGGGAGAAGAAGAATCTCTGGCCTAGCGCTCAATCTGTTCATCATTTGAACAGGCCGCAGTAAGGGATCTTGATCACCACGACACGAGGGTCCTTTTGACACAAGTTTCATCATCAATCATAATTATTTGGTTTTAGCCCTAGTTTAGAATCTTGATCACTTGTTGGTATTAATTCATGAGTTTAGGTACGAGAGATTGCTTAGGATGTTTTAATAACCGTTTTGGTTGATAGGAGTTGCGTAGAGTTGAGGAATCGTAGTTATCAGACAAAATGTCACCACTCAAAAAACTCCCACTAGCTTGTATCTCTCACTAGACCCCGAAGGTCATGATGAACAAGCTATGATACCCCTTCAAATCTATTACCCTCTCCCGATTGAAAAGAAACTTAGTCATTGTACCTTTGAGATAGTGTTCCAAGACTGGGAGATAGGAATCACCCATAGCCAGTCGTCAGGTCTTATCTCTAGGATATATGCACTAATTAATAGATATTGAAAGGTCGCTTATCTTAATACGGAAACCTTTTACCTTTAATAGTTTTAGATGTGTTATACTTATTCACTTTTTTCTTAGTGGTTCGACTTTATCAAACAAAAGTCCGAGTCTTGGATTCATACTACAAATGTCATATTCACTTTCTATGAGGCAACAATATATCGAGTTGAAAGTGAATCCATTTGTTTCAACGAATCATAATGTAAAAATAATTTTTTCTGTGATATTCAAGGATAGAATCCGAAATTTATTTCCTTATATCACTCCCACTATTATAGCTGAAATTACTGCCCGTTGTTACTCTATTAATCATTAATGCACAACTTCCTTGTTCTTCCAAAGAACTAAGCTATCGAGTCAAGTTACTCGGTTATGAAAGTCGCTAAGGATTCATTGGTTAGTGATCCGAAATCACTTTCCTTATCCTATACTTTCTTTAATTAATGTTTCGGTTTAGCCTCAAAACTTTAGTTAAGATGATTAACACTTATAGACATTCTTTCCCATTCTTAACTTTCCTTAAAAGGAAATAGTCTTGAACTAGCAGTTCGCTTGAGTAGATACTACTCGTGAACTGTGGGATGTCTAGTGAAAGCGTTACCCAGTGGGACTGATTTTCTAATAAATTAGAAAAACATAATATAAAAGCTCTCACTAGTTTATCGGTTCCAAATACCGCCTAACTAAATGACACTTTAATTTATGATTCTCCATTTTTTTATCGAGAAAATTTCTCGTGTAGACACTTTACACAATTCACTAGAAGAATTTTATCGTCCCAATCATCTTTCAAACTAACTCACGGTTGTCTCTCGCTCAACACGAGTGGCAAAAGAAGTGACATACTTGTTTACGCCACTTAAGTCTTGAAGGCTCAAGAGAAATATCTCTTCCGAAAAATTAATCGCATGTGAGATTAATAGGTACAACGTTCTAGTTACTAACCACTTTTTAACGAAGTCATTACTAGTCAATTTTACACTAGCAGTCTAGCACCTTAGAGAGATATATATAACAGTTGTAAATAAAATTGACCGAATAAATCCAAATCATACACTACTAAAATTTTAGGAACATAAACTAAGTACTTATAGTCTATCCTACCGTTCCAAGGATTTAATCTAACGCCTCAGTGCCGCCTTAGGGTAGGTCAAAGAGGTTTCGATTAATATTGAAGATCAGATTGAGAATCGAACATCTCATTTGTGATCGTCAATCACCTTTCCTTTTCAAACCAGGTACTACCAAAAATACCCTTTATGAGTGTGACCTACTGTCTCAGATTTTTAGGTAGACCCAGAGTATGCCGCCTTAGGGTCGGTCAGTGACTCAGCGAGTACCCAAAATCCTATCCTTTCGGAGACCAAGCCTTGAATTTTGATAGCGGTGAAGGCCTTCCTTAGGGGGCCGAAATCAAAGCCGGCACGAGGCGTCACCATTCTCTCACGTTGCTTGTGTCAACAGTAGAGGCCGTGGGGTCGGCTGTCGCCTCTCCCGCTCCCACTCAATATTTTGAAAAAGTGGTGGGTTTATCGATCACGTTTTTGGACTTGATGTTACATTAAGGAACAATAAATCATAGGCCCGAATGTTATCGGTTATGTGGGCTAGCCCACCCGACCTATTCGTTAGAACATATGTGGCCGTCCGGACGGGTCAAGGCTAGAGAGCTACGTTGAGCCGTAGTAGCTCTTCGGATGGCTCAAGATTGCGCACCCGCAAACGCCACACGTGGAGGTGAAGTCGATTGAGCCGTAGCTACCGTTGACCACCCAACCGTGGTTAAACCACTTTCGAACCTGTTTGCCCGTGATTATCCAATCCTTAAACATCAAACTTTCACGTAGACACTACGGAACAAAAACGTAATCTCGCCCTGCGTAAGGTGGAATTCACCAAGAATCCAACACCTTAACCACGAGGTTTCGATTTTACTCCTTATGCTTTCGCAGAGTGGGATTCATCGAGAATCCATCACCCAACCTCGACGATTGAAAAACCCGTGTTCCTCGGTTTTTACCCTAATTAGTTTCTAATTAATATCAAACAATTAATTAAAACTAATCGTGTGTTTTATACATGCCTAACTAATTCCTCGAATTAATTTCTACATGTATGCATATGGAGTGGAAAACATGATATGATGCATGTCATGGCAATTTTCCGGTTCTACTCATACAATCTACACATGTATACTAGTGCGGAAAATAAACACCGAGATGGACCGTTGGCACCCCCGTAACTAATCTATTAGAAAATAAATAAAAACCCTAATCTGCAGCTGTTAGGAATCTTCGACGATCGGCATATCAAACGAACTTGGATCGGGATGAAAATTTCCAGATCTGATCTTCATTCTTCGGACTTCAAGATGGACGGTCGGATCGGAGCTTTGACTTGTCAATCTTCCTCAGTGAGCCGCCCAACTTGCTGCTGAATCTGACTTTTACAACAGCGCATCAGAGACTTCCCGAGGCCGATCGGGGATCGAGATGAATCCCGATCGATCTGAAATTTTTATTCTACGTCAAAAACTCCATGATATGCTATCTGACCGGTCGGATTTTAATTTGAACTGTCCAATTGTTCCCAGAAAATCGAAGAAGTCACAGTTAGGGTTTCTGTGAATCCTGCGTTTTTTCTGTTACAGCAGCCACTTTGCAGCAACGAACGGAAACCCAAACGGACTCTGATCGACACCAAAATTTGTGGGATTGTTCAACAACTTCAAATATTAATTCTGACCGGAGGGATCTTCGTTTTAACGGCTCAAACAACGGAAAAAACGAAAACACTATACAGATACTAAACAGATCTATTTACAGGAAATTAAACTTGCAATAATAAATAAATTACATAATTTCCTATACTCATATGAACGAATTTTCATCGTTTATATGAGTTTACAATAGATCTAACGGGAAAACGGTGCCAACCCCAATCCATCTCTTCAACCATAGCAATTTAAAAATTATTAATGCATAATAATAAATAAAATATCACCTACATGCAATTCCACTCCTTTAAATCGTTTAACTACGATTATGATTATATAAATCGTGGAACCTGTCTCTGATACCACATGAAGGATGCAGGTTCTTAGATCTTACAAAGTTAGATCTATTCGCAGCGGACGGATCACGATTCATATAACATAACGCATAATTAAAGGACTTAAATAAACTACAAGGGGGTTAAAATTAAGTTACCAATATCGGGAGAGATGCCTTGATCTTCCGATGTGTTCTCCAAACGGCGGTTGGTGGACACCCTTCTTGATACTCAAGCCTCCTTGATATGCAACACTCAAGAAAAACTTAGAGTTTTTCTTCTACAAAACCTAGATGAAAAACTAATTATTTCTCTCCTTTTAGTGGTGGTAGTCGAAATTTACACTTGTAAATTACCCTTGGAATAACTCTCCTTTTATAGGAGAGTAAATCTTTGACTCCAAGTTTTAATTAATTAAATAAATAATTAATTAAACAAAATAAAAGATATTTTCCTTAATGACTAATTGTGACATGTATTGACCAATAGGAAAACAAATAACAAGTCATCCAACCAATCATATAACAAGAATATCTTTTATTTTCCACATCACAAAAATAATTCTTGTGATAATTAATAAAGGAGGAGGCGCCACTTTTAGGTTAATTAAGCCCACATAAAATGTCTTTTATGTGTATAATATTATCTAGCCCAAATAAATAATATCCAAGCATATCAATTAATTAATTCAGTACCAATTAATTATCACTGAGGCCCAAATAACAAAATTATTTGTCCGAATTACGTGTCCACATCGGGGACCATGGACCTATAACCAGTATTCTCAATAATTAATTATTCATCGAATGTAATAAGCACATTAATTATTAATTCCGGGATTACGCCACCATAAACCCGAAACTGAACTCTACCGATTATAGATGTATACTTATACTCAACCCATAGAGTGAATAAGCGTCCGTTGATATAATCACTACATACGGATTAACCCTCCATAGATCGTCCATTATGAGTGGGAAGTCTCCGTGAACCCGACTTCGAAATATCTTATCCTTATTTACCATCAACCCCTAGTGATCAATTAGTTCACATATCTCGACTAGTAGCTAATTAGTCTAAATATGAACTCGGCCGATCGATCACTTTCTTAGGGCTAACAAATGGGGGATCTGTCTCTCTACTTCCCGAGGAAGGAATGGATTCCATGTCTGTGAAAATCGTAACTACTCACTCATCCGGAGATAGTGCCAATGAGAAGTGGCTTGGAACACATTATTTAAGTAAACCGTAACTAACACATCAAACACTACCCCGGACAAGCAAAGACTGTGATCACCTCGGGATTAAGGTTGATCCATATATGATCATCTAATGATTTAATAAGATTCCTCGATTACGGAATTATACCGAGAAATTCAGATTAAATCGGTCCAAATCTATATGAATGCCATCATATATAAATGCCCCACGGTACCTTCTACCGACAAATCCGATAAGACTATCACACCCTAAGGTGTTCTCGGCGCATTATTGGTGTTTTAATCAAGAGACCCTAAACTCGATTAAGTTCACCACGGACTAACAGCTTTAAGTATATCACCACTAACTCAATCCTCACGTGTTATCCATACACCGAAAGTTAAGTGGTTACATACTGAGATACTTAGGGTTTGCAAGCAGCGGTATTACTTTACAAGCACAAAGCAAGTAATAAGGTGAGATAAATTCTGTCATTCATTATTAAAAACAATTACACAAATTGTCTTTCGGGCACTACACCTAACAAGCATCCGGATAAGGGAACCCACTCCTGCTGCTCCGTGATCCGAAGGTGCAATTGAGATTGAAAGTTCTGAAGAGAGTGACCTAAACATTGTCCCGTTGAAGAGAGTAAGGAAAGATGATGGTGCTAGTTCGTCGGCCGTTGCGGCCAGTTTGATTCGAGAGCGCGATGCTCCTACTGTTGATGAACCTGAGATGGGAGTGGCTGAGAGCACTCTAAGCCGAACTGAGGAGGGGTTGGCTATTGTGTCCTTAAATGTTGAGAATTTACGGGCATCCATCTCGCTGATGTAATTGTTGGAGATCGAGTTCTATTTCCGCCTCTTGGGGATGGCCCATTTGGTAAAGGCCGCTTTTCCGTCAGCCCGAGAACCGTAATGAGGGCAAGAAGGTGGCGAAATTGCTCATAGAAGAAGTCTCCCAAGTTAGGAATCTTGACCTGACAGTTTTGAACGATGCAACTTATAGTGTTGGCATCGGTCTATCGGGCCGAATCGTTGTCGTAGATAAGGTATCCGATTTCTTGTCGAACCCTGAAGATCTGTATGGGTTGACTGGAAACCTTGCAAGCTTGGTGAGCTCTCTTCGATTTATTTCTTTCTCATTTTTCTCACTTTTCTTATTCATTTTGACTAACTAGCACTTCTCCTTTCAGATGGTGACTGCAACTGGGCAGGCTGCCCATGAGCGAAGAGAGCTGGTGAGCCGTTGTCAAAAATATTCAGCTAAGGTTTCTAATTAGAAAGATCAATTAAGCGAGGCGAGGGCTCATGCCGCTGAGGTTGAGAGAAAGCTAAAGGCTGATTTGATGGCAGCCAATCGTGGTAAGGCCAAGGCAGGGGGAGACTTGGGTATAATGACTGCCATTGCCGAGGTGAGAGCTCGGGATCTCACGATGTCTCATAGAGAGCGGGATTCTACCGTTTAATTATGGGCTATAGTCGAGAAAAAGCTTACCAACGAAAGGCAGATGTTTGATGAGCTCGCCGAATGATTCAAGAAAGTTGAGGGTGAAGTCGAATCCAAGATGTAAGAGGCTTGCAAGCAAGTTGTTGATGAGTATAAAGTGTCTGAGAAGAACAAGGCAACACTGATTGTGATCAAGCTTGAGGGATTCGATCAGGACATTTACCATATTACGAGATGTATGAGGAGAGAAATCGGTAATCATGCTCCTACGTTGCAGCGGATTGCCGATTGGCCCAGCGAACGGCTGTTTAGCGCGAGCTTAAGGGAGTTTCATAACTTCATCCCGTATACCTAGTCCGAGATTGAAGAACATTTGAGGGATCTAGAGAAGGTTGGGGGAGAGCCATGGGTTCCTCCTCAAGTCGAACCAGAGAACTTGAGGTTTTTAATAATAGGGGAGGAAGTTGATGCCGAGGCTGCTCTTGACAACCAAGAAGTTTCTGAGGAGATTCCTCATCCCTTTATTTAGGTGCTGATGCAGTGAGGTAAGCTCATGAGGAGAATATGGCGGGCCTCATGGAGTCCATGGATCGACGTGCTGATGCGATTGGCCTCAATCCACCTCGAGCCTCCTCTTAGAAATCCCTCTTGTGTTTGATAACTTTTTAAATCATTTTGCTCTGTAACAATTTGACTTGTTTCATTGTTGGGTTGTTGTAACCGCACAACTCTTAATTTGGCCATGATTTTTGGCCATTGCTTTTGCTATTTTTGGTTCGGTTAACCTGTTGGAAATAAAATTTATGTTTTGATGATAATTCATCATATTTAATCAGTTATTATTTTAAGCCCCATTGATGGAGTGTTGAAATCAGCTGTTAAAGTGAAAAGCTAGAAGATGTCTAGAACTGAATGTATAGGTTTTACTAGAGTCTGACATTTGTATAGGTTACATCAGACAAGCACTGTAATAGATAGAAGTGTCGTAGAACTGAAAACTGGAAATCATCTAAGAAACTGGAAAGACAAATCATCAAAACTGACTCGGACTACACCTAAAACTGAAGCTCACTCAGAACTGAAAAAGGTAAGTTCGTTGATGGACACAGACTCAGTTGGCTTATCTAGAAGACAGAAGAACTGAGGGACATAGACTCAGTTATTGAAGATTGAAGAACTAGGGTTCAAACTCAGTTTATGAAGACCAAGTCGAGACTGTAAAGTTAGACTTCAGGCAAGCTTGTGGTGACCTGAACTCACTTTATGGATCTTGTATGAAGACCTAAGAATCATAAGGACAATGAATTCTTAGATGATATATACTTATGGTGTACTCTGGTTAAGTCAATTATAATCAGATGAAGAATTGGAGTACTGATATTTGAAGTAAAGTAAAATCTCAGTTAATGCTCCAAGTAAGTCAAGAAACTGACAACTGACGAACTCAGTATAAAATTGATCAGGAAACTCAGTTTTATAAGTTAGTCATCCAACAAACTACTAGTACAGTCGAACGTTGTAAAGGAAGCAATGTTATTGGATGAAATACTGACAAGTCAGAACGGTCATAAAATATAGCCGTTACAAGATAAACGATGATACAATTCGAATTCAAGCAAGATGAACGTTGGACCTTGCACTATAAATAGAGGACTTTGCACCAATGATCAAACACCAAGAATTAACAAGATTACAAGCATTTTGTGCACTAGTCTTGTTCATTCAAATTGCTATCATCTTTGCGCTAACAAGATCAATCAAGAATTTCTTCAAGTGTTCAAGCTACACAGAATTCATCTAGATTCAGACACTTTGAAGAACCAAAAACAAGAATCAATTTATTGATTCTCAGCCCAACTTTGATTCTTAATCAAAGGTTTAGGCTGTGAAGGAATCCCGTGAAGGATTTGCCAAGGACAGTTGTATCAGTAGTCGGGTAGACTGTGTTAGTGGTGGTAGCTGGTGAAGAGGCATACGTAACCCTTCAAGGACCAGTGGCTCAAGCATTTGAAGAGCAGCAATCCAACATGTTCTTTGACTGTTTAGATAGTGAAGCTATGATTAGCCAAGGACTATTGTTTAGGACTTTTTGTAACAGCTCACCTCAAGAAGTTCTAGTGGAATTTTCCTCCTACACCACAGGGGAAGAGAGGACTGACAGGATTACACCACCTGGAACCTCTATAATTCTTGTTTCACTTATTTTATGCATTTACATTCTGTTACTTATTTATTACAGCATTTATTATTGTTTTCACAGCATACTGAAGAACTGATTGTTACACAATTCACAGCTCACAAACTGACATTCACCAGAATTCAGTTTTACACACTCAGCTTTCACGGAGGATAACAAGATCAAGAAAAAGGCTAGAATTATATCCGTTGCCGGTTGACTAAGTTTTGTATAAGTCAGTTTAACTTAAACTCAGCTTTGTCAGCTCAACTCCACACAAGTTAAAACTGAACCTTAATTTGATTTAAATACAGTTTTTGGTGACAAGTTTATTCACCCCCCCCCCCCCTCTAAACTTGTGTTAGCCTTTCCAAGGGACCAACATAACCTTTGAGTTGGCTTTTAGCTCTTTTGGCTGTCAATTGATATCTTGTATGTCTTTCTTTTGACCTGTGTAATTTTACCGAAATTTTTCCCATCTTTCGGAGCCTGCCGAACTCGTAGGCGTGTAGCATAGTGGCCACATTGTTTTTGACAAGGTCGATAGGCGCTAGGATGCGAACTTGTTGAAAACAATAGTCGAGTTGTTCACTTTTAGGGAATACCGCTGAACCGCATAAATAAAACCAAAGACTGAAGGCAAAATGTAAAGTCAGACTTTATTAGGTTCACCTTGCCACATGGGTGGTTTAGACGATTTACAAGAAAGAGAGGCCATTCCCATGAGTACACGAGAGAATGATCGCCATAACCCAATAATTAAGAAAGCGAGATCACTCACATTAGAGCACGAGAGAGTGACTGCCATAACCCATACTGACTTTACATGCAGTACCTTTTATGATAGCGAGATCTATTCCATGCGGGCCCTCTGGCCATCTCGGATGTGTGCCAACAACCTTTGAGGTTGGCTGATTGCGATCCCGACCCAGTTTTCGACATGGAATTTTATCCTTAGGTGTGGGACAGATACGGCCATTTGGAACTGCTTGAGCCTAGGATCATGTTGCAGTTCGACTGCAAGTTGACAACGAGAAAACTTATTCTCTCAGTTCTGGAAGGCTCATAGTCTCCCATTTGCACATCCAAGTCGATGGCCCCTTTGGCTTGAAACTTATCGTTAGTAAAGCCCTCCATGGTGCCGTTATATGGTAGTAAGCGTGAGTCTCCATAGCCGAGCTTCCTGAAGCAATCGTAGTATAAGATGTCTTTATAAGCCCCGGTGTCTATTAGGATTTGGTTACTCGGGCGTCATCGATAACAGTTGACACGACGATGGGCATGTCCAAAGGATCCAGGAGGTCTGTCAGTTCGCTATAGGTGAACGTGAGAGGCCGTTCGATCCCACGCAGGACAACTAGTTTCTCAAGAACTTGATTCAAAGAGTTGATTTGACTATTGAGCTTGCTACTGCTGGGGGAGTTTCGTTAGGACATGGATTTCCTACCCAAATCAGCGATCTGCATGATTACTTTTTTTGCATTATCCCCATCTCGCTTGTAGTGATTCAGAGATCCGCGGGCTATCAACCTCTCAATCTCTTTCCACAATTGTTTGCAATCCTCGGTGGTGTGATCGTGATCATAGTGGTATTCATAATATTTAATGGCATCATGGTCAGCCCGCGTTGCCTGTGCCATAGGTTGAGGTTCAGGGAGCTCGGTCCTAACCTCATTCATGATTTTTGCGAGAGGATCAATAAGGGGTGTGTAATGCTCTTTTGCGAACCTCTCGGGCTTCTAGAAATCCCGATTCCTGGTTTTTTTCCCAGATTAGGTGAGATTCAACCTTTTGTTTCCCTTTGCTGGATGATGGCTGGGAAGGAGGCTCGGATGTGCGTACTTTTGAGCTTTGCTGAGCATTTCTTGTAAGCTCTCTTAGGGTGAAGGGCGAAGTTGGATTTAAGGTAGCCCTTTGCCAGCCCAGTTTCAATGTTGGTCAGACCCCTGGTCAATTCATAGACCTTGTTGAAGCGTTCATAGTAGCTATAAGTTGACTCGGTTTCTCCCTGTCGGATCTCAAATAGATTGGTCTACGTTTTCTTTGGCTGTCCAGCAGTTTTGAAATCGGAGATGAACTTAGCAAAAAGATCATCCCTAGATTGAATCGACCTGGCCAGTAGGTTTCGCACCCTCAAGGCCACTCTATCTTGCATCGCACCCACAAAATCGATGCATCAGGCTGATTGATTTATGGTTACCAAAGAGACCATGATTTGAAAGGTTGTGATCCAGTCGTATGGGTAGGTCACCCTTGAGTAAGTTTGAAACGAAGGGTAATGGAGCCCTTCAGGTGCCGCTTTTAAGAACCTGCTCATCGATGGCGCTGGTTCCCCAGGCCTGCCTATCCTCTTTCTCGACCTTAGTCTTTTGTAGGACATCGAATTTTTTGTGGCATTAATTGAGCGTCAGCTTAATGGCCAAATCGCTCGTGTTTGTAGTGACAATGGGACGGAGTTTAAGCGCTTAAAACCATATTTTCTAAAACATGACATTATTTTTTAGACATCATGCGTGGATACGCCACAACAAGGAGAGTTGGGAAGAGGAAAACAACAAAAAATTCTCAATTCTCGATATCAAGAGTTTGTGACGCGTACACTTGTGGAAAAGAAAAGTTCGTCTGCGCACTCGCATGTTTCATCAGCTTCTTCAAGTACTCCTTATCCTCTTACACATTTGTTGATTATAATCGGTTTTCTAATAAGCATCGCAAGTATCTAGCAGCTATTACTGTAGGTAACCCCCCTCACACTTTTAAGGAGGGTGTCAAGCATGAGGGGTGGAGGCAGGCTATGGCTGAGGAGATTTGTGCATTGGAAGATCAGGGAACATGGGAGTTGCAGCCATTGCCTCCCGGAAAAAAGGCCCTCGGGAGTAATTGGGTCTATACTTAAAAATATGATGAAAATGGGAACTTGCAATGCTTGAAAGCGAGGTTGGTGGCCTTCGGTCATCATCAGGTGGGTGGAGGGGGTTGACTATAATGTGACTTTTGCTACGGTGGCAAAGATGGTGACAGTTAGCACGTTTCTTAGTGTTCCAGCTATTAAAATTGGGATAATCATCAAATGGATGTTCATAACGCTTTCCTGCATGGTAACTTGAAAGAAGAAATTTACCTGAAAATTCCTCCCGGTTTTGAGAAGAACCTGTCAAATATTGTCTGTAGAATGAAGAAATCATTATATGGGTTAAAACAAGCACCTCGTTTTTGGTTTGCGAAGCTGGTAGAGGCATTGAAGAATTATTTGTTTCGGTAGTCCTATTCTGCCTCGTTTTTTGTTTGCGAAGCTGGTAGAGGCATTGAAGAATTATGTGTTTCGGCAGTCCTATTCTGATCACTCCTTGTTCACATAGAACTGTGATGCTATTCACATTAATGTTCTGGTCTATGTTGATAAAACAAAAATGGCCATATTTAAAGATTACTTGGGTCAATGTTTTAAAATGAAAGATTTGGGCGTTGTAAAATATTTTCCTGGTTTAGAGGTTGCTCGGAATTCTCAATGCATATTTTTATGTCAACGAAAATATGCGCTTGACATTATTGGTGAGACATGTTTGCTTGGGGCTAAACCAGCTGAATTTACGGTGGAGCAGAATCACAAATTAGACCGTGCAAAGGGAGATTTCTTGACCGACCCAAGACAATATCCACGGTTAAGGCGTCTAATTTACCTGGGCGTCACACGTCCCGATTTGGCTTACTCAGTACACATCTTATCTCAATTAATGCAGAAGCCTCGGGTTGAACATTGGGAGGCCGTTTCACGTGTTGTGCAATACTTAAAGAAACATCTAGGGCAGGGCATATTGGTACGCGCCGATAGTTCTTTGTGTTTGGAAGGGTGGTGTGGCTCCGACTAGGTGAGTTGTTCATTGACTCAGAGGTCTTCGAGTGTATGATTTGTGTTTCTCGGTTTCTTACCCATTTCATGGAAAACCAAGAAACAAGACACGGTTTCTCGTTCATCAGCAGAGGCCGAGTATCGCGCCGAGTATCGCTCCATGGCTGTCGTCACGTGTGAGTTAAAGTGGCTGAAAGTCTGAAACAACTTCTTGGTGAGCTAGGGGTCTGACATCCTCAAGGGATGCGGCATTATTATGACAGTCAGTCGGCGCTGTATATAGTGCAAAAGCCAATTTTTCATGAACGCATGAAGCATATCGAGGAGGATCGCTATTTTATTCGGAATGCCATCACAACTGGCTTGATTCTTCCATCCTATGTTCCCACGAAGGTGCAATTGACAGACATTGTTACGAAGGCTTCAGGGAAGCATCAATTTGAGTTTTTATTACACAAGTTGGGCATTTGGAACTTTCACGCTCCACCTTGAGGGGAGTATTACGCTATGAAGTTGTCACACTCTGGGTGTGACAAGAGGTTGTTTTTGTATATGAGCTTATTTTGTGTTTATGAGACTGTTACATGGGTGTCACACAAGTTGATTTTGGTAATTGTAATTATTATAAGCAGGGGCGTTTTCGGAAGTTTAGACAAAGATACGGATAACTCTTGTAATCTACATATATTGATACAAAAAGATGAATAGGAAGGGGAGACAATTTTTTGTGAAATTTAACACTATGGGACTTGGCACAAATTTGAATCGCTGCCTCCTCAAATCGTGCAAGAATAATAGTGATTCATGGTTGGCTCCTAAGTTCTAAAAGAATGAAGTAGTACATACAATAATATGGTTCTTACCACCGAAATTTGATGTTTCATAAAGGAACTTATTTTCACTTTCACTTGCCCTTGCTAGAAATCAAAAATCATATACACACGGATGACATAAACCATATAAATACAAAAGGCATCATCATCATCTTCATCTCCTCAAGATTTGGCCCATGAGTTGTACCACGCTATGTTATCCCGAATCTCCTTGCGATTTCTCGCAACACTGCAAAAACAATATAATGCATAAATGTATACACTTTTTAGTGTTGGAATTTTGAATCTAAACTTGGTTTGAGCTCTGAACAAGTCAGACAAATAAATCAGGGAGCCTTTAATGCGCGCAAGTCAAAAACTAATATGGCACCACCACAACCCCTTTTTTTTTGGGTGGTCAAGAGTTGACTTTGCTGAGGTCAACTGTGTGTGTGGTACCACAAAAGTATGTTGAGTTTGCTGTCACTAAAAAGACTGCTATAAATCATGAGTTGCAAAAGAAAAAAGAAAATTTGACTTTTAAAATTACTGTTGGAAAGCCAGGGAATTGCTTACCTGGAGAACCAGAACTTTCATATCCTTCAGAATCAGAACTTTCAGTTTCTCCTGACTCGGACCTTTTTACATTTACTCTTAACTCAGAACTTTCAATTCTTTCAGACTCAGACTCGGGATCTTCGAGTTCGGCAGTATGTAGATTCAGAATATGAGGATAAACAGCTACTTTGTCCAATTCTGTTTGATAATATACCAGCTCCTTCAGCAGGCGTGGAATATTCCAATCTGATAGCAACAAATTGCTTTTTTATTGAAGCTCTTGGTGTGTATCAAGTAAAAAATCAAAACGACAGAGGAAAATCTAATGCAAGAAACACAAGACAAGGGCAGGTAAGAAAATGCTCTGACAAATAACGTTTTTTCAGTACCTAGCAAAATGCTACAAACACATTAGTGGTGCACTTTCAAGTTGCGAATATCAAACAATTCAGAGAGGTGTGTTTCAAGAAAAACGACAACATTCACCAAAAAACACACTCTGGCAGGCTTGTACTATTGCTGGACGCCAGCGAAATTTAGCTAGACACGTTCCATTTTCTAACACTATCTTTTCTTTTTTATCACACATATTGTAACACTATCATAAGCTGTTCTATGTTATTTCTTTCGGAAGTACACAGTTACATACACGAAGATTTGGAGGAGACATGGCTACTTAGAATGGATCATAAATTGCAATCCCCTTGGAAACTAGTTGTAAAAAATAGGAACAGTTTTCATAGAAATTTTGGGACCGCCAGAAGGACATAATTGAAAAGTGGCTTACTACCAGGCAGTGAGAACAAAGTGGCAACAGTTACTGAAAGTAACCACCAAATGAGAAAGAGAAAATACACAAGGTTGACAGCTGGCTAATGCAATCTGTAAAGTATTATCTTCACAATAGCTATTGCTAAAAAGCTTTTGCAATATAAAGCACACATCAGACATATTTTGTTCATCTTCTGTTGCGTACTTAAGAGGGATAAAGAAAAACCTTCTGCAATGCCTTGGCTCACTAAGAAGGCTCGTTTGACTTTATTTGCAGCCTTCAAGCGCAATGAAGTATCAAGATATTTCGCAGCTGGGCTGCTTGGATCATCTTTAAAATACAAGAGAGATGTGATCTCTGAGAACTCCTTAAAAAAAGGTGGCTGGAAAATTGAAATTTTCCATGTTAGTGATCAAATAACAGAGATTAACAATGAAATGATGAGAGTAATCCAGTTAAAACCTACTAAACCTTTCAAAGACTAGTTTAAGATGTGTAAACACAGCAATAGTGATTATTGAAGGAAGAAAAAAACCGAGGGTAGATTTTGTTTCTAAGTAGCTGTTAAAATAAGTACTACCTTCATTCCTAAAAGGTGTCCACTTTTTGAAAAAAAAAAAAATTCCCATAAAAAGTGTCCATTTAAAGAACCAATACATCATTTAATGCCTTTTTTTTCCAAGCATACCCCTATCCTAACATTTATTGTTTGTATTCTCATTTAATATTCCAAAACAAGCATTCATTATGAGATAGGGTATATATGTCCATTAGCACTTAAACCACAACACATTAATTAACTTCTTAATCTGTGTGAAAAGCAAAAAATGGACACTTTTTATAGGATGGAAGTAGTACATAAGTAACTGCATGAACAAGTCCAAATAAAAGAAAAAGTTTGGATTACATGTTTCATGACTATTGGAGCAAGTTTTCCTGAGAAAACTTTAAAGCCTCTGCAACGTTTCCGATCCTAATCAATTCAATGAACTCTTGCTGTAAGAGAGTGCAAAGTAGTGCAGGATCTTTGTCTAATATCTGCAAACATTTGGAAATATGGATCTTCAAAATTCACAGAATTTTATTCACAATAAACAAATCATTGACTCCAGCAGGAATACAAGGAAGTTAATGCTGCTTCTGGACATGTTAAGTTAAAAGTATAGATCAAACTGAAATGGTTGTAGGTTTGACAAACTAATTATTTTTATGCAGTAGTTAATAATCCATAAGAAGGGCCTACGTTTTGAGTGTTCAGAGTGCAATATCAAAGTTCGACAGGGCATATAAAACAGAATCCTGAGCTAGTTACATTAAACTAAACTAAGCCAACCATAAGACAATAATTTGTTGGCCGGACATCATTTTAAGGAGTTGGACAAAGTAGCCTGAGACTTCTACCTTGATTCTTTATTCATTTCATTGAATTAGTGCTACAAGACTAGAGAAGTGAAGGCTGATGCAGTAACCACATTAAACCTGCTGACTAAGACGTCAGCACAACAGATATTCATTCACTTGAGGCATCCTATTTTATCATATTTATTTATCTTTTTCTTTCTTTCGGTTTACGCGTGTATGGGTGCATAATTGTTTAATAGCCAAAGCTCTTCACGCAACAGTTGGGTTGATGTAATCATTTTATTGTCATTTGAACAAAATTGCAGAGCCTTAACCGCTGAATCAGATTAGTAAACATGCTACTTAGCGCATGGGTTGCTTAATATTCAGAGAAATTATTCAACCTGACAAAACCATTCACTGAGTAAGGAAAAAAGCACTCATGGAGTGAGACCCCACATATGAGTGTCGAAGAGAAATTGCATACTGAGATAGAAGCCGATTAGCAGACCACCTAAAAGAATGGTCTTTTTCCCCTATTTTCAGAGATTATCATTAAATCAGAATAAGAGCCAAGCTGACCTCAGTACAACAAGCTGACCATGTGATGAAGATATAGCCCTTTATGAGAGTGCATAAATAGCATGTGATTTCACAATTGCATTGCCTAACTAATCTCCGTTCTGAGAATAAGGAAGCCCGTTTACAGATCCAAATAGTCACGAAACAAGCCTAATCTTTATAATACATAATGTACCAACTTAGTTCGGAGATCTTGAATTGACAAAGTTGCTTTGGTGCCTCCTACTAAAAATAACACGGAGTCCTAGTGCTATATGTAAATGCAGATGGCCGCCGACACGCCATTGATGCACCATATTTTAATAATAGGGAACACAGATCACGAAGCTTCCAGTTGTACCATACCTAGAAAGCAATGAATTGAGGAAGTGTTCTGGTTGACTTTATAGTATCCCAGCTAAAAGAAATGCTTAGGACAGTTCGTACAATCATACAAGGCCACTCAAGTGCATTAACCTAAAAAATCCTCCGTAATGAGAACTTCAGAGACGCGAGAATTTTGTTTTATAAAACCACACAAACTCCCCTTGAACTTATCATTCCATGGAAGAAAAAATTCTTTATATGTATCATGCATATAACTACTCTTGTTGATGACAAAGATAGCTAATAGCTTATTCAAGAATGTAAGACAGTAGCAACATACACGCCACCAATTCAATAAATTTAAACCAGAAGTCGCATAAATTCAAATTATCTTAAATATTCTGAAGGGTGATGCTCTACAAAAGAAAAATAAGAAAGATGGTGGGGTAACACACCTCTGGATTCAAATTCTTAAGTTTTTCCACTGCATCTTGCACGTTACCGGACTGCAAGGCCTTCTGAACTTCCAAGAAGCCAGTCCAAACTCTCAAGTCCATACCAGCTATGAAGTCATTACAGAAAGAAATGATTTCCAATTACAATGCTAACATGGAACGCGAGGGGGAAAAAAACCTAACTAATCATTTGAAGGACTTAATTGATACATACCAGATTCCGCTATGAAACTTTTCGCTGCATCATCATAGCCTTGATCCACTAGAAACAGCACAACTAGTGAATTCATGTGTTTTTTCATAATCATTGACCGACTCGACATGTATTGCCACTCAGCTTTCCCTATTTTTCTCTTTTCAGCACCCTGTTCATCAAAATGCATTGAATGAGTATTAAAAAAAACTGCAACATATACAAAATGACACAATTTTCATGATAAAATGATAAACATTAAAAAGACTTTCAAACAACAATTGAAAACCTCCAAACCATATCTAAGAAAATATCAATAAAAAAAAAAAAGCCCGCTCTTAAAGCATGACGATTATCCAGATGATGTAGATCAAATATTATAAACGGGTAATTGGGTAATTCGAGTTAGGAAAATAATACAAAATGAGGTAAATCTATATATCGATTTGGACTGAACTCTTTGAGAGAGCTGCCTACGTATCCAATTCAGGTAGCAAATTAGAATCAAGTCCCCCTTGTAGTTCAGGGTGTTCCTTTTATAGCCGTAGATCGTGATTCTTTTCCCTAACGTAATGGGAAGTTATCGTCGGTTATCTTTGGACATTACCAGACGTGGGGCCTACCCACGTCTGTAAGAAGTTTGGCTAGTTAGCGCTGACTCGGTCTTCGTCACACTTAGCCGACCATTCTCGTCTGAGATACTTACGCCCGTGATGTGGTGAGTCTTGCTCCTCTGACTATTCTGTCCAGGAGTATGATCTGGTCAGCGCTTGGAACTGTCCTGCCTTGCTGGCCCGTTTATCTTCCTTGTCTGACTTTTGTGCTGGGCCCGGCCCAATTATAAATAATCCGACCCAGTGGGCCTATATAACATCATAAGTCCCCCCAGACTGGGGTGGACTGCTTTACAGCTGCTCTAGTCTGAAATGCTTCAACTTCCATCATTAATATATCGCGTAACGAGGCCAAGTCGCACCCGGTTATTATTATAACTGTGAATTGAACCGTCCCGTCGCTTCCATCTCTATCACATAATTAGACCTCTTGTCAAACGACTCATCTGTTTCAAAACTCTGGAACCGCTTTTCTGCAATTACAAGTAAGTCTTTGTTTCTATATTATTCTTCCACTTCTTTCGAGTCTTTATTTCTTTCATGAATTTGAGAGCTGATACCGCCTCTAGTGGTTCTGTAGAAAAGTTGTTCCAATCGCCGGAAAAAATTTCGATTGAAATAGAGAGTGAAGAAGTGAATTCCTCTAACTCCGTCCCTTGTCCTGAAACTGTAATACCAGCCGATCATCCGTCCTCTTTGATTGATTTTAGGAAATACCTCCACATTTGGAGATAATTCTTTGTGCCTCTCTGCCTTCTCACCTTCTTCCCCCTGGGATCTTTACTCCTACTTCAATCGTTCATCAGTATCCAGAAGACCATACTGCCTTTTTGAATACTTTGAAAAGAGAAATCAATCGTTTTGACAAAACCAAAGCTATAATGGCCTGCCATGGTGTCTCTAGCAAAATGACGAAAACTGAAATGACCAGTTTATTGAAAACCTATAAGATTCACACTGAGCCTTTTGAAGTTCTTCTCCCCAAATCCACTGAGTATGCTTATAATCCCCAAATGGTTTCTCATGCATGTGTATCTTTGATCAGCTTCATAGTGGTTTAATGTTCCTCTTCCTCCTGGGTATATATTGGTAATGAAGTATTATAAATTGGGGGTTGGTCAAATACACCCAAACAGTGTCAAATTCCTTGTAGGTTTTATGATTTGGTGTCGCCTGAACACCACTCATTTCTCTGTAAAGTTATTTAGGAACTTTTATCAGTGTAAATTGACACAAGGTAGTGGAGGATGGTATCCCTTCTGTCGTAGATCCGGTAAGTTAAGCCATATCATTCCTCTATCCAGCAAAGACAAAACTAAGAAGAAGTGGTCAGAGCGCTTCTTCTTTGTGAAGCACAACACTGAGGCGAATCTTGGTCGTTGGAATACCTCTTTCATGAAGGACAAATTAGAAGACTTTATTGATGCTACTCACGCCGAGTATCTTGCCAGCAATAAGATCTCTTTAACCTTAGACTTCATAAGTTCTGCTCTGATAACAGTTGCGCAGCTTCACACCGCAGGTCATGTTGGTTATGTGGAGTTCTCCAAAGAACATTACAGAAAATGTATGTTTGTCCTTGCTCTTTGCTTTCGTTTTTGAACATATTTTAATTGTAGTTTTCTTTGTAGTGGCCAATGTGGATGATCTGATTAACATCGATGTTGATGGGGAGGAGGAGGCAAGGCAGCAGATATAAGAGGATTCTGAGCAGACATTATCAGTCGTCCCTGATCAAGGTGAGACTTCTGCTCAGAAAGGCACAGGAGAGGTAGATGCTGACTCTGGGGGAGCTGCCCGGAATACTGTTGCTGCGCTGGAACCTTCTGTTCAGATACTACCGAGCATCGCTGAGAACACAACATCACTCGACTTAGGAGTTCCTCCTACTGACCCGGATTCTGCTCCGACTGCTGTGCCATTGAGATCTGTTCCTCAAAAAAGCAAGAAAAGCACACAGACACTGCCATCGGGGACTTACTAGTGACTCCTCTTTTGATTTTGAGGACATGTCTCATCAAGATTTTGTTGATTCTCATAGCGATTTTCATATAGATTTTACTATAATTTTCTTCGATTTTCATCTTCTAAGATTTAATCTTTTGTAGTGTTACCTCCTGGAAAATCCTTGTATAAGAAGACCTCTGGAATGGCTGGGGAGATTTCTGCGTTGCGACAGAAAGTGGCCAGTTTGGAGGAGGCCAATGCCAAAATGACAAACCTGGAGGAGGCTAATCGTTCGTTGATGTCTTTAGAGGCAATCGCTCGTCAGGAGATTGAGCAATTGAAGGCCGAACTTGCCAAAAATGAGGGTTTATTGTTCACCCAGGAAGAACAGTTAATCTTTAAAGATCAGCAGTTGAAGAAGATGCAGGAGGAGAACCAACAGCATCTTGCCCAAGTGAAAAAGATGAAAAATGATTTCGATGAGACTGTGAGGCAGATGGAGGAATCTCCTGCTCAGAATATCATCCAGAAAGTTGTTGCAGGATACAAAGCTGCTCCTCAAACTTACGAAGAGATTCAAGTCATTTTGGCCCCTGCTCTACGCAGAGAATATACTCTGGGAGTTGATGAAGCCAAACCCGCCGACTTGGTGATTAGCACTCTGCCTAACCATAAGTTGTATGATAAAAAGGTAGGAGAGATTTTCACTAGGCGGTATGATGAGTATAAAAGCGGAGAAGATATTGTTCGCAAATATGCAAAGAAGAAATCTGCTCAGCCTTCTGCTACTCCTTCTACTCAGCCTTCTGTTACTCCGTCATCTTAATTCATATATTATCTTGCAACTTTGGATTTTGCTGCAACTTTTGAGCAGCTTTTGATGTAATAACTTTATATGTTCAGATTTTGATGATACTTTGACCATTTGAAATATTTGAATCTGCTTCTATTTTGGTATTTTCTGGACTTAAGAGTGTTATCTCCTTGTTGCGCTGCAAAGAAGTTAGGATTATTTATCCTTAGCTTATTTATCTTTAATGTATATGCTGCACAGAAATGCCTTGTTAGTTTAATACATAGGACATTAATGTTCTCTGCACAGAATATCCTTGCACTGCAAGTTCGATATTTATATTTTTTTAATTGGGTCCTCTGCCCAAAATGCCCTTGCGCTGCAAGTTCGGCACTTATATCTTTTAATTGTGAGCACTGCACAGAATATCCTTGCACTGCAAGTTTAACACTTGTGTTTTTTACTTGGGACTTCTGCCCAGAACGCCCTTGCGTTGCAAGTTTGGCACTATATTATTTAATTGGGTCCTCTGCCCAGAATGCCCCTACGCTGTAAGTTTGGCACTTATTTTTCATAATTGGGCTTGCTGCCCAGCTTCTCTTGCGCTGCAAGTTTAATACTTATGTTTTTTTAATGGGGACTTCTGCCCAGAATGCCCCTACGCTGCAAGTTTGGCATTTATATTTCATAATTGGGCTTGTTGCCCAGATTTCTATTGCACTGCAAGTTCAATGATACTCAGACATTCTATTTTAGTTCCGTGTTTCAACACAAGTTAAAATATTTACAAATATAATCACAGAATTAAAAAAGGTATATGTTCAAGGTAGGATTACTCAAGAAATTAAAATTATCTTAAGGAAAAAAATTTCTTAAATGAACAGCATTCCAGCTTCTAGGAATGGTTTTTCCGGAGGCATTAGCTAGTTGATAAGATCCTTTTCCATATACTTTGATAATTTTATAAGGACCTTCCCAATTTGGGTCTAGCTTTCCGGTGGGGCCTTGCTTGCTGGCATCATTTCGCCTCAGAACTAAATCGCCTTCTTTAAAATACGTACCTCTAACCCTGGAGTTGTAGTATTGAGCAATCCTCTGCTTGTATTTAGCCATCTGTATCAATGCTATGTCCCTCTTGCGCTCCAACTCATCCTTGGTGTGCAACATATCTACTTCCTGTGTTTCTGGACAGTACAATTCTGTTTGAGAGATTTGTGCCCAATCTCTGATGGTATCACTGCTTCACATCCGTATGCCAAGGAATATGGAGTTTCCTGTGTAGCAGCATTTGGGGTAGTTCTATATGCCCACAAGATGTTTGGAAGATGATCTACCCAATGAGATCCCTCCTGCTCCAACCTTTTTCTTCAATCCCTGCTTTATTTGTCTGTTGGTCTGCTCTACATGTCCGTTGGCTTGGGGATAGGCCACTGATGTAAAGTGTTGGGAGATTCCTAGGTTTGTACACCAGGCCTGCACTCCTTGATCTTCAAATTGTGTGCCATTATCAGAGATAAGTACTTTAGGAATTCCATATATGCACAGAATATTTCTCCATAGGAATTTATGTATTTGGTTGGCTGTGATGGTAGTCAAAGGTTCAGCTTCCACCCATTTGGTTAAATAATCTACTGCCACCACTAGAAACTTGAAATTTCCTGGTGCTCTGGGTAGTGGACCCACTAAGTCTACTCCCCACTGATCAAAAGGCCATGGGGATACAATTGGTATCATTTCTTGTACAGGATTATGTGATAAATTGCTATGCACCAGGCATGTCCTGCAAGTTCTGACCAGCTTCTCTTCATCTTCTTGCAATTCTGGCCAGTAATATCCAAAAAGCTTACATTTTCTGGCCAGAGCTCTTGCTCCCAAGTGATTTCCACAAATTCCGAGATGGATTTCTCTTAGTACATAATCTCCTTCATTTGAAGTAACGCATTTCAACCAGGGGCTGCGTAAGATTTTCTGTACAGAACATCATTGAACAGAGCATACCTGGCCGAGAGTCTTATCAGTTTTCTTGCTCGTGCTTTATCTTCAGGGAGTTTTCCATCTCTCAGATATATCACAATTGGGTCCATCCAAGTTTCTGCCTGTGTTATCGGTTGCACTTCCATCTCATCACAGCTCTTCTATTTTAATTGCTCAACCAATACTTTCTTGTTGGACAAAAAATTTGACCCTAGCTTAGATAAATCATCTGCTCTTGTATTTTGGGCTCTGGTTATTTGTTCCCCTTCCAACATTACGAAGTTTTGCAATTTCCTTTGCTCAACCGCAAGATATTTCTTCATGGGGCCTTCTTTAGCTTCGTATTCTCCCTTGATATGATTGGTTACCAGCTGTGAATCAGTGTACACTTTCAGGTTCTGCACACCTAATTTCTGTGCTAGGTTCAAACCAGTTATCAAAGCTTCATATTCTGCTTCATTGTTAGTAGCTTAAAATTCAAAATGGAGAGCATATGATAATTCTTCGCCTTTTGGGCTAATGAGTAGGAGACCTGCTCCTGCTCCCTCTTTATTTGAAGCTCCATCTACATATAAATGCCACTGCTCAGCTTTTTTCTGCTCTATAGCCAAAGCCTTTTCTTCTGCCAAGAAATCGGCTAAAGCTTGAGCTTTAATTGTTGTCCTTGGTTTGTATTCGATGTCAAACCCTGCCAACTCAACTACCCATTTTGCTAACCTTCCAGACTTGTCTGGTTTATCCAAAATTTGCTTTAAAGGTTGATTTGTTAAGACTACCACTAGATGGCTTTGGAAATAGGGCCTTAACTTCCTCGTGGCATGCACTAGGGCCAGGACCAATTTTTCCACCTCAGAATATCTGATTTCAGGCCCTTTTAGGGCTTTACTTACAAAATATACCGGTCTTTGTAGCATACCATGTTGTTTTACCAACACAGCACTCACTGCTTCATTGCAAAAGGATAAGTATAAAAATAGTACCTCACCTTCCTAGGAGGAGTTAAAGTTGGTAGGTGATTGATATGATCCTTTAAATCTTGAAAAGCTTGTTGACATTCTTCATTTCACTCAAACGGGCTAGCCTTCCTGAGAATTTTGAAGAAAGGTAATGATTTCTGTGCGGATTTTGACAAGAATCGGTTTAGCACTGCTAATCTTCCTGTTAATCGCTGGACTTCTTTAATATTCTTCGGTTCGGGCATGGTTTTTAAAGCCTATAATTTATCAGGGTTGGCCCTGACACCATCTTTGGATATCATGTAACCCAGAAATTTGCCCGGCCTTACTCCAAAAGTACATTTTTTTTGGGTTCAACTTCATTCTTGTTTGTCTTAAAACTTGACAAACTTCTGCTACATCTTTCAAATATTGGTCAAGAGTCCTGCTCTTGATCAATAAGTCATCCATATATACTTCCATTGATTTGCCAATCTGTTGTTTGAAAATGGTATTGACTGCCCTTTGGTAGGTAGTGTTGGAATAGTGTCCTAAACCCATTTGGGTTGGACTGGATCCAACCGGGTCGGATCATTTCTACTATTTCTTTATGTTTATACATATATTAAATGGCTTTTCTGTTGTCATATATATGTTCTTTTTAAAGAACCAATTATGAATTGTTATATGATAACGTCCTTAGTATTAAACTGTGATAGAGAAACCATGATAGGCGATTATGGTTGATGAGATCTCTAATCACTTTAATAAGTTTGATACTTAAATGTCTCTAGGCTGATGTACTATTAAATAGGGCATTGATAGTACGAACAGACTAGCACGTATTAGATGTCTTCTGTCTTTAAGGGCATGGATAGATCTCGCTCATCGAAGTGTAGAGACACTTGGGCATGCGTGGACGTGTATTAGAGAATGCGTCGTTAGGCGACCCACTTACACGGATAAGTGTCACACTATGTGGCGGTTGTGTAATTATTCTTAAGACCGAGTCTTCATGGCATCACGGTGTGGATTGTCATGCTTTGACACTATTGAGGTTTCCCAGCCACGGGGCGATCATACGGTAGTGATTGTGTATGATACTGAAGCATGCAGAGTATACATGATTGGTCGTCCGGGAATCGCGTATCCTATGATTGGATCGAATATCCGAAATGGCCTTCTTATAAGGAATGTCTTACTCTCGTGAATCTTTGCAAAGTGGGAGTAAACGAGTTACTTCGAGAGAGCATGATATCCAGATTATAAGATACGGTCGTTGATGTTTTGACACTCGACTAACGACCATATGGATATTATTACAGCGATAGGATTGTAATTTACACGGTAACTATTTCACATGAAAGGTAGCAGTCATTGCATTTGACTCTTCCGATGATTGGGGGTCACGGTGTGTTGCTAGACGCTATCCCGTGATCGTTAGGCATGAAGGGCATTTTCGTAATTTGCACTTTGTGTCTACGGCCAACATATTCGGAAGCCTATCGGGTCACACACATATGAACATCGAGTCGGATTAAAATGTGGTTATAGTTGATGACCAAATAAGGAAAGTTTATCTCGAGACTATAAGGGTTATAGTGGTAAATTAATATGGTGGTATTTATTTATTATGAATAAATAAACTACAAGATATTAATTATATTAATTAAAGAATATTCCGGATGCCAATTTATTGGCTAAAGATGACGCAATTTTGGAGTGTATAAGATACACTTGGATTGTGCAATTTAATTAATAGTGTTACCAAATATATTAATATTAGATATTGATAAATATAGTTTATATGTGCCAGCGTATGTTTGCACCAATTCAAATTGGTGATTCATGCGCACCATATATTTATTTATATATAGATTTATTTGTGTAATATATATGTGATATATACACATGTGTAAATTAATTTATGGTAATAAAATAAAGATAGTCAATATTAGATATTGACAATATCTTGGGAATATTCAATATAAGATATTGACAATATCCTAGATTTATTTGATATAAGATTTCATAATAAATGAGATAAATCAATCAATTATATTTTCCTTATTTTATCGGGAAAATGTTTTCTTCTCCTCCACACCTAGATATGGCGCCACATACACTATAAATATAGTGTGGGTGTCAAGCTCTTTTGTACAACACAATTCCAAGAACTAATAGTTCTTGTGTAAAATAGAGAGCATCTTTTGGAGAGTTGGAGAGAGGGGAAAAAGGCCGGTCTAGCAACCGGAGTTTTCCAATAGCAATCCATGATGGGATTCAAGGGTCGTTCGTGTGCACTAGCGGTAGAGGCCGAACACTTGGGCGGCTCTATGCACAACTACTCTCCTTAGACGGTCAAAGCGTCGATCTTTTAGATCAACCAAGGTAACCACCGTCTACTGCTTATTTGTTTATTGCTTAAACGAAGTCGATCCTGGTTAAAAGGAAATAAAATTTTAAATTCCGCTGCGTTCCCGCGTAGATTTCCTAACAGGTAGCCCCTGCATTCTTTAATCCAAAAGGCATAGACACATAGTAGTAGGAACCAAATTCCGTAATAAAAGCAGTTTTTACAGCATCCACAGGGTCCATCATAATCTGATGATATCCCTTGTAAGCATCTAAGAAAGCAAGATTTCATAACCAACTGTAGAATCTACTAGCCTGTCAATTCTGCAGGTTCTTAGATCTAAACGAGTTAGATCTATGCGCAGCGGATGGATCACGATTCATATATCAAAACACATAATTAAAGGACTTAAACTACTACAAGGGGGTTTAAGGTCATGTTACCAATAACGGGAAGAGAAGCCTTGATCTTCCGATGTGTTCTCCAAACGGCGGTTGGTGGACACCCTTCTTGATACACGAACCTTCTTGATATGCAACACCAAGAAAAACTCAAAGTTTTTTTTCTTCCAAAAACCCTAGGCAAGAAAAACTAATTTTCCTCTCCCTTTTTATCATAGTGGTCGAAATTTGCCTTGCAATTTCCCTTGGAATAACTCTCCTTTTATAGGAGAGTAAATCCTTGGCCTCCAAGTTTCAATTAATTAAATAATTAATTAATTAAACAAAATAAAAAGATATTTTCCTTAATGACTAATTGTGACATGTATTGACCAATAGGAAATCAAATAACAAGTCATCCAACCAATCATATAACAAGAATATCTTTTATTTTCCACATCACAAAAATTAATTCTTGTGATAAATAATGAATATGAGGCGCCACTTTTAGGGTATAAAAAGCCCACATGAAATGTCTTTTATGTGTATTATATTATTTAGCCCAACTAAATAATATCCATGCATATCAATTAATTAGCCCAGCCAATTAATTATCACTGAGGCCCAAATAACAAGATTATTAGTCCGAATTACAGAAGCCACATCGGGGACCATGGACCTATAACCAGTAGCTCCAATAATTAATTATTCATCGAACAGAATAAGTACATTAATTATTAATTCCGGGATTACGCCACCATAAACCCGAAACTGAACTCTACCGATTATAGATGTATACTTATACTCAACCCATAGAGTGAATAAGCGTCCATTGATATAATCACTACATACGGATTAACCCTCCATAGATCGTCCCATTCTCGAGTGGGAGGTCTCCGTGAACCCGACTCGAGAATATCTTATCCTTATTTACCATTAACCCCTAATGATCAATTAGTACACATATCGACTAGTAGCTAATTAGTCAAATGTGAACTCCGAGATCGATCACTTTCTTAGGGCTAACAAATAAGGGGACTGCTCTCTACTTTTCCGCAGGAAGGAATGGATTCCATGTCTCGTGAAAATCGTAACTACTCACTCATCCGGAGATAGTGTCAATGAGAAGTGGCTTGGAACACATTATTTAAGTGAACCGTAACTAACACATCAAACACTACCCCGGACAAGCGGCACCTCGTGATCACCTCGGGATTAAGGTTGATCCATATATGATCATCTAATGATTTAATAAGATTCCTCGATTACGGAATTATACCGAGAAATTCAGATTAAATCGGTCCAAATCCTATATGAATGCCATCATATATAAATGCCCCACGTAGGTACCCTCTACCGACAAACCGGATAAGACTATCACACCCTAAGGTGTTAGGCGCATTATTGGTGTTTTAATCAAGAGACCCTAAACTCGATTAAGTTCACCACAGACTAACAGATTTAAGCATATCACCACTAACTCAATCCTCACGTGCATGCCATACACTTTGAGTTAAGCGGTTACATCTTGATATACTTAGGGTTTGCAAGCGGTGTATTATTTACAAGCACAAAGCAAGTAATAAGGTGAGATAAAATCATCATCCATTGTTAAAAACAATTACACAAATTGTCTTTCGGGCACTACACACTAACAATCTCCCACTTGCACGAAATGACAAGTAACGATTGTTTTTAGAGCACACCCTTTCTCATCTTATTCACAACACTCTCCCACTTGCTCTAAAAGCAGATGAGACATATCCATCAATTCCGTACCCTCCAAGCACTCGACTTGGTACACTGATTAGTTAGGTTGTCGACTCGAGACGATCTTTAGGATTGAAACGTTGCCGGTCCTTCCAATCAGGCGGTACTCTCTCTCAATATGCTTTTGACCTCTAGTGACTGAGAAGATCCTTCTTAGCTATCACTTCACTGTTTTCACAATGAAGTGATATCGGCTCACTAGACCTGGAATTGCTCCCAGATCAGAAAGGAAATTCCTAAGCCATATCACCACTCTAGCTGCTCCGAAAGCTGCTACGTATCCGATTAACTAAAATCGAATTGGTGATTCCGGATTTCTCCGCACTATAGCTCCATCACAATGATTAAACATCGAGTCCGAGATCGTCCCAACGATCATCCTTAATCGACTATAAGTCGAATCGATTATAGTCAACCATATTCAAGTTTGCACCGAATATACAAGCACATTATTCCTCGTTCTTCAAAAAATACTTGAGGATGTACTAAAACCGCTATTCAATGCTCGAATCCGAGATTTGACTATTATTGACTTGTGATAACCTGACTTGCCATTATCCAAGAGAGACTCTATCTCATTTTCTCTTTATCCGAAGATTTAAAGAATCATTCCTGAGAGGTAGGGTAGGACTACTCTCGATGAATGCTGCAACCGTATATGCATAATCATCTTATTCAATAAGATAGGTGGGATAGCCAATGACTCATTCTCGTGAATTTGACCGAATCAAATTCTTAGAATATAGTCCAATTCTCTCATCCAGAGAATCTAGGCGTGTCAGTTTCCGACTTCAGATAGCACACACATGTTGTTTCCAACTATTTCAGTGTTATCATTCATGAACACTAATACTACTATTTTACCAATATTGATACCCGGTCTACAAAAGACTTATCAATATCTTGGTCAAGTCCACATATTTTAAAACATGCGACTTTTAATGACCGAGAGGTTCTCTTACATCCACAAAGGACATAAGTCCCGGTAGTAAACCTGCCATTTGTTCTAACCAAGACCCTTCTATTCCGAATGAATCCAGACTCCGTTTTACGGCAAGAAAGTCTCAGGGAATCACCCCTATTTTCCGCTTTCTAACGAAATCTTGCAAGACTGAGTGGTGAGAGAGTTCAAGGTCTGGTTAACTCTCTACTTGTCAGGGAATCACCCCTATACCACTAAGCTTTGCACTAAAAATTTAAACTTTCCTATTCATTCGACTCTTTTCGGCGTAGATCCAATTACTCCCACTGGGCCTGAGACACTCAGGTGGTTCTACAAGAGGCTGAACAGAACTGGAGTACCAAAACTCCATTCACAGGGATAAGGTTTTCGAACCAACCTCTCTGATCAGAATCCTATACAGCCCACAAAGAGCCACAGGTTGTCAATCACCCCAGCAGACTATAAAGTCCACAAAACCACAATGGGTGAACGGTTAAACCATACTCCCACTGCGTTTTGGGTGGGTTGACATTCTGATCTAGTAGTATTTATCAGTGTAATCACCAACAACCGATGTTGGGCGTGGTCCGATTAAATCGAGATAGTAACTACCTTTGGGTAACCATACTCCAAGTTTTAAGGTCATTATTTATAGATTCTATCGGAAGGCTTGTGACAGTTCAACCGTCACTTTCGATCTCAAGAATCTTATAACCAACCTTCACTTGACACATTAAGATATTTCACGAACAATACAATCACGAACGTATGAGCAAAATCTCGATCCCTACCTTCAAGCATTAAATGCTAAATGCCAACATTTACGGAAGTGGTGTGAACCGAATTCACTCATTATCCATAAATTCACTAGCATCTTCTAGGTAGACTTCTCGGTTTACATAATAATGTTAACCGTTATTTTGCAACCAATTATCTTAATCGAGTCTAGCGATGTATTGTAGCACATCAATAACTATATAGGGCAAGTCTATGGTTTCTTTCTCGGTGAGAAACATTCCACTTGAGGAGGCGAGGTGAGCATCGAGTCCCCAAGACTATGCTATAGCCTATTTATGAGCATGGAATACTCTATTCTCTCGCTAAAATCGAGACTCCTCCTCGTATTCTTTTGATAAACTAAATCACGTTTGAGTAGTTATCGGACAAAATGTCACCACTCAAAAACTCTCACTAGCTTGTATCTCTCACTAGACCCGAAGGTCACTTTGAACAAGCTATGTTACCTCTTCAAATCTATTACCCTCTCCCAATTGAAAGGAAACTTAGTCATTGTTCCTTTGAGATAGTGTTCCCAGGTCGGGAGATAGGAATCACCCTTAGCCGATCGTCGGTCTTATCTCTAGATATATGCACTAATTAATAGATATTGAAGGGTCGTTTATCTTAATACGAAAACCATTTGCCTATAATAGTTTAAGGCGTGTTACATAAACCTTTCAAAGATTTCTTAGTGGTTCGACTTTATCAAACAAAAGTCCGAGTCTCGGATTCGTACTACAAATGTCATTTTCACTTTCTATGAGGTAACAATATTTCGAGTTGAAAGTAAATCCATTTGTTTCAACGAATCAGAAAGCGAAAAAATAAAATTTTCTGTGATATTCAAGGATAGAATCCAAATTCATTTCCTTATATCACTCCCACTATTGTAGCCGAAATTACGCCCCGTTGTTCCTCTATTATCGTTAATGCACAAGCTTCCTTGTTCTTCCAAAGAACTAAGCTACCGAGTCAAGTTACTCGGTTAAGAAAGTCGCTAAGGATTCATTGGTTAGTGATCCGAAATCACTTTCCTTATCCTATACTTTCTTTACTTAATGTTTCTGTTTAGCCTCAAAACTTTAGTTAAGATGATTAACGCTTATAGACATTCTTTCCCATTCTTAACTTCCCTTAAAAGGAAATAGTCTTGAACTAGCAGTTCGTTTGAGTAGACACTACTCGTGAACTGTAGGATGTCTAATGAAAGCGTTACCCAGTGGGACTAATTTTCTAATAAATCAGATGAACATAAAAGCTCCCACTAGTTTATCGGTTTCAAATACCGTCTAACTAGCGACACTTTAACTTATGATTCTCTAATTTTTCTATTAGAAAATTTCTCGTGTAGACACTACACAATTAAAATTCACTAGAAGAATTTTATCGTCTCAATCATCTTTCAAACTAATTACAGTCGTCTCTCGATCAACACGATTGACAAGAGTGACATCCTTATTTACGTCACTTAAGTCTTGAAGGCTCAAGAGAAATATCTCTTCCAAAAATTAATTGCATTTAAGATTAATAAGCACAACGTTCTAGTTACTTACCACTTTTAACGAAGTCGTTACTAGTCAATATAAAATATACACTAGCAAATCAAGTACCACTGAGAGATATATAAATAGTTGTAAATAAAATGACAAAAAATAAATCCAAATCATACACTACTAATAAATTTTAGGAACATAAACTAAGTACTTATAGTCTATCCTACCGTTCCAAGGATTTAATCTAATGCCTCAATGCCGCCTTAGGGTAGGTCAAAGAGGTTTCGATTAATGTTGAAGATCAGATTGAGAATCGAACATCTCATTTGTGATCGTCAATCACCTTTCCTTTTTCAGCCATGGTACTACAAAAAATACCCTTTATGAGTGTGACCTCTCATGTCTCAGTTTTTAGGTAGACCGAGAGTGTGCCGCCTTAGGGTCGGTCAGTGACCCGGCGAGTACCCAAAATCCTATCCTTTCGGAGACCAAGCCTTGAATTTTGATAGCGGTGAAGGCCTTCCTTAGGGGGCCGAAATCAAAGCCGGCACGAGGCGTCACCATTCTCTCACGTTGCTTGTGTCAACAATAGAGGCCGTGGGGTCGGCTGTCGCCTCTCCCGCTCCCACTCAATATTTTGAAAAAGTGGTGGGTTTCTTGATCACGTTTTTGGACTTGATGTTACATTAAGGAACAATAAATCATAGGCCCGAATGTTGTCGGTTAAATGGGCTAGCCCACCCGACCTATTCGTTAGAACATATGTGGCCGTCGGACGGGTCAAGGCTAGGAGAGCTCCGTTGAGCCGTAGTGGCTCTTCGGATGGCTCGATGTTGCCGCACCGTGCAAACGCCACACGTGGAGGGTGAAGTCGATTGAGCCGTAGCTCACCGTTGACCACCCAACCGTGGTTAAACCACTTTCAACTCGTTTGCCCGTGATTATCCAATCCTTAAACATCAAACATTCACGTAGACACTACGGAACAAAAACGTAATCTGCTTAGGTAAGGTGGAATTCACCGAGAATCCAACACCTTAACCACGAGGTTTGATTTTACTCCTTATGCTTTCGCAGAGTGGGATTCACCGAGAATCCATCACCCAACCTCGACGATTGAAAAAACCCGTGTTCCTCGGTTTTTACCCTAATTAGTTTCTAATTAATATCAAACAATTAATTAAAACTAATCGTGTGTTTTATACATGCCTAACTAATTCCTCGAATTAATTTCTACATATATGCATATGGAGTGGAATTCATGATATGATGCATGTCATGGCAATTTTCCGTTCTACTCATACAATCTACACATGTATACTAGTGCGAAAAATAAACACCGAGATGGACCGTTGGCACTTCGTGAATTAATCTATTCAAAATAAATTAAAACCCTAATCTGCAGCTGTTTAGAATCTTCGACGATCGGCATATCAAACGAACTCGGATCGGAACGAAACTTTCTAGATCTGATATTCATTCTTCGGAATTCAAGATGGACGGTCGGATCGGAGTTTTGACTTGTCAATCTTCCTCAGTGAGCCGCCCAACTTGCTGCTGAAACAGACTCTCACAGCAGCGCATCATATACTTCCCGAGATCGATCGGGGATGAAGATGAATCCCGATCGTCCTGAAAATTTTATCTCACGTCCAAAACTCCATGATTATCGATCTGACCGGTCGGATTTTAATTTGAACGGTCCAATTGTTCCCAGAAAATCGAAGAAGTCACAGTTAGGGTTTCTGTGAATCCTGCGTTTTTCTGTTACAGCAGCCACTTCGCAGCAACGAACGGAAACCAAAACGGACTCTGATCGACACCAAAATTTGTGGGATTGTTCATCAACTTCCAATATTGATTCTGACCGGAGGGATCTTCGTTTTAACGGCTCAAACAACGGAAAAAACGAAAAGACTAAACAGCTAATGTACAGATTTATTTTCTGGAAATTAAAATTGCAATAACAATAAATTACATAATTTCCTATACTCATATGAACGAATTTTCATCGTTTATATGAGTTTACAATAGATCTAACGGGTAAACAGTGCCAACCCCCAATCCATCTCTTCAACCATAGCAATTAATCATTATCAATGCATAAAACAATAAATAAAATTTACCTACATGCAATTCCACTCCTTTAAATCGTTTTATTTTGATTATGACTATATAAATCGTGGAACCTGGCTCTGATACCACATGAAGGATGCAGGTTCTTAGATCTAAACGAGTTAGATCTATGCACAACGGATGGATCACGATTCATATATCAAAACACATAATTAAAGGACTTAAACTACTACAAGGGGGTTTAAAGTCATGTTACCAATAACGGGAAGAGATTCCTTGATCTTCCGATGTGTTCTCCAAACGGCGATTGGTGGACACCCTTCTTGATACACGAACCTTCTTGATATGCAACACCAAAGTTTTTCTTCTTCCAAAAACCCTAGGCAAGAAAAACTAATTTTCCTCTCCCTTTTTATCATAGTGGTCGAAATTTGCCTTGCAATTTTCCTTGGAATAACTCTCCTTTTATAGGAGAGTAAATCCTTGGCCTCCAAGTTTCTAATTAATTAAATAATTAATTAATTAAACAAAATAAAAAGATATTTTCGTTAATGACTAATTGTGACATGTATTGACCAATAGGAAATCAAATAACAAGTCATCCAACCAATCATATAACAAGAATATCTTTTATTTTCCACATCACAAAAATTAATTCTTGTGATAAATAATGAATATGAGGCGCCACTTTTAGGGTATAAAAGCCCACATGAAATGTCTTTTATGTGTATTATATTATTTAAATTCTCAACTAAATAATATCCATGCATATCAATTAATTAGCCCACCAATTAATTATCACTGAGGCCCAAATAACAAGATTATTAGTCCGAATTACGAAGCGCACATCGGGGACCATGGACCTATAACCCGTAGCTCCAATAATTAATTATTCATCGAATGTAATAAGTACATTAATTATTAATTCCGGGATTACGCCACCATAAACCCGAAATCGAACTCTACCGATTATAGATGTATACTTATACTCAACCCATAGAGTGAATAAGCGTCCATTGATATAATCACTACATACGGATTAACCCTCCATAGATCGTCCATTCGAAGGTGGGAGGTCTCCGTGAACCCGACTCGAAATATCTTATCCTTATTTACCATTAACCCCTGATGATCAATTAGTACACATATCGACTAGTAGCTAATTAGTCAAATGTGAACTCCGGGATCGATCACTTTCTTAGGCTAACAAATAAGGGACTGTCTCTCTCTTTCCGAGGAAGGAATGGATTCCATGTCCAGAAAATCGAACTACTCACTCATCCGGAGATAGTGCCAATGAGAAGTGGCTTGGAACACATTATTTAAGTGAACCGTAACTAACACATCAAACACTACCCGGGACAAGCGGTACCTGTGATCACCTCGGGATTAAGGTTGATCCATATATGATCATCTAATGATTTAATAAGATTCCTCGATTACGGAATTATACCGAGAAATTCAGATTAAATCGGTCCAAATTCTATATGAATGCCATCATATATAAATGCCCCACGTAGGTACCTCTACCCCGACAGTCCGGATAAGACTATCACACCCTAAGGTGTTTTGGGCGCATTATTGGTGTTTTAATCAAGAGACCCTGAGACTCGATTAAGTTCACCACGGACTAACAGCTTTAAGCATATCACCACTAACTCAATCCTCACGTGCATGCCATACACCGAGTTAAGCGGTTACATCTTGATATACTTAGGGTTTGCGTGTATTATTTACAAGCACAAAGCAAGTAATAAGGTGAGATAAAATCTATCATCCATTGTTAAAAACAATTACACAAATTGTCTTTCGGGCACTACACCTAACAAATTCTAGGGGAAGTATAACTATCTTTAGGACAAGATTTGTTCAGATCTGTGAAGTCCACGCACATTCTCCAACTGCCATCTGGCTTTTTGACTAGCACTGGATTTGCTAGCCACTCTGGATAGATAATTTCTTTAATCATGTTGGCCTGCAACAACTTTTCCACTTCTTGCTGGACAGCCTGTATCCTTTCTGGTGCAAACGATCTTTTCTTTTGCTTCACTGGCTTCCTGGTTGGGTCAAAGTTAAGTTTGTGGACAGCTAACTCTGTTGACAATCCGGGCATGTCACTTGCTTTCCATGCAAACACATCTTTGTAATCTTTCAAGATCCTGACCAGCATCTGTTTCTGTTCAGCAGGTATCCATGATCCTATACTGACCGTAGACTCAGGGTCCAGTTCATCTAACATTATTGGTTCCACAGGATCGTTGGATTGCCAACTCTTTTCTTCTTCCGGAACAAGGTCTTCCATTGACACCTGCTGCACCTTCATCTTTCCACTGATGGTGGCTGTGTAGCAGTTTTTTGCAGCATCTACATCCCCTTTAACAGTAGCTTCTCCCTCAAAGGTTGGGAATTTCATGCTGTTATGGCCGGCGATACCACTGCTCTGAGATCAATCAATGCCGGTCTTCCCAGAATCACATTGTAAGCTGAATGAGCCTTTACTACCACGTAATTGACCATCAGAGTCCTGCTCTGTGATCCTTGTCCAAAAGTCATCAATAACTTTACAATACCCACAGGATGTATAGGGGGTCCTGTAAACCCAAAAAGAGGAGTTGATACAGGAGTCAACTCCGAGTCTGTTAGCTTCATGGCCTGGAACGCATTGTGATACATCACGTTTACTGCGCTGCCTGTGTCTACGCAGATTCTTCTGAATAACCGCTTCTATTACCAGCCCTTCGTTGCTCACGATGGCTGGTAGTGCTTCTCTTGGGCTGTATTGAACGGTTCCCATCACTTTCTGTTTCTTTGCTTCTCCATCTTTTTCTGTGCTGCCGCTTTTTCCTTGCTGAGCAGCCTTATTAACTCCTCCCGGTCCTCCAACAATCGTATTCACTGTGTTGATTGGGGCATTTTCTCTATGCCCATCAGCATCAGGAGACGGATCTCTGTGTCTCCTTTGATTATATATGTCATGACTGTTGTGCTATTTTTTAAATTCTCTTCTTCTTCTAGGGTTATCTCCCTGCGTTCGATCGATGCATTCATCGATCTTTCCTTCCATTGCTGCTGCGTCAATATCTCTGATCAGGTCCCTGCACTGCTCAGAGTCATGTCCGATGTCCTTATGATACTTGCACCATCTGGTGTGGTCTCTCTTCTCCCTTGGACCCCTCAATGGAGGATGAGTTTTGGCGATTCCATTCTTTTCCATTACTGCTAGGACTTGATCACGAGATCTGTTCAGAGGAATAAGGTCTCTGTCCTGCAAAGCACCTTTTTCCCTAATCTCTCAGAAATGGGAGCGGTTACCCTATCCCAGACAGACTTTCGTTTCTTATCAGTCCTATCCTCATTTTTCCTTTTTTTGGAATCCCTGTGGGATTCCTCTCTTTTGGCTCTGTTAGCCTCTTCTCCCTGACAATGTCTGTAGGCAATTTCCAGACATTCTTCCATCGTACTTGGATTTTTGGTGTTCAGCTTGGCATGTAACCGTCCTTCTCTAAGACCTGCTACAAAAGATGCTACTAAGAATTTATCATCCAGATCTTCTATCTGGGATGATTCTCCGTTGAATCTTTTGATGAACTGCAATACTGTTTCGTCACTTTTTTGTCTAATGGTCAGCAATTATGTCCGGTTTCTCTGGAAAGGTCTTGCAGCGATGAATGCATGCATGAATTTCCTGGTCAGAGTGGGGAAATCTGGTATGGATCTGGGGTTCAACTTGTTGAACCAATCTCTTGCCTTTCCTGTGAGAAGAGTTGCAAATGCCCTGCATTTCATCTCTTCAGTGCATTATCTGATTCATGTCTTTGGATATCTTGATGCATATGATCATATGGATCTTTCGTACCATCATATGCCTGGATCTTGGGAATCTTAAATGCGGGAGGACAAGGAAATGCATCAATGTCCTCAGTAAAATGAGATACCAGCCTAAATTCATCTTCTCTGGGCTTTAGAATAGTGTCCAATTCTGCCTTGGCGTTATCACCTCCTGGGTGAGTAACAACCACTTTCACACTGGATTCTGCTTCGTGCTTTTCTTTCTTCGCTACATGATGAAAAGAATGTGTTTCTGAAACATCACCTTCCTAATTCCTGGCCTTTAGGACCTCCTCAAAAATTGCTTTTATATCTTCACCTCTGAGATTTGCAAGATTTTCCACCAACATCTGTCTAACTGCATCTGGAGCACTGGTTTGCCCTTCCTCCAAAATTTTCTTTCCGTTTCCTTGATTGTCCCTATCTGGGCTCTTTTCTCTAGTTTGGTTTTCCTTTTCTGGTTGATTTTGTTGCTTCTTCGAATTTCCTTGATTTCTTGCCATTTTTACTGTAATAACAACTCACTAACTAGAATTAGCTCTCCTTCTAGCGCCAAATGATGTAGATCAAATATTGTAAACGGGTAATTGGGTAATTCGAGTTAGGAAAATAATACAAAATGAGGTAAATCTATATATCGATTTGGACTGAACTCTTTGAGAGAGCTGCCTACGTATCCAATTCAGGTAGCAAATTGGAATCAAGTCCCCCTCGTAGTTCAGGGTGTTCTTTTATAGCTGTAGATCGTGATTCTCTTCCCTAACGTAATGGGAAGTTATCGTCGGTTATCTTTGGACATTACCAGACGTGGGGCCTACCCACGTCTGTAAGCAGTTTGGCTAGTGTTGACTCGGTCTTCGTCACACTTAGCCGACCATTCTGTCTAGAGATACTTCTGTCCAGGATGTGGTGGAGTCCTACTCCTCTGACTATTTTGTCCAGGAGTATGATCTGGTCAGCGCTTGGAACTGTCATGCCTTGCTGGCCCGTTTATCTTCCTTGTCTGACTTTTGTGCTGGGCCCGGCCCAATTATAAATAATCCGACCCAGTAGACCTATATATCATCACCAGAAACTGTATCAAATTCAAACAAGTCATATTTGTGGCATACAAGAGAAATATATGAAAGAATTTATGCCATAGTATCAAGAAAGGAAGAGAATGACGGATATATATACCGGTATATGAGCGCTGCCACTGGTGCCGATGCCGATGCCGCCGCCGTGGGTCCTTGGTGGCATTGTCGTTCCTAACAGAGTAACAGTAGCTGCACAGGTGATTTATTGGAATGAATAACTACAAAGAAACATGAACAAAATAGTCGTAAATCAACTAATCAAGACGCCTATTTCTTTTTCCTGGACATACGAATTAACAAGTTGAAAAATTTCGCCAAGTATATGCAGCAGAAACAAAATCTTTGTGGCAGCTCGATTCTCAATTGAAAAAGTACAAAAATATTCTTGAGTGGAGTAAAGCCTCTTATATGGGACAAGATTTCCCGGGCATTTTAATTCTTTCATCATTTTCTTTTTAAGAAGTTTTTTTCTTGATGAAACATCGTTAATTTGTTATGGTCATGAACATGGCTACGGTAAATCAAGTCATCTACGACTTTACTCCATACAATGAAAAGCTCAAGAAATAGGGGCATTGATACTCCAAGTCTGGAAAAGAGCCCGCAGATTTATATTCGGCCTGAACGTAGGCCCAATAACGAATAGGGTCATTGGCCCTATCAGTTCGCACATTCATAAGCCGAACTGGGCCGGGTATAATCCAGTCCGCCTCATGCCATTACGATTTTTATCTAGGCAACGGGCGTCGATCAGCAAAGCCTTTTGTTTGCCACCTATAGAGTGACACGAAGCACTGGGAGAGCTGACCTGCTCGCCACCTCAGCTAGCCATACGCTAGCTCGGACCAAGGCCGCTTGACTAGGCAACAAAGTTCATACATGAGGGTTACAGGTGAAGAACCCGCAGCGGTTTAGCTACAAGCTCGCCTCACCAGAGCTCACCACGCGGCCTTGTATTTTCTTACACTTTATTTGTATTTCATTTACCGCCTTTGTAACCTCCAACTTTTAGCCCCTATAAATAACGGCATTTATTGACCTTCAAGGGTTCAAGAGGGACAATTAATGAAAAACACACACAACATCTGCCAATTTGTCGACAGCATTGTTGTTCTTTGCATCTTCAGAATATCATCATCTTGTTCTTAAACATTATCGGAGAAATCACTCATTTTAGCTAGATATCCACCTTTAAATCCATCCAAACTTGTTTGTGATAATCTCATTATAGTTGGGATCTTCTGCTAAGTTGATTTGCTTCTTCACGAATAATTTGTCTTCTACTCAGCTTAATTTCCTCTTCTGCTCAACTGAATAGTACTTGATAAAATAACCGTTATAGGACTTGATAAAATATTAGATTTTTCTGAATTCTAACCGTTTGATCCTCCAGTAATTAGCCGTTTGTCTCTGACATGATTAACTTTTAGGACGTTGCTAGTACGTAGATAAGGTTCCCTTTTGTTTGTATGTTTAGCAACTTCAAACCTTGGTTGTCGTGTCTCATGACATTCTAGACCGCATTTAATGCTTGCTCTGTCTTATCTTTATGATATCGTCGGAAATATCACGGGTGCGGTTTTTGAGTGGATTAGTTGATATCTGGCTTAGTGTATGATTGTTTCATCAAGAAATGCTTATGAATGTTAGCATGAATTCAATGCGTTTAAGAGAGAGAAAATTTGTTGACAAATTGGCAGAGCTTGGCTGCATTTTCAATTATATATCCAACCCTTTGAAGGGTAATTAATGCCACTATTTATAGGGTTTACGTATTCAATGTTCATATGGCTGGAAATATTGTACAAGCATTGCATAAAGGTAAGACTGCGAGTCGAGTTCCTGATTGTGCGAGTTGACTTGTACCTCGAACCTTGTAGGTTCTTTGCCTGAGACGTGATTGTGATGCATAATGAAGCGGGCTGCAAATTGAGGAGCAAGCTTGGTCGGTCACCGATGCTTCGTCTCGCCTAGCATGTGGTGTGTGAAGGCTTTGTTGGTGCCCTTTTCCTAGTCGACTATAAATGTCGTATGGCATAAGACGGGCTGGTTTGTCTTGGCCCTACTCGTCTTACTATAGTGAAAGTTGATCGGACCAAGGACCCTATTCGTTATTGGGCCTTCTTGGAGGCCCAACGTGAATATGAGGGTTCATTTGCGGGTTTAGTGTATCAATGGCCCCCTTCTCCTTGAGCTTTTCATTGTGCAAATGGAAGTCGTGGAGTAAATTTAGCAACGTGATTTCTCGCCTACACCTTCATGACTGCTCTAGAGCGATTTGCATGTATCAGCATTGGGCTCGCAAGCATGGCCATGGTGCCGACCGAGAGTGACCAGTCCTTAAAACTTTTTTAGAGCGCGAACACGATTGGCCATGATGCTGGGCTGCAGCGGGTAGACTTTATTGTGTTTACTCGCATAGCTCCTCGCTGTAGCGTTCGGACTGTACTGTGTTTAACTCGCAAAGTGTTGGGCTGTAGCGGGCGGACTTTATAGCGTTTACTCGCATAGCTCCACGCTATAGAGTTCGGACTTTATTGTGTTTAACCCGCAAAGTGCCGTACTATAATGTACGGACTTTACCGTGTTTTACTTGTGAAGTTCCATACTATAATGTACGGACTTTACCGCGTTTTACTCGTGAAGTGCCGTACTATAATGTACGGACTTTATCTTGTCGAGTTGGAAAGGTAGCGAGCCGTTGGGAGTGCTACTTGGAGCGAACTGACAGAGCTAACCTCCATCAAGATCGTTGCTTATTGCGGTTGCGAGGTGAGCTGCCATGTTTTTAAACCGTGCAAGATGGACGACCATATAGTGTCTTGTTATAACCGTCCACGTTAGCATTGAAGACTAATTATTGATCCATGTTCTACGATTTATGACATGTTTTGATAACCGTCGTCATCATGGCCTCGGGTCCTGAAATGGCACCATCATTGCTACTTTGAAATTCGAATTTCAAATTTCAAATTCCAACCGTCCCCAACTGTGCCAATCGTGGCATCCTTGAGCTTCTATAAAAGGGGAGGTTTTCCTTCATTGCAACACTTTTGCAACCCTCAGCATTTCCCTATCAAGAAATTCCGGCAAGCTGCCAGCGTTTTCTGGAGAGAAGGAGAGTTTTTCGGCCAATCTTCAAGTCTACTCCCTTTTCTTCAAGCAATTTCCAGGTAATACTTTCTTGCCTCCCTCGAATTTCTCTTCTACATTATGCCATAGGTGATTTCAAACCCCGCTCATGCCCGATTCTATGCGTTTTGTGAAGAATTCATTTGCCATTTCTTCATGCATTTCTTGTTTGAACAATACTATATTCATGCCTCTTGGTTTTGAATGGAATGGAATGGTAGTTTCTTGTTTATGCTTGATTGTCTTTAGATTTTAAGTAGATGAACCACAGTTTGCATGCATCTTTAGGTTGAGATCTGATGTCTTTCACCATTGTTGTAGTCTTTAGACCGGAACCTTGCTTTTTCGATGTTAGTTCGACCCCCTAGTATAGTTAGGGTTGGACACCTTCCTGTTGTAGTTGAATAAAAGAGGGGCGAGGTGTAGAGGTGAGCGAGCGAGCTCCTTTCGGCTTGACTCCATGTTTAAGAGATTCATCCACCTCGCCCTCTTTTACAAGATGTCTGTGAATCGAGGTGACCAAGCAAGTGTGAGCAGCTCTGTAGGTCGGATAAAACCTAAAGGCCAAGGCAAGGTCGTTGAGCATATGCTGCAAGTTCCAATAGTTGAACCAGCAGAGTGGCCTCTTAAGCTCACTTAACCCATTGTCCGTACCGCGAGTTAGGAGAGGGTTCAACATGAGGAATTGGATGATCGGGTTATTGGTTGGTGGAAGGCCACCGAGACGGTCCCTCGACCTGCTGTTGATATACTTATGGGTAGTTTCTTAATGAGCGAGGATTGTCGCTTTGACTACTTTGAGAAGGAGGGTGTCGACATCATCGGATATAGGGATAGTCGAGACCGTATCCTTCTTCACTTTGACAGCATGTGCGGCGGGTTGAGGCCACCATTCGACCCATTCTTCATGGAGTTCATGGACTTAGTCAAGGTTATGCCGAGGAACATGGGATTAGGGGCGGTGAGAATCATATCGGCTTTTATCGCATTAAGCCGCATCTTTGGATTTGAGCTAACCTTTACTGCGCTGGGGAATTTCTACTCATTTCATGTTCTTGAGGCCACGAGCCAAGTAATGGTGAGAAGTCCGCCTAGAAGGATGAGGTTGTTTTTCACCTTTCCAAACAAAGTGAGGGACTGGGCATTTTGAGCTCTTTTGGTCGAGTCCCGAGTTGGTTGGCCTTTTCATAGGCGTTTGGATAGACATGTTGATGTACTTAAGAAGATGAATCCATCGTCGGAGAAGGACTTGCTCCCCCGAGATCGTGAATTCAAAAAGGTGGTTGAGAGACTTCTCGGTTGGGACAACAAGGGCAAAACCCAACAGTTCATTTTTAACTGGAGACTCTTGGGAACAGACATTCACTATAACGCTCTAGTCGGGATAGTGGGTTCCCCAGCTTCTGATGTGTGACCTTTGATTCAAGTAATTCCTATTTCCTCTGATTTGGATTGGCTCTCCGCCTGTCATATGGGTGAGTTGCCCACTGATTGCGATAATTGTCTAGAGGTTCGAATTAATCGGGCCTCTCATCCTGGTAACAACTTGCTTCCTTTCTCAGCCTACTTTTTGCTTTAAGTTTTGCTAAGTATAGATGCCTTACTTGTGTTTAGGACTTGTACTATACAACTTAAATTTTATATTTGCCTTGTCGAACTAATAGCTTCATTTTTGCACAAATATGGAGCCGACAACTTTGCAAGCTGAGAGGAGACGACAAATCAAACTTGAACCAGAGGCTAGAGAGCAGTAGTTGGCTGCAACAAGAAGTTTTACCCCGCCGATGGTGACGCGGGGTGTTAACATCCATGAACCTAAAAAGTTGAGGCCCGGTCTGAGAGCGAGGCTAATCGTACTGCCGCTCATCGGAGAGGCCGATCGTACTGAAGAAGTTATAGACCTTGAAGTTACTGAAGTTGATCCCGCCACTGAGAAAGCCAAGAATGCGAGGTCAGAGAGTAATGTTGGTACTTCTATCGTTGTTGAGAGTGTGAACCCTAAATCTGCTGGCCCTTCATTAATCCGGCTAGTGAGGCCGAGGCTGAAAATTATTCAAGGCGACCTGACAGGCGGGCCGTTGGAGAGGCGATGAGGTTGGACAGGGCGATGTACAGAATCAACCCGATGATGTTGAGGTAGCAGCTCGTTTGCCTTTTCCTCCCCTAGAGACCGGTCCTTATTAGGAAAGGGAAAACTTCCGCCAACCTAAAGATCGAACCGAGGCCCGTCTTTTAGCGGATAACATTACTGAGGGAGTCCCCTTGCTAAGAATCTGGACTTATTAAACTTTGATGGAACTACTTTCTCCGCTGGTGTCGGTGTGGCGAATCGGATCACCTTTCCTGATCATGTGACCGATTTTTTGCCCTATGTTGAGGATCTATATGGGTTCGCGGGCGTGGTCACTAGTATGGTAAGTTTCTCTTCTTAGCTTTTTTTTCCAGTGTTTTATAGCATTTACTTTATCTTGTGACCTGAAACCCGCTTTCCATTTTCAGTTGGTGACTGCTACTTCCCAGATAATCAAGGATCGTCATGACCAAATAAGTCGCGGCAATCTTCATAGATAGAAGGCCGAGAAGCTGAAAAACGATCTTGAAAATAGAAGGTTGTGCACTTTGCTTAAAGAGAGGGAAATCTAGAGAGTGACCTTGCGAGGCAAACCTTAATATGGTCTTGTTGCAAGACAAAGTTGTTAGCGATGTCCAACCAGGAAGATAAGCAGGCTCAAGAGCTTGAGGCGGCTCGGCATGAGCGATATTCTACTAGGGATGCATTTGAGTTAGCTCAGAAGCAACTTCCCGATGAACGAAAATGTTGAGACTTTAATGAAGAGCCTCAAGATCGCTCAAACCAACGACTTCAAAGCGTCGGAGGAGTATGCAGCAGCATTTGCGGCCATTAAGCTCGAAGGTTTTGACCAAGGGGTCACCCATATTGCGAGGTGCGAGATGTGGGATATACAAGGACGAGCTCCTCCCCTGCACCAATTTCCGAGTTGGGCTAATGTTTTGTTGTTCGATCCCACTCTCAGAGATTCCCAAAACCTGATTCCGTACAAGGAAAACGAACTGGAAAAACATCTGAAAGATTTGAAGAAGGTTGTCGATGGGTAGGTTCCGCCTCAAGTCGGGTCAAAGAACTTGGCCATGCTGATCGATACTGTGGATCTTGAGGTTGAGGCTACTCCAGATAGCCAGAACATTCCTCAGGGGGATTCCTACACTCCTTTTCTGACTAAGAGAGCGAGGATGTTGGGTACGGAAGATGTGAATGAGCTGATGTTTGTTGTTGACCCAAGTGCCGATGTGACCACCACGATCCTGCTTCGAGCTCTCATCATTGATTTGTTTTCAAATATTCGCCTTGCAGTATGATAAGTTCCTAAAAAGTCGAATAATTCTAGGCGTTTGGACTCGCTTGGTGTCATGTGACGCTATTTTGCGATGTTTATATCCTTTTTGGGCTAGATTACTGCGGTTGTTTGAATTATTGCAGGATTGTTCGAGATTAGAAGAAAAATGCCCAAAAAACGGAGCTAAAGTGGAAGAGTTCAAAAATCAGCCTCTGTCAGACCCAAGGTGTGACACTTTTCAGAAATCTGATCATGGCAAACGAAATGATCTAATTGGTGGAAACTTTTTGAAGAGAGTTTGAAAGTGATAAACACTAGAGTAAACTTCAACTTAGTTTATTCATAAAATGAAAGAAGTATAAATAGTTACAATTGAGGGGAGAGACTAGCTAGCTTGGGCGGCCACTAGACTATATAGCTATGGGCGGCAAGCAAGCATGTAAAAAGTAAAAGCTATGTCCATGACATAAAGTAAACTAGAGTTTGACATATTAATTGTTTATATGTACCACAATTAATATGTCCTTTTACAAATAAAGTGTACAAATAATGTATACAAGAAATAAATAAATATTACATAATATTTGATATGTAATATTTCCACACCCCACTCAAACTGGTTGTACCAAGTATTGATCTTTCCCGACAGCAATGTCACCATGGAAGCGAGGTATACTTGGGGTCTCTTCAGGATACATCGAGGTTTGCATCCCAAAGATACCGGGGCTCCTTCAACAGTCCAAAGACATATTCCTTTGAGAGATAGAGATACCCTGGTTTGTTTATTGCAATTTTCATACCAAGGAAGTATTTAAGATAGCCCAAATCCTTGACTTGAAAAACCTTTGCCAAGATAGTCTTCAAATTCTTCGGTAGAGTCATCACCAAAGGAGGATGACATCATCCACATATACAATAAGAATAGATCTTTTACGGCTGGTTGTCTTGATAAACATGGTGTGATCTGAAAGTTGCATTGATTATATCCAAACCATAGTAGTGAGTTTCCCAAACCAGGCTCTTAGGGATTGCTTTAGGCCATATAGAGATTTCCTCAATTTGCAAACCTTTCCTTGAGTGTGAGGACCGGTAAACCAGAGGTACATTCATGTAGACTTCCTTAGTAAGGTCACAATTGAGAAAAGCATTTTTGATATCAATTGGAGAAGAGGCCGGTCAAGTTGGACAAAGAGAAGAGATATCAATGATTCGGCAGGTGTTAGTTTGCCACACGGTGCAAAAGTTTCTTTGTAGTCAATGCCATAAGTTTGAGTGAAACCCTTGCAACTAGTAGTCGGCCTTATACTTGTCAATTGTACAATCAACATTGTATTTGATAGTAAATAACCACCTGCAATATGTCTTCTTCCCTTTAGGAGAAAGTGACGTTAGATCCCAAGTATGATTATCCGTGAGGGCAATCATTTACATTTTTACCATGACCTTCCACCTATCATGTTGAAGAGTGTTGGTCCACTATCCCGCTTGAGCTCTCATCATTGATTTGTTTTCAAATATTCGCCTTGCAGTATGATAAGTTCCTAAAAAGTCGAATAATTCTAGACATTTCGGATTCAGTTTGGTGTCATGTGACGCTATTTTGCGATGTTTATATCCTTTTTGGGCTAGATTACTGCGGTTGTTTGAATTATTGCAGGATTGTTCAAGATTAGAAGAAAAATGCCCAAAAAGCGGAGCTAAAGTGGAAGAGTTCAAAAATCAGCCTCTGTCATACCCCCGTCTTACCTTGTCCGTAGAGATGTACATTTTCATAGGTGTGACACTTTTTTGGAATAAATAGAAAATATGATCATGGCCAAGTATATAGCTATGGGCGGCATGATCTATTAATTGTTTATATGTACCACAATTAATATGTCCTTTTACAAATAAAGTCTAATTGGTGGAAACTTTTTCAACGTTATTTCCTTAAGTTGGCGTGACTTTTAATGAAAAAGAGTAGCCCACACACTAGAAGAGTCCAAGATTGATAGATAATTGATTTTTAGAGATTTTCTTGATTAAATTAATTATGTAAACTTATATTTATGATGTAATTATCCTATCTCTAATCCCCTAAGTCGTACAAATCATTATTCACGCCTCATCGTCAGAAAAATAGTCGACTATTGCTCCTCTTCCATTCATCGTCATCTCCCATCCCCAAGAACAAGGATTTAGGTTCCAAAAATTCAAGAACGAAGATTTTTCAAGATTGGATTATTTTATGTAATACTTTGACGGTTTCTTTCTCTCTCTTTTCTCCTTTTTTATTTATTTATTTAATTTTCTTGTCAAAGTAAGAATTCTATGGTTGAATCTTGGAATTTTGATATGTTACGAGAGTAAATATTAGTTTCTTGGATTAGGAAAAGCCGGGCGATGACTATATAGTTTTTTAAAGATACAATCTTTTTATTGATAAAGGACATTTTTCATGTTTATGAATTTGATCTTGTATGCTTATTCATATAGTTTTCCGGAAATAATATCTCGAAGGAGTGAATGACCGTAGGATTGCATGAGAAATTTCATTCGATTAATTGATGACAGAAAAAGTGTTAATTAATCGATAACCTAGAAACCAAGATCAAATCTTTAGGAATTTCTTGAATGAAAATTAGGTTAGACCTAAAGTGGCTCTTAATTATGGTAATTCAATGGGTCTATTTTTATTCTTCATTGTAGGAAACTGAATGTAAGATAAAACTAGGTACAGTCACGATAATAGTTTGAAAGAATGTTTTACGTGTAATATTTGATAATTGGCCTTCATAAATTGAAGATTCATATTGATATAAAGATTATTGAAATTCTGTGTAGACAACGTCGAGGTGGGTCCAAAATCCTAGAAACGCCTTTAAATCTTGAATTCTATTAAATCTTGAAGTTCTTGGCTAACGATTAGATTTTCTTTATTTTCTTTAATTTAGGATTTTTAGATAAAAACCTCCAAAATTTTGATTTGTCTAGCTAATAAAAATCAATAATTGTTTGGTGATTGACTACAAGTCCTTGTGGGATCGATATCCTAAGTACTACTCGATAAGACATGCACTTGTGGTAGGATTTAGTGATTATCTATTGAAAATCACACACATAGTACTTAAACAATTACTTTGCTTTTGAAACTTTGATATGTAATCTTAACTTTGCTCTTTCCCCTTGACATTTGGTGTTTCTTTGGCCATGCTTTGGCCTCGACTACTATTTGGCCAATTTTGTGGCCTTTTGTTTTGTTTGAATCCGACTATTGAGCACGGTGTTTCTCAGGCTTGTTGTTGCTATCTGCTTGAATGTTATCTCATTTTGCTATTGTCTCATCATTTTTCTGAATTTTTTTAACTTGCAGATCTGTTTACGAGGCAAGTTTATCTTTTGGGCCCATAAGGGTATAACGCCCCCTTGTTTTGGACAAGGTCGATGGGCGTACGGGTGTGAGCTTGTCAAAAATAACATCGAGTCAAAGTTTCACCGTTGGTGTTGTAGCCATACAAAGTATAAGCAGAAAAGATATACAGGGGTAAAATGTAAAATCCGACTTTATTGACTTCGTCTCGCCTCTTGGGGCGATTTGATAATTAGAAAGTAGTTACGCCGTTCATGATTTTACAAGTTGTGCATTTTGAGATGGTGTGAATGCCAGGGTCGGTTGAATTCAAGACCATTCTGGTCCTTCAGGACATAGGTTCACTTTTTGATTATTCGGGAGACTTGGTAGGGACCTTCCCAGTTCGACGAAATATTTTCTTTTTTAGCACGATGTCCATCCGCCTCTCTTTTTTGTAAAACAAAATCGCCGACAGAGAATGTGTGGTCTCGTATGTGTTTGTCGTGATGCCACTTAGCGGCTGTTTGTAATTCAACAGTTAGTTGTAGGCGCTTACTCTTTTTTCCTCTACCAGGTTGAGTTTGAGTTACCTGTTGACTTGGTTATCAGACTCTAGTAGGTTCTTTGAGTGAGACTTGACTGTGATGCCTAATGAAGCGGGCTGCGAATTGAGGGGCGAGCTTGGTCGATCCCGATGCTTCGTCTAGCCTAGTATGTGGCGTATGAAGGCTTTGTTGGTGCCTTTTGCCTAGTCGACTATAAATGTCGTGTGGCATAAGACGGGCTAGTTTGTTCTTGGCCCTACTCGTCTTACTATAGTGCGAGTTGATCGGACCAAGGACCTATTTGTTAATGGGCCTTCTTGGAGGGTGAATCCAAGGGTTCCTTTGCGGGTATAGCATATCCCTTTATGTCTTGAATTTGAACGATAGACTAGTCTTTTCTTAGCCTTAAAAACTTGATCAACATCAGTGGTCATCATATCTGGTCCTTCAGAGCTGATCTTCTCATCATTTCTAATCTCATGTATTCTTCTGATATGACGATTCTTTTGATCTAAACTATTCTTCTATTGTACCTTCTTACATTTTGACTTGTCTTATTGTTCTGATCTGAATCTTGTCAACTGATCTGAATCTTTTCTTCTGATTTAAATCTGTTCATTTCGGTTGATATTATCCTTATCTTCTGAACTGTCTTTTCTTCAATTCTAATTCAAGCTTCATACTTCAATGATTATTTGCACCATATTTTCTTTGATACACCATATTTAATTTTGTTGTCATCACATTTGCTTTGTCATCACATTGTGTTGTCCTCATATTTGAGTGGTCATCACATTTGAGTTGTTCTTTTTTCTTCTGAGCTTGTTCTTGTCTTTATCTAACAGTCTTTAAGTCTTTAACTTTGTGTTTGATCCCTCAGACTTCAGTCTTATGATCTTCTCCTCTAAGTCAGATCCCTCAGTCTTCAAACTATTGTTCTGAGTCTCACCTCTCAGTCTAAATCTGGTTTAGAATCTTGTATCTTATGATTTGTATTATAGTATGGATCTGAATTGACATATTCTACTCAAAATCTATCATATTTCTAACAAGTGTGATCAAACATATACAATACATCAGACAACAAGGAAATACCTATACAATTTTCACTCTACTAGAAAACCTATTAGGCTCAACTACAACTCATTTGGCCATCATCAAAACTAAACACTTCCTAACAATATATATACACGCACATATACATATATACATTATATGCCTATAAATGTAAGCATTATAGAAACTGTTACAATATAAGGGATGAAAAGAATTCTGAGTGCAATCTGTCTGCTAAACTCAGCAGAACACATCAAGACTCAGCAGGCTGTTGAGTGATTTAGTATAGAAAATGGTTATTCATTTATAGTTTGTTGTAACCGTTTGTAACTTACTCCTAACTGAATAATGAGGTGTACGAATCTATAAGTACCCTATGATCAGCGACATTGTAACTCAACTTGTTGTTTTTAGTTCATCAATAATATTTCTGTATTTCTTTACTTTTTGTTTGTATTTTACTTTCTGAATGTTTTCCTGCGTTCTCTTATTATTGAAGAATCTTGAGAGAATTCTTCATCTCTCCTGTGATTGCAGTTTCTTGAGAGTGAACTATGATCGTTTTCTGAGGTTTTGGTCATTTCTTGATCGTTTTTCATATTTGTTGTTGATATCTAGTGAATTCTGGAGTTCTTGATAGCCATGTCAGCAAAGAAACAAGAATTAAGGCCCTCGCAGTCCATTTTACGTTCATCCTAATGAGAATCCGTCTATGGTTCTTGTTCAGCCATTAATGAATTGCAACAATTATAATATATGAAGGATGTTTATAAAGATGGAGTTAATCACCAAGAACAAAATTGGCTTCGTAGAAGGCACAATCAAAAATCCAGAAGCAGATTCAGAAGACTTTCATGCATGGAGAGAATGTGATACAATGGTGAGACATGGATCTTGAATTCTGTAGAGAACACCATTGCACAAAATTTGATGTATTTCAAGAGTGCACATGCAGTTTGGAAGAATCTTGCTGCAAGATTTTTTAATGTTGATGCCTTCAGGCTTTCAGATCTTCTTGAAGAGATGCATCAACTGAAGCAAGGTACTAATTTTGTTAATCAATATTTCACAAAGTTAATGGTTCTGTGGGAAGGAATCAAGACCATCAGTCTCATGCCAGTCTGTTCTTGTGATCCTCAATGTCACTACAATACAATTAGATCACTAATGGATCGTATGGAGGCTGAACATGTCATGAAATTCCTTAAAGATTTAAGGGATGAATTTGAGCCAATTGTTTCATTGGCAATGCTGATGGTGCCATTCCCAGAAATTCATGATGCCTTTGCAATGGCAATTAAGTTTGAGAGACAGAAATTATATGTGGCTAACAAGGCCAAGAATCAAGATTCAATGGTTCTCTTGTCTTGGAAGAATGAACAGGGCAAAATCAATTAGTCCGTAGACCAGGTTCTGTGACTGCTGCAAATGCCAGACCCAAGAATTCCAAGAAGATACAATGTAGTTTATGTGGATTCAATAGTCGTACTGAAGAGACTTGTTACAAGAAACATGGTTATCCTCCTGGTTTCAAGTCAAAAAGGGCTAATTTGGTAGAGGAAGAACAATCAGCAGAAGAAGATCAGGACCAAAATAGGTCTGTTGGGCCAGGGTTTCAAAATCTTACTACACAACAACTTGATAAGTTGATGGATTTGCTAAGTCTGATCCTCCTAGACATGCAGGATTTGTTGTTGGCCAACCTGCTGAGATTATTACACACTACTCACCTACTAAAAGGACATGTGAAATAAATTTAGTAAGATCTATACAATAGATCTTGGACTCTGGTGCCACGTATCACATTGTAGGATCATTAGATCGGTTAAGAAATCTCAAACCTTCATCTGGTATAAAAATGGGATTGCCTAATGGAAATAATGTTTCTGTTACACATATAGGACAAGTAAGGGTCAACCCTTAGTTGGTCCTACATGATGTATTTTGCATTCCTGGTTTTATGTATAATCTTTTATCCTTACCTTCTTTTACTAACCATACAAAAGGTGCAGCTGTTTTTTATGCTAACAGGTGTGTTTTGCAGGACAAGAACAAGAAAGTGATTGGTTCATCTGAGTTACATAGAGGATAATATGTCATGGATCAACCAATCAGACTTTTTGATGTTAATGTTGTAGAAAATCACACTTTATCTGATAGATTAGATGATGCTTTTTATGGCACTACAGACTAGGACACTTTCCAGATAAGAGACTGCAAGTCATTAGTTCACAGTCTGCTGATGTCAAATTCTGTAATCATGATCTTTGTTATGTTTGTCTTATGGAAAAATTAAGAAAAATCCCTTTCCATTAAGTACTACTGATGTAAATACTACATTTGATCTTGTTCATATGGATATTTAGGGTCCTTTAAGACAACATCTTGTGAATGGACAACAATATTTTCTTACTGTTGTATATGATTTTTCAAGATTTTACTGGGCTTTTCTTATGAGGCATAAATCTGAAGTTTCTGATCTCATTAAATCATTTGTTAAATTTGTTTGTAATCAATTTCACAAAATTATTAAAGTAATTAGATCTGACAATGGAGCTGAGTTTCAGCTTACTAATTTTTATGGTCACCAGGGCATTATCCATTAGACATCCTATGTCAGCACACCAGAACAAATGGTATTATTGAAAGAAACATCAGCACCTGCTGAATGTGGCTAGGAGTCTGAGGTTCTAGAGTAATTTACCCATTGAGGATTGGGGTTTTTGCCTTTTACATGATGTTAAGTTGATTAATTCCACACCTACACCACTACTGAAAGAGAGTACTCCACATGAGGGATTTATGGAACTAAACTAGATTATTCTATGTTTAAAGTTTTTGGATGCTTGGTTTCTTCTTGCACACTTCAATAGTACATAACAAAGTTTGATTCCAGATGTAGGACTAGTGTCTACCTTGGAAATTCAAACACCACCAAGGGTGCTATCCTTTTGAACATTACTAACAAAGATATTTTTGTTTCTAGAAACACTCAATTCCCTGAGACTTATTTTTCTCTATTTCAATAGGTATTATGTAGGGCTAGATATCTTGCTGACATTCCAGTACCATTACCAGTAATGGACAGTTTTGATGATCTGCTGAATGAGTCAGCAGACCAACCCGACACATGGTCAGCAGCATCTGAGGCATCTGATGCAGAACATGCTCCTGTCAGTCAAGCATCTGAACGAGCAAAATTAAGAGGATCCACAAGGACAAGGAAATCCCAACCTTTTATCAAGGTGGTTCTCATACAGTTCAACATACTCCAGGCCTGCTTGAATGAGGTAATGAACCTAGAAAACCTTTCAGCAGAGTGTGCCAGATTCATTAATGCCATTGATGTGATTAAAGAACCTATGACCTATAATCAAGCTATCAAGCATGATGAGTGGAAAGAAGCAATGTAAAAAGAGATTGAAGCTCTACAAAAACTCATACATGTGAAATAGTTGATCTGCCCACAGACAAGAAACCCATTGGGTGCAAAAGGTATACAGAATCAAGTATATTCCTGATGGTTCAGTAGAGAGATAAAAAACTAGACTAGTAGCAAAAGGCTACACTCAAACTTATGGCATTGATTATCAAGAAACTTTCTCTCATGTTGTCAAGATTACTACAGTCAGGACTTTACTTGTAGCAGCAGCAGCCAACAATTGGCATCTGCATCAGATGGATTTCAACACTGCCTTCTTACATGGAGATTTATATGAAGAAGTATACATGCAGTTACTCCAGGCCGTGCAGCAACCAAACTGTTGGACTTATTTCTTAGTTTTGATGATGAGTGCCATACTAGCTGTTATAGTGCAAAGGCAAAAGGATGTCTAGATCAAATGTATAGGGTTATTAGAGTTTGATTCATAAATAGGTTTGATCAAACAAGCACTGTAAAGGGCTGCTGGTTGATATCAGCAGACTGGTCTAGGTCAGTAGGGTAGATAGGTCAGTAGACTAGTCTTGAACCTCTTTGAAGACCGAAGGCCGAGGTTCAAACTCGATAAATGAAGGCTAAGGGATCAAACTTAGTATTTAAAGTCAAGGATATGGAATCGAAATTTAGGCAAGTCCAGTGATGACCTAAACTGATTACATATACCTTGTGTAGAAGGTCTAAGTTCCATAAGTTGGATGATGTTTGGAACTTGGTTATAATTAAAATGGTGTAATCTAACTTCACAAATAAAAGTTAGATAAAAGAAATAAGTCTATGAGATATTTTATATACATGAAATATGATGTTCAAGTGATCGATAGGTACTTGACAGATCGATGAACTCGCCGATATAATACCTCGATTAATTCAAGATTATTGGAAGATTACATGGATAAGGACAGCCAACTACCTCTGACTTATCAAGGAAATCAAAGGCTGAGATTAAAAAGACGTTGGGATGATTTATATTTTTATCCATTGGATACAAGTCAAAGGGTGGATGACCGCCTTTGTCAAAAGGAATTACGATTAAGGTCGATCCTATGAATAGTGACGAATGCAAATCGATGGGACAAAAACAAGGAACGGTCACATTTGAATTTCAAATACAAGTCACATGCATTCCTCGCTATAAATAGAGGACTTTCAACTCGTAAAAAGAAGATGAATTTTGGATAAACTTCATGAGATAATTACAGTAAAAAACACCTCATTTGAACTTATCGAGCATAAAGCTACCGATCCAGTGATTTACTTCAAGTGTATTCTACATTCAACCTATATCAAGCATACACACTTGAAGCCTGCAAGCTGCTGATTACCTCATCCTAATCAAGCTGCTGCAACTGAATCATTTACTTGATTCAATCTTTATTTTATAAAGAACTCTGTGAAGACAGTGAAGCATCCATTGGGTGTGAAAGATCTGTTGTTTGTGGTGGAGCTGGTGAAGAGGCAATCCTACCCTTCAAGGACCAGTGGAAGACTCAGGGAGCGACAATCCTACTGCTCCCGAGTCTTCGATTTGTGAAGCCATAGTTATTGGTGAAGGACAAACAACTTAGGAATCTTTGTAATAAATTACATCAAAGATCTCTAGTGAATTTCCTCCAACATCACAGAGAAGAGTGGACTCGACAGATTACGCCACCTGAACCACTATAAAATCTACATACTTACTTTCGACATTTAATTTCTCGCACTTAGTTTATTTTGTACATCAACCTACTGAATCTAGCAACTGAAATCACACACTTGCACTACTGAGTATCTAATACTTAGTATCATATTTAACAACAAGTATTAAGGCTTAATTTTGATTTAATTCCGCTGCAAAAATTCCGCAAACTCAACTATCAGTAGACTCATCGTTTATCAAAGAGCTATCAAGTCTCAACAGAGACTCTGAAGTATCGCAGATCGCTGAAGTTGCGAAATTTGTTAACTCCAAAGTTTTAAGTGTTAAGTTTATTCACCCCCCCCCCCCCCTCTAAACTTAACCAAAGCCTTTTCAAGGGACCAACACAAACCAAATCAAGTTTGCAAACAAACCAAATCCTAGTATGGCCTAAAGCAAGCCAGCAGACAATTGAATTGCAAGTTAACTCAGTCCTTGGAAGCTCACGGATTTATTCAGTCTAATAATGACCACAGTCTATTCACAAAAGGGTTAGGACAATCTTTTATTGCTTTGTTGGTATATGTAGATGACATCACAACGCAGCAAGCCCCAACGAGCAATTGATTCAGCAGGTCAAGGATGCCCTATATCAGCAGTTTACTATTAAGAATCAAGGGAAAAAAGATATTTCCTAGGTATTTAAGCTGCTAGGACTCATGTAGGCATATCCATTTCTTAAAGAAAATACACTTTCAACCTCCTAGAAGAATATGATTTTTTTGGAGCAAAACCTGCTAAGACACCTATGGAGTCTAAGCAAACTTTACAACATGGTGATTCACCACTTTTGGAAGATAATAATGCATACAAATCATTAGTGGGTAAATCCATCTATCTCACTTTTACCAGACCAGACATTGCCTTTGCAGTTTAGCAGCTGAGTCAATTTCTGGACACTCCTACTGAAAACCATATGAAGGCAGCACATAGTCTGTTGAGATATTTGAAGGTTAATCCAGGTCAAGCAATATTGTTTCCACCAGAGAACAACCTTGTCTTAAAGGGTTTCACAGATAGTGATAGGGATGGTTGCCCTGAAACAAGGAAATCAGTCTCCGGCTATTTGATGTTTTTAGGTGATGCACCTATATCTTGGAAGGTGATATACCAAACCCGAATTAAGCCCAAACATTATAATTGGGTCTAAACTCGGGCCTAATAGCGATTTAGGACCCTGGCTTAACGAGTACGCAGTCTGTAAGCCGGATCCGGTCAGGTTCAATCCAGCCTGCCACATGCGTCGATCTTCAGAGCCCTCAACCCGCCATACACAGCAATTTGAGTCACAAAGGGCTACCAATCCGCCATCTATCTCACAAGCCGACATCTCGGATACAACCCACATAACGAGGCCAACATGCTTAAAGCTAACGACAACAAGACAAACGACTTTGTGTACTTGACCATTTGTCAAGCCCGTATCCCGCTAGCTCGCCTTGACAGCTGTCCTGCTTAATTACGCTTAATTGTACTTACTTATGTCTTGTCAATATCATGTCATACTTAGCTAAGTAGAATTAGCACATTGCCTATAACAATGTAACACATAAACGATCTGAAAATCAATACAAGCAGAAACTCTCTGCCAATTTGTCGACTTAGATTCCGCATTCTTGTTATATTAAGTCCGACCACCGTTGTTCTTCATAACCAACGTTTCTCTCCAGAGAAATCATATATAAATAGCCAGATATCCACATTAAAACACTGTTATAACCATCGTGATATTTCTGACAGTATCAGTTGGCTCCGTTACCGGGAAAATCATCGCTATTTATTGTTTTTTGGTTGTTTCCACCGCCACAAAAACGTTTCCACGGTGTCTCCGACCAGTTCACACCACCCATTTTCAGTTATCCGTTCAGCAAAATCTTTGGTTTCTGGGTTGTACGGCCTAAAAATCATTGTATTCATCATCATTGTTGCAGATTCAACAAAATAAGCATTGATTCAATTAATCTTGGCACTATTCTCATCAAAACCATCCTAGAATCGAAAACATTGCAGCCGGAATTATTACAGTCTAAGCGTAGACATCATCAAGGTTTCCAGGTCTGCATGCACATTTGGTAAGCTCAGCTTTGAAACATTAGAGGAATTGTACTTGTTTGTGCTTGTTTCACCGGTTTTTTCATCGGATTTTGGGTAAGAAGTTTTCTCCGGCCGATACCATTGTCTTTGAGTGTTCACAAGCTACCTATCACACTAACATGTCAGAAAGAAAGAGTATTATGCCTTTTACACCGTCCAAACGGGTAAAATCGAGCATCCCACATGGAACCAGGGCCTAATCAGGGTGAGCCCAGCAGAAGGGCACTTTCCACCGGAGATAATGTCGGACAGGATATAGAGCAGGATATGTGGGCTTATATCAATGAAAGAGCCATAGCCCGAGAACTATATGAAGAGGCCATAATACAAAGCCGTGGAAAGGGAATTGCAGAGGCTTCTGCCGAAACCAAGGGCATGAGACATCCCTGAACGTGGGAGCGAATCCGCTCCCAAGTCCTTATGCAATAGTGTTAAAAGCCCATATAAACTACATGGAACAGATGTCCGAATATAACTTGTATCTTATAGCCGAAGGGCTGCCACCTCAGCCAGTCCAGAAATTTGTTCCGCCAATTCAAAAGTTTACAGAGGTACAAGAGCCGACTCTACCTCCTCCAAAAGTTGCCCATAACCGACATACTGAAATGAAATCAAGCATTCACGCCACTTCGCATCCCAAAGATGGAAAGAGATCGGCCTTCACTCACCTTGGACCTGTGGCCGATGGTCATGGTGTAGCCCTCGTGCGAGATAATATTGAGCGTCCTGGTAACGTCCGCCAGGTATGAGCTCGACGAAAGGGATAGGGGAATCTCAACAAGCAGAGAGTGTTTCGAATCGCCCCGTGGCATCGAATGTCAAAGACAAGCTGGGGAGAATATGAAAACAAATTGAGGACTTGCAAAAAGGTAAGGCTGTCAGGGAGGATATGCCGGCATGGGGCAGAAGTGTCCTTCACGAGGACATCCTAATAGCGGCCCCAAGAGTAAGTATACACTATCCGACCTTCATAAACTATCATGGTACAACTTGCCCCTACGATTGGCTCTCAGCCTTCCAGGTCCGTGTTAGTTTGGCCATGCCAAGTGAAGATGCATGGTGCATAGCCTTTGTGGGCACCATGCAAGATAGAGCAGCTTCATGGATCCACAGTCACCCACCAGGTCAATCACTTCTTGGGATGATTTGGTCACCAGGTTCACATCCGAATTCAAGTCTGTGGGGTAGCCCAATAAAACCCACACTGATCTACATAAGATTCGCCAAGGCGAGAATGAGTCAACTCGCAGCTATTATGATCGATTTAGCAAAGTCTACGAGCTGATAAGAGGTTGATGTGAGTCAACTAAATGATATATTTCACGATGTTTTATCCCCATTTCTCATGCGTTTATTGATGTTTTCATATCAATTCAAGTCATTAATTGCTTAGTTTCATCCAATTGTGTAGATAGTAATTATTATATAAAATATCATATTTTGATAAGTTTTGTACCGGTTATAATGACCGGAGCGTCGTGTCGGGTTTAAGCTTGGTATTTTGGTGATTTATTACAAGATTACAGGTTGACCAAGACCCTGAGTTACGACATGTGTTGACTATAGGCACGTCTTTAGAGAGCTAAAAGAGTATGACGGAAGCTATCGGATTCAAATGGATCATTTGTCTTTTGTGTTTCTACTATGGCACATCTTCAAAAGACATTTAACCCATCTTAGAGGCATTTTTTGGAGAATACTCCTTCATGAGAGTTGTAGATCGGGAAACAATATTTCCAATGCATCTTGAATCGCATCAATCGGAGCTCTACAACTCAAGTTATGGCTATTTTACTGAGTTGCTAGAAGAATCAGCCCATGCCAACTTGTAGTGATGCACGCCGAACGTCACTTAGCTATACAGAGAGTTTTCCTTCATAATTGGCGTGTGCCAATCTATAATGGCGTGCGCCAAAACGTCACAGATGCAGAAATTCAGCTTATAAACCCATTTTTAGATCCATTTTATCATCTTCACCAACCCTCATCCTCTTCTCCTCTTCTTGTTGGCACCAAAACCGCCCCAAGAGGCTCTTCTAGCAAAAATTCCCGGAATTCAGCTCTTCATATCATTGTAAACATTAAGGATTCTTAATTTGATCTTTAGATTAGCTTTGTTGGAGCAAGTTAGCAATTTGATGTACCAAACTCCATTGAAGCTTCTTGAGTTTGAATGAAAGCTCATTTTCGAGTTCATAGTTTGTTATTGGTAAATTATTAGCCTTTACTGATTTAATTGTTCTCATTGATATGAACTCTAGCTTTGACATGTTGGAGCTCATATCCATGAGTGGCTAGTTCTGAATAGCCAAGATTATGTATTTGTGATAGTTATTAATCTCTATTAGTTGATTGGGAATGTTAGTTTTTATTTCATAGCTTCATGTGCTGTTTATCTTTTCCTATTTGCATTGTATTGCTTGTTGGTGTTGGATTGATCACCTAGCACTTGCACACACACACACACACACACACACACACACACACACACACACACTTAGTTGAGACCGAAATGAGATGCTTGGTGTGGGAGAAGGGATAGGAGAACTGGAAGGTAAAATCGACCTTAAGTGGAACTCGATTTCTTATCCAGGGAGTATTGACATTGTCATTGCATTCAAGTTCGTATCATGTTCAATCATTAGGTCTAGGACACTTAGACCAAGGAGGAGACATAGAGTAGTTTCATACACTCGTATGAGGGGAAACTACTAGCTTAAGAGTGCACCGATAACACACACTTGAACATTGTTGGAAGGTTGGTAGGTAGTTCATTCCCATGATACTAGTTGAGATATACTTGATCATTCAATTGTCTTGGCTAGGCTTTTTATCATTTTATCACCCTTTTTTAGTAGTAGATTCTTAGAAACAATTACTTTATTGTATTGTTGAGACTTAGATCAAGATAATCATAGCTTTTCGGTGTTCAACCTCACAATCCTCGTGGATACGATCTTGACAACTAGACTAGACTACAATTGACCCGGTACACTGCCGGTAAGATTGGACATCTAGAAAAGTTTGATCAGAGGTCTAAAAAATAATGTGGTTAAGACCAATTTCAAGACTGGACTAGGTAAGGGCTACCTCAAATCCTTTTATGCTCTAAACCCTCCGACAAACCTCCAAGAGATGCTAAGCATGGCAAGAAAGTATACCGCGATAGAGCCGGCAAGCAAAAGGCTGAGCGCAGCCCGCCCGGGGATAGCCGCATAAATTGGGATTGGGACATAAAGAAGCCCGAAAAATTCAGTGAGGAAGACTTGACCCCGCTCACCATTTAATACACACAAATTATGAATGAGGTGAGGGATGATCTTCCCAATCCATTTCCGATGAAGCCGGACAACCGTCGTGACCCGACCAAATATTACGATTACCACCAGGACAAGGGCCACACCACTGAAGAGTGTAAGCTTTTGAAAAGAGAGGCTGAGAAACTGATAGCCCACGGCATGCTAAATCACTGTAAGAGGGATGGCGGAGGTGTTAATCAAAATGCTCGCCAGGCTCGCCGGTTCGATGGAGAGGGATCCATAATCACTGAAGGTCTCCCGAGCAACAACCAAATAAAGCATAGAATAGGATCCATAAACAAGCACGTAAAGTAGCCAGTCGTCTTGCACAAGAACGAGCAGCTGCTCGCCTTTACTCGTAGCGAGCTGGTGACCTCTACCAACGTCGAGGCCATGTGCCTCAACATATCAGTTGTCATCAATCTCGCTTGTGTGAGTAAGGTCATGATCGACACCGGAGCCTGCCGAGATATCTTATAATATAATTTCTTAAAAAAGCTCGGTTTCGGCGATTCTAGTTTGAGGCACAATGGCACCCTTAAGATCTTCATCAACCACAGGATACAGGTCAAGGGGGCATTGATCTTGATGTACAAATGGGTGATTATGCGCCTTTCAGAATAGAGAAGGTAACATTCCTAGTGGTCGATCTTCAATCTAATTACAACATGATCCTAAGAGCCCCAGCATTGAGACAATTTCAGATGGTGGTCTCAGTCCTGCATCAGCAGGCAAAATTTTAGGTCGTCGACAGAATTGGGGTATCCGTCAGTGAGCCCGGAAAATTCCTCACATTCATTCAGGAATCGAGGACAGAAAGCAAGAGACCACACATCGAACAGCCAGACTCGACAGCAGCGGGTACAAGCCAGATCAGAAAGGTTATAGAGCTCATCCCATTGGAATTTGAATGTGAAACCTTATATGTTAAGGATGATCCGGACTTGTTATAGTATATAGGCTGATGGGAATGTTGAGTGCAGAATATGAAGACCTCGTGAGCTTTCTTGACGGAAAGTCCCAAAGAAGATGTTGATTAGTTTAGTATGATGTAATGTAGAAAACTGTTATTCAGTTATAGTCTATTGTAACCGTTTGTAACTTACTTCTAACTGATTCATGAGGTGTATGAAGCTATAAATACCCCATGATCAGCTACATTGTAACTTAACTTGTAGCTTTTACTTCATCAATAATAATTCCGCATTTTATTTTGTGTTTGTAATTCTACAAACTTCATCATGGTATCACAACAAAAATTTGAGAATTTTTGAATGCTTTTCTACGTTTTCTCTCCTATATTTGAAGAATCTTGAGAGTGTTCTTTATCTTTTATGAGATTTTAGTTTCTTGAGAGTAAACTGTCATCATTTTCCTATTTTTTTTTATCAGTTCTTGATCGGTTTTCACTTTCATTATTGATTTATGATCAATTCTGGAGTTCTTGTTAGCCATGACAGCTAAGAAACAAGAAATAAGTCCCTCCAGTCCATTCTATGTTCTCCTATTGAATGGCAATAACTATAATCCATGGAAACTGTCCATGGAGATGGTGTTGATATGCAAGAACAAAATTGGCTTCGTAGATGGCACAATTAAAAGGCCAAAAGAAGATTCAACAGACTTCAATGCATGGAGACAGTGTGATACAATGGTTAGATCATGGATCTTAAATTCTGTTGAAAACACCATTGCACAAAGTTTGATGTATTTCAAGAATTCACATGCAGTTTGGAAGAATCTTGCAGCAAGATTTTCAAATGTTTATGCCATAAGACTTTCAGGTCTTCTTGAATAAATGCATCTGCTGAAGCAAGGCACAGCCAATCAATATTTCAGAAAGTTAATGATTCTTTGAGAGGAAATCAAGACCATCATGCCTGTAACAGTCTGTTCTTGTGATCCTCAATGTCACTGCAATGCAATTAGCAATTTGATAGAACATATAGAGGCTGAACATGTCATGAAATTCTTTAAAGGTTTGAGGGATGAATTTGAGCCAATGGTTTCACATGCAATGCTGATGGTGCCCTTTCCAGAAATTCATGATGCATTTGCAATGGCAATCAAGTTTTAAAGACATAAGTTGTATGTGGCTAACAAGGCCAAGAATCAAGATTCCATGATTTTCTTGTCACAAAAGAATGGACAGGGACAAAATCAGATTGTCAGCAGACCTAACTCTGATGCAAATCCCAGACCTAAAAATCCCAAGAAGATGCAATGTAGTTTTGTGGATTTAATGGTCATACAGAGGAGACTTGTTACAAGAAGCATGGGTATCCTCCTGGTTTCAAGTGAAAAAAGCCAATATGGTAGAAGATGGACAATCAGCAGAAGAAGATCATGCACCAAGTTGGTCTGTTGGACCGGGGTTTCCCAATCTTACTGCACAACAACTTGACAAGTTGATGGTTCTGCTGAATGATCCTCTTAGACATGCAGGATTTGCCGTTGGTCAACCTGCTGATATTGTCACACACAACTCACCTGCTACAGGAACAGGTGATCTAAATTTAGTAAGATCAAAACAATGGATCTTGGACTCTGGTGCCACAGATCACATTGTAGGATCATTAGAACTATTAAGCAATCCCAAACCTTCATCTGGTATAAAAATGGGACTGCTTAATGGAGATAATGTCTATGTCACTCATATAGGAAAAGTAAGGGTGAACCCTCAATTGGTCCTACATGATGTGTTTTGCATCCATGGTTTTAAATATAACCTTTTATCCTTACCCTCTTTTATTAATCATATAAAAGGTGCAGCTGTCTTTTCTGCTAACAAATGTGTTTTGCAGGACAAGAACAAGAAAATGATTGGTTCAGCTGAGTTACACAAAGGACTTTATGTCATGGATCAACCAATAAGACTTTCTGTTACCAATGATGTAGAAAATCACACATTATCTGATAGATTAGATGATGCTCTTTTATGGCACTAGAGACTTGGGCACTTGCCAGATAAGAGACTGCAAGTCATTAGTTCATAGTCTGCTGATGTCAAGTTTTGTAATCATGATCTTTGTTATGTCTGCCCTATGGTTAAACTAAAGAAATATCATTTTCCTTTAAGTACTACTGCTGTAAATACTGTTTTTGACCTTGTTCATATGGATATTTGAGGTCCTTTGAGACAGCATACTATAAATGGACAACAATATTTTCTTACTATTGTAGATGATTTTTCTAGATTTACTTGGGTTTTTCTTATGAGGCACAAATCTGAAGCCTTTGACCTTGTTAAATCTTTTGTCAAATTTGTTTCTACTCAGTTTCATAAGATTATCAAAGTAATTGGATATGACAATGGTGCAGAATTTCAACTCACTGGCTTTTATGTTCAGTGGGGTATCATATATCAGACATCCTATATAAGTACACCTGAGCAAAATGGTATTGTTGAAAGGAAACATCAGCATCTACTGAATGTTGCAAGAGGCTTGAGGTTCCAAAGTAATCTACCTATTGAATATTGAAGTTTCTATCTTTTACATGCTGTAAAGTTGATTAATGCTACACCTACACCACTGCTGAAGGAAATTATTCCACATGAAGTGCTTTATGTCACTAAACCAGACTATTCTGTGTTTAAAGTTTTTGGTTGCTTAGTCTTTTCTTGCACACTTCAACAGTATATGACAAAATTTGACTCAAGATGTAGGACTTGTGTTTATCTTGGGAATTCAAATACATCTAAGGGTGCTATTCTCATAGACATTACAAACAAAGATATCTTTGTTGCTAGAAATACTCAATTTCATGAGACTTATTTTCCTTTATTTCAACAGGTGTTGGGAAAGGCTAGATATCATACTGACATGCCTGTTCCTTTACCAGTAATAGACACTTTTGACGATCTGCTGAATGAATCAACAGACCAGCCAGACATAGGGTCAGCTGCAGTTGAGGCATCTAATGAAGAGCATGCACCAGTAAACCAGGCACCTGAACCTACACAACTAAGAAGATCCACCAGAACAAGAAAATCACCAACCTTTTATCAAGGGGGTGCTCACATCTATTCAAATAGACTCCACACTGGCCGAGTGCGATCATGAGTCGACAATCTCTTAGCAGACTATGCCAGATAGGGGTGTACAACGAAATTGGAAAACTGGACTGACCGACTGAACCGGATTAAACCGGACCGGAAAATGATGAACCGCGGTTTTCCAATCGGTTTTTCCATTGAAGAAATTCGAACCAGAAATCCAATTCGATTTTTCGGTTTTATCAATAAAACTGGTATGACCCGAACCGAACCGGTTATACTTCATTTTTAATTTTATATATATATATATATATATATATATATATATATATATATATATATATATAAAATTTAATTTGTTCACTAGCTCATACTATAAAAACCCCTCACACACAACCCTAAATTTCTAAACCTTATACTTCTGCCGTTTCTACCTAAACCTAAACATAAAATGCTTCCCAGCCGCCGATAACCGCCGTTTGAGCTCACCGGCCGTTCTTGCTTCTTCTAATATTCTTCATCTTTTGATCATCAAAGGCTGAAGGCAACCTTTGAAATTGTCGTTACAACGACCACCCGCTGGCTTATGGTGCCAATAATGGTGTTTGTCTCATTTTTAGAAGAAAAAATTCAAAATTTTATGGTAAATAAAATACAATCAAAATCGAATCGAATCCGAACCGGATCTGTATTGGTTCGGTCAATTCGAAAAATGACCAATTCAGATTCGATTCGAAAAATATCAAAACCGTAACTACAGTTCAGTTCAAAAAATCGTAAAAAACCGACCGGACTGGACTATGTACACCCCTAATGCCAGATTCATTAATGCCATTGATGTTGTTAAAGAGCCTAAGACTTACAATCAATCCATCAAGCATGATGAATGGAATCAAGAAATGCAACAAGAGCTTGAAGCTCTACAAAAGACTCATACATGGGAAATAGTTGATCTGCCCCTACGCAAGAAACCCATTGGGTGTAAATGGGTGTACATCAAACACAACCCTGATGGTTCAGTAGAAAGATACAAAGCTAGACTAGTAGCAAAAGGCTACACTCAAACATATGGGATTGATTATCAAGAAACCTTTTCCCCTGTTGTCAAAATCACAACATTTGGAACCTTACATGCAGCCGCCGCAGCCAATAATTGGCATCTACATCAAATGGATGTCAACACTGTCTTTCTACATGAAGATTTACATGAAGAAGTATATATGCAGTTACCCCCAAGTTGTGCAGCAACCAAACCAAATCAAGTTTGTAGACTTACTAAGTCATTATATGGCCTCAAGCAAGCCAGCAGACAATGGAACTGCAAGTTAACTGAATCTTTGGAGGCTCAATGATTCATTCAATCCAAAAATGATCACAGCCTCTTCACAAAAGGATCAGGAAAATATTTCATTGCCTTATTGGTATATGTGGATGACATCATAGCTGCTAGCTCAAGTGAAGAGTTGATTCAGCGGTCAAGGATGCTCTACATCAGCAGTTCACCATCAAAGATCTTGGAAAATTGAGATATTTCCTAGGCATTGAGGTTGTTATATTTCCAAAAGGTGTATCCATTTCACAAAGGAAATACACACTTAATCCCCTAGAAGAATATAATTTTTTGGGAGCCAAACCAGCTAAGACACCTATGGAGTCTAAGCAGACTTTACAACATAGTGATTCACCACTTCTAGAAGACAACACTGCATACAGATCTGACGCGATACGTGCCCAGGAATTGACTAAAGGATCAATGACGAGCCAAGGAAACCTAGACCTAGCATCTCCGACCTAGGACTGAGGTCAAGAATAAACAACGCCTCACTCGCGATGCTGATTCATTCTTGAAAGGGGTGTCTTCTCTACGACAAAGAGAAAACTCACTCACAAGTGAATAACTAAGTCGACTCGACTTAAGCAAAAGTTTAACTGAATTTCAATAATAATGTTGTGTTTTATTATGATAGTAGCATGCCTATATATAGGCTACAAATAAAAGACAAATAACTTCCTAAGCAATGTGGGACAAATTACTTAGTAATTTTCGCCACTTAATTTCCTAGTGGCCTAACTTGACTATAATGAGCCCAAATGGCTTTTATTTGCTAAAAACAAACACTTGACCCAACATACTAACATATAGGCATATTTTTTCATGGGCCTTACTACCAACTAGGCCCAAAAGACCTTTATTGAATAGACCAGTAAAAACAATATAAAATAAAATCAAACAAGTCCAATAACTAATTATTCAGGCCCAATAACACCAATAATGATCTTCATATTTGCATTATGATAGGCCTATGTCCTCGGGATGGATCACATCATTCCCTCCCGGTTGGAAATGATTCGTCCTCGAATCAAAAGGATGTCGTACAGTTCAGCACCAAGCAACAATCTGGAACAACCCGCAAAAATCAGCAATGATATACCGGGATCAAATAACGTGCGAATACACAACTTCAAATGAAGTGCACGCTGATATCCTGATCCATTCTTCACTAAAGCAACGTGAAAAGTGTATATTGGTTTGATATAAATGTAGATGACGCTCGGAGTGGCTGAAAGATATTCATAACAACTCAATGTTGGATAATCATCAACACACGCAGCAAAAGGATCATGAAAAGTGTGCTCTGGTTTGCCACTAACGTGATCATGATCAAGAACCACTGTAGGCAACGAGATTTCCTCATTTGGATAATCGCCATGTACCTGTAAAGAAGATTCAACAAGGCTGGAACAAGGATTTAATAACATAGAATCTTCTTCTTTCCCCACAATAGACGCTTCAAACAATTCCACTTTCGCATCAACAACTTGAGGACAACTTGCACCGCTTTTCAACTCATCACAAGGAGCATGCAAATCCTCACGCTCAACATCACTCTCAACATAACCATCAACGACTGTCTCATCGATGCGCACTATCTCGTCCACAACAATTGCTATATCATCGTTAACTATTTTGGGCACACTCTCTACCTTCTCATCCACAAATTCAGGCTCAGGAACCTCCACCGCACTCTCACCTTCCTTCTTGTTCAACTCATCCTCACGAATACTCACAACCTCTTCGGTTTTCTCTTCAATCAATTCTTTTTCCCTTCTTCACTCACGTTTCAAACGAAATTCCTCTTCGCGTCTAAGCATTTCCTCTTCTTCCTTCCTCCATTTATCTCGCAACTCTTGCCACCTGCGTTCAGATTCCTTCCATTTATCCCACAACACTTGAATGCTAACCATATTTTCTTGTTGTAACTCTTGTGTAGAAGGTCATGATTCAAGGACATACTTCTTGCCATATACGTCAAAAGAATACCATGAACGAGACGAATTACGACGTACCTTGTACAATTGTAACCATGGCTTTGCTAATATCAAAGGTTCACCTTTGAGGGGAACCACATCACATAATATATTACATCGATGACCTCCAACCGACAAAGGAATCGACGCTTGCCTTGTAACCTAAAACTTATTAATTCCCTCAACAAAGTAATGAGGATAATCATGTCTTTTCCGTTGGCAATTTCAATTCTTTAACCACCTTACTACTAATCAGATTCTCTATGCCCAGATGATCAATGCACAACTCATATTCCTTCTCCCGAATGAGACAATGTGAATAAAATATGTTGTAATCCATGACCAAAACATTTAAATCCTAAAAACTCTAAAGATCATGCTGTCAGGATTTCCAGAATTTAAGCAGTGAAGTCTTGTGCAGATTGTGAACAAACTGTTACGAATCTGGAGAAACGTAAAATAAAAAATTTGTAGAATAGAGAGTTTTCTAAAGGATGTCAAAATTTCAGATTTTTTGAGGCTATAGAAGTCGCTCAAACAAACGTTTTTCGGAAACTGGTGCAATCTGTCAGAAATTTCCAGATTGATAGCAGTGATTTAAGGTGCCGATTGACATAAAACTACATCGAATTTGGAAAAACTCAAAAGACAAAAGTTGTAGATCTGAGAATTATCTATAATATCACCAATTTTCAGGTAATTTCGAGTCGTGTAGCCCACGAAAAACGAATTCTAACGACGATTTTCTGCTGCAGTTTTTCTGAACAGATTGCTTGTATTGATCGGCTGATTTAGGAAAGATATGCGTCGAATCTGGATTGGGTGTAAAGACAAAAATTGTAGATAGAGATGCGTTTGAGATGTGATTGGGCCGGTTGTCCTGAAACAAGAAGATCAGTATCAGGTTATATGATGTTCCTAGGAGATGCTCCAATCTCTTGGAAGGCCAAGAAACAAACAACTATAGCTAGAAGCTCATCGGAGGCTGAGTACAGGGTTAAGGCAAATGCAGTTTATTAAATTCAGTGGCTGATTTATATACTACATGATTTGCAAGTTCCAGTTCAGTTGCCTGTTGTGTTGTTTTGTGACAATGCCAGTGCAATGCACATTGCTCATAACCCAGTTTTTCATGAAAGAACAAAACATATTGAAATTGACTGCCATGTTGTGAGAGACAAAGTCAAATCAGGACTTGTCAAACTTCTTTCAGTCAACACAAAAGAACAAGTAGCTGACATCCTCACCAAGGCATTGGATGCACCCATTTTTCCCTATCTACTAAGCAAATTAGGGATTTTAAAGATATTTCAGAATTCAAGTAGCTGGTGGGAATGCAGAGTGCAAGCTGTTCATGTACCACTCTCAGTTTGAGGGGGGTTGTTACAGTATATAGGCTGATGGGAATGCTGAGTGCAGAATATGAAGACCTCAGCAACCTACTGACAGAGCCTGCTGACAGAAAGTCCCAGCAACATACTGATTAGTTTAGTATGATGTAATGAAGAAAACGGCTATTTAGTTATAGTTTGTTGTAACCATTTGTAACTTATTTCTAACTGATTCATGAGGTGTATGAAGCTATAAATACCCCATGATCAGCTGCATTGTAACTTAACTTGTAAATTTTACTTCATCAATAATAATTCCGTAATTTATTTTGTGTTTGTAATTCTACAAACTTCATCAGGACTTCACATCAGATGGAGAATTGGTAGAGGTGGTCATCAATGAGGCCTACCCTGACCAGAAGATTAAAATTGGGGCTCATCTGTCCACCCCTGAAAAAGAAATACTGATTGCTCAGCTCAAAGCAAATCTAGATGCGTTAGCATAGGTAGTTATTGATATGAGAGGGGTTGAGCCCGAGGTCACCTTGCACCATCTGAACATCGACACTATCTTCAAGCCGATACAGCAACAGGCCCGACAGTTCAATCTTGAGAAATAGGCCGCAGTTAAGGTAGAGGTCGAGAAACTTCTTCGGTCTGGGATTATCAATGAGCTACCCTACCCAACTTGGCTAGCTAATGTTGTGACGGTGAAGAAGCACAATGGTAAATGGAGAATGTGTGTTGATATAACTGACATCAACAAAGCATGTCCGAAAGATCCTTGTGAGCTCCCAAGGATCGATCGACTGTCGGACTCAATTGCTGGGTTCGAAACACTAAAGGGCCGTTTGTTAAATCTGAAATCTGAAGATTGAAGTCTAAAATCTTAAGTGTACAGTCTGATTATATTAATGATTTAAGTGCTGAAATTGATCAGGTTGTTTGATAACACTACAAATTTGAATATTTTTAATGTTTTATGTAAACACATTTTTTGTATATATATAAAAATGCCATACACATTCTAGTGCTACCTATGTGGATCTCATCTTGATCGATTGTATAAAAATGTGTTATATCACTTTGTTATAACTATTTTGTTGTGTAACTATTATTTTTTCAAAATATAAATTATTTTATGAATATAATTATTTTAATATAACTAGATACAAAGTGTATAAATGATTATGATAATATGTATAGAGAAGGATAAAAGTAGTTTTTTTTTTCTTTGAGACTATGATAAAAATAACTTATAAGAAAAACATATTAAAAAGGAATCTATCAACAACAAAAAAACATACTAAAAAGAAAAGTAAAGCAAAGAAACAAATGAATAATGGTTCCTATAAATAATGGCTCTTTTGTTACGCAGAAATTGAATGGAATAGAATAAAATGACAGGAATGGAATGGATTGGAATGGAATAATTAATTCCATTCCCGTGTTTGTTATGCATGATACTAGAATATCGTCATTCAATTCCAACGTTTGTTATTGGTATAATAAAATGAAAATTTACCATTCCTTTGTTTGGAAAAATAGAAGATTTGATGGAAATAAATTTAAATTTCAACGTTTTTTTATAATGATATTTCCAATTCTGTATGTCGTAGGAATATAATAGAATGAAATGAATTTTCCAGTGTTTGTGTATAATTATAAGGTAACGGAATAGAATGAAAACAGTCCATTTTCATTACCTTAGAAAATGGACGGAATGAGATGGAATAAAATGAAAATTGACAAAACACGTGGGTGGTGTGTCTGGGGGAGGTAGGGAGGGTGGGTGGTGGGATGGGGTGGGGTAGGGTTTAGGGTGGGGTGGGGTAGGGGTGATTTTTTTAATAAAAAAACCTTGCAAATTTTATTAATAATTTCAACACATTGCCACTACCAAAAAATGTATGGAATGAGATGGAATGGAATGAAAATTAATAAAACACGTGGGTGGTGGGTATGTGCGAGGTGGGTGAGGGTGGGGGGCCGATAAATAGGTGGGTGAATTTTTTTTCTCACCACATGCAACTATATTCGAAATGTCAATATCCACAAAAGATAAAGATCGTAAATTAGTCATTAACCAACATAGTAGATCAAATGTTATAATTATGTAGACATCAACCACTAGAAACATTTTTACATTTCATTCAAATTATATTCTACCGGAATTATCGTACATAATCATAGCACATTATACATCAGTGCATTACATGTTTACATTCCATTGAAAACATACCAAATTATCGTAGCACAATATACATCATCATATGCCGACAAAAACTATTTTCACTTGCTACGCTAGTTAGGACTAGCCTATCCAAAAAATGCAACATAGTGCAATACTAAGCAAAATAACTACTACCATAACAAAAACCTACCGCCATGGTCCAAAACAATACCAAGAGCCATAGTCCACAATGATCAGATATTATGATCATTGAGATTAGCATCACGAACACGGCCATTAAGTAGTGAAGTTACAAATCTCGCTTTCTTTTCATCATCCCATTCACTGAACATATTTAGCATATCAACATCCTTACCAATTTTACCCAAAAGGAACATCTCCTGCTCAATTGACATCATGGGGTCAATTTTCATAATATCACGCGTTAGTTGCCTTTGCATATCCATTTTCTGGTCGGCCTGTAAAGCTGTAGATAAAACCATTCCCGTTTCAGTTATTTTCTCACCAATTCCTTTCATGGCTGATGCAATCTCATTAGTAGGACTGCTTCTCTTTCTTTTTCTAGTTTGCCCGGCAACCGGGACAGAAGGTGACCCACCAATACCAGCTTCCTCATTTGCATCCTCTTGTACCATGTCAGCAAAGCTCATGGCCTCATTCCCTGTGGCTCGATCACGACCAAAAACAACATGCAAGTCATTGTAATGGGGGAACGCTTTGTAGAGTAGACAAGCAAACTTTTTTGATTTTGTCTGTAAAACACAATGAAAATAAAAGAAAAAAAAGGCTCTAAAGAAAGAAAAAGAATAGAAGAAAAACATAGGTGAAACAAGATGTCATAAAAGTGACTTCATAACATCTCATCTTCAAGTTCAGACAAAGGCACATAAAAGTGACTCATAGCATATATGTCACTGAGGACAACAGAGCTCGATAAAACCAATTGTAAGCACATGTAATCACTTCTACATATAAACAATTACATACGCGATGTTACCTGTAATACGTTATCCCAGACTGAATCAGGTGCTTTAATACATCCTGTATGGGAATTATATCCAAAGCCCGATAAGCCGTCTGATGTCAGCATCTCAGCATACATTCCATAATCTTGCTTTAGCAGCTTTAGGCGTGATGTTATGTGAGGGGTTTCCTTAATTGCGGTATGCCCCCTCGAAATCATCTTTTCTTCTAATATGGTCAAATACCCAGGCTTAAAACCATTTTCACCCCTGTGGGTGCCTGAATCAACAAGTTCCAACAAAGACTTGACCAGTGCTTTGTCTTCTTCAGCGGTCCAATGTTTTTTGTTCTTTCCACGGCCCGATTGGCTAGACCTTTCATGACCCATTTGGCTAGACTGTTCTTCAGTTGCAAACTCTTCCATCTCTGCACTATAGCAATAGAACAAAAACATATACAAAATATTTTAGTTAAAAATAATGTATCGGAATAAAAGCAAATTTAAAAACAAAACACTGCATTATCAATTCTATTAGCTTCACTTAATAAAAGCACGTCAATCAGACCTTGATGGAGGACCTAAGCATATAAGATACATGCAGTCAAACTGAAGTGATAGATTTATCGGATATTGATGCCATGTTTTAATTACCGGTAAGTTCAAAGAACCATGGATATATGAAATACTCGAATTGCACCATGAAAAGCCACACTAAAAAATTTATTTCAAGTGTATATTGTTAACAAAACCAGTTTGTCGAAAGCTTCAAAAGACGAAATAATCACCGGATAGCTCTTCAAAGAACAATATAAGTTGATCTAATCCATGATAATCAATGAGCCCGATAAACCACCCATCTCAAACAAAAGCAATATGATCCTATGTTCTCGCTTTGATCAAAAAGCTAAAAAGAAGCTCTTTACATCTAATGGCAATATCACAAACATGAAATTACTTGGTACAACTACAAGCTCAAGCAGCCTAGCGTAACGCTACCGTAAATCGCTTCGGTTAGAGGTTTTGAGAATGGGTAGATCTTCATTGATAACCATAGTAGCTGGAGGTCACTCACATTCATTACAAGGCCAATAAAAGATGCAAACAAGGTACACACGAACAATATTCACGAATACATAGATACATAACCTCAAAGGATCTAAGTAGACTCTTTTGCTAAGGATAGCTAAATTCTAGATATGGATAAATGTGGTAAAATACTTCCAAGAAGGAAATTGTAATATATATATATATATATATATATATATATATATATATATATATATATATATATATATATATATATATATATATATATATATATATATGTATATAAATCCAACTAGAACTTCACAAACAGAGGATTATGCTTAAAGGCAAAGAGCACATGTTATGTACAGATTATGAGGAATTCCTTTTACTCTGTAAGCTCTCTGCATCAATTTTAATCTAAAATGAACAAGGACTCGTCCTAGAACATATAACCAAACAAGTTGAACTTATCCACTCATAGATTCAGTTTATTACCTTAGATGCAAGTACTCAGCAGATTGAATACTTATCAAACATGAAGCATACATTCAAACATGAAGCATACATGAACACAGACTAAACAAACTAACATCACCACGTATCGGAAATCAAACAACATAATACAATCGGCATGATTCTAACAAGAATAGAGCCATCCTTATCAAGTTTGAATCATTGACAATTTGAATATTAAAACCAAAAATCAAAAGACCAAGTGCACCTTTTCAAGAGGAGAATTTTAAGGGCAATAACCCATCGTAAAACAACTCCAATAAACTATGAGACCGAGATTTCATCTAGCACGGTAATTGCTTACCAATGAATAATTCTATTAAAGCAAATACCAAAACTCGTAGGAAAAAACATCTTTACAACTAGAAAAAGCCCCTAAACCCGCAAATCAACAACTCGAACAAAAATAGTTTGTCTTTAAAAAAATCAAAAGAAAGATCGTATCCCAAACACACAACATAAAGTAATGAGCTTTATCCCAAAAGGGTTGAAATTTTACTGAAGAATATGCAAATTAATGTACGCATAGCCAAAAATTGCATTGCAAAGCTCACTTTTGAATCCTAGGAGGGCATCATATCACACATGTTTAATAAATAATAAATTTATCAGAAAACACCATGGGGAATGCAAGAAATCGACAATAGAATCGAACAAGAAGAGAAAACAAGCACGAAGATGGATGAGAGGCAAAAGAGAGAAAATTTCGACAATATAATAGAGATTACCTCAAGAAATTAAAGTTGCAAGAGCGGTGTTTCTCCACGCAGCAGTAGCAGCTCAAGGACGACGGCTAGGTCTCCTTGCAACTGGAGTGAATGAAGAGATGTGAGTTTCTTTTTTTTCTTTGAGACTATGATAAAAATAACTTATAAGAAAAACATATTAAAAAGGAATCTATCAACAAAAAAAACATACTAAAAAGAAAAGTAAAGCAAAGAAACAAATGAATAATGGTTCCTATAAATAAGGCTTCATGTGGGCGTGGGATGAAAAAGAGCCGACAGATTTTTTCAGCAATAAGCATTACTCCTGGCGCTGAAAACTTTTTAATTTTTTGCATGTAAAATTAAGTGACACTTAATTAATTAAGAAGATGTGTTAAAATGTTATCAAACACCTCTTAGCCCGCATCCCGCTAGCTCGCCTTGACAGTTGTCATGCTTAATTACGCTTAATTGTACTTAATTATGTCTTGTCAATGTCTTGCCATACTTAGCTAAGTAGCATTAGCACATTGCCTATAAATAAGGTCACAATGCAGCACATATATGATCTGAAAATCAATACAAGCAGAAACTCTCTGCCAATTTGTCGACTTAGATTACGCATTCTTGTTATATTAAGTCCGACCACCGTTGTTCTTCACAACCACCGTATCTCTCCGGAGAAATCACATATAAATAGCCATATATCCATATTAAAACACCGGTATAACCACCATGATATTTCCGACAATATCAGAAAGCAAAGAAACAAACTACTATAGCAAGAAGTTCTTCAGAGACTGAATACAGGGCTATGGCAAATGCAATTTGTGAAATTGAGTGGCTGATTTACATTCTCCAAGATTTGAAGGTTCCAGTTCAGCTGCCTCCTGTACTGTTCTGTGACATTGCTAGTGCCATGCACATTGCTCATAATTCTGTATTCAATGAAAGAACAAAATATACTGAGATTGACTGTCATGTCATGATAGACAAAGTCAAATCTAGGTTTGTCAAACTTTTTTCCAGTCAACACAAAAGAACAAATAGCTGACATTCTCACAAAAGCCTTGGATGCACCTATTTTCTCCTATCTGCTAGAGAAATTGGGTATTTCAAAGATATTTCAGAGTTCCAGTAGCTGAAGGGAATGTTGAGTGCAAGCTGTTAATGAACCACTCTCAGCTTGATGGGGGGGTGTTACAGTATAAGGCTGAAGGGAATGCTGAGTGCAATCTGTCTGCTGATCGACCACATCAAGACTCAACATGCTGCCGAGTAATTTAGTATAGATTACGGTTATTCAGTTATAGTTTGTTGTAACCGTTTGTAACATACTCCAAACTGATTCATAAGGTGTATGGAGTTATAAATACCCCCATGATCGGCTACATTGTAACTCAACTTGTTGTTTTTAGTTCATCAATAAATATTTCCACATTTCTTTACTTTCTGTTTGTATTTTACAAATGTAACGCCCCGTTTCCGGACACCGAGTCCTTATCCGGAAATCGAAACGTTCGGCACGCATAACATTAAATAAATAATATTACACGTAAGCCTCTACTACGTCGTATCAAATAAAAGCAAACGGAAGCTAAAAGACTCGGGTAATTTTTTCAAATAACCAAGAATAGAAATAAAGAACTAAAGAGGAAATGTAATAATATTACATCCAAAACAAAACCAACGAATCCAAAATGTACGAATTCCAAGGTACTAGAAGTAAACTACATAATCCAAGTCTATGAAAATAAATGAAATAAATGAATAATAAACAAGGTATTCAAGTCCGGCGTCCTCAAACGTCGTCATCAAAGTCCTCCTCGAACTCCTCATTTACCTGTTCGTCTTCTTTCCCCCAAACACATAAATAAACATGCATTTGAGGTAAGTACAATGTACAAAGTAAGAGGTAGAAGCTACAATACAATTAAGGTTATTATTTAAGATGTTATCTTAGTGAGACCGACTCAATTTAGGGTTCATTCCATGCCCATCGACACGTCATGACTAAACGTTTCTAGCTTAGCTTATCTTTGTTACATCATTACTCAAGGACACAATGCATGGTGAAAATTCCACCACGATATATACTTGCCAACTACGGTGATTAGCACTGGTAGTCCCGGGATCTCCCCGGTATGCATATACGTTCGATGGATTTCCTCCACTACCCTTCAGCCTTTTGAGCCAATAGCGTTGTCCACCTTTTATGAACGTATCACATCGCCGATTTGAATCAGTGCCTAACCAAGAATAGATGACGTTTTAGCTTTTACTACACTTATGTAATTATTAATGTGAATTAACTAGTCACCTAAGTGTTTTCAGAATAATACTCACCTTATCAGCTCTACTCCCTCACTTAGACAACTAGACATCGCATCCTATCAATTACACAGACATTGATGAACCCTAGTTCATCAAAGAACAAGCCCTTTCATGCCCTTCCGACGGATCCGAACTTCAACTCCCTTTAAGAGTACATTCGGTGTTTTAACTGAACGAATCAGAAGTTCAATCGAAGCTTGTTCATATTTAATTAATGTTAACATATCAGGATTAAGGGTTTAAAACAGTGAAAACACGATTATGAAGCCAAAAACCAAGTTGAAATGCTAAAATGGTAAAAACAAGGTAAAACAGGTCAAACGCCCGTTTGACATCCTATGGACGCCCGTTTGGCACTGAACGCCCGTCCACTAAACCCCAGAAGCCCGTCCGTCAAAAACAACTACATCCTGAATCAAAAGTCTGACCTCAAACGCCCGTCCACCTTGTGCAGACGCCCGTTTGAGCTACTAGGGTTGCGAACGCCCGTTTGCCTAATGTAGATGCCCGTTCGCCTGGGTTTTCCCAAAACACTAAAATCTTCAAAACGTGATTTCTGAACCGTTTCTAACCTAATTGACATCGATTTCAACTCAGTAAAACGTAGAAAACATATCTAAACGTCTATGATCCTTTGATCAATGAAAAAGCACATCTTTCTTACATCTACGCATCATAAAACACGATCTAAACTTCAATAATGATAATTGAAATCGTAGGAAGAGCCTCTTACCTTTTTAGCAGCTAAATCCAAGTCCAAACTCAGAAAAACAGCAGCTAAAACCGTCCCTTTTCTGCAGAAAACATGTGTGATAAATCCAAACTTAGATTAGATTCAATCACACGCTTCTAAACGACAAAAACTACGAATTGATGAGTTTGAATCCATCAAACTCGAAGATGAACTGAATTAGGGCTTACACATACCTTATCAAAACTTCAACTTTCTGCAATCAAAACGTTGCCTTCTTCACAACGATTCCGGTGCTCGACTCTGATCTGAAAACCGTTACGATTTGACTTAGCAATCGATGAACAAAACCCTCAGCCCTAATCTTGCTCTCTCTCTCTCACGTAGAAGATGAGTTTTGGAGGTGGAAAATCTGATTAAAAGTTTAAGGGACTGATTAGGCTAATTTTTCCTTAAATAGGAAAAATCCCAAAATTACCTAATTGCTCTGATTTTCCTTAATCACCCTTATTAAACCAGATTTTCTTCCTTATATATATATATATATATATATATATATATATATATATATATATATATATATATATATATATATATATATATATCTAAAAATATACATAAATATCCAAATTATTAAACTCGAATAAAAGGAACCAACCCAATATTTCGTTTTATAAAAATGACACGCTCGCCTTTCTTCCAAAATCGGAATATTACAACAAACTTCAACACACACACACACACATCGACGTGAAAAGAAATCCACGTGGATAATATCAACGAAAAGATTATTTTATGTAGATGAACCTAATTGTGGTTATCATCGGGATGAGGGTATTACATATAGATATTATCGACGAGAAGAATATTTTACGTTGATAATTGCGAATGTTGACCTTAAAAAAAGCCAGAAAATGTAAAACTAAAAAAATATATTAGACCCTGACAGGACACGGTTACCGAATTTCCCCAATGAGTAAGTATCATAGTAAATTTTATCAATCTTAATTTTAATGGTTGAAAATTGATTTACATCGACACATTGACTTTAGCGTTTACTAAGAGCAACCCTAGTGGAAGTGTTTTGGAGATGATCTCTTTAAAAAATGGCAGAGTAGAGAGATAGAATTGTTGAATTGCATAATAATGGAATTGTTTTGAAGAAGTTTTTTTAGATATTATATCTAACTAATTCTCTAAAATTAGAGAAGCCTTTAACCAATATTCTCTGGAAAAAAATGACAAAAAGCAACAGCACCAACCAATAAAAAGATTTAAAATGAAATTTTGAGTAGGGTTGGCGTAGGTATTGTGTATTTTTTTAAATATTTTTATCACCACTACAACATCTAATCACACACAATTAATCTCTATCATCCTTCTATATCCTTCTATATTTATCTTCCACTCATCTTTCTCCACATCACTCAAACAACACCAATCAATGGCCTTATCTCCCGATCACCATTACTCTCGCTCTAAGAGCAACCCTAGTGGGTGCACTTGGGAGGTTCTCTATCCAAAATCTGTCAGAGAAGATAAATGTCATCTGATGATGCTAAATGAAGCACCACCGGAATAACAGGGCCACGTGTAATCTAAGGGTGAGCTGTAATGGGATCGAATGGCTGTAACTTGGTAGAAAGGTAACGTTTTTGAGTGTTTTATGGCTGAGTCCAAGAATGTATCTTGGATTGCCTACGTATCCTGCGTTATGTCCAGGAATCAAGCCTTACGTAGTTCCTGGAATGATATATTTATAGGCACATGTCCTTCCTCTGCCCTAGATTTAGGGCGGTTTGGTATATGGACACAAATACCCTTAAATGGGCCTTGCCTCCTTGCCCAAGTAACCTGTTGGATGTGGGCCCGAAAACCAGACTGAGGTCAATGGTATCGAGTCGATAAACACCGGCGTGGGCGTTCGAACTCGAATACTTGCGAAATCTCTCACGGTCGTGGCCTTTCTTGTATGCGTCTCGTATCGATCCGATGTGGATGGCCAACACGGACTTTTCCACATGCCAGGTGGACCAATTAAATAATTCCACGTGGAGGAGTAAATCCCCGTATCATCATAAGCCCCCCAGATCGGAAAGAAGCTCATCTCGAGTGCTGAGGTCGGATCTGAAAATTTGAATTACCTTTTCGACACGTGGTCTTCTTTAAGCGGGAACACAGCTGTCATTCCTAGCCAATTTATGCCGTCATAAGGTGACGTCATGCTGTCAGCATTAAATGGTGCAGGAAACGAAACGTTTGTTATTGGGCCGCGTGGAGCTTTGGCCCTTGATTCTCGCGCTTCGCTTCTATAACTGCCCAAAATCCCACCCTTTCAAATCACTTTGGAGATTTTGTGCGCATAAAAGGAGTGCCCCAACCTTTGAAGACTCTTATTTGCCATTTCCTGCTTCTGTTCTACCAGATAAACGCAAGTAAGCCCCATTTTATTCAAACTCTCTTTCTGTCTTTTATTTCTTGCATCTCCTGTTGATTCCATGTCTAGTAGTAATAGTGATTCACAAAATAGAGAGGAAGTTGTTGAAATTGTAGAGGAAGAATCGACGGAGGAGACGGTTTCTGAGTATCCAACTGTTTCTGGTGAAGGATTTGTCGGAGAATAAGAAGAAGGAGCGGAAAAGGAAGAGGGAGGAGAGGAGGAAACGTCGTCTCGACCTGTTGGCCCTTCTCGACCTGCTACCAAACGTAAGACCAGAATGTTGGGTCAGGGTCCATACGGATGCAAGTCAAACTTGAGCCAAGAGAAAGCCAAAACCATCTGTTTGAGATATGGAATTCCGTATTCTTCCGAGAATATTAAGGTGTCACACGGTCAGTTCCAGTTTGCCTGTGACCCGCCTCCAGGATTTTGTGCAATATACGAGGCACAACTAAAGGAGGGGTTGAGATTCCCCTTCGATCCGTGTTTTATAGAGGTCCTTCGACACTACAGGATTAGTGCCCCACAACTCGCTCCAAATGGGGTTAGGAGCGTTATAGGATTCGTGCTGGCGTGTCGAATCGCCAAAGTTGAATTTTCAGTTCGACTATTCCGTCAGTATTATGCCTTGTCGAGTCTGCAGGATATAGGGTGGTATACCTTTCAGAAGCGCCCTCAGGCATCAGAATTTGTGAGAAAGGTGATCTCATCCCATGGCGAGTGGAAGCCCAATTTCTTTTTTATCCGACACGGGCTGATTGACATCGACATCCATACCTGGTATAGAAGACCCCAGAAATGGCATGACAGACTTGACTCTGAGGCTCCGAATGGCTGCGCGACTCTCGAGGTCGTTCATCCCGACGTCGCTACTCGAAACCTGCGTTCTTTATATCCTTTTGCCGACATCGAGACGGCCGGCCGAAGCTACCTCGAACTCGACGAGGATGTTCGAATTTTACGTAGGATTTTCATTCACTTTGTCGACCTGTTATGCTTATCAAAATTTTGTATTTTTAACTGTGTTCTAACGCCGAATTTTCTCTGTTCGCAGTGGATTATTTCTCAAAGATGGGACGCCTGGGCAAGATGCTCGACCCCAAAACTACCGACCAAGAAAATCCAAGCGCTGGTTGGCATCGTGTCGGAAGCGGCTGCGTCTGGCGCTACGACTTCTGGGAATCAAAGGATCCCAACCCGATCTGCTACTCCCGTGTCGACGTCCAACATTCTTAGGGACCAGCCTGACGAGGCTCTCCCGACTAAGGAGACTGAGGAGAGTCTCGTGCCGAGAAAGCGTCAAAAGACAACGGAGGTGAGGCACGGGATTGGGAAGGAGACCCGCAACCTCGCCCCTCCTAACTTCACCGACGCGCTTCCTGCACTGAGCATGGCGGAGATGGAAGGCATGACTCCGGAGGAACTGCATGACTTCATCATGCGAAGAGTAGTCGAGCCGTAAGTCTTTTACTATTTTCCTCATAAATTTGCGATCCGGTCTGCTTTTGACATCATCAGTGTGTTCTTTTGCAGACTCGACTCGCAGCTAAAGCTGCACTCAACAGGATCGTGTCCCCGTCAGCTGCCCTGGAGGAACACAAGGAAACCGTTGTTAAGCTGACCACGGACATCGAGAAGCAGAAGGCCAAGATAAACAAGTTGGACGAACGTCGTGTGAAGCTGGAGTCAGATCTAAAAAAGGCTAGAGACGATCTATCCAAAGCTCAAAGATGTATCTGTCAGGGATGCTCTGTGGTGGCGGTGATGAGATCGGAATTAGCAGAGGTGAAGTCGGAGCTTGAGGGGACTAAAGCCGAACTGGTGGAGGCAGTCAAGGCTCGTACCACCGTCCAGTCTCTTCTCGATGAGTTAACGGCTCGAGCTGAAACCGCTAAGCAGGACTTTTTGAACTCAAAGGAGCTCGAAGACGACCTGACGTTGCTCATGACTCAGGGCATGAAAGGGGGATTTACCATGGCTATCAACCAAGTCAAAGAGGTCGATCCAAGCTTCAACGTGTCTACCCTTGCGAAGCCTTATCTATACGATCTCGAGGCCATTCCTCATTATGGCGATACTTTCACCGAGTTCAAGGTGGCATCTCTTTATATATGAAAATGCGTGACTTCCGTTCACGAATGACGGTGGTGCAAAAAATGTCGAGTCTGGGGATCAAGTCGATCCTAACGCTCCGACCTCGAACCAGCCTGATGCCTGATGTTATTTCCTTGTTATCTTTTTTGAACAATTTTATTTGATTTGGTTGTAACGACTTTGATACTTTTCTTTTGGTTGAACTTGTATCTCCTTGATTCGATCTTGTAAACTTGTGACGTTTCAATTTGCATTCTTAGATTTTTCGATTTAAATCTATGCTTTCCATTGAATGTCTTTGTTTTTATTGATCATTTGTCTAGGTGTAGTCCTTTGGACTTAATTCCCTCGAAAGTGTTGCCTTATGGGGTGTAGTCCTTTGGACTTAATTCCCTCTTGACCCTCTCAAGTGTAGTACGCAGTATGCGACTCGTGGTACACTTGGGTATGAGTCGACCTAGCATTGTCTTGCCTTATTGGCTTGACTTAGCTTTTTGGGTCGGAGCTCGTCTCGATCGGCCCCGCTTTGTCGATTATACGGATATCGAATTAAGAAGTCCTTACTTCAACCGCCGCACATCGTGGTGCTTATGATCTGGTCGAGTTGGGTATCCAACATGGGATTTTCCGACCGCTTAGCATCGTGGCTTCTCGGCATGTTGGGGCGATATAAGCACCGGTGACTTGGCTTTTTCACCACTTTGCTATAACTCCGTCGAGTCGATGTCACGCACCGAAGTGATTTAAGCATTGTCGGTGACTTGGCTTTATTCACTTTTCCGATTTAATTCCCTCGTGTCGAGGTTTTTTGTTGGTCTTTTTCTTCCAAATTTCATTTCTTTTTACATGATCATGTTAAGTGTAATATAGAAAAGAAAATTATTTGAATAAAAGGCATTAAAAGCAACTGTCACATCGACATATTACATTATAAGTAACTAAAAATTGAAGTTGCGAATGTCGTAAATTGAACAATCTTAAACGTAGTATTTCCGGAGATTGGTGGCGTGCCAGGTCCGAGGTACTGTGCTGCCATCTGATCTCCCCAACTGATACGACCCTTTAGGATGTACCTTTAAGACTTTATACGGACCTTCCCAATTCGGCTCGAGCTTGCCTATTGGGTCCTGCTTGCTGGCTTCGTTTTTCCTCAACACGAGGTCTCCTACTTGGAAGTATTTGTATTTCACCCTTGCGTTGTAATACTGTGAAATCTTCCTTTTATAACTGGCCATTCGATATGCCGCCATCTCTCTCTTCTCTTCGACGTTATCTTTCTCTTGAAGCAGATCGGTGACGTTTGTTTCAACGTTATACGCCAGAATTCGAGGTGAGGCCAGTCCGATCTCCGCAGGTATCACTGCCTCGCATCCATAAGCCATAGCGAATGGAGTCTCCTAGGTAGCTGAATTGGGTGCTGTTCGATACGACCACAGTATACTGGGTAACTGAGCTGCCCAATCTCGACCCTCGTCTTCCAATCGTTTCTTCAACCCAAACTTGATTTGTCTGTTTGTCTGCTCGACCTGTCCATTGGACTGAGGTCGGGCTACCGATGTCGTTCTATGCTCGATCTTGAACTCTTTGAGCCAATCCTGCACGCGGTCATCCAGAAATTGAGTCCCATTATCCGATATCAGATACTTGGGAATTCCAAACCTGCACAAAATGTTCTCCCAAAGAAACTTCTTGATGGTCTGAGCCCTGATGTCGGTTAGAGCCTTGGCCTCGACCCATTTTGTGAAATAATCGACGGCGACTACAACATATTTGAAATTGCCCGGGGCTCGAGGTAAAGGTCCGACTATATCGATCCCCCACTCATCGAACGGCCATACCGACTCGATGGCGTTCATCTCTTGCGCCTGTTGATGGGTCACTACATCGTGTACCTGACAAGCCCTGCACCTCATCACCAATCGATTGGCATCATTTTGCATCGTCGGCCAAAAATAGCCTGCTAGCTTGCATTTTCTTGCCAACATCCGAGCTCCGCAATGGTTACCACAAACCCCTCGATGTATCTCTTCGAGTAGATAAGCCCCCTCTTCTTTCGATGCGCATCGCATCCATGGTGTTATAAATGACTTTCGATAAAGCACATAGTCGAATAGAGCGTACATGGAAGCTTGAAGCCGGATTTTCCTGGCCTGAGATTTATCGGATGGTAGAATTCCGTCTTTCAAAAATAATGCTATCGGATCCATCCATGTCGATCCCTGAACCACTGGTTGCACATCTACTTCGTTATAGCTTCGTTCTGCTAACATTTCTACCAGAACTTTCCTTTTCGACCTGAAACTCGATGCGAGTTTAGATAGCGCATCGGCCCGTTTATTCTCACTTCGGGGGACCTGCTCGACACGAACCGTCTTGAACTTCGACATTAGCCCCTGAGCCACTCTCAGGTAATTCTTCATAGATTCTTCCTTGGCCTCATAATCGCCTCGAATGTGATTCACTACTGGTGTGAGTCATCAGATACTAGGAGGTTCTCGACTCCCAACTTCAATGCCAGCTTTAAACCAGTGATCATTGCCTCATACTCGGCTTCATTATTGGTAGCCTTGAACTCGAATCGTAGCGCATAAGGGAACTCTTCTCCCTTAGGACTGATCAATAACAGACCAGCCCCCGCTCCCTCTCTACTCGAGGCACCATCAACATGGATAGTCCACTGCTCATCTGATGACTGCTTATCCTGTTCCAACTGAATTGACAATCCTTCTGCTATGAAGTCTGCCAGAGCTTGACCCTTAATGGCTGTGCGAGGTAGAAACTCGATATCATACTCAGCTAGCTCGACCACCCATTTGGCCAACCGACCCGATGTCTCGGCTTCGCCAAAATCGCTTCGTGGGTCGGTCGGTGACCACGAAAAATGGGGTGTGCTTGAAAGTAGGGCTTCAATTTCTCGATGCATGAACTAGACTTAATGCCAATTTTTCAGCCGGCGTGTATCTGGTCTCTGGTCCATGCAATGCCTTGCTTACGAAATACACTGGGATCTGTCCTTGGTCTCCATCTCGAACTAAAACGGCACTCACTGCCTCTTCACAGATTGCTAGATAAACCAGGAGTTTCTCCCCTTCTCGAGGTGAAGATAGCGTGGGTAAATCTGACAGGTACTCCTTCAAATCATCAAATGCTTTTTGGCACTTCTCGTCCCACTGGAATGGACTCGCTTTCTTTAGTATCTTGAAGAAAGGCAGGGCCCTTTGTGCTGATATCGACAGGAAACGATTGAGGGCCGCCATCCGACCTGTCAAACGTTGCACTTCCTATACGTTACGCAGAGGCGCGCATGCTCTTCAGGGGCCTCGATTTTATCCGGGTTGGCTCTAATCCCATCTCTCGATATCATATATCCTAGAAACTTCCCCGATCGGACTCCAAACGTGCATTTCTTCGGATTGAGCTTCATGTTTGCGGCCCGTAGCACCTCGAAGACCTCTCTGACATCGACAAGAAACTGTCCCATGGACTTGCTCTTGATCAATAAATCATCCACGTAAACCTCCATGTTTCGACCTATCTCGACCGCCCGAAATTTTGTTGACCGCCCGATAGGTTGCCCTCGCATTCTTAAGGCCAAACGGCATCGTCCACGAAGCAAAACGTGCCAAACTCACGTGATAAAAGCGGTTTTTTCCGAGTCCGAGGTCCATAAAGATATGATAATACCCCTGTAGGCATCGAAACCCGAATACTTGAAACCTAGTGTCGAGTCGACTAACCGGTCGATCTTTGGTAGCGGATAAGAATCCTTGGGCATGCTTTGTTAAGATCGGTAAAGTCGGCGCACATTCGCCAGGTCCGATCCGCTTTCTATTCAACACTGGATTGGCTAACCAATCCGGATAAAATACTTCTTTCACGATCCCGACAATTAACAACTTGTCAACTTCTTTCTTTACGACTTCCTTCCTCTCGGGAGCGAGGTTTCTCTTCTTTTGCCGTATCGGCCTCTTTTTTGGGATCGACGTTGAGTCGATGTATCGCTATGTCGCCGATAGGCCAGGCATGTCATCTCGCTTTCCATGCAAAAACGTCCGATACTCGGTAGAGGTTGACCAGGGCTCTCGTATCGGGTGTGGCATCCACTTCCCGATCTGTACCCTTGGCCTTCTTCCTCTTTCCACACTCGAACTTCCTCTCGGGGTCGGCGGAGACCCAGCTCCGATCTTCCTCTTCCTCGGTATCAATTCCTCGACCAAAGCACTGTCCCAACTCCTTTCCTTTAATCGTAACTGACTACAATTCTCGCTACCTCGACGTCCCCTTTGACTTCATGGGTACCATACAGGTGGGAACTTCATGCAGTTGTGGAATGTCGAGATGATGGCTCACGAGGTCATATAAAGTCGGTTGACCTAATATCGCGTTGTACCTGAAGGGCCTTTACTACGACATAAGTCATTTCCATTGTACGCCTTTTCTCTCATCTCCAACCGTAGTCAACAAACCGATTGACCCGACGGGGTGGATGGCCCGCCTCGTAAACCCAAACAGAGGGTAGATAACGGAATGATGTCTTCATCTTTCAACCTCATGGCTTTAAAGGCGGAATAGTAGAGGATATTAACGGCGCTTAATCGCCGACACAAACTCTTTTTATGCGACCTCGACTTATCACCCCTCGATCACCAACCCCCGCTATGACTATGGGAACTCGGAATATCATCTTTTGGCCCGTATCCCACTTCCGTAGTAAATCTCAGCTTCTTCGATTCTCTAGCTGAAGAATGTCGACTCGATCGAGATCTATCTGATTCATGCTCTGCAACAATCGTGTTTACGTCATACCCGGCGCGATTATCACGGTGGGGGTCTCGATTCTGATCCTCTCGATGGTCATCACGGCGGTTATCTCGGTATACCGGCTCACCCGACTGTCTCGGACGATTTCGATTGTCACGACGCTGGGATCGATCCTTCTTTCCATTATAAGTCTTCCTCTTGTACTCTCGACGGCCTTTTGGCTCGCCCTTTCTCGACCATCAATCACCTCATCCAATCGACCTCTCTTGAATGCGGCGTCCGATATCCCTCTTCGGTCGAAAACATTCCTCCGTGTCGTGCCCCACGCCTCTCGTGATAGTCGCAATACTTATGAGTGTTCTTCCTTTTCTCCGGGTCCTTGGACATCGGCTTGGCAGTTCGGGGCAATATTTTTCTTGATCATAATTGCCAACACCTCTCCCGAGACCGATTGAGGGTATAAAATCTTGATCTTCGATTCCCTTTCTTTCCAAGCCGATCCGATATTGGTCAGTCGTCGGTCGATCGAACACGTTGGTCTTGCTTTCTTCGTTCCGACCCTAGTGACCGCTTGGTCCGGCCGAGTCGTTCACGAATTGAGGCCAAGTGAAATGGTGTGCAAGCGCGACCGCCTCTTCACCTTGGCAAAACTTATGGACTATGTTCACACATTCGTCCATGTCATTTGGCATCTTCTTAGACAACTTGTCATACATTTCATATTCCGCAAACCTCCAACGAAGCATTAACTTGCGGTGCATCACCGCATTATGCACTTTCATGGCCTCGAGATTAAAACGCCTCATAAAATCGATAGTGGTTTCTCCTTTCTCCTCGCTTGATGTTCATAAGGTGGGTAGCACTAAGGTGGAACTTCTTGTTCCCGATAAAAGCGTCTCTAAACTTCGTCCCAATCGTAAAAAGCTTGAAATCGACCCGGTCGTAGCTTATGAAACCATTCACGGGCTCGACTGTGAGTAACGTGTCGTCAAGCTCGACACTTCATGGCGTCGTTGGCGTTTCTCAATCTCATCAAAGATATGTATCGATATAGATGATCCTCTGGTCCATGTACCGTCCATGGGGTTCCATCTTGGGTGGTTTGAACGACTCGGCATCGTGTATATCTCTATCTCGGGACTAAATGGTGATTCGAGCCATTCGCGGACCGGTTCCTCGCTTCTACGATGCGATTGAACTCGTTTGAATGCTCTCTCGACTAAATGGCGATGCTTTTCTTGTTCAGACGTTTGTGGGCGTTCGTCCACGCCGATTTCAATCGCGCTTTCCTCACATTCTTCTTGAGGTTCGATCGCCTCTTCCCCTAGCATTATCGACTTCTTTATGACCCGGTAGGCCCAAAAGGTGCTCTTCGAGGGATTACAGATTCTTTACCTATGAAGGCCGACGCTACCACCTCTTTTCGTATCTTCATCTAAAGACGCTAGGTGATCTGCCATATCTTGTAGCCGGGGAGGAAGGCGAGGTCCAGGTGGATCTGCAATCTGCGGTCTAGATCCAGTGAGGACTTCTTGAATCGAGATGGAACCCTCGCCGGATCTATCTCCGTGTGCTCTTCGATCCGCATGTTCTACTGTTCGTCGGTTTCTTCCTTTACTTGTGGTGCCATGCGACTTCTTTACCAACTCACCGGTAGAAGGCCCTCCTTCTAGCGCCAAATGATGATGCTAAATGAAGCACCACCGAATAACAGGCCACGTGTAATCTGGGGTGAGTCAGAATGTGATCGAATGGTCAGTAACTTGGTAGAAAGTAACGTTTTTGAGTGTTTTATGGTGAGTCCAAGAATGTATCTTGGATTGCCTACGATCTCTGCGTTATGTCCCGGAATCAGCGCTTACGTAGTTCCCGGAATGATATATTTATAAGCACATGTCCTTCCTCCGCCTGCTAGATTTAGGCGGTTTGGTATATGGACACAAATACTTTAAATGGCGCTGCCTCCTCCGCCAAGAATCTGCTGGACGTGGGCCCGAAAACCGGGCCGAGGTCAATGGTATCAAGTCGATAGACACCGACGTGGGCGTCGAACTCGAATACTTGCGAGAATCTCTCACGGGTCGTGGAATTTACTTGATGCGTCTCGTGATCGATCCGATGTGGATGGCCAAGACGGACTTTTCCACATGCCAGGTGGACCAATTAAATAATTCCACGTGGAGGAGTAAATCCCCGTATCATCACCATCGAAGGAAAAGGAAATAACAAGAATATTATAGACAACTTTTTCGGCTATTTTTCATTGTTTATCTATTCAATTCTCTGCAGAAAGAAGAGTCACTAGACAACTTCTCTTTTGTTTGTATTTTTTTAACCATTACAACATCATATCACACACAATTTATCCTTACATTCCTTTTATATTTATCCCTCACTCATCTTTCTCCACATCACCGAAACATCAACAATCAAAAGGCTTCTCTCAATATCATCATTAGGGCTGCTCTAACACCATAAATTCTGTCGAGTACCCTGTTGCCTTGTATCACACGGCAACTTGTAAAATTAACCATTAAGGACACGGGTTACACGCGTGACACGTCCATTCACATTCACCTCCCACTCTCCAGTTTCCCACTCTTTTCAGTTAAAATTCGGAAAAGTCGAAGCAATCGGTAACGACATCAAAGCGAATAAGTCTTTTCCTATTATTCTACGCCTCCTCCATCTACCCCTCCACCCACCCAACAATTACGCCTTTTTTTTATTTTTATTTTTAAAATTACAATAAATATTGACAAATTAATTTTTTTCTTCATAGGCTGCGACCGCAATTAAGATCAAGCAACTGTTCGCATGTTTTATGTATTTTGTGCATTCGTTTGCTTTGTTTGCCAAATTTAACGACGGACGGACGGTGTTCAGGCGGAATTTGGGAATTTAGGGTTTTATTTGTGAATTTTGATTGATTTTAGAGATGTTGATGGCGGACGATGGATCGAATCTTTGCTCATCAGAGATGTTCGCAGTGGAGGACATGGACAACGAAAATCTATGTATCGATTTAGGTGAACTCTTCCATATGCTGGATGAAAGTCCAGAATCTGAGCAGGTGAAGTTTTTAATTCCGTTCACTATGGGTTAATATCTGATGTTGATAAGTTTGTGTGATTATGCAAATTTGGAAGGTCCTATGCTATTTGGGGGATGCTGTGTTATTCAATTCATGGTTAGTTTGGATTGATACCTTCGTAGATAAGCATATCTCGTAAGCTAATTTGGAAAAGGGAATTTGGTGGCCTATGTCTCCTCTTCTGCTTTATCTTGTATGGTCCCTTTGCTAGGGCAGAAGAGGAGCGATGGGGTTTTGTGTGGATCAAGACTTTGTTGTACTGAGCCTTTAAGATTTTTGTTGTACTTAATATTAAGATGTTCTAGTAGATATTCTGAATGTTCTGTAAATTATGAAGTTTTGATGCCAGGTCTTAGCTTCTTTAAGCGCATTACTGTAATTGGTCATTTTTCTTAATCTGGTAAATTTGTTTATATTTTCAGAGATCTCCTGAGGAGCAACCAATAAACGGCGTCATACAAGGTAATAGCCAATATAAATGATTGCAGTGTTTTTTATTTGGAAGTGTCGTCTTACTTTTCAGAATGAGCTCCAACAATATTGTTGTCAGTTGTGGATTGCAATCAATCATAGTGTTGAACTTTTGTAAGCAAGGGGTATGATTTTCTTCCATTCCTTTTGAATAGGATCATCGAATTTGGGTGGAACATTTTTACCTGGCTGTGATGCATCTAGTTCTGCTGCAATTTCTCCTTCATTAAACTTAGACACTTCAGTTTTTTCACAGGGCTGTTTTGGCCCTGTGGGAATGTCAAATGGCTTTTGCGTCTCGGCTGGGATGCTAAATGGATTTTGTGACCGTGCTGGGATGTCAAATACTATTGGTGACCATTTTGCAAATCTGAATAGTGTAAAATTAGAGAATTCACAGAAATCGGACTCTCAGTACATAGTTTCTGTGGGAGCCTTGGTGAATGGACCTCTGTCCAGGATCCCTGCCACTTCTATTTGGGTAATGAGACTATCTCATGCCATGATTCGTTTACTGGTGGTGCACTTGATTGCAAAGGAACTGAAAATGGGAAGCGTCATTGTAATGAGACATTCAGTTTTGCAACAGGGGACTTCGATGGCTCTACTGCAAAAACAGGTATGTGTAGTTTTGTTTTCACAAATGTTAAACCCGAATCTCATTCTAATTTTGTTGGCGGAGATTATTTTACTTAAAGGTATACCAATAATGATCTTAAGATATATGAGGTAATCGATGGTACTGTCCTAATTTCTGCTTGTTTCTGTTAGTCATGTCTTGATGATTTTTTTTCCTTCAAAAAAACGTGAATACATGTATTTGCATGAATGTGTAACTCATTTGAATCTTTATAGAAATAATTCTTGCTGTGCGGTTATACAACCATGATGTTGCTAATTATGAAGAAGACACGTGCAAATAACCTTGATGAAATTTGTGTATTTTTTTTCTTGAATCATGATGCAACCTAGTTATTACAAAGTTTAAAACTAGCCCCCTGACTGACATATTGACCTAGTATAAATGGTGTGGCCAAGCAAGGTGAAACAAAGGCATAAAAGGAGTCAGGATGAACCAAATGCCCCTAAAGGCGTGACCAACACGTGTCACAATTAGGGTTGCGATGTTGGTAGGGATATTTGAACACTCTCTTTTGTTCTGGTACCATATCGAATTACCACTTCACTTAAAAGCCTAATATGAGAATGAGGTGGGTAGTTAAGATAGTTAGACTGCAACACCTTTTATGTGCAACAATATTGTAGGGTCGACACTTCCTTTTATGTGCAACAATATTGTAGGGTCGACGCTTCCTTTTATGTGCAACAATATTGTAGGGTCGACTCTTTGTGTCATTACTGTGTAATTAGATGTTTCTTAGATGCTGTTTTATACGCCTGAAAAAATTCCCTGTTTCTTTGTCGGGACACGATGGTGTGATAGTTTTGACTCCATGACTTATCATTTTGCATCCTTTGTAGATGGCCTGAAACAACAATTTCTGAGAGAAAATGCCTTTAATGCCTCAGGAGTTGCAGACCTCACTGGAATTTCTGCCATGGAACCAAATTTTACTTTGCCTAATGACACAAGTAGTATGCATAGCTCTGTTCTTCCCCCTTCTGGACAGTTCACAGGGGCCAGTTTGGCCTTTAAAGCGGCTTATGATTCTGATAGTAACATGGCCAATTTGAGCAATGAAGAATTTATGGTTTCAAACAAGGAGCCAAGAATTGCATGTGGTGTAGATTCATATCACTCGGATCATCGGTTTTTCAATTTAGTGCAGAATCAAGATGTTTTTGCTGAAGAGGAAAAATGTGTGGTCCATGAATCTGAGAGGCCTCATGTAGGTCCTCGTAATTATGGTGGTTCTCTTTGGGAATGTCAATTTTGGCTTCTTCTGAATGCCTTCAGAAAGAACAGAATGTGGGATCGTCTTGTCTGTTGTCATCAAACATAACTAAGGAACAAGTCAGTAACATAGCATTAGAAAGATGTCGGAAAGCTAATAAAATTCCAAATAAGATTCCCAATTCTGTTAGGACAGATGTATCTAGCAGGTGTTCAAATATCAGCAGCCAAAAGATTGAGAAGAATCCATCTGCGCTCAGATATGATTGCAATGACGATGATGATGCTGATCTTTGTATTCTGGAGGACATTAGTGCTCCGGCACGCCCTCCTGTTCCTTTGACTAGTTGCAAGCCACATGTTACCTCACAACGGACATTAATTTGTGATTCTTTTGATTCCACAATTGTGGGACCAATGAGCATAAATCCCAAGTCGAAAGAAGAACGTTCCATCTTTAAAGCTGCATTGCAGGTGATTTAGGGTGTTCTTTTTTAATTTGTGTAGTTTGGTGATTGAGGTGCTCTTAATTGTTTGTCTATTTATGATTCTTTATTAGTTTTTGATAACTTAGCTGTTGTGTTTGTTTTGAATTCGACCATATTTGACTTATGGTATTGGCTGCTAGTTCACGATAGGTGTGTGTTTTAGGATATAGGTTGGTTCTTTGTTTTTTGGTTTTCCTTTCTCTTTTTTTTGTTGAAACATTTAGAACGGCTGTAAGCTATAAGCTCTTCAAATGTCTTTTTATAATAAATATTGATGTAAAATGTTGTTTTGGCTCACAAATATTTTATGCTTATTTTATTAAGCTGTTTAGAATAGCCTACTTTTAGTTTGCTTTTTCGATAGCATATAACATGCTACCTCCGTCCCTCAAAAAGTGCAACTTTTTTGAAGACAAAATTGTCCCAAGTGTCATTTTAGAAAACTTAATCATCATTTATTACTATTTTTTCACCTAATAATTAGTCATATTCTTTTCACCTTTCAAAACAAAGCATTGAATAAAGGGCATATATGTACATATAATAGCAAAAGACAACACTTTTATTGTGTTTCTTAATATGTGTGAAAAACAAAACAGTGACACTTTTTAAGGGATGGAGGCAGTATTAAAGATGATTGAAGGAGCTCAGTGGCCCTTTTCTCTGACCAAGAGCTTAGTGGGCAGTCATGTCCTAATGCCATGTGCTTAAACTATTCGTATTTAACATCGGTCTTTCTAACATCTTCTGTATTGGGCTTTAGGCGCTTTCAAGCACCCCTGAATGTTTGTTTGACTATTTGATGATATTACAAGCTTAAAGTGAAGTGTTGAGTTCATGAATTACTAATCTGAGTCGCCTTGAGTTTATATAACTAAGATGTGGAACAAAGCAGGTAACTCTCTAGTATACATGGAATCTTGAAAAAATTGATTGTGTTGTACGACTTGATTATTTCAATAGAGATTTTTAAATAAGTTGTCTCTAGTAGCTCAAAGGAAAATGCAGCGTTAGAAGCCATTGTTCTGCTTGGCTTATCTTTCTTTTAGCCAACTCATTAAAGGACTCAAGTAGAAACCTTTGGGAACTAGTAGTCAGTACTCCTACTGACCTAGCCTCCTTCATTTCTCAAGCTTGGTGTAAGTGTTATGTTGGACGTAATTTTTCATCTGCGAGGGCAAACGTTTTTGGACACATTATGATAGCATGTATGCCTTTCAGCATGGAATATAGGGGTAGTACACATTCCCTTTTAGTTACATGAGTATCCTGTCTGTCACTTGCAAAAATTTCAGATTGCCCCCTGCTACTTTCTCAACCTTATTACATAACATGATTTGGCAATGATTGTCACATTTATTCATACTGGTTGCGAGAAGTTGGTACTGAGAAAATCTTGTCTTCACTTGGTTAGTTGGCAAGACTATTTTCTTTTATTACTATGGTTTACAAGCTTAGGAAAAAGTTGAGAAATATCTTTTTACATTGGTTTAAATATTTGCTTGTGTGATTTTCTTTTGGGCTGGGTGTGTGGGAATACTGGTTTACTGGACTAACCGTCTTCTATTAATATATAGTTATTTATTCTTTTCTTCAGCAAAAGTTAGTGGAATATTTCATTCTACCTTTTTTCAGTTTTAGAGTGCATGATATCCTTGCTGGGTTTCATGCTTGTCAAAATTTCCTCACATAACAAACCTGGGGGTATGTGATGCAACTTGGTTTTTCTGTGTATTCTGCCTTTTCTTTTCGAGAAACTAGCATTCTGCAATATGTAATGTAGGATTGTGCAGATTGTCACTGTCCAAAAACCAAGGAGCAGCAACTTGCTTTATGAGATCACTGAAGATGTAGCTTAATTTGCTTGTTTATTTAGGCAATGTTCATAATCAGCTGTGGTGTTTTATTCTTTTTTTTTCCCTGCTGATGGGACTTGACTGGAAGTTGTCGTGTTTCAGGATCTTTGCCAACCCAGATCTGAAGATGTTCCCCCGGATGGTGTTTTATCAGTTCCTCTACTGAGACACCAGGTTGTGAACTGTTCAGTTTCCTTATTTTACTTGCGCCTGCTTATATGGTATAATCAACAGGTTCCTCCCCTTGTGTTTCTTATTTGGCCTTATAGTTTCTGTGGTGAGGAAAGGATGCACTTTTGCAAGTCAATATGTTCAAATTCTGCATTTGATGTTAACCAATAGAAGTTGAAGTGATTTGAGAAAAAAAAAAAAAAAGGATTCCTTCTCTGAAGAAATGATATGATCCACTGATGTATGATGTGTTTTCTTGGGGGATTCATTGTTTCTCCTTCCAATAATCCTTGGATGATGCATTTCAGTTGGCTTGTAAACTCAGAACTTCAGTGAAATGGGGTACTAGCTTTCAAGAAGCAGCAGTTGATTTTTTTCTAATACATGTGACTGCAGTTTTACCTAGGAAAGCCATATAAATTGAATTTTCTAAGTCTATAGCTTGTTGGTAGACCTCTTATTGTGTATGCTGTAAATGGGTTACTGGATCCCCTGGATATGGCCTAGTGGTGAGGAGCGGGGTGTTATAATGACAGCCGGACCCTAAGCTGGAGGTCAGCGGTTCGATTCCCGTAAAAGGGGTTGATTTCCGATTGATAACACCCTTCAGTGATGGGGAACCAGCAAGCCCCTGACTCTAAGCTCTAGGTTACCTGATTAACCTCTCCCCACATTCCTGTGGGATCGGGGTGGGGGGCCCTCACGGTTAGGGTTTAACCGTTTTTGTAAATGGGTTACTGGCTTTCAGGAAGCAACAGTTGATTTTTTTTTCTAATACACGTGACTGCAGTTTTACCTAGGAAAGCCCTGTAAATTGAATTTTCTAAGTCTATAGCTTGTTGGTAGACCTCTTATTGTGTTTGCTGTAAATTGAATTTTCTAAGGCTATAGCTTGGTGGTGGACCTGTTATTGTGTTTGTTTCATTCACTCTTTTTGCATGTCTCCTGTTTCAGCCCCCCCTCCCATTTTTTCCTTGTTTTACCTTTGTCAGACATTTTAGGTACTCTTTTGATCATCATGAAGAATGTTTTGTTTTCAATTTATTTGTCTCTTTTCATTTCTACTATAGACGCCATTGCTTTGGTCACGAAGGCCAACTGACACTAGTTTAGTTGCTTTCAGCGAATTGCATTGTCATGGATGGTTAAAAAAGAGAATGACATTTCACGCTGTTCAGGTGGCATTCTGGCTGATGATCAGGTTTGCTATTTTTTTAGAACTTTTTTTTTGGGTGGGGTGGGTGGGTGAAGAATTTGTTTTTCCTTTTCCAACTTTGTTTTTTCTGTTGGATGACATTCTTGTTTTCTGTCTTGATAACTTTGTTTAGGGACTTGGAAAAACAATATCAACAATTGCTCTTATATTAAAGGAAAAAGCCCCAACCTCTGTACAATCTATCACATCGATTGAGCCAGAGACATTCAATTTGGATGAGGATGATTGTTTCTCTAACATTGAAAAACTTGATATAGAAGCTGACTGTGGCAAAGAAGATGGAAGTAGCCACAGGTGTAGTAGTCCTTTTCAAGCAAAACGTAAACCTGCTGCTGGAACACTTGTCGTATGTCCGACAAGTGTCCTTCGCCAATGGTCTGATGAACTCCAAAACAAGGTTACGAGTGAAGCTGGCTTGTCTGTTCTGGTATATCATGGAGCTAATCGAACCAAAGATCCCTTTGAATTGTCAAAGTTTGATGTTGTCCTTACAACATACTCGATAGTAAGCATGGAGGTTCCAAAGCAGCCAATGGTTGATGAAGATGATGATGACACAAAGGGTGACTCTGATTCTCCTATGAAATTTTCCTGCTCTAAGAAAAGAAAATATCCACCAAGCAGTTCAAAAAAATCATTGAAGCGTCAGAAGGCCCTGGAGGAGAAACTGGCCGAGTCTCTTTCTCGCCCCCTTGCTAGTGTTAGATGGTTTAGAGTTGTCCTAGATGAGGCTCAAAGCATTAAGAATCATCGAACACAAGTAGCTAGGGCATGTTGGGGCCTTCGTGCTAAACGTAGATGGTGCTTGTCAGGGACACCTATCCAGAATGCTGTTGACGACCTTTATAGTTACTTTAGATTTCTTAGGTATGACCCGTATTCTAAGTACCAATCATTTTGCTCTGCACTTAAGGGTCCCATTCATAGAAGTCCAGCAAGTGGCTATAAAAAGCTGCAAGCTGTGCTCAAAACCATTATGTTACGCCGTACAAAAGGTATGAAATATGTTTCTTATTTATACTGAAAACTTATTCCGTGTGTGTGTGGTTACCAAATGCCTTCTGCCTTTTTAACTTTGTTATCTGTGTCAGTAGGAGAGAAACTTGTGCTGTTGTTGATACCTGTATTCTTATATTTTGTGATCCAGGAGGAAGAATGAATGCTAAGAATCAGCCTGGTGCTAGTGTCTTATTCTGTTGTCAGTGTCAATTTAGAAGTTTTATGATCATGCTGTGTTTACCTAGGGTTGGGTGGATTTAGGAGAGGGGAAGAGAATAGACTCTAGAATTTCGAGGTCGGTTATATTGGTAGTTGATTAATGTTTCTTTTGTGTATTGCACTCTGTATTTTTACTGATTTGCTACAACTGGAGAACGTTGCCAAGCCCGGCTAAAGGATGGGTAGCGTAGCATAAAACCTTGTCACTACCCATGATTATGGACATGTTAAAACAGAAGCTCTTGTTCTGTTAGATTGTCTTAGTTATGTATAACTCATTTCTTTTGGTACTAATGTCTGGTTTAGGTACCCTTCTTGATGGAGAGCCTATTATTTGTCTGCCGCCGAAAGTCATTGATCTGAAACAGGTGGATTTTACGGAGGAGGAGAGAGAATTTTATAGCAGGCTCGAGGCTGATTCACGCGCACAGTTTGCAGTATGTTTTGGATAGACTGAGTTTTATTTTTTAGTTTATTTATTTATTTTTGGGTGAATAAGTACATGCTCATTTACAAGAGAAAAAGAAAATTAGCCGACATTAGTTGGTGGCTGTAATCCTTCAATTTTAAATTATCAGGTTGCTCTTTTTCAGGAATATGAAGCAGCTGGTACTGTGAAACAAAACTATGTGAACATATTATTGATGCTTTTGCGACTCCGGCAAGCCTGTGACCACCCTCTCCTTGTTAGGAGCTCATGTTCCAATTCAATCCACAGATCTTCTATTGAGGTGGCCAAGAAACTTTCCCAGGAGAAACAAATAAATCTTTTGAACTCTCTGGAAGATTCCTTAGCAATTTGTGGCATATGCAGTGTATGTTTGTAACTGCCTGTTCATTTGGTCTTGTGGATTCCTGCTTCAGTTCTTTTTTCTTCTCTTTGCTGATTATTGTTGAAAGTTGGAGTCTGTTGTGGTTATGTCTTTATGTTTGTTATTTTATTTCTTCTATGATAAATGGTCTTTGTTAGGCCCAAGTAATTAGGGTGGCGGCTGATTAGGTTTAGCCTTAGTCAGCTTATTCATTTCAGGAGTTTGTTTGTTGGAGACTAGTTTTTCTTAAGAATTCGAACAGGAAATGATTTAGTCAATAGAAAACTCTTAAGAACTTATAAATACATTAGGAATACTTATAGGAGTGATGCCCAACAGCTAACAGGATGAACTGTCAACTCCAACTAATTGTTAGTGTTTGGTTGAGATAACCAAAACGGAATAGAAAAATGCATCTTTTATTGATTTATTCTATATTTACAAGAGGCCTGAGTAGCAGCTATATATAGGACAAAACGATAAAAGTCATAAACGTAGCAAATTCCTCACATTCAGGAATCCCACCTAACCCTGCCGCCATCCGCATTTTCCAAAACCCACACACACACACACTAATCACCAAAATAACCAAAACTATTGACACTATCACTTGACACTGCCACTTCACTAATCTCAACATAAGCTAATTAACATAAACCATCTATCCTTCAACAGTACACCTTAAATCTTCATAAAGAATATGGTTTACTGGGATGTAAGCCCTTGGAAACGCCTGTTGACTGCTCCATAAGATTTAGAAAACAGTGAAGACGCAAATTAGGAAGAATATCACAGTCTAGTTGGTAAATTAATGTACTTATCTCAAACTAAACAAGATATTTTTTTTCGCTGTTAGCCCAGTTAGTCAATTTATGCATAAACGTGTGAAAGTTCATTTAGCTGTTGTTTCAGAATCTCGAGGTAGGTAAAAGGCAACACTGGTTGTAGAATCTTGTTTAAAAGGTGAGCTACAACTGTTGAAGGGTAAGTTGATGCTGATTGGGCATGTTTTATCATGGATAGAATATCCACCTCAGGATGATGCATATATGTTGGAGGGAATATTGTTTCATGGAGAAGCAAAAAAGAAACAGTAGTTGCAAGAAGTAGTGCTTAAGCTGAATATAGAGCTACTACCCAAGGAATATGTGAACTCTTGTGGGTGAGACGGGTTCTAAAAGAACTAAACCTGACATTCAAGGTCCTCTGAGACCTTACAGAGATGGTAAATCTGCTATCAACAGTGCCAATAATCCAGTCCAACATGATAGGACAAAGCACATTGAAATTGATACACACTTTATTAAGGATAAACTGGAAGACAGTGTTTGCGTAATCTATGTCCCAACTAAGATGCAAACAACATATTTGTTCACCAAAAAGGTTGCAAGAATTCCTTTTCAGATGTGTAGAACTAAGTTTGGTCTGTTTATTATCCAGCTGTCTTAGCTGTTGTAAATTGTAATCTGTATATTGACCTTAATGGTCTGTTTTCAGTAATGAGAAACACACTCTTTTTCTCTCAGATCATTCTTTCTTTCTAGTATTTACACTATGATAATTCTTGCATGAATGTTTTTTACCATCTGCTGCGAGTTGCTAGTATGATTGCTGATTTAAGCTGAAAAGAACAATTTAATATGGATTTCTGTTTATTGCGGTGGAATAGTTTCTGGGGCAGTTATCCTCATTCCTCCTAACAACTTTTCTGTATACTTTATTTGTTTATTTCTTCTTTCTTTTTTGATTGCATGTTTATTGCAATCAACCCCAGCATGGAAATCTGTTTTCCAGATGAGACATGCCATGGTTTTACTGAATGGACTGCTTCCCCATTCCCTTCTTAGCTCGCCTATTTGTAAAGTATTCATACTGTTGCAGGGATCTGTTTTCCCCTTGTGTTAGAAGGTTTGTCTTATTGGCATTTATGGTTTTTAGGATCCACCTGAAGAAGCTGTTGTAACGAGTTGTGGACATGTGTTTTGCAATCACTGTGTCTGTGATCATGTAACTGGTGAGGACACACATTGCCCTGCTCCAAAGTGCCAAGCTACTCTGCGTACGTCTCATATATTTTCCTCAGCAACATTAAGAAGTTGTCTATCAGATCAGTCCTGTGCCGAAAATACTTTTGATTGGTCCCACTCCAAACCCTCTGAGGAACATGAGCCACCTTGCCCTTCTGGTGAAACTTATGAATCTTCAAAATCAAAGCTGCCCTTCAGGTCTTGAAGTCTCTGATTAAACAGCCTAACTGCACAGGATTCCTGAAATCAGTTGAAGCAAAAGCATCCGATACTGATAACAAAGTCAATCCGCTGTCAATTGAATCACATGATTTTAAGCAAGGCTGTGAAAAAACAGAGGCATGTGAAGTTTCTGGTGAATCGGCTTCAAAGGTGGGTGAAAAAGCACTGGTTTTCTCTCAGTGGACAAGAATGCTAGATTTGCTTGAAGCTTGTTTGAAGAAGTCCTCCATTCAGTACAGGAGGCTTGATGGGACAATGTCTGTTGCTGCACGAGATAAAGCTGTGAAAGATTTTAATTCTTTACCAGAGGTTGGTTTGGTCGAGGATATGAGTGGTTTTGATTAATGTATTTTTTTTTTTTTTTCCTTTTCGTAAAAATTGAAGTAAACTATTTTGTCCAGGTCACTGTTCTAATCATGTCCCTGAAAGCGGCAAGTCTTGGACTCAACTTGGTTGCAGCTTCTCATGTGCTGCTCCTTGACCTGTGGTGGAATCCGACAACAGAAGATCAAGCAATTGACCGTGCTCATAGGATAGGTCAAACACGCCCTGTTACAGTTTTGCGGCTTACTGTAAAGAACACAGTAGAAGATCGCATCTTGGCACTTCAGGTAATGGGCTATATATTCATCTTCTTGGTAGTTAGATGTTGCCAATGTTAAATTGCTTTAGTAAATAGTGGTTTGTCACTGATAACTACGCAGTAAAAGGGTATTAAATATTTTATCTTCTTCTTATTCCCAGCAGTAGTAGATTGGTAATCTTTTTACCCATTTTCTTACATGTGATCTGCTACAATGTGATTTCTGAAATATTTCCTAATACCAAAAAAACACTTGATTTTCCAGCAAAAGAAAAGAAAGATGGTTGCTTCTGCATTTGGTGAGGATGAGAAGGGCTGCAGTCAGACACGGCTTACAGAAGAGGATTTACAGTATCTGTTTGCTGATCGATGCTAACAAGGCGTCTCACTGCACACAGTTTGGTTTGGTTGGATTAGTTTAATTTCGTTCAATGGAGCTTTCAGTTACAACATCCGTAGTAGGGGCCTTTACGGTTGACAAGAAACAGATTCAGACGACAAATCATTTTATTATTAAAGCAGACTCCCATTGTTTGAGGACTTGGCTTGCTATTCTTTACAGTATATAGGAGAGGAGGAATTGGGGAATTCATAGTTAGGTGATTTTTGGGTTTCCAGGTGATATCTGTAAATGATAGGGTCATTGTTAATTAGATTTGAGTATTTGGTCATTGTTCATTAGATTTCTGGGTTCACATCCTCTCCTCTTCTCTTCTCTAGGCGGGATATTAGGCATGAATTTTTTCCCTTTCTTTACCTACAGGTACAAGACACTTATATCGCTCTATGTTCACAGAGCGGTTAAGCCATTGATAATGAAGTTCATATAAATTAATTAGCTTTAATCATGATCAACGATTTGTTAATAACCATTGATCAATGAATGAAATTGATATAAATTACTTGGTCATTATATGAATTGTTGACACGAATAATGCCGACTTCCACAAAGATGAGAGAATATATCATTTGATTATCTTGAAAATAATAGTTGTAAACTAGTGAAAAATGATTAAATTGTCGATAAAGTAAATTTAAGATTGAAAAAAAATTGTTATTAGGTAATATCATCATTTTTTTAGGGGAAGGTAGGACCATTTAATAATACCTTAAAACACGGGGATCGTTGCGTCAATTGACAATGTGTGTCATCTTTAGATTCATGATTGTTTTACGTGAAAGGTTAATCAAATATGTATTTAGGCTGAAGCAAACAAAAAATGTATTTAGGCTTAATTTATGAATGATGGACATTACAACATTTTACCATTATATACTTGTAGATCATTCAAACTTATATCATTCAACGGGACAAACATGATCAATTGGTTGTAACGGGAAACGAAATTCCTTTTCCTTCTACAAACTTCTACTCAAGATTCTACCTTTCTCTTTCTTTCTTTAGAACATGCAAGAGTTGAAGGTGAAAAGGTAAATTGATGGAGTGTTTTGGCGGGGGAAAATGGAGAAGTGAAGTGTATGAATGATGGATATGTTGCTTAAGTGTTTGGTGTAGTTGAGTGGATGGTGTAGAGATTAAATGGAGTGTTGTGTTGTGTATATGTTGGTATATGATTATGGCATGAAGTTGATGGTGTAGTTGGAAGGGTGGTGTTGTGGCAAGATGATATGAAATGTGGTTGAAATGGCGAGGTATGATGTATTATGATGATGATGGTGTGTTATGATAAAAACCCAATGTGTTATATTAATCCAAAATGCTATAATCCTTTAATATAACACTTAAACTTTATTTAAAAGATCGAGAAATGTTGGTCCGCAATAGAAGGCTTGTGAGAGTTCGGAAGGGGGGGGTGAATGAACTCTCTTCGATTTTCGGAGTTTCTTACTTGGAGAACAATATAGTCAGTAAGAACAGACTGGCAAGTAGCTCATCTGGTTTTACTGGTCTGGGTATTGTCAGAAAGTAAGTGCGGCGGAATAATGATGTGTTTCAAATTAAGCCTTGAGCTTGGTTTTCAGTGTTGAGTAGTATGATCTTGATTATGCAAGTACTGTAAGTAAAGTGCTGAAAGTAAAGAACACAAGAAATGTTATCGATCTTCAGAATGGCGTAATCTCCTACGTGACCGCTTCTCCCATGACTCAGGAGGTATCACTGCTGTACTCTAGACTAATACAATAGGTAAGTTTCCTTGACACCCCGCAGATGCCTCACACCCCGCAGATGCTTCACACCCTAAGTAGCCAATCCTTGACACCCCGCAAATGCCGCACACCCCGCAGATGCTTCAATGGTATACTTGCATGCAGATCGTCTGAAGAACTGCCTTTTTACAACAGCTCGTCTGTCTTCTTCGCTGTTCTTTCACACCCCGCAGATTCTTCAACAAGTTCGCCGTTTCCTTGAGAACTTGGTGGATAAAATTGAGTTGGTGCTGTATCAAATTAATGATACAATGATGAGAGATTTATTCTAAATCTGACTTTGAAGGATTGATTGCAGCTCTCTTGATCAAGTAGATCCTGGATGATTTCCGTTTGAGCTCTTTTGTTGATCTGCTTGATTTCTGGATTTATATTTGTAAGCTTCTGAGATGAAGATCTTGTTGAGAGATAACTTGCTTGATTTTTCGATACTTGGCTTTTTCCTTTTCGAGTTACTTAACTCTCTCTTCACTTTCTTCTCAACACCTCTACTTTCTTGGTTGTTCTTCTTCATCCTTATATAGTCTTTATAGGAGAGGTGTGCCGTTGGAAGACTGTGTGGCTCTGATTGATTTGCTGAGTTGTCCCTTGATATTTTGAAAATAGTTTCATTTAGATTTTCAACCATTGAAGCCTTTGTACTTGATGCTTCTAGAGGATAACTTTATACCATCAAATGCTATTTCTCCACCTGTATGATTTTGAAGCCGCTAGATCAAGTGTTGATATGATGGATGGCTACATGCCCTTTAATTTATCACTTCATTTGTCTCACTTGAGAGCATTTGGTAGTCTATGATCGGATCATTTACTCGTTTGGATGCTTAGCTCGTCTAGTCTTCAATACTTTTACTTGTCTGCTCTTTGCTTTACTTTCTGGTTTGTTTTGCCTCTACTGATTCTGTCTTGATAGATGATTGTACAAGAGTCTGGTCTTCTAGTCGTCTGGATTTCTTGTCTTCAAGTCTTCAAGCCTAGACAATGAATACATAGGCAAAGTCTGACTAATCCTATACAATTCGCAAGTCAGACTACTAAGCAAACTTATACTTGGTTTCTAAACCAACTATTTTGGTATCATTAACACTTCTAGTCTATGGGGACCTAACAAATTTCTCTTTTTTGATGATGCCAAAACAAAATGTAAGTGCTAGATAAATTAATTCTTGAGCACAAGTAAAGAAGTCGAAGAGATTTTTGACTTTGAGGAGAAAAGATAGATATTTTATAAATGGATAGGAGTTCGTTACAAGTCATATAAAATAATAAGCGTACAGATGGAATAAGGACATAATAAAGCAAAATAAAACATAAGTCTGGTCTTCTCTTGTGCTTCCTCCAGACTCTTATCCATCTGTCCCTTCTAAAACGTCTCATTCTTCTTCCCAGATTTCCAAAAACAAAAGTTTTCATCTTTTCCCAGATCAGATCTTCTCCTTTTCTTTCCCATCAGTAGCATCTACTGATGGATGTAGTGCCTCAAAGACAATTGTTGCTTGTCCTTACGGGCAAGTGGGAGATTGTTGGAAGTAGCGCCCGAAGGACAATTTATGTAATTGTTTTTTATAATTAATAATAATTGACAGATTTATTCTCATCTTATTATTTGCTTCGTGCTCATAAGTAATACACTACTGAAAAACCCCAAGTTGTATCAAAAGTAGCCATAGTGTGTGTCACACGTGAGGATTAAGTTTATGGAGATACACTTGAACAATGAGTCTGTGGTGAACTTAATCAAAGTATGAGGTCTATTGATTAAACCACCATTAATGTGCCCAGAACACTTTATGGTGTGACCGTCTTATCCGGACCGTCGATATTGGTTATCTAAGTGGGGCATTTATATATGATGTAGTCATATAGGACTGGACCGATTTAATCTGTGTTTCTCATATAATTCCGTGATTGAGAAATCTTATTGAATCAGAAGATGATCATATATGGATTAACCTTAATCTTAAGTGATTGTGGACTCATACTTGTTTCAAGATAGGGTTTGATGTGTTCGTTAAGGATTGTTAAGAGGCGCGGTCCGAATCACTTTCACATTGGCACTATCGGGAATGAGTAGCTGGGAATGTGTCTCACAGATACGGAATTCATTCCTTCCTGCGGGAAGTAGGAAGACAATCTCCTTATTTGTTAATCCTAGAAACTGATCGATCCCAGGAGTTCATATTGGTTATGAACTAATTGATCACTAGTGGGTTAATGGTAAATAATGATAAGATGTAATGAAGAAGGTTTACGGAAACATTCCCGCTTCATTATGGATAGTCTATGGAGGGTTAGTCTGTATGTAATGATTATATCAATGAAAGCTTATTGACTCGACACTTTGAGAATAAGTTATATCTATAAACGATAGAGTTCGATTTGATTTATGGTGGCGTAATTCCGAATTAATAAGTTGAGTAGAAATATTCTGTTCGATGAATATTTTATTCAATTTATTGTAGCTACTGGTTATAGGTCCATTGTCCCCGGGTTGGTTCCTAACACGCGAGTGAATTCTCGTATTATAGAGCATCGAGAATAAATTAAGTAGTTTGTCTATTTAATGAATATGCGATATATTATTTAATAGGTAAATAATATGTAAAATAGAAAAGACATTTTCTATTATTCCATGGCACAATAATTGGTGCCACTTGTGTAGAAAATTGTGAGAAGAAATTTTCCTTATATCACATGTGTAATTAATTATTTGTTTGTTAAACAATTAATGGATAAAATAAGAGATTAATTTTCTAATGATTATCTCATTAATGGTGATTAACTCTTATTTATGGAAAATATCTTTTTCTTTAGGAAAAAGATAATTGTCTTGTAAAAGGGATAACTCTCAGTTGCTCGGTTATTTTCCTATATAAAGAGAGTTCTTCCCAACACAATGACAGAGAAAAATCATGCACCCCATTAGAGAAAAGGGAGAAAACTAGTTTCTTGCCTTAGCTATTGGAAGAAGAAAAAAAGCTGAGTTTTGCTTGGAGCATATTCGAGGAGGTTCGAATGTGGGATCGCATCCACCAGTCGTCGCTTGGAGATACAACTCGGAAGATCACGGCTTCTCTCCGGTTGGGTAAATCTACTAACATTCTTGTAGATTATTAATTATTATGTGAATCATGTCGTGGTAAAACTCGTAAACGAATTTCGATTCGTAGCTTCCGCTGTGCATGATCGAGCGTCTCGATCGGTGCTGTGAATCGGATATGACGATCCGAAAAGGGGTGAAAAACAACCTCGGTTTACCGGGACGTTCTCCCGGGTTACCTAGAGCCGGAATTTTTCCGGATCTGGTTTTTCCTACGTTTCGGATCTAAATTCAGGTTCCTGTATATCTAGCATGTGGTAGCAGAGCCAGGTTAAAGCGACTTTGCGATCTTGATTGCATAATTAATTAATAAGGAGTGAAACTGAATAAAAATTGCATCTTTTATATGTCTTTTATATATATATGCGTGGTTGAATGTTCTTGGTTGACGAGATGGATTGGGGTTGGTATTGTTTACCCGTTAGATCTGTTGTAAACCCGTTTTTTCGGGTATAGGAGATTATGTAGATTGTTGTAATTTTAATTTTCTAGATAAAGGTTAATTCTTTATTTCGTCCATGCTGCTTCAAATAATTTCCGTTTGATGGTATATTAAATATGTCGGCAGCACAATGGTTGGGATTGCAGTTTCAGATCCGGATGTCTAGAGTTAGAATCACACTGAACTTGTTTTTTCAAGTTTTTTCCACGACCTGCAGGTTAGAGGCTATCGCATGGACCAACTCAGATGGGAGGGTTTTTGGTGAAGATCTGGAGCGGCTTATTAAAATAGAAGCATATTCTGTTTTCTTTTATTAGAAATAAGTAGATCCATTAAACAGGTTTAGGATTTTTCCAATTTATAGATTAGATATGGGAGTACCAACGATCCATCTCAGTGGTTTATTTTTCCGTATTTATTTTATTATGTGATTATTTATGTGATATAACCATGTCATACCATGTCACGCATCATGTTAATGAATTCCACTCCTAGCATATGCATTCATGTAGATAATTAATTTTTGCATTAATTAGGCATGTATGAACACGTAATTAGTTTAGATTAATTTTAGTAATTAATTAAATTAATTGAACAAACGGAATTTTATCTGGATATAAAATTCACATGATAAAAATAAAATTTACTAGGTAAATTTGGTTTTAGGATTTTAAATCCTTCGGTGATTTAATTATGTAGTGTCTACATAAAAGGGATTTTAATAATCGAAAAAATTGGGAAATCGTGAAAACTTGGACACTAAATAGACGGTATTTGGAAACGATAAGTTGGTGATTGCCTTTTATGATTTATTGTTTTTAGATTATTGGAAAAATTCTGATATCCAAAATTTTATCATGACAAGATTAGGATTTTAAAATTCTTTAGTAAATTTTAAATTGTGTAGTGCCTACACAAGATTTTTCTATCGGAATATTGGAAAATCATGAATATAGTGTCACTAGTTAGACGGTATTTGGAACCGATAAACTAGTGGGCGCTTTAAATTTTGTGATTTATTATTATTTGAATTATTGGAAAATTCGTAAGTCCTAATGTATTAGGATTATAAAATTCTTGATGAATTTTAATTGTGTAGTGTCTACACAAAGTATTTTTTTATAAATGCACAAAATTGGAAAATCATGAATATTGACACTAGTTAGACGGTATTTGGAACCGATAAACTAGTGGGAGGATTAACATGAATGTTCATGATTTATTGTTTTTCGGGTTGTAAAGAAATTCTCAAAATCCTAATGAGACTACCGATTTTCAAAATAACGAGTGGGAGCGGGGAAGGTGATAACCGACCCCACGGCCTCTACTGTTGACGTGGTGACGCCTTGTGCCGCTTTGATTTCGTCCCCCTTCGGATGGCCTTCACTGCTATCAAAATTCAAGACTTGGTCTCTGAAAGGATAGGATTTTGGGTACTGTCGGTCACCGACCTACTCTTCAAGCGCATACTCTGGTCTACCTTTAAGATCTGAAGCAGTAGGTCACACTCATAAGGATATTTTTGGAAATATCTTGGCTGAAAAAGGAAGGTAATCAACAGTTAAATGGAGATGTTTGATTCTCAATGGTTTAATTGTTGAGAGAGATTGTCTTAATTTAATCGTCACCTCTTTGACCTACCCATCGGCGGCACTGTAGGTGTGAGATTAAATCCTTGGAATGGTAGGATAAAATGCATGCATGACATCATGTTTATAATTCCTAAAATCATTATATGTTGCAGTGTATGATTTGATTTATATTTCTGTCATAATTTACTTTACAACTACAAATCATCTCATGTTGACTAGACTGCTTAAATGATTAAATTGACTGATGATGACTTCGTAAAATTGGAAAAGTAACGAAAACGTTGAATTCATTAATCGAGAATGCAATTAATTTTTGGTAGAGGATTCTCCTCTTGAGCCTTCAAACTTAAATGACATTGATGAGTATGTCACTGCTGTCACTCGTGTTGAACGAGAGACAACCAAAATTAGTTCAAAGATGACGAGAATGATTTGGTATCAATCTCACTAGACATCCCATAGTTCACGAGTAGTGTCTACTCAAATGAACTGCTAATTCACGTCCATTCCTTTATAGAAAGCCAAGAATGGGAAGGTAAATGTCTAAAAGTGTAAGTCATCAAAACTAAACAAGTTAAAGGCTAAACCGAAATATTAATAAAAGAAAATATAGGATAAGGAAAGTGGTTTCGGATCACTAACCTCTGAATCCTCAGAGACTTTCTTAACCGGGTAGCTTGACCCGGAAGCTAAGTTCTTTTGGTAAGAACGAGGTAGCTAGGCATTCATGATGAAGAGTAACCAACGGGCAGTTATTTCAGCTGAGATAGTGGGAGTGATATAAGGAAAGAAATTTCATACTTTAATTCTTGAATATCGCAGAAATTTAATTTCTATTTTCAGGTTCGTTGGAACAAATTGATTCACTTTCCCATTGATTATATAGTTGCCTTAAAGAAAATGAGTATGACATTTGTAGTACGAATCTGGGACTCAGACTTTTGTCTGATAAAGTCAGAACCACTAAGTAATGCTGAAAAGGTATATGTAACTCATCATAAACTATTAAGACAAATGGTTTCCGTATTGAGATAAACAATTCTTCTGCATCTATTAATTAGTGTATATATCCTATAAATAAGATCTGAAGACTGGCTAATGGTGATTCCTATCTCCCAGTCTATGAACACTATCACAAAGGATAAATGACTAAATAACCTTTCAATTAGGAAAGGGTAATAGACCTGAAGAAGTATCATAGCTTGTTCATATTGACATTCGGGGTCTTATGAAGGATACAAGCTAGTGGGAGATTTTGAGTGGTAGACAATTTGTCTGATAGCTGCTTGAAATGTGATGCGAGTCAACTTTGCTATAATTTTGTGTGCATTTTACCCCTTATTTGTAGCTTATTCGATGTAATTTTGGGGTAGTTAAGTGGTTTTTATAGGCACATTCACCACTAGTTAAATCACGAGACGATAAGGCGTTAACGTCCAAAATCTCTACATTTTTGGATGAACTGTGTGGGTTTTATTGGCATTTGTCACGCTGAGGTTTTCTTGTTTTTGTTTGTTGTAGGTGCGGCGTGATAGAGGGCAAGACGAGGATCACAACGGTATGAAAATCATCCAAAACGGTGTTCGTATGAGAAAATGGCGCGAGACTCAAATTCAAGCGTTCGGTAAAAAGATTATTGTCCAACTTGGTCGGGATCCCGACTTTGGTGTTGAATGGGATAAGAGGTCTCAGCACCGATTCCCGACGGGAATTTACAATTAGGTCGGCAGTTGATATATTTTAAAAGCCATCTAGGTCGAATTTTTACACACACTTTTCATACCAGAATTAATTTTTTTCACAGCAGCGTTATTTTTCTCCCCAATTAGAACAACTTATTCAAATTTTTTGCATAAATTTTCCTTTAGAACAACAATAGTTTTCTTCCGTTATTTTGCGATTGGAACACAATGAAATAACGATTCGATTGGTGAATTGCTTCAATCTCATTATTGGTAATTTTCTTTATCTTTTTCTGATGCCTATTATTTTTTGATTTACTTCGGCGATTTTATTATTAGTATGAGTAGCTAAATTTTTGATAGCTAGATTATGTGATGGAACTACGAAATTGATGCCTAAACGATGATCTAAGGATGAGTAGAGCTTAAAAATTAAATCTTTTGAGTTGTTGTGTCCTAAAATTTGATTTTAATGCTTGAATTAAACTGATCACTTGTTTCATGATTCAACACACGGACTTTATAAATGTATTTTGCGAGGGAGTGTGCGAACTAGGATTTTAGGATTGCCATGCATGAACTAGTCGAGTTTCTCACAGCCTGTTCCTTGGTAAGGTTTTTCTAGCTAAGCCGTGAACTCGGTGGATGCGGAGCTTCTCATAGTTTTAATCATATTAGGTCAATTAAATCCCATAGAGGGGACTATTGAACCGAATATGGAGTAACTAGGTTGTGGTGCCTAGGGACCAGTTTAGGAGATTGGACCCATAACACATTCATTAGAAAATATTGGTTGGCTGGTAGGTTAAGGCTCGTCCCTAGTGATTCGGTAAAGGTGTTAATAGTAGTGTTCTTCACCGTAATTTAGCTATTCCGTTATTCATAAATTTTAAAGTCATCATTTTTATTTTCTTAGCTATAGTTAATTACTTCCACCAATATTTGTGAGCCTGAACTAGATACAAAAGTTATTATGGTACTTGACCAATTCCTCGTGGGATATAACCTTGCTCGCCGTTGTAGTACAACCGACCCGGTACTCTGCCGGTTAAAGATGGTTGACTATAATTTGGCCATCAAGTTTTCTGGCGCCGTTGCCGGGGAATCGGTCGATATCATAAAGTCATTTGAGTATTTAGGATTAAGTCGATTTTATTTTACTGTTTTCGTGTTGTTTTGGTGATTGCAGTGTATGACCCAAAGTTCCAAGGAACCACTACTTCCTTTGATTTCGGAAATTGAAGCATTTGTGAGACATCAGAACAACGTGAGGAAGAAGAAGTTAGTTGAGGAATCATCTAAATCAGTTATTAAAGTAGACTCTGAATCAGAAGAAGTTGCAATGACTTCGGGAGGTGGAAATTTAACGAATTTAGCTGCTACAGATGTGGCCCAAGAAGGGTTGCAATTAGACCCAACGCTTACTCTTGAGGATCGGGAAATACAAGGCCTTAACAGAGAGCCCCCACCTAATCAGAGGGCACTTAATATGGGACCATATGGGGTCCAAAATCAGGGAGATCGGCAGAACCAAGTCCGACAACAACAGCAAGCCCCTCAAAATCAGAACAACAACCAGGGGAATATATTCGGTCAAATGCTTTTGAACAAAACTAGATGATGCAAATGATGATGCTACTGATGATCTAGAATCAACAACAGAATGTGACTCCACCCCCAGCCGCCCCTGTTTTGGCACAGAACTTTTATGCACAACCAGTGCAGCAGTAATCAAAGCAATTAGGGGAGGATTTTGAGAGACTATACGGCACCAACTATTGGTGAGGGGCATAACCCTATCCGTCTACCATATATTCTGGTGAACAACTTGGAGATTAAACATCACGTGTGGTATCTTCTGAACGACAGTGCGCAGTTTTGGGGTAAGTCGACTGAGGACCCCAATCAGTTTTTGAAACATTTCATGCAAGTTTGCCGGACAGTGAAGATGAACGGTGTATCTGAGGAAGTGATAAGAATGTTATTGTTTCCATTTACATTAAAAGAGGCCTCCAGAGCATGGTTCGAGTTACTTCCCCATGATTCCTTACACACTTGGGATCAAGTGACTTCGAAGTTTTTACTAAAGTATTGTCCCCTCTCCAGAACCTTATACATGAAGGCCGATATCGCCAATTTCGAGCAGTTAGATATGAAGAGTATGCATGAGGCATGGGATAGATTTAAAGCGATGTTGAGGAAGAGTCTACATCATGGGTTAGAGGCATGGAATCAGGTACATATTTTTTATAGTGGATGCGAGAAACTGACCAGTCAAACATTAATGCAGCATGTGGAGGTGATATGATGAGTGTGGAACTGGATGTGGCATTGGCGACTATAGAAAGAGTTGCAGAAAGCATCCGACAATGGAAAACTGGGAGAAGAATGTCAAGAAAGCCAATTGGCTCTATTGACCAAGTCGGGCCGAGCGAGGAAATTATGCAGATGCAAGTTGAGTTAGCGGATCTTATTGTTGAAATAGTATCCTAAACCCAATCGGGTTGGACCGGATCCGACCGGGTCGGATCATTTCTACTATTTCTTTATGTTTATACATATATTAAATGGCTTTTATGTTGTCATATATATGTTCTTTTTAAAGAACCAATTATGAATTGTTATATGATAACGTCCTTAGTATTAAACTGTGATAGAGAAACCATGATAGGCGATTATGGTTGATGAGATCTCTAATCACTTTAATAAGTTTGATACTTAAATGTCTCTAGGATGATGTACTATTAAACAAGGCATTGATAGTATGAACAGGCTAGCACGTATTAGATGTCTTCTGTCTTTAAGGCATGGATAGATCTCGTCTATCGAAGTGTAGAGAAACTTGACCGTGCGTGGACGTGTATTGTAGAATGCGACGTTAGGGATCGACCCACTTACACGGATAAGTGTCACACTATGTGACGGTTGTGTAATTATCCTTTGGACCGAGTCTTCATGGCATCACGGTGTGGATTGTCATGCTTTGACACTATTGAGGTTTCCTAGCCACGGGCGATCATGCGGTAGTGATTGGGTGTGATATCAAGCACGCGGAGTATACATGATTGGTCGTCCGGGAATCGCGATCCTATGATTGAGATCGAATATCCGAAATGGCCTTCTTATAAGGAATGTCTTACTCTCGTGAATCTTTGCAAAGTGGGAGTAAACGAGTTACTTCGAGAGAGCATGATATCCATATTATAAGATACGGTCGTTAATGTTTGACACTCGACGACGACCGTATGGATATTATTACAATGATAGGATTGTAAGTTACACGGTAATCGCTTTTACATGAAAGGTAGTAGTCATTGCATTTGACTCTTCCGATGATCGGGGTCACGGTGTGTTGCTAGACGCTATCCCGTGATCGTTAGGCATGAAGGGCATTTTCGTAAATTGCACTTTGTGTCTACGGCCAACATATTCGGAAGCCTATCGGGTCACACACATAAGAACATCTAGTCGGATTAAAATGTGGTTATAGTTGATAACCAAATAAGGAAAGTTTATCTCGAGACTATAAAGGTTATAGTGGTAAATTAATATGGTGGTATTTATTTATTATGAATAAATTAAATACAAGATATTAATAGTATTACGTTAATTAAAGAATATTCCGGATGCCAATTTATTGGCTAAAGGTGGCATCAATTTTGGAGTGTATAAGATACACTTGGATTGTGCAATTTAATTAATGGTGTTACCAAATATTAATATTAGATATTGATATTTATAAATATATGCATACATGCGTGTTGCACATATGATGTGCATGTGCACATTTGATTCCAAAATATATATATTTATATTGATTTATATGTGTTATATATATGTGATATATACACACGCCAGAAATTGATTTATGGTAATAAAATAAAGATAGTCAATATTAGATATTGACAATATCTTGGAAATATTCAATATAAGATATTGACAATATGCTAGAATTATTTAATATAAGATATTATAATAAATGAGATAAATCTATCAATTATATTTTCCTTATTTTTATTGGGAAAATGTTTTCTTCTCTCTCTACTCTACTAAGGGCGCCCCCAACCACTATAAATAGGAGGTGGGTGTCAAGCTCTTTTATACATCACAATTGCAAGAGCTCATAGTTCTTGTGTAAAATAGAGATCATCCTATATATAGAGTTGAGAGAGGGAAAAGGCCGGTCTAGCAACCGGAGTTTTTCAATAGCAATCCATGACGGGATTCATGGTCGTTCGTGTGGACTAAGCGGTGAGGCCGAACACTTGGCGGCTCTATGCGAAACTACTCTCCTGAGACGGTCAAAGCGTCGATCTTTTAGATCAACCAAGGTAACCATCAGATATTATCTATTTGTTTATTGCTTAAACGAAGTCGATCCTGGTTAAAAGGAAATAAAATTTTAAATTCCACTGCTTCGCGTAGATTTCCTAACAAAGTGGTATCGAGCGCGAGTTTCGAGTTTAAGCAATAAGCATATTATTTTGCGAGTTAATTTTATCGCTTTAAATCACGTAATTAAAAGATGAAAGATTTTTGATTCGCAAAAGTGATACATGAAAAAAAAAAAAAAAAAACGAGATTGGGTGGTGCTCGGCCGACTGGCGGCGGCACCACCACCAACAAGGCAAGAGGCAACTCGCCGCCGGCAATGGTTGATCTCACAATCGCCGGCGGATCTCCAAATTTTTGTTTTATGTATTTTGTGATTCAATATGGTTCATAGTTGTGATTGGTAATTTCTCTTTTGTTTAGTTGTGTCGTGTGGCTAACCAATGGTTCAAATAGTTTGGGTCATTGGGATGCCACATGACATTAAAATAATAATGGCATTTCCAAACTTTGTTTGGAATAGGCCTAGGCCCTTTTTCAAATATTTGATTTTAAAAGGCTGCTCTCAGCCTACGTGCCTAAACCAAAATTATTTGGCCTTTCCAAATATTTGATTTGGAATAGCCTGCCCTTTTCAAATATTTGATTTGTAAAAAGCTTGTAGCTTAGCCACTTCCAAAATTTTGATTTTGGAAAGTGGCCAGACATAAACCAAATTTGGTTTAGGAAGATGTCTTTTGGTTTAGGAAACCAAATGCAACCATTTTGATTAGGAATCAAAAGGAAAGAAAAAGAGACATAATTTTAATTTTGATTTATTATTGGAATAGTTCTAATTTATTAAAATTAAAATTAAAATCGTTTAAAATTAATCGTTAATTTTATTTCGATTAAAATCATTTAATTAATTAAATGTTAATTAGTTAATTGATTGAATAAATATATTTAATAGACTAAATGTTAATTGATTAATTAAGATGCAAGTAGTTAAATTTTAATTTTATCGTTTTCATAAGATGTTATTGTATGGATTAGATATAGTAGATATAATATGATTATATGGACCCCGATTGATCATGGACTCGACCGATAGGATATATGTGAATGATTTAATTTTTCTGTTGGTTTAAAAATTGTCATAGGCCGTTATGAAGAACGTGACCTAGTTTATTTTATGCATTTATCACATTCCCGTTAGCTCCCCCCGTATGCGGCGGGTGTATTTATTTTATTAGATTGAATTAAATGTAACAAGAATGGAGCAGAAGATGAAGACCAAAGAAAGACGGAAATAAAGATCACATTGGGGAATGGAGCATTAAAGATCCTATTGGCGGTTGCAGCACTACCTTTGGATTGTGACCCGCGGTTTCACGCTTTGTATTCAAACCGCACTCTAGGAAAAGTCTATGATCATACCGGTTACTTTACGCATTTATTTATTTTGTGCTTGTATTTATTTTATATGATACGATAGATGCATGACTGGACACGATCTAGATAAATGTGTAGGATGTATGTCTATAGAGACAGATATATTTGATGAGACCGTAATTAAAATTAATTAAGTGAATTAATTTACGTAAATACTTCCACGACAAAAATCAAGTCGAAATATTGTCTCCCAATATTATAGCGACGGTGAAGAGCCTTTGTTCGGATCTAACTGATCGGCCCTCGTCAGGATTTGACCTACCACGGGTATATCGTCGTTATTGAGATATGATCGTATGGGATCTCGCGAATATTGGGTTATGACTTGACTAGAGTATTGCGGTGATTGGCCCTCGTCAGGGCCGTCTTATTCTAGAGGCAAGGGGTTGACTACCACATAAAGATGTGAATTGTCAAAGAGTTGACTAGTCAACCACCAAGAGTCACATAGAGATGTGATTGGTAAGAGTTACATACCTTTCGAATTATTCCGGTTGATCGGCCCTCGTCGGGAATCGTGGTAACCAGATGAGATCTTGGCCACTAAAGAATTTTGAAATATTCTTGAAAGTCAATTGGGAGTAGTTGACTAGTGGGAGCAAAATCATAAATCAAAAGACCATTTTTGATTTTGCATGTATAAACAACAACACTCTTTTATTTTCATTTTTATGTTGTAGTTTTAGCAAACTTTATATTTATGTTTTATTCTCGATTAGTAAAACCAAATTATGACTGTTACCCTTTGAGAAACGTTCTCAGATATGGTTAAGTAATATTAATCCTTTTAAAATAAGCAATGACACGAGCAATCCCGTTGTAGTAGTTAGAGACAAGGAGACTACATATTTGATGCAGTACTCCAAGACTTTAATTATTAATGAAAGGCAGAAGCTCATGATATTGGATACGATCCAAGATGATCATTCAGTCATACGATGACAATTAATTCAAACGTTGAATAAGAATGACCACATCTAATTTTAGAAAGGTTGTTTTCAAAATGGTAAGATTTAAGTATCTACTTAATTCTATCATTGCTTAAAGGTTAATTAAATAGTTAATGTTTTGAATACGATTCAAAAGGTTAAATAAACTATTTAATAAACTTTAGACTTTCTTTATGAAAGGAAATCAAAGACATAGCTCTTGATTTTTCTTAAGTCTTATGAAGACTACACTAAGAAATATGTACAAGTGCTTGAAGGATTAAAAAGGAAAGTTAGGGCATGTGCCTAAATAGAGAACTTATTGAAGTTTCTATTCTAGGAAAATGAGTTGAGAAAAATCTATCTAAGTTCAAAGTCAACTCTAAGATATATGATACCTTACGAGTGTGATTAAATTAGAAAGATTGAATACAGATATGGAAGGTGAAACAAACGTTGTAACACTTACCATATTCTGGATCTAGTAAACTGATAAGGGAACTAAATAAATGTTATTATGTTCTGGTTCTTATGAAGAACATACTTTCAGTTATTTGTTAAGATTTAGAAGACATATTCAATTGTAAAGAATAAATGTTATTCGGATAAAGTTGGAAGGTCATTGAATCTAGCATACTAGATTGATGTCACTATATAGTTGATATATGTGATGAGATCTCAACTAAATATTTGTATGGCTGTTATCCTTGATATTTGTAGTTGTTCTAGATGTCGACTCTCTGGAAGAGAAACGTATAATCAAATGTCATTTAGATGATGTCTGAACCATGTGATTATGAATCATGTGGGTGATACGTATCCTATCTAAAGATGACTAAAATACCCTTTTATGAAAAGGTTGTAAAATCTAGAAAAAATTGTCTAAAGCCTAAACATACCGATGTTTGTCGGCTTATGACAATTAATGCCACAAAATTGTTTGTTAATCTCTACGACTATTTTTAGAAATAGTCAAGCGTACTCAATGAAGTGCATAATTCGGAAAGCCCGAAAAGTTCGAGCTAGTACGAATATGAGATTGATGAGCTACTTAGGAATTAATCTTCAATTGGATTGAAGTAATTAATACCTGAAGGGTGTTTCCGAAGTCGTCTGAAAGGAATAAGATTCTCCCTTGAAGGATACCATCTTTGGGATACGCAATTAGATTGTGTTCCCAAAATGGAAACAACACTTTATATGATAAAGGTGTGACACAAGCCATGCGAAGTATCCCTTACCCGTTTCGGGATAGTGCCCTTATACTTAACCGAGTTCCAAAGAATAAAGGTTGAATAAATTCCATATTAGATATGGAAGGGGATAATGTCGAATCTATCTTAACCGATGATTTGAAGTTGTCATAGGCAAAGTCAGAAAGGCTTGGAGCCTAGTACGACATATGCGACTTTGTGGAATGTCTTAGCTAGCACGCTGGACATTATTTACTCGTCCGCAGAGCAAAAGGTGTTTGTCTCCAAACATGCTGTATTCTAGAGGAAGTGTTTCTTCCAAAAGAAAAAGTGGGAGTAAATTAGATCTCAAAAGAGTTTGAGAACCACAAAGATATATTCAACCATAGGAATGTGAGCAGACGCCACATAGCGATGAGGTGTAGAACACTTTGCTCAGTCATGCACAAAAGTTCAGAAAGTCTCGTGGATAACCTCAAGCCCAAAAGTGGTCATTGGTAAGTTCATCTTGATGAATGAATGTCTCACGACCTATGAAGGAATGTTTGAAAGGCAAGATTGAGAGATATGGCCAGGAGCCATAATATCTGAATTAGATTCCATCAGTGACAACCAGGTTATGAACCTAGTCTATCTTACCTATAGGGAATGTCGCTTTAAGGCTGAGCCCATTTCTATTCAGATAATACTTGTTATAACTTCGTATCATGACTATATGATAGTGTTGAAGACGTTGGGTAGACAACTCGATGTTCATAGACGATGACATGATATGTAAGCCCACGAGATCCATTCATGGACTCGTACAAGTTTCTCTAGATGATTTCTTTGTTTGATAATCAAAGGAGTTTGATTTAGTCAAAAGAAGGATATGCCCAATGTGCAAGATGGATAGTGGGAGTGTGTTACGATTTTTGAGTAAGGTATTAGATATCTCTCTCGAGAATTAATACCCCATGTCACAGTCAATTAATGTTTGGTAGTTCAAGGTCTTTACGAAAGCACTTGGATTGGCAGTTCTTATTTTAGAAACAAGAATCTATAATGATAGATTTAACTGCTGTTAGATTATAGTTTACCTATATAGATATGATGCTAAAAGAGTTTAGCATAGATCGCGACGGGGATACTGCTAGCCAGTGTTCTCAAGATCTATCTATGTTAGGACGTTCGTCCTAAATATAAGGTGAAAGATGATGATACTTATGGAAGGTTTCCTTCGCTACGGCGATAGGAACCATCATAAAAGAAATGCCAGATGTTCATACTTCATGAAGAGTCATGAGCAAGTATGAAAGTGAATCTGGTGAATGTCGAGAATATCCTTAAACAAGTTAAGGAAAGGTTTCTTAGTTTATCGAAACTTGGATAAATATAGATATACAGACGTATATCCTGAGCCTTATGAAGGCGAGTGGGAGCTATAGTCTGGGTTTGCAGTCACTTTGATTAAGTGATACAGTGAGCTGGAAATGTTCTAGCCTATGGGTCACTGTAAACTCTACAACTTAGCCAAAACACAGTATTGCCTTGGAGGCACAGCGGGAGCAATACATGGATCTAGAAGGTTCATTCCTGAACCTTGTACAGTTCTTCCACCTTTTCTATATAGCTAATATAGTAAGTGGATTCATAGCATGAAGCAAGGACCAGGGTCTCGTCAGAGATTCGTGTGTGTGTTGAGGCAGTTCCTTTGACTTGGTCATTTGGAGCATGGTATGAAGATAGTCTGAGTCCCCACGGATAGCGATCCGTTCATGGCTAGGGCTAGTTGCGAGTATTGCATGAGATTCTTGTGTTTCAACTTGGTCTTGTGTGTATGAGTGATTGGTTTTAGGCCAAGTGGGAGATTGTTGAAATAGTGTCCTAAACCCAATCGAGTTGTACCGGATCCGACCGGGTCGGATCATTTCTACTATTTCTTTATGTTTATACATATATTAAATGGCTTTTCTGTTGTCATATATATGTTCTTTTTAAAGAACCAATTATGAATTGTTATATGATAACGTCCTTAGTATTAAACTGTGATAGAGAAACCATGATAGGCGATTATGGTTGATGAGATCTCTAATCACTTTAATAAGTTTGATACTTAAATGTCTCTAGGCTGATGTACTATTAAACAAGGCATTGATAGTATGAACTGGCTAGCACGTATTAGATGTCTTCTGTATTTAGGGCAGGGATAGATCTCGTCTATCGAAGTGTAGAGACACTTGGACTGTACGTGGACGTGTTAGAGAATGCGTACGTTAGACTGACCCACTTACACGGATAAGTGTCACACTATATGACGGTTGTGTAATTATCCTTTGGACCGGAGTCTTCATGGCATCACGGTGTGGATTGTCATGCTTTGACACTATTTAGGTTTCCCCTAGCCATGGGGCGATCATGCGGTAGTGATTGGGTGTGATACTGAAGCATGCGGAGTAAACATGATTGGTCGTCCGGGAATCGCGTATCGTATGATTGAGATCGAATATCCGAAATGGCCTTCTTATAAGGAATGTCTTACTCTCGTGAATCTTTGCAAAGTGGGAGTAAACGAGTTACTTCGAGCGAGCATGATAACCAGATTATAAGATACGGTCGTTAATGTTTGACACTCGATGTACGACCGTATGGATATTATTACAGCGATAGGATTGTAAGTTACAGGGTAACTGTTTCACATGAAAGTTAGTAGTCATTGCATTTGACTCTTCCGATGATTGGGGGTCACGGTGTGTTGCTAGACGCTATCCCGTGATCGTTAGGCATGAAGGGCATTTTCGTAAATTGCACTTTGTGTCTACGGCCAACATATTCGGAAGCCTATCGGGTCACACACATAAGAACATCTAGTCGGATTAAAATGTGGTTATAATTGATAACCAAATAAGGAAAGTTTATCTCGAGACTATAAAGGTTATAGTGGTAAATTACTATGGTGGTATTTATTTATTATGAATAAATTAAATACAAGACAGTAGTAGTATTACGTTAATTAAAGAATATTTCGGATGCCAATTTATTGGCTAAAGGTGGCGCAATTTTGGAGTGTATAAGATACACTTGGATTGTGCAATTTAATTAATGGTGTTACCAAATATTAATATTAGATATTGATATTTATAAATATATGCATACATGCGTGTTGCACATATGATGTGCATGTGCACATTTGTTTCCAAAATATATATATTTATATTGATTTATATGTGTTATATATATGTGATATATACACATGTGTAAATTGATTTATGGTAACAAAATAAAGATAGCCAATATTAGATATTGACAATATCTTGGAAATATTCAATATAAGATATTGACAATATCCTAGAATTATTTAATATAAGATATTATAATAAATGAGATAAATCAATCAATTATATTTTCCTTATTTTTATTGGGAAAATGTTTTCTTCTCCTCTACTCTACTAAGGGGCGCCCCAACCACTATAAATAGGAGGTGGGTGTCAAGCTCTTTTGTACATCACAATTGCAAGAGCTCATAGTTCTTGTGTAAAATAGAGAGCATCCTATATAGAGTTGGAGAGAGGGGAAAAAGGCCGGTCTAGCAACCGGAGTTTTCCAATAGCAATCCATGATGGGATTCCGCGGGTCGTTCGTGTGGACTAGCGGTGAGGGCGAACACTTGGGCGGCTCTATGCGTAACTACTCTCCCAGACGGTCAAAGCGTCGATCTTTTAGATCAACCAAGGTAACCACCGTCTACTATCTATTTGTTTATTGCTTAAACGAAGTCGATCCTGGTTAAAAGGAAATAAAATTTTAAATTCCGCTGCGTTTCCGCGTAGATTTCCTAACACTTATGAAGCAAGTGAATGAGATGAGAGCTTGGCAGAAGGATTCCAAAGCATGTGTTACATGTGGTGGTGATCATTTGGCCACCATCATTCTACCCCCAGAGGGAAAGGTGCTTCCCCTCTGGGCCGGTTGTGGGCGAGGAGGGATTCGAACCCCCGACACCGTGGTTCGTAGCCACGTGCTCTAATCCTCTGAGCTACAGGCCCCACCTCGTCTCCAGTGGATCTGTTCCCGGGAGTACCCTCAAAAATAAGGACCCTTTCCTCTCCCAAGTGAATCAGTTAACCATAAATCAAATTCTAACCGACCCATATATTAAGAAACCCTGCAACATGAGCTACCTGGATATAAATCCATTGTGCACGAGCCCCATGGTCTATCAAACTATAGATCCGAGTTTGACTCAAGGTTGGCAACAAGCAGAAGTGAACTTTTTAACCAATCAGAACAGGGGGCAGAATTATCAGAATTGATGGGACAATCCCAATCTCGCTTGGGGTAGAAATCAAGGGGCCGGACAAACCACTCAACCGCAATTTGCGCAGCCTCAGCAGAGTCAATATGCACCACAACCGCAGACTACTTTTGTGAATCAGATGCAACCTCAACAAGGGGTTTATATGCAACCTAATCCACATCTACAATATACCCCACCCCCACAGTCCACACCACCGCCTCTGGAGCCCATGCAACCTAAAAGTTCCGCGGATATATTACTGGAGTAGATTAGCAGAGACTTGAAGAAGAATAATAGGGATGTGAACATGGAACCGAAGGAAATGACAAATGCCCATGTAAATTTGCAGTCCGTAGTAAGAAATTTGGAGAAACAAATGGGGCAAATTACTAAAAATGTGGCTTTAGCTCCAAGTGGTGGATTACCTATCAACACCGTGAGGAACCCCATGCAAGTAAATGGGATCTTTATGAGGAGCGGAAAAGCTGAGGGTAGTGGTGTTGAAGTACCTGAGGTTCAGAAGAAAAAGATAGAGAAACCAAGAGAGGAAGATAAAGAATGGGTGGTGATTGATGAGGAGCAAGAAGCTGAGGAGATAGAGAAAGAGGTGGAGAAGCCGAGTGCGGCACCGGAGAAGCAAGCAGACACGACACGGGAAGGTACAAACAACTCAGGTATGGATTCTGTGAAAAAACCCTTTGATTTATCTAAACTACCTTACCCCCCTCGTGGCCCTACAAAGCCAACCATTTCTAAAAAGTAAAACAAGTTTCTCGATATCCTAAGAAAAGTATAGATAAATATCCCACTCGTGGATGCGCTTGTTCACATGCCATCTTATATCAAATTTTTAAAAGGGATATTGTCTAATAAAGCTAAAATGGAGAAAATTGTTTGCTTAAATGAGGAGTGCTCTGCTGTTTTTCAGAATAAGCTGCCACTTAAGTTGAAAGATCCGGGTAGTTTTTCCATTCCTTGCACCATAGGTTGGACGTTATTCCCTAAGGTGTTGTGTGACTTAGGTGTAAGTGTAAGTTTAATGCCTAGGAGTATATATAAGAGTTTGGGGGTAGGCGAGCTTAAACGTACAAATATGACCATGCAGATGGCGGATAGGTCAATTAGACGCCCCATGGGAGTTGTTGAGCATGTTCTGGTTCAAGTAGGGAAGCTTGTCTTTCCGGTTGATTGCGTAGTATTAGACATGTAGGAGGATAGTCAAACCCCGATTCTATTAGGTAGACCTTTTCTGGCTACGGGTAGGACTTTACTAGATGTTCAAAAAGGTGAGATTATAATGAGAGCGGGTGATGAGACCGTAACCTTTAATGTCTACAAGACCATTAAGCATCCAGGAAATGATTGGGGCACGCATGAGGAAGTACAAAGGTTGGAAGTTTTTGAGGAGACTCCTATGAGTTGTGAGCAACCCGGGGAGAGTGTGACTGATAAGAGTGTCTCTAGGATGAAGGTAGAACCGAATGTCAAATTTGGGGGATACGAGTCTTGCCGGAGACTATAAACTCGGCAAACTATCTTTTTTTTAATATAAATTTAATAAGTCGATCCAACGACAATAAACAAAAGAGCTTATGGGAGGCAACCCACCTTTTCCCCCCTTAGGTTTTTAGGTTTGTCTTTTTGAAGTGTGATGAAATTTGACCGCGCATCTTGAATTTTGTTTCATGCTTTGTGATAATCCATATTTTATATGCTTTATACATCTCCATACTTGTACTTACCTACGCTTAAGGTTTCGACCTTTCGTCGTAGTGGATTCTTGATTTTCTTTATTTTGATTGCACAAGTACCCTGGGAGATACATTGGAGGTTCTCACTTTGCATGGTTGCACCTGATTGCCGGTTCAGCTAAGTCTTTCTTTCTTTACTTTATCACTCACACACCGAGGACGGTGTTGCGTTTTAAGTGGGGGGTGGTAGACTTAGCTTCACTTGACCATGTGCTTTATTTTTATGCATCGACTAAGTCATATGCTTGGTGTTTGGTCCTTATTGAGTGAAATTGAGCTATTTTTAAAAAAATTCATGACTTTGATGTTGCGAATTATATGTGAATTCATGGTATTCTTTGGTTAATTATTAGTCATGAGTTGAATGCATGCGAGTCATGCCTTTATCTTGTTGTGGAAATGGAATTTTAATGCACGTAATAGATTCTCTTTCTTGAATCGTGGTTGGTTAGTGAAAGATTATAGATGCCATAGACATTAATCTGTCACCTAGAACTTATACCATTAACTTCAGGGCGAAATATAAAGGTCAATCTTGGTAGATTAAGGGATGACGGTCCTGGCATTTCTTTGACCCGACCAGAGCCAAATAGCCAACCATGTACATAATTTCCACAGAAAACCCTCTAAGCCTTTGTAGGGTGGTTAGACCCCACCCAAAATTAGCCATTCGTTGATTAACCTATAATTACCAACCCTTAGCCTTTATTTGTGGTCTACGTTTCTTTGGCACCCTACGAGTGAGTTTTAATCTTATTTTGGGCACATTTGCTAGCATAAGTGTGGGGTGGCGGAGACGGATATCCTTGGATGGTGTTGGTGTATCTTTTGAATTACGAATGAGAAGGGGTAGCAAAAAGTATTGGTGTTTGGTTTATCAAAAAAAAAGATGAGAAAAATTCAAAATCAAAATCAATCGAGAAGAAGAAAATTTGAATAAAGTGTTGGAATAAAGTTGAGTCAAAGGTTGCTTGTTGAAGGCTTATGTATTAATTTTTCCAAAGAGACGTTGGTGGGATGAGTTTTCATTGAAGTGTGTTTGGATTTGAGAGCAAAAAAGGAGAAAGCTTGCACGAATAAAGCTCAGAAGGTGAGGTATGAGATAAATGCAAGAAGTTTTGATTAAACTCACTTGTTTTTTCTCTTTTGATGTTCCATTTATCCTTTCGTTTAGCCCCGTCCCTAGCCTAACGTTACAACTGTGCAAGTCCTGCTTGACCTTAGTTAGCCTTGATTTGACCTCGATTAGTAAAGACGATTATGAAGTATAAGCCTATGGTATAACACCATTAGTCGTGTGTCTATAATCTGAACCGGTTGACCATAATGAATTATTGAGAAGCTATGCACACACACACATTCTGTTTCCATGGTGAGATACGTTTTGGCTTGTGTATATTTACTCGTTGACTAGTTTTTACTCATTGGACATTTTGGTTTCTCATATGATCGCAACGTTGATCTCATGATTTATTTTTGAATCGCTTGATTTGCTTGAGGGCGAGCAAACGCTAAGTAGGGAGTAGTTGATGAGAGTCAACTTTGCTATAATTTTGTGTGCATTTTACCCCATATTTGTAGCTTATTCAATGTAATTCTGGGGTAGTTAAGTGGTTTTTATAGGCACATTCACCACTAGTTGAATCAAGAGACGATAAGACGTTTACATCCAAAATCTCTACATTTTTGGATGAATTGTGTGTGTTTCATTGGCATTTGTCACGCTGGGTTTTTGTTTGTTGTAGGTGCGGCGTGATAGAGGGTATGACGAGGATCACAACGGTACGAAAATCGTCCAAAACGGTGTTCGTATGAGAAAATGGCGTGAGACTCAAATTCAAGCGTTCGGTAAAAATATTATTTTCCAACTTGGTCGGGATCCCGAATTTGGTGTTGAATGGGATAAGACTCACCCCAATGGTTTTACTTTAAACCACACTCCAAACACATCGTTTTTCGTTTCAGTTACACTTTTTAACACTTTAAAATATCATTCACTCCAATAAGCACACTTAATAAACCACTCCAAAATCTTTTTTTTCCATTAAACACCAATTTATTTTCCCTCCACCTACCTTAAATTATTCCACCATAATTCAAATAAAATATTTTATATTTTGGATTACAAAATATTTTATATTTGCAACGTGTGAAAAAATCATTTTGCCTTTTTTTATTGTTGTTGTTGTTTTTTTTTTAGTAATAATTATCATCGCCATAAATAAATTTTCATGAAAAAATAATCTCAAACGAAAGAAATTGATACATAAAAAATAGTTGAGATAAAAAAGGAGTAGAAATGAGAGAGAAACGAATGATTTGTGGTATTTTTTTACTCCAGCGAACTCCAAATCATGCTGTGAGCCAAGGAATTTGGAGGAAGAATATCTTTGGTCGTAATTTCGTGATAATAAAGTGGATAAAGTTTATTTTAAAAAGACTTTGTCATTGAATCAGAGGATTTCATTGAAGACGGTCTAAGGGGCGTCTCAGCACCAATTCCCGTTGGAAGCTTTTTTGTTATCATCATGGAAAAAAAAAAGGAAAGAAAGTTGCGGTACTATTGGTCAAAGAAAGGGACTCATGCATTTAATGAGGCAGGCAAAGGACATCAAAAGAAAGAGGAACGGAGGCCATGCTATTTAATTTTTCAGAAAAATTGACGGGAATTTATAATTAGGTCGGGAGTTGATATATTTAAAAATCCATTTAGGTCGAATTTTTACACACACTTTTTATACCATAATTTATTTTTTCACCGCGGCGTTATTTTTCTCTGCAATTAGAACAGCTTATTCAACTTTTCTGCACAAATTTTCCTTTAGAACAACATTAGTTTTCTTCCATTATTTTGCGGTTGGAACACAACGAAGTAAAGATTCGATTGGTGAATTGCTTCAATCTTTTTATTGGTAATTTTCTTTATCTTTTTTTGATGCCTATTATGTATTTTTGATATATTTCAAGATTTTATTATTAGTATGAGTAGCTAAATTTTGATAAATTAGATTATGTGATGGAATTACTGAAATTGATCTAAACGATGATATCTGGGATGAGTAGAACTTAAAATTAAATTTTTGAGTTGTTGTGTCCTAAAATTTGATTTTAATGCTTGAATTAAATCGATCACTTGATTCATGATTCAACACACTAACTTTATAAATGTATTTCATGAGGGAGTGTGCGAACTAGGATTTTAGGATTGTCATGCATGAACTAGTCGAGTTTTTCGCAGCTTGTTTCTTGGTAAGGTTTTTCTAGCTAAGCCGTGAACTCAGTGGATGCAGAGCGTCTTATAGTTTTTAATCATATTAGGTCAATTAAATCCCATAGAGGGGACTGTTGAACCGAATATAGGGTAACTAGGTTGTGGTATTAGCGCCTAGGGACCAGTTTAGGAGATTGCACCCACAACACATTCATTAGAAACTATTGGTTGGGTGGTAGGTTAAGGCTCGTCCCTAGTGATTCAGTAAAGGTGTTAAGAGTAGTGTTCTTGACCATAATTTAGCTATTCCTTTATTCATATATTTTAAAGTCATCATTTTTATTTTCTTAGCTATAGTTAATTACTTCCACTAATATTTGTGAGCTCGAACTAGATACAAAAGTGATTGTGGTACTTGACCAATTCCTCGTGGGATATAACCTTGCTCGCCGTTGCAAGACAACAACCGACCCAAGATTTCTCTGCGGTTAAAGTTGGTTGACTATAATTTGGCCATCAAAATGCCGATTAGTTTGTCTGAATATTTGGAGGAATCTCTGATATTACCAGAGAAGCGAGTATTCCATGCTCAGATATGGGCATAGTTTTTGGCACTGATGCTCGGCCTACCTCCATGTGAAAAGATTTCACTGAAAGGATGAACCATGGATTGCCTTATATAGTTATTGATATGCTTCAATTCACTGCTTAACTCAAATTAAGATATTGGTTGCAAAGTAACGGTTTACATTTTTATGTAATACCGAGAAGTCTGCCTATAAGATGCTTATGCATTTGTGGATAAGGAGTGAAGTAAATTTACTCCACTTCCGTAAATAGAGGCATTTTGCATTTATCCTTGAAGGTAGGACTGGAGATTTTGCATACACGTTCAGATGGTCACTGATCATGAGATATCTTAATACAATGAGTGAAGGTTTGTTATAAGATTTGTGAGATCAGAAAGTGACGATTGTACTACCGCAGCATTTCTGAAGGAATGTTTAAATAACAACCTTGGACCTTGAAGTAATGTTACTCAATGAGTTACTATCTAATTTGATCAGACCACATCCAACAATATTCCCCCAAATTCAATGGGAGTGTGGTTTAACCATTGACCCACTATGATTATACAGACTTTACAATCTGTTGAGAGCAATTGATAACCTATGGTCCTTTAAAAGGGCTGTATAGGATTCTGATATGAGGTTGGTTTAAAGCCATAAACTTGTATGCGGAGTTTTGGCACTCCATGTCTGTTCATACTCTTGTAGAGCCACCTGAGTGTCTCAGGCCTAGTGGAAAAAATTGGATCTAAGTGAGAGTTGAATGAATGGGAAAGTTTATCTTTCAAAGCGAATCCAAGTGGTCTAGAGGTAATTCTCTGAGAAGTAGAGAGTGAACCAGGGGTGATGCCCTGAAACTTTATCACCATTCAGCCTTGCTTGACTCTTGGAAAGCAAAATTTTTGCTAGGGGTGATGCCCTGAAACTTTCTTGCCGTACAACGGAGCTTGAATTCATTCAGAACAGAAGGGTTTTAGCTTAAAGCCAATGGCAGATTGACTGTCTATGCTTATATCCCTTGGTGGATTAAAGCAAACCTCTAGGTTATTGAAAGCCACATGTTTGAAATGTGCAGGCTTGACCAGAATATTGATGAGTCTTTTGTAGACTAGAGAATCAATATTGGTAAGATAGTAAACGTTAGTGTTAATGCAAGGGTAATATTGCAACTGTTGAGAACAACATGGGTGTGTTATCTGAAGTCAGGAATTGACGTGTCAAAGCTTCTACGAGTTAGAGAAGTGGGTTGTATTCTTAGAAATCGATTCAGTTGAATTCATGAGAACAAGTTGTTGGCAATATCTCATCCGTCTTATTGTTTAAGATGATAATTCATTTCATATGCAAAATTCAACGAGAGGGTTCCTACCCAACCCCTCACAGAATAATTCTCTCAATCTTCGGATATCGAGAAAATAGGAAAGATTCTCTTTTGGATAGAGAAAGTCAGGTTATTAAAAGTCAAATGAAAATTCGAATCTTGGATTCGAGCATTGGATAGCAGTATAGTGCATCCTCAACTACCTTTAAAGAACGCGGAATTATATGCTTGTGTATTCGGTGCAAACACGAGTATTATTGATAAATACCGGTTTTGATTCTGATCAGATTAAGAGATCGTTAGTCGATCTTGGACTCAAGTGTTTACTCATTGTGATAGAGCTATAGTCCAGAGCAATCCAAATCGCCGACTTCGACTTTGAAAGTCTAATACAAAGAAGCTTTATAGGCATCATGGCTTAAGAAGTTCTTTTCTGATCTGGGAGTAACTCCAGTGCAGGTAAGCCGATATCACTTTACTGTGAAAACAGTTAAGAGGCATCTTATGCAGAGGATCTTCGCAATCACAAGAGGTCAAAAGCATATTGAGAGGAAGTACCACCTCATCAGACAGACCGTGCAAAGAGGCGACATTTTGTACCTAAAGATCGCCTCGAGCCGACAACCTAGATGATCAGTTTACCAAGTCGCGTGGCATCTAATGTCACTGATAAGCGCTTGGCGGGTATGGGATTGAGAGATATGTCTCATATGCTTTAGAGCAAGTGGGAGAAAGTTGTGGATAGAATTAGGGTGTGGTGTGCTCTAAAAACAATTGTTGCTTGTCTTTATGCGCAAGTGGGTGATTGTTGGATGTAGTGCCCGAAAGACAATTGTTGCTTGTCTTTACAGGCAAGTGGGAGATTGTTGGAAGTGGCGCCTGAAAGACGATTTATGTAATTTTTTTTATAATTAATAAATGACAGATTTATTCTCATTTTATTATTTGCTTCGTGCTCATAAGTAATACATTACTGAAAACCCTAAGTTGTATCATATGTAGCCATATAACTTAGTGTGTGTCACACGCGAGTATTAAGTTTATGGTGATACACTTGAACTATTAGTCCGTGGTGAACTTAATCAAAGTATGAGGTCTATTGATTAAACCACCATTAATGCACCCAGAACACTTTATGGTGTGACCGTCTTATCTGGACCGTCGATATTGGTTATCTAAGTGGGGCATTTATATATGATGTAGTCATATAGGACTGGAACGATTTAATCTGTGTTTCTCATATAATTCCGTGATTGAGAAATCTTATTGAATCACAAGATGATCATATATGGATTAACCTTAATCCTGAAGTGGTTGCAGACTCCTGCTTGTTTTAAGACAGGGTTTGATGTGTTCATTAAGTATTGTTTAGAGGCACGGTCCGAATCACTTTCATGTTGGTACTATCGGGAATGAGTAGCTGGGAATGTGTCTCACAGATACGGAATCCATTCCTTCCTGTTGGAATTAGAAAGACAATCCACTTATTTGTTAATCCTAGAAACTAATCCATCCCAGGAGTTCATATTGGTTATGAACTAATTGATCACTAGTGGGTTAATGGTAAATAAGGATAATATGTAATGAAGAAGGTTTACGGAAACATTCCCGCTTCATTACGGATAGTCTATGGAGGGTTAGTCTGTATGTAATGATTATATATCAATGTACACTTATTGACTCGACACTTTGAGAATAAGTTATATCTATAATCGATAGAGTTCAGTTTCGGATTTATGGTGGCGTAATTCCGCAATTAATAAGTTAAGTATAAATACTCTGTTCGATGAATATTTTATTCAATTTATTGTAGCTACTGGTTATAGGTCCATGGTCACCGGGTTGGCTCCTAACACGCGAGTGAATTCTCGTATTATAGAGCCTCGAGAATAAATTAAATAGTTGGTCTATTTAATGAATATGCGATATATTATTTAATCGGTAAATAATATGTAAAATAGAAAAGACATTTTCTATTATTCCATGACACAGTAATTGGCGCCACATGTGTAGAAAATTGGGAGAAGAAATTTTCCTGAATTAAATCACATGTGTAATTAATTATGTATTTGTTAAATAATTAATGGATAAAATAAGATATTGATTTTCTAATGATTATCTCATTAATGGTGATTATCTCTTATTTATGGAAAATATCTTTTTCTTTAGTAAAAAGATAATTGTCTTGTAAAAGAGATAACTCTCAGTTGCTCGGTTATTTTCCTATATAAAGATAGTTCCTCCCAACACAATGACAGAGAAAAATCCTGCGCCCCATTAGAGAAAAAGTGAGAAAAACTAGTTTCTTGCCTTAGCCATTGGAAGAAGAAAAACTGGAGTTTTTCTTGGAGCATATTCGAGGAGGTTCGATCGCGGGATCGACGTTCACAAGTCGTCGCTCGGAGATACAACTTGGAAGATCACGGCTTCTCTCCGGTTGGGTAAATCTACTAACCTTCTTGTAGATTATTAATTATTATGTGAATCATGTCGTGGTAAAATCGTAAAAAAATTTCGATTCGTAGCTTCCGCTATGCATGATCGAGCGTCTCGATCGGTACTGTAAATCAGATCTGATGATCCGAAAAAGTGAGGAAATACAACCTCGGTTTACCGGGACGTTCTCCCAGGTTACCGAGAGCCGGAATTTTTCCGGATCCGGTTTTTCCTACGTTTCTGATCCGAATTCGGGCTCTTGTATATCCAACATCTCCATCATCTCCATCTGGCTTTTTATCTTCCCCTTTTTTTGGCATCATCCAAAAGGGAGTTCATCAGAATCTGATTAAATCCAGTTTGAGTGGGCATTAAATCATTGAGTGTTGGGGATAGTGAAGCGACAACTTCCTTTAAGTTCTGGATATGTGCATTTGTGTCTGATGCACTTAAATCGACATGTGCCCCCAGTTGGCCTGCTAATCGATCGATCTTTTGAGTGGTGAAGTCATGTCGACTTTTAGATAGTTCGTTGCTCAGATGAATTCCATCCAGCACATTCTGATGTTGAGTGACCATGCATTGGTCAACTAAGTATTCTAGAGAAGTTCATGTGCTGGTGGCCAAATTTGCAATCTCATTCCTCAGCCCTGAGCCTTCTACATTCAGACCATGAAATTGTTTGGATAAAATTCAAAAGCTCGTCCGTCCAGTTCTTGTCTGAATTCAAGATGGGATTGGATCCTATTAATCCCATGTTGAACTTCCTGTGCTACATCCAGTAGACTTGGGCCATTAAACTTTTCTGGTTGTGGGAAGGATTCCTATTCCCTCTGAGATTGTTGCATCTCATCTCGATTTACTTCTTTTCCTTGATCACATAGTCGTCTGCTTTGAAGACCCATTACTAGTCTGTGTCCATTGATCGTCTGGTTTGTCTTCAGACTAGCTTTATTCATCAAAACTAATATGGAGACCTAACAAATGTTTGATAACCAAATGTTTTGGAAACCAACATTAATTTAAGAAATCTTTAAACATAGTGACCAATCTCCGAATGATAAAGATTAAGTGCACTTGTTAATTTCAGATGAAAACTATGAAAGATTCATTAGTCCAAGAAGACTAAACTCAGAACAAATCTAGATCATTAAACTCAGAACAAATGATGATGGTAGACAGGAAGAGGTTCCTAAATCTAAGTCTTGATGGACAGCTGATGAGAGGAAAACGGTAAATCTAGATAATGTTGATGTGGACATTAGTCTAAGAAGTGATTCTGCTTTGAGCTTGATCTGGATGAATGAGATTAAGATAAGCAGCTCAAGTTCTTCAAGATATGAATCTAGATAGAACTTGTAAGCATTAGCACTTGAAGATTCTGGATATTGTAGTGTAATGCCTTTGCAGACTGCAAAGAAAACCAAGACCCATTAGAGTAAACTTAATAGCTCAAATTGTAGTGTTCTTCGTGTTCTTGGTGTCTCTTCTGGTTTGCCAAGTCCATTATTTATAGGTAAGAATGCAACGTTCAAAATTTGAATCCTTGTGGCCATTTCTTGGATTTTTCTGAATATACCTTTGACGTTCTCTGCTCCATGATCCTATTGTCAGTGTCAGTGTCCTCCTAACAATGACAGACTGTCAACCAATGAGATTGCTCCAATTAAGGTGGTCCTGAAATCCTTGTAACAGTCATTTAAATTTAGCCATTGATTGACCCTTTGATCATGCGATTATTATTGATCCTAATCTTCGAACGTGTCCTGAAAATAACCTTAGAAACAGATCAATAATCCTTGTACTATTCCAGCATAAGAAATATGTTTGTATTGCTGACATACTCAGCTTTAGCTGATTTCTTGTATGTTCTCACCAGAACGTTGACTTCTGTATCAACTCAGTAGCTCTTCGATACTCAGCCAAGTCATCTAGATTTTCATTCGATCTTTATTTGTGAGATCAGAGTACACCATATTCTCAATAATTAAGATCCTTTATCACATTTTCTAAGGATCTTAAACCTTCAGTACAAGGTCTATAAAGTTAATCCAGGCCATCACAAACTTACATGATGTTTAACTTTATAGATTCGGCTTAGATTCATTACTGAGTTTAAAACATCAGATTTCAGTCCTCAATACTGAGTTTGAACCCTTAGCCTTCTCTTCTGAGTTTGATCCCACAGTCTTCAGCTAAGCACATACTTAGAAACCTAGACTCCATTAAGATTTTAAGATAAAACCTATAAGATTTCTATTATAGTGCTTATTTGATCAACCTATACAATATCAGGCTCTAGTAAACCTAAAAATTCAGCTCTAGACATCTTTTTGCTTTTCACTATAACAGCCAGTCTGACACTCATCATCAAAACAAAATTTCTAACAATTGGAAATGTGAAGATGTGCAGGTAACTGAAGATTATGATGGTTAGTTTGAAGAGCAAGTTTAGGATGAAGTTTATGGATTTTCTCTGGTTGTCTTAGTTTGTTCTCTTTGGATAAGACATAAGATAAGTTGGTTATATTGGTTTTTTTTTCCACACATGTTGAATTGTAATTGATTTAGTGGTCATAGTAGCAGTGACATTCTTGTTGGTTTAGTTTTCTAAAAAACCCGAGGGTCTGTCCCCCGAGTCAGCATGTTTTTTTTTTCTTCTGCGCATTCTTAATTATTGTGATATTACGTTAGTCTTATGTGGGTTTTAGGTTTCCTTTAAAATCATGTGTCGAACGTCTTATCTCCGGATAAAGCCTCAATATCCAGGAGCGGGCCAGCACAGAGTAAGAGGTGCAACAACACCGTCTAGAAGATTAATATAGATATATAGTATGTATTTAGATAAATTTATAATATTCTGCCATAAGAGAGTGTAACGAAACCGAACTAATGCCATAAACAAAGGTGATAGAGATCGTGATTTGGTTCTCGAGAAAGATCTCAATTGGTACATTGGCTCGAATGGTTGAGAGCAGCAAACGAGTTACATACCCGATTAACCATCCTTATGTTACAGTTACAATGACAATCAGTCTGGGGTCGTGGCAGGGAAAAGATAATTCTTTATGACACAATAGGTAGGTATTGATACTTTAGAATGAACAAGAATGAAATAAAAACCATAGTTATTGTGTGTTTTCATTGATGATTACAATGAGAAATATGACACACAATTAGATTGGTTGTGAAAAATAAATATAACAATGTGATATAATATAATAACAGATTTTTTTTATAATATAACCAGTGTATTAAGTAGAGTAAAGAATGAAATAAAAACCATAGCTGTTGTGTGTTTTTATTGATGACAACAACAACAAACATGACAAAGAATTAGACTGATAAAATAGTGAAAAATGAATTTGTTTGGTTTCAGGCTGGGTTGGATCCATTTGGATGCAACTCAATATTTTATTCACCACTATCTTATTTACTATTATTTTATTGAATTTATTATTTTATTATAATTTCTCTCACCAATCATTTCACCATCAACAAATAAAATAATATTAATCAATTCATTTTATTCATTACCTACGCTATTCAACCATTACTTTATCAATATAATATTTCATTAAAATTTCTCTCACCAATCATTTCTTCATCTACACAAATTTTAATATAACATTTCAACTTTATAATCATTACTTTACATTATTTTATTTTATTTTATTTTTCTCTCTAAACAGACTCTAATCCAACCCGAAAGCAAATCAGGGCCAAGCGTGTCTAACATCTATCTTTCATTTCTAAAAGAAAAAGAAAAACAAAAGTTCAAAGCGTTGTGTAGCGTGCAATGAGATATACATTATCCTTTTATGTTTTACTAAAAGAAAAAGAAAAAAAAAAACAAAAAAAAAAAAAGCGTTGTGTAGTTGTGCAATGAGATATACATTACAACCTTTTATGTTTTACTGTCTCATCATATGCGAGAAATTAAATACATTATATACTTGATACAACCATAATACCTCTTGAGATTACTTAAATTTATAATTTTAATTTTTTTTTTTTGGAAGAGTCGATACTAAAATTAAACGAGGGGACCATATGAACCCTACTTAAGCAAGAAACTATACATAAAAAGTGAAGACGAAAAAAAAAAAAAATCTTCTTTTCGACATTGTTAATGACAACACAATTGATCTACTCGCACACCACACTTTGTATAAATTTTAACACAACGAAGATCAAAATCTGTTTTCAACCTCTCCAGAATTGAATTCTGTATATAAATTTGACTTTAGAAAGGTCGAATTTTGTCTTGATGCCCCAACGGTAAATTGATCATGTTGTCATTAACAACGTCATATTTTATTTCTTCTCAACAAAACAAAGCAATGAAACCAAAGGTTGGCAATGTCCTCTCAGGGGCTGTAAGGCAAACAACAGAACGCATACAATATCAAACTATACAAGAGAGAGAATATACATACAACTTAAATAAGACATCAAATTGAGGCACTTACACCTAATATATCTAATTTAATTCTGCCCACAGCCTTCCATTTTCCAGGCAGGGGGGGTTAACATCCATCAAATTAAAAAGTAGATTCATCTCCCTTCTTCTCCACAACACTATCTTTTCCACCAACAAAGCCAGGAATATATAGGTTTTAGTTACTACCACCACCCATGAAAGCCAGCCATCATTATGCATACAGTTGATACAATTATTAGGCTATGTTAAACGTTTCTCGTATGGTTCGAAAAGGTTGTCAGGAACAACCAGAGGTAGCTTATCTATGTATAGGAAAAGCCTTCTCAGATTTTCGCTCGTGATTGTGTCCATGTCAACAACATCCTTGCTGCTGTCCATAAGCACCCAAAGATCCCAAGAGTTTACTCTCTTCAAGCTGTCTCTGCAAAAAGGGCATGACTGCGATCTCGAGCGCCTAAAAAAAATAAGCATCCAAAAAAAAAAAAAAAAGAATTTCACAACAAAAACAAAAAGGGATTATAGATCAAGCATTTAGGCCTTGTTATGTCCTGAAAAAGTGAGATACTATGAAAAGGTTGTTTCCATGACTCAAAACCATGACCTAAAGCAACAAGAAAACAACTTTAACACTGCACAAAGGCTCCAGCCACCCCATAATGTGAAAAACACAATACATTCTCTTTTGGAATGAATTTGCAGGGCTATCAGAGCAGTATTGAAGAAGAAGTAAAAAAAGCTGGATATGGGAAAGAAAATTCTGGTATTTCAATTCAAACAAGATTCACAGACATGTGTTTGATGTTAGGACCACTGCTCGTTGAATATTTGTTAAAAACCACACGTACAGAGTAAAAGTCGTGCAAATGCATGAGAAAGTGAAAGTGAAAGCATAAGTAGGGATATAGTGCATTTTAACAAAATATCCTTCTGCTTCAAATGTTAAAAAAGGGCCTAACAATGAAGTATAATGCATTTAAGTAAGAACAATGAGCAGCATTGCAACAGATGTCACGTTAGAGATCAGACATGATGAAAACATAGTATTTCATGCACATTTATCATGGTAAGAAAACGGCAACGAGTTAAGTACCAGTCTCGATAGCATTTCATGCACATTTCATGGCTGCAGTTGGGCAACACTATTTTACTGTTCAACTCCAAGCAAATTCCACACTCTTCATCTCTTTCAATATCTATTTCACTAGAACCACTCTCTCCAACATCCCTTTTTTTGTACCTCTCCAAGCACACCTTTTTTTGCTTTTTGTCTTCCAAATCATTAACCCCTCTTTCCAGTTGCAGCAAGGATGGATATATAATAGCTGTGACACAAAATTCATGAAATCAACAACATTAGATTAGTGAAACTAAGCAGCACGAAACGAAAACCCACAAAATGGAAAGGTGGTTATGTGTTTGAACTCGAGTCGAGGCATTACCATAAAATTCTCTAATGCTTGCTTTTCTTTCATGAACAGACATTGTTGTGGTGCCATCAACATAGACCTAAAATACAGGGAAACATAATGAATCCAAAAAAAAAAATTATGAAGGATAAGGACTAATCAGAAAAATAAAACAAATTAAATACCTTGTAAATGAGGATTCTCAACAGTCCAAGAGCCCCAGCAAGATGGCAATCAGTCCACTGAACGAGAAATAATAAAAAGTGTGCTGCAGGACTGTAGGACATTCTCATCTGCAGGCACGCACCATCATACTCTCTTGGAAATTCCGAAGCCCTGAATTGATAGAAATCGAAAATTCAGACATAAAAGTTGCTTCTTGAACAATAAAATTTGACAGAATGATCAACAATCCTCAACAGAGTAATTCTTTTTCAACACATGGATTCTCAGAACCAAGCAAGCATCACAATTTTCGTTGTTCGGGCAGATTGATTTTAGGCTGAAAACCAGAAATAGATAACTTCGTCTTAAAATTAACATAAAAAGAGGAAAGAAAACTGAAAATTTTCACCAAATACTGAGCCTTTAAACCCCAATTCCGAAGAGAATTGCATCCCATGAAAAATAAAATAAAAAAACAGGAAAAGCTTTAATTCCCAAAAAACAAGAGACATGTATGGTCAACCCAAAATCAAAGATAAAATTATTCTGAAAAGAGAAAAACAGGAAAAGGTGCTGCTTCACAGCAATCCAGTACCACACCAAACTTAAGAGACATATCAGGGGAAAAAAATTATCAACCCACACAAGAAGAAGATAAGAATACTAAAAAATTGCACACAGTAAATTTCAAAATTAAAAGGATATTTAGTGAAAACCCAGGGGTAGAGAGGAAGCGAGCGACACTAACAGAGTATTGGCATGCTGAATATCAGCTTCAAGAACTTTAAGAGAATCTTTAAACGACTTCCTCATCGGCGACAACCCGACACCTCCACCTACTCCTCCTTCACCACCATCTACCCCGCCTATATACATCCCCACTTCTCAAACAAAAACCCAGGAAAAAAATTCCACTTTTTTCTCAATCTGTTGAAGGTTTTAGAGTAAAGCTAGGAACTTTCTAATCAATCAAAACCACCCAACAAAAAATTAAAGGAATTGATCTTGCTCGTAGCAAATTTGGGGCTTCTCTACTTTAAAAGAAAAATGATCAAAAGGATTGATGGGTTTGTTTTTGTGTATTTTTGCTTTTTTCCTTTTGTACTATTTATTATCTTGCTTGGAGGTTGGGTTCATTATTCAATGCTGAGAGAGTGATGAAGCAGATAAAGAAGGAAGGAGTTACGGCCGTAATCTATGGCCACGTGGAATTGGAGATGATGACCCACAAATTGAGCAATTTATCCTCTGAAGCGAAGCGTATACTAGAATTAAGGAACTGTTTGTTTGATAATATAGTTTTTTTCCCCTCTCTTTCTTCAATGATTAATGGGTTCGTAATTATGTTTAGGACCGAATGATTTCTAGGGTCTTCCGTTAACTTTTACTGTATGTTCTCGCCTTCAATTCTAAAGGAAAAAAATAATTCCAATTAATATGTTCTGACAAAATTTTTTTTTTTTTTTATAATATTATTACAACACTATATATCTAAAGTAATCAAGGACAAAGAGACAAAGAGACAAATAGATAAACTGCATGGTAATTCGATATGAACACAATAAATGATTGGAATCGTAATCTTTTCAAATTAATCACAATCAATCAATTGCTATATTACATAATAGATATTTGTATATTGAATAAATAGAAAATATATTTTGTTGCAATGCGTTTTTTTTATATCAATGAAAAGAGTATGTCTTAGTTTTTTTGGGTAGGAATTGAATTGAATTAAATGGATTTTTTCATACCATTTCATTCTTTGAAAATGGTATTGAAATGCAATTTTATTTCTAACGGAATAAACAAATTGTCTTTCATTAGCTTCAAAAATTGATTAAATTAGTTGGAATGAAATAAAACATGAGAAAACATGTGGGTGGTGTGTACGAGTTGAGTAGAGTGGGATAAGTAGGGTAGAGTTGGATAGAGAGGAGTATAAGGTAAGGTGGGTGGGTTAGTTATGGTGAGGTAGGGTGGGTAGGTTGGTGAAGGGTAGGATAAAATGGTGGGATAAAGTGCGTCGTGTGGTTTGGTATTGATGAAATTGAAAATACAATTCAAAATAAAATGCCTAGTAATTCTCATTAATCAGTAAAATTTATCAAATTAAGTCACGTGATGTTCCACTCAAAAAAAAAAGATACATGATGTTGATGTTGGAATATTTATTGGGATACTCATTCCAAGTTAGTTACAAAGCGGTTACAGTTAGTTACAATTATAAACGTTTAGTGCAATTATGAAAGACTCGGTCTACACAACTAGACTGGTGTTTAGCTGAACTCCGGACTAGTACTTAACTAAATTATACTTAGCTGACTAGTTAAGCTCTGTTCCACCCTGCTGACTGAATCAGATATGAAGTTACATTAAACTCTGATTCGGATTGTGTGCACATCATGTATGCATCCATCATTCCAGTATATGTTAACACCCCCCCCTCAAGCTGAGAGTGGTGAATGAATCAGCTTGCACATCCTGACTGCATCTGTTGAAATTGGAAGAAAAACACAAAAACAAAATATAATGCAGAAATCTCATGAATCAAAGATAATGAAAAAGTTACAATGTTGCTGATCATGAAGTCTTTATAGAGTATACTTCACTACAACAGTTAAGAGATTAAAAAAGGCCAAATACAAATGAAAAGCAGTCTTCTGTTCTTGGAGCAGAAGCGATTCAATATGGAATTATTTTCTCACGCCCATTACATTCAGTTATAGCTGAACTAAAAGACGTTACAACAGGACATTGTCAGCCGTGTAGTGTCTCAGCTCAATTCTCTAAGTCAGTTGAGTGCTGAGTCTTAGAGTCTGTTGAGCTGTGTACATGAGTGCTGAGTCTTCAAGTTAGCTGAACTGAGCATCTTGCATACAACACTCCCTTACCATATATTGTAACACCTCTTCAAGATGAGAATGGTGAATGAATCAGCTTGCACATCCTACTTGCATCAAACACTTCTTTTACCCGTTGGAACTTGGTTGGAAAATCTTGGAAATGCCTAGCTTATCCAGAAAATAACAAAATATTGGTTCATTCAAAGCTTTGGTTAGGATGTCAACAAGTTGTTCTTTGGTGTGAACTGACATAAGTTTGGTCAAGCCTGATTTGACTTTGTCTCTGATAATATAACAGTCAATCTGAATGTGTTTTTGTCCTTTCATGAAACACATGGTTGTGAGAAATGTCAAGGGCACTGGAATTGCCACAGAACAAAACAACATTAAGTTTAACCAAAATCTGCAAATCCTGCAAAATGTAGAGGTTGTATCTCACAAGTTGCATTATCCATTACCCTGTATTAAGCTTCAGAAAAATTTATGCCAATATTTGTCAATTTTTTTGCCTTCAAGATATTGGAGCATCTCCTAGGAACATCATATATTCTGAAATAGATTTTCTAGTCTCAGAACAGCATCCCATTCACTATCAGTGAGCCGTTTCAGGATGAGGGTGTTCTCATCTGGAAAGAAAATTCCTTGTCCTGGATTGGCCTTCAAGTATCTCAAAAGCCTATGAGCCGCTTTCATGTGATTTTCAATTGGAGTATCCAAAAACCAACTCAACTGTTGAGCAACATGTTAGGAAATCTATGCGGGAACGCAGCAGAATTTAAAATTTATTTCCTTTTTAACCAGGATCGACTTCGTTTAAGCAACAAACACAATAAGTAGTAGACGATTAATATACCTTGCTTGATCTAAGAGATCGACGCTTTGACTGTCTATGGAGAGTAGTAGTGCACGAGCCATCCATGTGTCCGGCCTCTATTAATATCCACATGAGCATCTCGCCGGAATCCTCTCTGGATAGCTAAAAAACCCGGTTGCTAGACCGGAATTTTCTCTCTCTCAAAACTCCCAAAAGACTCTCTAGTATTTTCTAGTAAAATATTTCTCTTGTAATTATGATGTGTTAAAAGAGCTAGGCACCCCTCACCTTATATAGATGAAGGTGGCGCTCCAAGCCCCTTAATTTGCCTTGGAGAAGAGTCTTGAGTGGAGTAGAGGGGAAAAAAACATTTTACTAGTAAAATAAGGAAAATAGATATTCTAGATTTATCTCATTAATATTCAATATCTTATATTAAATATATTTCCAAGATACATATTGACAATATCATATATTGAATATATCTTTAATGTATTTACCATAAATCAATTTACACATATGTGCAAATCTATATTTATTAATACATACCATAATTAATTAATTACACAATCCAAGTGTATCTTAATACACTAAGTGGCGCCACATATATTCATATATTAGCTCCCGGAATATTCTTAATTAATTAATATAATATTATGATTAATCAATTTGCAAAAATCCATGTGTATCATATACACATAATAATTTCGACCTATACATCAATTATGTATATTTAATTAATCAACACAATTAATATCTTGTATTTAATTTATCTATAATAAATACATACATCATATTAATTTATCACTATAACACTTTATAGTCGAGATAAACTTTCCTTATTTGGTTATCAGTATAACCGCATTTTAATGTGGCTAGATGTTCTTATGTGTGTGACCCGATAGGCTTCCGAATATGTTGGCCGTAGGCACAAAGTGCATTTACTAAAATACCCTTCATACCTAACGATCAAAGAATAGAGTCTAGCAACACACCGTGACCCCCAATCATTGGAAGAGTCAAATGCAATGACTACTACCTTTCATGTGAAACGGTTACCGTGTAAATAGAATCCTATCGCTGTTGCATAATCCATACGGTCATATGTCGAGTGTCAAACATCAACGACCGTATCTTATAATCTGGATATCCTACTCTCTCGAAGTAACATATTACTTCCGCTTTCCAAGGCTTTTGAGAATAAGTCATTCCTTATAAGAAATCCCTTTCGGATATTTACTCCTCATCATAGGATACGCGATTTCCGGACGAGCAACATGAATCCTATGCATGCTTCAGTATCATACCTAATCACTACCGCATGATCGCCCCATGGCTAAGGGAAACCTCAATAGTGTCAAAGTATGGCAATCCACACCGTGATGTCATGAAGACTCCGGTCTCAGGATAATTACACAACCACCACATAGTGCGACACTTAATAAAGTAAGTAGGTCAGTGTAACATACGCATTCTCTAATACATGCAGTCCAAGTGTCTCTACACTTTGATAGACGAGATCTATCCTTATCTTCAATTAAGATAGAAGTCATCTAATACGTGCTAGTCTATTTGAAAGTACATGTTGGGTTTCAGCACTCTGCCCGCCTGTGTGCATTCGAACCATGTCGCTGTGAATGTGTGGTATAAGGAAATAAAGTAGCACCTTTACTAACACCAATTGGTTTTAGTACAACGGTAAGCGCTTGATCCTAAAAACTGGTGTCGGATCGTATATATGCAATATATATCCTAGAGGGGGAGGGGGGGGGTTGAATAGGATATTACAGCTTTTTAAATTTTAATTAGCCTTTTTGGAGTTTCAAAATACTTAACATATTATTGAAAATAAACTAGGCGGAAGATCTAGCTAAAATCAACGTTTATAGATTAAGGTTATTGTGAATTCAAGATCTTAGGAAATTAACGAATTAATTCCTAATCCGTTTAGCATGTGATTGTTAAGGGTGATTTTATACGATTTTCAACGCTATATTTTATGATAATTTCCCTCATATTTGTATGAATCTGTGTAAGAAACAAGTGTTTAATGGAAATATTGAGCAAATGATATTTTAAAAGAGATAATCGCAAAATAGGTTGATTTATGTGTTTTAATTATGATTTTATGATCATTTGAGCGTTATTACATTTTGCGATGTTTTTATGTGTTATAGATGCATGTTTGAGGCTCAAAAGATGCTCAAGAGTTGATTAAGTTCGAGGTAATTGAAGATAAAAGAGATAATGAAGGAATGAGATAGAGAAAAAGAGATAAAGTTCAAGAAATCAAGATTAAATTCGATCTCGAATCAAGGCGTCGAGGAAGTGAATCAAGCGTCCATAGTGGGCGCGGCGTCTCATCGAAGTGAGCAGCGTCCGGGAATGGGAAGTTTGGGCGCAGTGGGCCGCCGGCGAGACGGGCGTCTGGTCGTGACTCGGCCCGACTCAAAGAAGATTTCACAAGTGGGACGGGCGTTCACCGCACCAGACGGGCGTCCATCGGCCGACATGCTGAAACCGACTTAATCTTCTATAAATATCTGCAGCGTTTTTCCTCACAATAGACGATATATTGAAAACCCTAAACCCTAGGGGCGGCTGAGATTTCATTGTTCTTAGTTTTCTAGTAGTTCTAAACACTTTTTATGTATTTTTACTTCAATAATTCGATCTTCAAGAGGATGCTAAGAGGCTAGGCCTCCATTGAACAAGCGTTGTGAAGCCGTCCGATTCAACAATTCAGTCTCTTTTCGTGGTTATTTTGTGAGTATCTATTACAAGTTGTTTCTTTTATCATGCTCCATAATGTTTATTGCGAAATTTATATCGAGAGATGTTTGCTTTATTGATTGTTTAATTGATGAAAATCAAGTTAGACTTTAGATCACCATGATAAAGAATAGATATTTGATCTAATTAACGAGAGTTATTAGGTTAGATTTCTAGGTTAGAAATTGAGAGATTTCACACCTTGATTTGAGAGCGTTAATCTTTATATCGAAAGATTGAGATTAATAGACAAACTTGCCTAAGAAATTAGGGTTCATACCTTTGAATAGGTGAATCACAACTTGATTAGTAATCACGAAATAATCTGAATTGAAACTGAATATTGATAGGATAGGTGGATCAATTGCTTGTTCGTCTCGTAAATTATTGATTTAAAATCCCTTGAAATTGAATTACTTAGCTTAGTTAGTTCTTTCTATTGCATCTTAGATTTAGTTTAGTTTAAATTGGTTCGAAACATATCCTTCCTGGCTTTAGATCATATCTTCTTGTCCGTTTTTACGTTTTAGTTAAGTTTTATTTTCAGTTCTGTTTAGTTTCATCCGCTGTTTAGTTTAGTAATCGTGACATAGGTTAGTTAGGAATAAAAACTAGAGTTCACAATCGCCAGTTCCCCGTAAGATCGACCCGGCATTAACCACTATTACTACGATCCTTATACTTGAGGTTAACCGGATTATTACTTGTTTTGTGTTAATAAATTCCGGATTATTCTGTTTGTTTTTGTTTGTCCTGTTTTTATTTCGTTTTAAATTCCTGTTTTTAGTTGATAAACGTTTAGGTAATTAGTTAATTAGGGTTTTAGCTTAGGGTTTAAGGTTCTCTTGTGATTAGTTCTCTTCTCTTCTCTTCTTTTATCTGTTCTTTTCTGCAAATTTTTTTTTTCTTTTCTGTTCTTGTTTTCCCGTTTCTAAACGGACGCTGAAATTGGCCGCCCGTTCTTTGGAAAGTCTTCGATCTGAACCACTTTTACTCGCTTGGACTAGCGTCCATAGGTTTCGGACGCCCGTCGAAGTACGCGTCTTGAGGCGGCGTTTGGTCCACTAAACGCCCGTCCGATCTCAATTCCATCCGGACGCCCGTCCAAACTCTTGGACGTCCGTCTGGTCCTGTTTTCTTCAATACTTTTGTTTCCTTTTCTTCTTTCCCCTTTCTTTTCCTTAGGTTTTTAATTTTTAGTTTAGGCTTTCAATTTCTTAGTTCTTAGGTTTCAACCACTTGTTTTTGGTCCAGTTTATGCAAACTCGGAGTCAAAAGGGACCGTTATTATACACCCGACCCGAAATAACCGTAGTCCAAACCAAATAGGCGATTTTCCGTTCTGCGGTTACGCGACGAGCGATCGAGATCTTGAAGATCAACTAGCAAGAGAAATCACTGATTTTGTGATAATGGCCGCTAATAATAGACGTACGTTGGCAGACTACGCCATGCCAGGCGAAGTCAAAGTCAACCCGGCTATTGTTATTCCAGCCGTCACTGCACAAACCTTTGAGTTAAAACCGGGACTTATTCAGATGATGCAACATGCATCTATTTTTCATGGTTATCAATCAGAGAATCCGCATACCCACTTACATACATTCCTAGAGATATGCGGCACTACATGCATCCAAGGAGTAAGTGAGGATGCTATCAAGCTGAAACTTTTCCCATTTTCTTTGAAGGGAGAGGCTAAAGAGTGGTACACCTCTCTCCCCTCTGAATCTATCACCACCTGAGCTGAACTTGAAAGAGAATTTCTAAGTCAATACTTTCCGCCTTCAAAGACAGCCCAGTGTTTGAACGACATTTTCACATTCTATCAGAAAGAAAATGAGTCGTTCTTTGAATTTTGGAAGAGATTCAAGTCTCTTCTCAGAAAATGTCCCCATCATGGCTTGCCACTGGAAAGGCAAGTCAACACCTTCTTTAGTGGATTGACCGAGCTTACTAAAGGCATGGTCAATAGTTCATCTGGTGGGGCGTTTCTGAAGAAAACACCTGAAGAGGGATGGGCACTGTTTGAGGACATTGCAAAGTATAACTACGCCCCCTCTTATCAAGCAATTCAAGAACCTCCTCCTCCTAAGGTTGAGGAAGTTAATATGCAAAGTTTGATAGCCATGCTGCAACAACAGATGGCAACATCTCAAATTTCAAATCCGATAAATCAAACTTCTTCTTTTCCACGAAACCTCCGGTTCTCGTATTGCAAAATCTTTGTCGGATGGCCATATGAATGGCGGTGTCAATTAATCCCCTGCACCTTATCAAGTGAATGCATCCCATGATTATGGGCGGTACAATCAAGTCACATGTCGAAATTGTGACGAGGTGGGGCACACTTCTAGGTTACATCCTATGAGCGGACGAGAATCTTCAAAATGAATGCATTCTATGGTCGAGAACAATCAAAGGTTCAATCAGTTTCTTGGCGTAACAATTTTCAAAACCAAGGTTTAATCCATCTTCAAGTTTTAATCTAATTCGAATTTTAATTGAATCGAATTCGATAGAAACCACGGTTTAATCAGAACCAAAACTCGAATTTTTCCAATCCTACGCAAAAATTCAATCAGAATTGGCCTTCCAATTCAATTTCTCAATTCCAAAGTCGGCCCAGCCAGCCCTATTCTTCAAACTTCCAGAACTCTCAAGGCCCCTGCCAACCTACCAATCTTGAAGCTAAATTGGAGGAGCAGAGTAGATCAATGAAGAATCATGAGAGACAAATTGGGCAACTGGCTGAACAGTTAGCTTCTAGACCCCCAGGGCAGCTGCCCAGTTTCACCGAGAAGAATCCGAAGGGTGGTCAAGTTGCTCAAGCTGACTTGAACAAAGGCCCATGTATCTTGACCTCGTGCCATCAATTCAATACGGTAAAGAGGGCGGTCGATGAACCTCGAAGTGGTACTCAACTTAGTGGTCCTTCCCATCGGAAACCACTAGCCCTCTCTGCCATCGATAAGGCGGGAGGCGGTGACACCTACACTCCCTCAATGCAGAGAAAACTCGGGTGGTGATCCCGCGAGAGGTGAAGAAGTTGGAAGTCCTCGGTGGTGATCCTCGATGGATGAAGAAACAAGAGAAAGTCGGAGGTGATCCACGACTAATAAAAAAGTTGAAAAAGGCATTCGATGGAAAGATCTGGAGGACAAAGGCATGGCGAATCCTCAAAGAAAGTCTTTTACGAGAGTGACCTTAAAAGCTTCCATTCCCACCGAGAAAGAGCAACATTCCTTTGAGTGAGGACAAAAAATGCGAAAGGTCTTGAACCTTTTGAAAAATACTCGGAGTAAATCTTCCATTATCGGATGTCTTGGTGAGATGCCTAAGTATACAAAATTTATCAAGGATGTTGTGTCTTGAAAAAGAAATTAGCTTGAGGCATGGAAAGGCAAATTGGTGAGGATTGTTCCATGATTAATTATGAAAACTTACCAATTAAAAGAGGTGACCCAGGCAAGTTCGTACTTACGGTATTGATGGGAGGTCTAGTTTTCCTAATTCTCTGTGTGATCTAGGTGCCTCTATAAGTCTTATGCCAATGTCGTATGCAAACAACTCGGTTTACAAAGCCTTCTAGAACCCACTACTATGAGTTTACAATTGATTGATAGATCTTTTAGAAAGCTTGGGGATCTGAAAGACGTTTTGGTTGATTGATAGATTTACCTTTCCGGTTGATTGGTATGTTTTAGATATAGAGAAGGTGAAAACGTCCCCTGATTCTTGGAAGACCTTTCTTATCTACAATTAGAGCCCTCATGGATTGCGATGGTGGGCAAGTGACTATCCGAGTTGGTGATCAAGAGGTGAGTTACAATGTCTTAAAGTCCATTCAAGTACCCTCTGGCCCCCCAACCAGCTTTTCCATTGATTATATGACGGATGATTTTACCGATTATATGGATAAGCAAGTCATGGCTGTAGAAGCAGAATATGAGCGATTGGTTGACAACCTAAATACTCATGGTGTGGTTAATCTAGATCAATTAGCAGCCGATTTTGAGGAGGACTTGTTGGAGGGAGAAGCTTTGGCAGTGGGACCACAGAGTAAGCTCAGTGATATTGAGTTGAAAAGCGGAGATCTCAAGTCGAGTTTAGAAGACCCCCCTGCAGATTTGGTGTTGAAGCCGTTGCCTAAACATCTTAAGTATGTGTTTTTACGAGAAGGCGACAAGCTTCCATTGATTATATCTCCAAGCTGTCGACTCATTAGAAGAAATGAAGTTAATCAACGTCCTGAAGAAAAATGAGAAAGCTTTTGGTTGGCAAGTAGGAGATATCAGAGGAATATCTCCTGACATCTGTATGCACAAGATCAAGACGAATGAGGGTGCAAAATGTGTTAGACAGCCCCAGAGAAGGCTCAACCCTCATGTGCAAGAAGTCGTTAAAAAGGAAATCATCAAGCTTCTGGACATGGGAATCATTTATGCCATCGCTGATAGTGAATGGGTTTCCCTTACTCAGGTAGTTCCCAAGAAAGGTGGAATTACAATTGAGAAGAATGATAAGGGAGAGGAAATTTCATTGAGACTTGTCACTGGTTACAGAGTCTGCATCGATTATCGGAAGCTCAATGAGGTAACCATGAAAGATCACTTTCCCCTTCCATTCATTGATCAGATGCTCGAGCGTCTGGCGGGACACGCATTCTACTGTTTCCTAGATGGATATTCAGGATACTTCCAAATACCCATTGACCCAGCTGACCAAGAAAAGACCACTTTTACCTGCCCTTATGGTACATTCGCTTACAGGCGAATGCCATTTGGTCTCTGCAATGCCCCAGCTACATTTCAGCGATGTATGCTAGCTATCTTTGACGGGCTTGTAGAGAAGTGTATGGAGATTTTATGGGCGATTTTTCGGTTTTGGTCGATCTTTTGATGATTGCCTCGACAATCTTGATCAAGTGTTATCCAGATGTGTGGAAAAGAACTTAGTACTTAATTGGGAGAAATGCCATTTCATGGTAGATGAGGGAATAGTTCTTGGCCACAAGATCTCATCCAAAGGTATAGAAGTTGACAGGGCAAAAGTGGAAGCTATCGAGAAGATGAGCTATCCTAAGAGTGTGCGTGAAGTTAGAGGCTTTCTTGGACATGTCGGTTTTTACAGAAGGTTCATTCAAGACTTCTCCAAGATAGCCAAGACCCTGTCCACTTTACTAAAAGAAGACGTTGAGTTTAATTTTGATGAGAGCTGCAAGCAAGCGTTTGAGGAGCTCAAGGATCGTTTAATATCTGCTCCAATTCTTATATCGCCTGATTGGAACCTACCGTTTGAGCTTATGTGCGACGCATCAAACTATGCTGTTGGGGCTGTTCTAGGACAAAAGATCAAAGGGAAATTCCAGCCTATCTACTATGCCAGCCACACATTGAACCCCTCTCAAGTTAACTATACCACTACTGAAAAGGAGCTTTTGGCCGTAGTTTTTGCTATGGACAAGTTTCGTAGTTACTTGTTAGGAGCTCAAGTGATTGTGTGGGTGATCACGCCGCTGCGCGTTATCGATGACCAAGAAAGAGGCTAAACGCGCTTACTACGTTGGATATTGACCCTACAAGAGTTTGGCGTCCAAATTAAGGACAAAAGGGCGTTGAAAGCGTAGTGGTGATCACGCTTCTAGAATGTTAAGTGAGGAAAAGGATGATCCGGATGATGTAGATCTTTACTTTCCTCTAGAAAACATTATGTTGATAGACGGTTGTCCTCACGATGTTCCATGGTATTCTTCCATTGTAAACTACCTTCATGCCCGTTATCTCGATCGAGAGATGTCTTATCAGGAGAAGAAAAAGTTCTTCTCTGATTTGAAATATTTCGTTTAGGATGAACCTTATCTTTTTAAGATCTGTAAAGATGGTTTGCTTAGAAGATGTGTTCTGAGTCCGAGCAGCGGGATATTATTGAGCAGTGCCACAGTGGACCTATTGGAGGTCACTTTGGTCCGTGGAAAACCGTTGCTAAGATCTTTCAATCCGGTTTCTATTGGCCTCACGATCTATAAAGATACGAAGCTTTACAGTAAAGCTTGTGATAGGTGCCAAAGAACCGGTACTCGACAAGGCGTTTTGACATGCCTTTGAAACCCATCCTAGAATCACGAAGTCTTTGATGTGTGGGGTATCGATTTTATGGGACCATTCCCATCATCTTGCGGTAATAAATACATCTTAGTCTGCGTAGACTACGTGTCTAAATGGGTGGAGGCTCAAGCCACTCCTCACAATGATCATAAGACGGTCATGAAATTTCTTAAGAAAAATATCTTTGTGAGGTTTGGATGTCCACGAGCCTTGATCAGTGATGAAGGGATGCATTTCTGCAACCGACCCCTAGAGAAAGTCCTTGAAAAGTATGGTGTTCGTCATAAAACTGGCACACCATATCATCCGATGACTAGTGGTCAGGTTGAAAGGAGCAACCAAAGCATCAAGAAAATCCTGGAGAAGACGGTAAAATTGATCATAGAAAGGACTGGAGTTTGAAATTGGATGATGTACTTTGGGCTTACAGAACTGCCTATAAAACCCCTATGGGTACATCTCCATATCAAATGGTCTACGGGAAACCATGTCATCTGCCTGTCGAGTTAGAGCATAGAGCTTATTGAGCTACAAAGTTTCTGAACTTTGATTCCCAATCTTGTGGAAAACATCGACTACAAAGATTCACATGAGCTAGACGAATTCAGACTCCAGGCTTACGAAAGTGCCAGGATTAGTAAGGATAAGATGAAGCTAATCACGATGCTAAGATTAAGAGGAGAGAATTTCAAGTCGGAGAACAAGTTCTTCTTTACAATTCTAGGTTACATTTGTTTCCTGGGAAGTTGAGGACACGTTGGTCCGTCCTTTGAAATTCTCCAAATTATTCCTGGGCGTTCTAGAACTACGAGGTTATGGTGACCAGGCCGTTTGAGTGAGCGGACGAGAGGTGCAAACACTACATTGGTGAGCCTAAAGACAAGCTTTTGACTGTTCGGTTCCTCGATATCCTTGGATGTGGTGCTACAACGATCGAAGAATTAGACGAGTTTTCACCCGATCTTTTCTCACGAGGATGACGGTGATGGTCAATCACGAAGAAGTTACGGCCGGGTAGTTGGGATATGGAAGAATATTGGAAAGAGCGTCAACAAGAATGTCATCGAAGCTTGAGGAAGACGAAGAAGTCAACCATGGGAAGTTTAAGCGTGTGCGGAAAGCTATAAAGAATTTAACCCCATGTGTTAGGTGCTGTTTCTGCGGCCACACTACTGATCAGAGCTTACACGAGGTAGTGGCTGGAAGAAAAGTCAAATGGCCTGATCCAGGCTAGACTTCAACAGTGTCGAGCTAACGACATTAACCAAAAGCGCTACTAGGAGGCATCCTAGATATCCCTTATTATATTAGTTAAATTCTGTTTAGGCTATTAGTGTTATATTTATTTAAGTTTTAGTTTAATAAAGTCTTAGTTGACTAAGTTTTTCTGTTTATATCTGTCAGTTAGTTTGCTTTTTAGATATGGATTACGGAGTTCTTCCGGAGGAGTTCCCCATCATTAGTCGGATCCCACTGATTCTGATGGTGATGGACCGGGAGGCACTATAGTCTTGCACGTAGATTTTGAGCTTAGTACTGTCATGAAGACCATCACCTATGTTCTCATTGTCCCCATTGTTCGGGAGGCGGTGACTTCACTCTTGAGGAGCTCCAGGAAGCTATAGGGCGTCCATATACGGTCCTAAATGACCCTTGGCTTTGTGATCTAGCGGCTGATGCTGCAGGCTTCACATTTTAGAGGTTTAGAGGTGGTGGAGATGACTGGGGCGTACAAGACGACTATGATTTCCCTCCTGCTATTGATATGCTTCGTCGTCTCATCCGATTGGTGGATTGGGAAGAGATTTATGCAGACTAGCGTTAGTTAGGTTTGTTTCGTCGAGCCCCGACATAAAACGGAAGCGCTTGGTGGGAGGCAACCCACTGTTTTATTCGTGTTTGTTTTATTTTCGAGTTCTTTTATGTTCGTAGCATTTCCGTTGTACTTCTGAATTTTAAATTATCATTAATAAAAATTTCACATTTAGTTGTTTTATATGAGAATTTTGTAAAATTTTGCACTTTTCTTGGACGACCGTCTGGTGCTTCTGGACGCCCGTCCGATCCTCTGTCTTCATGGACGGCCGTCCAAGTTTCTGGACGCCCGTCTGGACACAAAGCTTTCAATCCTGTATTCATCTTTTTAACCGGACGTTCGTTCACAAGGTCTGGACGCCCGTCTGGCCAATTCCCTCCGATCCTGTATTTGATTTTGGTTCTTGGACGAGCGTCTACTAAACCGGACGCCCGTCCAGTTCATCTGATTTCTCAGTGGACTCCCGTCCACTGGGTTGGACGAGCGTCCAACCTCTGTCTATATATACCCCTGTTTCGAGTGAACCTTCACTTTTCAGATTTTTCAAACGCCAAAAACGGTTTTTCTCCCTCCCTTTTGCCCTAAAATCCTCCATTCTAAACCATTTTGAGCGATTCAAAGTGCTACAGGCCGCCCTTGATCCCCTCTCTTTGATTTTCATAACCAAATTCCTCAACACACGATATTCTTGGAGAATCAACACCCATTGTAGTCCGACTTTTCGAAGAAAAAATCCGATTTTGGAGCTCATTTTGGTGTTGTTTGGACTAATTGTCACCTCGATCAACATCTACTCATCTTACTTGGTAAGTTAGTAACACCTTTTCTAGTTTTTATTCACGTTTTTGCGAGTTCGATCTTTGGGTCGGCTCGTTCCCTTAAATTCCATCTTAATTTTTTTTTTTTTTTTTTTTTTTTTTTTTTTTTTTTTTTTTTGTTTTGTTTCTTTCTGATCTGTTATGGTGCTATGGTGTGTGATGGGTGGCGTATGGGTTGTTTGGTGATGAATTTGGTTGTGGTTGTGGTTTGGTTGCTTTGAAATCCCGCTTTGGATGTTAAACGGGTATATTGTTGTGAATTGGGGTTGTTTTGGCTTAGTCTAGGCTTGACAATGGTTCATAAGAAGGCAGTCATGAAAAGGCATGGTAAGGAAATGGCCCGGGAGGCGGGGAAAAAGCGAAAAGAGTTTGATCCTACCTTGGTTGATCCTAACCGGGGTGTGAGCATTCGGGAGCAACCCCCTAGAGCCACCCAAACTAAGGCAACATTAAGAGATGAACCAAGTTCAGATTCTGAAACGGATGAGGATGTGCCATTGGCACGGATGCCTAGGGTTCCCCGGGATGGAGGATCATCTAGGGTTGAGGAAACCGTAGAAGCTACCCGTGAGGAGGAACCGGTTGTACCTAGGGCTTCCCAACCTAGGAAGAAGGCCAAAACCGTACCTCCTATGCCCTTACCTCGTAGGTTCGTGAACCCTAGAGCTCATGATGTGTATAAACAGCACTATTTCTCGAGGACGATGTTGATAGAAAGGGCCACTTTAGAGGCAAAGGTCGATCCGGATTTCGTTAAATTGCTTAAGGATCGGAAATGGGGCGCTTTGATGACGATTCCAACTACCCCGGTCAATAGTTCCTTGGTTCGGGAGTTTTATGCCAATTGTTCGAAACCGACTTGGAATCGAAGGTGGTTGTGGTTCGAGAGTCCAAGTTCCGTTTACACGGAGGTGATCAATGCAAAGTATGGGTTGGCGGCTTTCGAGGTAGAGATTATAAGGAAGAGATTGTGCATAGACGAGTTTGGGGCGGGATCCTTTGGAGGAGTTGCGGTTAAGAGTGTGCCCGGATGTGGCTTGGACATTAAGACCGGGAGGAGACCGGAAGGAGTTAGTCACCACGACCTGGACGGAGGATTGGAAGGTCCAGTGTCGATTCATTCAGAGTCGGTTGTTGCCTAAGAACAACCTGACACACTTTCACATTGGTGACCTAGGTATGTTGTATGCGTTGACGTTTGGCCTGAATGTGAATGTGGGACAAGCTTTGTATGACGAGATCTCGATCAATCAGAAGGTTTATATGCGGAGCTTGATCGTCCCTCACCGATCCACGGTTTGTGCCTCGATGCGGTGTGCCTGAGTATGGAGCGGATCACAAGCCCAAGAACCGGGGCCAATCTGAGAGAGAAAGGTAAGCCTTCGGGCGATGCGAGACGGAGACACCCGAGAGCCTGGCCCATCTTCGGCACCACCTCCGGTTCCCTCCTTGTCTAGTTTATCTCTGCGCGGAGAGGGCTCGGTACAACATGGCCAATAGTCTACGAGATTGGATGACCGATATCCGTGAGAGGCGCCAAGAACATGATGTACGCGTCTTTGAAGTGCATTGTGGAGGGCAAGAAACCGAGGGATATGCAGATTTTCAAGAAGAGTGATACGGAGTTCATCTTTTCCGATGCGATCGAGCAGGTTATTGCCGATGTGATTGAGGCGGAGAAAGAGCCTGATGATGAGGAGGTTGCGGAGGAGAGACCTACTGGGACTGCTACTGCCCCGGTTACACAGCCGGCACCTTCATCGACGACGTCTACGGCTGCTGTACCCTCCACTGACCCTACTACTGCTGCTGATTCTGCTGTTCCTCCTCCGGCTGATGATACTCCGGCTCCGGGGCAATCTTGATTTCATTTGTCTCTTTTTCGATTTGCGCTAGCTACGGTGATTGTATATTTCTGCTACTTTTTACTTATATGGTTCATTGTAATTTTTGATGTTGCTACTATTTATTTTCGATGGATCATGTAAGCCATTAGGCACCCGTACTTTCATTTCGACTTTGTTTATACTTTTTGGTTGTATTGGATGCTTTATCACTTGTCAATCCTTGAATTTGCTATATCTTTTCATTTTGGTATAACTCCCTGTTTTCCCCGAGATGGTTCCGTGTTTGTCAAGTTGTGCAGGTATGTTTTTGGCGGTTTTGTCGAGCTACATTGTAAGGTTCTGAGTTCTAAGTGTCGATTATGTAGGCTCGGCCTGACCGACGCGTTGAAATCGACTAAGTCTTTTATCTTTTCTTTCGTTCTGCACAACATGAGGACATGTTGATTTTTCAGTGTGGGGGAGGGGAATGGTCGACTATGTATCCATAATCACTTGTTCAATACGTATTGTTTCTATGAAAATGAGCTAAATTTTTGGATTTTTCGACACTTTTGTTTTCGTTTTGTCCCGAGTAGGCAATTCAATTCGGTGTTCGTTACTTTTTATAGTAATTCAAGCTATATATCATATGTTTAGTAAGTTAGTTGTTTCACCTGATCTATTTTTCACGAGCCATAGTAAACGATGAGCTAATTTATAAAGTTATACCCCTTTTCGACGAGTGATTTTTGATTGTCTTATAAGTCATGTACTTAGTGCTACGTATATATCTTGAGATTTATGATAGTTTGTATTTAGATCCGGAGTATGATATACTGTGAATATCTGAAGGTTTGAATGTGATAAGTAACACTTGACTTATTGTCAAATGAAAAAGTTGAAAAATATGATTAATTGTGTGTGTCGAAAGCTAGTCGATGATTTGAGTGCGATAGGGTATACCACGTATGTCCTATACCACTATGATGACTAAAAGCTCACGACAGTCAGAAAAAGCTGCCTTATGATTGGAGTAAGGTAGGGTATATCTCGAATATCCTATTCTGCTATGACAGGGCAATAGCTCATTCTGATGTGTGTTTAAAAGTGAAAAAGTTAAATCAACTAAAAGATTAGTATGAATGGATATAAGACTAAGTTATCGTCTATCTTATCCCCAGTAGAAACTGACAGATATGTTGTAGGGATTATCCTCTGAGTATTTCAAAAAGGGCCTGGATATATTCGATCATCTTTTTCGGGATATATCACGTTTGTAGGGTACATCTTATGAGTGTCATTTATCTCTAGTTTGAAGGGGGTATTAGCTAGTTTTGCTTTGAGTTTCTCAAGTTTGGATTTAGTGGAAGTTTTCTATGGCTGTGCACACACACTGGTGTACTTCTGATTTATTGGATATGTGTTATATATGTTTAGATGTCTGATCTTTGCTCGAGCCTTTACTTTGTTTTGTTTTGCTCGGGACGAGCAAAAGCTTAAGTGTGGGGGAGTTGTTAAGGGTGATTTTATACGATTTTCAACGCTATATTTTATGATAATTTCCCTCATATTTGTATGAATCTATGTAAGAAACAAGTGTTTAATGGAAATATTGAGCAAATGATATTTTAAAAGAGATAATCGCAAAATAGGTTGATTTATGTGTTTTAATTATGATTTTATGATCATTTGAGCGTTATTACATTTTGCGATGTTTTTATGTGTTATAGATGCATGTTTGAGGCTCAAAAGATGCTCAAGAGTTGATTAAGTTCGAGGTAATTGAAGATAAAAGAGATAATGAAGGAATGAGATAGAGAAAAAGAGATAAAGTTCAAGAAATCAAGATTAAATTCGATCCTGAATCAAGCGTCCAGAAGTGAATCAAGCGTCCATAGTGGGCGAGCGTCTCATCGAAGTGAGCAGCGTCCAGGAATGGGAAGTTGATTCGGGAAGTTTGGGCGCAGAGAGTGGGCCCAGCGAGACGGGCGTCTGGTCGTGACTCGGCCCGACTCAAAGAAGATTTCACAAGCTGGACGGGCGTTCACCCTTTTCAGACGGGCGTCCATCGGCCGACATGCTGAAACCGACTTAATCTTCTATAAATATCTGCGCGTTTTTCCTCACAATAGACGATATATTGAAAACCCTAAACCCTAGGGGCGGCTGAGATTTCATTGTTCTTAGTTTTCTAGTAGTTCTAAACACTTTTTATGTATTTTTACTTCAATAATTCGATCTTCAAGAGGATGCTAAGAGGCTAGGCCTCCATTGAACAAGCGTTGTGAAACCGTCCGATTCAACAATTCATCTCTTTTAAGTGGTTATTTTGTGAGTATCTATTACAAGTTGTTTCTTTTATCATGCTCCATAATGTTTATTGCGAAATTTATATCGAGAGATGTTTGCTTTATTGATTGTTTAATTGATGAAAATCAAGTTAGACTTTAGATCACCATGATAAAGAATAGATATTTGATCTAATTAACAAGAGTTATTAGGTTAGATTTCTAGGTTAGAAATTGAGAGATTTCACACCTTGATTTGAGAGCGTTAATCTTTAGATCGAAAGATAGAGATTAATAGACGAACTTGCCTAAGAAATTAGGGTTCATACCTTTGAATAGGTGAATCACAACTTGATTAGTAATCACGAAATAATCTGAATTGAAACTGAATATTGATAGGATAGGTGGATCAATTGCTTGTTCGTCTCGTAAATTATTGATTTAAAATCCCTTGAAATTGAATTACTTGGCTTAGTTAGTTCTTTCTATTGCATCTTAGATTTAGTTTAGTTTAAATTGGTTCGAAACATATCCTTCCTGGCTTTAGATCATATCTTCTGTCCAGTTTTACGTTTTAGTTAAGTTTTATTTTCAGTTCTGTTTAGTTTCATCCGCTGTTTAGTTTAGTAATCGTGACATAGGTTAGTTAGGAATAAAAACTAGAGTTCACAATCGCCAGTTCCCCGTAAGATCGACCCGGCATTAACCACTATTACTACGATCCTTATACTTGAGGTTAACCGGATTATTACTTGTTTTGTGTTAATAAATTCCGTGACAGTGATGATATAAGTGTGTTTCTAATTCAGTTTTTAGAAAACACTTGTACTGATTTTAATAGTTGAATAACCTATCATATGTGTCAATCACACATTCACAGTTTTCACTATATGCTTTCTAGTTATAGATTACAAACAATTTTCAGAACTGAAAATTAAATACAAGATGATTTGTTCTGACTTATTAATCTTTCAGATCACACTTTAGTATCTGAATCACAGACACAACAGTGACACAAAGTCACAGTGATTCAAATACAGTTCTTTCTCTGAAAGTTAATACAACAGAACTGATACAACCTTCGTTTCCTTTTTCTAACCAAGTTCTATCAATAAAAATACACAAAGAAAATTAGCAACTTGAAAGCAAAAAGAAAAACGAGAACTTAATGATATGAACACAAAGTTCAGGCTGTGAGATGACTGGTGCCAGAAACAAGCTTTAATGCAATCCCAAAGCTCAAGCTGGATCCCCAGAAGATATCACCACCCAGTCTCAATCCAGATTACCCAGATAAAAATCTGAATAAAGACACGAACTTACAACTCAGAATAGATGTAAACTGAGATGTAAGAACAATAAACAATTTCGTAAATACAAGGATATTTTTAGTAAATATGAAAATGTTTGATCAGCTTGTTACCTGATCAATTTGGTGTCACTGAGAATATATAGGCAGGTAAATGGTAGAAGCATTTACCTGATCAATTTCGAAATATGAAATGCAATGAATGATTATGGAAAAGATTGCCATTGAGTTGAAAATAGAGTATAGTTGCTGTATTCAAAAAGTTTGTTGAGTTGTTTAAGATAGAAAAACTTTTGAGATGCAAGCAGTCAACATTGATACAATAAACTATCATTAATGCAGTGTATGGAAAAGACAAACAGTTTTATTTACTCGATTTTTATAAATACAACAACATATTTATTTATGCCTGATATCTATACACACACACACACACATGATATATATATATATATATATATATATATATATATATATATATATATATATATATATATATATATATATACACATGAGATGAGTTTATCAAAGTATATAATTTTATGCAGAGAATTCTCAGTGTGGCAGTAGAAAGAGTTTGGGTGTATTATGAATATAGATGTAAGTTCATACCACACCAAATCCGAAGGCACATACAACCCGAAATAGCTTCATCACAGCTATATTCTGAATTCATAGCAGATTAGCATAAAGTACATCATTTCATAAGATCAATACTCAGGATTTGATTCATAAATCATAAGATTTCATCAAATCTTTAACCGAATGGGAAATGCAAGTGAAGCAAGTGCTAATGAATCATCAATTAGGATTTTGACAAAAATACAATCATAGCACATAACCTGATTTCATCAATCTAATGACCTAGAGTGATCAATCAAAGCATAAACTCATCGATCCATCAAGTTTGACTAAAGGGTTTATAGATCGAAATTTGTTTTTCACAACAACAAAAAATAACAAAAATAGAGAATTAGCTAACCCAGATTATTAGAGATTTAGGTTTTACTTTTTATGACAGTCACAAAATAATCTTTTTATCAGATAAAGGACCTTAAATTAACAAATGACTAAGCCCAACAAATCTGATAACATTGACTCATAAATCTAAGCATAACATTATTAATTTCATCAGGTGATTAACAAAGACATAGAGTGTTCGCCACAAATCCTGAGCCAGATTCTTAAAGATCTAGACTTTACCTTGATTAACCATGACTGATGAGAGGTCATTTGACTGGAAAGATTACATCTTTTCTTTGAACACGTATCAATTGAGCAGGATGAACCTTTATTCGATGATTTCTGACAAGAACCTTGACGTTTCTTCTTCGATAGCCATTAATCAAGAATTGAACCAACACAAGATAGTTCTTTCATACATTCAGATGAGAAGATGGACCAGTGATCTAATTAGGTTGAGATGTTCAATGAAGGAGGGGCTGAATCGAGGTATTGATTTCTAAGTTGGGGAATTGAGAGGATGTGGAGGACTTGTGTCGGAGAGATGAAGAGGTGGGGAGAAGCACCTGTATTTGTCTGAAAGGATTTTTAGGGTAGAGAAGGTTTATATGGAGGGGTAAATGTCGGGTATAATAGTTTGATGGGCTATATAAAAAATAAGTTTGAGTAGGCCCATATAACGTTATAATATGTACATGCTGAGCCAATGAAATATGCTGGGCCGTGAATTTTATTGATGCTGAGTCCAATAATGGTTTATCGTTTTCGATCACATAGTGCAACACCATATCATATTAAAGGTGATGATAATATATATATATATATATATATATATATATATATATATATATATATATATATATATATATATATCATACACACATTTTGTTTTAATCATTTATGGTGTATTTCAGGGTACCTGCAAGACAAATAAATGCCTTTGTAAGTCATACGAATTCTCGGTAGGGTTAGTGATAGTTTAAAAATGTGGCACATAAATAAGGTACTGTAAAATTAATCAATCCATAAATGGATTATTGTGGGCACAACAATATACCAACAATTCTCCCCTTTTTGATTAAATTTACAAAATACCTACGCTCCCCCTAAAATGAAGCTCCTTCTACATATATACATCTCTCCCTTTTGTTTTTAAAAAGGAATCAAAATAAGGGTCTAAATATGAACCACACATAGGTCACTATGCAACTTTTCGAACAAAGCCTGGGGTAGAGGCTTCGTGAAAATGTCAGCGACTTGCTGCGCAGTAGGCACAAACTCTATAAATATTATACCATTGGTCACATTTTCTGGTATAAAGTGATAACGGATATCTATATGTTTGGCACGAGAGTGCAATACCGGATTGTGGGACAAGTCTATGGCACTAGTGCTGTCATAATAGACTGTCACGCAAGGTATAGTAATACCGAAATCAGCAAGCTGCTATTTGATCCACAAAAGATGGGCACAAAAATTAATTAAAGCAACATACTCGGACTCAGTGGTGCTCAAAGCAACGCTAGGCTGCTTCTTGGAGAACCACGAGACGAGTCTATTGCCCAAGAATTGGCACGTGCCACTAGTGCTTTTGCGTTCCATACGGCAACCTCCATAGTCGGCATCAATATGCGAGTAGTGTGAATGGTGTAGATGTGGCATAAAATAGACTCAAAGTGGGGGTGTGCCTAAGATAGCGAAATATTTGTTTGACTGCATTAAAGTGTGATATCTTAGGGTTTGCTTGGAATCGTGCACTGAGACAAACGACAAACATAATATCAGGGCGAGAAGCAGTCAAATAAAGTAGGGAGCCTATCATGGATCTATAAAGGTGTTGGTCAAAAGATTGGCCATCTTTATCCGCAGTCGGCCTAACGGATGAGGTCATCGGCGTGCTTGCAGGCTTAAGCGTGTCAAATTTGAATTTAGTGAGCATGTCTTTAATGTACTTGGTCTGACTAACATGTGTCCCTAGGGAATTTTGTTTGATTTGTAGACCAAGGAAGAAAGTGAGCTCTCCCATGGCCGACATCTCAAAGTTAGACTTCATCAAAGTCTCAAACTCAGTTCATAGGTTGGGATTGGTGGAGCCAAAAATGATATCATCTATGTACACCTGAGCAATCAGGATATCTGAACCAGATTTCTTAATGAATAGAGTATTATCTACTTTACCCTAGAGAAACCATGTTCCTGTAACATTGATGATAGCCGGTCGTACCAGGCTCGGAGGGCTTGCTTCAAGCCATAAAGTGCCTTCTTGAGACGGTAAACATGATCTCGATGAAGTGTATCCTCAAAACCCGGAGGTTGGCTAACATACACTTCCTCCTTGATAAGACCATTCAAAAAATGCATTCTTAATGTCCATCTGTAATAGCTTTAGGTCAAAAGCAGATGAAAACACTATATGTAGGCGAATGGCTTCAAGCCGAGCGACTGGAGCAAAGGTTTCATCGTAGTTGATGCCTTCCTCTTGGCAATACCCTTGTGCCACCAGTCGGGCCTTATTCCGAACGAATACCCCGTTTTCATCCATTTTATTCCTAAAGACTCATCTGGTTCCTATAGTGTGTGTCTTGGGAGGTAAAGGGACTAGTTCCCATACACTATTTCTTTCGAATTGTGTAACTCCTCTTGCATGGCTATCACCCAATCCGTGTCTACTAGTGCTTCTTTTATATTTCTAGGTTCAAGTAAAGATACTAGAGCAGTAAAAGGAGGAGGAAGAGTGGACCGACGAGTGGATACACCAGCAGTGAGATCTCCAATGATTAGATCCGAAGAATGAGCTCTATCCTAAGTGCGTTGTTGGGTAGGAGCAGGCTGCTCATTGTGTTCAGTATGTTGTTCACCATGGGGTTCACCATTTGCTAAGGTTTCATCACCCATGGGTCTGTTTTCACCAATAGGAGCCTCAGGAGTAGGAGTTTCAGGAATCTTCAGACTTCCTTTATTTGTGGCCAGAGGAAGAAACTCAAACTTGGAGAAATTTGTAAGCTTAGCTTTTTCTAATAACTCCTTAATTCCTTCCACATTAATACACGCGTTAGTCATGGAATTTGATTCATTAAATGAGACATGTATGGACTCACAAATGCGTCGTGAAACCAGATCATAGCATTTACATGCCCGTGAGGTTTCGGAATAGCCCACGAATATGCATTCGGTGGACTTAGATGCAAATTTATCCAAGTTTCCCTTATCGTTCATGACAAAACATTTGGACCCGAAAACATGGAAATAGTTTATTTTGGGTGGTTGGTTCCAAAGAATCTCATAGGGAGTCTTATGCAGAGCCTTTCTAATAGATAATCTGTAATATTATAACAGGCACAAGAAACCGCTTCGGTCCATAGGAAACGAGGCATATTGAACTTGTTTAGCATCGTTCGTTCCTACTCCTGGAGAGATCGATTTTTACATTCAACAACCTTGTTTTGTTGTGGAGTTCTAGGAGCAGAAAAATCATGTCGAATACCGGAGTATTCACAAAACTCAATGAGTCATGCATCAATGAATTCTCCGCCTCTATCGCTCCGGACAGTCACAACCGATATATCTAAAGTATTTGTAATTGCTTCACCAGAGTTTCAAATAATGTAGCACTGTCACTCTTGTGAGTCAAGAACAGAACCCATGTGTATCGGGAGTAATCATCTACAACCACGAGGACATACGACTTCCCTCCAAGGCTTTAAACACGACTTGGGCCAAACATATCGATATGCAAGAGTTCAAGTATACGTGTAGTAGTGATGTCTTGTTTGGATTTGAAAGAAGTCTTTGTTTGTTTGCCTTTGATGCAAGGCTCACAAATCTTGAAGTCTTTCAAGTCAAACTTTGGTAGTCCATGAATTAGATTTTGGCTAACCAATTTCTGCATGGTGGAGATACCAACGTGTCCTAGACGTCGATGCCAGAGATTACCATTGTCATTCTCAGAGACAAGACAGGATATTGGACTATTTGGAAGCTTATCTAGTTCGATCGTATATATATTGTCCTCACGATGACCGGATAGAAGAAGCTTGCCAGACATATCTTTTATCCTACATGTCTTTTTGTCGAATGTAATCTCTAGATCGGAATCACTAAGTTGGGAGATGCTCAAAAGGTTATGAGTTAAATTGTCTACATAATACACGTTATTTATGATGAGCGATTCAGGATTACCAATGGATCTTTCACCAAGGATCTTTGGAGCTATCACCAAAAGTGACAGAGCCTCTTTTGGATTTTGGTTCATATGATCGAAAAAGTGTGAAGTTTCCAGTCATGTGCCTAGAGCAGCCACTGTCTAGCACCCATTTATCTGGATCTTCATGGTCTTTGTTTTAGGGCAATCCTACAACCAAAGAGTAGTTGAGACCCCCTTTAGTATTTTGGGTCCTTAAGGGTTAGTATTGGCGGAATCCTTCCTCACCCATTGATAAGTTCCTAAAAAGTCGAATAATTCTAGATGTTTTGGACTCAATTTGGTGTCGTGTGTTGCTATTTTGCGATGTTTTAATCCTTTTTGGGCTAGATTACTGCGGATGATTGAATTATTGCAGGATGATTCAAGATTAGAAGAAAAAGACCAAAAACGGAGCTAAAGTGGAAGAATTCAAAAACCAGTCTCTGTCACACCCAGGGTGTGACGCTTTATTTGTTTAACTTTGGGTACCCATATCTTCTTAATCTTGGGTTTATGTGCAGGTCTATATCCATAGGAACTAGAGGGCTGATCATAAAAGCCAAAATAAGACCCATATGGATAGTGGGGCCGGTCATAGTGATATTGTGGTTGAAAATTATTAAATGAGTAATAGGACACTCATGGTTTAACAAAAGTGTAGTTAGGTGCTTGATGTATCCCATAATCATGGTGCATACATGGAGCATAGTTCGTTTGACGAGAGGTAGTCTGTCGAGTCGGACTCCCTGAATAACTCTGGTCATACTTGTATGCGTGTTTGGGTGCTTTCGTGTGTTGTTTATAAAAATGTTTGGGGGAAAGGGGTTTAATATTCTTTAAGGCAATTGGTCTTGGTTCCAAGATCTTTTCTTTGAGCTTCAAGTCCTTGAGAAGAGTCTCCTTGTAAGAAGTCTCATACCCATTGACTATTGGCCCCTTCTCTAACCCTTGAATGGTTTTCTTGAGTGTAATAGACTCAGTTTTTAGAGAAGTATTTTCCAACTCAAGATCTTGGTACTTTTGCTCAAGTGCACTTCAAGAATTAATTAATTAGAGGATTTGATCCTCATTTCGGAGAATAATTTCTTGTAAGTGTTCATTTTTTCCTTTAATGTTTGAGTTTTCAATAGCCAATTTTTCATTTAATTCATACAATTCATCATTTGTGAAAGATGGATTAGACAAGGTCTCATCCGTGTCGTTTGTTGTCTTACAATATGCCATAAGAGCAAAATTTGCTTTCTCACTCTTTTCAGAGTCAGATTCAGCAGTGTCGTTGTCTGAACTATCAGACCAATCAGCTAGAGCAGGTTTAGATTTCTTTTTATTATTGAAAGCTGGTTTGGACTTATTTTCAAATTTAGACTTGCGATTCGGTCATTCATTGGTTGTTGACATTCATAGTAAAGGAAATCGGAACCCCGTTTGGCTTTGCCTTTTTGAGGTTTAGGCTCAGATTTTGATCCTTTATTAAACTTCAAATATTTCTTGAAGTTACGAACCATAAGTGTGTGATCTTCATTATCACTCTCACTTGTGGTGGTCTCAGTCTCGGTAGGTTGGGAATTAGCCTTGAATGTTACTCCCTTAGTCTCAGGCTTCATTTGCTTATGAGAGGTCAGCATGCTCTCATGCACAAGAATGGAACCGATCAATTCATCCTTTTTGAGTGTGTTCAGATCCTTAGCCAGTTGTATATCCGTAACCATGGCATCCCATTCTTGGGGCAGGCTTCCAAGGATCTTTTGCACAATCTTTTTGGATTTAAAGGTTTTACCTAGTGCAGAAAGTGTAGTGATAATATCAGTGAATCTGGTATCCATGTCACTGATTGTCTCGTTTGAACCCATCCTAAATGATTCATGTGCAAACATGAGTTGGTTGATTTTATTATCTTTAACTTGATTACTACCCTCATGATGCATTTGGAGATGATCCCATATAACCTTAGCAGTCTTACAATCTAATACGTATTTTCCCTCAGCTGGACTTAAAGCGTTAACAAGGATAGCGTTAGCCTTAGAATTGAGGGTCATCTTTCGATAATCATCATCCAATTCAGCCCTTTCCTTCTTAACTTGCACAATTACACCCTCATCTCTACTTTCCTTAGTAGGGACAAAAGGTCCATCCACTATAATGTACTATAGCCGGATATCCATTGCCTTTACATGGAGTTGCATAGCCCTTTTCCACTGAATATAACCAGTACCATCGAAATAGGGAGGTCTTACCAAAGATAAGCCCTCTCGTGGTGGTGGCTGATTATAGTTCATGAAAGCCATTTAATTAATGTTTCTTGGCGTTTAGATGATAATGAAATGTAATACAATGCATATCAATGCACTTAACATTAATATAGTGATACAATGAAGATTACAATGCAGTCTGGATGGATTCAAATAAGTTATGACAAAAATCTCAGATTTGATATTGTGTTGCAAAGTGGTGTGTGAGTAAACTTAAAGCTTAATCATTTGCAGAAATAAAACATGGTCAGAAATGAGAGACTGAATCTAAAATTCAGTTCAAAACGAAACTTAAGAGATTTATTTTGAAAACTAAAGCACATATACAACACCTGCAGATAGCACAGTTCAATAGGCAGTAATTCAATACAGGCAGCAGCTATATCACAACAAATACAACAGATATGCAGCTCTTTTAGCAGGTTATCACACAAGATCAGATTATAGCAAATAGCAAATAGTAGAGAAACATATTTCAGCAATCAAATCAGCAAACAACAAAAACAAGGCTAGATACCAGAATTTGATTCACAAGAAACCAAGCTCCTATGCCACTTGTTGGATTATATATGTGCAATATATATATCTAATACATTCTAGTCTAATCGTACTATGAATGTCCTATTTGACATTACATGTTGGGTTTCAGTACTCTGCCCGCCTGTGTGCATTCGAACCAGGGCGCTGTGAAGGTGTGGTGTATGGAAATAAAGTAGCACCTTTACTAACACCAATTGGTTTTAGTACAACGATAAGCGCTTGATCCTAAAAACTGGTGTTGGATCGTATTTACGCAATGTATATCCTAGAGGGGGGTGAATATGATATTACGGCTTTTTAAATTTTAGTTAGCCTTTTTGGAGTTTAAAAATACTTAACCTATTATTGAAAATAAACTAGGCGGAAGTTCTAGCTAAAATAAACGTTTATAGATTAAGGTTCTTGTGAATTTAGCATCTTAGGAAATTAACGAATTAATTCCTAATCCGTTTAGCATGCGATGATATAAGTGTGTTTCTACTTCATTTTTAGAAAACACTTGTAGTGATTTTAATAGTTGTATAACCTATCCTATGTTTCAATCACACATTCACAGTTTTCACTATATGCTTTATAGTTATAGATTACAATTTTCAGAACTGAAAATAAAATACAAGTTGATTTGTTCAGACTTATTAATCTTTCAGATCACACTTTAGTATCTGAATCACAGACACAACAGTGACACAAAGTCACAATGATTCAAATACATTTCTTTCTCTGAAAGTTAATACAACAGAACTGATACAACCTTCGTTTCCTTTTTTCTAACCAATTTCTAAGAATTAAAACACAGAGAAAATTAGTAACTTGAAACCAAAAAGCAAAATGAGAACTTACTATTATGAACACAAAGTTCAGGCTATGAGATGACTGGTGCCAGAAACAAGCTTTAGTGCAATCCTAAAGCTCAAGCTGGATCCCCAGAAGATATCACCACAACCCAGTCTCAATCCAGATTACTCAGATAAATCTGAATCAAGACACGAACTTACAACTCAGAATAGATGTAAACAAAGATGTAAGAATAATAAACAATTTCGTAAATACAAGGATGTTTTTAGTAAATATGAAAATGTTTGATCAGCTTGTTACCTGATCAGTTTGGTGTCACTGAGAGTATATAGGCAGGTAAATGGTAGAAGCATTTACCTGATCATTTAGAAATATGAAATGCAATGAATTATTATGGAAAAGATTTCCATTGGGTTGAAAATAGAGTATAGTTTCTGTATTCAAAAAGACTATTGAGTTGTTTAAGTTAGAAAAACTTTTTAGCTGCAAGCAGTCAATATTGATACAATAAACTCATTAATGCAGTGTATGGAAAAGACCAAGAATTTTATTGACTCAATTTATTTGTTTCGATTTTTATAAATACATCAACATATTTATTTATGTCTCGATATATATATATATATATATATATATATATATATATATATATATATATATATATATATATATATATATATATATATATATATATATATATATATATATATATGATATACCATGCCTAACATAGTAGATCGGGCAACCTTGGACCCACCACAACCGTCTCGTCTCAGCTTCTGACCCCCATCGCCACCAGCCTGGCTGGAAATAAGACGATTGGGCCATCGAGCCCGCATAATCATCAGCTATCAAGCTGGGGGCCGAACATGCCGCCCCCTATCCGCCACCACTATCGGACGGACCAAGCCCTCTTCCCACAGGCGAGCACAATCCATGCTTGGCATTAACAAGGACAAGGCAGTCTCAACATTAAGACGTTAGAGCTACCCACGGTCTCCTCAGCTCGACCCTCTACCTCTGCATGTCTCCTTAATTACATTTAATTGTGTCTTGTCATTGTTAATCTTAATCGCGATTAACGTCTTGCCTATAAATAGAGGCCTCATATCACCTGTAAAAAGGACTGATTATTGAATATAAGCAGATAAGCTCTACTAATTTGTCGATCACGTTTTCCTTTCTTGACACCACTTGTGCCCACGGGCTGAGCTCCGCCGTGAGTTCTTCACAGCCACCATCTTCTCAGGTCATAAATCATCCCTTCCGTTCAGATATCCACCGTATAATTTTCACTACAGCCACTGTGATATTCTCAGCGATATCAGCTGGCTCCGTTACCGGGAAACTCATCAAAATCATTACTCACAGCTTTTCCGACGACTTGCACTGCCATCTTCAAAACATCTCAGTCAAGAAAAAGTTTTGACCTTTGGGTTGTACAGCCTAAAAATCACAGCTTTCACGGTTATCTCAAAGGAGTGGAGGAAAAGGTTTTCGATTTCACACACCGAGACCTTTTACACAGAGCATGCTTGCCGGAAAGAGGGAGCTCACTAACGGTAGCTTCACAAAGCTTGGGGGAGAATCGTCAGCACCCATGGATGAGCGCATGCATGTTCCCATTTTCTAGTTTTACAAAGTAGCATCATTGTCAGTTGGCGCAACCGGCTCAGTCGAGTTTTTTTTACCAAAATCTAGGTAAGCCTGCGTTTGTTGCAAAGAATTTGGCTAGTTAGCGTATAGTGCAAGTTTCCTTTCGAATCAAATGACATGAGGGAAACTCATAAACCCTAAGACACCGAATAAAGTAACAGATCAGGATCCACCACGTGGCACAGCGTCACATCAGAGTGGATGTAGCAGGGGTTCACACATCGCTGGCGGGAACAACGCCACAACAATGACTCCGACATGCGCAGGGTGCTGTTGGAAAAAGCAAGGACACGGGAATTAGAGGCCGCGGCAATAAGGAAAAGCCAGGGCAAACAAGCCTTGGGATCACATCAGCAAAATTTGGAGCCAAGGGCAACCCCTGACACAGGACCGGACTCTCATGCCCTCGCTCTGAAGTCTCACATGGAATATGTAGAGGACTTGCGAATATACAATCTACAGCTTATAGCCAATGGCCACCCTCCTTTGCAGGTGAGGAAGTTCTCTCCGCCAATGCCGGCTCCGACTGAAATACAACTCACTCATAACCCCCTAAGAGAAAAGACCCAGCGGGGACTGGCCACAGTCATCAGACACAACAGAGAAATCATGCCACCTTTGTCCTAGAAAAAAGTAGAAGATCGGTGCTCCATCACATCGGGCCCGTGGATAACGTCCGCAGTGCAGCCCCTGCACGTAGTCAACTGAGGATAGAGAATACCCGACAGGTGCGGCCCCGAACCGAGGTAATTGAAGACTCTTATTACGCAGAAAGCACAGTCAAGTCAACATTTCCCCCGGAAGTGAGGGATGAATTTGAGCTAATGAAAAGGAATATCGCGAACTTAGAAAAAAAGGAAAGGTAGTATTCCAGGAAACACCCACCTGGGGAACATGTGTCCTTCACGAGACATACTAAAGGTGGCCCCGAGAGGAGGAATACACTATCCCACAACCATGAATTACAGTGGGACCATGGATCTTCTCGATTGGTTGTCCGCCTTCCAAAGCAAGTTCAGTTTAGCCACGTCTAGTGAAGAAGCTTGGTGCTTTGCATTTTTCGGAGCAATGCAAGATAGGGCGGCCGCATGGGTTCACAGTTTTCCTCCCAGGTCAATTACATCATGGGATGACCTGGTGAACAAATTTACAACATAGTTCAGATCCGTTGGTCAGCCCAAGAAAACTCACACAGACTTGCGTGAAATCCGCCAAGGCGAGACTGAGACTACGCACAGTTTCTTTGATCATTTTACCAGGATCTATGAGCAGACCCGAGGATTTCCCAAGAATGTGGTAATGACTAGCTTCGAAGCAGGATTGGGAAAGGGTTATCTCAAGTCCCACTTCGCTCTCAGCGCGCCCAAAAACCTCCAAGATATGTTGGCTCAAGCAAAAAAATATGTAGCGACTGAGGCACCAACAGTGGCGTCTACAACTCAGCATGATAGACAGAGAACATACCGAAGTCCACCGAGAGAAAGCATAGGAACCGAGGTAGTGATCTCAGGAAACCCGAGAAATTTACGGATGATAACTTCACACCCATTACTATCTCATATACCCGACTGCTAGCTGAGGTAAAAGACGAGCTACCCGACCCTACTCCGATGAGGCCCAATAGGCATCGTGATACCTCCGAATAAGCCGATATCATAAAGATCATGGACATACCATGGAGGAGTGCCGGCAATTGAAAATTGAGGTCAAAAAGCTTATACAACGAGGAAGACTTGATCAGTATAGAAAGGATGGCGGCAGGGCGAACAAGGACAACCGTCAACCCCGTCAATATGATAGAGAGATTCATATTATTATTGAGGGTTCACCTAGTAATAACCTGATCAAGCACCTAATCAACTCAATTCATAAACACGTCGAGTAACCAGCTATCTTGCTCGGACATGAACAGCCTCTTTCATTTACCCGTAATGAATTGGTCACATCCATTCATACTGAGGATTTGTGCTTAAGAATCTCGGTCATTGTCAACCGAGCACTGTTAAATAGGGTAATGATTGAGACGGGGGCCTGCAGAGATATCATGTACTAAACGCGTCGAGCGACCAGCTATCTTGCTCGGACAGGAACAACCTCTTACATTTACCCACAATGAATTGGTCACAGCCGTTCATACTGAGGATTCGTGCTTAAGTATCTCGGTCATTGTCAACCGAGCATTGTTAAACAGGATAATGATTGACACAGGGGCCTGCAGAGATATCATGTACTACAACTGCTTCAGGGAGCTCGGCTTCAGTGATTCCAACTTGAGGCCGCATAATGGCACCCTTGAGGGGTTCACCAATCACCGAATTCAGGTCAAGGGGGCCATCAATTTGGACGTACAGATAGGGGACCATGCCCCTTTTTGCACTGAAAATGTAAACTTTCTTGTCGTAGACCTCCAATCAAGTTACAACATGATTATAGGAGCCCCAGCTCTACGACAGTTCCAAATGGTCGTGTCGATCCCCCATCAACGTGCGGAATTTCATATGGAAAATGCGATCGAGGTAAGTATTAGCGACCTTGAGTCAGTCCTGACATATATCCGAGCTTCAAGAACTGAGGACAAAAGGCTGCGCCTAGAGCAAAAAGTGGAGCCTGCACGAATGACCGCGATCCGGATGGTTGGACAAATCCCTCTTACGGAGGCCGAGTGTGAAACCCTGCAAGTCAGAGACGAGCCAGACTTCACAGCTGATGGAGATTTGGTAGAGGTAGTAGTCAACGACGCCTTCCCCGACCAAATGATAAAAATTGGAGCTCACCTGTCCGCGCCTGATAAGGAGGCCTTAATTGCACAGTTGCGGGCAAACTTAGATGCATTTGCATGGGTTGTGACCGACATGAGAGGCGTGGAGCCAGAGGTTGCGCTTCATCACCTAAATATATACCTGACTTTCAAAGCGATTCAACAGCGAGCCCGACAGTTCACTCCGAAGAAGGAAGCTGCTATCAAGGTAGAGATTGACAAACTTTTGCAAGCTAGAATCATTAAAGAACTGACTTACCCAACCTGGCTGGCCAACGTTGTCATGGTGAAAAAGCATAATGGAAAATAGAGAATGTGTGTTGATTTCACTGACATAAACAAAGCTTGTCCAAAGGATCCTTACCAGTTGCCTAGGATCGACAGATTGGTTGACTCCATCGCAGGTTTATATACCTTAAGCTTTCTGGATGCATACTCTGGATACCATCAAGTCAAGATGGCAGAGTGTGACAAAGAGAAAACAGCTTTCAGAGCGGCCGGGGGTATGTATTATTATGAGATGATGCCCTTCGGGTTAAAAAATACAGGATCGACATATCAACGAATGGTAAACAAAGTTTTCACGGCCCAAATCGGCAAAAATATGGAAGCATATATAGATGACATGGTGGTCAAGTCAGCCAGTTGCAACCATGCCTCCTACCTTGCTGAGACGTTTGATAATGTCCGAAGACATTCTATGAAGCTTAATCCGGCAAAATGCACATTCGGCGTGCAAGCGGGCAAATTCATAGGTTTTATGGTTAGTCATCAAGGCATAGAGGCCAACCCAGAAAAGATACAAGCTTTGCTCGAAATGAGGGAACCGACGTGCATCAAAGAGGTTCAAAAGCTTAACGGCAGGATAATTGCTTTGGGCAGATTCAAATCAAAATCCACAGAAAAATGTCTTCCTTTCTTCAAAATATTAAAAGGCAACAAAACCTTCTTATAGGATGAAGAATGTTCTCGAGAATTTCAAGATCTCAAGGAATATATGGGGAAACCCCCCTTGCTGGTTAGCCCAACAGCTGGAGAGGTATTGTTACTATATTTGGCGGCGTCAGATCGGGCTATAGCCGCTGTACTTGTAAAAGAGGCCGGAACCCTTTAAAACCCCATTTTCTATGTGAGCAAGGCTCTCAGTCCGGTAGAGGGCCACTATTTTAATGTTGAAAAGCTTGCCTACTCGCTAGTTATCGCCGCCCGCAAACTCAAGTGATACTTTACTTTGCATGCTATTGTCGTTCTCACGAATAGTCCATTGCGTCAAGTACTGCACAAGCCGGACATATCAGGTTGCTTACTTCGATGGGCAATCGAGCTCACGGAATTCGATATACACTACCAACCCCGAAATGCAATCAAAGCTCAATCACTAGCAGATTTCATCGTGGAAACAAGCTTCAGCAGAGAGCTGTCAAGCTCGCAAGAAATGAATGACCAAGCCCGAGCTAAAACCGTAGAACCAAAACGGCCAGAGAACTGCTGGCAATTGTATGTCGATGGTGCCTCCAGTAGAAACGGATGTGGGGCCGGAATTGTATTATCCGAACCAGGGATTACTGAGGATATTTAGAAAGCGCTCCAATTCGAGTTCGACGCATCTAATAATCAAATGGAGTACGAGGCAATCATAGCCAGACTCAAGCTCGCAAAGGAAATGAGAGTGCATAACGTCGAAGTCTATTGTGACCCACAACTAGTGGTCAATCAAATATCGGGAGATTATAGCACACATTGTGACATCCTGGGCAAATATTGTGAGGTAGTCAGGCAGATGAAAAAAGAATTCAATTACTGTGAGTTCAAAAGGATTGATAGGAAATAAAATTTGAGAGCAGACTTCTTATCAAGGTTATCAGGGGGCACGAGTTTGCAGATCCGTCCATAATGGTTGAGTATCTAACGGCACCTTTTATCAACAAAAACAAAGTGATGGATGTAGACGAACAGGCGCCACATCAAGGCTGGGTCGATGATATCTGGGCATACATCGAATCGGGATGGTTACCATTGGATAGGAATGAGGCTCGGTCACTTCAGAAAAGAGCGGCATGGTACACCGTATTGGATAACATCTTATACAGAAGATCCATCAAAAAACCCTTACTCAGATGTGTCGGCAAGGAAGAAAGACAGAAGATCCTGGCAGAGCTGCATCAGGGAGCGTGCGGCGGGCACCCCGTTAGTCGGTCCCTCACCCAAAAGGTCATATTCACGGGGTACTATTGGGTGACGATTCTAAAGGATTCCGAGACTTTAGTCCGGACATGCCAAGCATGCCAAAAATTCATAGATATACCATGGTTACCATCTGTAGAGTAGAGCATTGTTATAACAGCATGGCCGTTTGATATGTGGGGTTTAGTTCTCATTGGCCCGTTCCCAAGGGGAAGAGGTAACTGCACACTCGTTATAGTAGCAGTAGACTACTTCACTAAGTGGATCGAGGCCAAACCATTAGCAAAAATAGGAGCTACGGACGCGGTTTACTTTCTACACGGCCAAATATGGTCAAGATATGGCATTCCCAGAGCGGTGGTCTCCGATCATGGGCCATAATTTAGAAAGGAGTTCTCAAGTTTATGCAAAGATTATAATGTGAAGCACTGGCAGTCATAGGCAGCTTACCCTCAAGGCAACAGTCAAGCAGAGGCCGGAAACAAACAGATAATTAAGATGATCAAGAAAAGCATGGGCGATTGTGCCAAGCCAGGAGGATGGGTTGACGAACTCCCCACCATCATTTGGTCGCTCCGTACTACGGTGAAAACCCCAACAGGTCATACTTTCTTTGTGCTTACATATGGCACTGAGGCTATGACCCCGATCGAAATGGAATTGCCAAGAATCCGAGTCACAAGGTACACCATCGAAGATAACGAAATCAACAGAAAAGTTGAGTTGGATTTGGCAGAGGAAAAGAGGATAACAGCTTATCACAGGCTCAAAAATTACAAACAGATCGCGAAGCGTCTATACAATAAAAAAGCCCGGGGTCATTATCTCAAAGTAGGAGATTTCATTCTCCGAAATAGGAAAGCCACAGGCCTGAAACCGGATAGAGGAAAGCTGACCGCAAATTGGGAATGACCGTACCAAATCTCAAGAGAGGTCAAGAGGGGAACATATGTGCTAAAAGACGATGAAGGCTACGAGCTCACCCGTCCATGGCACGCAGACAACCTAAAGAAGTATTACATGTAGTAAAGCATGCGGACGTATACACGACTACGTTTACGGCGTGCATAAGTCGGTATTTTGTCTTTTTGGGTTATGGCTCGTCATTTCAATGTTGACGACATTAATGAATACGCTTTCGTGTTTTGCTTTATATTACATGTAATGAAGCATGCGGACATGTACACGGCCACGCTCACGACATGCATAAGACGGTATTTTGTCTTTTTGGGTTATGGCTCTTCATTTCAATGTTGACGACATTAATGAATACGCTTTCTTGTTTCGTTATTAAATAAAGCTGCATAACCGATAGGAATAGTGTCTGGTATGATGTACTATCCCCAATCTCAAATTATTTTAAAAAAAAACCTTAGTAGTGCCTAGCGTTTAAACGCACCATTCGATCTTTGGGCATAAGGGTCATTCCAATGGTGGTAGTACAAAGACTTGAGATTATCCAAGCTAATGGCATCAAACGGTTAGGTCTCATATCCCTTGCAAAGTTGACGGCTTCACGATGAATAATGAGGCCCCAGTCAACATTCACGTCTGCCGTATTGATAGCATGTATAAGAATGACCTCTTCATCCGTCACCACCTTAGGGTTATCGGTAGGGATGGCCCGACAGTTGATGAATTATTTCCATTCCCGATACCAAGGGCATAGCCCTGAAATGGTGCCGTTATGTACGGGATCATCATCTCAAATTATGTACGGGATCATCACCTCAGACACAGCCGAATATGCGTCGTACCGATGAGAAATACGACTTTTCATTGTCAAGATCCCAGGCCCTCTCAAATTGTAAGGCCTGGTCAAAGGACGGGAGTTGCAGAAACTCATTTATGTCCGCAGGGGAAAAATGCACTTGGACGCCGTGAACAAACACGGAGGAAACTTCATCAACAGATTGAACCTCGGAGAGCATGGCGTAAAACTCACGAACTAGGGTAACGTTACATCTATCAATGGGACCAAGAAGAAAATTACGCCATCCGGAGTAAGATACACGAAACAATGTTCCACTCCCATCAATTTTATTCAAATTCAGAATCTTCTCGGGAAGGAACCCACGATTGGGAAAGTAGCCTCTATAGTTCTGGATTGCGTTAACAGACGCAGTGCTAAAAAAGGGGATAGCAAAGTAGGAGAGCAAGAGCGAGAAGAGGACGACATTGTTAAAAGCAAACACACGCACGAATTTCAGAAAGTATGTTCTATACAACCACAAGTACCCCCTATTTATAGGAGAAGGGGAGGATATCAACGGCCGAAGTTGAAAAGATCCTACGGTTATGTTGCTTGACTCTCCACATTCGAAGATTAAAAGTTTGAGCCATATTTAATGCATTAGTCAAATCCACGGTCTTCGAGGGGAACCGTTGGTCTTCGAATTTAATGCAGGACAGAGAAGACAATGTTCCGGTCTTCTACTCTCAACAGACATGCCTCGACCGCGGATCCTAATAGGCAATCATGTCCAGACTCAAACAATCTCGTTTATTTTCAAGCAAGCCCAAACACGGATGTTCCCGAGCCCACTTGAAACAAGTAGGCCACATGCCTTAAAGGCGGACTCAAAAGAACTCAGAGAGATGCAAATGTTGCGAATAAAATTAAGTGAATTCTCAACACAAATATCGGCAAAGACCATTGTTGAAAAAAAGAGAAAACAACATTACAAGCAAAAAAAAAAAACTACTACTCATCGTCAAGGGCAAACAGATCGGAGGTGGACTGGGACACAATTTCATCCAGCTTGATCTTCAGAAGGGGAAGGTACTCGTCCGACGGACACGGGGGAATCAGGCCAGAACACCGGTTAGAAATCAACCAAGGAAACGGAATGTATCGACCGGGCTTCATCTCCATAGAAAAAGACACCGCCTCACGGTGTATCAACAGACCCCAATCCATATTTACCGACGAGCTGCCAATAGCATACAGGAGCAAACCCTCCTCCTCCATAACCTTCTTGAAATCATCAGTAGGGAGCGCACGAGTATTGATGAAGCGCTTCCACTCCCGATGATCCTGGGATAGTTCCGACGCAACCCCCTCCGGGGCAAATTGCCAAGAGTCAGGAAATAGATAGTTGAGAGCTCTATTCTGATGCATATGACTAGAAACCTCGTCCTCATCCAAGGCCCAGGACCGCTTATAGTGGAGGGCGGGGTCAAAGTTGGAAAGATGGAAGAAGTCGTTGATGACCACCGGAGTAAGGGGAACCGCCACTCCGTGCACATGCACAGAGCTTATTAGACCCCTAGAGCCCACCTCAGACAAGGCCGAGTAGAATTCACGCACCACACTGGCATTGTAGTGACCAAAAATCTGGGCCACTAGCTCCTCCCAGCCAGACACAGCAATGCAAAGGCGAGACCCCCCGCTGATCTTTCCCGGCTTCAAGCCCATCTCAATCAATAGAGGGCACCGGTTGAAATACACCCAGTAGTTGGCCAATACTTCATTTGAGGAAGTCGTGAAGAAATGAGATAAACCGTCGGAAGAAGACATGTTAAGGGAGGTGACGCTAAAGAAAAAGTCAAAGAAAATTTGAGAGGAATAACACAAGCTGTTTCACACGCAAAGAGATATAAGGATCAACCACATCCTCTTATAGGCAGACTGAAGAGGGCCTACGGTCCAGATTGATTTGCTACAAACGGATAGGATTAATCCTTTTCAAATTCAAACATTAAATGCTGCATCAGTTATTATCCTGCCGGTCGAAATTATGCTTATCAAAACACGTCATAAAGAGGCCAGGCAGACCGAGATTATGGTTATTAAAGCACGTCATAAAGAAACTTGACAGAGACAAACGCTTACATTTCCCAAGTCTGACACACCCAGGGAGGTGAGCAGAGAGAAATCCAAGGTCAACTCCACCAGCCCTCAGCAGGTAGAATGTCTGAAATAATGAGACCATCGATAGAAATCAAAATGTTTTCAACAGGCTTATACATACCGGGCCCAAAGCTTCTTAAACACAATGGGGCATGTGGACGGAATTGGGGTCGCAGTTACCTTAGACAGGATCCTAATCATTTTTGGGGGTCGTAACCATTCAACATATCTTATATTTTCGAGCAAATTAAAGAAAAGAGAGCATTCGTCAAGCACAATACAACGAAGGAAAATGTGCATAAGGATAGAGCCATACAACAGTTGTCACAATCATCTAGGGTTAAAAAGTTATTACATCAAAAGACAGGAAAGTAAAGAGTCTCGAAGTATTACAACTTCGGGCGCAATCAAAAAACATCAAGGACATCATGGCTGACACTCCCCTCCCTCGGGCACCAAGGATGCATCATGAACATTCTCTCCTTGAAGCGAAAGGTGCAACAGTGAGTCGATCGGGATCGAGGCAGAAGGAGCGGAAGGAGTCACCGAGGTCACTGCCGGTCCATTAACTAATGCTCTCAAATTGTTAGGGATCACCGGTGGCGGGTTCCAGGGAGCTTCCCCTCTCTCGACTAAATCCGCAGTAATGGCAGCGAGCTCCTCTTGTGTGAATGGAATCTCAGCATGGAATGGAAGCAACAGAGTGTCATACTGGTCGGTCAGAGTCCAATCCCTCAGAGTTTCCAAGGAAGGGGCACCAGCCTCAAAAGCCCATCGAGCACAGCACGCTAGATGGTAAAAGCCTTCATCATAGCCCACCAATCCCACGGTGCCAAGAGCTTTTTCATAACCCTCATAGGCCAGGAAGGTGGCAACTGAATCAGTGCGGCCTGCAACTCTTGCCGCCTCCAGTTTGGCTTCCATATCAGACTCAAGCGCTTTTTTCTCGATAGCCCACGCCTCAGCTGCTCGAACAGCTTTTTCCAACAACTCTGAAATGGTTTTGTTAAACTCAAGCACTTCTTTCTCAGCCTTGGACACAAGTTCACTACGAAAAATCTCAGCGGCCTCAATATCCTCTCGACGTTTCCTATTAATTTCCTCCTGTTGGCTTTTGGCCGTGCCAGCTTCATGAGTAGCCTGGTTTACTTGCTTTTCCAAAAGGCTAACCTTCTTTAAAGCTGCTTTCCGCTCACGCTCACGATCAGCATCCATCCTATCACGTTGGGCCACCACGGTATTGGCCTACCAAGAAAACAAGAATCATGATACACTCGACATAATGACAGAAAAAGAGAGGCAGATAAAAAGCTTACAAAAGAGGCGAGCATCCCGATTAGGCCCGCTAGGTCCTTTGGATGTTGCAGAAGTCTGGACTACGGGCCCAATCTGTTCATCATCACCGATCGCAAAGAAATTCCCTTCCCTATGGCTAGGTCGACCTCACTAGGACCGTCCATGGTCAGGTTTCTAAGTTGGGGAACCCTAGAAATCGCATTGGCCAAAAGTAGGGCCTCACTTTCAGTGCACGGTTTCTGGAAACCAGGGAGCAACCAGGGAGCCCGATGATCAGGTTGAGAAGAAGATCAAGCCACGTTGCGTTCCATAACCGAGCGAATATCTGATTGAGTAGCTATCTTCTATAAGTTTTTTTAGCCACAGCAGCAGCTTTGTGGCTCTGACCGCCATCGGTCCATGACTTCTTCAAGGCCACGGTATCTTCCACATCTTCAACATCAATAAATTGGGCACCAGATGCTTACCCAGCTGACCCAATATCAGTCAAGGATCTTAATCGCTTTGAAGCAGCCGCTTGACCGGGCTCGCTGATAACTAGAGAAATGGATTTACCCTTCTACTGAGCAGCAGAAGCATTGTGGGGCATAAAAACCATGGGGGGTGGGTGCTCGCTAATGCCGGACAGAATCTACCCCCTCTTCTCTATTAGGAAATCTACACGGGAACATAGCGGAATTCAAAATTTTGATTTCCTTTTACCCAAGATCGACTTCGTTTAAGAAATAAACAAATAAGCTAGTAGACGGTGGTTACCTTGGTTGATCTAAAAGATCGACGCTTTGACCGTCTTAGGAGAGTAGTTCTGCATAGAGCCACCCAAGTGTTCGGCCTCTACCACTAGTCCACACGAACAGCCCGCCGGAATCCCATCATGAAAAACTCCGGTTGCTAGACCGGCCTTTTTCCCCTCTCTCAAACTCTCTATAAGATGCTCTCTATTTTACACAAGAGCTATTAGCTCTTGGAATTGTGATGTACAAAAGAGCTTGACACCCACCTCTTATTTATAGTGAGAGGGGCGCCCCAACTAGAGTGGAGGAGAAGAAAAGCTTTTCCCAATAAAATAAGGAAATTATAATTGACTGATTTATCTCATTTATTATAATATTTTATATTAAATAAATCTAGGATATTTTCAATATCTTATATTGAATATTTTCAAGATATTGTCAATATCTCTTATTGACTATATATATCTTGTTACCATAAATCAATTTACACATGTGTATATATCACATATATATTATTACACATATAAATCCATTTATTTATATATATTATAAATACATGCGCATGCATAGCACCAACTTGCACCATTGCACACACGCACACATAATTTGGTAATACCATTAATTAAATTGCACAATCCAAGTGTATCTTATACACACACAAATTGCGCCTCCTTTAGCCAACAAATTGGCATCCGGAATTTTCTTTAATTAATATAAAACTATTAATATCTTGTATTTAATTTATTCATAATAAATAAATACCAGCATATTAATTTACCACTATAACCTTTATAGTATGAGATAAACTTTCCTTATTTGGTCATCAACTATAACCACATTTTAATCCGGCTAGATGTTCATCTGTGTGTGACCCGATAGGCTTCCGAATATGTTGGCCGTAGACACAAAGTGCAAATTACGAAATTGCCCTTCAAGCCTAACGATCACGGGATACTGTCTAGCAGCACACCGTGACCCCCAATCATCGAAAGTGTCAAATGCAATGACTACTACCTTTCATGTGAAACAGTTACCGTGTAACTTACAATCCTATCGCTGTAATAATATCCATACGGTCGTTAGTCTAGTGTCAAAACATCAACGACCGTATCTTATAATATGGATATCATGCTCTCTCGAAGTAACTAATTTACTTCCACTTTGCAAAGATTCACGAGAGTAAGACATTCCTTATAAGAAGGCTCTTTCGGATATTCACCCCTACTGATAGGGTACGCGATTTGATCGCGTGCAAAGCACTTACTAGCAATAGGACTAGGTCTATCGTAGCAGAGTACTGGCGAGTCAAGGTCGAATCCCACAGATACTCGTAAGAACGTCTAATTATCAAGATTGAGTTGTCACAATAACGGTCTACGACCAACTAAATATATATACAGTAGTATTGGTGCCTCAAACTAACAAGAATATGCAAGTTCAACTAAGCAACAAGAGTTTCTAATGTATTAGGTCAATTATGAGTAATTAGTTATTTACCCCACACATGCAACAGTCATCCCCATTGGTGAATTTATTCATTGATCAGCTACGGGTACAACTCCTAACCCTATCTACTTTGACAATGGCAGTAGACAATCTATACGCAAGCTATCCTTCTTAATTGGTCCGTAATAGCCCATACGCATAAAGAACTAGAGCTGCCGATATTGAGTGTTACCTCATACCGCAAACCCGCCTAGACAGCTGTCGACATTGACCAGCATGTTCCTAGGGTTCATTCTAGATAATGTCCTAATTAACACTTCACTTGCGGTCCTTCATGTTAATTTACGATAACATGCAAATAGTTGATCAGGCTAAAAACATGTAAATTAAATCTATCGATCAACGTAGCTGGCGCCGATTATCATGAATTAGTAATTTACTAGGTATCCAGATCTAGCGATATAGACCTTCGCAGATATGAAGAACGCAACTACTATCTCATAATTTCTTCACCAACGAATCAGATCTATAACACATAGGGTAAAATAAACTAACTACTACATAATTAAACTAAATAAGCAATTAAAACATACTAGTCGAATATAACGACGATAGATCTACATCTTGGAAAATACAGAAAATCATACCCTCGAAGACGAGCGTTGATCTCCTTCGGATCTCTCCCTAGGCGGCGACTCCGTCGTCTCTCCGACCAGAACTCATAAAATAAATAAAATAAAGAACTACGAACTTCTATTGCATAATTTCCTTGAATAATTTGAGTACATTGTGTTCTAAGGCGAAACCTCTTATTTATAGCTATCTAAACCGACTTAGAATCATCTAGTTTGACCCCTCATCCAAGAAAACGCGTTTCGGAATATTCTGGACCCTCGGTAAGTCGGCACCGCCCCTCGGGTTACCGAGGGTATTTTCATCCTTTTTTCTTCAACCGACTTAACTTGGATGCTTCTAGAATACCCTAGGCCCATTCCTCTCATCCAGTCCACTCCTGATTCGTCCATCATGCTCAGCCCAATATTTCGTATCCTGAAAATCACCAAATAATGCACGAAATAATATCGAAACAGGGAAAATAAACGCTAAGTGCAGATTTCTCGACTCACGAACCCGACATATGATATTCAACGTAAATGGTTCATATTTATAGGTCGAAACAACTATTTTTAGCTCATAATGGATAGAATATTGATGCCGTAGGATATACTATTTTAACCATCATCACGATTCCCAGACGACCATACATGTATACTCCGCATGCTTCAGTATTATACCCAATCACTACCGCATGATCGCCCCATGGCTAGGGGAAACCTCAATAGTGTGAAATCATGACAATCCACACCGTGATTCCATGTAAACTCTGGTCCTAAGGATAATTACACAACCGTCACATAGTGTGACACTTATCTGTGTAAGTGGGTCAGTCTAACGTATGCATTTTCTAATACACGTCCACGTATAGTCCAAGTGTCTCTACACTTTGATAGACGAGATCTATCCCTGCCCTTAAAGACAGAAGACATCTAATACATGCTAGCCTGTTTATACTATCAATGCCCTGTTTAATAGTACATCAGCCTAGAGACTTTTAAGTATCAAACTTATTAAAGTGATTAGAGATCTCATCAACCATAATCGCCTATAAAGGTTTCTCTATCATAGTTTAATACTAAGGACGTTATCAAATAACAATTCATAATTGGTTCTTTAAAAGAACATATATATGACAACATAAAAGCCATTTTATATATGTATAAACATAAAGAAATAGTAGAAATGACCTGACCCGGTTGGATCCGGTCCAACCCGATTGGGTTTAGGACACTATTTCAACATTCTCCTCATTAGCTTGCGCCTGAGCGCGTTCCTACTGACGAAGATGGATCGCATTCACCATATCTGCACGAGCGGACACAATTAGTACAACATTAAAAAGAACAACTAAGGAAAGAAAACAGCAAGGTACAATAAATCGAGGTATACATATAGTGCTGACAGGAAACTCCTCCCACACTCGGGGATCAACCCCACATTCCTCACACTCAGAAGGCAGCCATATCCTATGATGACACTCTGCATACCTTTCCGGATCACAGAATAACGGTTCGACCGGGGCAAGTGCCGCTTCCTCACCAGGGCCGATAATCCCTGCCCGCCGACTGTATGGCTCGGTAGGATCAAGAAGGAGATGAAGGTTGAAAGTCCTATCTTGTGTGGGCTTCTTTCCCCCAATGAAACCCAACAATTCTTTAATTCTAGCAATAAAGCGCTGATCGTCGACCTCCTACTCGACGTCTTTGATACATTCGGTATCCGGTTCTACTCCTGTGATTCTCCTAAAGGGCCATCCGACCCGAGACTCAACTTTCATACACCGACTATGCCAAGAGTCCACTATTTCAGGAAGGTCAAAAAATAACTGACAGGCTTTCCTCCGGGGTGCAACTTGATTAAATTCCCCAAACTTGGTAACCCAATAGAAATGGTTGAACACGGCAAGAGAGGGTTCCCTACCAAGAAAACGACTCATGACAATAAAGCCCAAAACAACCCACATCAATCCTAGGGTGAGGTCACTGGGATGAGTATCGGTAACCACTAAAAACTTTATGAGGAAGGGATCGAAAGGGGGCCTAGCACCGGCTACCAGATGGTCATAATGCACCTAGATACAATCAAATTTAGAGCGACCACACACCCATTTCTTGTCCTTCGTCTCGGGAAAACTGATAAAACGATAGTCTGAGGAAATATCATAAGCAACCAGGGTGCTAGTATAGTCAGCAGAACGATGAAACAATTTCCATCGCTAGACTACCTCTCTATCAAAAGCTTTTTAGGCCTCGAACTCGGCACGGCCCTCTTCAGTATACTATTTCGAGGGCAGCGGATTCAGCTGTCCCGGATTTTATCAATATAAAACAACAAGTAATAAACCGGTTAACCTCAAGTGCAAGGATCGTAGTACGGGGGCTAATGCCGGGTCGATCTTACGGGGAACTAGACGAATGTGAATCCTAGCTTTTGTTTTTAACTAAACTATTGTCACGAAACTAACCTAAACAGAAAACTAATTTAAACAAATATGCATAAAAGGAACTAGACAGAGGATTGAATCCAATGCTAGGCAAGATCGAAAGCAATAAAAACTAACTAAGTCGCAGAAAAATAAAATAAACTAAACTAAGCTAAGCAATTCGAGTCAAGTGATTTAAATCAAATTTTAACGAACGAACAAGCAATTGTTCCACCTATCCTATCAACGTTTGATACTAATTCGGATTATTTCGTGATCTCTACTCAAGTTGTGATTCACCTATCTAAGGCATGAACACCTACTTTCGTAGAGAAGTTCGTTTTCTAATCTTCGATCTTTCGATTAAAGATTAAGTCTTTCTAACCTAGGCGTGAAATCTTTCAATTTCTAATCTAGAGATTCAATCTAATAACTTTCGTTGTGATTAGATTAAAGGTCTAAACTTTTATCATGGTGTTCTAAGGTTAACATGACTTTCATCAAGCAAACAATAAACAAAGGCACGGATCTTTCGATATAGCATGCAATCAACATATAAAAACATGATAAAAGTAACAACTTTAATAGACACTCACAAAATAATCACGAACTAGAGATCAAACTGTTGAAACGGACGGCTTCACAACGCTCGTTCAAGGAGGATTTAGCCTCCTAGCATCCTTTGCACATCGAATTGTTGAATAAAAAGTACATGGAATTAATTAATCTAACCTAGGAATTTAAAGGCATAAGATTTGATAAAAGTGGTAAAGAACCGCAGCCAAGCTGCTCCTAAAATTTTAGGGTTCGAATTGTGTGTCTAGGGTTTGAGAAATCGCGCCTATTTATAGATTTTTAGGTCGGTTTAGGCTAAGGCGGTGCTTGGACGCCCGTCCACTATCTTGAACGCTCGTCCAGCAGCTTCTGGATGGAGGTGAACGCTCGTCTATGCAGCGTTTGAAGGCTCTGAATGTAAATCGCACCTCTGAACGCTCGTTCGGTTGAGCAAACGCCCGTCCACCATGGACGGACCGTGGACGCTCGTTCATCGATGCTGGAACTCGATCTCTTGATCATTATCTCTTCCTTCTTCCATCTTTATCCTTCTTTTCTCATCTCTATCTCGATTTAGCTCAAATTATATCAACATTTGATCATCAATTTAGCCTCCAACATGTATCTACATCACATTAAGACATCGCAAAACGTAACACAATCCAAATACTCATAAAACCATAATCAAAACACGTACACAACCTCATTTTGCGAATAAACTAATTAAAATCTCACTTGCTTAATAAATCATTTAAAACCACATTTCCTATGCAAATCATATGAATTATGGGGGAGAACATCATAAAATACAACGTTATAAAACGTATAAATTCACCCTTAACAACTCCCCCACACTTAAACTTTGCTCGTCCCGAGCAAAACAAAACAAGATAAAGGCTCGGAAAGAATATAGACACCTCAACACATATACCACATAGTCAATAAATTAGAAGTTCACCATCGTGTGTGTGCATAGCCATAGAGAACTTCCACTAAATCCAAACTTGAAAAACTCAAAGCAAAACTAGCTAATACCCCCTTCAAACTAGTAATAAAAGATACTTATAAGATGCACCCTACAAAACGGAACATATCCCGGAAAAGATGATAGAACACATTTAAGACCTTTCCGACATACTTAGAGGATAATCCCTACAGCATATCCATCGGTTTATACTGGGGATAAGATTAACGATAACTAAGTCTCATTTCATTCTTTTCATACCAATTCCTAAGTTGATTCAATTGATTTCACATTTAAACACACATCAGAATAAGCTATTGCTCATCATAGCAGAATAGGACATACGTGGTATACCCTACCTTACTCAAATCATAAAGCGACTTCTTCCATCGTCGTGAGCTTTTGGTCATCATAGTGGAATAAAACATTTCGAGATAATGCCTTACCGCACTCAAATCATCGACCAGCTTCCGACACACACTATTGATTTCATTATTAACTGAACTTTTTCAAAGGACATTAGCTACGTATTACTTATCACATTCAAACTTCTAGATAATCACAGTACATCGTACTTGGAACTAAATACAAACTATCATAAGTCTCACGATATGAACATTAGCACTAAGCACATGACTTATAAGGAATCAAACATCACTAATCAAAAGGGGTATAACTTTATAAATTAGCTCATCATTCACTATGGCACGTGAAAAATAAATCTTGGTGAAACATCTAACCTATGGAACATATGGCATAAGGCATCGATGAATATAACAAACCGAACAAAAACATGCATTGCTCACTCGAGACAAAACAAATTTTTTTTAAAATTTAGCTCATTTTAGCATAGAAATAATATCATGTAAGCAAATGTATAGATACATATCGACTAATCCCCTCCCCCACACTTAAATGACAACATGTCCTCATGGTGTGCAGAATTAAAAAAAAGAAAGAAAGTACTTAGCTGATTGTAGTTATAAAGAAACACTTCTGGAAGCGTATCGATCCACCTCCAGAAATGCTCGATGAATGCAGTAGACTGTGGACCATCCACCGGAAAACTGACATCATCTGAAATCGCACAAAAGCTAATGCAAATTCCCTGCACTCATGAAAACAAAGAAATACCTCGGGGGATACAAGGGATTAAACCATATCGCGCAAAAGTGATAGAGATAAAGATAAGAGGAAATCGTAAGCAAAACCACACTTCGACCCTGTATAAGCCTAGGGCGGTGATCGACAAAAACAAACACAATCCTAATAAAACCGAACTAAAACAACGAAAAACAACTAAAGAAAGAAACTAATATAATAAGGGATATCTAGGATGCCTCTAGTAGCGCTAATGGTTATTGTCGTTAGCTCGACACATTTGAAGCTCGGCTGGATCAAAGCCATTTAACCTTCTCGCCACCACTACCTCGTGTAAGCTTTGGTCGAGAGTGTGGCCGCAAAACAACACTTAACACATGGGGTTAAATCCTTTATAGCTTTCCAAATACGTTTAAACTTCCCATGGTTGACCTCTTCGTCTTCAAGCTTTTGATGACATCTGCGTTGGCGCTCCTTCCAATACTCTTCCATATCCCAACTACCACTAGAACCTCCTCGATTGATCACAACCGTCATCCTCGTAAAACAAGTCGGCGAAAACTTCGTCGGACTCGTCGACTTTAGGGGGTGGTACACCCGAGGATATCGAAAATCGAGCAGTCAAAGGCTTTACCTTGGGTTCACCAATGTAATGCTTGCATCGTTGACCATTCACTCGAACGGTTGATCGCCATAACCACAGCGACTCTAGAACGCCTCCAGGAATGATTTGGAGAATCTCAAATGGACCGCACCAACGTGTTCTCAACTTCCCGAGAAACAAATGTAACCTAGAATTGTATAAGAGAACTTGCTCGCCAACCTGGAATTCTCTCTTCTTTATCATGGCGTCATGGAGGAGTTTCATCTTTTCTTTACTAATCCTGGCACTCTCGTAAGCCTGGAGTCTAAATTCATCAAGCTCATGCAAGCTCTTTGCGCAGCCGGTGTTTGCCACGGATTGGGAATCGAAGTTAAGAAACTTTGTAGCCCAATAAGCTCTGTGCTCTAGCTCAACTGGCAGATGGAATGGCTTACCGTAAACCATTTGATATGGCGATGTACCCATAGGGGTCTTATAGGCGATCCTATATGCCCAAAGTACATCGTCCCAACTTCGAACTCAGTCTTTTCTATGACTATTCACCGTCTTCTCTCAGATTTTCTTAAGACTCGGTTTCTTCGCTCAACGACCACTAGTCATCGGATGATATGGTGTGCCGGTTTATGGCGAACACCATACTTCTCGAGGACTTTTTCCAATGGTTGGTTGCGTAAGTGTGTCCTTCATCACCGATCAAGGCACGTGGACATCCAAACCTCACAAAGATGTTCTTCTTCGAGAAATTTCATGACCGCTTTTATGATCATTGTGAGGAGTGGCAATTGCCTCCACCCATTTCGAAACATAGTCAACGCAGACTAAGATGTATTTGTTGCCACAAGATGATGGGAATGGTCCCATAAAATCGATGCCCCAAACATCAAAGACTTCGCATTCAAGGATGGGTTTCAACGGCATGTCAAACCACCTTGTCAAAGCTCCGGTTCTTTGGCAACGATCACAAGCTTTGCAGAAAGCTTCTGCGTCCTTAAAGATCGTGGGCCAATAGAAACCGGACTGGAAGATCTTCGCAACCGTTTTCCAAGGACCAAAGTGACCACCTGTGGGTCCACTATGGCATTGCTCGATTATATCGCGTTGCTCGGATTCTGGAACACATCTCCTAAGCAAACCATCTTTACAGATCTTGAAAAGATAAGGTTCATCCCAAACGAAATATTTCATATCAGAGAAGAACTTCTTCTTCTCTTGATAAGACATTTCAGGATCGAGTAACGGGCATGAAGGTAGTTTACAATGGAGGAATACCATGGAACATCGGGAGGACAACCGTCTATCAACATAATGTTCTCTAGAGGAAAGTAAAGATCTATATCATCTGGTTCATCCTTTTCCTCATTTAACACCCTAGAAACATGATCCGCCACTACGTTCTCACCGCCTTCTTATCTTTGATTTGAACGTCAAACTCTTGGAGGGTCGGTATCCAACGCAATGAGCGCGCGGTTTAGCTTCCTTTTTGGTCATGAGATATCGCAGCAAGCGGCGTGGTGGAGTCCACACAATCACTTGAGCACCCGAAGAAGTAACTACGAAACTTATCCATAGCAAAGACTACGGCTAATAGTTCCTTTTCGGTTTGTCGTGTAGTTAACTCCGAGAGGGATTCGGTGTGTGGCGGCATAATAGATAGGTGGAACTTTCCATTAAGCTTTTGCCTAAAGATCGCACCAACAAATAGTTGGATGCATCACACATAAGCTCAAAGGGTAGGTTCCAGTCACGCGATATAAGAATTGGAGCGAGAGATCGAGTCTACTCTTAAGCTCCTCAAACGCGCTTGCAATTCTCATCAAAATCAAAAGTAACGTCTCCTTTGAGTAAAGTAGACAGGGGCTTGGCAATCTTTGAAAAGTCCTGGATGAACTCTCCTATAAAGCCGACATGTCCGAGAAAACCTCGGACTTCCCGAACATTCTTAGGATAACTCATCTTCTCAATAGCTTCAACCTTGGCCCTATCTACTTCTATACCTTTGGCTGACACTTTGTGGCCAAGGACTATGCCTTCATCTACCATGAAATGGCATTTTTCCCAATTAAGCACTAAGTTCTTTTCCACACATCTAGATAACACCTGATCAAGATTATTGAGGCAATCATCGAAGGATTGACCAAAGACCGAGAAATCATCCATAAAAATCTCCATGCACTTTTCAACTAGCCCGTCAAAGATTGCCATCATACACCTCTGAAAGGTAGCAGGGGCATTACATAGACCAAATGGCATCCGCCTGTAGGCGAATGTCCCATAAGGGCAAGTGAAAGTAGTCTTCTCTTGGTCAACAGGATCGATGGGTATCTGGAAGTATCCTGAATATCCATCCAGGAAACAGTAGAATGCGTGCCCCGCCAGACGCTCAAGCATCTGGTCAATGAATGGAAGGGGGAAATGATCTTTCAGTGTGACCTCATTGAGCTTTCGATAATCGATACATACTCTGTATCCCGTAACGAGTCTCAATGCTATCTCTTCGCCTCTTCTCATTCTTTTCAATAGTAATTCCACCTTTTGGGAACTACTTGAGTCGGGAAACCCATTCACTATCCGCGATGGCATAAATGATTCCCATGTCCGAAGTTTGATGATTTCCTTTTTAACAACTTCTTGCATGTGAGGTTAAGCCTCCTTTGGGGTCATCTTACACATTTAGCACCCTCACTAGTCTTGATCTTGTGCATGCAGATGTCGGAGATATTCCTTTGATATCTCCCACTTGCCATCCAAAGGCTTTCTCATTTTTACGCAAGACGCTTAACAATTTAAGCTCTTCTATACGAGATAGCTTGGCGAGAGATGATCAAAGGAAGCTTGTCACCTTCTCTTAAAAACACATACTTAAGATGTTTAGGCAACGGCTTGATGCATCAAATCTACAGGAGGATCCTCTAGACTTGATTTAAGATCTCCACTCTTCAACTCAACATCGTTGAGTTTACTTAGTGGCCCTACTGCCAAAGCTTCTTCTCTTAGCCCATCCTCAAAATCAGTGCTAACTGGTCTAGATTGACCACACCATGATTATTCAGATTATCGATCAATCGCTCATATTCTGCTTCTACAAACAAGACTTGCTTATCCATGAAGTCATTGAAGTCATCGACGCGTCTCTCAATGGAAAAGCCGGTTGGAGAACCGGAGGGTACTTGAATAGATTTAGAAACACTATAGCTCACCTCTTGGTCACCAACTCGGATAGTTACTTTCCCACCATCACAATCGATGAGGGCTCTAGCTGTAGATAGGAAAGGTCTTCCAAGAATCAGAGGGACATTTTCATTTTCTCCATATCTAAGACATACCGAGTCAACGGGAAAGGTAAACCTACCAACTTGAACCAATACGTCCTTTAGGATCCTCGAGGCTTTCTTTGAAGATCTATCGTGAATCAAGTTCATGGCGATGGGTTCTAGAAGACTTTGTAAACCCAGCTGCTTGCAAATAGATAATGGCATCAAGCTTATGGATGCACCCAGGTCACATAAAGAATTTGGAAAGACTAGGCCTCCCATCTGCAATGTGAGCACGAATTTCCCGGGGTCACCTCTTTTGATTGGTAAGTCTGGATAATTGATCATTGAACAATCCTCACCAATTGCCTGATCCATTTCTGCTAACTTCTTCTTCGAAGAAACAACATCCTTTATGAATTTGGTGTACTTAGGCATCTCTACCAAGACATCTGACAATGGAAGATTTACCTGAGTATTTTTCAACAAATTAAGCACCTTTTCATACTTCTTATCTTCGCTCAATGGGATGTTGCTCTTTCTAGGTGGAAAGGGAAGCTTTTTCAAATCCTCCTCGGAAAATACTTTCTTCGAGGGCGAACTAACGGCCTTGTCTTCCAAATCTTTCCATCGAACTGTCTTTTCATTCTTTTTGCTAGTCAGGGGATCAGCCACCTGACTATCATTTAACTCATCACTCCTCAGGGGATCATCCACCTGAGGATCCTCAAATATTTCACTTCTCAGGGGAACAGCCACCTGAGGACTTCCAATTGATTCTTTATTCCTCAAGGGATCAACCACTTGAGGAATCTCAACTCTTTCTTCTATCAGGGGATCAGCCACCTGATTTTCCTTCTGCAGCCAAGGGGATGATGGGTGCTCAACTTCCCTCCCGCGCCTTACCAATGGCGGGGAGAGGGCTAGTGGTTTCCCGGGAAGCCGGGGGGACCACCAACTTGAGAACCACTTCTCAAATTCATTGCACCGCCTCTTCTACCGTATGGAGGTGGTGAAGGTACCAGTCGCATTATTGATCGCCGCTTAAATCGGCGTGAGCGACTTGACCGCCTTTTGGGTTTTTCAAGAAATCGGCGGATGCCCTGGGGTCTTGACGCTAGCAACTCACCAAATTGCCCTATTTGTCTCTCTCTAAGACTTTTTATTGTCCTGCTTTGCTCCTCCAACTTGGTTTCGAAATTGTTGGATTGGGAGGGTCCTTGAGAGTTCTGATGATTTTGAGGGAGTGGCTGATTGGACTGATTTGGAAATGTAGAATTAGAATTTGCGGGCCAATTCTGATTGAACCTTTGCTGTGGATTGGAAGAATTATAGCTTGGGTTCTGATTATAACCAGGGTTTCTATTGAAGTTCGAATTAGGATTAAATCCCGAAGACTGATTAAACCCTTGGTTTTGGAAACTGTTCTGGGAAGAGAATTGGTTATTGAATCTCTGATTTGTCTGGCCAGAGAAAGCATTGACTTCCGCATTCTGCCCAATCATGGGACAGAAGCGAGCAGTGTGCCCCATGCTATCACATACTTGGCATGTGATTGGATTATGCTGTCCATAGTCATGAACATCATTGACTTGCTGAGCAGAGGGGGAAGAAAATTGACATTGGCCATCCATATGGCGGTCGGCAAAGAAAGCTTCACGAAGATGTAACTTGAGAGTTCTGTGAAGGTGAAGGAGCCTGATAACTCGGATTTGAGAAGTTTTGAGAGGCTGCCATTTGAGAAGGTGCCATCTGCTTTTGCAGTATGGCAACAAGACTTTGCATAGTCACCTCTTCGACCTTGGGAGGGGGAGGAGGTGCTTGGATGGCTTGATAAGAGGGGGCGTAGTTATATTTGGCAATGTCCTCGAACAACGCCCACCCCTCATCAGGTGTTTTCTTGAGAAATGCCCCAGAGGAACTATTGACCATGCCCTTGGTGAGCTCGGTCAATCCGCTGAAGAAAGTATGGACTTGCCTTTGCTTTGGCAAGCCATGATGGGGACACTTTCGCAGAGAGACTTAAACCTTTTCCACGCCTCAAAGAATGACTCATTTTCCAAATGACGGAATGTGAAGATTTCGCTCAGACAGTGGGCTGTTTTTTGAAGGAGGAAAGTATTGACTTAGAAATTCCTTCTCGAGCTCCGCCCGTAGTGATGGATTCAGAGGAGAGAGTGATACCACTCGAGTGCCTCCCCCCGTAAGGAAAATGGAAATAGTTTAAGCTTGATGGCGTCCTCACTTACACCTTGGATACGGGTAGTACCGCATATTTGCAAGAATGTGTGTAAGTGAGTGTGGGGTTTTCGGATGGGAAACCATGGAAAATTGATGCATCTTTGCATCATCTGTATAAGTCCGGTTTAAGCTCGAAGTTTGGAGGAGTAATGGTAGGCATGACGATAGCCGGGTTGATGGTGATTTGTACGGGCATGGCATAGTCGGCCAACGTCCGTCTATCTTCCGCGCCATTATTACTATTCTTTCGATTTCTCTTGAAAGATATTGCTCAAATTCTTGATCTAGAGCGCTTCCTTCGTCAAACGAAGTCTCCGCTTATTAGGTCGGACTATGGTCCGCTTCGGGTCGTGGGAATAGATTAGTGGTCCCTTATGACTACGAGTTTGCATAAACCGAACACCAACTCAAGGTGTTGAGCAAGAAAGGATAGAAAGTGACGAAAGGACGGATCGAGACGGAGGAAAGGATAACTAAACCTAGAGGAATCAAAAACTACGAAACTTAACTACGAAAAATTTAAAACAAGAAAACACTAAAAACGTGTTGAAATCTTCTGAGCCCAAAATGGAAGGGAAAACAGTGGATTTTGACCTCGAAAACGGTGTCGGACGGCCTCCGGCGTCTGCCACGTCGTCGGCGTCGGAACGAGCTTTCCGAATTGGGGTCCTGCGCGCCAATCCGACACTCGAGCCGAAAGTTATGGCCAAAATACTATCAAGTGCTAAAACGGACCCTTTTATCCTAAAATTTGATCGTGAAAGGTGTGGAGTCAGATGATTCAACCTTAGATGTCACCGAATCAACGTGGAAACTAGAAAGGATAGAAACAAAAACCCTACCTACGAAAAGACACTGAAACAGGAGGACAGACGGGCGTTTGGAAATCCGAACGCTCGTCCGCAGGTCAGAATTTGTACAGGATTGAAGAATTTTCAGTGGACGGGCGTCCAGTAAACTAAACGCGCGTCCGACTAGAGCAAGAACTGGACGGGCGTCTGGTAAAACGGACGCTCGTCCAACTGGGCAGAAACGTTTAGAAAACAGAGAGCAGAAAAAGAAACGATAACAGAAAACAGAGACTAAAACTCAAAAACAAAAGTCTATACTACAACTAACAAGAACAAATATTAATTAACGAAAAAAAAACAAATAAGTAAAAACAACTAAATCACCAACGAAAAACAGAAATAAAAACAAAAACCTAACCTAAATTACTAAAAACAAAAACTAGACAACCGTCCGGTTCCCCGGCAACGGCGCCAAAAACTTGTCCCGGATTTTATCAATATAAAACAACAAGTAATAAACCGGTTAACCTCAAGTGCAAGGATCGTAGTACGGGGGCTAATGCCGGGTCGATCTTACGGGGAACTAGACGAATGTGAATCCTAGCTTTTGTTTTTAACTAAACTATTGTCACGAAACTAACCTAAACAGAAAACTAATTTAAACAAATATGCATAAAAGGAACTAGACAGAGGATTGAATCCAATGCTAGGCAAGATCGAAAGCAATAAAAACTAACTAAGTCGCAGAAAAATAAAATAAACTAAACTAAGCTAAGCAATTCGAGTCAAGTGATTTAAATCAAATTTTAACGAACGAACAAGCAATTGTTCCACCTATCCTATCAACGTTTGATACTAATTCGGATTATTTAGTGATCTCTACTCAAGTTGTGATTCACCTATCTAAGGCATGAACACCTACTTTGCAGTAGAAGTTCGCTTTCTAATCTTCGATCTTTCGATTAAAGATTAAGTCTTTCTAACCTAGGCGTGAAATCTTTCAATTTCTAATCTAGAGATTCAATCTAATAACTTTCGTTGTGATTAGATTAAAGGTCTAAACTTTTATCATGGTGTTCTAAGGTTAACATGACTTTCATCAAGCAAACAATAAACAAAGGCACGGATCTTTCGATATAGCATGCAATCAACATATAAAAACATGATAAAAGTAACAACTTTAATAGACACTCACAAAATAATCACGAACTAGAGATCAAACTGTTGAAACGGACGGCTTCACAACGCTCGTTCAAGGAGGATTTAGCCTCCTAGCATCCTTTGCACATCGAATTGTTGAATAAAAAGTACATGGAATTAATTAATCTAACCTAGGAATTTAAAGGCATAAGTTTTGATAAAAGTGGTAAAGAACCGCAGCCAAGCTGCTCCTAAAATTTTAGGGTTCGAATTGTGTGTCTAGGGTTTGAGAAATCGCGCCTATTTATAGATTTTTAGGTCGGTTTAGGCTAAGGCGGTGCTTGGACGCCCGTCCACTATCTTGAACGCTCGTCCAGCAGCTTCTGGACGGAGGTGAACGCTGCGTCTATGCAGCGCGTTTGAAGGCTCACGAATGTAAATCGCACCTCAACGCTGTTCGGTTGAGCAAACGCCCGTCCACCATGGACGGACCGTGGACGCTTCGTTCATCGATCTTTGGAACTCGATCTCTTGATCATTATCTCTTCCTTCTTCCATCTTTATCCTTCTTTTCTCATCTCTATCTCGATTTAGCTCGAATTATATCAACATTTGATCATCAATTTAGCCTCCAACATGTATCTACATCACATTAAGACATCGCAAAACGTAACACAATCCAAATACTCATAAAACCATAATCAAAACACGTACACAACCTCATTTTGCGAATAAACTAATTAAAATCTCACTTGCTTAATAAATCATTTAAAACCACATTTCCTATGCAAATCATATGAATCATGGGGGAGAACATCATAAAATACAACGTTATAAAACGTATAAATTCACCCTTAACATCAGCTGTCTGGATGCCCCCCCGTTTTTTGGAACGAGCTGCATTTGTTCGCAGTAAATCTTCCTCCTCATCCGGGCCTTGATCAGAAACACTCGGTGCCTCTTCCTCGGATATTTCCACTGTAAGTTGCTCAGGGAAATCCTCGAGGGTCTACGCGTGATGATCCACTTCAGCAAGCCCATATCCCATAACTTCTTGACTTTCCTGACTAGGAGTATGCTCGGAAGACATCCTGAAAAACACAAGGGCGAGGCGGATCATCAATCACCTAGACACAAGAGTCGGGCCAAGATGAGCGTGTCCGCTCATCGAGACACCTCACCCCTCCATTTTTCCTAAATAAGGCCAACGTCATCCCGGTACCTGTGATCAAAATCCGAGATTCCGGAAGAAGAAGGACCGTAAACCCAAAAAACCAACAAAAGTAGGAATTGTACACAGACTGAAAAATGCTCAGACACCACATTGAACGTAAACATAGAGGAAAGCCTACCCAAACCTTCGACAATCAATCATTCCGTGTGTTGGTCCCTTGAAAAGGCTTTGGTTAAGTTTAGAGGGGGGAGGGGTGAATAAACTTACACTTAAAACATTTGGAGTTAACAAACTCAGCAATGTCAGTAGTCTGCTGACTGTTGATGTAACTGAATTTGTTGCAGAAGAATATATTTAGTTTAAGCCTTATTACTTGTTGTTAAAGGAATGATACTAAGTATTGGATACTCAGTAGTGTGAATGTGTGATTCAGTTGCTAGTTTCAGTAGGTTGATATGATCAGTACACTAAATAATAGAAAGTAAATGCAGAAAGTAAGTAGGCAAATTTTATAGTGGTTCCAGGTGGTGTAATCCTGTCAGTCCACTCTTCTCCTGTGATGTTGGAGGAAATTCACTAGAGATCTTTGAGGTTGCAGTTACAAAAATTCTTAAGCTATTTGTCCTTCACCAATGACTATGGCTTCACAAACTGAACACTTGAAATAGGTAGGATTACTGCTCCAAAGTATTCCACTGGTCCTTCAAGGGTAGGATTGCCTCTTCACCAGCTCCACCACACATACAACTGTTCTTGACACCCAAACGATGTTTCTCTGTCTTCAGCAGGTTTCTTGTAAAATAAAGATTGAATCAAGTAAATGATTCAGTTGTAAGCATCTTGATCAGGAAGAAATGATCAGCAGCTTGATGTCTTCAAGTATGTATTCTTGATGTAACTTGATAGCTGGTTACACTTCAATAAATTTCTTGATCAGTCAGTTAAAGCTCAATGTATGTCAGCAGGAGGAAAAACATGATAGCTTCGTGTGGATTATATGTTCATCTATTTTTCATCTTCATCACTTGTATCTGAATCAGGAGTTTTCTATTTATAGGTGAGAATCCTGTGACTTATGTTTGAATTTCAAACATAGCCGTTTCAGACTTGTCTCCATCTTGACTTGCTTTTTGTCTCTGTTCATAGTACTGACACTGTTAGTAAGCTTTTGTCAGTTTTCAGACTGTCCACCCTTTGACTTGTATCCATTGGATAAAGCTCTGAATCTTTCCAACGTTCCTTTTATCTTGACCATTGATTTGTTGACAGCCTGAAACGAGAATTATACTCAGCAAATCCCAGCAAATATCTTGACCATTGATTAAATCGAGAATTATACTAAGCAAATATCTAAAGTATATCAGCCTGCTGATGTACATATCTGTCAGCAGGTCTAAGTCTGCTGTGTTTTAATAACACTTCAGCTGACTTCTTCTCATCTAACTTTTTATTGTGAAGTTAGAGTACACCATTTTGAACATAACTAAGTTTCAATCACCACTTAACATATGGAACTTAGTACACAAGGTATATGTAATCAGTTTAGGTCATCACAAACTTTCCTAAATTTTGATTCCATATCATTGACTTTAAATACTAAGTTTGATCCCTTAGCCTTCAATAACTGAGTTTGAACCCTCAGCCTTCAGTCTTCAGCAGGTCCCTTGTAAGTCTACTGACCTAGACAGGTCTGCTGATAAAGTCAGCTGACCTTATTACAATGCTTGTTTGATCAAACCTATACAAAGATCAAACTCTAATAATCCTATACATTTGATCTAGACATCTTTTTGCCTTTGCTCTATAACAGCTAGTCCGGCACTCATCATTAAAACTTGAAATATGTCCAAAATTTCTCCCTTTTTAGTGATGATGCCAATACCCTCCTTACAGCAAAGCAAAAAGATAAAAACAAAAACTGAACAAATTTAGTCATCTTTCATTAAAATCACATTTGTTCAACATCATTACAAACTAGGATCAGTAGAATAAAATAAGCAGTATAAGTGTGCTGATCTAGTTTCTGTTTCTTTCCTCCTCTTGTTTCTCTTGAAACTCCTTGATTTCCCTTGTTATAGCATCCATTGATTTTCTATTGTAGAGAAATCAACCCAAGTATGTAGCTGTTTCCACCATTTCTATGCTTCTGGTAGGGCTAACCTTATAGAGTGAACACTGAAGCCCTGTCCCATGTAGAAATGTTTAAATTCTTCCAGTGAATCCCTTGCTGACTGAACTCCCAATCTTTGAACTCTTACACCTCTGCCTCCTCTTCCACCTCTACTAGAATCTCTCAGTGATTTGACCCTTATTTCCTAAAATTTGAGTCCCAAAAAGGAGTTGAGTCCTTTCTGAAATCCCATGTCATGATAGGGTCTCTTCTTTCCATAGTATAACTTCTTGTATTCTTTCAGGAGGTCATCAGTCAAGTGAATCCTGCCAGGTGCAGGTTTACTGAATTCATTTATATCATCCTCCCACTTCTTCTTAGAAAAAATCCTTCCAGCTTCCTTTGCTTCTACTGTAAGGCCCTCTTCCCCCTTATTGACATCATCAATAAACCGGGACAGTAGACCATGAACACTTTCTTGTGTGATAACCAAATTTGCAAGTTGACCTTCCATTATCCTAGTCCTTGTGTTAACTGCAGTGATCCTTCATTCAACAGTTTATTCCAATAGATTGATCCTCTCGGTAATCTTAGGATCAAGTACACCAGGTTGAGGTTGTTGGAAATAAAATTTATGTTTTGATGATAATTCATCATATTATTCAAAGTATTATCTTAACCTCATTGATGAAGTGCTAAAGCTAGCTGTTATAGTGAAAAGCTAAAAGATGTCTAGAACTAAATGTATAGGTTTCACTAGAGTCTGATATTTGTATAGGTTACATCAGACAAGCATTGTTATAGTTAGTGTGTCGTGAAACTAAAAACTGGAAGTCATTTAGAAAACTGGAAATCAACAAACTGACTCAGAATACACCTACTGAAACTGAAGAAGATAAGTTTGCTAAGGGATACAAACTCAGTTGGCTTATATAGAAGATTGAAGAACTGAGGGTCACAGACTCATTTACAGAAGATTGAAGAACTGAGGGCTCAAACTCAGTTATGAAGATTACAAGTCTAGACTATAAAGTTGGACTTTAGGCAAGTTTGTGGTGACCTGAACTGACTTTATGGATCTTGTATGAAGACCTAAGAATCATAAAGACAATGAATTCTTAGAAGATAATTCTTTATGGTGTACTCTGATTAAGTCAATTATAATCAGATATAAACTGGAGTACTGATATTTGAAGAAGAGTAAAATCTCAGTTAAGGCTCCAAGTCAGTCAAGAAACTGACAACTGATGAACACATTATAAAACTGATCAGTAAACTCAGTTTTATATGTCAGCCATCCAACAAATTGATAGTACAGTTGAACGTTTTAAAGGAAGCAATTTTATTGGATGAAATACTGACACATCAGAACGGTCAGAAAATATAGCCGTTACAAGTTAGACGTTGATACAATTCGAATTCAAGCAAGATGAACGTTGGACCTCACACTATAAATAGAGGAATTTGCACCAAGGATCATATCAAGAAGTTTTAACAAGCATTTTTGTGCATTAGTCATTTTATTCGAATTGCTATCATCTCTGCTCTATAACAAGATCATATCAAGAATTTCTTCAAGTGTTCAAACTACACATAATTTATCCAGATTCAGACACTTTGAGGAACCACAAACAAGAATCAATTTATTGATTCTCAGCCCAACTTTGATTCTACATCAAAGGTTTAGACTGTGAAGCAAACCGGGAAGGTTTTGCCAAGGACAGTTGTTACAAGCAGTCGGGTAGACTGTGTTTGTGGTCGTAGCTGGTGAAGAGGCATACGTAACCCTTCAAGGACCAGTGTTCAAGCATTTGAAGAGCAGCAATTCTACCTGTTCTACAACTGTTTTGATAGTGAAGCTAGGGATTAGCCAAGGACTATTGTTTAAGACTTTTTGCAACAGTTCACCTTAAGAAGTTCTAGTGGAATTTTCCTCCGCACCACATGGGAAGAGAGGACTGACAAGATTACACCACCTGGAACCTCTATAATATCTGCCTCATTTATCTTACGCATTTATTTATTCACTTAGCATTTATCTACAACATTTTGATAATTGATTGTTATACATCTCACAGTTCACAAACTGACATTCATCATAATCCAGTTTAACACACTTAGCTTTCACACAGAATAACAATATCAAGAAAAAGGCTAAAATTATATCCGCTGCCAGTTGACTCAGTTTTGCTTAAGTCAGTTTGACTTAAACTCAGTTTCTTTAACAAGCAATTGATAAAAGCTTATTTGCTCTAAATCTCCTTTAGTTGTTCTCATAAGAAAGCTCAGTTTCTAGTTTTTATACAATCAGTTTCCACTCATTAAAAATGGATAGCAATCAGTATGCTAGACAAATGCTTATGTGCAACATGGACAGATTTGATGAATTTAAACGTCGTATGCAGGTTTTTCTAGCTGCTACTCATGATGAAACGATGGACGTACTCACTGATGGACCAATTCAGATCACTCACATGCAAACTGTAGGTGAAGAACAAGTTTGAGTTGCCAAGCCTAAAGCTGAATGGACCAGTGATGATCGCAAGCGAAACAATCTCAACAATGTTGCTATGGACTTTATTCTCAGAACTCTTGACAGCAACATGTACTTAAAGGTGAAAGACTACACAACTGCCAAAGAGACGTGGGACAAACTTCAACTAGTTTGTGAAGGAACTGATTCAATCAATGAAAACAAAATTTCTGTTTTAAAACAAAAGTTTGAGAATTTCAAGATGAAATATGGAGAAACCATTGACCAGATGGAGACAAGATTCAGTGCTATCATGGATGAATTAGATCTACTGAAGATCGAATACTCAAAGAAAGTTATCAATACAAGAATCTTGAAAGCATTGCCAATGTGCTGGAAGATGAAGGTCACTGCTATGGAAGAATCTAGAAGACTTGACATAGAGGACTCATTTAAAATCTTTTTAGATTTGAAATCTTACGAATTCAGTGAAGATTTTACAAGCACAGCTGCAATAATTAAAGCTCTGGAAGAACCAAAGACCACAGCACTTGCAGCAGCATCAAATGACTCTCAAGAAACATCCACGAACAATCTTCAATAGTCAGATGAAATGGAGGAACAAATGGCTCTAATGATGAGTAGAATTAGAAGGAAGAAGAATGGTCATCATGTAACCCAGAAGTTCATCAAGAAGACTCCTGAGAAAAGAAAAGATAATGAGTATCTTTGCTTCAACTGTAAAAAGCCTGGACACTACAAAGCTGAATGTCTAGAACTGACCAAAAAGATTCAGCCAAGAAGAATTGGCAGAAGAGCACTCATTGCTGGAGATGAATCAAACTATGAAGCTGGTACTGAAAGACTATCAGATGACACAGCTTTAATGGAACACATGGAAGATCTCAATGAGGTATGTGATTCAAACTCTAAATATAGCTCAGCTCAGATTTCCATGAAAATTGCATGTTCTTCAACAGCCGATTCCAATCCAAAAACCTCAGAATTAGAAGAAACTCTTGACGAATTGATGAGTCAAATTGTCACCATACAAGCTGGTTATGAATCAATTAAAGCTGAGAAAGAATCTCTAATTCTAGAAGTCAAAAGATTGAATGATGAACTGAACACGTTGAAACTAAGCAGAACTAGCAAAGGAAAGAATCAGTGTCGATCCATCGCACTGCAAAGCGAGAAGAATCGAATCTTTTGCTCGATCTAGCTTCAACAATCGGATTCAAATCTGGTAAGCCATATGGATATAGAACTGGCTTAGGATTTGATACCCAGCAAACTTTGAAAAGAGGAACAAGTAAGGCAACTGAACCGAATACCCAAACTGGTGTTAAGTTCGTAGCTGAACAATGTCCTCAAATTAAGAAGCATGTTGAACCAGTAAAACAAGTACAACGTGAATCAAGTCAACCTCAGCGTCAATTTTTAAAAAGATCAGCTGTACACAACAACAAGTTCCAAAAAGGTAAAACAGCTGAACATCATAAAAATAGAAAAAGTAGATTTATCATAATCTACTAAAGTCGATCAAAGCCAAGAACCAGAGAAACTTCAGTCATAGTAAATCCAAGAATATTAATTATTCAAAGATTCACAAAGTCAGGGGGAAAGGCAGATTATTTCCAATTGATGATGACTGGAATGTCTCTGATTGCATGATTCAAACTGATGAAAACAATCATTTCAGGCAGAAAACTTATTACAAGTTTCAGCCCAAAGGTCAGCAAAGGATTTATTACAGTTCTCAACCTAGGCCAAAGTTCATGAGAACTTGAAGATTGTGCTCAGTCAAAGGGATGCACACAACGGCCTTCTATCAAATATTTCTGGATATCTTGATTATAGAACTAGAACAGATGTCTCAGTTCATGCAAGACTAGAAATGATCCACAAGTCAAGTTCAATTTCTGCTTCAGAAATCTTGTTACCTAAACAGAAACTTGAAGACTCAACCGCAGTAGATAGGGAAACACATGCCCAGGCTCACTGGCATATGAATCAGCATATCTATGGGTTAGAGAATCAGCTTAAAGAAGTACTTGCTTCTCAGCAACGTATCTCAGCCGACCAACTGGCAACTCATGCTTTGGCAGATCAACTGTATGATGCCAAAAAGGGGGAAGCTGAAGTTACTCAAGGAAATGAAGCAAATTGAAGATGAATTGGGAAGATATAAATCATATCCAAAGTTCTTAAAGAAAGAGCTAACTGATGAGCAGCTCATTGAGAAATATAGTCAACCTGAAGATCAGAGAGCTACTCTTACAAATGATCTATGGTTAAAGTTTGTCAAATATCATAATCCTATCAAAGCCAAGTACAATGATAAGACGTTTGAAGAATCCTTGAACTACTTCTTATCTGATGAATTCTCAAATCAGAAAATGGCACAATATAAAAAGATCAAAAGGATCGAAGACAAACAAAAGATTAAAGACACTGAACAGATGAAAGCTGATGTAGCAGAATTTGAGAAATACTACGTGAATGAATCAGCTTTACCAAAGTTAATCTTATGGAGAAAATGGAAAGAAGGAAGTCAAGTAGACTACAACAAGACCTTTTCTAAGGAAGACACCAAACTAGAATATGATTATCGTCTACACGAAAATGAGATGAAGTTTATTTCAGTTACACAAAAAGCACAGAAAAAGGCTTAGTCCTTAGTCAAAATTCATTTGAACAAAGTGTAACTATTCCAGTTTTTGTGTATTCTAATGAAATCCATTTTTCAAGTTTTACATTATTTTACATTGTTTTGATCTTTAAGCTTTTCTTTTAGGGAGAGTTTGGGCATCATCAAAAAGGGGGGAATTGTTGGAAATAAAATTTATGTTTTGATGATAATTCAACATATTTATTCAAAGTATTATCTTAACCTCATTGATGAAGTGCTGAAGCTAGCTGTTACAGTGAAAGCTAAAAGATGTCTAGAACTGAATGTATAGGTTTTACTAGAGTCTGATATTTGTATAGGTTACATCAGACAAGCACTGTAATAGTTAGTGTGTCATGAAACTGAAAACTGGAAGTCATTTAGAAAATTGGAAATCGTCCGATAAAACAAACCGACTCGTAATACACCTCATCAAATCAAGAAGATAAGTTCACGAGGATACAAACTCAGTTGGCTTATATAGAAGATTGAAGAACTGAGGGTCACAGACTCAGTTATAGAAGATTGAAGAACTGAGGGCTCAAACTCAGTTATGAAGATTACAAGTCGAGACTATAAAGTTGGACTTCAAGCAAGTTTGTGGTGACCTGAACTGACTTTATAGATCTTGTATGAAGACCTAAGAATCATAAAGACAATGAATTCTTAGAAGATAATTCTTTATGGTGTACTCTGATTAAGTCAATTATAATCAGATATAAATTGGAGTACTGATATTTGAAGAAGAGTAAAATCTCAGTTAATGCTCCAAGTCAGTCAAGCTGACAACTGATGAACACAGTATAAAAATGATCAGTAAACTCAATTTTATATGTCAGCCATACAACAAACTGATAGTACAATTGAACGTTTTAAAGGAAGCAATTTTATTGGATGAAATACTGACACATCAGAACGGTCAGAAAATATAGCCGTTACAAGTTAGACGTTGATACAATTCAAATTCAAGCAAGATGAACGTTGGACCTCACATTATAAATAGAGGACTTTGCACCAAGGCTCATATCAAGAATTTTTAACAAGCATTTTTGTGCATTTGTCATTTTTTCGAATTGCTATCATCTCTGCTCTATAACAAGATCATATCAAGAATTTCTTCAAGTGTTCAAGCTACACAGAATTTATCCAGATTCAGACACTTTGAAGAACCACAAACAATAATCAATTTATTGATTCTTAGCCCAACTTTGATTCTACATCAAAGGTTTAGACTGTGAAGCAAACCGGGAAGGTTTTGCCAAGGACAGTTGTTACAAGCAGTCGGGTAGACTGTGTTTGTGGTGGTAGCTGGTGAAGAGGCATTCGTAATCCTTCAAGGACCAGTGTTCAAGCAATTGAAGAGCAGCAATTCTACCTGTTCTACAACTGTTTAGATAGTGAAGCTAGGGATTAGCCAAGGACTATTGTTTAGGACTTTTTGTAACAGTTCACCTCAAAAAGTTCTAGTGGAATTTTCCTCCGCACCACAGGGGAAGAGAGGGCTGACATGATTACACCACCTGGAACCTCTATAATATCTGCCTCATTTATCTTACGCATTTATTTATTCACTTAGCATTTATCTATAGCATTTGATAATTGATTGTTATACATCTCACAGTTCACAAACTGACATTCATCAGAATTCAGTTTAACACACTTAGCTTACACACATAATAACAAGATCAAGAAGAAGGCTAAAATTATATCCGCTGCCAGTTGACTCAGTTTTTGCTTAAGTCAGTTTGACTTAAACTCAATTGAGTTAGCTTAACTCCACACAAGTTTAACTGAACCGTAATTTGTTTTAAATCCACTTTTTAGGGACAAGTTTATTCTCCCCTATAAACTTGTGTTAGCCTTTCCAAGGGACCAACAGAGGTACCTCAGCAGGTTGAGGTACCACAGCAGGTTCACGTGCCTCAGCAAGCTTGTCCAACTTCTTGTGCAGTGAGGCAATCTGTTCATTCAAATGTTTACGTTTGTTTGTTGTGGTCTTTATACCTCTTACATATCTAATTAGATCATTTATAGAAAATTGAGCAGATGTAATGTTGGAAGCAATTGTTTCAGTAGTTCTTCCTCTATTTTCTACAAGATTCACCAAATCTTCAAATCTCCGTTCTTGTCTATCAGTTGAGTCCTTAGCTGTGCAATATCAGTCCTTACAGCTCTCAACTCTTCCAAAACATGTGCTGGTATTGCACCAACCATACCTCCAGCCATTTGTCCAGCAAAATCATTAGCACGCTCTTCAACATTATAGTTTGCCCTTGGTATACTGACAACTATGGATTTTGTCCTGTCCCATTCAGCAGGTTCAGGACCTTCCTCAACAATAATTCCAAAAAATTCCTCAATTTCAGGTTCTTGTGCAGGTTAAGGCTCTTGCACTGCCTCTACAATAGGTACTTCTTCAAATATTGGTACATGTGCCTGTGGGGGCTCATTTACAACTGCTTCCTCCTCTGGCATATGAAATTCTTCATCACTTAAGTCATAGTCCACCAGCTGTTCATCCTCATAAACAATAGTCTGCTGATTATCTTTCCTTCAAAGAACCTTTTCTTGATGACCTTCTATACAAAGAATGTGTTCTACAAAGACTGTGCTTAGCGATCTCCTCATAATGTACAGGGGATTCCTCCATTCCCATCATAAGTTCCAACCTTTGTCCCAACACTGTTTATTCCTCAGTGATTAGGACCCTATGTTCCAACGTGTATTCAGGTGCTGTTTGTAACTCAGCAGACTGAACCACCTCTTCAACAAAAACATGAGAAAACACAACCAAGTTTTCCTCTAAAACTCCTCCAGCATCAGTAACCTTCTGTAATTGATCTGCAACTTGTGATAAGGTTTCTTGAGTGTCAAACCAATCCAGATACTTAGCTGAGTCCTCTAAACTTGTATTGGCTTCTTCAAACATAACAACATAAAAAATAGTAGTTATCCTGGCCTCTTCAAGTGATGTTTCTACAGCAAGATGTCTCTCCAACTCTTCATTGTAAGCAGCTCCTAGCTCTTCATTTAGCATGTCAGTCTGCTGATCCTTAGAATAGACATCAAACACTTCAACCAATAAGGTGTCAGACTTACTGATCAGCCTGTTGTCTTTAAGAGCTATTTCAGCATTAATTCGTGCTTCCAAATCCTCCATAGTAACATTCTCTATGTCTTCATCTATATTACCAGTCTGCTGGCCCTCAGCAGACTTGCCATCATCAGCAAATTGATCTGCTGTTTTGTCTTTAGACCCCTATCCTACATCCTCAGTAGGTCTATCCAATGCAATGCCACTTGGTTGGCCTGGAAACGAAGGTTGATCATCATCAGAATCTGAAGATGATGAATCATCATTGTCAGGTGCATCTTGTGGTTCTCTAAACAAAATGCTTCCTCTTTGCTTCTCTCTTTCGATAATATCCAGCAGCCTCACTTGTAGTTCATATGTATCAATTAGTCCAAGGAAGCTCTCTACTCCTAACTAGTTGAATGACCATTCTTCAAAATCGGTCATTGGTTCTGCATCTAGTTTTTGTCTCTTATAAAAGCCAAACTTCCAAGCAAAGTAATCTTCAATTTTCTTGAAGTTGGTCTAACTTTTCCTTCTTGGACTTCTTTTCCTTTCTTTCAAAAGGCATTGTGGGCCTTCTTGGGGTAGACTGCTCAGCTTGTTGTCCACCAAAGGTTTTAACAAGATGAGTCAATGTATCTACAGCAGATACAAATAGGTCAGTAGGTTCTTCAGCTTGTACATTAGTGCCTACCACCTCCATTTGTTCAACACTAGGTTCCCCCTGACCCATATGCTCCTCAGCAGGGTTTGCAGCAGTGTGTTCTTCCCCCTGAATTGTAGAATTCACAGCAGGGTCTTGAACAGGTACAACAACATCCACAACAGGTTCGGGTGCAGCAGTGTGCTGTGGTTCTTCAATTTGTTGCTCAACAACAACATTAGCACCCCAGTAGGCTCAACAACCTCTTCTTCTACTTCCCTTTGGTCCTCCATAACCCTTAATTCTTTACCCTTTCCATGAACCTTCTTCTTCACAACTTGTTTCCTTCTTTTTGTAGGTTGCTCCTCAATTTCAGCAGCTTTCCTTTTCCTTCTATCTGTGTTTTGTTGTTCTCTTAAAATCTTAGCAGCAGTTTTCTTTGTAGCTTCAGCAGGCTCAGTAGCTTCAGCTTCAACTTGAGCCACAGTAGACTCAGCAATGTCTACTGGTTGCTGCCTTGTCTTTTTATGCTTTAATAAATCAGTTATCTTTCTTGTATCAGTAGCCTTTCTTTTCTCTACATGCTTCTTTGGTGCAGCAGGTTGTGTAACCTTTATAGCCTGCCCACCACCATAATTGTCATCACCATCATTAGCACTTTCAGTTGCCTCATCATCATCTTCTTCGTCATCATCCAAACCATGAATATGGTCATTTATTTCTGGTTTGTATCTAGACTTTTTGATCTTTGCAGGTGCAACATCAGCAATCTGCAAGTGAGTCAGCATGGCCTGTATCATCAAACCCAGTGGTTTTGTTTTGGACTTCCTTGTTCCATCTCTATCTTCTGTCACCACTTTCTTCATGTACCGAACAAAGAATCCGGCCTAATCAAACTTCATGCTCTTGCATATGATTATCAACATGTCTATCTTCGGTCCAGAGAGAGTATCAAGACTTCCACTAAATCCAAGAACATTCTTGGCAATAATGTTGCTCAGCAGATTATACTCCAATCTGATATGCTTCACATTGATACTCAGTGTTGATGGTATGGACTTGTTTGTCTTGATTGAATCAACAAACTCCAGTCTTGCCAACTGCATTGATTCAGGATTTGTAGAAGCACCATTTCCAGGTCTAAATCCGAACACTTCCCTCAGCAGATTTAAGGTCATTTCAATCTCCTGGGCATTAATTGTTGTAGTGAATGCCTCTCTATCATCTCTTTGAAGGATGTAGGATCTTAGATCTAAACGGATTAGATCTACGCGCAGCGGATGGATCACGACTTATACATCACAATACATAGTTAAAGGACTTAAACTACTACAAGGGGGTTAAGTTTATCTTACCAATAGTAGGAAGAAAAGCTTTAATCTTAGGATGAGAAGCCTTGATCTTCCAATGTGTTCTCCAAACGGTGGTTGGTGGACGCCGATTCTTGGAATTGGAACCTCCTTGATATGTAACCGAGAAAAACCCTAAGTTTTTCACCAACCGGGTGGAGCTAAGGATCGAACTCCTTAGCCTTTTTTATCTATGAATTTCGTGGACCTCTCTTCACCTAGGGCTCGGGGAGAACTCTCTTTTTATAGGCAAAATCCAAGAGAGAAAACCTATACCCAATCGGTTTAACAAAATAAAAGAGATAATTCTAATTATTATTATCCAACAAAAATAAGAGATAATTATAATCTTATAATAAGAAAATATAATAATCCTTATAGTTAAGAGATAAATAATAAATAAATTATTTTCTTTTATTTATCCAATTAATTATTTAACAAATAAATAACTAATTACACAATATGTCATTATCCAAGAAAACTAATTTCTTGGAAAATCCAAGACATATTGGCGCCACACTAAGCCACACAGGCCCACGAAAAATGTCTTTCATGTATTATATTATTTAAATTTCAACTAAATAATATCCATGCATATCAATTAATTAGCCCAGCCAATTAATTATCACTGAGGCCCAAATAACAAGATTATTAGTCCGAATTACAGAAGCCACATCGGGGACCATGGACCTATAACCAGTAGCTCCAATAATTAATTATTCATCAAACAGAATATAATTATTAATTCCGGGATTACGCCACCATAAACCCAAAACTGAACTCTACCAATTATAGATGTATACTTATACTCAACACATAGAGTGAATAAGCGTCCATTGATATAATCACTACATACGGATTAACCCTCCATAGATCGTCCCATTACGAGTGGGAAGTCTCAATGAACCCGACTTTCGAATATCTTATCCTTATTTATCATTAACCCCTGATGATCAATTAGTATGCATATCTGACTAGTAGCTAATTAGACAAATGCGAACTCCCTGGATCGATCACTTTCTTAGGACTAACAAATAAGGGGACTGTCTCTCTACTTCCCGCAGGAAGGAATGGATTCCATGTCTGTGAAAATCAGAACTACTCACTCATCAGGAGATAGTGCCAATGAGAAGTGGCTTGGAACACATTTAAGTGGACCGTAACTAACACATCAAACACTACCCCGAGACAAGCAGCACCCTGTGATCACCTCAGGATTAAGGTTGATCCATATATGATCATCTAATGATTTAATAAGATTCCTCGATTACGGAATTATATCGAGAAATTCATATTAAATCGGTCCAGTCCTATATGTATGCCATCATATATAAATGCCCCACGTAGGTACCCTCTACCGATAGTCCGGATAAGACTATCACACCCTAAGGTGTTCTGGGCGCATTATTGGTGTTTTAATCAAGAGACCCTAAACTCGATTAAGTTCACCACGGACTAACAGCTTTAAGCATATCTCCACTAACTCAATCCTCACGTGTAATCCATACACCGAGTTAAGTGGTTACATACATATATACTTAGGGTTTGCAAAGCGATGTATTACTTTACAAGCACAAAGCAAGTAACTAAGATGAGATAAATTCATCATCCATTATTAAAAACAATTACACAAATTGTCTTTCGGCACTACACCTAACAATCTCCCACTTGCACGAAATGACAAGCAACGATTGTTTTTAGAGCACACCCTTTCTCATCTTATTCACAACACTCTCCAACTTGCTCTAAAAGCAGATGAGACATATCCATCAATGCCGTACCCTCCAAGCACTCGACTTGGTACACTGATTAGTTAGGTTGTCAACTCGAGACGATCTTTAGGATTGAAACGTTGTCGGTCCTTCCAATCAAGCGGTACTCTCTCTCAATATGCTTTTGACTTCTTGTGACTGAGAAAATCCTTCTAAGCTATCTCTTCACTGTTTTCACAATGAAGTGATATCGGCTTATTAGACCTAGAATTACTCCCAGACCAAAAAGGAAATTCTAAGCACTAGGAGTAAACACTGAGCCCGAGATCAACTTAATGATCATCCTTAATCTGACTACAAGTCTGAATCAGTGTAGTTAACCATATTCAAGTTTGCACCTGAATATACAAGCATATGATTCCTCGTTCTCTAAAGATACTTGAGGACGTACTAAACCGCTACTTATTGCTCAAATCCAAGATTCGATTGCAATTGACTTGTTATAACCTGACTTGCCAATATCCAAGAGAGACTCTATCCCATTTTCTCTTTATCCGAAGATTTGGAGAATCATTCCTGAGAGGTAGGGTAGGACTACTCTCGATGAATGTTGCATACGTATATGCATGATCATCTTATTCAATAAGATGGATGGGATAGCCAATGACTCATTCCTGTGAATTTGACCAAAGTAAATTCTTAGAATATAGTCCAATTCTCTCATCCAGAGAATCTTGGCCTGTCAGTTTCCGACTTCAGATAGCACACACATGTTGTTTCCAACCGTTTCAGTGTTATCATTCATGAACACTAATACTACTATTTTACCAATATTGATATCCAGTCTACTAAAGACTTATCAATATTCTGGTCAAGTCCACATATTTTAAAACATGTGACTTTAAATGACCGAGAGGTTCTCTTAAATCCACAAAGGATATAAGCCCGGCAAATCATCTTGCCGTTTGTTCTAACTAAGACCCTTCATTTCGAATGAATTCGAAATCCGTTTTTGGCAAGAAAGTCTCGGGGTATCACCCCTATTTTTCTTTCTAACGAAATCTTGCAAGACCGAGTGGTGAGAGAGATCAAGGTCCAGTTAACTCTCTACTTGTCGTGAATCACCCCTATACCACTCGACTTTATACCAAAGTTTAAACTTTCCTATTTATTCGACTCTTTTCTGTGTAGATCCAATTGCTCCCACTGGGCCTGAGACAATCAGGTGGTTCTACAAGAGGCTGAACAGAACTGGAGTATCAAAACTCCATTTACAGGGTTAAGGCTTTCAAACGAACTTCTACGATTAGAATCCTATACAACCCACCAAGAGCTATAGGTTATCAATCACCCCAGCAGACTGTAAAGTCCACAAAACCACAATGGGTCAACGGTTAAACCATACTCCCACTACGTCTTGGGTGGATTGACATTCTGATCTAGTAGTATTTATCAGTGCAATCACCAACAACCGATGTTGGACGTGGTCTGATTAAATCAGATAGTAACTTCCTTTGGGTAATCGTACTCCAAGGTCTAAGGCTGTTACTTATAGATTCTATCAGAAGGCTTGTGACAGTTCAACCGTCACTTTCTGATCTCAAGAATCTTATAACCAACCTTCACTCGACACATTAAGATATTTCACGAACAGTCACAATCTGAACGTATGCGCAAAATCTCCAGTCCTACCTTCAAGAATTAAGTGCTAAATGCTTACATTTACGGAAGTGGTGTGAACCGAATTCACTCCTTATCCATAAATTCACTAGTATATTCTAGATAGACTTCTCGGTTTACATAATAATGTTAACCGTTATTTTGCACCAAATTATCTTAATCGAGTTTAGCAGTGTATTGTAGCACATCAATAACTATATATGGGGCAAGTCTATGGTTTCTTCCTCAGTGAAAAACATTCCACTAGGAGGCAGGCCGAACATCAGTCCCAAGACTATGTGATAGCCAATTTCTGAGCATGGAATACTCTATTCTCTGCTAAAATCAGAGACTCCTCCTCATATTCTTTCGATAAACTAACCAGCGTTTTGAGTAGTTATCAGACAAAATGTCACCATTCAAAATCTCCCACTAGCTTGTATCTCGCACTAGACCCCAAAGGTCATTATGAACAAGTTATGTTACCTCTTCAAATCTATTACCCTCTCCCGATTGAAAGGAAACTTAGTCATTGTTCCTTTGAGATAGTGTTTCTAGACTGGGAGATAGGAATCACCCTTAGCCAGTCGTCAGGTCTTATCTCTAGGATATATGCACTAATTAATAGATATTGAAAGGTCGTTTATCTTAACACAGAAACCTTTTACCTTTAATAGTTTTAGATGTGGTACACATACCTATTCAGCTTTTCTTAGTGGTTCTGTCTTTATCAAACAAAAGTCCGAGTCTCAGATTCGTACTACAAATATCATCTTCACTTTGTTTAAGGCAACTGTAGTATCAAGATGAAAGTGAATCCATTTGTTTCAACGAATCTGTAAACAGAAAAATAAATTTTTTTGTGATATTCAAGGATCGAATCCAAAATTCATTTCCTCATACCACTCCCACTATACTAGCTGAAATTACTGCCCGTTACTCTATTAATCGTTAATACACAGCTTCCTTGTTCTTCCAAAGAACTAAGCTACCGAGTCAAATTACTCGGTTAAGAAAGTCGCTAAGGATTCATCGGTTAGTGATCCAAAATCACTTTCCTTATCTTATAATTTCTTTATTTAATGTTTCGGTTTAGCCTCAAAACTTCAGTTAAGATGATTAACACTTATAGACATTCTTTCACATTCTTAACTTTCCTTAAAAGGAAATAGTCTTGAACTAGCAGTTCGTTTGAGTAGACACTACTCGTGAACTGTGGGATGTCTAATGAAAGCGTTACCCAGTGGGACTAATTTTCTAATAAATCAGAAAAACATAAGATAAAAGCTCCCACTAGTTTATCGGTTCCAAATACTGTCTAACTAGCGACACTTTAATTTATGACTCTCCAATTTTTCTATTAGAAAATTTCTCGTGTAGTCACTACACTATTAAAAAATTCACTAAAAGAATTTTACCGTCCCAATCATCTTTCAAACTAACTATGGTTGTCTCTCGTTCAACACAAGTGACAGCAGTGACGTCACTTAAGTTTTGAAGGCTCGAGAGAAATACCTCTTCCGAAAAATTAATCGCATGTGAGATTAATAAGTGCAATGTTCTAGTTACTTACCACTTTTTAACGAAGTCATTACTAGTCAGTTTTACACCAGCAGTCTAGCACCTTAGAGAGATATGTATAACAGTTGTAAATAAAATTGACAGAAGATAAATCCAAATCATACACTACTAAGAAATTTTAGGAACATAGACTAAGAACTTACAGTCTATCCTACCGTTCCAAGGATTTAATCTAATGCCTCAGTGCTGCCTTAGGGTAGGTCAAAGAGGTTTCGATTAATATTGAAGATCAGATTGAGAATCGAACATCTTATTTGTGATCGTCAATCACCTTTCCTTTTTCAGCCAAAGTACTACCAAAAAATACCCTTTATAAGTGTGACCCTCGCCTCTCTCATTTTTTAGTAGACCCGAGTGTGCCGCCTTAGGGTCGGTCGGTGACCAGCGAGTACCCAAAATCCTATCCTTTCGGAGACCAAGCCTTGAATTTTGATAGCGGTGAAGGCCTTCCTTAGGGGGCCGAAATCAAAGCCGGCACGAGGCGTCACCATTCTCTCACGTTGCTTGTGTCAACAGTAGAGCCTGTGGGGTCGGTTGTCGCTTCTCCCGCTCCCACTCAATAATTTGAAAAAAAGTGGTGGGTTTACTGATCACGTTTTTGGACTTGATGTTACATTAAGGAACAATAAATCATTGGCCCGAATGTTGTCGGTTATGTGGGGTAGCCCACCCGACCTATTCGTTGGAACATATGTGGCCGTCGGACGGGTCAAGACCAGGGGAGCTCCGTTGAGCCGTAGTGGCTCTTCGGATGGCTCAGCCTTGCCAGACCCCCGTGCAAACGCCACACGTGGAGGGTGAAGTCGATCGAGCCGTAGCTACTGTTGACCACCCAACCGTGGTTGAACCACTTTCGAACCATGTTTGCCCGTGATTATCCAATCCTTAAACATCAAACTTTCACGTAGACACTACGGAACAAAAATATAATCTCGTCTAGGTAAGGTGGAATTCACCGAGAATCCAACACCTTAACCACGAGGTTTCGGGATTTTACTCCTTATGCTTTCACAGAGTGGGATTCACCGAGAATCCATCACCCAACCTTGACGATTGAAAAAAACCCGTGTTCCTCGGTTTTTACCCTAATTAGTTTCTAATTAATATCAAACAATTAATTAAAACTAATTGCGTGTTTTATACATGCCTAACTAATTCCTCGAATTAATTTCTACATGTATGCATATGGAGTGGAATTGATGATATGATGCATGTCATGGCAATTTTCCGGTTCTACACATACAATCTAAACATGTATACTAGTGCGGAAAATAAACACCGAGATGGACCGTTGGCACCCCCATATCTAATCTATTAGAAAATAAATAACCAAAACCCTAACTAGGGTTTACTTCTTTCTAACATAATCTGCAGCTGTTCAAAATCTTCGACGATCGGCAAACCAAACGAACTCGGATCGCGACGAAACTTTCCAGATCTGTTCCTCACTCCTTGGGCTTCAATATGGACGGTTGGATCGGAGTTTTGACTTGTCAATTTTCTCCAGTGAGCCGCCCAACCAGCTGCTGGATCTGACTTTTACAGCAGCACCTCAAAGACTTCCCGAGGCCGATCGGGAATCGAGATGAATCCCGATCGACCTGAAATGTTTATGACACGTCAAAAACTCCTTATTTATCGATTTGACTGGTTGGATTTGCGTTTCAACGGTCCAAACTCTCCCAGAAATTCGAGGAAGTCACAGGTAGGGTTTCTGTGAATCCTGCGTTTTTCTGTTACAGCAGCTTCTTTACAGCAACGAACGGATATCAAAACTGACTCCGATCGACGCCAAATTTAGTGGAATTGATCATCATCTTCCAATATTGATTCTGACCGGAGGGATCGTCGTTTCAATGGCTCGATCAACGGGAATGAAATAACTAAACAGCTACTAAACAGATCTATTTTCTGGAAATTAAAATTGCAATAAAAATAAACTACATAATTTCCTATACTCATATGAATGAATTTTCATCATTTATATGAGTTTAAAATAGATCTAATGGGTAAACAGTGCCAACCCCAAATCCATCTCTTCAACCATAGCAATTAATCATTATCAATGCATAAAACAATAAATAAAATTACCTACATGCAATTCCACTCCTTTAAATCGTTTAATTATGATTATGACTATATAAATCGTGGAACCTGTCTCTGATACCATATGAAGGATGTAGGATCTTAGATCTAAACGGGTTAGATCTACGCGCAGCGGATGGATCACGACTTATACATCACAATACATAGTTAAAGGACTTAAACTACTACAAGGGGGTTAAGTTTATCTTACCAATAGTAGGAAGAAAAGATTTAATCTTAGGATGAGAAGCCTTGATCTTCCAATGTGTTCTCCAAACGGTGGTTGGTGGACGCCGATTCTTGGAATTGGAACCTCCTTGATATGTAACCGAGAAAAACCCTAAGTTTTTCACCAACCGGGTGGAGCTAAGGATCGAACTCCTTAGCCTTTTTTATCTATGAATTTCGTGGACCTCTCTTCACCTAGGGCTCGGGGAGAACTCTCTTTTTATAGGCAAAATCCAAGAGAGAAAACCTATACCCAATTGGTTTAACAAAATAAAAGAGATAATTCTAATTATTATTATCCAACAAAAATAAGAGATAATTATAATCTTATAATAAGAAAATATAATTATCCTTATAGTTAAGAGATAAATAATAAATAAATTATTTTCTTTTATTTATCCAATTAATTATTTAACAAATAAATAACTAATTACACAATATGTCATTATCCAAGAAAACTAATTTCTTGGAAAATCCAAGACATATTGGCGCCACACTAAGCCCACCAGGGCCCACAAAAATGTCTTTTCACAGACATTATATTATTTAAATTTAACTAAATAATATCCATGCATATCAATTAATTAGCCCAGTCAATTAATTATCACCGAGGCCCAAATAACAAGATTATTAGTCCGAATTACGAAAGCACATCGGGGACCATGGACCTATAACCGAAAGCTCCAATAATTAATTATTCATCAAACATAATATAATTATTAATTCCGGATTACGCCACCATAAACCCGAAATCGAACTCTACCAATTATAGATGTATACTTATACTCAACACATAGAGTGAATAAGCGTCCATTGATATAATCACTACATACGGATTGACCCTCCATAGATCGTCCCATTCGAGTGGGAAGTCTCCGTGAACCCGACTTTCGAAATATCTTATCCTTATTTATCATTAACCCCGATGATCAATTAGTATGCATATCGACTAGTAGCTAATTAGTCAAATCTGAACTCCGGGATCGATCACTTTCTTAGGACTAACAAATAAAGGGATCGTCTCTACTTCCCTTGAGGAAGGAATGGATTCCATGTCTCAAAAATCGAGAACTACTCACTCATCAGGAGATAGTGCCAATGAGAAGTGGTTTGGAACACATATTTAAGTGGACCGTTACAAACACATCAAACACTACCCCGAGACAAGTAGCACCCTGTGATCACCTCAGGATTAAGGTTGATCCATGTATGATCATCTAATGATTTAATAAGATTCCTCGATTACGGAATTATATCGAGAAATTCATATTAAATCGGTCCAGTCCTATATGAATGCCATCATATATAAATGCCCCACGTAGGTACCCTCTACCGATAGTCCGGATAAGACTATCACACCCTAAGGTGTTAGGCGCATTATTGGTGTTTTAATCAAGAGACCCTAAACTCTGATTAAGTTCACCACGGACTAACAGTTTAAGCATATCTCCACTAACTCAATCCTCACGTGTAATCCATACACTGAGTTAAGTGGTTACATACAGATATACTTAGGGTTTGCAGCAGTGTATTACTTTACAAGCACAAAGCAAGTAACTAAGATGAGATAAATTCTGTCATCCATTATTAAAAACAATTACACAAATTGTCTTTCGGGCACTACACCTAACACTCTTATCACTATATTCTTCCAGAAATTAACAACATTGGTGTATGAGATGCGGTATAATCTCAGATTTAGAACATCTTCCAGTCCTTCGTATCTTCTTATCCTTCTACCAATGTTGATGGCTAATTCTTTGTTGTTAGCATCAGTAACAAAGCCTCTAACACTTTGGATTTTTCCAATATGAACATCTCCTTTATCCGCCATTGAAGAAATTTGGAAAAGATGAAGAAGAAAACTTTGCAAATCTGTGTTCACACTTGTATGTCCTCAGAGAAGATTGATCTGAGGTTTCTAAGTATCTTCTGTGTGTATATGTCTGTATATATAAGGAAAGGTAGTGGTTGAAAACTGTCAGGCAAGTACCGTACACGTTCTGTAGCATTTAACCATGATTAAAGTTGGAGTAAATGTGATGTTGCCATGTGTCCCGCTAACTTATCCCATAAAGAGTTGTAACTGTTGGATATTGTAACCGTAGTTATTATGGATAAGAATAATATCCAATTACTGTTGACTTTCATTTAAGTTTGATTGTCTTGTAACGTATACTCCAGCAAACTTGGCTTCAGTAGAGTTGGCTCAGCAGCCTACTGACATGAGATGGCTCAGCAGCCTGCTGATAAATTACTCTGCTGATCTTCATACACTTTTGTTTTGTCCAACTGATAATACAAGATGAAGTTTAATACCAATGACTGATTTGTGAAGTGAGCTCACCCAACAGGACAAAGACCAATCCCCTTGGCAACTTTATTTTCTCAATTGTCCAAACTAACTTAAGTACATGGAATTATCGATACCAATGACTAGTCTGCCAAGTGAGCTCACCCAACAGGGCAAAAACTAATACCCTTGGTGAATTCCAGTACACTGCTGATCAATAACATATCAGTCAACTTTTATGATGCCAAGTTCAGTTCTTAACTTAACAAATCTTTCATTATCCAATGGTTTTGTAAATATGTCAGCAAGTTGATCTTCAGTAGGGATATAAAGAACCACCACATCTTTCTTCTCCACATGATCTCTTATAAAGGGATGTCTCACATCAATGTGCTTGGTTCTTGAGTGCAAAACAGGATTTTTTGTGATTGCAATTGCACTTGTGTTGTCACACATTATAGGAATTTCTCTTTCTTCAATTCCATAATCCCTTAATTGTTGTCTTAACCAAAGTATTTGTGCACAGCAGCTTCCAGCAGCAATGTATTCAGCTTCAGTAGTGGAAGTGGATATTTAATTATGTTTCTTGCTAAACCAGGAAACAAGTCTATTTCTCATCAACTGACAAGTTCCTGTGGTGCTTTTTCTATCAATCTTGCACCCAGCATAATCAGAATCTGATTAGGATATAACTTTGAAGCTTTCATCTTTTGAATACCATATCCCTACTCCCAAAGTCTCTTTTAGATACTTAAGAATCCTCTTGACTGCAGCGAAGTGACATTCCTTTGGTTTAGATTGAAATCTTGCACAAACACCAACTGCAAAGGATATATCAGGTTTTCCTTCTTTATCTTCATCCAATCTGATGCTAGTACTCATAAGAGTTGATACCTTGGTGCTATTTTCCATGCCAAACTTCTTTAGCAGATCCTTGATATATTTAGTTTGATGAATGAAGATTCCATATTTCATTTGTTTGACTTGTAATCCCGAAAAGTAGTTCATTTCTCCCATCATACTCATTTGAAACTTGCTTTTCATGAGATTAGCAAACTTTTCACACAGCAATACATTTTCAGAACCAAAAATTATGTCATCCACATAGATTTGTGCCAGTAGGGTGCTGTCCCCTTCATTGATTCTGAAAAGAGTCTTGTCAATGGTACCTTTGGTAAAACCATTGTACACCAAGAACTGAGATATGGTTTCATACCGTGCTCTTGGTGCTTGTTTCAAACCATAAAGTGCCTTGTTGAGTCTGTACCTTTATTTTCTTGATCTTTAACTTCAAAACCAGGAGGTTGCTGAACATAGACTTCCTCCTCCAGAATGCCATTCAAAAATGCACTTTTGACATCCATCTGGTATACTTTGAAATTTTTGTAAGCAGCATATGCCAAGAATAATATAGCTTCCAATCTTGAAACTGGGGCAAATGTCTCATCAAAGTCTATTCCTTCTGCTTGAGAATTGCCTTTTGCCACTAGTCTGGCCATGTTCCTTACAATGGTACCAGATTCATCCAATTTATTTTTATAAACCCATTTAGTTTCAATTATGTGTGCATGACTAGGCCTTTCTACTAGTGTACAAACTTGGTTTCTTTCAAACTCATTTAATTCTTCTTGCTTAGGAATTATCCAATCTAGATAAGATATTGCTTCTTCAACAACTTTAGGCTCCATTTGAGATAGAAAACAAGTAAACATTGCTTCCAACTGTCTCCTAGTCCTTAAACCTTGCTGTATATTGCCAATTACTTGTTCAGCAGGGTGATCCTTCAACCATTGTAAATCTTGATTTGTTTGATTTATAGGAGCTTCATCTTCAGTAGACTCTGCTGTTGCTTCAGTAGGGGGTTCAACAGATCCTTGAACTGCATCTGTTGTTGCATCAGTAGTGTTACCAGCATGTTCTTCAGCAGGGGCAGAGTCAGAAACTTTTAAGTCATTTATCTTTTCCAAAACATCAACTTATTTTGAATTAGTGACTTGGAGATTTTCAGCAGGTTCTGAAACTTCATCTTCCATTCCAGTAAACTTTGGTTCATCAAATACAACATGTATTGATTCTTCATGTTTCAATGTTTTTTCATTACCATGAATGCCTTGCTGACTGAAGAATATCGCAAAAAGATTCATTCATCTGATTTTGGTTGGAATGTCTTCAGTTGCTCCTTATGATTTAAAATGAGACACTTGCTTCCAAATGGATGAAAATAAGATATATTTGGTTTTCTTCCATTCCAAATCTCATAAGGTGTCTTCAGCAGCTTTTTGTTTACTGAGGTCCTATTTTGTGCATAGCATGCTGTATTGATTACTTCAGCCCAATATCTTTCAGGTAGTAATGCTTCACAAATCATAGTCCTCTCTGCTTCCTTCAAGGTCCTGTTTCTTTTTTCAGCAACACCATTTTGCTGAGGTGTTCCAGCAGCTGCTAGTTAATGCAGCACACCATTTTGTTCACAGTATTCTCTTATGACTTTATTGAGAAACTCAGTTCCCTTGTTTGATCTGATTTCACTACTGTTAAACATTTCTCATTTTGCAATCGCTTCAAAAGTTCAGGCATCTTTTGTAGTGTTTCACTGTTCTTGTTCATAAATACTACCCATGTGTATCTTGAATAATCATCCACAACTACCAGAGTGTACTTCTTTCCTGTTACACTTGTTGGTATTACTGGTCCAAATAAATCCATATGCGTCAGCTTCAAAACTCTTTTTGTTGATTGTTTAGTCTTTGACTTGAAGCTTGACTTTGTTTGTTTACCTTGCTGACATGCATCACATATACCATCCTTTTTGAATGTGATCTCAGGTAAGCCAATTACCAACTTCTTTTTCACCAATTGATTGATATCATCAAAATTGAGATGATTCAACTTTTTATTCCACAACCAATTTAGTTCTGACTTGGTATGCACAATCAGGCATGCTTCTGGAACAGCAGTAGACCAATCCACAACATACATGTTTTGTTGTCTCCTTCCAGCCAACACAACTTGTTCACCTCTTTCACTAATGACAATACAGTAGACTTTGTCAAAAGTGACCTTGTAACCCATGTCACAAAATTGTCCAGTGCTCAGTAGATTGTGGTCCAGTCCTCCCACAAATGCAACATTTCTGATAGTCAATCCATTCCTCACCAGTGTTCCATATCCTCATGTGTATCCTGGTGTGTTCTTGTTGTAAAAATTCACTCTTGGACCATCCTTTGCCACATAGTTTGTCAGACAGTGATTATTCTTTGTCATATGTCTGGAACATCCACTGTCAAAGTACCAGACACCCTACAAAACAATGTTAATGTGTTTTAGGTACCCAAAAATGTTTAGGTCCATAGTGGTCAGTGGTAAGCATGACCCTTGGCAAATTTCCATAAGGTTTTCTTTCAAAAGCATTACACTTTTGTTCATATATGTATCCCACATTTCCATAAAATCTGACATTTGGTTGTGTAGAATTCACATATGATTTCTGCCCTTTTGGTACATAATGATGTTTGAAGTGATTTCTATTGTTAGAAGAACTAGCATAACCATGAGGTTGCTGTCTGTTAGGAACAACCTTGTAATATGGAGTCTGCTGAGGTCCCTGCTGAGGTCCCTGCTGAGGTCTTGAATAAGTCCTCTGCTGATTCCATTGCCGAGGTTTTACCATAGCATTATGGTTATGTCTATTGTTTCTAGCAGTAGGGGCAGGAACATTCCAGTCATCATCAGTAGGGAACAGTATACCTTTCCCTCTGAGATAAGTATCCCTTGAATGATTAACATTTTAGGTTTAGGATTCTTAACATTGGAATATTTCTAATTTTTGCCCTTTTGTGGTCCAGCAGACTTAGCAGCAGGTCTTCTATCAGTAGGTCTAGAAGGTCCAGCAGTCCTACCTTTGGATTTACCCTTTTTTGTTAGGTGCTATTGACCTTTTGGACTTCTGATTTTGCTTTTTTTGAAGCATTCTTAGTAGGCTTTACCGCCTCAGCAACCCTTTTGGGAGTTGGATCCTGTGCAGGCACAAACTTAGGACCAATTCTGCTACTAGGTTTAGTAGCCTTACTGGATCCACCCATAGTAGATTGGTGAGTTTCAAATCCAAGGCCTGTTCTATCACCATAAGGCTTTCCAGACTTGAATGCAGTGGTGGAACTAGATTGTGCAGCAGATTCAGCAGCTATTGAAGGTACAGTAGACTTATGTTGAGTCTGTCTATAATCTTTTTCCTTACCTTTGAGAATTCTTAATTCAACATTTAATCTTTGAATTTCTCCTTGATGTGCTTCTTTTTCAGCCTTCACAATCTCATAACCAGATTGTATTTTCCTCAGTTGATTGACGATGGCATCCAAAGGTTCTTCACTGTCAGAATTTTAGGACATGAACCACAAGTAGATTCATAATCTCTTTCAACAGGAGTGTTTACAGATACAAAATTGTATACCTCCTCAGTCTCATCCATATTTTCCATTAAAGAATAATCATCCATATAAGCTATGAGTGCAGTGTCATCTGATTCATTTCCTTTTTATGATTCCACTTCATAGCCAGATTCATCATCAGCAACCATTGCTTCCTTGCTAGATCTTCTGTGCTGATTTTTGTTCTTCAGTAGGTCTGGACAATTAGGTTTGAAAAGTCCAGGTTTCTTGCAGTTGAAGCACAGATAATCAGGTTCCTTTTTCTGTTTCAAGTCAGGACAGTCAGGTTTGAAGTGTCCTGGTTTCTTGCAATGAAAGCACAAATAATCATTGTCTTTCTTGGATTCTTCCTTCTTCTTTCACTTGATTTCTTGGTGAAATTCCTTGGTGAACCCCTTCCTGATTTCATCATTCTGATCTTCTTGCTCAGTAGGGCTATTTGCTCTTGCATTTCATCCAGTAGGTCATCTTGACCACCTAATGATTCTTCTTTATGTGCAGCAGCCAATGCAGTTGTCTTTGGTTCTTCCTTTTCAGTATCAGGAGCAAGTTTCATACTGAATTCATATGCCTTGAGATCTGAAAACAATTTGAAGGTATCATCTTCATGTAGTCTCCTGGACTCTTCTATGGCAGTAACCTTCATTTCCCAAACTTTCTTTGCAGGTAGGGCTTTTAAAATTCTTGTGTTGGTCTCTTCTTTTGTATATACTACATTCAGCAGGGTGAGTTCATCAATGATAGCATTAAATCTTGACTCCATTTTCTCAATGGTTTCATTTGATTTCATTTTGAAATCTTGGAACTTTCTTTTGGCTACACTGACTTTGTTTTTCTTTATAGCATCAGTGCCTTCACAGATCAATTGTAATTTTTCCAAAAGTTCCTTTGCAGTTTTGCAATCCTTCACTTTCATGTACATATTGCTATCCAAAGTTCTGTAAATGATATCAATAGCAATGTTGTTGAGGTTTGCTCTTTTTCTGTCTTCAGCACCCTATTCTCTTTTTGGATTTGGAACATACTGAGTTTCACTGCCCACGGTTATGGCTTTTGTGATCTCCAGTGGTCCATCAGTCAGCACATCCATCAGTTGCAGCTAAATAAGCCTGCATACGACGTTTATACTCATCAAAACGATCTAAGGAACACATCAACATAGTCCTAGCATACTGGTTGTTATCCATGATGCAAAAGCTTTGAAAATCAGAAACATGAAAAAGTTTTCAAAGTATTTTCACAACACAACAAGTAGGATTACTTCAGAATAGAAGCACTGCTCTGATACCAATTGTTGGTCCCTTGAAAAGGATTTGGTTAAGTTTAAAGGGGGGTGAATAAACTTAACACTTAAAACTTTTAGAGTTAACAAACTTAGCAATGTCAGTAGCCTGCTGACTGCTCAGTAGTCTGCTGACTGTTGATGTAACTGAATTTGTTCCAGCGGAATATATTTAGTTTAAGCCTTATTACTTTTTGTTAAAGGAATGATACTAAGTATTGGATACTCAGTATTGTGAGTGTGTGATTCAGTTGCTAGTTTCAGTAGGTTGATGTGATCAATATACTAAATAACAGAAAGTAAATGCAGAAAGTAAGTAGTCAAATTTTATAGTGGTTCCAGGTGGTGTAATCCTGCCAGTCCACTCTTCTCCTGTGATGTTGGAGGAAATTCACTAGAGATCTTTGAGGTTGCAGTTACAAAAATCCTTAAGCTATTTGTCCTTCACCAATGACAATGGCTTCACAAACTGAACACTTGAAACGGATTGGATTGCTGCTCCAAAGTATTCCACTGGTCCTTGAAGGGTAGGATTGCTTCTTCACCAGCTCCACCACACATACAACAGTTCTTGACACCCAAAAGATGTTTCTCTGTCTTCAGCAGGTTTCTTGTAAAAGGAAGATTGAATCAAGTAAATGATTCAGTTGTCAGCAGCTTGATCAGGATGAAATGATCAGCAGCTTGATGTCTTCAAGTGTGTATTCTTGATGTAACTTGATAGCAGGTTACACTTGAAGAAATTTCTTGATCAGTCAGTTAAAGTTCAATGTATGTCAGCAGGGTGAAAAACTCGATAGCTTCGTATGTGTTAGGAACATTTTATTATGTTTTGATATGGCCATACTAGCTGTTATAGCAAGCCTGAAATAAGTTAGAATTCTCTGTATAAGTCTTTACTTAGAGTCTGACATGTTGTACAAGTTGAGCCAGACAAGTATTGTACTAGTTGGTAGGACAGAAAAGTAAACACAGATTGTCGGCAGAGTGAAGTCAGCCAAGTACCAGCAGAGAAACAATGAAGACATTATGGTCTGACTTATAACCAAGAAAGTCTGTGATGACCTTGGATAAGTCTAAGTTATGTTTTAAGTGATGAAACTTAATGTTTAAATATGGTGTACACTGATCTCACCCAATTCAAGGATCAGTGAAGTACAAGGATTCTCCTTTAACTGAAAGAATGAAGGAAACAGTGAATCAGCAAAGTAAATTGACTTTCGGCTAAGTGAAGACAAAACAGTGAAGGAAGATCTAAGAGGCAAAGTCAGATGGATCACTTAACCGCTCAAAGAACGGCTGAGTAAACCTTACTTAGTCAGATTATTGAAATATGAAGAAGATACAGAAGATCAAGCAAGAAATGCACAATCAATAGAGGATCAATCAAGGACGGATTTTCTGATAAACGTTTGAAGAAAAATCCGATCACTGAAATCAAGGAGAACATAATTAAGGGGGAATCAAGAATAAAATCAAGGATTATTCCCCCCATTAATATTGCCAATGAACGGAAATTCAAATCAAGGATAATCAAGGCTACAAATAGAAGGCATTGACAAAAAAAAGGTAGCGTGCAAGAATGAAAAATCTGAGCAAAAACTCTGTCAAAGTGAAAAGCCTTCTATCTGTGCTAAAAAGAAATATCTAGTGATCAACTCAAAAATGAGAGCTACAATTCAAACATCAAGCATTGAGATTGATCAACAAGTTTGTGAATTCAATTCACATCAATCAAGCAACTGAATCAGAGCCATCTGAGAAGGAGTTGTGCTTGTGATAGCTGCTGAAGGATTTGATCCCAAGGAGCAGTGAAAGAGACTGAGTCACGAAGAAGGCACATTGCGCAGTCAAGGAGTGATAGTCTTGTAGATTGTGAAGCTTGTGTAGTCAAGGACAATCAGGCTATTGTATCTCAGTGAAAACAATAGTGAATTCCTCCAATCATCACGGGAGAAGAGTGGATTAAGGATTACACCACCTGAACCACTATAAGCCTTGTGTCAACTTACTTTCTGCAATTTACCTTACTGCATTCATTTAATTGCTTATATTATATCTTATATCTGTGATTGCCTAAACTTCTTTGAAACAACATAGTAAGAAGGGACTTATCCGCTGCCCAAAAGCTTTTGAATACAAGAAAAGTTTTTGAAACTCCACTATAGTCATTCATCCCCCTCTGACTATAGTTTTACCCTTCTCTGGGACCAACAATTGGTATCGGAGCAGTGATCCTAGTATCAGAACCTGTTCGGATCTAATTTATAGTAACAAGGAGATCACATATTTTCAAAGTAGTTTTCAAATCTGTGTCTTCTATATATTCACATATATTTCTTATTTGCACTAATGGACTCCTCAAACTTTATGTCAAAAGTACCTATTTTCAATGTTAATAATTTTGATGGATATAAAATAAGAATGTTGTCCCATCTTGCAGCAACTCACGAGGAGATGCTGGATGTAATTAATGATGGCCCAATCATGATCATGACTGTGGTAGCCACAGGAGCAGATCAAGGAAAAGAAGTGGACAAACCCAAGAAGGATTGGACCAAGGATGACAGGAGAAGAGAAAATCTAGACTTTGTTGCAAAAGATATGATTTTGAAGACCCTGGATAGCAACATGTTCATGAGAATCAAAGATTGCAAAACAGCAAAGGAGATGTGGGACAAGCTGGCACTGATAAATGAAGGATCTGAAGTAGTTAAAGAAAACAAATTATCTGTTGCAAAACAGAAATTTGAGAACTTCAAAATGAAGGCTGGTGAATCCATTGATCAAATGGACAACAGATTCTCAAGCATCATCAGTGAACTGCAACAGCTTGGACACACATACCCTCAAAAAGAAGTGTGCTTGAAGATCTTTAGAGGCTTACCTGAAAGATGGAAGATCATCACATCAGTGATCAGAAGGACAACAAATCTTGCAAACACTGACACCCTAACCCTGATGCCTAACTAAAGGCTCATGAATTTGAGTTGAACGGCGAAGACATTGCACCAGCAGAGGCACATAAGGCCAGTGCACTGGTTGCACCCCAGCAAAGTCAAATAGCTGATGCAAACAGCAAAGAGACACATGAGTTGAAGGAACAGGTAGCTTTATTAGTAAAATATTTTGACAGGTTTAGCAAAAAGAAGATATTCAAAGGAGGATCATCATCTAACAATAAGTCAAGCACAAACAAAGACACCAAGAGAAAATATGATGAATACTGGATGCTTCAACTATAATAAGAAAGGCCATTCCAAGGTTGATTGCCACGAAGACAAAGACAAAGTTGAGGATAAGAAGAAGTACAAGACAAGCGAAAGAGGAAAAGCAAGAAGGCACTCAAAGTTGAATCTAGTAGTGAAAAGAATGAAGAATCATCTCAAAATGATTACGATGATGAGATGACAAACCTGAGACAATGAAAAAGCCTATCTATGTCTTATGGCTAAAGAGTCAAATGAAACTGAGGTAATTTCTAGTTCATGCTCATCATCTAATGCATCCACATCTAACACTGCACAATCTTCTATTCTCCCCTTAGACACTGCAAACATAATCCAAAATCTCATGAGTAAATTTGATTGAATTGAATTGAATAATGAAATTCTGGAACAGGAGTGTGAGAATCTAAGAAAGGAGAATAAAAGATTAAAGAAAGAACTGGATAAAGCAAAAGCTAAACTAACTAGTAAGGAGACTTACTCAAATGATCAACAACCAGCAGATGATCACACATCTGGTGTTGACAGAACGGTTGAGAAACTCCCTACCGATTAAGACCACAATTTGCACCGCCCAAATGCACCGACTTACAAACCCTCAAAAGGTTTGGATCCAGATCTGTCTTAGCTACAATAGTCGAGGATGAGAATAGAAACAATGGACAACACAATTACGAATCTAGGACCAAAGTTCGAAAAGGATGGACCATAATTTCAACCACTCATCCTGCACCGGTGAAGTCAAAACCTAGTGCAGTGAAACAGCAGACTAAATCATCATTCCAGTCAACCAAAAACAAAGACCTTCTGAAAGGTAAATGAAGACTTTATCCTTCAGAGGATGATTGGAATGTTGGACCTCCAAAATACAAGAAGAAACCATTCCATGACATGCATCATGTGTTTAAGAAAAATCAATCTAGGTATGCTCCCAGACACATGAAGCAACATAGGTTTCCCACTGCATATTGGAAAGTGAAGAAGGATGCAAATGCACCAAAAAGTATAGAAAAGTATCGGGATACCTTCAGTAGAAATATTAGAAGCTATTCTGCCATGCCTTATACATATGAAGTTGATGATTTTAATTATCCAAAAAGAAGATCATTTGGATATACACTTGGAGTAGGAGGCATGATCATATCAGTGCGGACCCAAGCAGTGTTGGGTACCTAAACATAATTAATTTGTTTTGTAGGATGTCTGGTACATAGACAGTGGATGTTCCAGACACATGACAGGAAACAAGAGATGGCTCACTGATTTCAAAGCTTTTGATGGACCCAAAGTCATATTTTGAGGCAAAGAAAACCCTGGCAAGATTAAGGGGGAAGGCACAATGCTCAAGAACAAATGTGGCATATGTTAAGGAACTAAATTTCAATCTGCTAAGCATCAGTCAATTCTGTGACAAAGGCTACAATGTACTCTTCAACAAGGAAGGATGCAAAGTGATTCACAGTCAAACCAACACAGTGGTTCTTGCAGGAAGAAGAGAAGACAACATGTATGTGGTGGATTGGAGAACAGCTAAAGCAGAAACATGTCTACTTGTCAAAAATAAACAATCAACCAGCTGGATTTGGCATAGAAGATTAAATCACCTAAATTTCAAGACCATCAACACATTATCAAAGAACAAGTTAGTTGAAGGCCTGCCAGAGATCACATTCAAGAAGGAAAGTCTCTGTGATGCATGCCAGAAAGGAAAGCAAATCAAAAGCTCCTTCAAATCAAAGCCCTATCAATCAACAACAAGAATCTTACATCTTCTACATATGGACTTGTTTGGACCAGTCACACCAGTAAGTGTAAGTGGTAAAAAAATACACTCTAGTAGTGGTTGATGATTTCTCCAAGTACACCTGGACCATATTCATGAACAAGAAGAAATAGACACTCAAGAAGCTGCCAGATTTGCTGAGAAGAATTCAAAATGAGAAAGAACTAAAGATTATCAAGATCAGATCAGACAGAGGCACATAATTTCTAAATGAAGTGATCAGAACTTATTGTGAAGAAAATGGAGTATTACATCAATTATCTGCAGCAGGAACTCCACAACAAAATGGTGTAGCAGAAAGAAGAAACAGAACACTCAAAGAAGCAGTCAGAACAATGATTGCAGAAGCATTCCTACAAAAGAGATTTTGGGCTGAAGCAGCAAACACAGCATGCTATACACATAATAGATCAATCATCAACAGACATCATGGAACAACTCCATATGAGATATGGAATGGAAGAAAACCTAACATTTCACATTTACACATGTTTGGATCTAAATGTTTTGTTTTGAACAGGAATCAGTTACACACCTTTGATGAGAAGGCTGATGAAGCAATCTTTATGGGATACTCAGACACCAGCAAAGCATTCAGAGTACTCAACAAAAGAAAATTGGTGATTGAAGAATCAATACATGTAGTCTTTGATGAACCAAACACAAATGGTGAAAGTATTCAAGAACAAGAAGAAGAAGCATCACAAAGGCAAGTGTATATGAATACAAGTGTACGAGCCACTATTCTGAATCACAATTTTGGAAATCAAGATGAGCCACAAGTCATTACAACAGAAAAAGCACCAGAACTTGAAGCTCATGCAGAACCTGAAGTTGTAGAAGCACCAAGTGAAGAACAACTTCAACCTGACCTCAACTGGCTAAGAGATCATCCTGAAGATCAATTCATTGGAGACATTCACACAGGAGTTAGAACTAGAAGACAACTGGAGCATATGCTAACATGTTTTCTATCACAAGTGGAACCCAAGATAATAGATGATGCAACTCAAGATGCAGACTGGATTACAGCCATGCAAGAAGAACTAAATGAATTTGAAAGAAATAAAGTCTGGGAACTTGTTGACAGACTAGACACAACCAACATCATTGAAACAAAATGGGTATTCAGAAACAAGATGGATGAGCAAGGAATAGTTGTCAGAAACAAAGCAAGGCTAGTTGCAAAAGGCTACTCTCAAGCAGAAGGAATAGATTATGATGAGACATTTGCTTTAGTGGCAAGACTGGAGGCAATCAGACTCTTTCTATCTTTTGCTGCACACAAAGACTTCAAAGTCTATCAAATGGATGTCAATAGTGCATTTCTGAATGGACTTTTGGAAGAAGAAGTATATGTGGAACAACCTCCTGGTTTTCAACTCAAAAGAAAAGAAGATAAAGTATACAAGCTCAAGAAGGCCCTTTGTGGACTCAAACAGGCACCCAGAGCTTGGTATGAAACACTATCACAATTTCTGATCAAGAATGGATTCAACAAGGGAACTATAGATAAAACTCTGTTCAAATTAGAGGAAGGAACAAGTACATTACTAGTACAAATCTATGTTGATGACATTATCTTTGGATTAGAGGATGAAAAGCTGTGTGAAAAATTTGCAAACCTAATGAAAAGCAAATTTCAGATGAGCATGATGGGAGAATTGAATTACTTCCTTGGCCTTCAAGTGAAACAAATGAAGGATGGTATTTTCATTAGTCAAGCCATGTATACAAAAGACTTAATACACAAGTATGGTATGGACACAAGTGGCACATCATATACACCAATGTGTGCAAGAGTCATTCTTGGAAAAGATGAAGCTGAAAAAGATGTTGATCAGAAAATGTATAGAGGAATCATTGGATCCCTACTATATCTAACTGCAAGCAGACCAGACATAGCATTTGCAGTAGGAGTATGTGCAAGATTTCAAGCTCAACCAAAAGAATCACATCTCCTAGCAGCCAAAAGAATAATCAAATACCTGAAGAATACCATCAATGTTGGAATTTGGTATCCAAAAGATGGAGGATTCAAGTTGATATCATATTCATACTTTGACTATGCTGGATGCAAAATAGATAGAAAAAGCACTTCTGGAACATGCCAGATGCTAGGCACCAGGCTAATTTCTTGGTTCAGTAAAAAGCAAAACTCCATATCAACATCAACAACTGAAGCAGAATATATAGCAGCAGGCAGTTGTTGTGCACAAGTACTATGGATTAGACAACAACTAAGGGATTATGGAATGGAGGAGAAGACTATTCCAATCATGTGTGACAACACAAGTTCCATATCTATCACTGAAAATCCAGTATTGCACTCAAGAACAAAGCATATTGATGTGAGACATTATTTCATCAGAGATCATGTTGAGAAATGAGATGTTATTTTAAGATACATACCCACTGGAGATCAATTAGCTGACATCTTCACTAAACCACTCAGTCATGAAAGATTTAGCATGTTGAGAACTGAGTTGGGAATGATTGAAATTGACTAAGTACCAAAGAGCGGCTAACTGGAGTAATCAGCTAAGTGATTTCACCAGCTGATCAAATCTTTGCCATTACAGGAGATGTAGCAGGTAAGGCACTGGTACTTAGCGAAGCTAACTTAACTAATTGTTAGGAACAGTTGAATAAAGCAGCTCAAGTGAAAATTTTACTTCACCGGCTAAGTAACCAGCCAAGGCACTCCACCGAAATAAAGATTGGAGTCATAGGCAAATTAAAGTGTGAACTAAATCAACTGTTATACACGTGGAGAATAAGGAAGTTATGGAGGATTATATTGTGGAAGATTACACACGTGGAGATCAATTTACAATCATGGAGGTAACCATATTATTTAACGCCTCGATTCACGGGATCTATCATTACTTACCTCAATCCACTCCCCCATTATACTCGAATATCGGGATTAATATACATAAAATCACGCCATTAAGTCATAAAATCTTTCCATATTCAACCACGTTCACACTACCTACATCATCCTATATAAACAATACTTAGAGAGTTCCCAGAATTCTTTACGCTCTCTTAAAATTTAGAAAACCCTATTTCTCATTGCAAAATCAAAATCTTTCTCTCAAATCTTAAAGAAATGGCTTCATCTTCTACAATATCTCCCACTGAAAGACTCTATGAAAAATCGATCATTACTGGATCATTTTTCAAACCTGAACCCTATCTTTCCTTCTGTGATAATAATGCACAAGCTCAACGCTTGGTTGATTGCTACTCAAATCTGGGGTTAATGACCTTCTTAAACCCCCCAATCAACGGAATTTTCTATGAATATCTTATTGCATTCTGGAAAAATGCAAAGTTTGTGCCCAGCACAAAGAAGACTGATATCGACTGCATAAAGAGTTCAATCTTCGGGAAAGAAGTAGTCATTACGCATGGTCTTCTCAATAGATTCATACACCTACCAATGATCGGTCCGGCAAATGTGAAGTTCGTAAAGATTGACATCAAAAACTTCTGGGCTGAAATAGCCAAGAATCCCAAGAACAACTGCAAAACCTACAACCTCCCTAGATCAGCTCTCAAACTTCTATTTGCTGAATTTGCACCAGTTATTACCAAGAACATTGAAGGCAGAGAAGGGTCGATGGAAAACTTGACTGAGTTACGGGTCAAGCTAATGGCGATCATCTATCAAGGTATTAACTTTGATTGGGCAACATTTGTCTTCAATAGATTGAAAGACCAGATTCAAAAAGAAAGTGATCTGTCAATTACGGGACCAAGCAAAGGATTGCAGAAGAAAGGTGATTTCTGGGAAAGGAAATCATATGGGTTCCCACTTTAACACCTATTTGACACACTAAGGGTGAAACCCACAAATCTGCAATCTCCACACAAGTCCAAGGTAATGTTTACCTACATCAAGGCATCTCTGAAACCCAAACCCACTGTCGGGAGAAAAAGAAAACAACCTAAAAGCAGCAGATCAGGAATGGGATGAAGAACCAGATCCCAAAAGGCACAAGAGAGCACCCCTGTGATTGGTACCAGCAACCTGAATGAAACTGTAGTAATCAGTGATGATACTGCAACGGAGGAAGAGAAACAACAAGAGGACATCACCTATCTGGAAGAAGGTGATGAAGGATATGTTCTCACTCCATCTGAAGAAAAAAAGATGGATGAAAAAGAAGCTGAGACAGAGGATGAGCACTCAGAGGGCGACCATCTTGAAGCTGATCCGGAAAACATGGAGATATCCGACGATGATCTAACTATTCAAGAGGCACTTTTCAAGAGTCTCAGCAAAGTTGACAAACAGCCGAGTGAGCCAGCTGATCAAACTCACTCCGCTGAACCTGTCAACTCCCCTATTATTGACCAAGGGGGAACAGCAGCAGAGAAAGTCACATCTCCAGCAAGTGAAGAAGCCAAGACACCTCAAAAACCCCTTAATGACCCCGAGTCTAATGAGGAAGAAAAAGAAGAAGAGGAAGAAAGAGAAGAAGAGGCTGACAGTGTAAAAGAAGAAGAGAAGGAGGAAGAAGATGAGGTGAAAGTAGAGGAGGAGGAAGATGAAGATGATAAGAATGTTGAAGTGGCACCAAAGGAAGTTGATCCAGAAAGAAGTGAATCGGCAAAGTAAACTGATAAGAAAGCTGCTTTAAGGAGTGAAGAAATCTCCTTAAACCACAAGATTGAAGCCCTCATCAGTCACATCAAGATACAAGATGAAGTCATGGAAAAATAGGGAAACTTGCTTTGCAATTTACAGCATCTTATCCCCTGCCATGTCCAAACCAACCTTGAGTTTCATGCTGAAAAGATTGACAACAATCTCAAACCTTTGGTGGACACTCTAAATGCTCACACTCATCAAATTCAACACCTGGATGAGGCTATGGAATTTTCTGGCCAACAACTTGACACTCGATAAATAAGCGATGTCGACCAACAACAAAATTCTGGAGCAAAGGAATGGTCCTCTCCCCGAGTCTGAAGAAGCAAATGCAAACCTTGAAGCACGTTTTAGTGCTGCCAAAAAGGGGGTAGGAAGCTCAAAGCCTGAGAGCTCCTGTGGAAAGAAGGCAAGCCCAACTGATAAGGGCAAGGGCATCAAAGGCAAAGGCATCAGGTTTGAAGAAAAGAAGAAGTAGCTCTTCTTGTTTAACTGAATTAAATGAATTGAATTCTATATGCCTTCGTTTTTGAATAAAAAGATGCAATATCTTATTGCCCTTAAATGGATGAATAAAATTTTTTAGTTTTATTCCGTTAATTATTATGAAAAATTTGGCATACTTATGTTCAGGCTTATGAGGGTTTTGGCATCATCAAAAAGGGAGAAATTGTTAGGAACATTTTATTATGTTTTGATGATGGCCATACTAGCTGTTATGTTTTAAGTGATGAAACTTAATGTTTAAATATGGTGTACACTGATCTCACCCAAATCAAGGATCAGTGAAGTACAGGGATTCTCCTTTAACTGAAAGAATTAAGGAAACAGTGAATCGGCAAAGTAAACTGACTTTCGGCTATGTGAAGACAAAGCAGTGAAGGAAGATCTAAGCGGCAAAGTCAGATGGATCACTTTACCGTTCAAAGAACGGCTGAGTAAACCTTACTTAGTCAGATTATTGAAATATGAAGAAGATATAGAAGATCAAGCATTAAATGCACAATCAATAGAGGATCAATCAATGACGGATTTTCTGATAAACGTTTGAAGAAAAATCCGATCACTGAAATCAAGGAGAATATAATTAAGGGGGAATCAAGAATAAAATCAAGGATTATTCCCCCCATTAATATAGCCAATGAACGGAAATTCAAATCAAGGATAATCAAGGCTATAAATAGAAGGGATTGACAAAAAAAAAGGTAGCGTGCAACAACGAAAAATATGAGCAAAAACTCTGTCAAAGTGAAAAGCCTTCTATCTGTGCTAAAAAGAAATATCTAGTGATCAACTCAAAACTGAGAGCTACAATTCAAACATCAAGCATTGAGATTGATCAACAAGTTTGTGAATTCAATTCACATCAATCAAGCAACTGAATAAGAGCCATCTGAGAAGGAGTTGTGCTTGTGATAGCTGCTGAAGGATTTGATCTCAAGGAGCAGTGAAAGAGACTGAGTCACTAAAGCTATTGCAGTCAAGGAGTGATAGTCTTGTAGATTGTGAAGCTTGTGTAGTCAAGGACAATCAGGCTATTGTATCTGTGAAAACAATAGTGAATTCCTCCAATCATCACATGAGAAGAGTGGATTAAGGGATTATACCACCCTGAACCACTATAAGCCTTGTGTCAACTTACTTTCTGCAACTTACCTTATTGCATTCATTTAATTTCTTATATTATATCTTATATCTGTGATTGCCTAAACTGCTTTGAAACAACATAGTAAGAAGGGACTTATCCGCTGCCCAAAAGCTTTTGAATACAAGAAAAGTTTTTGAAACTCCACTATAGTCATTCATCCCCCTCTGACTATAGTTTTACCCTTCTCTGGGACCAACAATTGGTATCGGAGCAGTGATCCTAGTATCAGAACCTGTTCGGATCTAATTTATAGTAACAAGGAGATCACATATTTTCAAAGTAGTTTTCAAATCTGTGTCTTCTATATATTCACATATATTTCTTATTTGCACTAATGGACTCCTCAAACTTTATGTCAAAAGTACCTATTTTCAATGTTAATAATTTTGATGGATATAAAATAAGAATGTTGTCCCATCTTGCGAGAACTCACGAGGAGATCTTTGGATGTAATTAATGATGGCCCAATCATGATCATGACTGTGGTAGCCACGGGGAGCGAGATCAAGGAAAAGAAGTGGACAAACCCAAGAAGGATTGGACCAAGGATGACAGGAGAAGAGAAAATCTAGACTTTGTTGCAAAAGATATGATTTTGAAGACCCTGGATAGCAACATGTTCATGAGAATCAAAGATTGCAAAACAGCAAAGGAGATGTGGGACAAGCTGGCACTGATAAATGAAGGATCTGAAGTAGTTAAAGAAAACAAATTATCTGTTGCAAAACAGAAATTTGAGAACTTCAAAATGAAGGCTGGTGAATCCATTGATCAAATGGACAACAGATTCTCAAGCATCATCGATGAATCGCAATGACTTGGACACACATACCCTCAAAAGAAGTGTGCTTGAAGATCTTTAGAGGCTTACCTGAAAGATGGAAGATCATCACATCAGTGATCAGAAGGACAACAAATCTTGCAAACACTGACACCCTAACCCTGATGCCTAACTAAAGGCTCATGAATTTGAGTTGAACGGCGAAGACATTGCACCAGCAGAGGAACATAAGGCCAGTGCACTGGTTGCACCCCAGCAAAGTCAAATAGCTGATGCAAACAGCAAAGAGACACATGAGTTGAAGGAACAGGTAGCTTTATTAGTAAAATATTTTGACAGGTTTAGCAAAAAGAAGATATTCAAAGGAGGATCATCATCTAACAATAAGTCAAGCACAAACAAAGACACCAAGAGAAAATATGATGAATACAGATGCTTCAACTATAATAAGAAAGGCCATTCCAAGGTTGATTGCCCTGAAGACAAAGACAAAGTTGAGGATAAGAAGAAGTACAAGACAACTGAAAAGAGGAAAAGCAAGAAGGCACTCAAAGCTGAATCTAGTAGTGAAAAGAATGAAGAATCATCTGAAAATGATTCTGATGATGAGGATGACAGCACAGACAATGAAAAAGCCTATCTATGTCTTATGGCTAAAGAGTCAAATGAAACTGAGGTAATTTCTAGTTCATGCTCATCATCTAATGCATCCACATCTAACACTGCACAATCTTCTATTCTCCCCTTAGACACTGCAAACATAATCCAAAATCTCATGAGTAAATTTGATTGAATTGAATTGAATAATGAAATTCTGGAACAGGAGTGTGAGAATCTAAGAAAGGAGAATAAAAGATTAAAGAAAGAACTGGATAAAGCAAAAGCTAAACTAACTAGTAAGGAGACTTACTCAAATGATCAACAACCAGCAGATGATCACACATCTGGTGTTGACAGAACGGTTGAGAAACTCCCCTACCAGTTAAGACCACAGCTGCACCCTTAAATGCACCAGCTTACAAACCCTCAAAAGGTTTGGATCCAGATCTGGTCTTGGCTACAATAGTCAGGATGAGAATAGAAACAATGGACAACACAATTCTGAATCTAGGACCAAAGTTCAGAAAAGGACAGACCATAATTTCAACCACTCATCCTGCACCGGTGAAGTCAAAACCTAGTGCAGTGAAACAGCAGACTAAATCATCATTCCAGTCAACCAAAAACAAAGACCTTCTGAAAGGTAAATGAAGACTTTATCCTTCAGAGGATGATTGGAATGTTGGACCTCCAAAATACAAGAAGAAACCATTCCATGACATGCATCATGTGTTTAAGAAAAATCAATCTAGGTATGCTCCCAGACACATGAAGCAACATAGGTTTCCCACTGCATATTGGAAAGTGAAGAAGGATGCAAATGCACCAAAAAAGTATAGAAAAGTATCGGGATACCTTCAGTAGAAATATTAGAAGCTATTCTGCCATGCCTTATACATATGAAGTTGATGATTTTAATTATCCAAAAAGAAGATCATTTGGATATACACTTGGAGTAGGAGGCATGATCAAGCTATCAGTGCACGGACCCAAGCAGTGTTGGGTACCTAAACATAATTAATTTGTTTTGTAGGATGTCTGGTACATAGACAGTGGATGTTCCAGACACGTGACAGGAAACAAGAGATGGCTCACTGATTTCAAAGCTTTTGATGGACCCAAAGTCACATTTTGAGGCAAAGAAAACCCTGGCAAGATTAAGGGGGAAGGCACAATGCTCAAGAACAAATGTGGCATATGTTAAGGAACTAAATTTCAATCTGCTAAGCATCAGTCAATTCTGTGACAAAGGCTACAATGTACTCTTCAACAAGGAAGGATGCAAAGTGATTCACAGTCAAACCAACACAGTGGTTCTTGCAGGAAGAAGAGAAGACAACATGTATGTGGTGGATTGGAGAACAGCTAAAGCAGAAACATGTCTACTTGTCAAAAATAAACAATCAACCAGCTGGATTTGGCATAGAAGATTAAATCACCTAAATTTCAAGACCATCAACACATTATCAAAGAACAAGTTAGTTGAAGGCCTGCCAGAGATCACATTCAAGAAGGAAAGTCTCTGTGATGCATGCCAGAAAGGAAAGCAAATCAAAAGCTCCTTCAAATCAAAGCCCTATCAATCAACAACAAGAATCCTACATCTTCTACATATGGACTTGTTTGGACCAGTCACACCAGTAAGTGTAAGTGGTAAAAAATACACTCTAGTAGTGGTTGATGATTTCTCCAAGTACACCTGGACCATATTCATGAACAAGAAGAAATAGACACTCAAGAAGCTGCCAGATTTGCTGAGAAGAATTCAAAATGAGAAAGAACTAAAGATTATCAAGATCAGATCAGACAGAGGCACATAATTTCTAAATGAAGTGATCAGAACTTATTGTGAAGAAAATGGAGTATTACATCAATTATCTGCAGCAGGAACTCCACAACAAAATGGTGTAGCAGAAAGAAGAAACAGAACACTCAAAGAAGCAGTCAGAACAATGATCACATCAATCAAGCAACTGAATAAGAGCCATCTGAGAAGGAGTTGTGCTTGTGATAGCTGCTGAAGGATTTGATCTCAAGGAGCAGTGAAAGAGACTGAGTCACTGAAGCTATTGCAGTCAATGAGTGATAGTCTTGTAGATTGTGAAGCTTGTGTAGTCAAGGACAATCAGGCTATTGTATCTGTGAAAACAATAGTGAATTCCTCCAATCATCACATGAGAAGAGTGGATTAAGGGATTATACCACCCTGAACCACTATAAGCCTTGTGTCAACTTACTTTCTGCAACTTACCTTATTGCATTCATTTAATTTCTTATATTATATCTTATATCTGTGATTGCCTAAACTGCTTTGAAACAACATAGTAAGAAGGGACTTATCCGCTGCCCAAAAGCTTTTGAATACAAGAAAAGTTTTTGAAACTCCACTATAGTCATTCACCCCCCCCCCCCTCTGACTACAGTTTTACCCTTCTCTGGGACCAACAGTATGGATTATATGTTCATCTACTTTTCATCTTTATCACTTGTATCTGAATCAGGAGTCTTCTATTTATAGGTGAGAATCCTGTGACTTATGTTTGAATTTCAAACATAGCCGTTTCAGACTTGTCTCCATCTTGACTTGCTTTTTGTCTCTGTTCATAAATCTCGACACACTCGATCCGCCTTTTGTCGGCTTTTAGATCATCCATTGATTTGACTTGTATCCATTGGATAAAGCTCTGAATCTTTCCAACGTTCCTTTTATCTTGACCATTGATTTGTTGAAAAAATCAAGGCTTGTAATCCATCCTTATCCTTTTAATCTTTTAATATAACCTTTGATTAAATCGAGAATTATACTCAGCGAATATCTGAAGTATATCAGCCTGCTGATGTACATATCTGTCAGCAGGTCTAAGTCTGATGTGTTTTAATAACACTTTAGCTGACTTTTTCTCATCTAACTTCTTATTGTGAAGTTAGAGTACACCATTTTGAACAATAACTAAGTTCCAATCACCACTTAACATATGGAACTTAGTACACAAGGTATATGTAATCAGTTTAGGTCATCACAGACTTCCCTAAATTCTGATTCCATATCCTTGACTTTAAATACTAAGTTTGACCCCTTAGCCTTCAATAACTGAGTTTGAACCCTTAGCCTTCAGTCTTCAGCAGGTCCCTAGTAAGTCTACTGACCTAGACAGGTCTGCTGATATAGTCAGCTGACCTTATTACGGTGCTTGTTTGATCAAATCTATACAAAGATCAAACTCTAATAAACCTATACATTTGATCTAGACATTTTTTTTTGCCTTTTTTCTATAACAGCTAGTCTGGCACTCATCATTAAAACTTGAAATATGTCCAACACCGTGAAGCCTCAAAACAAAGTTGCATATTGAAAGTTACCAAAGTATAAGGAAACTAATGAAGAACCAAAATCCGAGCTTTACCTGGAATAGGACGATCTGCCGGAGATAGAATGACTATCAGTCAGAAACTGGAGATAAACCACCATGGAAGTGCACAAACGCCACCGGTATTTATGGTTGAGCCGTCGGATTCTTCATAAAGCGCCTGAATAGTTTCAATAAAAAAACAGAAAAAGAAAGGATTTTGAGGAAATGGAAGAGTGAGAGATGTATCGATTTGGTGTTACCCCCTATTTATAGACAACACAAGAGCCGAAACGTCACGTAAACCGCTTCGGGATTCAAAATTCGAAATTAAACCATCTCACGGTTAACGAGATTTTCCCGCCAATAAAAATCGGCTCGGGACACATCAAACGCCAACCAACTAGACGATCGAGGTCACGCCTCAACATCTGGCCTATCATAGCTACCACGAGTAAGTCTGTTCACTTTACAGCTCAGCATCATGAATTGAGTCATATTGTGACATGAAAATTGCTGAAACCCGCACATTAGTACGGTCCCAAACCTATCCGCCTTAGGATGCAGCGTCTTTCTCTTGGCCACTTCATCATGCCAGCGTTTTGCAATGAGTCGCAACGCGACACGAAAGTTGCCTTGAAAAACCCGTCGCCCAAGACGGTCCCGACGGTTCCTTTAAAGCGCCCCGCACTTCTCAAGCACTGACGTATCGTCAAGGCTAGCTCAAGCCCGATACCATCATGAGTAGTACTATCTCAAAACAGAGATCATTGGATCAAGGTGTACCGCGTGTGAGCTACATTACTCCCTATCCAAACCCTAACATATGTTCTGACCATGGAGTTGGGGGCCGTTGATATACCGCGGCCTAACGCAGTAGATAAGGCAACCTTGGACCCACCACAACAGTCTCGTCTCAGCCTCTGACCACTATCGCCACCAGCCCGGCTGGAAATAAGACGATTGGGCCATCGAGCCCGTATAATCATCAGCTATCAAGCTGGGGGCCGAACGCGCCGCCCCTTATCCACCACCACGATCGGACAGACCAAGCCCTCTACCCACAGGTGAGCACGATCCATGCTTGACATTTACAAGAACAAGGCAGTCTCAATATGAAGACATTAGAGCTACCCTCGGTCTCCTCAGCTCGACCCTCTACCTCTGCATGTCTCCTTAATTACGTTTAATTATGCCTTGTCATTGTTAATCTTAATCGCGATTAACATCTTGCCTATAAATAGAGGCCTCATATCACCTGTAAAAAGGACTGATTATTGAATATAAGCATATAAGCTCTGCCAATTTTTCGACCACGTTCTCCTTTCTTGTCACCACTCGTGCCCATGTTTTCTCAGGTAATAAATAATCAGTCCTTTTTACAGGTGATATGATTTAATTATGACTTTTTTTTCCGTTCATCTCAGTTCTTCACAGCCACCGTCTTCTCAGGTCATAAATCATCCCTTCCGTTCAGATATCCACCGTATAATTTTCACTATAACCACCGTGATATTCTTAGCGATATCAATATGTTACACAGAAGATGAGTTTATCAAAATATATAATTTTATGTAGAGAATTCTCAGTGTGGCAGTAGAAAGAGTATGGGTGTGTTATGAATGTAAATGTAAGTTCATACCACACCCAATCCGAAGGCACATGCAACCCGAAATATGCTTCATCACAGCTATATTCTGAATTCATAGCAGATTAGCATAGAGTACATCATTTCATAAGATCAATACTCAGGATTTGATTCACAAATCATAAGATTTCATCAAATCTTTAACCGAATGGGACATGCAAGTGATGGAAGTGATAATGAATCATCAATGAGGATTTCGACAAAAATAAAATCATAGCACATAACCTGATTTCATCAATCTAATGACCTAGAGTAATCAATCAAAGCATAAACTCATCGATCCATCAAGTTTGACTAAAGGGTTTATAGATCAAAATTTGATTTTCACAACAACAAAAAAAACAAAAATAGAGACTTAGCTAACCCAGATTATTAGAGATTTAGGTTTTACTTTTTATGACAGTCACAAAATAATCTTTTTATCAGATAAGCGACCTTAAATTAACAAATGACTAAGCCAACAAATCTGATAACATTTACTCATAAATCTAAGCATAACATTATTAATTTCATCAGGTGATTAACAAAGACAGAGATTGTTCGTCACAAATCCTGAGCCAAATTTATAAAGATCTGGATTTTACCTTGAATAACCATGACTGATGAGAGGTCATTTGACGGGAAAGATTACATTTTTTCTTTGAACAAGTATCAATTGAGCATGACGAACCTTGATTCGATGATTTCTGACAAGAACCTTGACGTTTCTTCTTCGATAGCCATTAATCAAGGATTGAACCAACACAAGATAGTTCTTTCATTCATTCAGATGAGAAGATGGATCAGTGATCTAATTAGGTTGAGATGTTCAATGAAGGACGGGCTGAATCGAGGTATTTATTTCTAATTAAGTTGGGGAATCGAGAGGATGTGGAGGACTTATGTCGGAGAGGTGAAGAGGTGGGGAGAAGCGGTTGTATTTGTCTAAAGGGATTTTTAGGGTTGAGAGGTTTATATGGAGGGGTAAATGTTGGGTAGGATAGTTTGATGGGCTATATAAAAAATAAGTTTGAGTAGGCCCATATAACTATATAATATGTACATGCTGAGCCAATGAAAAATGCTGGGCCGTGAATTTTATTGATGTTGAGTCCAATAATGGTTTTTCGTTTTCGATCACATAGTGCAACACCATATCATATAAAAGGTGATGATAATATATATATATATATATATATATATATATATATATATATATATCATACACACATTTTGTTTTAATCATTTATGGTGTATTTCAGGGTACCTACAAGACAAATAAATGCCTTTGTAAGTCATACGACTTCTCGGCAGGGTTAGTGACAGTTTAAAAATATGGCACATAAATAAGGTACTATAAAATTAATCAAACCATATTTGGATTATTGTGGGCACAACAATCCTAACAGTACATACGACTAGAGACATTTAAGTATCAAACTTAATAAAGTTAGTCGAGATCTCATCAACCACAATCACTATTATGATTTTCTTTCACTGTTTGACACTAAGGACATTATCATATATACAATCATTTGTTCATATAGATAAACAAAATATATTATAACAGAAAAGTCATTTAATATATGTACAAACATAAAGAAATAGTAAAAATGATCCGACCCGGTCTGATCCGGTCCAACCCGATTGGGTTTAAGACATTATTTCAACAATCTCCCACTTGGCCTAAAGCCAATCACTTGTACACACAAGACCAAGTTGAAACACAAGAATCTCATTCAATACTTGTAACCAACCCTAAGCGTGAACGGATCACTATCCGAGTGGACTCGGACTATCTTCATATCATGCTTCAAATGATCAATTCAAAAGGAACCGTCTCAACACACACATGAATCTCTTACGGGACCTTGGTCCTTGCTTCAAGCAATGAATCTACCATTATATCACCTATACAGTAAAGGTGGAAGAACCACACAAGTTTCAGGAATGAACCTCTTAGATCCATGTATTGCTCCTGTTATGCCTCTAAGGCATATACTGTGCTTCGGCCCAGTTGTAGAATTCACAGTGATCTCTAGCTAAGAATATTTCAGTAATGAACTTCTTCATCCAAACCGATTCCTTTGCCGCCTCCGTGGCTGCGATATACTCGAATTCCGTTGTAGAGTCCGCAGTAGTCTCCTGCTTGGAACTCTTCCAGCTCACTGCTCCACTGTTAAGCATGAAAACAAATCCAGACTGTGACTTCAAGTCATCCTTGTCAGTTTGAAAACTGGCATTTGTGTAACCTCGTAATACCAAATCATTGTTCCCGAAAACCAGGAACATATCCCTAGTACGCTTCATGTACGTGAGAATTTTATTGACTGCAATCCAGTGACCATCACCTGGATTTTCCTGTTACTTACTAGTCATACTCAGAGGGTACGAGACATCCGGTCTAGTGCACAACATGGCATACATGATAGACCCGATAGCCGAAGCATAAGGGATCTTACTCATATGTGCCCTTTCCTCTTCTGTCTTAGGACACATTTCCTTCGACAGGTAGACCTCATGAGACATGGGCAACAATCCTCTCTTGGATTGCTCCATACTGAATCTCTTCAGCAATCTTGTCTATATAGGTGGATTGTGACAGACCAAACAACCTCGTAGATATATCTCTATAGATCTTGATTCCTAGAATGTAGGCTGCTTCTTCCAAGTCCTTCATAGAGAAGATCCTGGATAACCAAACTTTAACCAACTGTAACATAGGAATATCATTCCCTATGAGCCATATGTCATCTACATAAAGCACTAAGAAAACTACGACACTCCCACTAACCTTCCTGTAAACACATGGCTCATCTTTGTTCTTGAAGAAATCAAACTATTGGATAGTCTCATCAAAACGAATATTCCAACTCCGAGAAGCTTGCTTCAATCCATAAACGGATCTTTGCAACTTGCACACCATCCTAGCATCATCTTTTGTGAAACCCTTAGGTTGTGTCATGTACGCTTAAGGAAAGATGTTTTCACATCCATCTACCAGATCTCATAATCATGGTATGCTGCAATAGCAAGCAGAATTCTAATGGACTTTAGCATAGCTACTGGCGGAAAGGTTTCGTCATAGTCAACTCCTTGTCTTTTCCTATAACCTTTTGCCACCAATCTTGCCTTGTAGGTAACTACATTTCCATCCATGTCGGTCTTTCTCTTAAAGACTCATTTGCACCCTATGGGAACTATTCCTATAGGTAGATCAACTAAGTTCCAAACTTGGTTGTCTTTCATGGATTCCATTTCAGAATTCATGGCTTCCAGCCATTTCTCTTTGTCATGCCTCATCAACATCTCTTCATAAGTTTTAGGGTCCTCATCTTCCACGAGATATACGCCAGTGTACCTTTCGGGTTCACAATGTTCCCTAGTGAATCTTTGAGGTGTTTGTGTTTCTAGAGCGTGTGTTTGCACATCATCTGTATACGGTGTCTGCTCTACTTCCATCAACGGACTGTCTTCAGTAAGTGGTTCTTGAATTTCTTCAAGATCAATCTTACTCCCACTGGCCCTATCCAGAATAAACGCTTTCTCTAGAAAGTGGCCTGTCCAAGAGACAAACACATTTTGTTCTCCTGGATGGTAAAATTGGTATCCTTTAGTTTCCCTAGGATATCCCACAAACAGACATTTATCTGATCCAGCCTCTAATTTATCAGGTATCATCCGCTTCATATAAGTCGGACAACCCCAAGGTTTAAGATGACCTAGACCAGGTCTCTTCCCTTTGAACACTTCATAGAGCGTCGACTCTACGGTCTTTGATGGAACTCGGTTAAGTGTACATGATGTTGTTTCTAGAGCATACCCCCAAAATGATTTTGGAAGAACTGCGTAGCTCATCATGGATCACACTATGTCTAAAAAAGTGTGATTTTTCCTCCCAGACAGGCCATTCATTTGAGGCGTTCCAAGAGGGGTCCATTCAGGTAGAATCCCATTCTCCTTCAAGTAATCTTGAAACTCTCCATCTAGGAATTCTCCACCTTGATCGGATCGAAGTGTCTTGATTTATTTACCTAGTTGTTTCTCCACTTCACTTCTGAACTCCCTGAACTTTTCAAAGGCTTCAGACTTATACTTCATTAAGTATACATAACCATTATGTGAATGGTCATCAGTGAAAGTGATAAAATAAGAGTATCCTCCTTTGTCTTGAATTGACATTGGGCCGCAGACATCAGTATGTATGAGCTCAAGAAATTCGTTGGATCTTATCATATTGCCGCTAAATGTTGACTTTGTCATCTTGCCAAGTAAACAAGCCTTGCATGTATCATACGATTCATAATCGAAGTGATCCAACATTCCATCTTTATGGAGTTTGGAAATACGATTCGTATTTATATGGCCAAGTCTACATTGCCACAAGTAGGATTCGTTCAAGTCACTTGTTTTAGCTTTGTTGTTGTTTATATTAAGTATATCGACATTCATATCTAATGTGTAGAGACCATTGTCAAGTTTGCCAGTACCATAAATTATTACATCACGTGAAAAAGAACAACATTTATTCTTAAACGTAAAATAAAATCCTTCAATATCCAATGCAGAAATAGAAATAATGCTCTTCGTAAGAGCAGGAACAAAATAACAGTTATTTAATTATAGTATTAGCCCACTGGGCAATGAAAGAAAATAAACTCCTACGGCTAGGGCAGCAACAATTGCTCTATTTCCAACACGTAGGTCCACTTCTCCTTTCCTCAGATCTTTAGTCCTTCTTAGTCCCAGCATATCCGTACAAATAGGAGAACCACATCCAGTATCTAATACCCAGTGGTTAGACTTAGAAGAGGAAATATTGATCTCAATCATAAACATACCTGAAGTTGAAGCATCATTATGCTTGTTCTTCTTGGTGCTCAAGAAAGCCTTGGACTTTCTCCTCCAATGACCAGTCTGGCCACAATGGAAGCAAGCATCCTTGGATTTGTCTTTGCCTATCTCAGGCTTCGGCTTGGTAGCCTCATTCACCTTCTTGGTCTTCTTTTGGGCCTTTTTCTTGCCGTTGGAAGAAGTCATGAGCAACACTTTCTTACCCTTACCAACAGTGCCTTCAGTAGTTTTGAGCATGTTCAATAACTCCTCAAGGGAGGAATCAATCTTGTCCATGTGATAGTTCATCACAAACTGCGAGTAAGAATCCGGTAGAGATTGCAGAATCAAGTCAACACTTAACTCACACCCCATCTTATGGCCAAGCTTTTTAAGCCTCTCTATATAACCGATCATCTTCAGCACATGCGACCCAACTGGAGTACCCGGAGCCATCATGCAACCAAACAGTGCCTTCGAGACCTCATACCTCTAAGTGGGAGACTGGGAAGCATAGAGTTCCTTCAGGTGAACCATAATGGTATGAGCATCCATGGACTCATGCTGTTTCTGAAGTTCCGGTGTCATAGAAGCAAGCATGATGCATGTAGCCTCCACACTGTCAGAAGAGTGTTTTGCATGCTTCTTAACCGAGTTCTCATTAGTAGCATCATCGGGGTCCTTAGTTAAGGATTTTTCTAAAACACAGCCATGCCTTCATGTCTCAAAACGATTTTGAGGTTTCTTTCCCAGTCGAGAAAGTTTGATTCGTCAAGTTTTTTTTCAATGATAAAACAAAGATTCAATTTGTTCGACATTTCTACAACAATAAAGTAAAGATAATAGAAGTAAAAGTTCATGCACACAAAACAAAAAAATTGCACTTAAAATTAAGAGGTAATGAGGGAGAATGACACCCCAACATTTCATCAATTAAGGAGAATGACAGGTTTTTGAAACTTTTGCATAAAATACAAAACTTTTTTTTTATTTTATTTTATTATTTTTCTAGCGCCATTTTCCCAACAAAAAAAAAACTCAACGCTTTCTCTCTCATCCACCTTTTTAAACACTTATATCTTCCAATCTACAACTCCAAATTTGAAAATTCTTTCACCAAATTTTTTATTTTTTAATGCTCTTTATTTTGAGACCACATTCAACATATTCCGAGGTGGTTTTAGAAAATCCGATGTCGAAATTCACTATTGTTCGAAATTCACTGTCGATATTCATTGATTTTCAGGATTCACTGTGGAGATTCACTGAGTGAATTTCGACAGTGAATCTCACGAAAAATGATGTAATTATATTGAACCAAGTCTCAAAACGAAGAGCATCAAAAAAAAATTTAGTGAAATTTTTATCGCGTTTAGATCTCTAGATCAAATGATATGAGCGTTTGAAAATGGTGGAGTAAAAAAACTAGAGCAGGTAGTAGACGCGTCAGATTAAATTTTTTTTTTTTTTGGGTTTTGTCCTTTAGGATATAAAAAAATATAAAAGTTGTCTTTCTCCCTTTAAAAAATGTGTGGCTGTCTTGTTACTCAAAAACATTCCAAAATCTGTCCTTATCCCTAATTCTCTATAAAATTTATCTAGGTTTTGCTCCCACTAGCAAACTACTCTCAATTGGCTTTCAAGAATTTTAATTCTTTAGTGGACAAGATCTCATCGAACTATCAAGATTCCCTGTTGTGGCTGGTGAACCAAGAATTGCTTGACGAGTAGGTAACTCTTTACCAATCGTGTCTTACACGACTCTTGTTGATTGACTAGTCAACTCTTTGACGGTATACATCACTATGCATTAGTCAATCCATTGTCTCTAAAATCCAGACGACCCCTGCTGTGGCTGATGGCCGAAAAGATCTTAGTCAAGTCATAACCCAATATTCGCGAGATGACTTTCGCTCATGTCTCTATAATAACTATATGCCTGAACTAGGTAGGTCAACCCCCAGCTATGGCTGATGAATTGGATCCGAACAAGGGTTCTTCACCGTCATTATAATATTATGAGACAGTGTTTCGACTTAATTTTATATGTGGGAGTAATTTTAAATTAATTCACTTAATTAATTTTATTTAAATTACGGTCTCATCTAAACGTGCATATTTCTATGTTATCAACATAAAGTAAAACATACACCATTCCGCACACAAAAATAACCGGTATGATCATGGACTTTTCCTAGGTGTGGTTTCGAATACAATGACAAAACCGCGGGTCACAATCTAAGGGTAGTCGCAACCGCCAATAGGATCTTTACTGTGCCATCTCCAATGGAATCTTTATTCTCTTTTCTTTGGTCTTCATCTTCTGCTCCATTCTTGTTACATAATAATCTATCTAATAAATTAATACACCCGCCGCACACGGTGGGGAGCCAACAGGAATGAGATAGATGCATAAAGTAAACTAGGTCACGTTCTTCATAACGGTCTAAGACAATTTCGAAAAACCAACAGAAAATAAATCATGCACATCTATCCTATTGGTCGAGTCCATGATCAATCGGGTTCCATATAATCACATTATATCTACACATAATCTAATCCATACAATAATATCTTATGAAAAAGACAAATTAAAATTTAATTACTTGCGTCTTATTTTATCAAATCAAATAATCAATTAACGTTTAATTAATTAAATGATTTTAATCAAAAGAAAATTAACTATTAATTTTAAACGATTTCAATTTTAATTTTAATTTTAATTTTAATTAATTAGAACTATTCAAATTTTAAATCAAAATTAAAATTGGGTCTCTTTAGTTTCATTCCTTTTGATTTCTAGTAAAAAATGATGCATTTGGTTCCCAAAACCAAAAGACATCTATATTGGCCCTTTCAAAAATCAAAATTTTGAAAAGGGCCTAGGCCTAAGCTTTTTCTAAAATCAAATATTTTGAAAAGGGCCTAGGCCTATTTCAAACAAAGTTTGGAAATGCCAGTATTATTTTAATGCCATGTGGCTTCCCAATGGCCCAAACAATTTGAACCATTAGTTAGCCACATGACACCCACTAAACATAGAGATATCAATGCAAATAAAATAGCACAAAACAAAAACGAGATCGATGTCCCCCCATGATAGAACCGGCTGCCGCAAATAAAATAGCACAAAACAAAAACGAGATCGATGTCCCCACATGATAGAACCGGGCGCCGGCGGTGCCGGGGTGGAGGGGGCCGCCGCTTTGGCCGAGCCCCCTTACATCAATTATTATTATTTTTTTCTTTTCCTTTCGTGATATCTTGCATCTATTAATTACTACGCAATTTAATTAGAGCTTATTTCTTAAGTTCGAAATTCACTCCGATACCACTGTTAGGAAATCAACTAGTTTAACGCAGTGGAATTAAAATTTTCTTTCCGATCCCAAGATCAACTTCGTTTAATCCAATAAGCACGTTAAGTAGTTGACGGTGATTACCTTGCTTGATCTAATAGATCGACGGTTTGACCGTCAATGGAGAGTAGAAGTGCCCGCGAGCCGTCCATGTGTCCGGCCTCTATCGATATCCACATGAGCACCTCACAGGAATCCTCCTTGGATTGCTACTAGAATAATCCGGTTGCTAGACCAACCTTTTCTCTCCCTCTAAATCCCTCTCTTAGAAGCTCTCTGTTTATTTTGTAAATTAGAACTCTTCTAATTGTGAAGCACAAAAGAGCTAGCCAACCCCTTGATTTTATAGGAGAAGGTGCGCCCCAGATGAATCTCAATCTGATTGGGAGAAGCTTCCTAGTAGATTAATGAGAAAGAAAACATTTTCCTAGTAAAATAAGGAAAATATATTTGATTGATTTATCTCATTTAATTTAATATCTTATATTAATAAACCCAAGATATTCGTAAATATCTAATATTGAATATGTTTATCATATTACCATAAATCTCGTTTCCATAAATCAATTAATATCCAATATTAATATATGATAATATCATTAACTAAATTGCACAATCCAAGTATATCATGTACACTATAATCTGCGTCCCTATGCCAATAAATTGGCATCCGGAATATTCATTAATTAATCAATATAATTAATATCTTGTATTTAATTTATTCATAATAAATAAATACCGCCATATTAATTTAATCACTATAACACTTTATAGTCGAGATAAACTTTCCTTATTTGGTTATCACTATAACCGTATTTTAATCCTGCTATATGTGCTTATGTGTGTGACCCGATAGGCTTCCGAATATGTTAGCTGTAGACACAAAGTGCAAATTACGAAAATGCCCTTCATACCTAACGATCATGGAATAGCGTCAAGCAACACACCGTGACCCCCAATCATCGGAAGAGTCAAAAGCAATTACTACTACATTTCATGTGAAACAGTTACCCCATAAATAGAATCCCATCACTGTAATAATAGCCATACGATCGTATGTCGAGTGTCAGTACATCAACGATCGTATCTTATAATCTGGATATCATGCTCTCTCGGAATAACTCTTTTAATCCCACTTTCCAAAGATTCACGAGAGCTAGACATTCCTTATAAGAAGGTCATTTCGGATATTCACTCCTACGAATAGGGTACACGATTTCCGGACGAACAAACATGTATCCTACGCATGCTTCAATATCATACCCGAGCACTATCGCATGATCGCCCCATGGCTAGAGTAAATCTCAATAGTGTCAAAGCATGACAATCCACACTGTGATGCCATGAGGACTCCGGTCTTAGGATAATTACACAACTGCTACATACTGCGACACTTAATGTAAGTGGGCCAGTCTAACTTACGCATTCTCTAATACACGTCCACGAATAGTCCAAGTGTCTCTACACTTAGATAGACGAGATCTATCCCTATCTTCAATAAGATAGAAGACATCCAATACGTGCTAGTCTAATCACACTATCAATGTCCTGTTTGACAGTACATGTGACTAGAGACATTTAAGTATCAAACTTATTAAAACAAATAGAGTTCTCATCAACCATAATCACCATCATGGTTTCTCCATCACAGTTTAATACTAAGGACATTACTATATATTCAATAACATAATTGGTTCATTGAGATAAATAAAATATATAATAACTAAAGTGCTTTTATTAATCATAATAAAGTTATTACATGAACTAAACACACTGTAAACGACCCGACCCGGTCAGATCTGGTCAAACCTGATTGGGTTTAGGACACCATTTCAACAAATCATCGGTAAAGATAGATTTGATGTCATCATTTTCGATATCTGATATGGTATTCATTCAACTTTATTTTCGGAACTTGGTTAAGTATCTGTTTTGTATAATGGCACTATCCCTAAATGGGTATGGGATACTTTGCATGGCTTACGTCGCATCTTTATCGTATAAAGTGCTATTTCCATTTTGGAAACACAATCTAAGTGCGTATCTTGAAAATGGTATCCTTCAAGGGAGAATCTGATTCCTTTTCAGACAGCTTCTGAAACACTATTCAGGTATTAATTAATTCAATCCAATTGAAAATTAATTCCTAAGTTGTTCATCAATCTCATATTCGTACTAGCTCGAAATTTTCGGGCCTTCCGAGTTGTTGTACTTCACTAAGAATATTCAACTATTTCTAAAAATAGTCATAGAGATTAATAAACAATTGTTTGTGGCATTAATTGTCATAAGCCAACAAACATCGGTATGTTTAGGCTTTAGACAATTTTTCTATAATTTATAACCTTTTCATAAAATGGTACTTTAGTCATCTTTAAATAAGATATGTATTACCCACATGATTCATAATCACATGGTTCAGACATCATCAGAATGACATTTGATTACACGTTTTTCATCCATAGAGTCTACATCTAGAACAACCACAAATATCAAGGATAACAGTCATTCAAACATTTGGTTGAGGTTTCATCACCTATATCGACTATATAGTGACTGTAATATAGTATGTTAGATTCGACGACTATCCAACTTTATCGGAATAACATTTATTCCTTACAATCGAACTCGTCCATTAAATCTTAACATATAACTGAAATCTTGTTCTTCACAAGAACCGGAACATAATAACATTATTTTAGTTCCTTTATCAGTTTACCAGATTCAGAATACAATATGGTAATGTTGCAACGTTTGCTTCACTTTCCATATCTTAGGATATTCTATATTTAATCTTTCTATCTTAATCATCCTCATAAAATATCATGTATCTCAGAGTTGACTTGAGTTTAGATAGATTTACCTCAACTTACTTGCTTAGAATAGATACTTCGATAAGTTCCCTTATTTAAGCACATGCCCTAACTTTCCTTTTTATCCCTTAAGCCCTTGCAAATATTTCTTAGCTTAGTCTTCATAAGACTCAAGAAAAATCACAAGAGCGATGTCTTTAATTTTCTTTCATAAGGAAAATCCAAAGTTTATTAGATAGTTTATTTGACCTTTTGAATCAGACTCAAAACATGAACTATTTAATTAACTTTCAAGCAATGATTATAGAATTAAGTCGATACTTAAATCTTTCAATCTTGAAAACAACCTTTCCAAAGTTCATTGTAGTCATTCGCATTCATCACATCTAATGTTCGAATTGATTGTCATCGTATGACAAAATGACCTATGGGATATCGTTATATCCGATATATGATTAATTCGTTGGAACTCATTTCAAGTGATTTAATCATATCACGAGCCTCTGTTTTGACTAATAATTAAAGTCTTAGATCACTCCATCAAGTATGTAGTCTCATTGTCTTTTTGTACTATAACGTAGTCGCTGTTGTCATTGATTATTTTAAAAAGATTAAAATTACTTAACCATAATTGAGAACGTTTCTCAAAAAGTAACAGTCATAATTTGGTTTTACTAATCGAGAATAAAAACATAGAAATAAAAGTTTTCTAGAAAACTATAACATAAATTAAAGATAAAAGAGTGTTGTAATTTATACATGCAAAATCAAAAATGGTCTTTTGGTTTATGATTTTGCTCCCACTAGTCAACAACTCTCAATTGACTTTCAAGAATTTTTAAAATTCCTTACTGGATGAAATTCAATCTAGTTGACTCGGTCCTCGACGTGGGCCGATCGACCGGGTCAATTTCGAAAGGTGGGTACACTTACCGCACGCATCTCATGCTTCTTTCATTGGTTGACTAGTCCACTCTTTGACAACTCACATCTCTATGTGATAGTCAACCCCTTGTCTCTAAAATTAGATGGTCCTGACGTGGGCCAATCACCGCAAGATTCTTAGTCGAGTCGTAACCCAAATATTCATGAGATCTCATATCTCGATAATAACGATATACCTAAGGTAGGTCAACTCTCGATAATAATGATATATCCTGGCTGCAATAATATCATCTACATTAACCAAGAAGGAAATGAAGTTTCCGCCTGATCCTTTGTTGAACAAACAATGATCATGATCAGATTGAGCAAACCATTGGCTCTCTAAAGAATCTGTCAACTTGCAATTCCATTTTCTACTGGCTTGCTTTAAGCCATAATTAATTTGCTAACCTAATTTGGTTTGTCAGAGATAAATCCAAGAGGAAGCTGTATGTAGACTTCTTCATGTGAATCTCCATGTAAAAAAGCAGTGTTCACATCCATTTGGTGGAGGTGTTAATTGTTGACTACTGAAACTACTATCAATGTTCTGACTGTTGTGATCTTCACAACTGGAGAGAAGGTCTTATGATAATGAATTCTATTGGCCTGAGTGTAGCCTTGATACCAGTCTAGCTTTATGGAAATTGTGTCGAGTATTGTCCAACAAATCGTTTGTCAATGACTAACGGATTCGGTAGTTTATCAAATTGAGTGGACCATGAGGATAGATAGATTTTTTAGAGTGTCCAACCTGCCCAAAAAAGGATTAAGATTCTTTGGCAAGAGGGTAACAAGTTCGGTGTTAGATTTGATATGGTTTGTTGCCAGGCACTCACCATTTGCAAGTTTCTACTTGATAGTCTACCCGGCCCTCGCACAAACAAATAAATAAATAAGATAAATGCGAGCCTTGGAGTAGTACTCGGTTCTCGATCCGCATTGCCCAGTTGACTTGACCTACAAATTTAAAATACATAAATTCAAAAACAAAATCAATGGCGTAAAGGTACAAACATTCTCGTGATTTACAATGCTGACGCTTGCGAGTTATTTTCACACACGCCAGTTCATGATTGGAATATTGTTTAATGCGTTACCGATTGAAAGTAGTCGGCATGACTCTTGTCTTGAATTAGCAACACATAGCTATGTTGAATTAACTTGTATATTGGTCCGAGAGTTCATTTTCTTTCACCTTTTTGTTCGGGACGATCAAAAGCTAAGTGGAGTATAAACTGTATATTTATTTACCCTGAATTATGCTCGAGAGGGGAGAGATGGTATGAATATTGTACGAAATGCATGTTAAATGCATAGTGTGTGTTCCTTGGATAATCAACATGTATACAATTACTCATTGGATTTGGTACTGTTCTACTTTGTTTTGTGTGCTTTTCAGGAGTACTATCCAGGAGCAGTGAAAGAATGGATCAGGGCCGAGAAGAGGTTAGTGGGCTAATTTAAATGAGTCCAGGAAGAAGGCTGCAAGAAAAAAGGCCAAAAGCCTGTCTCGATTAGTCGAGAACCAGCACCGCCTCATCGAGAACCAGCACCGCCTCATCGAGAACTTGGAAGACACGAAACTGACCTCGCATAGTTTACCTTATTCGGCTAGGATTTTGTTGAGCCATAAGTTGGTTGCAGTGCCTACAAAAATCTTGCATCGGTCCTTTGTAATATATCTCTCAAGAATTGTTCAATTTTACATGAAATAAAAGTTCTGGGTTTTTGGCTTTTGGGTTTTACATTGGTTTCCTTTCTTCCTAGCCATCTCTAGCTTGAGTGGATGAAGCTAGATCTCCATAGCCAAAGGTATGAAGCTTTGAACGTTCCTTTGTATCTTAGATATGGTAGATTTACTTGTTTATATGCGCTGTAATTTATCTGAATGTTTAATCAACCCTTAATTTACCAGAATTAGTCCGAACGAATCAATGAAATTCCAGAATTAGGAACTGTCGCGCTCAATTAGGTGACGGTCTATATCGCCTAATCGAGGCAACTTTTAGGTCACCCTAAATCTAGAGATTCGGTGTCAGCTACATTGATCAACATGTTTAATTCACGTTTAGTTATATCTGGTCAATCTGCTTCTCGCACATCATAAATTAACATGAAGGACTATTAGTGAAGTTTTAGTTTTGATATATTCTAGATCAATCTTTAAGAACATGCTAGTCATTGTCGATAGCTGCCTAGGGAGGTTCTCGGTTTGAGCCGACACTTTATAGAACTTATTGATGTGAAGTAAGGAGGTTAACTGCACATAGACATTTACCGTCCTTTCAATATAAATAACAATGTTAAGAGATTGCACGCATAGCTAAACTGAATTATAAAAGGTGTTCAGATTAACTCAGGGAATTACAGGGGAAGTAAACACGACGATTAATTTCACCAAGCTACAAGATAGGTTAAGAAGGATGAGATACCGTTCATTTTCATTTTCTTGTTGGTCAATGACCATTTATGTGTACTTAGTTAGGTTGGGTAGGTTTATTACTAGTAGTTGCATTGTCTCTGTGTGATCGACCTTGATTCGCCTTTGCTATACTATGATTGACCAAGTACTCTTGCTAGTATAAGCGACTTACATGACATCAGCGTGCGCCAAAACTGTCTGAACAATCTGCTTCGTTTCTGCTTAAGTTCAGTGCACACTTAAAGCCTTCGATGTGCGCTAAAAAGCCCTTAGAGCATCCTGCTCGTACTCTGTTCACCCTTGGCGCGCGCCAAAAGGTCAAAACTGCCCAAAACCTGCACTTTTATGCACTTTATGATTTCCAACATGATTCTATCAATTTAACACCAAAACAGCAGCAAACAATACCAAAACACTATCATACAACCGCCAAACATTATAAAAAAGTAAGAGTTCAATATGAAGACCCTCTTACTTAATGATCCAATCAAAAGCAAGCAAAAATTCAAGCAACTACAAAATCTTTTGATTCTTCAACCCAAAACTTAGTTGATCATCAATTAATCCTAAATTAATTATGATAACAGGTTTCTACACAAACTAATCTATGAATTGAACAACTTAAAGCAACTAAACAGGTTCAGAACTTAAAGAATCTAAAACTAGGGCAAAAACGAACCATTCAAAACTCCAACTTTTTGGTATCAACACACATCCCTTCTCCCGCTGATTCTGTTTCTCTATTTGGTTCCGAAAACCAACCAACTATTAGGGAGATGCCTTGAAGATTCTACTTCTGCTTTTCAGCTTTCTGTTTTCTCTTTCTCCAGAATAGAGTTCGACAAAAAGGAGTTTTTGACAACTTCTAATTAACCAGGAAGTTTTATCCTTTAATAAATACCTTCCAAGTTATTTATTTCCTCCTTTTTTTTAACTTACATCCATAAAATAAATAAACATAATTTTGCGATTTTATGCAAAACGACACATCTGTCCTTTCTCAAAAATCAGAATATTACAAGACGTTGCAGACGCATCACTCTACGGACCTCGGTAAATATCTTGGAGTCCTTCTTATTCAGTCCCGGTCTTCTCGGTCATTGTATAAATACATTGTTGAGAAGATAAGAAGTAAGATGCCCGGTTGGATCCAAGACGCTATCGAAGGCGGGTAAAGCGATCCTTAAAAAATCTTCCCTTGCTACATTACCCTTATTACGCCATGCAGACAAAAAAACTCCCAGTGGGTATTATCAAGGAGAAGGGAAAAATATGTCATAACTTCGTTTGTGGTGATGACATTAATAAGAGAAAAATGCACACTATCTCGTGGAACAAAATTTGTGAGAAAAAAGAGGGAGATGGTTTGGGTTTCCGTCGTCTAGACAAGATGAACCTTGTTTTCTTTGCTAAACAAGTGTGGCAAAATCTGGTTGACGACAACGTTCATTGGGTTAAAGTCTTTATGTGACGCCCCAACCCCGGATACCGAGTTCTTATCCGGAAAATAACGCCCGGCACGCATATAATTAAAATTTAATATAATTATACACGTAAGCCTTACGTAAAGAAACATCAGAGACAAAGCGGAAAACGAAACGACTGACTTGGGTAACTAAAACAACTACAAACGACCGAAGGTAACACAAGCTGCATCTAGTACAACATCAAAAGGCTTTACTATAACCATCAGATACAATTAACCGTACATATGGGTATCCACAAAGTCAACTCACTGATTTCTATCATTATAGAGATTAAGAGAATCTATACCAAATTACAACAGAAAATAAAGAACAATAAACTTCATCTGCAACATCTCCGGGTCACTCCTTAATGGCCTCGAAAATAACCTACAAAACACCACCTTCTCGGGGTGGGGACAATAAAGAAGAGGGGGTAAGTACAAACGTACTTAGTAAGGGGTAGAAGAAACGGTAATAATAAATAGCAGTACATACATACATAGCATAAACATTTTCTACAGTCAATACTACATAGGTTGTAACAGTAGAACTCACTCACCCTCTACTAGCTCCATAGTACATCCTTGCACACGTAAGGTTTGTTACATCAATACCAAAGGACACTATGCATGGTGAAATGCACCACGACATGGTTTGCACCGCTCCAGGGGCATGGAATCGTGTTCCATGTGAGAGTTACACGTTGTCCCGTAGGAGTAGTAAGTGTCCCATGCTTCGATATCAAAAATGTGCCTCACCAGTGATATTGACGCTTTAGTTTTTAGACATCCACATATGTATTTACGAGTTTAAATCTAACCACCTGATTCATTCACATAAAGGCTTTCTAAGGACTTCAAGTCCTAGACGTCTAATTACACTACCTAGCACGTTGTAAAGAGATCATTGACCACTAATGTTCCCCAAGGCCTAAACAACGCCTTCCGGTGCTCCCACCTTCTCCCCGCAGAGGATCTCAGTTGTGATGCTAAGTTAGACATTGTTAATTAACATATAATGCCCTCAAAGGCTTGCATACTCAACATCACGTTGTACACAAGAAATCATAGATATAAGGTGAACAGACACCTTGGCGCCGCCAGATACCTTTATACATATTATATCATCTGTTCTCTTAAAAATACTACACATTATCTTACTGTGCGATATTTAGGAACATCAATACCATCCTTACATTTTATCAATATTATTTCTATTATTTATTTACTGCGTTTTTCTTTTTCCTTGAAAGAAGCATAGAGCAGACGACATTTTTTTTATTTCCTTCATACCTTACGAAAGTTCCTGCCAAGTACCTCTTATTATTATTTTTTTTTTTTTCTTCTTTTATTTCCTCCACTCCATTTCCTCCATAACCTCCATAGACACAGTTTCCAGAAAAGTTGAAGCCTAAATACAGCTGCAAACCAGTCAAAAAGAACCCAATTTTTATTATGCAAAAAAAGGGTACATCAATTGTACAATCGTGTCATCAGATTGGGGCTACAATCGTGTGGACCATGGCCCAAATTACAGCTCCTGTCATCAGATCCCTTCAAAAACCTAGGTAGCATGGACACTCCATTTAGGCCGCGTGTCCCGTGTCGGACACGCACCGGACACGGACACGCGGGGGACACGCCGGACACACCACTGGACACGGTGTCGGACCGAATTGTATTTTTCAAAAAATTCGGACACACGAGTCGGACACGCGAGTCGGAACTCGGACACACGAGTCGGACCTGGGACACGCATGTTTAGTTTTGGAGACGGTATTTCTTTTTTTTTTCCCCCTGACTTTAGATACAATAATTTATTCTGAATAAAAAACTCTTATTTATTTTTTAAAATAAAAGCTCTAATCCTCATGTGCTATGCCATGTGTTTTATAATGACCGAAACCATACATATTTCTCTTGTTTGGTTTTATCATTCACTTTATGAAATTTATTGAAATGTGTTATTCTTTGTGGAAAGTGAAAACATTGATCATCTTCCTTTTTTTTAAGCCCGTATAATATATAGCCGTAATTTGGGACGAACGAAGTACAATTTCATTTCTTGAGTTAGCTAATGTCACAATGTAGGAGTATTTTGTATTTTGGGGTGACATGACATCTAACTCAAGAAAGCTAAGTATTTCATTTCTTGAGTTAGCTAATGTCACATTAGATGAACCGGAGTTGGAATCCGTCTTTTGTCGGGATGTTGGAGATGATGTTGAACTATTCATCTATTGTAGTAGTATACTAGTATTTCATGTATTTTGTGTATTTTGGGTGAGATCTAACTCATGAAAGCGCTTTGGTTTTGAAATTCTAACTATGATGTTTTGTATTTGAAGTTGTGGGATGAAAGCGTACTACCATGGAGCCCCATGATTATATTTTTGGTTATTATGCTTGGGTTAAATTTATCATTCTAGTGCTTATAGAATTTGATAATTACCTTTTAGTCCTTATATTTTTAATAATTGCATACCGGTCCTTATACTTTTTATTAATTACATTTTAGTCCTTATACTTTTAATATTTACATTTTGACCGCCGCACCCGTATCTTATATTTTTTAAAAATTCCGTATCCCGGTGTCCGTATCCGCGTATCCGTGTCCATGTGTCCGTGTCCGTGTCCGTGCAACCTTGTCAAAAACCATTTAACCAAATAGATGATCCCACTGATCTTCTCAAACTAAAAGACTCCCGTTTTGATAAAACCATCCCATCATTCTTCTCCAAACCCTCTCCCTCTTCTACCACCATTTTTCCAGTCAATAACCACAAATCCCACCTCTCAAAACCCCATATTATAGAAAATTTAATAAATGAGGGAAAAAAAAATCTTATTAGTAGATTTTGAAGGAAAAAGAAGAAAAAAAAACCTGTATCAATTTCCAAGAGCCTTACTACACTGAAAAAAACTATCAAACCTTTGTGCCTCCGAAAATAAAATAAAAAAGAAATAAAAGCACGAGAAAAGACGCAGAAAATTAATGTATCAGTTAAATTAAAGCAGAGTTTTTCAGAAGTACCTGAGGAAGAACAGACTAATGAAAAAAATAAACAAAACCCATTAATATTCACTTGAAAAACTTTCTAACTTGATCACCAGAATCATGGGGAAAAAAATTAAGTAAAAAAAATTAAAAATACCAAAAACAAAATCCAATTTCTAACCTTGGTTGTCACCAGAAATCATCAGCTTGCATATCTGAACATGCAATGACCAGGAAAAATGAGTGAAGAAGAGGGCGGTGTTAACTTTATATATAGACACACACCTACAGAAACTGAATCTTTAAATGGTCACAAAGTTCTCACCTCGGATATACGATGAAGGAATTCACACATTTTTTGGGTTTAATGACGAATCGAAAGATTAGCAACAAAAATTATCAATAACAAAGACAACAATGAGTTTAATAGAATTTATTAGTAGAAGAAAACCTGATTCTTGGATGGATCTGAATGTAATTCCAAAATACGCTGTTCTTCGAATCCACCGCCACCGTCCTCATCATCTCATCGGGAAAGATTTATGATTTCTAGTTACAATCGGCAGCGGCGTCGCCCTCTCATCGAAGAAAGGACACAGAAAGAGTAGAAGAAATTTGTGGATAGATTAAAAGATGGAAGAGATCTTAAGCGGTGAGGAGGTGAGGAGGTGAAGATCTTTAAGCGGTGAGCGGTGTGAGATCCGGCTGTGAAGGATGATTGTGGAAGATTCCAGCTTAAGCAATTAATATATCTTGGGAGGGGATTGTATGCAATTTATTTTTCTAGCAGCCACGTGGCCTCTCCCCTTCTTCCCCCTTTGGCAGAAAAAAAAAAGAGCCACGTGTCCCCTCCCCCTTCTTCCCCTTGTCTTTGTATTAAGTAGTAAGATAAGAAAAAGAGTCATGTCCTATATTTATTTCCCTCGACAGCAAAAAAATAAATGAATAAATAACTAAAGAAATAGGCATGTATATAACAAGCAAAAAAGCAACAATACAGAATAAATAAACACATAATTTAATATGATTAACACCAAAATCCGTTTAAGAACACCTCCTTACCTTAGCAATCCAAAACCGATTTGAATATGAAAATGAAAAGTAAAAAGAGCTTGAATCCTTGAACCACACACTTCTACGGGTAGCCTACAATAATTAAACAAGAAGCTATGATTAACACAACCCTTATCATCATTAAAGCTCGAATTTTTATCAAGAACGATCAAAATTATGATTTTAGGGCTAAAACGAAAACTTACTGAATTGCAAACAGTTAGTGTGGAAACGTTCGTCTCGACGAGACGATGATTTCTGCCTTCTGCGGTCTATCCAAATTCCTGACGGATTAGCCGCACGGTTGAATATTCCTTAGAAAACTGAGAACATTGAGAAGTGACAAGTGAGACGATGATTTCTGCCTTCTGCGGTCTATCCAAATTCCTGACGGATTAGCCGCACGGTTGAATATTCCTTAGAAAACTGAGAACATTGAGAAGTGACAAGTTGAACACCAGAGTGGTATGTCAACTTTGTAAGCCATAGAAGAGCATAATGCACTTGAAACAATAGGGGTTGCTTGGGACACAATCAGGACAAGAGGACCCCAGGTTGAGGGAAGTTTTGAAAGTGGTTCAAGATTGAAGGATGAGCGTTGTACAATGGTACAAAAGATCATCACCAAGAGGAAGAAAACAAAAGATCATCTTGCAGGTGAAACTCTTTTAAGAAAGTGGAATTCTGCAAGATACGATGGTTTTCTAGGAAACTCAAACCACTTTAAAAAAAGATGTAGCGAGCTTTTACATTAGCCCTTAAGAGTGGGACGTTAAGAGAAACATAACATGATGGCCCTTGGATACATTTAACAAAGGACGAAAAGAATATATGACTTGAGAACATTAAGCAAGTGACCTTATTCGTTAATGATTTGACTAACATATTGGCCATTGGAGAACTAGGAGAATCCTCAATCCGTATGAATGTTGTAGAGGAATCATCATACAACAAAGAAACAAAGTAAAGGTGCAAGGTCGAGCACCACAAAGACTAAACAATTTAGATTTCAAGAAGAGAGCAAGAATCTCAACATGAAGGAGCTATGAGGACAAAACGAGTACACCAAAAGGTCTCATAATGAAATAAGAACTTGTCAAGAAGTGTCCAAGTTTTCATAAGTCAATGAGGGGTTATTTCCATATTGAAAGAGAGGTAGGAACTTCCTCAGGGCAGTATAAAAGAAAAATCAAAAGTTTTGAAAAGATTCTGCGATAAAGAAGCTTTTGAGTGAAGGAGAAGAGACACTCGATCAGGATATGTCGGATAAGTTTGATTATGCATAATTAATTCAAACTTTCAAAAGAAGTGTAAAAGATCATTGATGATACAATTCAGGGGTTCAGGGTTGCACTACTCGGGAGGAATAGTACAGTGTCAAAGAATAAGTGCTCAGGGTCATTCCTTATGAGGGAATCAAAAGGTTAAAGAAAACAAACATTTCAACCGACGTAACAAAATTGTTATAGAAATACCAAGACAAAATAGGGAATTAAAAAAGGAGAGTCTGTCGGTTCATGGCTCTAAATGGCATGAAATAAATTTAAAACTGAAAAGGTACAAGGTGCATTAGTATGGATTGAAATTAATAAGATTTTGGTAGTTCAAAAGGTGACTGGCAAGAGAGGCTTGGAAGACATCTTGATAAGCGACTACCTTCTGCCTGATACTGGTTTAGCATAGATTCCAGAAGGTTAAGGGTAAGTAATTGAACAAGGATGTCATGGTAGGATTAAAGATCTAACTGGTAATAGATGAGGTGCGTACCTTTAAAGACCAGTGAGCATTAGATGAAAAGTTCACAAAATCAACACCACCCTTAGGAGGGAAGCTGAGAATGAACACAAAACAAGGAATGATTAATCAAATTGAATCGGAAAAGGAACGAGGAATTATCAATACAAAATTACACAGAGCTTATCTCTTGGATTTGGAAAGTGAGAAGATGAGAACTTGTTTAGAAGAAAGGCTTAAGGCGATATGATTCTGAGGTAATGCAAGATTACAAGTGGAGGGGATTTGTTGGGCTTCAAGATCTCAAGTGAGGGGTTAAATGGGAAATAAATTACCAGGAAGGGAGACTTGAAGAAGTGCAAGAAAAGGGTCTGAACATCAAACATGGCATTCTGGAGGATAGCATCTTGGTTCTTGTGTATAACTGTAAAATATCAACAATGTTAACTTTACCAACATCCTACCGAGAGACTTACCCTAGGGAAATATCACTTCAGGAAACCTCTAAAACATAACCACCATGATTTTACTCTCTTAGCCCAAACCTTAAGTCGAGGAGGTGAGGATTCCTTTTAGGTTGATGTGTACGATATTTACTCCAGATCTGACATTATCAATTTGTACAGCCCAAACGAAAAGGAATTTGTGCACGATCCAAAGAGAAACGATTTAGATACTGGAGTTTCACAAGTGACATAAAAATATTAGAATTTTTGAATGAGAGGGAGTTGGTAAAAAACAATTGTTTCTGCCGAATGCACAAGCTGTCAGAATTTCCAGAATGGTAAACACTGTCGTAAATTGCTGATTGTGGTCAAAATAAAAGGAATTTGAACTTTATTCCAAGAAGAAAGTTGTAGATAAAATTTTTATATACAATGTATCAAAAATTCAGGCAATTTGAAGATGTTTAACCTGTTCAAAACAGAAGAAGAAATGAAGGTGCTGCTGCAGATTTTCTGGACAGAGTGTGCGGCATTAACATGGATTTTCTGAGCAATCCAAAATGATTATCGAGTCGATGTAAAAAGATAAATTGTAGATAAGACAGTAATCTACATTGATGAAAATTTCCAGAATTTTCGGAGCTTGGGAAAAACAGTTTTATGTTAAAGGGAAAACATGGGAACAAAAACATTCACTCATGTTGGATAACATCAAACCTGGGGATGATGAAAACTATGTGCGAAAGCAAGAATCCTTTAGCACTAATAATTGAAACGAGTAAGAAGCACTCGGAAAGGATAGAATTTCATATGGAGTTCGTGTGGAACCCATCTCGAGCAAAGCATGGTCAAAAAATTTTGGTAAACACAAACCAAGCAATAGTGAAAAGAGAAAGTGGAGGATTCGTAGAGTTGAATCAAATGTCTTTCTCTACAAAGTTAGGCCAAGACAAAAGTAGGCTTAGATATTCGTGTGTAGAATAACGTGAAGGGATCACAATAGGATGTGTAAAGAAAATTCAACCAAGAGGACCTCAACTTAGAGGTGTAGACATAAGACCCCGATCCCAAAACTTTGCTTAAAGGGGTTTCACCTAGTCCTATGTGACATGGTTTGGTTTAGAGACTTCAACCTTAAGGGTTCGTTGCTTAACGGACTATCTTAAGAGGGTCTGCATTTAAAAGATCTAACTGCAAGATCCTCATCTTCAATTCTAAACACAACTAGACCACATCTTAAGAGTTTAAGTCCTATGCAGTGGTGTTACTTGTCGCTCTGATACCAACTGTGACGCCCATGTCCCGGATACCGAGTCCTTATCCGGAAAAGAACGCCCGGCACGCATATAATTATAATTTAATCTAATTATACACGTAAGCCTTACATAAGCAAACATTAGAGACAAAGCAGAAAACGAAACGACTGACTCGGGTAACTAAAACAACTACTAACGACCGAAGGTAACACAAGCTGCATCTAGTACAACATCAAAAGGCTTTACTATAACCATCAGATACAATTAACCCATACATATTGGAATCCACAAAGTCAACTCACTGATTTCTATCATTAAAGATATTATGAGAATCTATACCAAATTACAACGGAAAATAAAAAACAGTAAACTTCATCTGCAACGTCTCCGGGTCATTCCTTAGTGGCCTCGAAAATAACCTACAAAAACACCACCTTCTCGGGGTGGGGACAATAAAGAAGAGGGGGTAAGTACAAACGTACTTAGTAAGGGGTAGAAGAAACAATAATAATAAATAGCAGTACATACATATGTAGCATAAATATTTTCTACAATCACTACCACATAGGTTGTAAATAGAGCTCACTCACCCTCTACTAGCTCCGTAGTACATCCTTGCACAAATAAGGTTTGTTACATCAATACCAAAGGACACTGCATGGTGAAAATGCACCACAACATGGTTTGCACCGCTCTGGGGGCATGGAATCGTGTTCCATGTGGGAGTTACATGTTGTCCGTAGGAGTAGTAAGTGTCCCATGCTTCGATATCAAAAATGTGCCTCACCAATGATATTGATGTTTTAGTTTTTAGACATCCACATATGTATTTACGAGTTTAGATCTAACCACATGATTCATTCACATAAAGGCTTCCTAAGGACTTCTAGCCCTAGACGTCTAATTACACTACCTAGCACGTTGTAAAGAGATTATTGACCACTAGGTGGTCAATGTCCCACAAGGCCTAAACAACGCCTTCCGGTGCTCCCACCTTCTCCCCGCAGAGGGTCTCAGTTGTGGTGCTGAGCCAAGGCTACCAGAAGTCGAAGTTAGACATTGTCAATTATCATATAATGCCCTCAAAGGCTTGCATACCATACAACATCACGTTGTACACAAGAAATCATCTATATAAGGTGAACAGACACCTTGACGCCGCCAGATACCTTTATACATATTATATCATCTGCTCTCTTAAAAAATACTACATATTATCTTACTATACGATATTTAGGAACATCGATACCATCCTTACATTTTATCACTATTATTGCTATTATTTATTTACTGTGTTTTTCTTTTTCCTTGAAAGAAACATAGAGCAGACGACATTTTTTATTTCCTTCATACCTTACGAAAGTTCCTGCCAAGTACATCTTATTATTTTTTTTTATTTTTTTTCTTCTTTTATTTCCTACGGCATGAGAAAATATACATTCAGGTCACTGTAGTGACCCATAATTCAAGTCAGGTCTATTCAGACCTGACATTTTTTTTTAGTAGCCCGTGCCTGTTCCACGGGATCATGACAAATTTCCACCATATCACGTGTAATTTGAATGGTTCATGTGGAAAATCAACTGGTGCCAAAAGTTGTAATTCCACGCGACCTGGGGGAAATTAAATGAGCGCCCCGTGGAAAATTGGGATGCAACGTGGAAAATTACCACGATCCCGTGGAATCGAGAAAAAAAATACAGAGCCGTTTCTCCTTCTTCTTCCTCATTTCCTCATTTCTCAATTCAAAAAAAATGCAGAGCAGCCCCACCACACCATATACAAAAACAAGCATAGCCCCACCATATATGTCTTAAATTGGAACGGGGAAGGGATTAAATTTCACGGGGAAAGCATTAAGGAACGTGGAAGGTGATTGGAACGGGTTTGGAACGGGAAGGTGATTGTATCAAGCTTCATATCATACAACAATCAACAATGGCCATTATTTATTTAGACGAGTACCCTCCAGTAAGCAATTTACGGTTTATTATATTTAATTTCGATCAATTTTTTCCCAAATTTCATGAATTTATGTTTATTTAAAATTTTGATATTGTAATCTATTTGAAATTGTGATATTGTGAAATTGTGATATTGTAGAAATTGTGATATAGTAGAAATTGTGATATTGTAATATTTTCGAAATTGTGATTACTTTATTTGCAAATTTTAAAAATTTGGTTATTGTAAAAATGTTGATTGTAATGTATTGAAAATCTCAAATATATTATTTTGGGAAATTTCGATTGGAAAGTTTATGTATATTTTATGGAAAACATTGTTATTGATGTTTGTCGAAATTTTGATATTGTAATTTTTTTGATTATTTGATATTGTAGAAATTTTTTAGAATGAAATGAAATGAAATGCATGTATGATATGATAGTGACATTGTTATTTTTATAATTGATATTGTAGAAATGATTTTGTACATGTTGTGATGTTGTAGACATCTTGATATTGTAATTTTTATTATTATTTAGAATGAAATGAAATGCATGTATGATATAGAATAGTGTTATTTTTAGAATTGATATAGAACAGTGATATTGTTGAAAATATTTTGTACACATTTTGATGTTGTATAATTTTTTGATATTGTAAATTTTTTTATTATTTGATGTTGTAGGATTTTTTTAGAATTAAATATGACGATGCTAAATTAAGCACCACTGATTTAACAGGGCCAAATATAATCTAAGGATGAACTAAGAAGAATAAGGACGGCTAAAATAATGATGGAGATAAGGTTTTTTAGGGTTTTGTGGCTTAGCCCAAGAATGTATCTCAGTTTGCCTACGTATCCTGTGTGTTGTCCAGGAATCAAGCGTCACCTAGTTCCTGGAGTTATGTATTTATAGTTATAAGTCTGAGTTATGCCCTGAATCATAAGGCGGTGGTGTCTATTGAAGTTAATAACCCATATTGGGCCTAACCCTTTCCCAAGTAATCTCATGGGTGTTGGGCTTGTGAAGTTGGGCCGGACTCATGGTCTCGACTTGAATATATCCGACATGGGTGTTCGAGATGGGACACTTGTACAACCTGCTGGCTGTTGTGGTCTTCATTGACACTTATGTAGTTCGACCCGAGGTGATCATTACAGGCTTAGATCCTTTAAAGCGCCACCTGGACCGATCAGATAACTCCACGTGGAGGGGTGAAATCCCGTATCATCATAAGCCCCCCAGATCGGAGAGAAGCCTATCTCGTATGCTGAAGTCGGATCTGAAAATTTGAATTATCTTTCGATGTGTGGCCTTCCTTAGGCGGGAAAACAGCTGTCCCCTTAGTCGATGTAGGGTGTCGTAAGATGACGTCATGCTTTATTATCATTAATGAGCGCAGGGAACAAGGCGTTCTTATTGGTCCACACGGGGGTTTTATCTTTGATCACCGTGCCTCCAACTCTATAACTGCCCCAAACCCGGTCTTTTCAAATTATTTGGAAGATTTGTGCTGCATAAAAAGAGGCATTGGCACCGGAGTCTCTCATTTGCCATTCCAATTCCCTGCTTTATCTAAAAATACTCAAGTAAGGCACTCTTTCATTTAATTTATTTCTTCGTTTTTTATTTCCTTTACCTCTTCGCAATCATATGTCTAGTAGTGAGAGTGATTCTCAAAATAGGGAGGAATTTGTTGAGGGAGAAGAAGAATCAGCAGAGAGGACAGTTTCTGAGAGGCCTCAGGTTTCCGGTGAGAGAGTAGCCGGAGAAGAATAGGAATGAGGAGAAGAGGAATCGACTTCTCGTCCGGGTGTTAGTAAACGGAAAACAAGGATGAAAGGCCAGGGGCCTTATGCCTGTATGTCCATCCTAACTCCAGAAAAGGCAAAGGCCGCTTGCGTAAAGTACGGCATCCCCAACTCCTCTGAAAACGTCAAAGTCTCCCATGGGAGACATCAGTACGCCTGTGATCCTCCCCATAGGTTCTGTGCTATATACGAGGCCCAGTTGAAGGAAGAGTTGAGATTTCCCTTCGATCCGGCCCTCATAGACGTCCTTCGTCTTTACCAGATCAACGTCACGCAACTTGCTCCAAACGGAATCAGGAGTGTTATGGGTTTCGCAATAGCGTGTCGGATTGCAAGGGTTGAATTCTCAATCCGCTTGTTCAGGCAGTACTATTCGATCTTGGCCCTACAAGATGCAGGATGGTACACTTTTCAACGGCGTCCTCTGGTCTCGGAATTCTTCCGAAGGGTGACCTCGTCTCAGGGCGAGTGGAAGCCCCACTTTTTCTTTATCCAACATGGGGTGGAAGATGCCGATATACACACTTGGTTTAAAAAGCCTAAAAAATGGCACGATAAGCTGGACTCTGCTGCTCCCACTGAATGCAGGATTCTCGAGAGGGTTAACCCCGATGTCGCGACTCGAAATTTACATTCCTTATACCCTTTTGCTGATATCGAGACGGCAGGTCCGGATGGTTATATGGAACTTGACGAGGACATCCGGATATTGTGTAGGATTTTTATTCGCTCTATCGAGCTACTATACTTCGCGCCCTTCCCTTTTTTCTATTTATGCTTCAGTATTGTATATTAATGTCGATCTTCTTTTCTTCACAGTGGATTTTTTTCTCAAAGCTAGAGGAGGTGGGCAAAGTCCCTAACCCCAAGAAAGTCGATCCCAAGAAGATTCAGCAACTGGCGGGTATCGGGTCGAAGAAACCCGAGCTGGTATGATAATCTCTGGGGGTCAGAAGACTTCTGCTCGATCTTCTACCCCTGCTTCGATATCCGATCTCCTGAGAGAGCAACCTGATGATATCCCGGTAACTGAGCAGCCTGAAGAGAATCTTGTTCTGAGAAAGAGCCAGAATATCACTGAAATGAAACATGGAGCTGGAAAAGAAGCCCGTAGACTCCCTCCCCTTGGCTCGAACGTGATCGAATCGATCCCTAGGGTGAGTGTTGCCCAGATGGAAGCTATGGATCCTGAGGAATTTGGTGACTATTTTACGAAAAGCATTCGAGCTGTAAGCCTTCATTTAATTCTCTTGATCATTTTGTTCTCTTGATTTTGGGACTTTTTTCTGCCTCTCGTATAAACATCATCTCATTTGCAGGCTCGGCAAGCGGCTAAAGTAGCCATAAACATAATTGAGTCCCCCTCTGCTATCTTGGACGAGCAGAGGGAAACAATTAGCCGATTGAACTCCGAGATCGAGAAGCAGAAGTCTGCAATGAAAAAGCTGGAGGGTCGGCGTGCTAAACTCGAGTCCGACCTGGCAACCTCCCAGGACGAATTGTAAAAATTGTGTAAGGACTTATCTGACAAGGAAGCTGAGCTCGTGAAGGTGACATCTGAGCTCGATGAAGTAAAGGCTGAATTGGCAGGATCTCAGAAAGCCTGAGACGATCTTCAATACAAGGTCGACAGCTATGCGGCTCGTCTAGCCTCTGCCAAAAGGGACTTTCTGGTATCTGAGGAGCTTGAAACTGATATGACTTTGTTGATGAGCCAAGCTATGAAATGAGGGTATTCAAATGCTATTGATCAGGTCAAGATGGTCATCCCGGCTTTCAAAATTTCCAGCATCGAGAAGGCACATCTATATGATCCTGATGCCATCCCTAGATATACTCAGTATTTCAAGGACTTCAAGGCTGGTGTTTCCTTGCATGACAAGTACGTGGCTCCCGCTATGGATGAGGATGAAGAGGACGATGACGCCTCGGAGGAGCTAGCCGATGCCGTATCAAACCCACACGCATCCACTTCGAACCAGCTTGCAACTTAAGGCTACTTCCCGTAATTATATTTTGAACAATTTTATTCTATTTGGTTGTAATAACTTTGTCTCAAACTTTTACATTTACGGGTACGATTTTGTCAGGGCGAATCTATGATTCGATCCCTGAAAATTTTTGAATCTCGATCCCTGAAACTTTTTGAATTTTTCGATTCTTAACATCGATTTTTCCCTTAAATGTTTCGTTTGTGTTGTGGTTGTTGAATATTTGCCTAGGGTGTAGTACTTTGGACTTAATTCCCTTGCTACGTTGCTTTATAGGGTGTAGTCCTTTGGACTTAATTCCCTTATGCCCCTCCAAGTGTATTATGAGTGCATGGCTTATGGTACACTTGAATATGAGTCGACCTAGCGTTGTACTGCCCTATGGGCTTGACTTGGCTATTTGGTCGGAGCTCGATTCGACTGCCCTGCCTCGTCAGGCTTGTGAATGGGTCGAACTAAATACCTCATTATTCGACTGTCGCACTTCGTTGTGCTTATGATCAGGTCGAATAAGGTATCCATCATAGGATCCTCCAGCTGCCTCGCATCGTGGCTTATTGGCTGGTTGGGAGTGATATAAGCATTGTCATTGATTTGCTTTTATTCATCATGTTGGGGATTCGTTGTTGTGGTTGACTTTTGCCCTTTTTTTCTATCTTTTAATCACATGAATTCGAAAGCAAGGCATAATCTGAAAAGAAAACCACTCAAATAAAAGGCATCAAACCCAATTGTCGTATCGACTTATTACAAATAACTATGAATGTAAAAACTGCAAATGAAATAAAGGAAAAATAGATCAAACATAATATTTCCTGAGGTTTGTCGCGTGCCAAGTTTGAGGCACCGTGCTTCCATCCGATCTGCCAAGTTGATACGATCCCTTAGGATGGACTTTCAGAATCTTGTAAGGACCCTCCCAATTCGGCTCGAGCTTGCCTATTGGATCTTGTCTGCTTGCCTCGTTTTTTCTTAACACGAGGTCTCCCTCTTGGAAGTATTTATACTTCACCCTTGCATTGTAGTACTGCGAGATCTTCCTCTTGTAATTAGCCATTCGATGCGCTGCAATCTCTCTTCTCTCTTCGACATTATCTTTCTCTTGTCGTAGATCGTCGGCGTTGGTCTCGATGTTGTAGGCAAGAACCCGAGGCGATGCTAATCTAATCTCCACAGGTATTACTACTTCACATCCGTAGGCCAAGGCAAAATGAGTTTCCTACGTGGCCGTATTAAGAGCTGTCCGATACGACCACAAAATACTAGGAAGTTGAGCTGCCCAATCTCGACCCTCATCTTCCAGTCGCTTCTTTAAACCAAACTTTATCTGTCTATTCGTTTGTTAAACCTGCCCGCTGGATTGAGGTCGAGCCACTGAGGTTGTCTTGTGCTCGTACTTGTACTCTTTAAGCCAATCTTGAACCCTTTCGTCGAGAAATTGAGTCCCATTACCCGAGATTAGATACTTAGAAACTCCATACCTACATAAGATATTTTCCCAGAGAAATTTCTTGATGGTCGAGGCTCTGATGTCGGTAAGAGCCTTGGCCTCGGCCCACTTGGTGAAGTAGTCCATTGCTACCACCACAAATTTGAAGTTGCCCGGAGCTCGAGGTAAAGGCCCAACTATGTCGACTCCCCACTCGTCAAATGGCCATACCGATTCGATGGCATTCATTTCCTGTGCTTGATGGTGCGTTACCACGTCATGCACTTGGCAAGCTCTGCATCTCATCACCAGACGGTTGGCATCTCTTTGCATAGAAGGCCAAAAGTAACCTGCTAGCTTACATTTTCTTGCCAACATCCGAGCTCCACAGTGGTTGCCACAAACTCCCCGATGTATTTCCTCGAGAAGATATGCCCCTTCGTCCTCCGAGGCACAACGCATCCAGGGAAGCACAAAGGATTTATGATAAAGAACGTAATCAAACAAGGCATACCTGGACGATTGTAGTCGGATCTTTCGTGCCTGGGACTTGTCAGATGGAAGAATTCTATCCTTCAAGTATAGAGCTATTGGGTCCATCCATGTTGACCCCTGAGTGACCGGCTGCATGTCGACCTCGTCGTAGCTCCGCTCTGCTAACATTTCGACCAGGACCTTCTTTTTTGACTTAAAATTTGATGCGAGCTTTGACAACGCTGTTGGTCCCAGAGAAGGGTGAAACTATAGTCAGGGGGTGAATGACTATAGTGGAGTTTCAAAAACTTTTCTTTTGTTTAAAAGCTTTTGGGCAGCGGATAAGTCCCTTCTTACTATGTTGTTTTCAAATCAGTTTAGACAATCACAGATATAAGTTATGATCTAGGCAATTTAAATAAATACTGTAAAGTAAATTGCAGAAAGTAAATTGACACAAGGCTTATAGTGGTTCAGGGTGGTGTAATCCCTTAATCCACTATTCTCCTGTGATGATGGGAGGAATTCACTATTGTTTTCACAGATACAATAGTATGATTGTCCTTGGCTTCCCAAGCTTCACAATCTACAAGACTATCACTCCTTGACTGCAATAGCTTCAGTGATTCAGTCTCCTTTGCTGCTCCTTGAGATCAAAATCCTTCAACAGCTATCACAGACTCAACTCCTTCTCAGATTGCCTCTGATTTAGTTGCTTCAGTTTGATGTGAATGTGATCCACAACCTTGCTTGATCAATCTCAGTGCAGAATATGACTTTGTAGCTCTGATGTCTGAGTTGATCACTAGATGTATCCTTGTAAGTTCAGAGAAAGATTTTTGAATTGACAGAGTTTCTGCTTGATTTTTTCTTTTCAGATCGTTGTATTGTTTTTCTGTCAATGCCTTCTATTTATAGCCTTGAATAACCTTGATTTTGAAATTCCGTCCGTTGGCTATATTAATGAGGGAATAATCCTTGATTTTATTCTTGATTCCCCCTTAATTGCATTCTCCTTGATTTCAGTGATCGGATTCTTTCTTCAAACGTATAGCAGAAAATCCGTCCTTGATTGATCCTCTATTGATTGTGCATTTAATGCATGATCCTCTGAATCTTCAACATATATTAAATCTGATCCGTAGGTATTACTTCATTGTTTTCTGAATGGTCGAGTGATCCTTCTGACTTAGCCGTTTTGGCTCTTCCTTTACCGTTTTGTCTTCACTCAGCCGATTCACTGTTTTCTTCTTTGCTTCAGTTTAAGGAGAATCTTTGTACTTCACTGATACTTGATTGGGGTGAGATCAGTGTACACCATATTTGAATATTAAGTTTCATCACTTGAAATATAATTTAGACTTATCCAAGGTCATCACAGACTTCCTTGGTTATAAGTCAGACCATAAAGTCTTCATTGTATCTCTGCTGGTGCTTGGCTGCCTTCACTCTGCCGAATGTCTGTTTTTCTTTGCCGTCCTACCAACTAGTACAATACTTATCTGACTCAACTTAGACAACATGTCAGACTCTAAGTAAAGACTTTTACAGAGAATTCTAACTTATTTCAGGCTTGCTATAACAGCTAGTATGGCCATCATCAAAACATAATAAATGTTCCTAACAATTTCCCCTTTTGATGATGCCAAAACCCTCATAAGCCTTGAACATAAGTAATCCAAATTTTCATAATAAATAATGAAACAAAATTTCAGCAATTTTATTCATCCATCATAGGGCAATAAGATATTGCATCTTTTTTATTTAAAGACAAAGGCAAATAGAAGTAATCTAGAAATAATTCAAATTGAGTGTAAGGTCTACTTCTTCACATCTTCAAACTCGATGCCTTTGGCTTTGTCGCCTTTGCCCTTTCTCTCATTGGGCTTGCCTTCTTTCACTTTGGAGCTTTCGGGCTTAGAACTTCCTTCCCCTTTTTGGCAAAGACTAAAAGGCTTCAAGATTTGTTGGTGTTTGATCGAATCGTGGAGAGGACCATACCTCCTTTCCAAAGATCTTGTTGTTGGCCTCACCAACTTTGATTAGAAGGTCCAATTGCTTGCCGATCGCTCCATTACCTCATCCAGATGCTGAATTTGTTGAGTGTGAGCATTGAGAGTGTCCACCAAGGGCTTAAGATTGTTGTCAATTGTCTCAGCATGAAATTCAAGATTGGTTTGGACATGGTGAGGGATGAGTTGTTGTAAATTGCAAAGCAGGTTTCCTTGTCTCTCCATGACCTCATCTTGGATCTTGATATGATTGATGAGGGCCTCAATCTTGTGGTTGAAGGAGGTTGCTTCACTCCTTAAGGCATTCTTCAGGTTTTGCCTGCTGAAATATTGCCTTTCCATGTCCACAATGAGGGGTTGAATGTCCAGATTGAAAACTCTCTCTGGATCAATTTCCTCTGGTGCCACATGGACATCCTCTTCATCTCCATCATCCTCAGCATCTCTATCTTGCTCGGTCTCATTCTCCAGGTCAACTTCTCTTTCTTCCTTTTCCTCCTCTTCATTTTCATCTTATGCATCTTCTTCTCCTTCTTCTATCTGTTCGTGTTCTTCCTCATTAGACATAGGGTCATTTAGAGGTTGCTGTTGAGTGTGTACTGCTTTATCTGCTACTGTTCCCCCTTGTGCAATTGTGGGGGAGTTGACAATTTCGGCTGAGTGAGCTTTATTAGCTGGCTCACTGAGCTGTTTGTCAACTTTACCAATGCTTTTGAAAAGCACTTCTTGAAGAGTTAGTTCATCATCAGAAATCCCCAAATCTTCTTGATTTGCTTCAAGATTTCCACCTTCTAAGTGTTCATTCTCTGACTCATCTTCTTCCTCATCTATCTCCTCCTCTTCAGATGAAGTGATTCTATATCCTTCCTCACCTTCCTCCAGATAGGTGATTTCCTCTTGTTGCTTTTCTTCTTATGTTGCTATTTCATCACTTATTGTCACAGGTTCATTCAAGTTGCTGGTTCCAGGCAGAGAGATAATTTCATGTGCTGTCTGGGATCTGGTTCTTCGTCCCACTCCTGATCTACTGCCTTCAGGTTGTTTTCTTTTGCTCAAAGCAATGGGTTTGGGCTTCATGGAAGTCTTGATGTAAGTAAACATGGTCTTTGACTTGTGTGGAGACTGTAAATTGGGGGGTTGTACTTTCAATTCGTTGAATAGGAGTTGAAGAGGGAACCCATATGATTTCCTCTCCCAGAAATCGCCCTTTTTCTGTAAACCCTTGCTTGGTGCCGTTATTGATAGATCAATTTCCTTTTGAATTTGATCCTTCAATCGATTGAAAACAAATGTTGCCCAGTCGAATTTGGTACCTTCATAGATGATGGCCATGAGTCTGATCTGAACCTCAGTTAGGTTTTCCATAGACCCTTTTCTGCCTTCAATATTCTTGGTGATGACTGGTGCAAATTCAGCAAACGGAAGTTTGAGCATTGATCTGGGTAGATTGTATGTTTTGTTTGTTTCTTCCGGGTTCTTGGCTATTTCAAAATTTACTTCGCGACGCAATCGTCACAAACTTGACATTAGCCGGACCTATTATGGGAAGTTGCAGGTATCTATTTAGTGTACCAGGCGTGATGACTATGTCTCTTCAAAAGATTGAGCTCGTGATGCGATCGACTTCAGTCTTCTTTGTGCTGGGCTCAAATTTGGCGTTTTTCCGAAATGCGATTAGATTTTCATAGAAGATTCCAGTGATTGGGGGGTTTAGAAAGGTCATCAGCCCCAAATTGGAACAGCAGTCAACCAAGCGTTGAGCTTTTGCATCATTATCACAAAACGAGAGATAGTGTTCTGGTTTGAAAAATGAACCAGTGATGATTGATTTTTCGTAGTATTTTTCAGCGGGGGAGATTGTGGAAGATGAAGCCATTGATAGTTAATTGATGTTTAGAAATGAGTTCTTCAAGTTTTCAGTGAAAATCACAAGTAGGGTTTGTAATTTGCAAGAGAGTGTAAAGATTTCTGAAAATCTCTAAGTAACCTTTATATAGGTTGATTTGGGTAGTGTGAACGTGGAGAATTATATGACATAATGGCGTGATTTTGTGTATGTAAATCGCGATATTCGAGCGTAATGGGGGAGTGGTTTGAGGTAAGTAATGATAGAGCCCGGGAATCGAGGCGTTTATAATTTGAAAAATAATATAGTTACCTCCATGATCATAAGTTGATCTCCACGTGTGTAATATTCCACAGAATAATTCTCCATAATTTCCTTATTCTCCAGGTGTAAAAATTGATTTTGTTCAACCTTTAATTTGTCCAAGTATTTAATTAGGTGAAGTGCCTTGGCTAGTCACTTAGCCGATATAGTGAATTCTTCACTGAGCTACTCCATTTAACTGTTCCTAACAATTAGTTAAGTTAACTTTGCTGGATACCAGTGCCTTACCTCCTACATCCCCTGTAACGGCAAAGGTTGAACCAGTTGATAAAGTCACTTAGCCGATTACTCCAGTTAGCCGCTCTTTGGTACTTAGTCAATTTCAATCATTCCTAACTCAGTTCTCAACATGCTAAATCTTTCATAACTTAGTGGTTTAGTGAAGATGTCAGCCAATTGATCTTCAGTGGGTATGTATTTTAGGATGACATCTCCCTTTTCAACATGATCTCTGATAAAATGATGTCTTACATCAATGTGCTTTGTTCTTGAATGCAACACTGGATTTTCAGTAATAGATATTGCACTTGTGTTATCACACATGATTGGAATTGTTTCCTCCTCCACTACATAATCCCTTAGATATTGTCTGATCCAAAGTACTTGAGCACAACAACTACCTGCTGCTATATATTCTGCTTCAGCTGTTGATGTAGATATGGAGTTTTGCTTTTTACTGAACCAAGAGACTACTCTGGTGCCTAGCATTTGACATGTTCCAGAGGTGCTTTTTCTATCTATTTTGCATCCAGCATAGTCAGAGTCTGAATATGATATCAATTTAAATCCTCCATCTTTTGGATACCTAATTCCAACACTTATAGTGTTTTTCAAGTACTTGATTATCCTTTTGGCTGCTAGAAGATGTGATTCTTTTGGTTGAGCTTGAAATCTTGCACATACTCCTACTGCAAATGCTATATCAGGTCTACTTGCAGTCAAGTATAGTAAGGATCCAATGATTCCTCTACACATTTTCTGATCAACATCCTTTCCTGTTTCATCTTTTCCAAGAATGACTCTTGCACACATTGGTGTATCTACTGTGCCACTTGTATCCATCCCATACTTGTGTATTAAATCTCTTGTGTACTTGGCTTGACTGATAAAAATACCATGCTTCATTTGCTTTACTTGAAGGCCAAGGAAATAATTTAATTCTCCCATCATGCTCATCTGAAATTTGCTCTTCATCAGGTTTGCGAATTTCTCACATAGCTTTTCATCCTCTGATCCAAAGATGATATCATCAACATAGATTTGTACTAACAATGTACTTGTTCCTTCATCTAGTTTGAATAGAGTCTTGTCTATAGTTCATTTGTTGAATCCATTCTTGATCAGAAATTGTGATAGTATTTCAAACCAGGCTCTTGGTGCCTGTTTGAGTCCATAAAGGGCCTTCTTGAGTTTGTATACTTTGTCTTCTTTTCCTTTGATTTGAAATCCAAGAGGTTGTTCCACATATACTTCTTCTTCCAAAATTCCATTTAGAAATGCACTATTGACATCCATTTGATAGACTTTGAAATCTTTGTATGCAGCAAAAGCTAGAAAGAGTCTGATTGCCTCCAATCTTGCTACTGGTGCAAATGTTTCATCATAATCTATTCCTTCTTCTTGAGAACAGCCTTTTGCAACTAGTCTTGCTTTGTTTCTGACAACAGTTCCTTGCTCATCCATCTTGTTCCTGAATACCCATTTTGCTCCAATGATGTTGGCTATATATCCGTCTCACAACAAGTTCCTGCACTTCATTTCTTTCAAATTCATTTAGTTCTTCTTGCATGGTTGTGATCCAATCAGATCTTGGATTGCATCATCTATGGTCCTGGGGTTCCACTTGTGATAGAAAGCATGTTAGCATGTGCTCCAGGTTTGTCTTCTCGTTCTAACTCCTGTGTGAACATCTCCAATGACTTGTTCTTCGGATGATCTCTTAGCCAATTTAGATCAGGCTGAAGTTGTTCTTCACTTGGTGCTTATACAGCTTCATCGTGGGTATGAACTTCAAGTTCTGGTGCTTGATATGTTGTGTATATATGTGGCTCCTCTTGATTTTCAAAATGATGATTTAGGATAGAAGTTTGTATGGTTGCACTTGTATAGATTTCCTTTGTGTTTGCTTCCTTTTCTTGATCTTGAAGATCTTCACCATTTGTATTTGGTTCATCAAAACTACATGTATTGATTCTTCAATCACCAATGTTCTTTTGTTAAGTACTCAATGATTGATTCTTTGGTGTTTGAGTATCCCATGAAGATTGCTTAATCAGCCTTTTCATCAAAGGTATGCAACTGGTTCCTATTCAAGACAAAACATTTCGATCCAAACATATGAAAATATGAGATATTAAGTTTTCTACCATTCTATATTTCATATGGAGTCTTTTCATGATATTTGTTGATGATTGATCTGCTTTTGTGTATGGCATGTCGTGTTTGCGCCTTCACCCAAAATCTCTTTGGCAAGCATGCTTCAAAGAATCATTGTTCTAACTCGCTTTTTTGAGAGTTCTGCTTTCTTCTTTCTGCTACACCATTTTGTTGTGGAGTTCTGCTGCAGAGATAGTTGATGTAGCACTCCATTTTCTTCACAAGAGGTTCTGATATTTCATTTAGAAATTCAAAGCCTCTATCTGATCTAATTTTGATGATCTTCAGTTCTTTTTCATTTTGGAGTCTTCTCAGCAAATCAAGCAGCTTTTTGAGTGTGTTTTTCTTTTTGTTCATGAAAAATGGTCCAGTGTATTTTGAAAAGTCATCCACCACTACTAGGGTGTATTTCTTACCACTTACACTTACTTGGTGTGGACTGGTCTAAAACAGTCCATGTGTAACAGATGTAGAACTCTTGTTGTAGATTGATAAGGCTTTGACATGAATGAACTTTTGATTTGTTTCCTTTCGACATGCATCACATAGGCTTTCCTTTTGAATCTGATCTCGGCAGCCTTCAACTAACTTGTTCTTTGATAATTTGTTGATGGTCTTGAAATTCAAGTGATTTAATCTTCTCGTGCCAAATCCAAATTGTTGATTGTTTATTTTTGACAAACAGACATGTTTACGCGCTTTGGTCGCTTCTCCAGATCCACCACATACATGTTGTCTTGTCTTCTACCCGCAAGAACTACATGTTGGTTTGGTGTGAATCACTTTGCATCCTTCTTTGTTGAAGTGCACATTGTAGCCTTTGTCACGAATGACTAATGCTCATCAAATTGAAATTAAGTCCCTTGACATATGCAACATTTTGAATCTTCAGATTGTTCTTGAGTATTATGCCTTCCCCCTTAATCATGCCAGGATTATCTTTGCCTCCAAATGTGACTTTGGGTCCATCAAAAGCTTTGAAGTCAGTGAGCCATTTCTTGTTTCCTGTCATGTGTCTGGAACATCCACTATCTATGTACCAGACATCCTACAAAACAAATTAATTAAGTTTAGGTACCCAACATTGTTTGGGTCCAATTCTGTTAGCAGTCATGCCTCCCATACCAAGTGTATATCCAAAAGTTCTTCTTTTTGGATAGTTGAAGTCATCAACTTCATATGTATAAGGCATGGCAGAATAGCTTCTGATATTTTTACTGAAGATATTCTGATACATTTCTCTGCCTTTTGGTGCATGTACATCCCTCCTCACTTTCCAATATGCAGTAGGAAACCTGTGTTGCTTCATGTGTCTAGGAACATATCTAGATTGATTTTTCTTAAACACATGATGCATATCACTCAATGGTTTCTTCTTGTATTTTGGAGGTGCAACATTCCAATCATCCTCTGAAGGATAAAGTCTGCCTTTACCTTTCAGAAGGCTTTTGTTTTTGCTTGACTAGAATAAGGATTTAGTCTGCTGTTTCACTGCACTAGGTTTTGACTTCACCGGAGCAGGATGATTTGTTTGAACTATGGTCTGTCCCTTTCTAAATTTTGGTCCATTGATGGTCCTGAATTTAGAATTGTGTTGACCATTGTTTCTACTTTCATCCTGACTGTTGTAGCCAAGACCAGATCTCGATCCAAACCTCTTTGAAGGTTTGTAAGTCGGTGCATTTAGTGGTGCAAAGGTTACCTTTTACTTGGTGGGGAGATTTTCTTAATCGATCATCAATAATGGATGTATGATCATCTGCTTTTCGTTGATCATTTAAGTAGGTCTCCTTACTAGTTAATTCAACTTTTGCTTTATCCAGTTCTTTCTTTAATCTCTTATTCTCTTTTCTTAGATCCTTGCATTCCTTTTCCGGAATTTCATGATTCAGCCAATTTCATCAAATTTAGTCATGAGATTTTGGACTAGGTCGGTTGTATCTAATGGGAGAGCGTAAGATTGTGCAAAGGTCGTCGAAGTGGATGCATTAGATGAAGAGTAAGAGCTAGATGATACCTCGCCATTTGATTCTTTGGTCATTAGACATAAATCGATTCTGAGCTTTGTCACCTTCATCTTCATTTAATTATTTGGTCATGAGACATAAGCATGCTTTTTCATTTTCTGAGCTATCTTCTTCATTACTGTCATCTGAGTCATTATCAAATGATTCTTCATTCTTTTCACTCTTCGGATTCAAATTTTCATTGCCTTCTTGCTTTTCCTCTTTTCAAATGCTTTGTATTTCTTCTTTTCATCATCTTTGTCATTTTCTTCAGGACAATCAGCCTTGAAGTGACCTTTCTTGGTGCAGTTGAAGCATCTGTATTCATCAACTTTCTTCTTCATGTCTTTGTTTGAGCTTGACCTCTTGTTTGATGATGAGTTTCCCTTGAATGGCTTCTTTTTGCTAAACCTGTCAAAACGTTTGACTAATAAAGCTACATGTTCTTCGAGTTCTTGTGTCTCTCTGCTGATACAATCGGCAAAGTTACTTTGGTGGGTGCAACCAGTGCAGTGATTTTTTGTGTCTCTGCTGGAGCACCATCTTCACCGTTCAATTCGAATTCATGAGCTTTTAATTGGGACATCAGGGTCAGAGTGTCTGTGTTTGCAAGATTTGTTGTTCCTCTGATTACTGATGTTATGATCTTCCATCTTTCAGGTAAGCCTCTCAAAATCTTCAAGCATACTTCTTTCTGGGGATATGTGTGTCCAAGTCATTGCGATTCATCGATAATGATTGAGAATCTGTTGTCCATTTGATCAATGGATTCACCAAATTTTCATTTTGAAGTTCTCAAATTTCTGCTTTTGCAACAGATAATTTGTTTTCTTTAACTGCTTCAGATCCTTCATTTATCAATGCTAGCTTGTCCCACATCTCCTTTGCTGTTTTGAAGTCTTTGATTCTCATGAACATATTGCTATCTAGGGTATTCAAAATCATGTCTTTTGCAACAAAATCCAGATTTTCTCTTCTCCTGTCATCCTTGGTCCAATCCTTTTTAGGTTTATCGATTTCCTTCCCTTGATCTGCTCCTGTGCCTACCACAGTAGTGATTATGATTGGTCCATCATTAATTACATCCAGCATCTCTTCATGAGTTGATGCAAGATGAGACATCATTCTTATTTTATATTCATCAAAATTATTAACATTAAAAACATGTACTTTTGACAAAAAGTTTGAGAAATCCATAAGTGCAAGTGAAGATATAAATGTAAACGTATAGAAAACTTAGATTTGAAAACTACTTTGAAAATGTGTGATCTCCTTGTTACTGTAAATTAGATCTCAATGTGTTCTCGATACTAGGAACACCGCTCGATACCAATTGTTGGTCCCAGAGAAGGGTAAAACTATAGTCAGAGGGGGGGTGAATGACTATAGTGGAGTTTCAAAAACTTTTCTTTTGTTTGAAAGCTTTTGGGCAGCAGATAAGTCCCTTCTTACTATGTTGTTTTCAAATTAGTTTAGGCAATCACAGATATAAGTTATGATCTAGGCAATTTAAATAAATACTGTAAAGTAAATTGCAAAAAGTAAATTGACACAAGGCTTATAGTGGTTCAGGGTGGTGTAATCCCTTAATCCACTATTCTCCTGTGATGATGGGAGGAATTCACTATTGTTTTCACAGATACAATAGTATGATTGTCCTTGGCTTCCCAAGCTTCACAATCTACAAGACTATCACTCCTTGACTGCAATAGCTTCAGTGATTCAGTCTCCTTTGCTGCTCCTTGAGATCAAAATCCTTCAACAGCTATCACAGACTCAACTCCTTCTCGAGTTGCCTCGATTCGATTTGCTTGATTTGATGTGAATGTGATCCACAACCTTGCTTGATCAATCTCAGTGCTGAATATGACTTTGTAGCTCCGATGTCTGAGTTGATCACTACATGTATCCTTGTAAGTTCAGAGAAAGCTTTTTGAATTGACAGAGTTTCTGCTTGATTTTTTCTTTTCAGATCGTTGTATTGTTTTTCTGTCAATGCCTTCTATTTATAGCCTTGAATAACCTTGATTTTGAAATTCCGTCCATTGGCTATATTAATGAGGGAATAATCCTTGATTTTATTATTGATTCCCCCTTAATTGCATTCTCCTTGATTTCAGTGATCGGATTCTTTCTTCAAACGTATAGTAGAAAATCCATCCTTGATTGATCCTCTATTGATTGTGCATTTAATGCATGATCCTCTGAATCATCAACATATATTAAATCTGATCTGGTAGGTATTACTTCATTGTTTTCTGAACGGTCGAGTGATCCTTCTGACTTAGCCGTTTTGGCTCTTCCTTTACCGTTTTGTCTTCACTCAGCCGACTCACTGTTTTCTTCTTTGCTTCAGTTTAAGGAGAATCTTTGTACTTCACTAATCCTTGATTGGGGTGAGATCAATGTACACCATATTTGAATATTAAGTTTCATCACTTGAAATATAATTTAGACTTATCCAAGGTCATCACAGACTTTCTTGGTTATAAGTCGGACCATAAAGTCTTCATTGTATCTCTGCTGGTGCTTGGCTGGCTTCACTCTGCCGAATGTCTGTTTTACTTTGCCGTCCTACCAACTAGTACAATACTTGTCTGACTCAACTTATACAACATGTCAGACTCTAAGTAAAGACTTATACAGAGAATTCTAACTTATTTCAGGCTTGTTATAACAGCTAGTATGGCCATCATCAAAACATAATAAATGTTCCTAACAAACGCGTCGGCCCTTTTGTTCTCACTACGAGCCACTTGTTCCACTTGAATCGTTTTAAACTTTGACATCAACCCTTGAACCACTTTCAAATAACTCTACATGGTTTCTTCTTTCACTTCATACTCACCTCGAATATGATTAACTATGAGCTGTGAGTCGCTATACACTAACAGATCCTCGACCCCTAACTTGGACTCCAGCTTCAGACCCGTAATCATGGCTTCATACTCGGCCTCGTTGTTGGTGGCCTTGAACTCAAACCGAAGTGCATAGGGGAATTCCTCTCCCTTTGGACTGACCAGTAGTAATCCAGCTCCCGACCCCTCTTTACTAGATGCCCCATTGACATGAAGGCTCCATTGCTCCTCTGGCACTTGCTTCTCTTGCTCTAGTTGAATAGATAATCCCTCGGCAATGAAGTCTGCCAGGGCTCTGCCTTTAACTGCTGTGCGAGGTAAGAATTCGATGTCATACTCAGCTAATTCAACAACCCATTTTGCTAACCGACCCGATGTCTCGGGCTTGGCCAAAATTTGTCTCAATGGCTAGTCAGTGACCACTGCGATAGGGTGTGCTTGGAAATAAGGCTTTAATTTCCTCGATGCATGAACTAAACCCAATGCTAGCTTCTCGGCTGTTCAGTATCTGATCTCTGCTCCCTGTAGTGCCTTACTCACAAAATAAACTAGAACATGCCCATGTTCATCCTCTCGAACCAACACTGCACTCACTGCCTCTTCACAAATTTCTAGATAAATCAGTACATTTTCTCCTTCTCGAGGTGATGTCAGCGTTGGTAACTCGGATAAATAGTTTTTCAGGTCTTCGAATGCTTTCTGACACTTGTCATCCCACTGAAAGGGACTTACCTTCCTCAATATCTTGAAGAAGGGAAGCGCTCTCTGTGCCGATATTGACAAAAAAACGGTTGAGGGCCGCCATACGACCTGTCAACCTTTGTACCTCTTTGATGCTTCGAGGTGCGGGCATGTTTTTGAGCACGTCGATTTTGTCCGGGTTAGCTCGGATTCCGTCTTTTGATATCATATAACCCAAGAACTTACCAGACCTAACCCCGAAAGTGCACTTCTTCGGATTGAGCTTCATATTCGCAGCCCGAAGCACTTCTTTCGAAAACCTCTCTAGCATTTATAAGGAACTGTCCCATGGACCTGCTCTTAATCAATAAATCATCGACGTAGACCTCCATATTACGACCTATCTGCCCTTTGAAGATCTTGTTGACCACTCTCTGATAAGTGGCTCCTGCATTCTTTAGACCGAATGGCATGGTCACGAAATAGAACGTACCGAACTCTGTGATAAAGGCGGTCTTTTCCGAGTCTTAAGGATCCATGAAAATTTGGTAATAGCCCTTGTACGCGTCTAGAAACCCGAATACCTCAAAACCCAACGTCTAATCGACCAGTTGATCGATTTTAGAAAGCGGATACGAATCTTTAAGGCATGCCTTTTTGAGATCCATGAAATCCACACACATTCGCCAACTCTCGTCTGGCTTCTTAACCAAGACCGGATTGGATAACCATTCCACGTAGAATATCTCTTTTACGATGCTAGCAACTAGCAACTTCTCTACTTCTTTCTTTACCGCCTCTTTCCTCTCAGGGGGAAGGTTTCTCTTCTTCTGCCATATCGGCTTCTTCTTCGGGTCGACATTGAGTCGATGTACAGCAATATCCGATGAGAGACCTGGCACATCATCGGCCTTCCAAGCGAACACATCTCGGAACTCGGCCAGGAGGTCGACCAAGGCTTTCATTTTAGGGTATGGTATCCACTTCCCGATCTGTACTCCTTGGCCTTCTTCCTCCTTCCAAACGCGGACTTCATCTGTCTGGTCAACGGAGACCCAGCTCTTATCTTCCTCTTTCTCAGGGATTAACTCTTCGACCAGCACCTGCCCAACACATTTTCCTTTTATCGCCACCAAACTGCAATTCTTTGAAACTTCAACATCTTCTTTTACTTCATGGGACCCGTACCAGGTGGGGAACTTCATGCTGTTGTGGAAGGTGGAAATAATGGCACGCAGGTCGAATAGGGAGGGTCGACCTAATATAGCGTTGTAACCCGAATGGGCTTTGACTATGACATAAGTCATTTCCATCGTTCTGCCCTTCTCCCCATCTCCTACCGTGGTTAATAAGTTTATCGATCCGACAGGGTGGATGGCCTGTCCTGTGAATCCAAACAAAGGGGTTGATAACGGCACAACGTCCTCATCCATCAACTTCATGGCTTTGAAAGCTGAGTAGTAGATGATGTTGACTGCATTTCCACTATCGACACAGACCCTTTTTATCAGGCCTCTGCTTATTACCGCCTCTATCACCAATCCTTCGTTGTGACTCTGAGAACTTAGAATATCGTCCTTGGGCCAATATCCCACTTCCGTCGTGAACCTAAGTCTTTTCGATTTCCTCACTCTGTCTGGAGACTGTCGACTGGATCGGGGACGATCTGACTCATGCTCGACAATAATTGTGTTGACACCATATCCGATGCGATTATCCCTATAGGGGTCTCAATTCTGATCTTCCCTACAATCGTCCCTACGATTATCTCTGTGAGTCTGCTCAGACAACCCCTCTTGACGCCTCTGATTACCTCGACGGGGCGACTGGTCTCTCCCAGCCTTATAATTCTTTCTCTTATATTCTCGATGCCCTTTAGTCTCATCTTTCTGTGATCTGTCGACCACCTCATCCAACTGACCTTCCTGAATGCAAGCATCGATGTCTCTTTTCAGATCGTAGCACTCTTGTGTATCGTGCCCCACATCTTTGTGATAGTCGCAGTATTTGTGGGTATTTTTCCTCTTTTTTGGATTTTTGGACATCGGTCTAGGAGTTCGTGCAATGTTTTTCTTGATAATGATGGCCAACACCTCACCTCGAGATCGATTGAGGGGAATGAAATCTTGGTCTTTTAAGTTCCCCTTATTTCCTAGCCGATCCGTGATCGGAGTTGTCAATCGATCGAATACATTCGGCTTTCCTTCACTGCTCTACCCTTTAGTCTGACCTTTGGTCTAGCCTCGGGCGTCACTTCTCGAGTTGAGGCCAAGTGAAATGGTGTGCAAACGCACTGCCTCTTCACCTTGGCAAAACTTGTGGACTATGTTCACACATTCGTCCATGTCTTGGGGCATCTTCTTAGAAAGCTTGTCGTATAGCTTCATATTGCGCAGGCCTCCGACAAAAGAATTGACCTGAAGTGCATCACTTGCATTATGCACCTTCATAGCTTCGAGGTTAAAACGCCTCATGAAGTCAATAGTTGACTCTCCTTTTTCCTGCTTGACGTTAATGAGGTGGGTGGCACTGAGGTGGAACTTCTTGTTTCCAATGAAAGCATCGTGAAACTTCTGCCCCAACTGTAGAAACCTAGAAATTGACCCAGGTCATAGTTTATGAAACCACTCCCGAGCTCGACCCGTAAGCAGGGTATCGAAGGCACGACACTTCATGGCATCGTTAGCATTCCTTAGTCTCATCAGCGATATGTATCGATACAGGTGATCCTCTAGGTCCGTAGTTCCATCATAGGGCTCCATCTTCGGTGGCTTAAAGGACTCAGGCATCGAGAATTCATCTATCTTGGAGCTGAACGGTGACTCGAGCCATTCTGTGACCTGATCCTTACCTACGATGCGGTTGAACTCATTTCGAATACTATTCTCGATTTGCCTTTGGTGCTTTTCTTGCACAGCACGCTTCTTGGCGTTGGTGATGCTGACTTCTACTTATCCTCACACTCTTACTGAGGATCGACAACTTCTTTCCCCTTGAGTTCTCCGGATCCTTTCGACTCGGTGGGTCTAAAGGATTCTGCTCTTCAGTGGTGTTATAGATCCTCTTATCTATTAATGCGGATGCCACCACTCGTTTCAGGGCATCTTCATTTAGAGACGCTAGGTGATCAGCCATGTCTTGCAGTTGCGGGGGAAGTTGAGGCTTCGATGGTTGTACAACTGCGGGTCTAGATCCAATAGGGATTTCAGGATCCTAGATTTGAGCCCCTGCTGGATCTACACCCGTGTGCCCTTCAATCGGTAGATTCTTGCTGCCCGTGGGATTATGTCTCTTAGGTGGCGGTGCCATCACGATATCCTTAATAATTCACCGGTAGAAGGCCCTCCTTCTAGCGCCAATGACGATGCTAAATTAAGCACCACTGATTTAACAGGGCCAAATATAATCTAAGGATGAACTAAGAAGAATAAGGACGGTTAAAATAATTATAGAGATAAGGTTTTTAGGGTTTTGTGGCTGAGCCCAAGAATGTATCTCAAGTTGCCTATGTATCCTGTGTGTTGTCCAGGAATCAAGCCTCGCGTAGTTCCTGGAGTTATGTATTTATAGTTATAAGTCCGAGTTATGCCCTGAATCATAAGGCGGTGGACCCTTATTGGGCCTAACCCCTTTCCCAAGTAATCTTATGGGTGCTGGGCTTGTGAAGTTGGGCCAGACTCATGGTCTCGACTCGAATATATCCGACATGGGTGTTCGAGATGGGACACTTGTACAACCTGCTGGCTATTGTGGTCTTCATTGACACTTATATAGTTCATCCCGAGGTGATCATTACATGCTTAGATCCTTTAAAGTGCCACCTGGACCGATCAGATAACTCCACGTGGAGGGGTGAAATCCCGTATCATCAAAATAAAATGCATGTTTGATATGACAGTGACAGTGTTATTTTTAGAATTGATAATGTAGAAATGATTTTGTACATACTTCGATTATATTATATTGTGGGTATGTTATAGTTTTTGTTGAAATTGAGTAGTATAAATCTCTTGCATGTTCCATGCATTAGTTAATTTTGAAATGTGTAGGTTGATACAACTTTAGTGTTGAAATAACACTAAAATAATTTAATTGTTACGGGCAATCACATTAAAAATGCCCTAATTTTATAAGGACTAAATTTTGAATTTAAAAACGAGAAACAAACGACAAATAAATGTTGTTTGAAATTTCCAAAAATATGAAATTCTGACTAATTCTATGGTACGCCTCGACCTGATGAGGTTCTTAGAAATGCATGCATCCCTAGGGTGTTTTCGAATCCTTCTGATCCGATGTGTCATGCCTAATCCCCAGGCTTTGTCTTGGGGCTCCTGGTAGGTAGCTCGTAGAATATGTCATTAGGTCTGCTCAATAGAGCATCTTTTCCGTTCTCAGTAGCTTGGTAAAGCCTCCACCGGAAGTGAGGCATCCGTTAGATCGAAAGTATAGGCTATGTTCTGTTTGCTATGTTCTGTTGGCTCTGTCCCGCATTTGATCTCCCTCGTCATCATCAAATATTCTATGACGCTGGTGAAAACAATCTTCTTTTCTATTACCCCCGTCTACTGTTACAACACAACACAACGAAACTTGAAAATTTTACCTAACCTAACCCTCGTCTACTGTTACAACACAACACAACGAGAAAAACTAACCACTTGTCTCATATATAAAGAGAGACAAATGGTTAGTATTTTTTTTCGAATATTGTTTTTTGCGTTGTGGTGTCTAAAATAAACACACCAGAAAAAATGATTGTTTAGCTGATAACAACACGGGTGCCCGTTAAAAATATATATATACTCTTAATATACATATATATATATATAGGTGTACATGTGTGTGTGTGTGTGTGTATATGCCAGTATATATAGGTGTGTGTGTGTGTATATGCCAGTATATACACACTTATTTTATCACGTATTTATTAGCATATATATTTATTATAGAGTGAAAGAAATTATACATACAGATAATTGTATATTTACGCACAGACACAACACACACACACAGACATATACACATATACGGGGAGAAATTATACACGGTACATATATATATAACATGATTATATAATTTCTCTCTCTATCTATATATATATATATATATATATATATATATATATATATATATATATGTATATGTATATGTATATAGTCAGTATATTTATATATAAAGTTATATATACACTTATTTTTTAAGTTTTTATTAGCATATATATATATATATATGGTCTTATTTACACATTTTTAATTACTCGCAGCTTACTAGTTATCAGATACCACGTGGAACATTGATTCATCCGGCCGAAAAAGTTTTTAATGCCGAATTGCAGTTCCATGCGGAAAATGCTACTCTTACAAGACTACAAGAGTTATTGAACAATGCTACACCAAACAATGCGTTGTGGAATAGATTGGAGGGATTAGTGTTTGGTCCGTTTCTTCGTTTTATATGTAACGACTGGGAATTCAAGGGGCGGCTAATAGCATTCCTGTATTTCAATATGGTTTATCCAGACCGAGATGACGAGCTTCATTTTAAGATTGGCGATAATAGGGTGAAGTTCGGAAGAAGAGAGTTTTGATTGATAATGGGGTACAGATTTGGAGATTTGGATGTTGAATTGCCTGATCAGTCAAGGTGTTTTGATGTTACTTGTACTCTCCATAAATACATCAACAATGTGACGTTTTAAAAAATCGAATCAACGATTCAGGCATCAAATGACGTTGAAACTATATACCGGATGGCTTTAGTGTACGTTATTTATGGCTTAATAATCGCAAACGACCCTGCAGTGGTAATACCGACCCAGATTCTTTATATTTTCGAGAACCTACAACTGGTCGATACATTTCCATGGGGGGAGTATTTTTTTAACAATTTAATGTTGAATTGGTGTAAAATAGTATCTGAGTGTAAGGATCTTGTACCTAAAAGAAATGGGAAACCGTATAAGCCACAGTTCTCCGGTTGTTTATACGCGTTACAGACGTGGTGTTTTCATGCAATGCCTAGACTTATAGAGTACGGGAGACTTGAAACAGTGGTAGAAGGTCGAGCTATTGCTTGTCCAAGTGTTTTGAGATGGAAATGCACCGACGGCGGGGTGTATTACAAAATCGGTTTCAGCAATATTTTTAAACATTGTATTTAAAATCGGTTGTTTTTTTCTCCTTTATGTAGGTTGACATGGTTGCTGATATTTTGACAACCACCGAAGATAGGCAGTTCGTAATTGGAATGGGGTTGCCGGAGGCAGAGGTTACAGCTCCACCACGTGAATTACATGTTCCCCGTGGTTGTCCCGGATCCTGTCCCTGGTCAAAGACATGTTCCGCCAAGGTCCAATATGGATGGCATAGTCCTTGAGCGTCCAGGAGTTGATGTTCAGGACGAGCGACCATCTCGCCAAGCCCGTCATGACGAACACATGAGTGCCCCATCTACATCCGCAAACCCTCCGGGTACAACATCGTATGCTCAACAATTCGATATAGGCGGTGGTAGTATACCGATTGTCGGGGGCGTTGTGCCGTTGGAATGACTAGTGCCTGAAATCACGCGTATAGTTGACAATGCGTTAAGAGAAGTCAGGACTGAGTTGATGGAAACGAAGGCAGAGTTGATTGAAACGAAGGCTAAGTATGCTCAAACGAATGCTAAGCTGAGTGAAATGCGTGCTGAAATGGCACGTCTTAAAGAGGCCCAGGTAACAACTACCAGAGTAGTTGAAGAAAGACATACGCGTTACCTCAAGTCGTTAGAAAGGGTGGCGGTGAAACATGTTCGAATTAACTCCTAAATACATATATAATTGCATTTATCTTGTTAACAGAAATTTAAATTCACACCATTTCCTTTAATTTACAGGGTACACTTAGGCCCCGAAGAGGGACATCTGTATCACAAGGCTCCCAGGGCGGTGACTCACATCCATATCTCGATAGGACCCAAAGCACACCAACCACCAAAGTTGGGCCGTCTTCAGCTACACAAGGCAGCCATGAGCCTGAGACTGAGACACCTCGAGGTTAGGATACAAACATGGACCAGAAACCTCTTAGGAATGTTCATCTGGCGTCACCATCCCAGGTTACTCCTTCCGGTCTTCAGGTATCAGGGTCCCAAGCTGGGCCGTCTTCAGGTCCACAAGGCACACCATCCGTTCAGGGTCAACACCCTAAGATAGAGCAAAGCACCCATCTTGACCCATTGAATAATTTTTCGTTTGAGTGTGCTGGTCTAGGTCCAGAATTCGATATTGATGATGTGAATGCGGAGATGAGTTCGACGGACACTGGCACTCTTCTAGGGCCCCAAGCGATGCCAGGTTTGAATACAATTAGGGGGAGGGGGAGAGGGAGCTACAAAGAGCCTGCTATTCAAAAAAATGGGCCTTCGATCGACCCTGAAGCCGACTGAGTACGTTAGGAAGACTAATACCCGGTGGATTCAGCCTAAAATACGGCCTGAGGACGATAGGAACACACCCGCTTGGAGGACTATCGAGCAGGAGCTGAAAGAACTGAAAAATTGGATCGGATCAAATGAAGGTGATACAACCAAGTTATTAGTAGGAGGGCTCAAAAGCGACGAGGAAATCTTACCTTACCCTACGGATCGAGAATTTTTCAGCTGTATTTTCTTTCAAGGTTATCAGATAAATTCACAGGTAAACTCATTTAAACTTGTATTCGAATTTCTTTAACATGTATTACGGTTTTTTTATTTATCGTAATATTGTGACTGAGTAATAAAATCCATTTGCAGCACAGTGACGCGTATGTGGGACTGTTGTCAGCTCGTATGGCAGCTTACCCTGATCAGTATGAAAAATATGCGAGATTTTGTTATGCCTCATTCTCAAATACTCTTGTGCCTGAACTAGAGAAATGGGAGGGTGACATGGATACGGTGGTTCCGGTTGTTTTGACATTGAAAACTGCAGCATGGACCAAGAAAACGATCGCCTATGTTGTCTGGATGATTGACCCGGAGCATTGGGTGCTTGTACGCATGTCACTTAGTGAATGGACAATAACGGTGCACGACAGCCGATACAAAGATGGTGACTCGGCCCACATTGACCGGATCATACAGAATTAGGCTCGATACATGAGGTTAATGTTATCGGCATCACAAGATTGCAGGACAATTCAATGGATGATCGATCCATCTCAAATACCATTCTATACAGTGCTGCACAACGAGCCTCGATGTCCACAGACGGAGTACCGGTACGTATCAAACCTTATTCAGATTTGTTAATTTTAAACATTCAGTTGTAAAATTTATGGCTTTAATATGCAGGGAACGTTGTCCGGTTTTCAGTCTGAAGACTATGGAGCTTACAATCATCAATGACGCACGCGTATTTGAGCTGAGTGATGAAACTTTTCACAGGCTCAAGATCAAAATGGCCGTAGATTTATTTTGTCAACGTATAGCGGTGTAATTTGTATATTAGATGTTTGGGAGTCGTGTACGTCCAACATTTGACATTTATTTTGGTTTTATCTCAACTTTTGGCTTTGTAATATTTATCTTCTAAATTTTGTTTGCTTTTTATATTGTTAATTTATAATATTTATATAATAAATTTGAATGCGTCCACAAATTTTTGGCCACCAACAAGAACACATAATAACTAAAAAAACATATATAGTCGAGAGGACATAAAAATAACATCTATAGTAGAGGAACATAAAAATAACAACACAAAAACAAACCGAAATGAAAGTAGATCAATCTAAAAAATAAATGCTAAAATAACATGAATAAAAGATGAACACTTTCATCACATTCAAGTTTCGTAAGTGATAACATCATCATGACCGTATGTCACATCATCTTCAACATATTCCGGCACCCCGGCAGACCTGACGCATATACCTATGATCAGATACGGGAAAAATATTATCCATCTCCTGCATTGCCCTTTGCTATCTGTCGAATGCTAGACAATATAGACTCTCCGACGTCGAAGTAGGAAGTAATAGATGCGTACGCAAGGGCATACAAATCAAATGCCGGTGCGGTGTAGTTCACCGTACCATACATATTGGTGGCAAGAAACATAATCAGGAAAGGAAGGAATGGACCGTACCAGGACCAGGGTGAAGGGCGGGTAGGCCGAGGCCTCACACGTTCCCACAGATGCGTCTCCCTAAATAAAAAAACCATGTCATGCTGTAGTAGTTCAGGAACATCTGGAAAAAGAAAGAAATCCAAACCCTGAGGATATTCTAGAATGGCATACTCGTCGTTGATCCATGTTTTATTCAAACGGATGGGAACGCCTCGCACTATGACGCATCGTTCATTGAGCTCTACAGTACCTACACAAGCGTAGAATTCACGCACAATAGACCTATTCATGTGATGAAAGCTTAATGGTCTTTGGGGGACACCATGCCACCCGTTATCACGGAACAAGTTGCTGATCAAACTAGGTAGACTCTCCATATTCAATTGTCTCTCCAGAACAACAGCTCTTGCCATCTAGTTAGTTACGTACCCATGCCTCTCATCTTCTGTTGTGAAACGGCTTATGAGAGACTGCTCGTCCAACGATAAATCAACTTCGTCATTGGGAATTAACACAGGAGCATGCGGGTTAGCCATTGAAGGGAACACTAAAAAGAGATTATTTGAGAAAAATAAACGAGAACTGAGAATGGTTTGGTAAATGATTGGTCAATATATAGACTTTTTTTGTCAAAACAAGCATTGATTGATAAGGATGGTGTGATTTATGACTCGTGTGAATTCCAACTATCCCGTGTAAATTTTGAACGATTCTGTGCTAATTTAGCATGAACTAACCATTGATTACTCACGTGAAAAGACGTGTCACTCTATCAATGACAATACTACCTCTACACCCTAATGACCCTTACGACGTACGACATCGATAGGACATCAATGACTAGTCAAAACTTGCATTGATTGAGAAGGCCGGTGTGAATTTGACTCGTGTGAATTCCAACGATCCAGTGTAAATATTGAACGATGCCGTGCTAATTTAGCACTAACTAACCATTGATGACTCACGTTAAAAGACGTGTCACTGTATCAATGACAATACTACCTCTGCATCCTAATGACCCATACGACGTACGACATCGACAGGACATCAATGACTAGTCAAAACTAACATTGATTGAGAAGGCCGGTGTGAATTATAACTCGTGTGAATTCCAATGATCCCATGTAAATTTTGAACGATGCCGTGCTAATTTAGCACGAACTAACCATTGATGACTCACGTGAAAAGACGTGTCACTGTATCAATGACAATACTACCTCCACACCCTAATGACCCATACGACGTACGACATCGACAGGACATCAATGACTAGTCAAAACTAGCATTGACTGAGAAGGCCGGTGCGAATTATGACTCGTGTGAATTTCAACGATCCTGTGAAAATTTTGAACGATTCTGTGCTAATTTAGCACGAACTAACCATTGATGACTCACATGAAAAGATGTGTCACTGTATCAATGAAAATACTACATCTGCACCCTAATGACCCATACGACGTACGACATCAACAGGACATCAATGACTATTCAAAACTAGCATTGATTGAGACGGCCGGTGTGAATTATGCCTCGTGTGAATTCCAACGATCCCATGTAAATTTTGAACGATTCCTTGTTAATTTAGCACGAACTAACCATTTATGACTCACGTGAAAAGGCGTGTCACTGTATCAATGAAAATACTACTTATGCACCCTAATGACCCATACGACGTATGACATCGACAGGACATCAATGACTAGTCAAAACTAGCATTGATTGAGAAGGCTGGTGTGAATTATGACTCGTGTGAATTCCAACGATCCCGTGTAAATTTTGAACCATTCTGTGCTAATTTAGCACGAACTAACCATTGAAAACCAAATAGAACTCACGAACAACGAGCCCTATATATATGATGCAGCCATCCCTATAGTCAAGGAAACAAGTCTTTCACATTGTTTCTCTATACAAACATATTTGTTTATTTCATTCCAACCAATGTTTGACCCGGATTCTGACCTGGATTCTCCCAATTGGTATGATAACCCACACTGCCCTGTGTTTGTCAACGATGACGATGAAAATGTGTAATACGATGAGCAGACACTCTTAACTCGGTTCCAGGATCCAGCAGAAAGGTGAGAATTCTAGTTATGCTGGATGGCCAGAGCTGTGGTTGGAGAGAGGAGGCTTGTATGGGATAGTCTTGCCACCAGGTTTGCAAGAAAATTAGATCGTATTGGGTGGCATGGTTTTGCAAACAGCCCCGATGCTACCATGACCATGAATCGGTATCTTGTTCGTGAGTTCTATTTGGTTTTCAGTAGAATGACCCTTTTTGGGCAGGTTGGATTCATACACCCAACAGTACGAGGCGTTACCGTCGGTTTCGATGTGGATTGGATCAACCGTTACTATGGCATCGAAGAATCCCAGTCGGTGAATGCTTTCTCGAACAGTGGCATCCTTGTTTAGGCCACGATGAATTGGTTGTAATCTGGCTGATGCATTTTGTAGGACTCGTCACTGGCCTCCTAACCAAAGATTTACAGGTGGTTTTTATGAAAATATTCCTGGTGTATTTCCTACCGAGTGGGTCCGTGTCCTGCTTGAGTTTCTTGCGAATCGTGTTCATGGTACCATACATCACGATCAACCAAGTTTTGATTTGTACGTTCTTGCTTACGCAGTTCTCACTAAGCGAGTTAACGTGGGAAGATACATTATTGGTAGGATGAAACAAATATCCATGATGTGGCACGGGGATGGATATATATATATTACCCATTTCTTATCACGGCTGCGTGAAGACGATTTGGGGTCCCGGAGTACGACACGGATGAAACAGACATTTAGGCCTTCTGTGTCCGGTGTTCCCACACAACGAGCAACGCCTACCGGAGCCTGGGACTATCCTATCATTAGGAAACCTGCTGGTCCTACCGCCAGGAGGCTCACCTTGAGAAGCAATCCTGAGTATCCTGGGTCGGCCCGCCTCGCTCCTGTTGTTTGTGTTTCCCCTCATTCGCTCAGTCTAAGCTGAGGCGGCAGAATACACTGTTTCTAATTGAAACGGGAACAATCCAATCATCCTCGGCTGGAATAGGGTATATGCGTCCTTCATAAATACGTTGAAAACATTGAGCTTTGTAGTAGTCAGAACAATAATCGTACGGACTCTCGCAGCGCTCACTTATAGCAGCGCAAGCATATACACAAGGCATCTTGAGTCCCTGAAACTCTCCACAGTAACACTTCCATTCACGCATATTTACCTTTACGCTAGTATCAATGTCCCCAACTTGGAACTGGTCCCGGTCGATCGCCTTTAGTGTGAAGGTTCTTCTGGCATGCGATACTTCAGTCAAGAATTTTTTGGCTTCAGGGGCTAACACGGAGCGACACGCCAAGGCAAGTTCTCTCCTCTTGCAATTCCATTCCTGCAACGTTCCCCTTATATGGTCTAATAGATTCATGATATTCAACTTACGCGCATCCCTGATCACGTTGTTAAAACTTTCAGCATAGTTGCTTGTCATTATTGCGTAACGTGTCCCTAGAAAATACGATCGTGCCCAGTAAGGAAATCCAATAGCCTCCAAATAACTAGATACTCTATTGTTTGGATCTTTATCCTGCTCTTTTAACTGCTGAAACGTTATTGTGAATTGCGTTTTTGAAAATGTATACGCGGCTTCCCAGAAAGTGTATGGACAGTATCCTGTGCTTCTGAATTTTTTATTGAGGTTCATGACAAGGTGATGGTAGAAAAAAACCATGGTGAGCGTTTGGAAATACATCCCTAACAGCTCCAATGATGCCAGCCCCTCTGTCTGATAAGAACACCAAGTTATCACGTTCCTCGATTACCCCCTTCACTTGAAGCATGAAATACATCCACACATCCCTGCTCTCTCCTTCGGTCACGGCAAACGCTACCGGAAAGATATGGTCACCAGCGTCTACACCGATAGCTACTAACAATGTCCCCTCGCATTTTGTTTTCAGATGTGTACCATCCACGACTAAGACAGGTCGACAATACTTAAACCCGTCAATACTAGATTTCAAAACCAGAAACAGAACTTGAACCTGCTAGTAACATGGTCAGTCTCTATATCTGCAACAGTTCCAGGATTTTCACTCTTCAACATGTAAAAGTAGGCGGGTAATTTAGAATACGATAGTGTTACGCTTCCGTCGATTAATTCCAACGCTTTCTGTCTACAATGATATGCACGCTGACAATCAAGTTCTATGTTGAATACTCTTTTGACCTCCACTATTAAATGTTTTGTCGTGAAATGACTGCCGAGTTTTAGGAGGTTCTCTCTAACGAGATGACCTATAGTTCCTGGTCTAGCTTGCCTATGATCGTTGGTTAATCGCTCCAATCCACAAGTGTGAGTTTCAGTGTACTCGTTTATCTCAAAGTTATTGCAATCAAACACCTTTCTACCCACAACTCGCCATTCACATCTCTCCGAAGTAAAACAACGTAGTTTTAACTTCCTCTTGTCGGACCGGATAGGTTTCCACATTTAATTATTTTTCAATGCGTGGTAACTCATTTTCATCTGCATATCATCCTTGTCTCTGAACTTTTTACCAATATAAAATAATCCAGAATCTCCAGTCTGAAACGCCCCAGCCCGTGGACACGGAGGAATTTCGGAAGCCAGAATGTCTGAACCGAAATGAACACCTCGATTGCGATTAATACTTGCCGCACTAAATCTGTGACCAATATCAGGGTTCTGTTCTAATGGTGCTCTCATAAAACTCGTAAACGATCCACCGATATTGGGACCCGGTTGCATCGGTGTTGGAATATCAAGGTTCTGTTCGAAAGGCGCTCTCAAAAAACTGGTAAACGATCCACCGATATTGGGACCCGCTTGCATGGGTGTTGGAATATGAAGGTTCTGTTCGAAAGGCGCACTCAAAAAACTCGTAAACGATCTACCGATATTGGGACCCGCTTGCATCGGTGTTGGCAAAGGCGGACGGTCAAACTACTGGCTTGTTCCATTTATGTTGACATTATGACTTGTCCCATCAAACTGTTGTTGGATGTACGGTGTGTGCATTGTCTGGCTAAAATTAGGCCGAGGTGTGTGAATTGGCTGATGAATCATATTCGCAATTATTCCCCAATCGTAGTCAGGTTCACTTGTGATGTCAATGACTTGTTGAGCTGAAGTTATATTCGGTTGGATGGCGGTTTCATGAGGGGATAAGGATGATGTGGTAGGTACAACATGCTCTCGGGAATTTCGATTACAGTCCAACTCGGATGTAAATCCTCAATGCCTCTATCATTTTCTGTGTGAAGTTGCTCATTTAAGTCAGATTCGTTCTCATCTTCCGTATCGTCATTGTGCATAACTGGTTCAGCGTTAACGCATAGTTTCACAGGTTCTTTTCTCAAAATATCATCAATGTAGCCTAGCCATGTATCGTCGTCCAAAACATCCATCGGTTGGTCATAATCTACGTACATTAGTTTTATGATCAATGTATTGTTTGAGACATCAATTCCTACTTTCTGACACACTTTGACCTTCACTTCATCCAATGTTGTATCGGTTTTCACACGAACCAAATACAATTTTCCTTTCTTATAAGACCATTTGTCGCTGTCTTCATGGTATTTCCACTCTCCGCCAAATAAAAACTTAACGGACACCGTGTTGTTATCTACAAAACAGTCATTTATCCACACGGTTATGTTTTTTTCCAAATATTGTTGGATTGACTAAATATTATTGTAAAATTATTCTCGATTGAAATATATATATATATATATATATATATATATATATATATATATATATATATATATATATATATTTCAATCCAGAATAATTTTACAATAATATATTGTAATGTGTGTCTATATATATTGTGTGTGTGTCTATCTATCTATCTATCTATCTATATATATATATATATATATAATATATATGTGTGTGTGTGTGTGTGTATATATATATATATATATATATATATATATATATATATATATATATATATATATATATGTTTGTGTGTGTGTGTGTATATATATATATATATATATATATATATATATATATATATATATATATATGAGACAAATGGTTAGTTTTTCTCGAATACACACACACACAAACATGGTTAGATTATTTTTAAAAATATTGATGTGTTTTTTGATATCTGGCTATATGCACTTATATACAAGTAAATATATGTGTATATAAACGAGAAACCAATATACACACATATATACTACTAGCATATATACATACACACACGCACACACGGTTAGGTTAGGTAAAATTTCAACTTTTGTTGTGTTGTGTTTTAACAGTATACGGGGGTAATAGAAAAGAAGATTGTTTTCACCAGCGTCATAGAATATTTGATGATGATGAGGGAGATCAGATGCTGGACAGAGCCAACAGAATAGGGCTTATACTTTCGATTTAACGGATGCCTCACTTCCGGCGGAAGCTTTACCAAGCTGCTGAGAACGGAAAAGATGCTCTATTGAGCAGACCTAATGAAATATTCTACGAGCTACCTTCCAGGAGCCCCAATACAAAGCCTGGGGATTAGGCATGACACGGCGGATCAGAAGGATTCGAAAACACCCTATGTGATGTGATCCGGTTCATGCTCGGAGGATACCATCATTCGTGCTATTTATGAATATTATTTAATTAATTAGGAGTTGGTTTTATTTTATATTGGATTTTTAGCACTTTATTTATTTCTTTTATTAGCCAATAGGAACATTTCGTTTCTGGCCAATAGGAGATAGGCGCATTTTTAAGTGGGAATTTCTCCCACATTGCTTAGATGTTGTTTTTTCTTTTGGTTGTAAGCCTATATAAGGCAAACACTAGCTTTTCATTATTTACACAATTATTATATGAAAAACCAAGTTATTGAGTTTTACTCAACCAAGTCATAATAAGGCTTGAATATCACTTGCGAGTGAGAATTTTCTTCGTCGTAGAAAGTTCAACCCTTTGAGGATTTACCAGCATTGTGAGCGATTGTTGGGCGTTCTCTGCCTACGATTTAGTTGGATTACTAGGTCTAGGATCATTAGCTCGTCATTGTTCCCCTTAGTTACTTCCTGGGCAAAAAACATCAGATCTGATTCCAACCGGAATCACATCAGTTGGTAGCAGAGCTCAGCAACTTTGATTAGCAAATATCCCTTTTTGTTTTGTTTTCTGTGATCGATCATCGTTAATATTCAAAAAAAAAAAAACATTTCAATTTTTTTTTCTCCATCCATCGTTCCTGCATCATCATCAAAAAAATAATAATAATAATCTTGCTTCCAGCTTTTCTTCTTGCCGTGTAATCCAATATATATATATATATATATTCAATTGGTTTTCTTGTTATTTGACTCACTGTTTTGTTTTGTTTATTACCTGCTGCAAGTTGATCGTATACCCAAGTTGCTCTAATTGTTATCTAGAATTTGTTTGTATTTTAAGTCGGCCCTAGCTTACAAAAATAAAAAATAAAAAAAAATCGACTGAAAAAACAGCCTTTGTCACACCCCCGGTGTGACACTTACTAATTTTCAACAAAAAAAAAGCCTTGCATAATTGCGAGAATTTTTCACACCCGTGAAATATTGCAGTCATCCGATTTCATTCCATCTTTTGAGTCCTTTCCTTCCCTGTCTTTAATAATCGCATTTAGCAACTTTTCACACATTTTCCACTCATTCTCATACCTTTCAACCTATTTTCGGTCTGAACACCTAGTGCCCTTCAAGAGAGTCGGTTTTGAGAGCTGTTTACTTTTGCTTGCTTTTCTGGTTCATTTGACAAGGGTACTTTGTACGAATTAGAAAGAGGGGAGTGTAAACACGAGAGAACGTGAGGCAACATGGTTGGTCGTGGTTTAGTTTTTGAAGAGGTAAATGAAATTGTGGAGGCACAATTAAAGGAGAAGTTTGAGACTCAGAACGCCGAATTGACACGACAGTTCGAAGAAGTGAGACAGGAGGTAGATGATGCCATACATGCGGCGGTGACACCTTTACGTGATGATATACGTGAAATTCGTGAGACACTTGCTACTTTGTTGGCTGCTGCAAACCGAGGTGATGACGGAAGGGGCGGTAGAGGTGATAGAGGAGGTAGAGGAGATAGAGGAGGTAGATGTGGTAGAGGTGGTCGAGTGCTGTGTCAAAAGGAGGAGGCTAAGAGGATGGTGGAAGAGAGGTCGAAGAAAGAAGAGCATAGGAAGCAAGAAGCTGAACTAAAATCAAAGAAAGCATTTGACCTGCTTTGGGATGATTACAAACAACGGTGTGCTGTAGTTGACGTTGAAAAAAAATTGACAGAGGCCAAGAACACACAGTTTGTGGCCACTTGCCATACTGTTGAGGAGTTGCCTTCTCCCATTGAGGCTGAGGTAATTACACAGGTAGATGCGCTCGTTGATGTTCCTGATAAGCATAGTGAGTGTGTTGTCACTTTTGAGGTTGTAGTTGCTGTTCATGATTGTACAGAGGTTCAGATCACTGTTGAGAATGAGGAGGCAACCATGCTCACCATTGAACAACTTTTGAATTGTTTTGCCCCGGCATTTTCTTTGCAGGTACATGCTCCTTTTGTTGGAGGCGTTGACAATGTTGCCAAGTCGGCTGGGTCACTTGCGCACTTAAAAAATATACGAGCAGCACATATTTATCTTGATCCATTTTTGGTGCATTGTCGTCCTTTCGATTTTGTGGTTGCTGATTATTATGTTGGCCCTGTTCGCTTGTACACGAGGCTGGTTACTAAAGTGTTCACATCTTTACTTTTCCTGGATGTACTTCACTATGAGGGCCTACTCACATATGTTCGGCCATGCTTGCTATTCGATCCAGGTGGATTCGAGGACGAATCCTTTCGAACCGGGAGGGAATGATGTGATCCGGTTCATGCTCGGAGGATACCATCATTCGTGCTATTTATGAATATTATTTAATTAATTAGGAGTTGGTTTTATTTTATATTGGATTTTTAGCACTTTATTTATTTATTCTTTTATTAGCCAATATGAACATTTCGTTTCTAGCCAATAGGAGATATGCGCATTTTTAAGTGGGAATTTCTCCCACAATGCTTAGATGTTGTTTTTTCTTTTGGTTGAAGCCTATATAAGGCAAACACTAGCTTTTCATTCTTTACACAATTATTATATGAAAAACCAAGTTATTGAGTTTTATTCGACCAAGTCATAATAAGGCTTGAATATCACTTGCGAGTGAGAATTTTCTTCGTCGTAGAAAGTTCAACCCTTTGGGAATTTACCAGCATTGTGAGCGATTTTTGGGCGTTCTCTGCCTACGATTTAGTTGGATTACTAGGTCTAGGATCATTAGCTCGTTATTGTTCCCCTTAGTTACTTCCTGGGCAAAACATCAGATCTGATTCCAACCGGAATCACATCACTATGGATGCATGCATTTCTAAGAACCTCATCAGGTCGAGGCGTACCATAGAATAGGTCGAGATTCGTCATACAGTTCATTTTCTTAAAAAAAATCATTATGTTGTTACCGATAATTTCATAGGACGTGCTGAAACGATTACAAAAACCGTAATAAAATAGAAATAAGTTTATCAATTTCACAAGCCACTTTATAACCAAACTATAAAACACAAGTTTCGTTTTTTACTACGAGCAACCACATTGAACTCAAAAAAAATAAAAATATATAAACTACATTTTCCTCCAACGAATGTCAATTTCATTATCGAACGATCTCATTATAATTAATCATTTCAATAGCTTAAAAATCAAAATTATATCCTTTCACTACCCTAAAACTAGAAGCTTTACCTTCTCACTATACAAAAAATCGAAAATTTATATCTTTAAAAGGATAATTACCTCAAACATAATCATCAATTAAAACAAATACGGTATTTAAAATAATTCAAAAAAAATGTTAAATGAAATGCTTACCCATTTGTTTAAAGGCGAAAGACAGGCGTAGATTGATGATATCCCGTTGGTTGATTTCCCTTTACAACACCACCCAATAATATGATGATTTCTTCTGAAAGTTTTGTGGATAAATTGATTTCCCGTTGGTTGATTTTGGGTGAAAAAGATGTTGATTTTAGGTGAAGAAGATGATGGTATTGGCTGAAATGTAGCAAAAACGCGAGCTTGGAGCATTTATTCATAGGTTTCACGTGTCTCCGAGTAAATTTCCACGCTATGCTCGCTCGTAAAAACGAAGTTTTACAATTTATAACCGAAACACCCCAAGTATAAGGATCGTAGTATAGATGTTAACGGGTCGTCCTAAGGAGTGGAATGTTTATCGGATCAAGGAACAATTATTCTATCGATTATGTCACGACTATTAACTAAAACTAAGATTTATACTAATTATGAATTAATGAACAAGAATTCACGATGAACAAGAAATACGATGAATAGTAAATATGATGAACAAGAACTTGAAAACTAAAATATGCAAAAACAACTAGAATTTTAAAACAACTAAACTTAACAATCAACGATTGATACGAACTATTTGGTTTATCAAATAATTAAAACAACGGCAAGGCAACGGAATCCACCGATCAATCAACCCAACCCCAACTAGACGGCAAGTTAAAGATATAATTTTTAGTAATGATCTATCACGAATTCGATTAAATTTCTCTAAACGAATTCTAGGGTTTCGCTTTTTTTCAAGTAAAACAAAACGACATGCAAAACACGATCACGAGATTATTTCTAATACTCCTACTCAACTAACTATGATCAATCTCTTGAAACATAATCAATCGCATCAATTGAAAAGGTCACAACTTGAACAATATTTTCATATAAATTCAAGCATAAAAGATGGTTTCATCGATCTCTCGATTCGAATAAAACGTAAACGATAAAAACAATATCCAATTGATGAAAAATTATAACTTTACTCACTAAACATGTAGCAAAAATCTCTAGTTGGTGTTGATGTTGATCGGTTTCATCCGTTGTCCTACCGCTGATGTGTTTAGCCAACAACCATGATGTTAATCATGATCATTGGATGGGAAGAAATCATCTTCTTTTTTGATAAAGCTCGGCTGCTCCTCTAAATTTTGTGTGAATGAATTGGTTCTCTTAGGGTTGGGTATTGCTGCTTTGCTTAAATAGAGTTGAGAGGCGGCTGAAATAATTATGTATGTCGGCCGCTACAGACCTCCTCTGGACGTCCGCTCGATTAGATATTTATTGGAATAAAACTTCTAAAATTCATATCTTGAGTTGTAGACCTCCAAAAATTATGATCCAAATGTCATAAAAAAGCTCTCGGAAAACTCTACAACTTTCATTAAGGACTCTTCTTCAGAAAACGCGTTTTGATTAGCCCGTCGTATTACGAGTATATTTCGGGATTTTCCACTTACCCAAATTGATTACCCACTTGACCACCATTTGAGTTGTAGAAGTCCGATTGACGTAATTCAAAGTGCGTTGGAAATCTCTTTCAAATATCTACAGTTTTCATGAAGAAGTCCTCCCCTAAAAATGCCTCTAAGCTGGGTCAAATCTCCGTCGAAAAATATGTAACGATTTAAGTACTTAGGAAAATTTGTCTCCGTTGAACTCGTAAACTTGTGGCATCTTCTTCTAACCCTCTAAACACCTCTTTTAGACCGAAGATATGCATCTACAAGATATTCAAAATATTGCAAAGTGTAACAACATCAAAATAAACATAAAACCAACGATAAGAACACATAAATCACCCACTTTTGCAATTTATTATCTTTAAAACTCATTTGCTCGCTTTATCCTTTTGGCGAGTAATTTTCTATAAGAATCACTAAAACATGGAAGATAATGTTACTAAATAACTCGATAAAAACCGTAAAATTAGTCGTAAACAACTCCCCCACACTTAAACTTTTGTTCGTCCCAACAAAACAATCAAAACTAGCTCACTTTATATGTAATCCAAATAGATCCCTAACTCACGTAACAAAATATACAACAACTATAGCAAGTAATACCAACATAGAGATAGATTCGGTGTGTGTAACAAGCCATTTTCAATCTCCACAATCCTTTCAAACAAATATCTTTTCAAACAATTTAATGACTATCCTAGGTATGAGATGAATTGCTCCACACAAAGTCTTCCCGAGCACTCAAGTAGGATAATCCCTACAAAGATATCTTTCAGCTTTATACTAGGTATAAGATTAACGATAACCAAGTCTTTAATTTAATTTTTATACGCAGATTAGAATGAGCTCGCACTGGCCATAGTAGAATAGGATGTTTCGTGATAACACCCTACCTTACTCAAATCATAAGGTAGCTTCTTCTAACTGCCGTGAGCTTTTAGTCATCATAGTGGTATAGGACATTTCGAGATAATACCCTACCTCACTCCAATCATCGACTAGCTTCCGACATACCATTTAATCATGTGATTACTTAGAGATTTCTGGTGGCAAGTGGTAAAAATTATTTTTCTAGTAAACACAGACCACTGAGCATAACACCTCAAGTAAACAATTTATTACTATTTCAAAGACTTAAGTTACGCTTTCACTTATCACATTCAAACCGTCGATATTCACAAAGACACGCTCAACTTAGGTGTCACTTCACTGTTACTATTAAGAACAAATCTCTCTAAGATAAATCACTAAAATAATGAAAAGATACATTCAAAAGTTTTTGCTTCGATATCAAAGGCTTTCGTGAGTGTGAAATGAATACTATCTCAAATCAAGAAAACATGCTATAATTATCTCACAAAGTCACATAAAATCATCGTCAGAAACTACAACTAGCAAGCATTTGTTCCAATTACATGCTCAAGATTTACAATTATCCAAGTGCCAAAATTTTAAAATTTTAAAATTTATCAAGGATCACAAATATCTACTCATATTGTCGAAATAAAGCATGAATTGCACCCCCCCCCCCCACACTTAAATCACATTATGTCCTCGAATGTGCAAATAAAAGAAAAGAATACTTAGCCGGTTTCAAAGTTGGTTGTCGGGTCAGAGGTTGGCAAAGTGGTCAGCCGTAGCATGAATGAACCGCCGCACTCGTATCATGAAAGACAACACTAGAAGTAAAAGCTCGCAACCCCGCCGAAAATATCTCAACACTCTCGACATAACACATAATCTCGGGTACACGGGGTATATGAGTAAACATGCACGCAAATAAAGCATTCACAAATAGGACAAGGATAACCAACACACAAACACCAAGGTCGAGTCCTAAAAACTTAAAAAGAAATACTTAAAAGACTAGGTCGCCTCCTAGTAGCGCTTTCTTTTATGTCATTAGCTTGACACAAATTTCAAAGTTAACCCGGATCGGGCCACTTTGGCTTATCACGCCACTTCCTCATCGGAATCGAAATGAAGGACAGGGGTGTGACCACAACAATGACAAGTCAAGTGCTCTACTAAGTGTTTGAACTTAACTCTCAGAAAAGATCGACTCTTTTCTTCTTCTCGTTCTTGCAGAGTAAGCTTCGTACACCGACATGTTCGTAAGGCTCGGAAGAAAGGTCCTCACGGGTAGATATAGAAATGTCATCATCCGAATTAAAGAAGTTGGATGGGATCTCATCGCAAATCGTAATATCGTGCACCTCAACTCTCTTTTGAAAGTACAAGGTCTCGTGCTTTTCTCTTGGTTGCCCAAAATACTTTTTGAGTCTTTGACCATTGACCATAAAGGGTTGATCACCATACTGCTTAACGTGATCGCCCCACTTGGATGAACATCGAGAATCTCAAAGGGGCCGCACCATCTAGATTTGAGCTTACCGGCAAACAAATGGAGCCGGGTATTATAAAGTAAAGCCATATCACCCACTTTGAATTCTCGATCCTTGATCTTAGCGTCGTGGAGTATCTTAGTTCTTTCCATCGATCTTCGCATTCTCATATGCTCTGAGTCTAAATTCATCGAGCTCGCTTAATTGCAATAATCTCTTCTCCCCACAGAGTCAAGCTATCGAAATTCAAGAATTTAATAGCCCAAGAAGCTCTGTGCTCAAGCTCGACCGATATGGCAAGCTTTGCCATAGACCATTTGGAAGGGTGACATGCCCATCGGGTCTTAAACGCGGTGCAATAGGCCCAAAGCGCGTCATCCAACTTTAGACTCCAGTTGGATCTATTTGAGTTCACGGTCTTTTCTAAAATTCTTTTAAGGCTCTGGTTGCTTATCTCGACTTGGCCACTTGTTTGGGGATGATACGGTGTACCGATTTTATGTCTCACACCATATTTTTCAAGAACTTTATCAAGCGGAAGCGTTGCAAAAATGAGTACCTTCGTCACTAATGAGTACCTCATGGACGTCCGTTCGATTAGATATTTATTGGAATAAAACTTCTAAAATTCATATCTTGAGTTGTAGACCTCCAAAAATTATGATCCGAATGTCATAAAAAATCTCTCGGAAAACTCTACAACTTTCATTAAGGACTCTTCTTCAGAAAACGCGTTTTTGATTAGCCCGTCGTATTACAAGTATATTTCGGGATTTTCCACTTACCCAAATTGATTACCCACTTGACCACCATTTGAGTTGTAGAAGTCCGATTGACGTAATTCAAAGTGCGTTGGAAAGCTCTTTCAAAGATCTACAGTTTTCATGAAGAAGTCATCCCCTGAAAATGCCTCTAAGCTGGGTCAAATCTCCATCGAAAATATGTAACGATTTAAGTACTTAGGAAAATTTGCTCCGTTGAACTCGTAAACTTGTGGCATCTTCTTCTAACCCTCTAAACACCTCTTTTAGACCGAAGATATGCATCTACAAGATATTCAAAATATTGCAAAGTGTAACAACATCCAAATAAACATAAAACCAACGATAAGAACACATAAATCAGCCACTTTGGCAATTTATTATCTTTAAAACTCATTTGCTCAGTTTATCCTTTTGGCGAGTAATTTTCTATAAGAATCACTAAAACATGGAAGATAATGTTACGAAATAACTCGATAAAAGCCGTAAAATTAGTCGTAAACACGTTCCAAGTTTCCACGTGGCTCTCATTTAATGTCCCCCAGATCACGTGGAATTACAAGTTTTGGCACCAGTTGAGTTTCCATGTGATCCGTTTAAATGCCACGCCATCTGGTGGAAATTTCCCACGAACCCGTGGAACAGTCACGGGCTACTCAAAAAAAATGTCAGGTCTGAATAGACCTGACTTGAATTATGGGTCACTACAAAGACCTGAATGTATATTTTCTCCGGCACATATACAGTAATAGGGTCATATCCTATTGATTAAAAAAAGAGTCATGTCCTATATTTATTTCCCTCGACAGCAAAAGAATAAATGAATAAATTGTAGGATGTAATATCGCCGGATGGATCATAGATCCACCCGATTACACAGCGGAAAGTACAAGATCTAGATCTAACAATCAAAATACATAAATAAATAGATCTAACCTACGAGGGGGTTAGATTGCTTACCGGTTTATTGTGAATAAACGTCTAGAACAATCTTCAATCCAATCCGAGCTAGTTGAGATCCTAGTTGAGAAGCCACAGTCTTCCAACGTGTATCTCCAAGCACCACCAGGTGGATGGTGTTTCAAGCCGCCGGACCTCCTCGATATGCTACCTTAGAAAAACCCGAAGTTTTCTAAAACTCGAACCCTTAGTATAATGGCCGAAATCTCTAAGCCAATATACTACCCAATAACTCGAAATTATGTGTTGTAAAAAGGCTTGGGAGAACTCTCTTTATATAGGAGAGTAATCCTTGTCCTTCAAAGATTTAATAATTAAGAGATAATTATTAGATTAATCCTTATTTTAAATAAAAGATAAATATAATATATATCCCAAACAAATTAGGATAAATAAATATATTATCTAATATTCCATGATTTATCACTTAACAAATAAATGATTAAATCACATATCAAATAATTATCCAAGAAAACTAATTTCTTTCGAATTATTTAATACTTAAAATGCGCCCCACCCTAATTGGAAATAGGCCACACGCATTTTTCATCACATTGGGCCGAGTCCACGAAAAATATCTTTTTCATTTATTTAATTATCTAGTCATACTAAACAATTAATACACATATGTATTAAACAGTCCAATCCAACTATTTAATATTAATTGAGGTGAAACGACAAGAAAACCTATATGCTATATTAGGAGCCACGTCGGGGACCATGGACCCATATTCAGTAGCTACAACAAATTAAATAATATTATCTTTCAGACCGAACAATAATATTCAATCTATTAATTCCGGGATTACACCACCATAAACCCGAAACTGAACTCTACCGAATATAGATAACTTACACTCAACTATGAGTCAAAAGCGTCCACTGATATAATCATTACATACGGATAAATACTCCATAAACTATTCGTTTCGATTCGGGATATCTCCCTAAATCCTTCTCGAAACTTCTTATCCTTATTTACCATTAACCCCCTAATGATCAATTAGTTCATAACTAATATAATATGAACTCCTGGGATCGATCAGTTTCTAGGATTAACAAATTAGGGAACTGTCTGTCTACTTCCCGAGGGAAGGAATGGATTCCATATCTGTGATAGCACAGACTACTCACTCATTCCACAATAGAGCCAACGAGAAGTGTTGGACCACAAACTACGAAGTGATCCTCACTAACACATCAAACCATACCCCAGTCTAAGCAGTTGTCTGTGATCACCTTAGGATTGAGGTTAATCCATAAATGATCATCTTGTGATTCGATAAGACTTCTCGATTACGGAATTATATCGAGAACTCATATCAAATCGGTCCAGCCCTATATGATTATCATCATATATAAATGCCCCACTAGTACTTCTATTATCGATAAATCGATAAGACCGCTACACACAAAAAGTGTTCTGGGCGCATTATTAGCATATTAATCATGAGACCCGTACTCAGATTAATCAACGCTACGGACTAAGTTAATTTTAAGTACATCTTACTAACTCAATCCTCTTGTGTATGACTTGTCATACACAGAGTTATGTGATTAAATAAACGAGGTACTTAGGGTTTTCAGTAGTGTCTTAATTATAAGCATACATGCATATAATAAGATGAATTATTAATTCTGTCATAAAACAATTATATAATTGTCTTTCGGGCACTACACCTACCAATCTCCCACTTGCACGAAAGGCAAGTGGATTAATTGTTTTAGAGCACACCTTTTATATCTATATCTACAACATTCTCCCACTTGCTCAAAACAAGTGAGACATATCCCCAAGATACATACCCTCGAAGCGCATCTTAGTAATTCATCCTTCCAAGCACGACCGAGTGTGCCGCCGCAGGTAGGTCGCTGACCCGCGCGTGTTAGAATCCGAATACCATGTGACTTGGTACACTGATCAGGTAGGTTGGCGGCTTGAGTCAATCTTTGGGATCAAAACGTCGCCTTTCCATCTAATCCGGTGGTACGATTTCAATATGCCTTTGATGCAACACTGAGGATGAAATCGACTTAACGATTATCCTTAATCTGACCTAAAGTCAGAATTAGTGTCATCACTTATATTCTAGTTTGCACCTGAATACACTAGCATATTATTCCTCATTCTCCCGAAGAGACTTGAGGATTCACTAAACATCCCATTTAGTATACATCTGCAGGTTTAGATAACCATTCCTGAGAGGTAGGGTAGACTACATCGTTGAATGTTGCATAAATGCAAGAATATCTTAACCAGGTGAATGGATGGGATTGCCAATGATCGATTCTCGAGAATTTGAGCGAATCAAATCCTTTAGAATGAATCCCGATGGCATGTCAGACTCTGACTTCAGATAACACACCCATGTTGTTTCCAATCGCTTTGATGTTGCCATTCACAAACACTAATCTACATACTACTTTACTAATATTGATGCCCGATCTACAAAAGAATTATCAACATTCTGGTAAAGTCCATATATTAAAATATATGACTTTGAAATGACCTAGAGGTTTGCTTTAATCCCCAAAGGATATAAGCTATGGCAGGCATCCTGCCAAAGGTTCTTTCTCGATAAATTAAGATACCGTTAGTCTCGCAAAAACGCCTTGGGAATCACCCCTATTTTCTGCTTTGTAACGATTCAGTTATTTGTTCTTAGCTAAAACCCTTCTGTTCTGAATGAGTTCAGATTCCGTTGTTCGGCAAGGAAGTCTTAGGGAATCACACCTATTTCCCGCTTTCTGACAAAATCAAGCAAGACTGAGTGGTAAGAGAGATCACGGTCCGGGTTAACTCTCTACCTTTTAAGGAATCACCCCTAAATTACTCGACTTTTATGCTGAAAGTTAAACTTTCCTATTCATTCGACTCTTCTCCGTGTAGTTCCAATTACTCCCACTACGCGTGAGATACTCAGGTGGTTCTATAGGAGTTTCAACAGAACTTGAGTGCAAACAACTCCATTCACAGGGTTATGGCTTTTGAACCAACCTCTATGATCAGGATCCTATACAGCCCACGAAGGACTATAGGTCATCAATCTACCCTATAGACCGTAAGGTCCTGCAATGGGTAATGGACAAACCATACTCCCACTGCGTTCGGGGTGGATTGATATATTGATCTAGTTTAGTAGTTTTTATTAGTGGTATCACCAACTGCCGGTGTTGGATGTGGACTGAACAAATCAGTTAGCAACATCTTGAGTACAAATACTTCAAGATCTAATGTTGTTATTTATAGACTCTATCAGATCGAGTTTGACAGTATAACCGTCATTCTCTGATTTTGTGAGTTTTATAACCAACCTTTACTCAATGCATCAAGATATTTCATGATCTGAACGTGTACGCAAAATTTCCAGTCCTACCTTCAAGCACTCGGTGCTAAATGTCTATATTTACGGAAGTGGGGTGAACCGAATTCACTCCTTATCCACAAATGCGTAGGCATCTTTTAGGTAGACTTCTCGGTTTTCATCACAACGTAAACTGTTATTTTGCAACCAATATCTTAAATGAGTTCAGCAGCGTATCGTAGCACATCAATAACTATATAAGGCAAATTTATGGTGTATCCCTTAGTGAAAACATTTCACTGGGAGGCAGGCCGAGCATCAGTCCCGAAGACTACGTAATAACCTATTTTCTGAGTATGGAACTCTCTATCTCTGGTGAAATCAGAGATTTCCTCCAAATATTTTGGATAAACTTACCGGAGTTTCGAGTAGTTGTCAGACTAAGATGTCACTACTCAGAGGCTCCCACTAGCTTGTATCTTTCATAAGACCCCGAAGGTCGTTATGAACAAGCTATGCTACTTCTTTAAAACTATTACCCTTTCCCTATTGAAAGGAAACTTAGTCATTGTTCCTTGAGACAGTGTTATGTTGACTGGGAGATAGGAATCACCCTAAGCCAGTCTTCAGATCTTGTCTTTATGGAACATACACTAATTAATAGAATAGAAAGAAGTGTTTATCTAAATACGGAAACCATTTGCGTTTATATAGTTTAAGATGTGTTACTAATACCTTTTCAGCAATGCCTAGTGGTTCTGACTTTATCAAACAAAAGTCTGAGTCTTGGATTCGTGCTACGAATGTTATATTTATCGTCAATAAGACAAACAAATTATCCTATTGAAAATGAATACGTTCGTTCCAACGAATCCGAAAAAGAAAATGAATTTTCTGTGATACTCAGGAATTGAATCCGAGATTCATTTCCTTATATCACTCCCACTAATCTATCTGAAATAACTGCCCGTTGTCTATTTTATTTATCGTTTAATGCAAAGCTACCTGGTTCTTCCAAAGAACTTAGCTTTTGAGGAAATTTATGAGGATGCATTGGTCAGTGATCCGAAATTACTTTCCTTATCCTCTAGTTTCCAATTCGGTTTAGCCGTAAACTACTTAGTTTAGATGACTAACACGTATAAACATTCTTTCCCATTCTCAACTTTCATTAAATGGAAACAGTATTGAACTAGCAGTTCGTTTGAGTAGACACTACTCTTGAACTGTGGGATGTCTAATGATAGTGTTACTAGCTTGGACTATTCGATTTTTCTAATCGTCAAATCATAAGACCAAAGCTCCTACTAGTTTATCGGTTCCAAATACCGTCTAACTAGCAACACTTTGTATTTATGATTTTTCAAAGATTAGAACATCACCTAGAACTAAGCTCCCACTAGTTTATCAGTTCCAAATACTGTCTAACTAGCAATGCTATGTTCATGATGTTTCAAAGATTATAAAATCTCCAGAACTAAGCTCCCACCAGTTTATCAGTTCCAAATACTGTGTAACTAGTAACGCTTTATTCTTGTTTTTCCAATGAATGGAAAAACTCTTGTGCAATCCATTACACATTTCTAATGATTCAGAAAAACAAAAAATCATAAGACTAAGGCTCCCACTAGTTTATTGGTTCCAAATACCATCTAACTAGCAATGCCTTATGTATATGATTTTCCAATTTAGAAATTTGTTGTGTAATTATACTTTTAAAATTCACTAAATGAATTTGTCTGATAGTCCTATATCATCTTTTGTAAATTAAGCATGGTCGTCTCTCGTTCAACACGAGTGACATCCGTGACATACCTATACTATTTCATTTAAGTTTTTAAAGGCTCAAGTGAAAAATCTCTTCCGAAAAATTAAATGCATTGTTTGATAATTTACAACGTACTTGTTACTTTGCACATTTTTAATGAAGTCCTATTACTAACAGTTTAGTAGCCTAGAGATTAAAGTTGTAAAATAAACATGACAGAAAGTTAATTTCAAATAAATAAATTTTCACTACTAGATTTTTATTTTAGGAATAATAAACTTGTTTAAAGTCTATCGTACCATTCCAAGGATTTAACCTCACATCGCATCGCGCCTTTAGTGTGTCGGTATCAAGACGATGACGGTTAAATCGAGACAATCTCTCTCAATGATTAAGCTTCGAGAGAATCGAACATCTCACGAGAATCGACATCCCGGCCTTAATCATTGATTACCTTCCTTTTTCTAGCCTAGATATTTCAAAATATCCATAAAGAGTGTGACCTACTATATCGGATCTCAAAGTACGCCCGAGTATGCCGCCTTTAGGGTCGGACAGTGACCCAACGAGTACCAGAAATCCTTTCCTTTCAGAGACCAAGCCTTGAATATTGATAGGGGTGAACACCATCCTTAGTGGGCCGGAATCAAAACGGCACGAGGCGTCACCCTTCTCTCACGTGCTTGCATCTATAGTAGAGGCCGTGGGGTTGGCTGTCGCCTTCCCCGCTCCCACTCAATAATTTGAATAAGTGGTGGGTTTACTAATTACAGTTTCGGTCTTGACAATAAGAAAAAATAAATCAAAGTACTCCGAACAGGGTCGGTTATGTAGGCAAGCCTACGCCATCTTATTCGTTGGAACATATGTGACAGTTCAGGCTGATCCAGCAAGAGAAGCCCCGTTTAGCCCGAAGGCTTATAGGCTATGCTAAGTCTTGTCGAACCACTGTAACGTACATCACACGTGGTGGGGAGTTGATCGAGTCGAAGCTCGGTTGAACTCGCCCAACCATGGTTAGACCATTTCCGAACCCATGTACTAAGATTTTCCGATTTCTATGTTGTCAACCAAAGCGTAATCTCGTTTCTGTTGATTTATCAAAGTGGGATTCACCGAGAATCCATCACTAAAATCGTAACGATTGACAAAACCCAGTTCCTCGGTTTTAATAATTAGTTACTTAATTAATTAACTACCACATATTAATTAAAAAAGCTTTTAACTAATTATACGAGTTATACATGCCTAATTTATTCCAAATAAACTAGCTACATGTATGCATTGGAGTGGAATCATGATATGATGCATGTCATGGCAATTTTCCGGTTTCTATCACATAATTTCGATCATACACGAAAAAATAACAGAAAAAATAAACACCGAGATGGATCGTTGGTACCCCCGTATCTAATCTAAAAAAAACACAAACCCTAACTAGGGTTTACTATTTTCAAATTTGCTGCTGCTGCGTTTTATCGATGATCGGACATATAAACGATCTTGATCGTCACGAAACTTTATGGACCTGTTCTTCACTCCTCCTAATTCAATCTGAACGGTTGGATCTTCGTTTCAACGGTCCAATTTTCTCCAGAAATCCACCGATCTAACTGCTGCATCTGTTTATAACTGCGGCGCAGCAGTGTCTTCCTGGGGCCGATCGGGCATCGAGACAAATCCCGATCGATCTGAAATTTTTAGGGTTCGTTCATAACTCCATGGTAGTCGATGGGAATGGTCGGATCTTCGTTGCAACGGTCCAATCTCTTCCTAAAATTCGACGAACTCACAGCTAGGGTTTTAATGCCTGCTGTGCTTTTCTGTTACAACAGCAACTTTATATCAGCGATCGGACATCGAGATCGACTCCGATCGTCAAGAAATTTTGAGGACATGTTCTTCAACTTTTATTCTTCCTTCTGACCGGAGGGATTGTCGTTTCAATGGCTCAAACTCCGGGAAAAAATAAAAAACGAAACAGCAACAAAACAGATCTACTTCTAGGAAATTAAAATTATAAAATTTTCCTATACTCATATAAACGAATTGATATGAGTTTAAAATAGATCTAACGAGTAAACAGTACCAACTCCAATCCATCTCTTCAACCACAACAATCACAAAGGCATACATACATGATATTTTCGATTCAAAAAATAAATAAAGCAATCTACACATGTTATTCCACTCCTTAGATCTAAAATTCATATACTTTGATTGATAGATCAAATGCTCTGATACCACTTGTAGGATGTAATATCTCCGGATGGAACATAGATCCACCCGATTCCGCAGCGGAAAGTACAAGATCTATATCTAACAACCAAAATACATAAATAAATAGATCTAACCTACGATGGGGTTAGATTGCTTACCGGTTTATTGTGAATAAATGTCTAGAACAATCTTCAATCCAATCCGAGCTAGTTGAGATCCTAGTTGAGAAGCCACAGTCTTCCAACGTGTATCTCCAAGCACCACCAGGTGGATGGTGTTTCAAGCCGCCGGACCTCCTCGATATGCTACGTTAGAAAAACCCGAAGTTCTCTAAAACTCGAACCCTTAGTATAATGGCCGAAATCTCTAAGCCAATATAGTACCCAATAACTCGAAATTATGTGTTGTAAAAAGGCTTGGGAGAACTCTCTTTATATAGGAGAGTAATCATTGTCCTCCAAAAATTTAATAATTAAGAGATAATTATTAGATTAATCCTTATTTTAAATAAAAGATAAATATAATATATATCCCAAACAAATTAGGATAAATAAATATATTATCTAATATTCCATGATTTATCACTTAACAAATAAATGATTAAATCACATATCAAATAATTATCCAAGAAAACTAATTTCTTTCGAATTATTTAATACTTAAAATGCGCCCCACCCTAATTGGAAATAGGCCACACGCATTTTTCATCACATTAAATGAAATTACTAAAAAATATCTTTTTCATGTATTTAATTATCTAGTCCAAATAAACAATTAATCCACATATGTATTAAACAGTCCAATCCAACTATTTAATATTAATTGAGATGAAAGACGAGAAAACCTATATGCTATATTAGGAGCCACGTCGGGACCATGGATCTATATTCAGTAGCTACAACAAATTAAATAATATTATCCGTCAGACCGTTCAATCTATTAATTCCGGGATTACACCACCATAAACCCGAAACTGAACTCTGCGAATATAGATAACTTACACTCAACTATGAGTCAAAAGCGTCCACTGATATAATCATTACATACGGATAAATCCTCCATAGACTGTTCGTTTTGATTCGGGATATCTCCGTAAACTTCTCTCGAAACTTCTTATCCTTATTTACCATTAACCCCCTAGTGATCAATTAGTTCATAACTAATATAATATGAACTCCCGGGTTCGATCAGTTTCTAGGATTAACAAATTAGGGAACTGTCTGTCTACTTCCCGAGGAAAGGAATGGATTACATATCTGTGATAACACTGACTACTCACTCATTACATAATAGAGCCAACGAGAAGTGTTGGACCACATACTACGAAGTGATCCTCACTAACACATCAAACACTACCTTAGTCTAAGCAGTTGTCTGTGATCACCTCAGGATTGAGATTAATCCATATATGATCATCTTGTGATTCGATAAGACTTCTCGATTACGGAATTATATCGAGAACTCAAATCAAATCGGTCCAAATTATATATGATTATCATCATATATAAATGCCCCACTAGTACCTCCTATTACCGATAAATCCGGATAAGACTGTCACACACCGCAAAGTGTTCTGGGCGCATTATTAGCATATTAATCATGAGACCCGTACTCAGATTAATCAACGCTACGGACTAAGTTAATTTTAAGTAGATCTCACTAACTCAATCCTCTTGTGTATAGCCATATACTGAGTTATGTGATTAAATAAACGAGGTACTTAGGGTTTTCAGTAGTGTCTTAATTATAAGCATACATGCATATAATAAGATGAATTATTAATTCTGTCATAAAACAATTATATAATTGTCTTTCGGGCATTACACCTAACATAAATAACTAAAGAAACAGACATGTATATAACAAGCAAAAAAGCAACTATAGAGAATAAATAAACACATAATTTAATATGATTGAACACCAAAATCCGTTTAAAAACACCCCCTTAACTTAGCAATCCAAAACCGACTTGAATACGAAAACGAAAAGTAAAAAGAGCTTGAATCCTTGAACCACACACTTCTACAGGTAGCCTACGATAATTAAACAACAAGCTATGATTAACACAACCCTTATCATCATTAAAGTTCGAATTTTTATCAAGAACGATCAAAATTATGATTTTAGGCTAAAACGAAAACTTACTAAATTGCAAACAGTTAGTGTGGTAACTATTTTGTTCATACCGGCTACGATATTATGTGCCCCACGGTTTCTGTTAATGACAATTCCGTATGGAAAAAATATTGGGATCTCAAAGGGCCCCTTAGAGGCAATTTTTCTTTGGGAACTTCTCCACCAACCCCTTCTGGTGGGTAAAACCCTTTTTGACAGACACATTTCGGATGGCGCTTCATGCAAAATCTGCAATACGGGGAGATGAAACTATCTTGCATGCTTTGAAGGGACTGTTTCTGGGCCAGAAAAATTTGGAAATTGTCCATCCCACACTTGGATCAGCGGAGTCTCTTTGGAGCTAACTCCACCATGGATTGGATTCACACTAACTTTTCAAAAGCACGCACTATACCTTTTGGTACATCCAGTTGAAAACATATTTTCCGGGAAATCGTTTACGGTATTTGGGGCAAAATTAAGATTTTAGTCCTCTAACTTGGCCTATTTTGGATTTTAGTCCTGCTCCTGCTCCGGTGAGGAAAATGATTCTCTAAATTGAGCTTTTTTTGGATTTTAGTCTTATCCATCCGCTGAAAATAGATGATTGACCTAATCTCTTAAAAACGCTTACGCCAAGCAAATTTAGTTAGAGGACTATTTTAAAAATTCCGTGTCCAATCACCTATTTCCATGATATAACTAAAATCCAAAAAAAAAAAAAGCAAACTTAGAGGACCATTTTCCTCACCGGAGCAGGACTAAAATCCAAAATATGCCAAGTTAGAGGACTAAAATCCTAATTTTGCCCGGTATTTGGTTATGGAAAAATAAAATAATCCACGAGGAAAAAGAGGCGAGGCCTCTAGCTACGACGTTCCTTTCGAAAGCGGTCCTTCGTGTAAAAGACCTTAGAGTAGCTTGACCCATTGAAGACGAATACTAGTCCTTCCATATTTTTTTGATGCAATTTGCCTGTGTAAATTTTTTTTTTTTTTAGAGGTTATTCCTCTTGTACTCCTTTGGCTCGGTATTAATAAAAAGTTTGTTTGGAGAAGGAGAAAAAAAGGGTGAAACCTTAAGAATTCACAATTTTGTTTAACATTTATCGTGGGAACTAATATATGTGGAAGAGAGTTTCAACACGGGTTCATTTCGGTCTAGATAATGATTAAAAAACTAACAAACGAAAGGGTATATATATATGTCTATGTGTAGTTGTAGATAGTGTTGTTAAAGAAACAAAGGCGCTCACAAATACGCTCGTGTTCGACTCAATACTATTTGTAATAGTTCAGTTATTTAGCTTAATAAACCAAGTTTGAACAAGATTATAATCTCGTTTTCTAAACGAACGAATATGAACTTACTCGCGAACGTTCAATTATGTTCGTGAACCGGCTTATATAGATAAGCCAGTTTGCAACATAACACTAACTCATAAGATGATAAGTCATCTATTAATCTAATAGATACTTTAGAAGAATTTTATAGAATATTCATAGAGTTATCCTAATTGTTACTACGATGTTTAAATATCACTTTGTACTTATTTATTTAGACTTCATTTTGTATACATTAATGAGCCAAAATCGAGTTGGAAGACAGAAATACGTGTAGTAAGCCAAACTTGACACAAGCTCGAGCATTTTTTTATTCGTTTATTGTACGAACGAACTCGAAAAAACTCGTGACCTTAATCGAATGTAAGCCAACAACCGATACTGATTCGACTCGCGTTGTTAATAGCCTCCACACAGAGGAAAAAAAGTAGAAAAATACACGGATTAAGAATGGACACAGTGATTTGTCGCCATAAGCCAGAAGAATGCCCATTTGTGTCTAATTCAACTTGACGGATATGTGTAATGGTATACCATATAAATCTAACTGTTATGATTATAGTGTGAGTTTTTATCCATAAGTAAACTGGATGGTGTCATAATTATACGAATTTCTATCCAACAGTCAAATTGAACGGTTCTATCAAATAGCTTGTCTTAAGTGGTAAGTGACTTGAGAATGCTTAGGGAGGTTACCGGTTCGATTCTCTTCTAAAGCTCCATGTTGAAAGAGTTCTTGGCCAGACCTTACCTCTGAATAATAGTTAGTTGGACCAATATGTTCCAGATATCAAAGGTTTTAAGCAAAAAAAAAAAAAAAAAAATAAAAAAATAAAAAAAAATAAAATTGAACGGTTCAGTTTCATCGTACTATGAGGACCCTGGCGTATTCTATCTTCTTTTTGTCAATCTTGTACAAAGCATATACTCCTTTAGTCCTTTTCTGGTGACAATTTGACTTTGACCAAGATGAAATCGGAATGCAATATAAAACCGGGTCAAATGGAAGACCGGAAACAAGTCTTCAAACCAATTTCATTTCGTCAACGAAGCTTGCTTTAATGGTTAAACTGAGGCCGCCGTATCAAAAGGTCACGGATTCGAATCCCACCACCTATGCCAAGACGCATACGCATTACGCATTACCTGATACGCCGCGCGACACTGAAAGCGACACGCGATGATACGGTTAATTTAAAATTTAAGATACGACACGTTATATATAAATGCGTGTCGCTGCTATTGCTGTGCTATGTCGACACTCACCGGCGTCAGATTATTACTATGAACTCCATGTAATTATACATAACAAATTAATGTGAAATAGCTACATGAATGATGTGAGGAAGAAAAAAAAACGTTTCTCTAATAAGATTAAAGAGATGATGACTACTGCATTCTATTTCCTCCACATCAATCAAGTTAATAATTTTACATTATTTTATTATGTAATAATGTTTTTCATTACTCAAAACTGGGATGCCCTCTCTCTCCAAAACTCTTGGATATTGTATGGAAGAATATTGGTACCCTCTAGTACTTTACATCAGGTGTCAAGAAATGGTACGAAATACATTAAGAATACCTTGAAAAGTGACCATCCCAACCAAGGTGTGGTCCTCTTCCACCACCCATATACATGTTGCCCTGTGAGAAAGCATTTGAATCATTGCAGCCACAACTGAAGTCCATGGATAACAAACGATTGGTTCAGACCTCCTTCCAGGAAAATGTCGTCCGGATACCCCACCACCACCACCACCACCACCACTTTTGCTTGAAGTTGATGTTGAAGTGGAGTCATCATCTGTGGAACAGCAAGAAGATGCTGACGAATACATAGAATATTCCTCAACTAGGTCCACCATTGCCTCGAAATCCTTTTCTTCTAACCTCCTCCTTACGAGCTGGACCAAATGTTCTGGTGGACCACTGGAGTCGATGTACGCCATTAGATCACCAGCACAAAGGGTTGTGATTGCTGCTGCAACTGTTTCGTCACAACATGCTAGAGCAAACGGGGAGATTTCTCCAATCAATCTGTTGTTTTCGTCGATGACTGCAACGGATGTTTGTTTTGCATGAGCTCGAGAAATGCTTGACAGGGCAGAGGAGGCGGGATCTTCGTAATGAATAGTCATCATGTCCTGATCGATTATTTTCAGAGACTCGATAGCTAAGGTTGGAAAAGGGGAAAAGACTGCAATGAAGCTGAGAAGATAACGGGCTACGTCTTCTTGTGTTAGCCAGCAATATTCAAGACCATTGTGCAGGGAGAAGGAGCTGAGAGAAGATGGCTTATTCAGCAACTTCCTCCTCGCATTCCTACTTGCATTTTTTTGAATTGGTATGATCAGGTTCTGCACGCCGTCAAGGATGCAGTCGATTGCTTCCAGTAGGCTAAACAAAAAAGACCAGCAAGAAATTAGCAAACATCGAACAACACACCAAAAGAGAAAAATAAAACAGAAATAGACTCAAGCACTCTTACAAGAAAGCTACAAGCTTTGACATAAGAAAAGTCTTCTAAGAAGGGGAATACATACATAAAAGTAAATTTCAACCAGGCAACTTTTAGAAACTAATAGGTTTCTATCTGAAATCAAAACAAGCCTGAAACATTGCAGCAGCCAGTCATCATAATTGTGCAAATTACTGAAGCTTTTACTCACAAACAGCATATTATGCATTTGGGATTACATTCTAAGTCGGTCTACAGTTGATGATATGGAATGGACGGGATGCCACATATGAAATTTCCGAAAACATTAGGTTCTCTCTTTCTATGTTTAATAGTGACCTTCTTCTCCTTGTCAGTCCCGCACGACTGGTGTTGCAGTGGTGATTGTGTTAGGTAGCAACTACAAGCCACAAGAAACATCAGCACTGGAAATGTTAAAAATAGATCAATAGACTAGAAGGGTCAGATTGTGCAGACTAGGAAAAATGATTCAGAGGTTGGCAAACACGTAAGCGGCGAAGTGTAGGGATTACTGAAAGGAAGAATTCAAGTTAATGGGTTGTCCTGATTATAAGCAAGCGGTTAGCAATGGGGATAAACGCAACATATAGGGTGGTTATGCCAGAAATAGGTCTGGAGACACTGCGATTCAGTCACATATCTACCCCATAAGAACTATCTTTTACAACATCTAGAACATTATGTTGTAATTCGTCACGTGTAATCCTCTATACGATCCACAAGTCCACAACATGTATTCTATGTGTTTAAACTAGATTGACCCATGTCCTGCAAAGACAGTGTTTTACAGGATTTTACCTGAGAATGTTTCAAGAATACTTAACCACCCATGTCCACTTAAAGATCTAAGCAGAGGTTCATAAATGTGTATACTATAACGCCATTTAAGATATGAAACAATGCTTGCTGATTATCTTTTAACTCAAAGCAAACACATACCAATTGCAACACACAACTGTCCTTTTTACATCCCTCCCATCCTATCAACATCTGAGCTAAGAAAACTGAATGAAATAATGTACTAATGTACAAAAACATTATAACCTAGTCTGGTGCCCCCCTTCTTGCCCAAGAATTTCATTTTTCACCGTAGACACGTGATATTAACCATATCAACTTGAGGGTAGAATAAAAAACATGGAATTTCATCTTCTATTGCACGTTATAACATAGGCCTGGCCTCTGATTTTCCCCAGATTTCAGCTTCATGCCTTCATCAGAAGTTTTTATGATTGATCAAAGAAAGATGGCCGTCCCTTTCTTATCCATCCACCAGACACACCCAGATCATATATTACTATTTCAAATCTATCAAAATTTAATAGAATTAAAGGAAAAATGGGTCCTTTCCAAAGAAAGGGTGGTTTGCAATTCTGATGTGATTTAATTCTGCCTTTAAAAGGGGAGACAAACAAGTGTAAAACAAAAGACCACAACAATAAATTCATGAAATAACTAATTAAACATAAATATAATATGCATTAGAAAAAAGAAATACAGAAATGAGGAAGAAAAATGAATAGATCGACAGACCTAGAATTGGGTTCTAAATGGCGAACAATGAAAGGAGGGCCTTTAACCAAAATCTGAGAAACAGGTTCTTCAAAAGCCTTCTGAGGGTTAGCCAAATTCTCCTCTTTACAAAGAAAAGAAATAAAATCCACCATGCAAATTTTCCCAACGCACTCACAACAAGAATATTTTCCGGGTGAAGAATTGGTATGGCTACCGCAGCTCCAGACGCTTACATGGGTCTCACCGGATCTTTTCAATGTTAACAGAGCTTCTGAAATCTTCGAATCCACATGAACCCACCAGTTCAATGGCGGTTTTCCTAAACACAGGTCTGAAATCTCTCGATTAGCCAAGAAACTTACTGCCATACAATTACGGAAGATATGATTCCTCCAAGTAAGGAGAAGAAAATAAATCGCGTTTATGCGGAAGGGAAAATCAGGAGATGGAGCCGACGAGGAGAAAGAAATGGCATTACAAAGACGAAGCAGAAGCTGATTTGGTATTTATAGATCGGCATTGCCGTAAAAAGTAAAGACTCCCTGTCTCACGGTGAGAATATATCTTTTTTACTCGAGGATATAGGTTGTTTTATTTTTTATTTTTTTTTCATATAAAAATAGGAAAAATTTTATGGTGCAACCGGTGAAATTTTAAAATACAACCGTTGTAGGAAGGTTATACCAAGTGGCATACATTACAACCACACATTTCTAACATTTCTCACACGATAAAAGTGTATTATGTGAAAGAGAGAAGAAAAATGAGAGAGAACACAATGATGCCACTTTGTATAACTCTTCTACAACCAGTTGCACCATAAAATCACTTTCGTCAATCAGTTGTATGAAGGTTGTGCAAAGTGGCAAGATACTTTTACTGGCCTTTCATTTCTAACCTCTCACACACGCCAAAAGTGTATTATGTGAAAGAGAGTTAAAATGAATGAACTTAAAGATCTTGGCTTTGCATACAACCTTTCTACAACCGTTGCACCATAAAATCACTCAATAAATAGAGTTACCCTAAAATCTAGATAAGTCTGCATACAATATGATTGATTTTAGTTTTTACTAATTTTTTTATTAAATAGAAAAATGTTTGATGAGATGATGTTAGTGAAGACATAATCGAGCAAGGTTCCTCTCAAGTATTTAAAGATGTATTTGTTTTTACACATTATCACCAAAGTGACATAGTTTTGAAAAATAAAATCTACAGTTAGATGATTTTCACATTTTGGTGTGTGGTTAGATCTCTTCTACGTGTGAAAAAAGTTCTTCAAGTATTTGAGAGGATCCTGGTTCAGACATAATGTAGATTCTAGAAAGTAACTTTTTCATTATCTGAGTGATTTTCACAACTTTGCAAGCGTTTTTGCTTAGCTGGAAAAAAAAATCATAATAATAATAAGCCTTACATTTTATTTAGACGGGTTTTATTGGCACCGCTTAACTACTTCTAACATAACATATTTTGATTATTTTTTTTACTTACGGCATCATACATGAGAAACGTCAGTGTTTAGTGACTCTCTTATAAACGTCCGTATCATCGACGTTGCTTTGTAAAAATATCATCAGTGGTGGAATCGTTATCATAGTTATCAGACCCGGACCGGCCCGGCGGTCGAACCGGTCGACCCGGTGACCCGGTCCCAAACCCGGGCCGGGTCAAGCATTCGACCATTTAAGCAAGTGAACTGCTTACGACCCGCCAACCCGGCCGTCGGACCGTCGACCAGCGGTCGGACTCACAACCTGGTGACCCGGGCGGTTTTCCATCAGCCTAGTTTTTTTTTTTGTCATTAGGATTTCATTCACATTCAGCCGGTTCTAAAAAAAGCTTTAGTTCTAAATAGTATGAATCTCAAAACATCGAGCAAATTTTGTCAAAGAAAAAAGAACATCGAGCAGATCTCTCAGAAAAAAAAAAATCAAGCAGCAGTATGTATTCTTTTTTGTTTTATTGGAAATAATTATTGGTATGTAGGGGTATTTGTACTTTTTTTACGGTCGAAACTTGAAGTGAAGATAATGAAACTTGTTTTCATTATGGATTGAATGTATTCTTTGTGTTTTTCGGAATGTATGAAATTTTGCGATAAATGCTACAACACTTACCTAAAGAAAAGGCTAATTATTTGCGCTTTAACTTGCACAACAGATAATCATTTGAGGATTTTATGTTGTCTAATTTGTAATTGTGTTTGTTGGAGTATTTTGAAAATAATTATGGTTGTCATATTTTATTTTATCTTTATGTTTTGAATATTCAATTATATTTTTTAAGTATATGATGTGACCCACCGGTTGAACCACTAACCCACCGGTTGAACCATTGACCCGGTTTCTTTTTCGGGTCAATGACCGGGCCGGGTCTGATAACTATGATCGTTACTCACCAGTTGCACTATTCTATAAAATTAAGTCACTTCCATTGACGTTATTTTTAATAAGTTGCAATATCCCGATCTTTGGGAAATGACAGATGTGCCATTTTGCACAAATTGGAATATTATCTTTATTTATTTTAAGGATATAAGTTTGTTTAAAAAAAAAGGAGAAGTTATTTATGAGAAATAAAAGATCTCATTAATTATGTAGGTGGTCAGAAGTTCAAAATAATAAAAGAAGCAAAGTCCGAACATAGGCTCTGAGAAAGCAGGAAGAAAAATAGAAAAGAGAAAATAAGGAAAAATCTTATAAAATTCTCACAAGGTTCTTATAGGATTTCAGAATCAAGTATAGAATCGAAATCAGCGTAAGAAGAGCTTTCTTTTGGTACCAAGAATTCCAAGTTCTGAAAGGTATTCGTTTTGCCCTAGTTTTAGAATCTTTAAGTTATGGGCTTGTTCTCTTGTTCTAAGTTGTTTAATTTGTAGAATAGATTGTTTAGAAACCGTTGATCACAATTAATTTAGGTTTAATTGTTGATCAATTAGGTTTTGTTGGAGAAGTACAAGAGTTACATGTTTGCTTCAAGTTTTGCGTTCAATTTGTTTTGGATTACAAGTAAGTGGGTCTATATATTGAACTTTTATTGTTTTATAATGTTTGATATGTTTTAATTGATATTTGGGTGATGTTTTGCTGCTAAATTTGTGTTATTACTGCTTTGAAAGTGTTTGGTTTTGGTTTGGATTCGGAAAGTACATAAAAATGTTGTTTTTGAGCAGTTCGACCTTTTTGGCATGCACCAAAGGGCTTCAGCGCGCACCAAGGGTGTGCAGAATGTTAACAGGATGGCTTTAAGGGTTTTAGCGCACGCTTGATGGCTTTAGCGTGCGCCGAACTGAAGAAAAAACTATGCAGATTGTTCAGACCATTTTCGCGCACGCCGAAAGGGCTTGGCGCGCGCCAACACTTAGCAAAACGATATGCAATGTCTCTTATGTGCTTCAGCGCGCGCCAAAGAGCCTATTGTGCAGTTTTGGGTTTCTAAGACCCCGAATGATGTTTTGGTTGATATTTCTTGATCTAATAAACTTAAATAAACTTAACAAAGCCATGATTAAGCTTTTGATGTGTTTAGTTCCGGCACCGAATGGATTCTTCCTAAGAGTTGAATTTCGGGACCGTTGGAAGAACATAATGGCCTTGTGCTTTGATGGATTAGTATGTATCAATGTATGTGTATGTGATAGGATTTGTTAAAGTCTTGGTGTCTAAGTGAGGGAGTAGATGTGTAAGTGAGCCTTTCCTTGAAAACACTTAGGTGGCTAGTTAATGATTAATAACTTACATACTTGTGTAGTCAAAAGTATAAACATCAAAGATTCTTGGTAAGGTACACGACAATATCATGATGTGTGGAGTGGTAATGTAAAGTGAATAACTCCGTAAGACCAGTGAACTAACTCCAACATAGTGGTCTCAAGCCCCTCAAACTCAAGACCCCCCCAAATTTTTATTATTGTATTAGTATTAGTATTAGTGTTAATATTAGTATGTTATGTGTCTTTTTATTGAACAAAAGACTTTATATCCTAGTGGTTTAAGAACAAACCCTTTTTAGTCTTTATAATTATAGGTTGTAAGTTCAAATCCTTACCAACATTTTTTATATTTTTTTTTAGCTTTGCGGTATACCAAGACCACCCGAAATTTTTCCTAGTTCCTTTAGGCCCAAGTCTGCTTCGCCAGTGGTACTATCGACTAGCCCGTGGCTACTAGTGCAAGCCTTACTAGTAGGTTGCAACCAGATGCTTCGTGGTAAGCAGCTCCATGCGTAGTGCCCTTGAATACTTGGTGTAATAAAGATAAGCTAAGTTAGAAACAAGATAGGATTCTAACAACATGTTGATGAACATGAAGTGAACCCTAGAGTTTGAGTCGTGTTTATAAAGACAACCCTTAATAATAATAAAACATTTACCATTCGTTATAAAACATTAATTATTCAATAGCTTCTACATTTTACTAAGTATGTTTCTACTTACCACTTTTGCATGTTTGTATGCTTGCTTTGTGTGGGAAGATTTGCAGGATAGTCCGGATGTTGATGATGACTTTGAGGATGATGTTTGATCCTTTGATGCCATGCTATGCTAGAACTTTTATGCTTTCATATTAACTATGTTGTACTTTCTATTTCAAGACTTGTTGTATTTATTATAGGACGTGTTGTAAGATAAGTACTTTTGGTTTGGTTTGTAAGAGACGTCATACAATGTAAGATATTTCGTTGATGTAAGTTCCATTTTCTACCTTTTAAGTTGGATGTCATTGTAATTCTTGTAAATTTTACGGTTTTCACTGGAGTCTCTTTAGCTTCCGTTTGCTTAACCGGATACGACGACGTAGAGGCTTACGTATGATGTTGAATTTATTTAATATTATAAGTTCCGAACGTTCTTTTCCGGATAAGGACTCGGTATCCGGGAACATGTCGTTACAGTTGGTATTAGAGCAAAGCTTCGTTGTTGTCCAGGGCTTCCATCCTTAAGATAAGATTTTATTAGGCCACTTAGTGACCATTCTGATCTTCTTGATCTCTCATAATGACAGGAACCCGTTGAAGTACTTGTGGTGTTAGTGGTGCAGTAACTTCGAGGGCTCATCAAGAGGCTAATGTGATGAACCAGAATAATGGTCAAGCAACAGTAGTGGGTCACTTGGAACTTGTTGATCAGGTACCTCATCAAGAACCACCCCTACCTCGATTTACTCAAGAACAACCCCCACCTTAGTTTCAACATGAACCACTTCAAAACAAAGGTCTTCACAAGCATGTTGTTGGACCAATATCGGTCATTACCGTAGGATATATTCCTTTGGCGTATCTTCCACCGATAGTAGAAGTCTATCCTCCGCAAGCATGTGTAGCCTATCCACCTCCTCCGGTAAGTTACCCACCTCAACAGAACTTTTATCCACCACCTACAAGCTATCCTTCTCCTCCCACAGTTTATCCTTCACCGCCACCAATAGTTGAACATTCATACAATTTTGGTTATTCATTTTATGGATCTCACTATCCCTACCATGCCCCACCTCACCATCAAAGATATCATTCATACCTTCAAGAAGTACCCGTAACTCCTACACACCAGCCATATCTACCTCAGTACCCACCTCAAGTACCCATAAGATACCCGCCAGTTAACCCTCCAGTTTATCCTCTAGTGAATCCCCCGATTCAGGGTCAAGCAAGTGCAACAGATTGGTATACAAGGCTGAAGAGGAACATGATGCAAGATTTCTTTGGGAATGTAGAACCAATAGTGGCAGAAATGTGGATCAGAAGCTTTGAGAAAGCATGCCGGAAGGTGAGTGTTCCTGAGACAAAATGGGCACAGTTAGCGGTCGGTTTTATGCTTGGAACAACTGATAATTGGATTGAAGCAATCAAGAACAGTCGAGGTAAGATGACCGTGATGGATTGGAAGGTTTTCAAAGAGTAGTTCTATTGGGATACTTCCCACCATCAGTTCAGGCGGACAGTGCAATCCAGTTCTTGCATTTGAGGCTAGGACAACAAATGACAGTTACGCAATATTCTCATCGATTTAATGAGTTGGGCAGATTTCATCCGGAAATAACGGGGAATGAAGAAAGGAGAATGGCACAGTTTTTGAATGGCTTGGCAAGAGAGATAAGAGCAGGTATGTTGGGTGAAACACCAAGAAACATGGCAGAGTTGGTTGACAAGGTTTTGGAGGTTGAGACATTCAAGAATAAACCTTCAGTTTTTCTTAGGGACAAGAGATCTTTTGAGACTAGCCAAGGAGATAGCCAGGGAGCACCGCAACAGATTTTAAAGAAGATTTTAGCACTGTTAGCAGCTACTACATTAGTTGGCGCACCGGTTTGCCCGAAATGTAAGAAGAATCATTCCGGAGAGTTTTGAGCAATTACAAGAGGTTGTTATTAGTGGAGATGTAGGGCACTATGCTAGAGCTTGCCCTATGAGAAGTGGAAAAGGGAATCAAGGAAACAACAAGGGAAATGCGAGTCGAGCAGCATAATTTTTTTTTTTGCTTTGGACGCTGTTATTTTAGGTGTCTTTTAAGTCTTGATTGTCTTCCTAAAGTACTTTTATGACACGATTAAATTTATGTCGTATTTGTAATTAAGTAAATGAACTAGCTTTTTGGTACAATAATAATGGATAACTTAGCTATGTATGCCTTGTTTGATACGAGAGCGTCGAATATTTTTTTGTGTCAACTAAGATAGGGTAATCTAGGTTACTAAGATGTTACCTTAACTTGATCTTCGTGCTGGAAGCTACCGTTGCAAGAGTGAATTTATTGTTTTGGATTCTATAGATTTTGGTGTGATTCTTGGTATAGGTTGGCTATCTAAGAGTTTTGTCTACTTGGATTGTAAAAAATAGAAAGTATATTCTGGTGATGGATGTGTTGAGTAGAAGTTTGGTTAGTGCAGTTCTGATTCAAGATGTGGTTGATTAGTTGTTGGGTTGAGCATGCAAGGGTCTGCTTAGTTGGGAATCTATAGTGTTTGGCTTCGTTGTTGGCAAGATCAGAGTTGTTAGTCGTTGTCAGTGGGAAACGAGATGATGATACGATATGTTTGTTCTGAAGGGAGTTTCTGGAGAAGAAGCTTACGGTTTGTGTACGTTTCAGTTTCAAGGACGAAATTCCTCTTGAGGGGGAGGAATGTGATATCCCGATTTTTTGAAAAGGGCAGACGTGTCATTTCGTATAAATCAAAATATTATATCTATTTATTTTAAGGATTTAATTTCATTTTAGTAAAAGAAAGAAAATGGGATACGTTATTTATGAGAAATAAAACCTCCAATTAATTATGGAGGTTGTCAGAAGTTCAAGAAAAGAAGAAGCAAAGTTCGAACATTGGCTCTGAGAAAACAGGAAGAAAAACTCCTACTCTGGGTTTGCCACACATAGGGTTTAAGGAGGCCATGCTATGCACTCTATCACGTAAACTTGGGGCGGGCCAGGATATGGCACTGAACTTTGTAGCTCTTTATTTGGTTTCTCAATAAAATAAAGTTGCTTTAAAAAAAACAGGAAGAAAAACAGAAAAAAGAAAACAAGGAAGAATCTTCTAAAATTCTCACAAGGTTCTTATCAGATTTCAGAATCAAGTATATAAATGGAATCAGCGGAAGAAGAGCTTTCTTTTGGTACCAAGAATACCAAGTTCTGAAAGGTATTCGCTTTACCAGAGTTTTAGAATCTTCAAGTTCTGGGCTTGTTCTGTTGTTCTAATTTGTTTAATTCGTAGAAAAGATTGTTTAGAAACCTTTGATCACAATTAATTTAGGTTTAATTGTTGATCAATAGGTTTTGTTGGAGAAGTTCAAGAGTTCCCTGTTTGGTTCAAGTTTTTCCTTGAATTTGCTTTGGATCACAATTAAGAGGGTCTTCATATTGAAATTTTATTGTTTTATAATGTTTGGTATGTTTAAGTTGATGTTTGGGTGATGTATTGCTGCAAAATTTGTGTTATTACTGATGTGAAAGTGTTTGGCTTTGGTTTGGATTCGAAAGTGCAGAAAAATGTTGTTTTTGAGCAATTTGACCCTTTTGGCGCGCGCCAAAGGGCTTCAACGCACCAGTGTGTAATTTGATACGTCAACTATTTAGCAAGTGGTCATTTAGAAGACATGACGTATCAGGAGAAGAAAAAGTTCTTTTCCGACCTTAAATATCTCGTATGTCGGAAAAGAACTTTTTCTTCTCCTGATACGTCAACTATTTAGCAAGTGGTCATTTAGAAGACATGACGTATCAGGAGAAGAAAAAGTTCTTTTCCGACCTTAAATATCTCGTATGGGAAGATCCTTATTTGTTCAGGGGTTTGTAAAGACGGATTGCTTCAAGGTGTGTTCGGAGCATGATCGATGGGATATCCTAGAACAATGCCATAAATGTCCTACTCGAGGTCATTATGGAACACGAAGACGGTTGCAAAGATCCTTCAAGCCGGATTCTACCGGCCGACTCTGTTTAAAGATGCGAAAGCCTTTTGTAAAGGTTGTGATAGGTGCGAGAATCGACGGGCGAGTAGTAGGATGGAAATGCCACTTAAGCCCATTCTTGAATGCGAAGTTTTCGACGCTTGGGGCATAGATTTTATGGGACCCTTTCCATCTTCGTGCGGTAATAAATATATCCTCGTGCAGTGTTAAACTATGTTTCCAAGTGGGTTGAAGCCATAGCTACCCAAACTAATGATCATAAAGTCGTGAAGAAATTCTTGCAAAAGAATATCTTTACCAGTTCGGTCATCCGAGAGCACTCATTAGTGATGAGGGTACCCACTTTTGCAATGCGCCGCTTGATAAAATCCTTGAAAAATATGGTGTCAAACACAAAGTTGGTACACCATATCATCCCCAAACCAAAGGCCAAGTCGAGGTAAGCAACCAGAGCTTGAAAAGAATTTTAGAGAAGACCGTGAACAATAATCGATCTAATTGGAGTCTTAAGTTGGATGACGCGTTGTGGGCTTATCGTCTCTTGCATTTAAAACCCGATGGGCACGTCACCCTTCCAAATGGTCTATGGCAAAGCTTGTCATTTACACTGTCGAACTTGAACACGAGCTTTACGGGCAATTAAATTCTTAAATTTCGATAGCCAACTCTGTGGGGAGAAACGGTTGTTACAATTGAACGAGCTCGACGAATTCAGACTCAGAGCATACGAGAATGCTAAGCTTAACAAGGAAAGAACGAAGATACTCCATGACGCTAAGATCAAGGACCGAGAATTCAAAGTTGGTGAAATGGCTTTACTTTATAATACTAGACTTCACCTGTTTCCGGGTAAACTCAAGTCTAGATGGTCTGGTCCCTTTGAGATTCTCGAGGTTAATCCAAGTGGAGTAATTACTTTGAACGGGTATGGTAATCAAGCTTTTAAAGTGAATGGTCATCGCCTTAAGAAATATTTTGGGCAACCAAAGGAAAAGCCTGAGACTCTTTATTTCCGAAGAAGGGATGAGAGTACAGATGTCCTGATTTGTGAAGAGATTCCATCTTATTTTTTTGAGTCAGATGATGACATTCCTACCTCTACCTGTGAGGAACCTTTTTCTGAGACTCCTGAGCATGTTAGCACGCCTATGCCTATCATCCGCAACTACAAGAAGAAGAGAGTCAGTGTAGTTTGGAGAGAAAAGTTCAATGATCTTATTGCGCACTTGACTTGTTGTTGTGGTGAAAATCATTTCCGCCCCATGCCCGATTACGATCATCGAGGTGGCGGTAGTCAAACCAAAGTGGCCCGATCCGGGTTGATTCTTGAACTTTGTTTCAAGCTATTGACATTAAAAGAGCGCTCCTAGGAGGCAACCTAGTTATTTATTTTATTTTCTTAGGTCGTTTTGTTTTCTTGTTTTTAGAAGTAGTACTCAGCTTGCGTGTTGATGGTTATTCCTTTTACTCTTATTGTAAGTGTTTTGTATGTCCTTTCATATACCCTTTGTACCCGAGATTATGTGTTATGTCGAGTGTTGCGAGATATTTTCGAGCAAGGTTGCGAGCTTTTACTTTAGTGTTGTTTGTCCTCGATCACGAGTGCAAATGTTCATTCATGCTACGGCCTCGACCCCTTGCTAACCTACTGACCCGACAACCACTTCATAACCAAATAAGTATTCTTTTTCTGTTATTTGCACATTCTGCGGACATGATGTGATTTAAGTGTGGGGGGGTAAATTGGGTATGTTTTTATGCTATATCCTTTGAAATATGAGTGAATGTTAAATTTCCACGGAATTTAATTTTTTTTTTGTGAATCTCGAGCATATGATTGAAACTAAATGCTTGCTAGTTGTAGTTTTCTAACGATGATAGTATGTGACTTAGTGAGATAATTATAGCATGTCTTTACTTTCATGGAGCTAGTATTCATTTTTCACGTTCACGAGAGCCTTTGATTTTGAAGCAAGTCTTTTTGAACTATATCCTTTCATTGTTTTAGTGATTTATCTTAGGAAGGTCAATTATAGTAACACCTTAGTTAGACCGTGTCTTTGTGAATATCATAAAGTTTGAATGTGATAAGTGAGATGTAACTTATGTCTTGAAAAAAAGAATGAATAAGTAGTGAATTATTAATAAATACGTTTGTCGGAAGCTGGTTGATGATTTGAGTGAGGTAGGGTGTACCTCGTATGTCCTATACCACTATGATGACCAAAAGCTCACGACAGTCAGGAGAAGCTACCTTATGATTTGAGTAGGTAGGGGATTTTCACGAAATGTCCTACTCTACTATGACGGGTAAGAGCTTATTCTGATATGTGTCAAATTTGGAAATTTTTGAAAATGATGAATAAAAATAAAGTGAAGTCTTTGTTATCATGGATCTTATACCCAGTAGAACCGCATGATATGCTGTAGGGATTATCCGACTGAGTACGTGGGAAGGCTTTGAGTGGAGCTATTACTGCCTATATCTAGGATAGTCATTGGATTTTTGAGAGGATATTTCTTTGAAAGGCTTGTTAAATTTGAAAAGGGCTTGTCACACATACACCGAATCTATCTATCTCTGATGGTATTGTTTGCTATAGTTGTTGTATCTTTTGTTACGTGAGTTAGAGATCTATGTGGATTGCATGAAAGTTGAGCTATAGTTTTGATTGTTTTGTCCGAGGACGTACAAAAAAGCTAAGTGTGGGGTGTTGTGAAGGCCATATTTATATGATTATTAAGGGTTTATTTCATTATTATTTTCCCCACATTTGCATAATTTATATAAGAATTAAGGGTTTAAGTGTAATTATTAAGTAAATGTCATTTTAATATGGTTATTTGCAAAATTGGTTATTTTAAGTGTTTAATTGATTTAATTATGATTATTTGGATTTCACTACATTTTGCAATGTTTATTTATCTTTTAGGAGACTTAATTTCGAGATGAGAGAGGATCAATCAAAGATATGGGAAAATAAAAGAGATAAGAAAAGAAATCAATTAAGATAAAGATGGAAATATCAAGAAATCCGTTCTGCATCAATGTGGACGGGCGTCTGGTAATTCGGACGAGCGTCCAGGGAAGAAAAGTTGAACAGAGAGTTTGGACGGAATCTGGACGAGCGTCTTGATAGCATCTAAGGCATCTTGAACGGGCGTCCATATAAGTGAACGAGCGTCCGCCGCCGACCTAAGGCTAACCGACTTAGCACTCTATAAATACAGCAGCTTTTAAACCCTAACCACATCATTGAGATCGCACTTTCACACCAAAAAGCTGCGGCCAGAACCCTAATTCCATAGAGATGAATTTCTCCAATCCAACAATCATATTCAACATGATTGTTGGCTAGAAACCTTGCAGTGAGTCGACGGAGGAGGCTTATCAACAACAAGACCAACTAGAGGAGTTCGATACTTGATGTGTAGTGAGTTTATTTCATAGTTTTTCATTACTTTGGATCTGTTTTGTATTGTTTAAGTTTTATTGCATTAAGATTTGATGAAACGATCTCCGTTTATTTGATGCTTGAATCAAATATATGAAAGTATGTTTATTTAAGTTCTCTTTTATTCAAAGTAATGCATCTAATCATGTTGTAAGAAATTAAGCATGCTTAGTTGAGTAAAAAGTTTGGAAACGATCTTGTGATTGAGTTTTGATTGCATGTTTAGTTTGTTTGAAAGGATAAACGAAACCTTAGAAATTTGATTGAAGATATTTGATTGAATTCGTGAAGAATCACTACTAAAAACTATGTCTTTTTAATCACCGTCTAGTTGGATTGTTGGTTGATAGGTGGAATCTAGTCGCCTTGCTGTGTTTCCCTTTAATTGTCTGAATCAAATCGCTTAGATTAAGTTTAGTTTAAGTTCTAGTTTTATAAACCCTAGTTTCCTGCTGTTTTCCTACACTTTTCTGCTTCAGTTCGTAATCGGACGCTCGTCCTCAATAGCAGACGCTCGTCCATTAGATTTAGTTTCCAGACGCTCGTTCATCAAAGTGAACGCTCGTCCATCTTTCTATTTTCTTATTTTCTGCTTGTTTTTATTCCTGTTTTAGTTTCAATTCTTAGGTTTAGGTTTTAGTTAGTTTCAACCTTAGTTTAGATAGGTAATTGTGACACAATCGATATAGATTTTTACTTGAATTCGATAAACGTTCCATTCCCTTAGGACGACCCGATAACATCCTTTACTACAGATCCTTATACTTGGGGTGTTTCGGTATTATAAATTTTAAAACATGTTTTTACCGAACAATTATCAAGGCTATAAATAGAAGGCATTGACAGACATGAACAATAATGATTGCAACATTGAAAAACAAGCAGAAACTCTGTCAATTTGAAAAGCTTTCTCTTTGAACTTAAAAGGACAAATCTAGAGATCAACTCAGAAATCAGAGCTCAAATTCCACATCAAGCACTAAGATTGATCAACAGAATCTGTGAATCCAATTCACACCAGTCAAGCAACTGAATCAGAGTCATCTGAGAATGAGTCGTGGTTGTGATAGCTGCTGAAGGATTTGCTCTCAAGGAGCAGTGTTGAAGACTGAGTCACTGAAGCTTTTCTAGCCAGGGACTGATAGTCTTGGAGATTGTGAAGCTTGTGTAGCCAATGACAATCTAACTATTGTATCAGCAAAAGACAATAGTGAATTCCTCCAATCATCATAGGAGAAGAGTGGATTAAGGGATTACACCACCCTGAACCACTATAAACTTTTGTGTCTATTTACTTTCAGATATCACTTTGCCCGTATGAATGAATAGTTTCTATCACGGATTACGGCCAAGTGAACAAATAAGAGTCGAAGCATCGAACAATGGATGTTTCGCGTTGCTATCACCTGAAGAAGCCAAAGAAAAACTGGAGCAAATTGCATTTACCAGTCAATGGGGAACGTATCAAATTAAGACCGCCAAAGTAGCTGAAGGCGTATTTGGAGAAGATACTTCTCAAAAGATCTTATACCAGCTAATGACAATGAATGAGATGATAGATGGCATGCAAGATTGCATTTCCAAGGTTGAGAAAGTACAAGACATCGAAGCAATCAACACTGAGGACGTGAACTATAGGGAGGGAAGGAAATCCTTATGGGGGCGGATATCGCCCAGGTTCTCATGACCACCCTGGTTTCGAATGAGTGACCCTACTGGGAGGTTTTCGATAAAGTGATGCAACTGGTGGAGAGAGACCAAGACAAACTGGTGGATTCATGCCTCAATTCAACAAGTCTGGTGGTTGGGAAGCAGCCATGGATAAAATGAGCTCAACTGTTACCGTCACGGTCAATCAACTTAAAAATCCATGACTGAGCTGAATACAAACTTCACCATATATTTTTAGAAGAACGATACAAGACTGACCAATCAGAAAGCCTTAATGCAAAATCTGTCGCACTAAGTGGGTTGGATCGCCGAACAAGTGTCAGCCCGTCCTCTGAGAGGATTGCCAAGTAATACTGAGAAGAACCCAAAGGACGTGAATGCAATCATGACTAGAAGCAGAAAAGAACTGCTTGGACCAGTTATACCGACTGACCAGGAAGAATCAGAAAGCATTCAGTAGCAGAACACAGTAGAATCTAGAGAAAAAGAGGGGCCGGTAAACCGGGACACCACCCCGGTAAACCGAGAGTCTGAAAATTTAGTAGACAAGCAGGCAGAGCAGCAGCAGTCAGCAGGTAAGTCTTCACGAACTATAACTGTTAATCCTGCTACTTTACCCTATCCCCCTAGGAAATATAAGCCGAAAATGTTGATGCTCATTATAAAAAGTTCATAGAGATGTTTAAGAAGTTGCAAGTGAATATACCTTTGGTAGAAGCTCTGGCTGGAATGCCAGAGTATGAGAAGTTCTTGAAAGAAGAAATCTCTACCAAAAGGAAATTGTTAGACCTTGAGACTATTTGCCTTAACGAGGAATGCTCGGTAGTTTTGCAACGCAAACTGCCTCCCAAGTGTAAAGATCCTGGGAGCTTCCTCATACCTTGCATAATTGGAGGAGTATTCCTAAACAAAGCATTATATGATCTTGGAGCCAGTGTCAATCTTATGTCACTCTCCATCTTTCATAATTTAGGCATGCAAGAATTGAATGAAACATCTATAACCCTTCAATTAGTGGATAGGTCTATGAAGCAACCTTGTGGAGTGATGGAGGATGTTCTGGTAAAAGTTGACAAGTTCATATTCCCCGTAGACTTTGTGGTGCTAGACATGGAGGCTAACCACGCTGTTCCACTAATCTTAAGAAGACCTTTCCTAGCCAAAAGTAAGGCATTGATAGATATCCATAAGTGTGAGCTGATTCTAAGAGTGAATGAGGACAAAGTAGTATTCAATGTGATGAATTCAATGAGATATGCACAAGATGAAGGAGAAGCATGCTACATGCTAGATCTTACAGATGAGCTTGTTTTGGAATTATATCAGCAAGCGGCACTAGACCCTAAAGCAGCAGAGACCTTACTCCTGAAAGATGACGAAATTTATGAGGAACCTAGCCTGGGTGTAGCGAAGGTCAAGTGCGAGAAATAGAGCCTATATCTTCTGTGGATTTAGGAGGAACCATTCATAGACCTTCGTGGCACAAGTTCTTTGGCTTACAATTGACTGGTAAGCTGTTAAAATCATCACTAGAGGAGCCACCAAGGAACTTAACGTTGAAACCTTTTCCATCTCATTTGAAGTACGTGTATTTACAAGATGATACTCTTCCCCTCATAATTTCATGATTGTTATCACCTTTAGAGGAGGAGAAACTTTTATGAGTACGGAGAGAGCACAAAAGAGCGTTTGGGTGGACAATTACGGATATTAGAGGAATAAGCCCATCGGTGTACATGCATAAGATCTCTGTAGATCCCGAGAATAAAGTGGTAGCACAACCACAAAGGAGGTTGATGCCACAACTGAAGGATGTTGTTAAGGAAGAGATCATAAAGATGTTGGAAATGAGAATCATTTTCCCGATTACAGACAGTGAATGGGTAAGCCCGATTCATATGGTGCCCAAGAAAGGAGTATTCACTGTCCAACCTAATGAGTTTGATGAGTTAATCCCTATAAGGCTAATTACTGGACATCGAGTTTGCATTGATTTCAGGAAACTGAATGACGCAACTCGTAAAGATCATTTTCCCCTACCATCATTGACCAGATGTTAGAAAGATTAAGCGGTCATGCTTTTTATTGTTTCTTAGATGGATATTCTGGTTACTATCAGATCCATATTGCCTCCGAGGACCGAGAGAAGACAATTTTCACATTTTCCTATGGAACTTTTGCATACAATTGCATGCCTTTTGGATTATGTAATGCACCATCAACTTTCCAAAGATGCATGATGTCGTTATTTGCGGACATGATAGAGGATTTTCTGGAAATTTTCATGGATGATTTTTCTGTATTTGAAGATAGCTTTGATAAATGCTTGGACAATTTGAGTAGAGTGCTGAGGAGATGTGAAGAGACCAACCTTGTACTTAACTGGGAGAAATGCCATTTCATGGTTACAGAATGAATAGTGTTGGGTCATAAGATTTCAAAGAAAGGAATGGAGGTTGACAAGGCAAAGATAGAGGTGATAGAGAAGTTGCCCCCTCCAACAAACATAAAGACGTTGCGAGCATTTCTTGGCCACGCAAGAATTTATAGGAGGTTTATCAAGGACTTCTCTAAAGTTTCTAGGCCTTTGACTGAATTACTTGCAAAGGATGTGCCTTTGTGTTTGGAGAAGAATGCAAACAAGCATTCAACACATTAAAGCAAATGCTTATAACCGCCCCAATTCTGGTAGCACCAGATTGGAACAAACCTTTTGAGCTTATGTGTGATGCAAGCGACACGGCAGTTGGAGCAGCCCTGGGACAAAGGGAGGATAAGATCTTTAAGCTTATCTATTACGCCAGTCGTACCCTTAACAATGCCCAGATGAATTACGTGACTACAGAGAAGGAACTCTTAGTTGTTATCTTTGCATTTGACAAGTTTCGACCATACTTGATAGGATCGAAAGTCACTGTATTCACTGACCATGCAGCTCTGAAATACCTTTTAACCAATCAAGACTCCAAGTCGAGATTGTTGAGATGGATTCTACTCTTACAAGAGTTTGATGTTGAGATTAAAGACAAAAAGGGATCTGAGAACCAAGTGGATGATCACCTGTCGAGATTAACTTTGCTGGAAGAAGAGCAACCGACTCAGATCAGGGAAAGCTTCCCTGATGAACAACTTTTTGACGTCTCAGTGGTAGCTCGAGTATAATCTCAGACCCAAAAAATTACATCAAGAGTGGGCAAGGTATACCCTTGGTTTTCAAACATTGTCAATTACTAGCAGGAAGGTACCTACCGCCGGAATTAACGAATGCTGATAAGAAGAAGTTCTTTACGTATCTGAAGCATTACCATTGGGACGATCCCTACCTATACAAGCTATGACCTGATGCCATTCTTAGGAGATGCGTCCATGATGATGAGATTCCAAGTTTTTGCACCTATGTCATTCTAGAGAAGCTGGAGGTCACTACGGGCCAGACAAGACAACAACAAAGGTACTGCAGTGTGGATTCTATTGGCCAACAATTCATAAATTTGCTTATGAGTTTACAAGATCCTGTCATTCCTGTCAAATGACCGTTAATATTTCTATCTTAGAAGTGGAGTTATTCGGTGTATGGGGAATTGATTTTGTTGGGCCTTTCACATCGTCTGAATCAAATCGTTACATCCTAGTGGCAGTTGATTATGTTTCCAAATGGGCGGAGGCAATGGCCTTACCTACTAATGATGCCAGGGTTGTCCTGAGATTTCTTAAGAAAAACATTTTGACGAGGTTTGGAGTGCCCAGAGCCATAATTAGCGATGGAGGGAGTCATTTCAGAAACAAGTTGTTTGAGAAATTGATGATGAGATATGGGGTTAGGTATAATATTGCAGCAGCATATCACCCCCAGACGAGTGGACAAGTTGAGGTCACGAACAGAGAAATTAAGAGGATATTGGAAAAGACTGTGAATCCCACAAGGAAAGATTGTTCTTTGAAATTGGATGAAGCTCTTTGGGCGTACAAAATAGCTTATAGGACCATGATTAGGATGTCACCATATATGATAGTGTTTGGAAAAGCATGTCATTTACCAGTAGAACTCGAGCACCGATCGCTGTGGGCTATGAGGTTTCTAAACATGGATGAGAATTTAGCTGGTGAAAAGAGAATGCTAAAGTTGAATATATTGGAGGAGTTTAGACTTCAAGCGTATGAGAATGCCAAGATCTATAAGGAGAGAACAAAACGCCTGCATGATAAAAGGATTCTGAACCACACTTTTCAAGTTGGAGATAAAGTGCTGGTATATAATTCGCGTCTTCGTCTTTTTCCTGGGAAACTGAAGTCTAGATGGTATGGACCATATATAGTCACAAAAGTTTTCAATTCAGGCGCATGTGAAGTTAGAAATGAATACTCTGGGCAGACTTTCTTTTGTAAACGGCCACAGGCTGAAGAATTACCTAGAGCACAAGTATAACCCTGAGTTGGAAGTCTTTACGTTGACGGATCCAAAGTATGAATAAAGGAGCCCTGTTAGTACAGTGGAGCTGGCGACTATAAACTCAGAACTATTTCTATAAACCCTTATTTATTGCTTTTGTTATTTTGAGTCAATAAAGTAGCATGACGACGCAAGGTTTTTGTCATCATATATATCTTCTGTCATCCGACTAGAGTTATATGTGGTTTTTTCCTTCACGATTCTCATGTGATACCCTCGTAAAAGTTTTCGTGTCTTGCTTTGTCCAATAAAAGAATAAAGGGGCTTAAACTATTTGTGCGCATTCCTCCGGTATGCACACTTACCGCCACCTTATTTTCTTATTGCCTTTCGCATGTTACTCAGTGTTTTTGGAAGTATTTTGGAAAGCAGGTAACAACTTGGAAGAGGAATGACCTAGGAGCTAATGATTCTGGTCTGGGATTCACTTTGACTCAGCCGATAATTCCAGAGCTAAGCACCTGTCCTTTTCTTTACTATTTGTCATTGGGGACAATGTCTATAATAAGTGGGGGGGGGGGGGGGTAGGAGGTCTTAGCTGGATAATCGATAAAGGGAATAATTTTGAAAATTGAACACTGTTTTTAGCTTTCTTATTGCATGTTTTCGAGTATGGAATCGGTAGAAAAGGAGTCCAAGTTCAATTTGAAGTGAGCTATAGCATATGCAATTTAGTATGGAAGAATGAGCATATGTTATGTTGAATGAAGTAGTAACTTATTAATTATTATTCTATCATTGCAATCAATATTTGAGCACATACTCTGAGTGAGAAGTGTTTAAGATCAGATGATAAATTGTTTTAACCAGGAATCATTATTTGTATGTCTATATACTTTAACAAATTGTTGTAAGACAAGGGAAGCAACTTGAATTCCACAAGAGGTAACCGGGACAAAACGGGCTTGTGAGAGAAAGAGAAAAAAGTGAGGAAGTCTGCCAAAAAAAAGAATGAAAATATATGCAATAAAGGCAGTGAGGGAAGCGAACTCGTGTAAGAAAGGCACGACCCTTGCATAAAAAGAAACAAACGAGGACTTAAGAGCGATGCTCAGTCCCCGAGTCCGCCCGACCCGATTAAGGTACCATGTTGTGTAATCGAGTCTGAAGGCAAGGTGAGCGAGTGTATGCGCATGTAAGTAAATATTGTGGGGTTAATACAACTTGATTCTCTTCACGAATGCACTATCATGACTGATTCATCACACGACACATTGATGCATGGTAAGTAGTGATTAATGGGAAGCTTATAGATTGTGGATTGATGTATGTTTCTGCTGGAAATCTTTATGGAATACGTGGTAGTTGATGGGGATTGCTCATGGAGGTACATTCCGCCTTGATACTCTGCTCGCAGACGAGCAAAAGGCTAGTGGGGGTTAGTTGATGACAGTTAAAATAGTCCATCCTACGGCATCAAATTCTATCCATTATGAGCTAAAAATAGTTGTTTTGACCTATAAATATGAACCGTTCGAGTTAAATATCATATGTTGGGTTCGTGAGTCGAGAATTTTTCACTTAGCGTTTATTTTCCCTATTTCAATATTATTTCATGCGTTATTTGATTATTTTCAAGATACAAAATATTGGACTGAGCATTATGGATGAATCTGGAGTGGACCGAACGAAAGGATTGGGCCTAGGGTATTCCAGAAAATTCCAAGCTAAGTCGGCAGAAGAAAAATGACAAATTGCCCTCGGTTTACCGAGGATAGGCACCGACTTACCGAGGTTCCAGATCTTTCCGAAATGCGTTTTTAGACGAGGGGTAGAACTAGGTGTTTCTAAGTCGGTTTATGTACCTATAAATAAAAGGCTTCGCCTCAGAATTCAATGTACACAAATTACAAGACAAGCATTATGCAATAAAAGTTCTTTGTTCTTTATTTTATTATTTTATGAGTTCTGGTCAGAGAGACGACAGAGTCGCCGCCTAGGGAGAGATCCGAGGGAGATCTAAGCTCATCTTCGAGGGTATGATTTTTTGTCTTTTCCAAGATGTAGATATGTCGTTGTTCTTTTCAACTAGTATGTTTTAATTGCATATTTAGTTTAATTATATAGTAGTTAGTTTATTTTACCGCATGTGTTATAGATCTAATTCGTTGGTGAAGAAATCATAAATAGTGATTGCGTTCTTTAGATCTGCGACGGTCTATATCTGAATACCTAGTAAATTACTAATTCATGATAATCGGCGCCAGCTACGTTGATCAATAGATTTAATTTACATGTTAGTAGCCTGATCAACTATTTGCATGTATTCATAAAATTAGCATGAAATACGAATAGTGAAGTGTTAATTTGGACATTATCTTGATGGACCCTAGGAACGTGCTGATCAGTGTTGATAGCTGTCTAGGTGGGTTTACGGTATGAGTTAGCGCTCAATATTGATAGCTTTATTTCTTTATGCGTATGGGCTATTACGGACCAATGAAGGAGTGTAGCTTGCGTATAGATTGTCTACTACCATGGTCGCAGTAGATAGGGTTAGGAGTTGTACCCGTAGCTGAACAATGAATTAAAATTTACCAATGAGGAGGACTGTTACATGTGTGGGGGGAATAACAAATTACTCATAATTGAACTAATACATTAGAAACTCTTGTTTGCATCCGTGTGAACTAGCGTAGTATTGTTAGTTTGTGCACCAATTTTACTATTGTCTATATTTTAGTTGGTCGTAGACCGTTAATTGTGACAAGCTCAATCTTGATTATTAGACGTTCTTACGAGTCTCTATGGGATCGACCTTGACTCGCCAGTACTCTACTACGATAGACCTAGTCCTATTGCTAGTAAGTGCTTTGCACGCGATCAGTACGCATGCATGCCCACCCACCTTCCCTATCCCCCTCACACACACATATATATTACCTCTACAATACGAAGTAATACATCTCTGTAATGCAAAGTGATATACCTCGAAAGAACTGAACAGTAGCAGCTCTTAGCCTAAGTAAGATGATTGATATCCTTCTCAACTTAGAATTTCACTTGGATATTTATAGAGTTGAATTGTAAAGAAAATATACTGAGAGTTTGAGCGTGAGGGTTTCTATTTTGATAAAAAAAATTACATTAGAATTTGATAATAATAAAATATTAGAATTAATTTTTATAAATTTTTTGTTTTGTCACTTTAGGACTGCTAAGAGTCCGGGTCTATGATGCACCGACACTTCAATATGGTCGCCGTGCACCGTGTCCGACACAAGACACGACACGACACGCTCCGACACCGTGTCAGACACGTGTCGGCTAATTAAATTAATATTATTTAAAATTTAAATATCCGACACGCTTCTGACACACTGTCGATACTCCCAGACACTCCTGAACCCAGTTTTTTAAATTTTGTTTCTTTATTTAAGTTTTCTTCAATGGAAACGTTAAAATACACGATTTTCATTTGTATAATAATTAAATAAATAATACGTTCTCTCAAGTTTATATGTTTTTTGTTGATAAACAATCATTTTTACAATTTTTTTTGGCACCGTATAAAGGTCGAATATATATTCTAGATATTCATAGAGTTTATGTAATACCTATCTTATTTTGTCTAGTTTTTTCACATGTTTACGAATATCTTTTTTTTTAAATTGAATTATATATATATATATATATATATATATATATATATATATATATATATATATATACACACACACACACGTGTGTGTGTGTGTGTGTGTCTATAATGTGTCGGCGTGTGTCGTGTCCTTAAATTTTAGAATTTGCCATATCGTCGTGTCCGTGTCGTGTCGTGCGACATGTTCATGTCCGTGTCTGTGCAACATAGGTCCGGGTTGATAGAATGATTGTGTCTATAAGATTTTTTTTCATACATAAAGACTTGGCCAATTTTTTATTATTTAAACATGTAAGCGAAGACGTTGTCGGTACGGTGGGCCATAGGCGGCAGACTGGCCCACCTTATAGCAGGGCCGGCCCTAGTTGTTTTATCAATAGTACTAAAGATATAACGGATATTACCACTAGGTATAACATGGTAAGTGACTAGACTTCGATCCTCGTTAAGGGTAAAAATGTGTGTGTAAAACCTTTCGTTTCCGTTAAAAAAAAATAACAAAAAAAAAACCTTCATTCAAAAGTTCTTACACCCTTAAAAAAGAAGCATTGATCATATTTCTATCAAACACCCTATTCAAATGTTATTACACCCCCTTAAAAATAGCATTGATCCCCTAAAATGTACATGTCAAGAATTGTAGAAAATATTTTCCTTGTATTCATCAATCACATAGGTCCGGTATATATAGTAATATCTAGGGCATCGCCATCTACCAATAATTACCACTCTACCCTTACTAATATATAATTTCAAAATATATCACAATATATCATAATACCCCCCTCAAGATGGAGCGTGGAGGTCTCGAACGCCCAACTTGCGCAGTAAGAATTCGAACTGTTGTCGTCCCAATGCCTTCATAAAAATATCTTCCAACTGATGTCACGTGGTTATATAGGAAGGAACAATCAATCCATCTGTAATAGCATCACACACGAAATGACAATACACCTCAATATGTTTCGTGCGTTCGTGAAAAATGGGATTCTGGGCAATGTATAGTGCCATCTGACTATCACAAAAGAGTCGGATGCTAGGAGGATGTCGTACACCAAGGTCAGCCAATAGCTGCTTCAACCACTTTAATTCACATGTAAGGGAGGCCATCGATCGATACTCAGCCTCTGTGGAGGACCGAGAAACCGTGGACTGCTTCTTAGACTTCCAGGAAATCGGCGAAAGGCCAAGAAAAATGAACCAACCACTCAAAGATGGTTGATGTAAGTCAACTAGATGATACTTTTTACAATTCTTTATCCCCATTTCTCATGCATTTATTGATGTTTTCATATCAATTCGAGTCATTATTTGCTTAGTTTCATCCATATATGTAGATAGTAATTATTATATAAAATATCATATTTTGATAGATTTTGTACCGGTTATAGTAACCGGAGCGTCGTGTAGGGTTTACACTTGGTATTTTGGTGTTGTATTGCAAAATTATAGGTTGACCAAGACCCCGATGGACGACACGTGTTGAGCCTAAACACGTCTTTTGAGGGCTAGAAGAGTGTGCCGGAAGCTTACGTGTCCAAACGGATCATTTGTCGTTAGCGTTTCTACCATAACCTATCTTCAAGCAACATTTGACCCACCTTACATGCATTTTCTGGGGAATACTTCTGTATGAGAGTTTTAGATCTTCAACCAAGATTTCCAACGCATTTTGAATCATGTCAATCGGAGGTCTACAACTCCAGTTATGGCTATTTTACCGAACTGCTATGAAGAACCGGCCTATTACGGCACGTGCCGAGCTTCACAAAAGAAGCTGTCTGTAATATCCCGACTTTTCAGAAAAGGGGCAGACATGTCTTTTTGTGAAAAAAATGGAATATTATGTTAAATGATCTACGGATTTAAGTATTTTATGTATATATATTTCGGATAAATATATATATTTCAGGGTAATTAAAAGGATTTAGTTATTATTTAAAAAGGGTTTGACTAATAACTATAAAAGGAAAATATCTCCTAATTTCTCTTTACAAACTCTACGGCAAATTTTCTGGAAAAAATATAAAAGGGGGCGACGCATTTAGCAAAGAAAAAGGGAGAGAGACTTCTTAAAAATTCTCACGAGATCTTTGACGGTTTTGAGAACGGAATAGAGATTCGGAATCAGCGTGAAAGGAGGATCGTTCTGATAGAAAAAAGATGGAGTTTTACAAAGGTATGTGTTTTAGCCCTAACTATAGATCTATCATGGTTTGATCAAGTTTGATGTGGTAAAAAGGTTTAAATCGTAGTCCTTTTTGGTTTAGAAGTTTTTGATCATCAATTAATCTAAGTTTGCTGGTGATCAATTAGGTGTTGGGTGAAACCTTGAGGATTTTCTAAAGGTTTTGGATTGAGTTTTGCTTGCTAAAAGGTAAGAGGCTCTTCCTACAAATTAATTATGGTTTAGAAAGGTTAGACCGTGTTTTTTATTCGTCTCGTAAAGGGGTGTTCAACCGTATTTAAACATGTTTTTGTTGGTGTATTTACTTTAGTTGTTGCTCTCGTCATTTGTTGTTCTTTCCTATTGACGTAATTGTTATAGGAAGGAAAAAGAAAAGGGATACAAAATTTGGTACAGTTGATGCGAGTCACTTTCGTTTACTATACATATTAATTATTTTAATATTATTTGTCTTGTGTAATTGTTGGGTCGAATGGTGAGGAAAAAAGAAAAGAAAAGTAAAAACTCAGATGCTGCCTTTGCTTTCGAAAAGTTAAGAAAAATATTAGGTAGTACATTATATTTCCAGGAAACTTTCGTAGGATTAGAGAAAATAATAAATAAATAAATGAACTATGCAGATGGATTTCGAAAGAAAGAAAAAAAAAAGCAGAAGATAATTTAATAAATATATAAGGTATAGTTGTTTAGCATCATTGTGTAGTGTTATTTTTTGTTCTAAAAAAAAATATAAACTATGATTTGGTAGACAGTGAATTTTGTAGCTAATGTTATTGTGATGTTTAGCTTGAATTGCAGTATTGTTAATGAGTTTAAATAAGATTAAATAAACACGAACAAGCCTCGATTGAGTTTCTGATGCGTTTGGTTCCAGCACCGGACGTACTCTTAAAGGGAGTTGAAGTTCGGGACCGTCGGAAGGGTATGAAAGGGCTTGTGTTTTGATGAATTAGTATTCATCAATGTCTGTGAAATTGCTAGGCCTTGTCCATGTCTAGAGGTCTAGGAAAGAGAGTTGAGTTGTGAGGGAGCTTACTTGAAAATACTAGGTGGCTAGTTAACAACTTAATAATAAACATACTTGTATAACTAAAAGACTGAACACCATGTCATTCTTGGATAGGCACAAGTTTATATCGCAATGTGTAGGCTTTCGGGTAAAACGAGTAAACTTGCTGGCCTTTCTAGAGGCACCAAGAGTAGAGGGTACTCGTGGATGGATAACTTTGCTGGCCATTAGAGGGCACCAGGAGTAGAGGGACTTCACCGAACGCGTATACTATCGGGACTAGCCCGTGGCTATTGGTGTGTCCACCAATAGGTTGCACCCAGATGTCTCATGGTGGGCAGCACCATGCGTAGTGCCCTTGAATGCGGATGTAACAAAGATAAGCTAAGTTAGAAACAGTTAGTCATGACATGTTGATGGACATGAAGTGAACCCTAGATTGAGTCGGTCTCATAAAGATAACTATTATAATAAAACTTGTTAAAGAGCCTTAGTTAATTTGTAGCTTCTACTTCTTACTATGTACAATGTACTTACCTCAAATGAATGTTTATTTATGTGTTTGGCGGAGAGAAGATGAACAGGTGGACCCTGAGATTGATGAGGACTTCGATGACGACGTTTGAGAATGCCGGAGTTGGAGCTGTTTTTTTATTTATTGTCTTTCCTTATTCTTTTGTCACTGTTTTGGATTCACGTTCTTTAGTTGAACTTGTTGGCTTAGTCTTTCATAGTTTTGAGGTTTTCATCTTTCTTTTAAGTTTCATTTGAATTTCTCTTGATATAATAAGTTACATTTCTACCCTTTAGTTATTCTTTCTATTCTTGGTTGTATGGAGAATTTTACCCGAGTCTTTTGCTTCCGTTTACTTTATTTGATGTGAAGTAGAAGAGGCTTACATGTAATATTAGATTTATTTAATATTATGCGTACTGAACGTTCCATTTCCGGATAAGGACTCGGTGTCCGGGAACGGGGCGTTATAGTTGGTATCAGAGAGAAGTGTCCTTGTTGTTCTAGGCTTCCTTTCCTCTAAGATAAGGTTTCATGAGACCTTTTAGAACCTTTATGGCTTGATCTTGGTGATAAAGTCTCGTAAGACTAAGAATCCTTAAACCGTGGTTAGGTTGCACTAGGACCAAGTGAAGAGTCTCCTTAAGCGAAGGTTAGGTTGAGTTCTAAACACACATCTCTTACGTGATTCCCTTGAGTTTGTTCCTCTAAGATCCTTAATAGAATCCCTCTCTTCTTTTGGAACTTTTAGACTTCCCTCACATGTTCTTTCTCTTGGTGGATTTAAATATTTTTTTATTTGCTACGTTTGGTCCTAATCACTTCTTTTTGTAACTTGGTGTTATGCAAAACAAGTTAACGATTTTGTTCACATTTCTCTATGCCTTGTAATATCATTTCTGAAATACCAAAAATTCTGTAAATTTTCAGCCACTTAGAAAGTTGTCTTATCTACAATTTCTCTCTTTACATCAATTTAGTTTTCAATATGGATTGTTCACAAATTGTTTAACAAGGAGGGGTAATCTGTTTAGAAAATTCTGCAGCGGTACGCTTACTTGTGATTATGTTTTGAATAAGCTAAACACCTCAAAATGATTTGGATTTTTGATATGTTGTACAAAACATCCTGAACTATAATTTTTGTTTTGGAACCAAGTGCAAATTAGTTTTGGTCTGAGCACAATCTGCAACACACGATAGTTGATGAAGTCCTGAAAATTTTTGACAGCTTATAGCTGTAGATGAAAAGAATTATTTTGACCGACCTATGGATTCCCAAAAATTTTGATTTCTGAACATCATATGTAAAACTTATATACTCACAGATTTTCTCTTTGCCTCATGTTCAAAATCCTTTCAGTTTGTTTTGTGCAAATCAATTTGTTCATGGCTTATGTATGCACCTGAATTCCTCGATCAAAACCATTTAAGTCCTCAGGTCAAGAAAGAATAGATGCATTTCTTTCACCATAGATGTTTGGTAGGTAGAGACTAGGTGTTGTTGTTCAAGGGCTCAGTAAGAAGCGAGTGGTTTGGTTTAGGAAAGTAGTAAGTCAGTTGGAACGTGAATTCCTCGATCAAAACCATTTGAAGGTTTTGGATTGGGTTTTGCTTGCTAAAAGGTAAGAGGCTCTTCCTACAAATTAATTATGGTTTAGAAAGGTTAGACCATGTTTTTGATTCGTCTCGTAAAGGGGTGTTCAACCGTATTTAAACATGTTTTTGTTGGTGTATTTACTTTAGTTGTTGCTCTCGTCGTTTGATGTTCTTTCCTGTTGCCGTAATTGTTATAGGAAGGAAAAAGAAAAGGGATACAAAATTTGGTACAGGTGATGCGAGTCACTTTCGTTTGCTATACATATTATTTTAATATTATTTCTCTTATGTAATTGTTGGGTCGAATGGTGAGGAAAAAGAAAAGAAAAGTAAAAACTCAGATGCTGCCTTTGCTTTCGAAAAGTTAAGAAAAATATTAGGTAGTACATTATATTCCTAGGAAACATTATATTCCTAGGAAACTTTCGTAGGATTAGAGAAAATAAAAAATAAATAAATAAATAAATGAACTATGCAAATGGATTTCGAAAGAAAGAAAAAAAAAGAAGAAGAAGATAATTTAATAAATATACAAGGTATAGTTGTTTGGCATCATTGTGTTGTGTTATTTTTTGTTCTAAAAAAAAAATATAAAATATGATTTGGTAGACAGAGAATTTTGTAGCTAATGCTATTGTGATGTTTAGCTTGAATTGTAGTATTGTTAATGAGTTTAAATAAGATTAAATAAACACGAACAAGCCTCGATTGAGTTTCTGATGCGTTTGGTTCCGGCACCGGACGTACTCTTAAAGGGAGTCGAAGTTCAGGACCGTCGGAAGGGCATGAAAGGGCTTGTGTTTTGATGAATTAGTATTCATTAATGTCTGTGAAAATGCTAGGCCTTGTCCGTGTCTAGAGGTCTAGGAAAGGGAGTTGAGCTGTGAGGGAGCTTACTTGAAAATACTAGGTGGCTAGTTAACAAATTAATAATAAACATACTTGTATAGCTAAAAGACTAAACATCATGTCATTCTTGGATAGGCACAAGTTTATATCGCAATGTGTAGGCTTTCGGGTAAAACGAGTAAACTTGCTGGCCTCTCTAGAGGCATTAGGAGTAAAGGATACTCATGGATGGATAACTTTGCTGGCCATTAGAGGGCACCAGGAGTAGAGGGACTTCAGTGAACGCGTATACTATCGGGACTAGCCCGTGGCTATTGGTGTGATCCATCAATAGGTTGAACCCAGATGTCTCGTGGTGGGCAGCACCATGCGTAGTGCCCTTGAATGCGGATGTAACAAAGATAAGCTAAGTTAGAAACAGTTTGTCATGACATGTTGATGGACATGAAGTGAACCCTAGATTGAGTCGGTCTCATAAAGATAACTATTATAATAAAACTTGTTAAAGAGCCTTAGTTAATTTGTAGCTTCTACTTCTTACTATGTACAATGTACTTACCTCAAATGCATGTTTATTATGTATTTTGGGGGAGAGAAGATGAACAGGTTGACCCTAAGCTTGATGAGGACTTCGATGACGACGTTTGAGGATGCCGGAGTTGGAGGTGTTTTTATTTATTTATTGTCTTTCCTTATTCTTTTGTCACTGTTTTGGATTCAAGTTCTTTAGTTGAACCTGTTGGCTTTGTCTTTAATAGTTTTGAGGTTTTCATCTTTCTTTTAAGTTTCATTTGGATTTTTCTTGATGTAATAAGTTACATTTCTACCCTTTAGTTATTCTTTCTATTCTTGGTTGTATGGAGAATTTTACCCAGTCTTTTGCTTCCGTTTGCTTTATTTGATACGACGTAGTAGAGGCTTATGTGTAATATTAGATTTATTTAATATTATGTGTGCCAAACGTTCCATTTCCGGATAAGGACTCGGTGTCCGGTAACGGGGCGTTACAGTTGGTATCAGAGAGAAGCGTCCTTGTTGTTCTGGGCTTCCTTTCCTCTATGATAAGGTTTCATTAGACCTTTTAGAACCTTTCTGACCTCTCTTGATCTTGGTGGTAAAGTCTCATAAGACTAAGAATCCTTAAACCGTGGTTAGGTTGCACTAGGACCAAGTGAAGAGTCTCCTTAAGCGAAGGTTAGGTTGAGTTCTAAACACACATCTCTTATGTGATTCCCTCGAGTTCGTTCCTCTAAGATCCTTAATAGAATCCCTCTCTTCTTTTGGAACTTTTAGACTTCCCTCACATGTTCTTTCTCTTGGTGGATTTAAATATTTTTTTATTTGCTACGTTTGGTCCTAATCACTTCTTTTTGTAACTTGGTGTTATGCAAAACGAGTTAACGATTTTGTTCACATTTCTCTATGCCTTGTAATATCATTTCTGAAATACCAAAAGTTCTGTAAATTTTCAGCCACTTAGAAAGTTGTCTTATCTACAATTTCTCTCTTTACATCAATTTAGTTTTCAATATGGATTGTTCACAAATTGTTTAACAAGGAGGGGTACTCTGTTCAGAAAATTCTGCAGCGGTCCGCTTACTTATCATTATGTTTTGAATAAGCTAAACACCTCCAAATGATTTGGATTTTTTATATGTGGTACAAAACATCCTGAACTATAATTTTTGTTCTAGAACCAAATGAAAAGTCGTTTTGGTCTGAGCACAATCTGCAACACACGATAGTTGATGAAGTCCTGAAATTTTTTGACAGCTTATAGCCGTAGATGAAAAGAATTATTTTGACCGACCTATGGCTTCCCAAAAATTTTGATTTTTGAGCATCATATGTAAAACTTATATACTCACAGATTTTCTTTTTGCCTCGTGTTCAAAATCCTTTCAGTTAGTTTTGTGCAAATCAATTAGTTCATGACTTATGTATGCACCTGAATTCCTCGATCAAAACCATTTAAGTCCTCAGGTCAAGAAAGAATAGATGTCTTGCTTTCACCATAGACGTTTGGTAGGTAGAGACTAGGTGTTGTTGTTCTAGGGCTCAATAAGAAGCGAGTGGTTTGGTTTAGGACAGTAGTAAGTCAGTTGGAACGTGTTGATCGGTTTCAGAATCAGGTACCTCACCTCAGTTTTGGTAAGAACAATCTCAAGGATCTTATGGTTGTTACGACGACTTTGGATAGAGTAATAAAGGTTGCTAGGGTGTTACTACAAGTTGCTGGTTGAGTTGGAATCTACCGTGGCAAGAGTAAAGTTACAGTTTTGAATTCTACGGACCATAAGGTAATTCTTGGTATAGGTCGGCTATCCAAGAATTTTGTCTACTTGGATTATAGACACAAGAAAGTATCTTCCGGTGATGGTTGCACCGAGTAGAAGAGTGGGTAGTGCAGTTTCAGTAACTCGAGTTGTGGTTGGTCAGTTTTGGGTTGAGTGCACGAGGTTTGAGCGGTTTGGGAACCAGTAGCGTGTTGGTTCAGTGGTTAGCAAGATCAGAATCGGTTGTTGTCACTGGGAAACAAGTGAAGCTTCGGTTTGGTTTGTGTTGAAGAGAGAGTGCTAAGAAAGGTCAACGGTTTGAGCATGCTCGAGTTTCGAGGATGAAACTCCTTTTAAGGGGGAAGGAATGTAATATCCCGACTTTTTGGAAAAGGGCATACGTGTCTTTTTGTGAAAAAAATGGAATATTATGTTTAATGATCTACGGATTTAAGTATTTTATGTATATATATATTTTGGATAAATATATATATATTACAGGGTAATTAAAAGGATTTAGTTATTATTTAAAAAGGGTTTGACTAATAACTTTAAAAGGAAAATATCTCCTAATTTCTCTTTACAAACTCTACGGAAAATTTTCTGGAAAAAAAAAATGGGGGTGACGCATTTAGCAAAGAAAAAGGGAGAGAGACTTCTTCAAAATTCTCACGAGATCTTTGATGGTTTTGAGAACGGAATAGAGATTCGGAATCAGCGGGAAAGGAGGATCGTTCTGATAGCAAAAAGATGGAGTTTTACAAAGGTATGAGTTTTAGCCCTAACTATGGATCTATCATGGTTTGATCAAGTTTGATGTGGTAAAAAGGTTTAAATCGTAGTCCTTTTTGGTTTGAAGTTTTTGATCATCAATCAATCTAAGTTTGATGGTGATCAATTAGGTGTTGGGTGAAACCTTGGAAAGTGTTGAGGATTTTCTGAAGGTTTTGGATTGGGTTTTGCTTGCTAAAAGGTAAGAAGCTCTTCCTACAAATTAATTATGTTTTAGAAAGGTTAGACCGTGTTTTTGATTCGTCTCGTAAAGGGGTGTTCAACCGTATTTAAACATGTTTTTGTTGGTGTATTTACTTTAGTTGTTGCTCTCGTCGTTTGCTGTTCTTTCCTGTTGCCGTAATTGTTATAGGAAGGAAAAAGAAAAGGGGTACAAAATTTGGTATAGGGGATGCGAGTCATTTTCGTTTGCTATACATATTATTTTAATATTATTTGTCTTGTGTAATTGTTGGGTCGAATGGTGAGGAAAAAAGAAAAGAAAAGTAAAAACTCAAATGCTGCCTTTGCTTTCGAAAAGTTAAGAAAAATATTAGGTAGTACATTATATTTCCAGGAAACTTTCATAGGATTAGAGAAAATAAAAAATAAATAAATAAATAAATAAATAAATGAACTATGCAGATGGATTTTGAAAGAAAGAAAAAAAAGAAGAAGATAATTTAATAAATATAAAAGGTATAGTTGTTTGACATCATTGTGTTGTGTTATTTTTTGTTCTGAAAAAAAAAAAACTATGATTTGGTAGACAGTGAATTTTATAGCTAATGTTATTGTGATGTTTAGCTTGAATTGTAGTATTGTTAATGAGTTTAAATAAGATTAAATAAACACGAACAAGCCTCGATTGAGTTTCTGATGCGTTTGGTTCCGGCACCGGACGTACTCTTAAAGGGAGTTGAAGTTCAGGACCGTCGGAAGGGCATGAAAGGGCTTGTGTTTTGATGAATTAGTATTCATCAATGTCTGTGAAATTGCTAGGCCTTGTCCGTGTCTAGAGGTCTAGGAAAGAGAGTTGAGTTGTGACGGAGCTTACTTGAAAATACTAGGTGGCTAGTTAACAACTTAATAATAAACATACTTGTATAGCTAAAAGACTAAACATCATGTCATTCTTTGATAGGCACAAGTTTATATCACAATGTGTAGGCTTTCGGGTAAAACGAGTAAACTTGCTGGTCTTTCTAGAGGCACCAGGAGTAGAGGGTACTCGTGGATGGATAACTTTGCTGGCCATTAGAGGGCACCAGGAGTAGAGGGACTTCACCGAACGCGTAAACTATCGGGACTAGCCCGTGGCTATTGGTGTGATCCACCAATAGGTTGCACCCAGATGTCTCGTGATGGGCAGCACCATGCGTAGTGCCCTTGAATGCGGATGTAACAAAGATAAGCTAAGTTAGAAATAGTTAGTCATGACATGTTGATGGACATGAAGTGAACCCTAGATTGAGTCGGTCTCATAAAGATAACTATTATAATAAAACTTGTTAAAGAGCCTTAGTTAATTTGTAGCTTCTACTTCTTACTATGTACAATGTACTTACCTCAAATTCATGTTTATTTATGTGTTTGGGGGAGAGAAGATGAACAGGTTGACCCTGAGCTTGATGAGGACTTCGATGACGACTTTTGAGGATGCCGGAGTTGGAGCTATTTTTTTATTTCTTGTCTTTCCTTATTCTTTTGTTACTGTTTTGGATTCAAGTTCTTTAGTTGAACTTTTTGGCTTTGTCTTTCATAGTTTTGAGGTTTTCATCATTCTTTTAAGTTTCATTTGGATTTCTCTTGATGTAATAAGTTACATTTCTACCCTTTAGTTATTCTTTCTATTCTTGGTTGTATGGAGAATTTTACCCGAGTCTTTTGCTTCCGTTTGCTTTATTTGATACGACGTAGTAGAGGCTTACGTGTAATATTAGATTTATTTAATATTATGCGTACTGAACGTTCCATTTCCGGATAAGGACTTGGTGTCCGGGAACGGGGCGTTACACTGCCAGAGATATTTTTACCGGTGCGCGCCGGACATTTAGCGGCGCACGCCGGAGGTCGCAAAAAGCAGATTTCTGCATTACAATCCCTTTTTTGATCGAATTTTACCTAATTTTCACCCCCAACTTCATCTTCTCCAATTTTACTCTTCTTGAAGGCTCACCTCCTAGGGCCCTGTTTGGTTTCGGGTTGGATTGGGGTTGAATGGAATCAAGAAAGAGAAAGTAAAATAAAATATAGTGAAATAATGATTATAAAGTTGAATGTTATGTTGAAATTTGTGTAGTTGAAGAAATGATTTGTGAGAGAAATTTTAATGAAATATTGTATTGAAAAAATAATGGTTAAATAGTGTAATAGGTGAATAAAGTGAATTGATTAATATTATTTTATTTGTTCATGTTGAATGATTGATGAGAGAATTTATAATAAAATAATAATAAATAAGATAGTGGAGTGAATAAAATATTGGGTTGGATCCAAATGGATCCAACCCCACCTGAAACCAAACAAGGCTAGGGGCCCTCCTAGCCAAATTACCACAAATTTAGCATTTCATCATAAGTGTAATTCCTAGGATGCTTAACTTAGCCTTTGGATAGTTAATTTGGAGTAAGGTGAACAACTTTTGGGTGCCAAGCTCCATTGAAACTGTTTGAAGGTGGATGAAGGTCTCCAACCGCAAATTCAACACTTGTGATTGGTAAAATTCTAGTTTTATCTTGTTTTGTTTGTTCTTGTTATTGTGAATGCTAATCTTGATATTTTAGTGATTGTAGTAATGAGTAGCTAAATTTGTAACTAGCCAATATGTTGTAGAATTAGCCAATCTCTTGTGTTGATTGAGAATGTTTGTTTATGTTGTAAGTTTCAATTGTGATGAATATTTTCCTATTTGCAATGTATTGCTTGTTGGTGTTGGATTGATCACCTAGCACTAGCACACACACACACACTTAGTTGAGACCGAAATGAGATATTAGGTGTGGGAGAATGAGAGAACCGGAAGGTAAAATCGACCTATTGAGGCATTCGATTTCTTATCCGGAGATTATTGACATTGTCATTGCATTCAAGTGCTTATCATACCAATTCATTAGGTTTAGGACACCCAGGCCAAGGAGGAGGTATATAGTAGTTTCATACACTCGTATGAGGGGAGGCTACTTGCTTAGGAACGCACCGTTTCACACTTTTGTACACCAATGGTAGGATGGAAGGAGATCATTCACATGATACTACGAGAGATTAGCTTAATCTACACATTGTTTTGGTTAGGTTTCTTTTATCATTTTATCACCCTTTGTAGTAGTAAATTTTAGATAAATTTACCTTCTTGTTAATTTGCGACTTAGATCAAGATAATAATAGCTTTTTGGTGTTCAACCTCACAATCCTCTTGGATACGACCTTGACCACTTACTAGACTACAATTGACCCGGTACACTGCCGGTTAGATTGAACATCTAGGAAAGTCCAATCAAGCATTTTGGCGCCGTTTCCGGGGATTGTGTAACGGTTGATACTTATACTAGCTTAAAAGTCTTGAGAATAAGTCAAAAAATTTTCTAATCTTTTCTTTTTTACTTTTTTGGTGCTTACCTTTTGGTAGGTCACCAAGTTCTATTAATTGTGTTTTTGTTGTTTTCTATCTTGTAGTTGTTGAACCACTCTCGACGTGGTAAGGCCCCCGATACTCATTACATACCGGATATCTACACTTATACTAGGGATCGTTTTTTTTTTTTTTAGAGAAAGGTTGGCCAAGTTCGTAGTGAATTGGATCTTGGTGAAGTATCTTCACAAGAGTCATCACACCAAGAAGAGGAAATGAATGAGGCACAAGGAATTGCACAAGGGGCATAACCATGATAATGCCATTTTTGAACAAAATCCCTTAAATCCAAATGACTATCTCCCACCACCACCACAAGAACTATATCCACAAATTCCACCACTTTCACTCGAACCACCACCACCAATTCCTCCACCACCCCAAGAACCATATCCATATGATTCACCCTCAAATCCACCCTACCAAAATAGACCGCTTTGTGAGAAAGCCATTCAAAGAAAAAATAATGTTTATAATCCGATTCGGCTACCTCACATTGATTCAAAAAACTTTTCGATCAAGTCTCATATGTTCGGTCTAGTGGAGAGTAGAGCTCAATTCCATGGAAAGGCCAATGATGACCCGCATTCACATCTTTATAACCTTGAAGAAATATGCAATACGTGATTCCAAAATAGTGCTTGTCTAGAATTTACCCGTCTTGCATTATATCCTTTTTTCATTGAAGGGTCAAGCAAAGGAATGCCTTATGTCACTTGCCCACCATCACTTGCAATAATGGGATGATACAAACCGAGTTTTTGAAGCAATTCTTTCCACCAGGTAGATATTTGGAGTTGAAGGTAAGAGTTACTAATTTCAAGCAAGATTTAATTGAATCTTTAGACAATGCTTGGGACCGTTTTAAGAAGCTTTTGAGGGCGTGTCCAAACCACGATTATACTTTGAACATGCAAGTCCAATTATTTTGTAGAGGCTTGCATAAATTGTCAAGGAAAAAAAATTGATTCGGCATGCCATGGATCACTTATGATGAGCACGGCACAAGATGTTTATAAGGCTATTGAAAGAGTGACAAGAAATGAGAAATTGTGGGATCCCGGTCCAAGTGAAATGGAAGTTGCCATTGGGGATGATCATAATTCGAATGAGGAAGATAAATAAGAAGATGGATGAATTACAAGCGGGGAAGAGAGAGTTGAAGCGTAGAAAATGTGATGATGTGACATTTGGTGTTTTTCATATCGAAGAATTATCAAATTCCGATGTATCTACACAAGAAGAAATGAGTTTATTGAGACAACGTCGGGAATTGAACAACACTCACACCAATGTTTTTTAACCACATCATTTTTACCAACAAGTTCCTACTCAACAAGCACATGTTCAACAAAGTTCTCAATCAACGGAGGATGTCTCCCATTTGAAAATTTTGATGGAAAACTTGATGGGAGTTGTGTCTACTCAAGCCGCTAATATGAAAACAATGATGACTTCTATTGGTATGATGTCTCAAGAGGTCGGTACTTTGAAAACATCTATGAGTGGGCACGAAATGAGAATGAGAACGATGGAGGCATCAATAAGAGTTAATGAAGACCTTTTGACTAGGGAAGGCAAGAGATATAGTAGTAGACAACCGGGTGGATTACCAAGCAACACCGAGAGAAACCTGAGGGAAGTCAATGCCATTATCACTCGAAGTGGGAGAGTTTGTGGAAGTAATGGAGTGGCAATTCATGGAAACAATAAAGTTGAAGAAGACTTGGACAAGGAATTTGAAGACCAAGAGTTGACCGAGGAAGAAGAAGAAATTGTTGATGGTTTCTTGGGAAATGATGACTATGTTGAGGTGGAGAAAGAAGAAGAAAAAGTGAAGGTGCCAAGAATATTGAAGAACCCAAGGGCTAGTGATCAAAGAATTCTATTCAATGAACATGTGAGAGAAGTCATAATGAAGAAAACATGGTTTCTAAGGAGCTTTTGGTGGTTCCTATCCAACAAGCTCAAAGGCAACCAATGCAAATGTCAAGGAAAGAAAAGCAAAATGACATCAATTGGCGGCCAACCAATGCACAAACATTCAAGAAAGCTTCACCATCTTCATCAAACGACAAAGGTAAGGGAGGTATACATTCTAACCCTACTTTAATTGATCTTGAGTCACTTCCCAACCCCTCGAGAGAGAAAATGAAAAAAGATGAATTTGGATAAGAAATATGCACGTTATCTTGACACTTTTCGGCACTTAAATATCAATATCCCTTTCATTGAAGCACTCACAAATATGCCGGTGTATGGTATGTTTTTTAAGGACATACTCTCCAACAAGAAACAGTTTAAGAGTATGAGACGGTGTGTCTAAGTGAGGAGTGTTCTTCCATGCTTCAACACAAGCTCCCTCCTAAGCTTAAGGACCCGGGAGATTTACACTCCCATGTGATATTAGGGGACTTTTGTTTGAGAAGGCGCTATGTGATCTCGGTGCAAGCATAAACCTCATGTCTTATGATGATTTTATGAAACTTGGCATATGAAAGCTCAAGCATACGGAGATGACTCTCCAACTTGCAGATAGATCCATAAAACGTCCAAAGGGAGTCAATGAGGATGTACTAGTGAAAGTTGATAAATTTTACTTCCCCGTCGATTTTGTTGTTATGGATATGGAGGAAGGGTACACTACACCCCTTATCCTCGGTAGACCATTTTTAGCAATGGTGGGAGCTATGATCGATGTTCTTAAGGGAGAGCTTAGTTTGAGAGTGAATGATGAGCAAGTTGTCTTCAACATCTACACTTCATTGAAATATCCACACACTGCACTAGAATCTTGTTCTTTTGTGGACACTTCGTGTCCCCTTGTCGTGGATCGTACTAACACGTAGGTAGTTGAAGAAGATTACTTGAGCAATAAAGTGAAGGCTAGCAAACCAATCAAAGGAAAAGGTCAAGAATCGTTGGGATTTGTGGAATTCGTCTAACCTATGTTGGAGACCGGTATTGACAAAAATGACAGATGCGGTGCATAAGAATGACCCACCACCCATGCATTAAAGAAATATGCCATGCATAGTCTAGCTATAGACTATAAATTTAGCAACAATGGGTACTATCTTTCTTTTTACTTCTTAAGCATTATATTTTAGTTGGCTTTTGTTCTTATTTGCTACATGCTTATGTGAGTAATTGTTAGTGGTATCCATGCACGATAATCTGTATAATTTCCATCACTTCTACTGTATAATCCCGTCGAGCAAACGACGTTAAACAAAAACACTACCGGAAGGCAGCCCGTAAAAGTTTGATATAGTATTTTTGCTCTTTTGTGAGGCCCGGTGTGGCCAATGATCCTTTTGTTTCTACATTTTTGTTGATACTTTGCTAGTATTTGGGATTGCTTGTCATTTCATTTCTTGTCTTTCATGTTCATGCCCACCCACCCTCCCTTTTATGGCATCCCGGTACTTGTTTTGACTAGTTTTGATTCCATTTTTTTTCCCTAACTAATTTCTTACCACTCACTTTACATTGGGGACAATGCAAGTTCGTAAGTGGGGAGTGGGAACGTAGTTAGTCAAACAAAAGGTAATGTCATTAAATGTTTGAGAAGCACTTAGCCTTGATAATTTTCGAGCAATTTAAAATTGAACAAACCACCTTTTGTCATGATTTATAGTTTTCAATGGATAGAGCGAGTACCTCAATGAAGTGAGTAACCTTGGTGACATGTAAGTGCATTTTAATCGCGAATCTTTGATTGTAGTGTGAATTTGTTGAGTACATAAATTCCGATCTTTTGTTAACATGCAAACTTTTATGCAATCATGTAAGCATGCTTCCATAGCAACTAGAACTTAGGCTTGATATCCTTTCGAGGAGAAATAGAAAGGTGTTTGGAGTCAGAGTTAGGGATGACGGTCAAGGCATTTCTTTGACTCAACCATAGCCAAATGGCCTTCCCGAACGTACTTTTCACCTGTCCTCTTCTCAGCCTTTGTTGAGTAGTGAGACCCCACTCGAAACTAGTCATTCATGATTAGCCTCATTATATCCGACCCTTAGCCTAATTTTGGTCTACATTCCATTGATGTCCTGCAAGTTTAGTAAGTTTGTATGTATTGTGTGGCGACGACATTAGAAGTTCGACAAGAGTTGGATGACATTATTGGCACAAAGTTGAGATGGTATCTATCAATTTCGGAGTCCATTGGTGTTAGATAAAAAAAAATCAAAAAAAAAAAAACCAAAAAAAGTTTCCAAAATCAAATGAACTTCAATAAAGTTCAATAATTGGTTAGTCAAGAAGAGCCATTTGAAGATTAGTTTATCAAATTAGAGTAACTCAAGCTTTGGGAAATTGTATTGATTTGGAGCGGTGTTTCTTATCTCTTTTGTTATTTGTTGAAGTGGCCACCTCAACGATTTTTGCAAAATGAGAAGAAGAGATACCAATTTGACATTTTTGGAAGTGAAGGTGTAGAGTCTTTCTATCTTGCTTCTTCTCTTTGATATATCCTTTTAACCCTTCGCTTAGCCAACTACCCGGGCCTAACGTTACAAGCTTTAAAGTCCTACCCGATCTAACTTCTTGACTCCGAATGCCTCGATTAATGGAGATTGGTATCATTCTTAAGCCTATGCTTTGCACTTAATAAGTCTTGCATGCATGATTTCATATTTGAATTCTTGGTAACAATGTTGGGGAATATTCACACACACACACACACACACACTCCACTACTTTCTGAGATCATGGTTAACATGTGGTTATATGTACAATTGGTTGCACATCTAGTTGAGCTCTTACTTCTTGATGTTGTATGATCCTATCTCTTGACTTGAGTTGTTTTGTCGCTTTATTTGCTCGAGTACGAGCAAAAGCTAAATGGGGAGTGGTTGATGTAAGTCAACTAGATGATACTTTTTACAATGTTTTATCCCCATTTCTCATGCATTTATTGATGTTTTTTGTATCAATTCGAGTCATTATTTGCTTAGTTTTATCCATATGTATAGATAGTAATTATTATATAAAATATCATATTTTGATGGGGTTTGTACTGGTTATAGTAACCTGAGCGTCGTGTCGGGTTTACGCTTGGTATTTTGATGTTGTATTGCAGAATTATAGGTTGACCAAGACCCTGATGGATGACACATGTTGAGCCTAAACATGTCTTTTGAGGGCTAGAAGAGTGTGCCGGAAGCTTACGTGTCCAAACGGATCATTGTCGTTAGCGTTTCTACCATAACCCAGTTCAAGAGACATTTGACCCATATTAGAGTCATTTTCTGGGGAAGACTTCTTTACATGAGTTTTATATCTTCAACCGAGCTTTCCAACGCATTTTGAGTCACATCAAACGGAGGTCTACAACTCAAGTTATGACCATTTTACCGAACTGCTGTGAAGAACCGGCCTATTACGGTGTGTGCCGAGCGTCACAAAAGAAACTGTCAGAGATATTTTTACCGGAGCGTGCTGGACCTTTAGCGGCGCACGCCGGAGGTCGCAAAAAGAGGATTTCAGCATTAAAATCTCCTTTTTGATCGAATTTACCTAATTTTCACCGCCAACTTCACCTTCTCCATTATTCCTCTTCTTGAAGGCTCACCTCCGCCCCTGGGGCTCTCCTAGCCAAATTTACCACAAATTTAGCATTTCATCATAAGTGTAATTCCTAGGATGCTTAAATTAGACTTTGGATAGTTAATTTGGAGTAAGGTGAACAAATTTTGGGTGCCAAGCTCCATTGAAACCGTTTGAAGGTGGATGAAGGTCTCCAACCGCAAATTCAACACTTGTGATTGGTAAAATTATAGTTTTATCTTGTTTTGTTTGTTCTTGTTATTATGAATGCTAATCTTGATATTTTAGTGATTGTAGTAATGAGTAGCTAAATTTGTAACTAGCCAATATGATGTTGTAGAATTAGTTAATCTCTTGTGTTCATTGGGAATGTTTGTTTTTGTAAGTTTCAATTGTGATGAATATTTTCCTATTTGCAATGTATTGCCTGTTGGTGTTGGATTGATCTAGCACTAGCACACACACATTTAGTTGAGACCGAAAGAAGATATTAGGTGTGAGAGAAGGAGTAGGAGAACCGGAAGGTAAAATCGACCTCTTGAGGCATTCGATTTCTTATCCGGGGATTATTGACACTATCATTGCATTCAAGTGCCTATCATACCAATTCATTAGGTTTAGGACACCTAGGCCAAGGAGGAGGTATAGAGTAGTTTCATAAACTCGTATGAGGGTAGACTACTTGCTTAGGAACACACCGTTTCACACTTTTGGACACCAATGATAGGATGGAAGGAAATCATTCACATGATACTACAAGAGATTATCTTAATCTACACATTGTTTAGGTTAGGTTTCTTTTATCATTTTATCACCCTTTGTAGTAGTAGATTTTAGATACATTTACCTTCTTGTTAATTTGCGACTTAGATCAAAATAATAATATCTTTTTGGTGTTCAACCTCACAATCCTCGTGGATACGACCTTGACCACTTACTAGACTACAATTGACCCGGTACACTGCCGGTTAGATTGGACATCTAGGAAAGTCCGATCAATTGTCGAGTAAGGGGGCAACTGGCCCAATTAGAATCACACCACCCTTCACGCATAAGAGAACTATCGGATCACAACAAAATACCTTGACCCGGATGTTTCTTCAAATATCGGATGAGTCGTAACGCAGCTTCCCAATGATCAACCCGAGGTGCCTACATAAACTGAAAGAGAATATGAACCGAATATGCAAGGTCAGATCGCGTCACACCCTAATAAATCCACCGCCCCACCAATCGCCGAAATTTTTCTGGATCATCAAGAAGAGGCCCTTCGGCCAGGGCCTATTTATGATTTTGTTCTATAGGGAAGTCGGCCGGTTTGGCCCCAAGTAACCCTGCATCGTGAATTATGTCGAGGGCATACTTATGCTTGTTCAAAAAAATCCGGATTTATTCCGGGCAACCTCCAAACCAAGGAAATGTTGTGTATAGAAAGAATAAGGGTGTGGTGCTCTAAAAACAATCATTGCTTGTCTTTACGGGCAAGTGGGAGATTGTTAGATATAGTGTGCCCGAAAGACAATTGTTGCTTGTCCTTACGGGCAAGTGGGAGATTGTTGGAAGTAGCGCCCGAAAGACAATTTATGTAATTGTTTTTAGAATTAATAAATGACAGATTTATTCGCATCTTATTACTTACTTCGTGCTTGTAAGTAATACACTACTGAAAACCCCAAGTCGTATCATATGTAGCCATATAACTTTGTGTGTGTCACACATGAGGATTAAGTTTATGGTGATACACTTGAACTATTAGTCCGTGGTGAAGTTAATCAAAGTATGGGGTCTATTGATTAAACCACCATTATTGCGCCCAGAACACTTTATGGTGTGACCGTCCTATCCGGACCATAGACATTGGTTGTCTAAGTGGGACATTTATATATGATAAGGGTCATATAGGACTGGACCGATTTAATCTGACTTTCTCATTTAATTCTGTGATTGAGAAATCTTATTAAATCACAAGATGATCATATATGGATTAACCTTAATCCTGAAGTGATTACAGACTCCTACTGGTTTCAGGATAGGGTTTGATGTGTTCGTTAAGGATCTCTAAGAGGCGCGGTCCGAATCACTTTCACGTTGGCACTATTCTAGAATGAGTGAGAAGTGTGTGTCTCACAGATATGAAATCATTTCCTTCTTGCGGGAAGTAGAAAGACAATCCCCTTATTTGTTAATCCTAGAAACTGATCGATCCCGGGAGTTCGCATTGGTTATGAACTAATTGATCACTAGTGGGTTAATGATAAATAAGGATAAGTTGTAATGAAGAAGGTTTACGGAAATAATCCTACTTCAGTACGGATAGTATTATACGAGTATAGGATATATGTAATTTATTTTTACAATTTTTATGTAATTTATTTTTGCAATTTAAATTTCATAATAGTAGTTTTTTTTCCGGATCCGTCGGCCAAAAGAAAAGTGGCAGAGCAACAATTTTCCATGGAAAATTGAAGTGGCGCTACAAAAGGAAGACATGCGCTGAAATATGAAAAAAAAAAAAAAAAAAAAAAAAGAAGAAGAAGAAGAAGAAAAGAAAAGAAAAACGGCGGCTGAACCAACGAGAAGAGAAGAAATCAAAAGGCATCATTTTTTTTTAGGTTAAAGGTTGTAAAGGACTGTTTTTGATCTAAAATGAGGAAAAAAGACAAGAAAAAAAGATAGTGGTTGAAAAGGACAAAAACGCGCATATTACTACTTATGTTGCTACAACCACATGTAGTAACAGACGTGTTTTTGTCCTTCCCAATCATTTTTTTTTCTTGTCATTTTTTTTTTATTTCTTATTTATTTCATTCTTATTACTCTTTTTTTTTTTTTTATTTATCAAAGATCAAAGTTGGTATCCAAGATCAAAGTTGCTGCCGAAGACATATTAGTTTTTTTTTAATTTGTTTATTATTTTTGCTTTTCCTAGTTTAAATAGGTTAGATATGGGTACCAACGATCCAACTCACTGGTTTACTTTACGCATTTATTTTCTTGGATGATTATTTATGTGATATAATCATGTCATACCATACATCATATTCATGAATTTCACTCCTAGCATATGCATACATGTAGATAATTAATCGTGATATTAATTAGGCATGTATGAGACGTAATTAATTTAGATTAATTTAGGTAATTAATTAAATTAATTAAAACGAACGGAATTTTATCGGGATATAAAATTCACAAGATAAAATAAAATTTACTCGGTAAATTTAATTTTGGGATCTAAAATTCATTCGTGGATTTTAATTATGTAGTGACTACATAAAAAAAAATTAATAGTTGAAAAATTGGAAAATCCGGAAAAGTTGGACACCAACTGAGCAAAAGCTTCGAAAATTGGTTCAGGCGGTCAACAGGGCTTCGGCTCGACTCGACTTGTCCGTCCAAGTGCGATGTTAGCGTCGGGGGTCCGGCAAGGTCAAGCTATCCGGCGAGCTGAGGCTCAATGGGGCAACCTTAGCCCGATTCATCCGGCAGTCATACAATGCCAACGAAGAGGACGGGTCGGCCTAGCCGATCCCGACACCATTTGGTGAACTTGGATAAAGCTCAAACAGGGTTTAAAACCGATAAGTTGGTGGTTGCTTTTCTTGATTTATTGTTTTTTGATTTATTCAAAAAATTCTACAATCCCATAACTTTTATCGTGAAATATTAGGACCATAAAATTCATTGATGAATTTTTGTTGTGTAGTGTCTACACAAGAGATTTTCTAAATATTCAAAAAATTGGAAAATCATGTATAAGGTGTCGATAGTTAGACGGTATTTGGAACCGATAAAACTAGTGGGAGCTTTTAATTTTGCGATTTATTGTTTTTGGATTTATTAGAAAAATTCATAAAGTCCTAATGTATTAGGGTTTTAAAATTCTTGGTGAATTTTAATTGTGTAGTGACTACACAAAGAATTTAAAAATCCGAGAAATTGGAAAGTCGTGAATAAGTGACACTAGTCAGACGGTATTTGGAACCGATGAACTAGTGGGAGCATTAATTCGAATATTCATGATTTATTGTTTTTCGGATGATTAAGAATTTCTGAAAATCCTAACAAGACTACCTATTTTTCAAAATAACGAGTGGAGCGGGGAAGGTTACAACCGACACCACGGCCTCTACTGTTGACACAAGCACGTGAGAGAAGGGTTACGCCTCGAGCCGCTTTGATACGGCCCCCTGCGGATGGCCTTCACCCCTAGCAAAATTCAAGGCTTGGTCTCCGAAAGGATAGGATTTTGGGTACTCGTCGAGTCACTGACCGACCCTGCGGCGGCATACTCGGGGCGTACTTTGAGATCTGAAATAGTAGGTCACACTCACAAGGATATTTTTGGAAAAATCTTGGCTGAAAAAGGAAGGTAATCAACAATTAAATGGAGATGTCTGATTCTTAATTGTTTAATTGTTGAGAGAGATTGTCTTAATTTAACCGTCATTGTGCTGATACCGACCTGCGGCAAGGCGATATGATGATGAGTTAAATCCTTGGAATGGTAGTATAAACAGCATGCATGACATCACGTTTATAATTCCTAAAATCATTATTTGTTGTAGTGTATGATTTGATTTATATTTCTGTCATGATTTATTTTCTACAGCTGCATATTATCTCATGGTATCTATACTGCTAAACAAGAAAAATTGACTGATGATGACTTCGTAAAAGTGGAAAAGTAACAAGAACGTTGAACTCAATAATCGAGAATGCAAATTAATTCTTCGGAAGAGGATGTTTCTCTTAAGCCTACAAACATAAGTGACATTGATGTGACTGCTGTCACTCGTGCTGAGCGAGAGACAAAACAAAATTAGTTCAAAGATGACGAGAATGATTTGGTATCAATCTCACCAGACATCCCACAGTTTACGAGTAGTGTCTACTCTTATAAACTGCTAGTTCAAGGCCATTTCCTTTAAAGAAAGCCAAGAATGGGAAGGTAAATGTCTACAAGTGTAAGTCATCTAAACTAAACAAGTTAAAGGCTAAACCGAAATATTAATAAAAGAAAGCATAGGATAAGGAAATTGATTTCGGATCACTAACCTATGAATCCTTAGAAACTTTCTTAACCGAGTAATTTGACTCGGAAACTAAAGTTCTTTTGTAAGAACAAGGTAGCTGGGCATTCATGATGAAGAGTAAACAACGGGCAGTTATTTCAGCTAAGATAGTGGGAGGGATATAAGGAAATAAATTTCGGATTTTAATCCTTGAATATCGAGGAAATAAAATTTCTGTTTTCAGAGTCGCTGGAACAAATGGATTCACTTTCACATCGATAATATAGTTGCCTTAAAGAAAATGAATATGACATTTGTATACGATTCTGAGACTCAGACTTTTGTCTGATAAAGTCAAAACCACTACGTAATGCTGAAAAGGTATATATAACACATCATAAACTATTAAGACAAATGGTTTCTGTATTTAGATAAATGATTCTTCAACATCTATTAATTAGTGCATATATCCTAAAGAAAAAATCTGAAGACTGGCTATGGGTGATTCCTATCTCCCAGTCTAAGAACACTATCTCAAAGGAAAAATGACTAAGTAAACTTTCAATTAGGAAAGGTTAATAGAGCTAAAGAAGTATCATAGCTTGTTCATATTGACCTTCGGGGTCTTGTGAAGGATACAAGCTAGTGGGAGCTTTTGAGTAATAGACTTTTTTGTCTAATGACTACTCGAAATGTCGATTAGTTTATCTAATATTTGGAGGAATCTCTGATATTACCAGAGAAACGTGTATTCCATACTCAGATGTAGGCTATAGCATAGTATTTGGAACTGATGCTCGGCCTACCTCCGAGTGAAATGATTTCACTAAAAGGATAAACCATGTATTGTCTTGTATAGTTATTGATATGCTACATTACACTGCTTCACTCAATTCAGATATTAGTAACAAAATAATAGTTTACATTATTATGTAATACCGAGAAGTCTACTTAGAAGATGCTTATAAATTAATGGATAAGGAGTAAACTACGTTTACTCCACTTCCGTAAATAGATGCGTTTAGCACTTGGTGCTTGAAGGTAGGATTAGATATTTTGTATACACGTTCAGATGGTGACTGTTCATGAAATATCTTAATGCAATGAGTAAAGGTTGGTTATAAGATTCTTAAGATCGGATCGTGACGGTTACACTGTTACATCCTTTATAAAAGAATGTATAAATAACAACCTTGGACCTTGAAGTAAAGTTGCTCAAGGAGTTACTATCTGATTTAATCAGACCACATCCAACATTGGTTGTTGGGGATTACGCTGATAAATACTACAGTACCAGATCAGAATGTCAATCCACCCAAATGCAGTGGGAGTATGGTTTATCCATTGACTCGCTGTGATTGTGAAGACTTTACAGTCAGCTGGGGGTGATTGATAACCTATGGTTTCTTGGAAGGACTGTATAGGATTCTGATAAAATGAGGTTGGTTTAAATCCATAAACCTGTAAACGGAGTTTTGGTACTCCAGTTCTGTTCACACTCTTGTAGAACCACCTGAGTGTCTCAGGCCCAGTGGGAGTAATTGGATCTATATGGAAAACAATTGAATGAATTGGAAAGATTAACTTTCTAAGCAAAGCCAAGTGGTCTGGGGGTAATTCCATGAGAAGTAGATAGTTCAATAGGGGTGATGCCCTGAACTCTCTCACCACTCAGCCTTGCTTGACTCTATGTAAAGCAGAAAGATTAAAAGGGGTGATGCCCTGAAACTTTCTTGCAGTACAAAGGAGCTTGAATTCATTCGGAACAGAAGGGTTTTAGCTTAAAGCCAATGACAGATAGATTGCCTATGCTTATATCCATCGGTGGATTAAAGCAAACCTCTAGGTCATTAAAGGTCACATGTTTTAAATGTGTGGGCCTGACCTGAATATTGATAAGTCTTTTGTAGACTAGGATCTCAATATTGGTAAAGTATTGAGTATTAGTGTTAATGACAAAGATAACACTGCAACAGTTGAGAACAACATGAATGTGTTATCTGAAGTCAAGAACTGACGAACAAAAGCTTCTCTGAATCAGAGAAGCGGACTATATTCTTAGAATTTGATTCGGTCAATTCATGAGAACAAGTTGTTGGCAATATCCCATCCATCTTAATGGTTAAAGATGATAATGCATTTTCGAATGCAAAATTCAATGAGAGGTTTCCTACCTAACCCCTCACAGAATAATTCTCTTTGTCTTCGGATATAGAGAAAATAGGATAGATTGTCTTTTGGATAGAGAAAGTCATGTTATTAAAAGTCGATTAAAGTCGAGTCTTGGATTCGATCATTGAAATCAGTTTAGTGCGTCCTCAAGTATCTTTAGAGAACGAGGAATCATATGCTTGTGTATTTGGGTGCAAACCTGAGTATTGTTGACTACACTGATTCTGATTATTAGTCGGATTAAGGATGATCATGAATCGATATCAGGCTCAGTGTTTGCTCATAGTGATGGAGCTACAGTCTGGAGCAATCCAGCACTGCCAATTTGACTATGTTAGTCGAATACATAGTAACTTTCAGAACAGCTAAAGAGGCAGTATGGCTTGAGAAGTTCTTTGTTGGATTGGGAAGTAATTCCACGTCTCGATGAGCCGATACCTTTTTACTGTGAAAACAGTTGAGAGGTAGCTCATGCAAATGATCTTCGCAATCACAAAATGTCAAAAGCATATTGAGAGAAAGTACCATGCTCAGATAGACCGTGCAGAGAGGCGACATTTCGGTCCTAAAAGATAGCCTCAAAACCGACAACCTGCTGATCAGTTTAACCAAGTCGCGTGGCATTTAATGTCACTGATAAGCACTGGCGGGTATGAAATTGAGAGATATGTCTCATCTTCTTTAGAGCAAGTGGGAGAATGTTGTGGATAGAAAGAATAAGGATGTGGTGCTCTAAAAACAATCATTGCTTGTCTTTACGGGCAAGTGGGAGATCGTTAGATATAGTGTGCCCGAAAGACAATTGTTGATTGTCCTTACGGGAAAGTGAGAGATTGTTGGAAGTAGCGCCCGAAAGACAATTTATGTAATTATTTTTAGAATTAATAAATGACAGATTTATTCTCATCTTTTTACTTGCTTCGTGCTTGTAAGTAATACACTACTGAAAATCCCAAGTCATATCATATGTAGCCATATAACTTAGTGTGTGTCATACTTGAGGATTAAGTTTATGGTGATACACTTGAACTATTAGTCCGTGGTGAAGTTAATCAAAGTATGGGGTCTATTGATTAAACCACCATTAATGCGCCCAGAACACTTTATAGTGTGACCGTCTTATCCGGACCGTCGACATTGGTTGTCTAAGTGGGGCATTTATATATGATAAGGGTCATTAGGACTGGACCGATTTAATCTGACTTTCTCATATAATTCCGTGATTGAGAAATCTTATTAAATCACAATATGATCATATATGGATTAACCTTAATCCTGAAGTGATTACAGACTTCTATTGGTTTCAGGAGAGGGTTTGATGTGTTCGTTAAGGATCGCTAAGAGGCGCGGTCCGAATCACTTTCACGTTGGCACTATTTTGGAATAAGTGAGAAGTGTGTGTCTCACAGATATGGAATCCATTCCTTCCTGCGGGAAGTAGAAAGACAATCCCCTTATTTGTTAATCCTAGAAACTGATCGATCCCGGGAGTTCATATTGGTTATGAACTAATTGATCACTAGTAGGTTAATGGTAAATAAGGATAAGATGTAGTGAAGAAGGTTTACGGAAATAATCCTACTTCAGTACGGATAGTCTATGGAGGGTTAGTTTATATGAAATGATTATATCAATGGACACTTATCGACTCAACTCGACATTTTGAGAATAAGTTATATCTATAATCGATAGAGTTCAGTTTCGGATTTATGGTGGCGTAATTCCGGAATTAATGAGTTGAGTAGAAATATTCTGTTCGATGAATATTTTATTCAATTTATTGTAGCTACTGGTTATAGGTCCATGGTCCCCGGGTTGGCTCCTAACACGCGAGTGTTTTCTCGTTTTAAGGAACCTCGAGAATAAATTAAATAGTTGGTCTATTTAATGAATATGCAAATATTATTTATTTGGTAAATAATATGTAAAATAGAAAAGACATTTTCTATTAAATTTGATGACTAAATTGGTGCCATATATGTGGATAGATTAGGAGAAGAAATTATCCTAGATTATCTCATATGTGTAATTAATTAATTATCTATTTGTTGGATAATTAATGGAAAATTAAGAGATTTATTTTTTTTGGGAATTATCTCTTATTTTGTAGCAAAAATATCTTTTCCTTATGGGAATAGGTTTTGTGGTGTGAAAAGGATAACTCTCTTGACTAGTTATTTTGCTATACAAAGAGAGTTCCTCCTAGCACAATAAACTACACAAATTTGCGCCACAAATAAAATAGAAGGAAGAAAAATTAGTTTCTTGCCTTAGTCATTTTGAGAAGAAAAACCTAGGGTTTTTATTGTGCATATTCGAGGAGGTTCTACGGTGAGGATCAACATCCACCAGACGTCACTTGGAGATACAATCTGGAAGACTACGGCTTCTCCCTTCGTCGATTTTATCATCTCTCTCCGGTTTGGGTAAATCTACTAACCTTCTTGTAGAGATTAATTAGTTATGTTTCATATCATAAATCACATAAGCTTCCACTGTACTAAGATCGAGTGTCTCGATCGGTGCTATTACTCCTAGCAGGAAGTACTTAAGCACACCGAGATCATTCATTTTAAAACATCGACTCACATATGTCTTGAACATAGTCATCTCCACTTGGTCAGTACCTGCGATGATCATATCATCCATGTAAACAAGCACATTAAGCTGGACACCGTTACGATGCAGGGTAAACAAAGAATAATCTGAATATGAATGACTGAACCCATATGCCTTTAATACCAATGCAAGCTTCACAAACCAACACCGTGGAGCCTGTTTCAAACCATATAAGGATTTTTGCATGCAACATACTAGGCAAGATCGATTTTTCTCAAAACCGGGAGGGATCTTCTTGTAAATCTCTTCCTCCAAATCGTCATGCAAAAACGCATTATGGACATCCATCTGATGAATGACCCAATTTTTTATAGCTGCCACACTAAGGAACGTACGAACAGTGACCATCTTCGCTACAGGAGCAAACGTCTCATTGTAATCCAAACCCTTCACCTGATGATGCCCAAATGCAACCAAACCAGCCTTTAAATGCTGCAACTTGCCATGCTCATCATACTTTTCGGTGTAGACCCATTTACTTCCCAATTCCTTTTTCCCGGGAGGTAAAGGTTGAAATTCCCATGTACCCAGGTCTTCCAATGCCTTAACTTCCTCAGCCACAGCCTTACGCCATCCGTCATGTTGCATAGCCTCCTTAAATGTTTTAGGAGGAGTCCCCGTAGTAATAACAGTGAGACACTTGCGGTGCTTGTCAGAAAATAAATTATAATTAACAAAATGCGTAAGAGGATAAGGAGTACTTGAGGATGCTGTTGAAGCGGGTGAACAAGATGCTGGACTTTTCTTTCCCACAATAGTTTGAGTAAAAAAATCTAGAAACCGATAATTAAGGAACTTATGTTGTCGCCCTTTACCCAATTCCTCCACTACAAAGGTATCATGAACATGTTCGGGGTTGTTATGAGGTGGAAGGGGAGCAAGTTCATCAGGCGTAACATTTTATACAAGGTGAATCCCCCTCAACCGGTGTAATTGGTTCTGGTAGGGCTACCGGTTGAGAGGAAGATGTAGGAAAACATCATCTTCATACACTTCATTGGCTACATTCGGGTTGGGTTGATCTGGTCGAGTCACATGGGGTTCAGAAAAAGGAAAAACATGTTCATAAAATTTTACATCCTGAGACACATAAATCTCCTCCGTATCAAGATAAAAAAGAGTCCAACCTTTCTTACCGAAAGGATATCCAATCAACACACACTTACGACTGCGACTATCAAATTTATTTTTGGAAGGGCGATGATCATATGCATAACACAAGCATCCCAGAACACGAAGCATAGAAAAATCAGGTGGCTTTCCAAACAAACATTTGTAAGGGGTTTTATAATTAAGAATGCTAGAGGGATTTTGGTTAATTAGATGCGACGCTGCCAACACACATTCCCCCAAAACCGAAAGGGTAGGTGACCCTCGAAACGAATTGCCCAGGCAACATTCAAGATATGTCTATGTTTACGTTCTACACGAAAATTCTGCTGAGGGGTGCCCACACACGATGTTTCAAAAATTATCCTATGTTGTCTAAAATAAGGATTAAGACACCTAAATTCAGTCTCATTATCACTACGCACACGCTTAATAGTTGCATCAAATTGGCGTGAAACTAATGCCACAAAGTCCAAGAACATAGTTTCAACCTCAGTTTTATTCAACAGCAAATAAATCCAAACAGCCCCAGAAAAGTCATCAACAATTGTCAAAAAATAAGTGGCCCCACAGGTCGAGGGAGTACTCTAGGGACCCCATAAATCACAATGAACCAGTTCACAAATACAACTTGCACGACTTTCACTCATAGAAAATTGACGTGGCTGCTTTGCTCTAAAACAAACATCACAACCATCCTTATTTAAATTCTTAGAAATAATAGTATTTGGAATATGTCTAAGAACCTTTTCTGACAGGTGCCCTAAACACCGGTGCAACAACTCCGTAGACTCTTTTCCATCAACAGCTGAAAAAGAAAAGTCCATCTTTACATTCACCTAGTCTAATCAACGTCCTTGTCACTCGGTCCTGCATAACACATAATGAAGAAGATAGTTGAATGCGACAATCATGTTCATCCAAAAATTGAGAGACATAAAGCAAATTGCAAGTCAAATTCGGGACACATAACACATTTTCTAATTTTAAATTTCCGGGTAATATCACAGTGCCCATATGCGATGTAGGAGAGGTGCTTCCATCCGGTAGGCCAACATGGCATTTCTCAATATCTTGAACATTCATTAATAAATTTCTGCACCCAGTTACATGACAGTGTAACTCCTGTATCGATAATCAACGATGACTAATAATCAATCTCTCGATTTGAGCAAATCAATGACACTTTTCCATTGGGCCGGACTAATATCGGTTAGAGCAGCCCGATCATTACTTCAAGTCGAGCTCGACTCGCCTTCTTGCAGCAAACTCGCCATTGCTCCTTCCTCATTCACTCTCGCAGTAGTTTGGTTTCGGGAAGATTAAGAGAGATTGAACCGTCCAAAAACATTTTCCACCGTTCAGATTTTAGGAAATAAATAGACGAACACCCCCTCAAAATTTTGTCACGATCGGAGTCGTCAAAAATATTCTGCTGAAAGTAATTGTACCAGTTCGGTCTTGGTCGATTTCAGAGAAATTGAACCGTCCAAACGGAAATTCCACCGTTCAGATTGTATAAGAAATAATTCCAAAATCGTAAACCCTAGGCAGCGATTTCCGGCTATTGCAGTCTCTTCCTCCCGGTTAATCCAAATTTCGACCGCTATCGGGCTCCTCCCATGGAACACGATGTGATCAATCACCAAGAGGACGTCTCAGCTCACTATGGGTACGATCCAGGACCACCACGGGACTGGAGAATTCCGAACACTGTTAATGAGACAGTTTGGGGAAGACAAAGTGGGGTGGATATTGTTCAACAGCAGAGGTCTGATACGATTTATTACACTAGTAAAGACGAAGACGAGTCTGATATAGATGATTGACTTTCACACCGGAACGATGGATGGGACTAGAAAAAGACATCAGAGGAATCGAAATTCCATTAAAGAGATGTGCAGAGCTTTGGAGGAGACAAGCCTTAATCATCAAACTTCTGGGAAGAACTGCATCGTATAAGGTACTTTACCAGTGTCTTTCAATCTTGTGGTGTAAACAAAGAGTCATTCAACTTATTGATCTTGATCTTGGCTACTTTGTTGTTCGTTTTACGAATAAGGAGGATTACGAATCGGTGCTGATGAACAGCCCATGGGTTGTACAGGGTCACTATCTTGTAGTGTTGAAATGAAGGCCATTTTTCATCCCTGTGAACGAGAGGATTACGTCCACTCTTATATGGATCCGAATACGCCAAATTCCGCATGAGATGTTTGACGAAGATATTTTAGAAGACTTTGCGAAGGAAATTGGTAAGCCGATCAAGCTCGATCTCTACACGCAAGCATCGACCAGGGCAAGGTTTGCAAGAATATGTATAGAAGTCGATTTCGATTGAGTTTTAGAGACAAGTGTAGTGATGAATGGCCACAAGCTTAATATAGAGTATGAATGGCTTCAAATGATTTGTTTCAAGTGCGGTAAATTCGGTCATAGAAGTGCTGAGTGTCCCTTGAAATGCAGCAGGAACAGGGGAAAACACCCCAGCTAAAACATGTCCGACTCCTGAAAGACCTTTCGGGCCGTGGATGATTGCCCAAACCCAAAGAATGACTGCAAACAGAGGAAGATATGGCACTGGTGGCAAAGGTTTGCAACAGCAAAGAACAGAAAGTATCGATGACACAAATAACCTGGGAAATGGTCCTCAATTTATGGAGGAGGATAGGCCTACCGGGTCCCAATTCGATGTTTTATCTACGGAAGCAGATGAGCACGATTACACTATGGAAAAAGAGGATATTAATATTACGGAACTTGAAGCTATGAAACAAAAAATGGAAGTTGTGCCCATGTATGGCTCAGCCCCCCAACTATCTGCTGCATCAAAAGTCGACATACCAGGAGCAATAGGACTAGGTCTATCGTAGTAGAGTACTGACGAGTCAAGGACAAATCCCCAAAGAGACTCATAAGAATGCAAATTAATCGATATTGAATTGTCACAATAATGGTCTACCACCACTATAGAAAGAAGTAAAGTGGTGCCAATAAACAAACAAGATTATGCAAGTTCAAACGGAACACACAAGAGTTTCTAATGAATTAGTCTAATTATGAGTCATTAGTTATCCCCCCCCATAACTTGCATTAGTCATCTCCATTGGAAAATTATAATTTATGGACAGCTATGGGTGTATACTCCTAACCCTGTCTACTTCCATTGTAAGGACATCAGACAATTTATATGCAACTAACCTCCTTCGTTGCATGTATTAGTTCATACACAATAAGTTTTAGAGTTGCAGGCTCAAGACCGAAAACCTTCCTAGGCAGCTTTCGACTATGACTAGCACGTTCCTAAGGATCCATCAAGACAAGGTCCTAATTAACACTTCACCTTCCAAGTCCTTCATGCTAATTTACGATGACATGCAAATAGTTGATCAGGCTACTAACATGTAAATTAAATCTGTCGATCAACGTAGCTGCCACTGATTATCATGAACTATTAATTTACTAGGTATTCAGATCTAGTGATATAGACCGTCCCAGATCTGAAGAACGCAATCACTATTTCATGATTTCGTCACTAACGAATCAGATGTATACATACATGGGGTAAAATAAACTAACTACTACATAATTAAACTAAATAGGCAATTAAAACATACTAGTTAAATAGAACAACGTCAGGTCTACATCTTGGAAAGATATAAAATCATACCCTCGATGATGAGTGTAGATCTCCCTCGGATCTCTTCCTAGGCGGCGACTCTGTCGTCTCTCCGACCAGAACGCATAATAAATAAAGAACTTTTATTGAATAAAACTTGTCTTGAAAAATGTACAATGAATTATGAGGGCGAGGCCTCTTATTTATAGCTAAATAAACCGACTTAAAGATCTAGAACTACTCCTCATCCAAGAAAACGCGTTTCGGAAGATTCTGGACTCTTGATAAGTCGGCGGTACTGCCCGATTAATCGGGGGTATTTTTGCCCTTTTCTTTCTGTCGACTTAGCTTGGAAGGTTCTGGAATACCCTAGGCCCAATCTTTTCATTCAGTCCGCTTTAGATTTGTACACAATGCTTAGCCCAATATTTTGTATCCTGAAAATAATCAAATAACGCACGAAATAATATCGAATAATGGGAAATAAACATTAAATGCAAAATACTCAATTCACGAACCCGACATATGACATTCGACTCAAATGTTCATAGTTATAGGTCGAAACAACTATTTTTAGCACATAATGGATAGAATGTTGATGTCGTAGGATATACTATTTTAAGCGTCATCAACTACCCCCCACTAGCCCTTAGCTCGTCCTCGAGCAGAGTATCAAGGCGAAATGTACCTCCAAGTGTTGGAATAGTGTCCTAAACCCAATCGGGTTGGACCGGATCCGACCGGGTCGGATCATTTCTACTATTTCTTTATTTTATACATATATAAAATGGCTTTTCTGTTGTCATATATTTGTTCTTTTAGTGAACCAATTATGAATTGTTATATGATAACGTCCTTAGTATTAAACTGTGATAGAGAAACCATGATAGGCGATTATGGTTGATGAGATCTCTAATCACTTTAATAAGTTTGATACTTAAATGTCTCTAGGCTGATGTACTATTAAACGGGGCATTGATAGTATGAACAGGCTAGCACGTATTAGATGTCTTTTGTCTTTAGGGCAGGGATAGATCTCGTCTATCGAAGTGTAGAGACGCTTGGACTGTACGTGGACGTGTATTAGAGAATGCGTGACGTTAGGGATCGACCCACTTACACAGATAAGTGTCACACTATGTGGCGGTTGTGTAATTATCCTTTGGACCGGAGTCTTCATGACATCACGGTGTGGATTGTCATGCTTTGACACTATTGAGGTTTCCCCTAGCCATGGGGCGATCATGCGGTAGTGATTGGGTATGATCATCAAGCATCGCGGAGTATACATGATTGGTCGTCCGGGAATCGCGTATCCTATGATTGGGATCGAATATCCGAAATGGCCTTCTTATAAGGAATGTCTTACTCTCGTGAATCTTTGCAAAGTGGGAGTAAATGAGTTACTTCGAGAGAGCTTGATATCCAGATTATAAGATACGGTCGTTGATGTTTTGACACTCGACTAACGACCGTATGGATATTATTACAGCGACAGGATTGTAAGTTACACGGTAACTGTTTCACATGAAAGGTAGTAGTCATTGCATTTGACTCTTCCGATGATTGGTGGTCATGGTGTGTTGCTAGACGCTATCCCGTGATCGTTAGGGATGAAGGGCATTTTCGTAATTTGCATATTGTGTCTACGGCCAACATATTTGGAAGCCTATCGGGTCACACACATAAGAACATCTGGCCGGATTAAAATGTGGTTACAGATGATAACTAAATAAGGAAAGTTTATCTCGAGACTATAAAGGTTATAGTGGTAAATTAATATGGTGGTATTTATTTATTATGAATAAATTAAATACAAGATATTAATAGTATTATATTAATTAAAGAATATTCCGGAAGCCAATTTGTTGGTCAAAGGGGTGCCACATTTAATGTATATAAGATACACTTGGATTGTGCAATTTAATTAATGGTATTACCATAATATTAATATAAGATATTAATATTTATATAGATATATATGGACATGCGTGACAAGCATTTGCATGTGCACATATGTAGACTACAATTTGTAGTTAATATTATATATATAGATTTATATATGTAATATATATATGTGATATATACACATGTGTAAATTGATTTATGGTAATAAAATAAATATAGTCAATACTAGATATTGACAATATCTTGGAAATATTCAATATGAGATATTGACAAAATCCTAGATTTATTTAATATGAGATATTATAATAAATGAGATAAATCAATCGATTATATTTTCCTTATTTTATTGGGAAAATGTTTTCTTCTCCTCCACACTCTAGTTGGGGCGCCATATACACTATAAATATAGTGTGGGTGTCAAGCTCTTTTGTACATCACAATTGCAAGAGCTCATAGTTCTTATGTAAAATAAAGAGCATCCTATAGAGAGTTGGAGAGAGGGGAAAAGGGCCGGTCTAGGAACCGGAGTTTTCCAATAGCAATCCATGATGGGATTCCGGTGGGCTGTTCGTGTGGACTAGCGGTAGAGGCCGAACACTTGGGCGGCTCTATGCAGAACTACTCTCCTTAGACGGTCAAAGCGTCGATCTTTTAGATCAACCAAGGTAACAACCGTCTACTAGCTTATTTGTTTATTGCTTAAACGAAGTCGATCCTGGTTAAAAGGAAATAAAATTTTAAATTCCGCTGCGTTCCCGCGTAGATTTCCTAACAGTGGTATCAGAGCGAGCTTCGAGCTTAAGCAATAAGCATGTTAATTCGCGTAGTTAATTTTATCGTTTAAATCACGTAATTATAAGATGAAAGATTTTTTATTCACAAAAGTGATACATGAAAAGAAAAAGAAAAAAAGGAGATCGGGTGGTGCTCGGCCGACAGGCGGCGGCACCACCACCGGCGGCGGTCGGTCGGGCGGCAATGGCAAAGAGGCGACTTCTTGCCGCAAATCGGTTGACCGGTCAATGCTGGAGGATCTCCAAATTTTTGTTTTGTGTATTTTGTGATTCAATATGGTTCATAGTTGTGATTGTTAATTTTCCTTTGTTTAGTTGTGTCATATGGCTAACCAATGGTTCAAATAGTTTGGGTCATTGGGATGCCACATGACATTAAAATAATATTGGCCTTTCCAAATATTTGATTTGGGAAAAGGTCTAGGCCTAGGCCACTTTCAAAATTTTGATTTTGGAAAGTGGCCAGGCCTAAACCAAAATTATTTGGCCTTTCTAAATACTTGATTTGGAATAGGCCTAGGCCCTTTTCAAATATTTGATTTGTAAAAGGCCTAGGCCACTTCCAAAATTTTGATTTTGGAAAGTGGCCAGGCCTAAGCCAAATTTGGTTTAGGAAACCAAAGGCATCCATTTTGATTACGAATCAAAAGGAAAGAAACAAAAGAGAAATAATTTTAATTTTGATTTATTTGGAATAGTTCTAATTAATTAAAATTAAAATTAAAATCGGTTTAAAATTAATCGTTAATTTTATTTCGATTAAAATCATTTAATTATTTAAATGTTAATTAGTTAATTGATTGGATAAAATTATTTAATAGATTAAATGTTAATTGATTAATTAAGACGCAAGTAGTTAAATTTTAATTTTATCTTTTTCATAAGATTTTATTGTATGGATTAGATATAGTAGATATAATATGATTATATGGACCCCGATTAATCATGGACTCGACCAATAGGATAGATGTGAATGATTTAATTTTTCTGCTAGTTTAAAAATTGTCCTAGGCCGTTATGAAGAACGTGACCTAGTTTACTTTCTGCATTTATCCCATTCCCGTTAGCTCCCCCCGTGTGCGGCGGGTGTATTTATTTTATTAGATAGAATTAAATGTAACAAGAATGGAGCAGAAGATGGAGACCAAAGAAAGAAGAATAAAGATCCCATTGGAGATGGCGCATTAAAGATCCTATTGGCGGTTGCAGCTACCTTTAGATTGTGACCCGCGGTTTCGCCAGATTGTATTCGAAACCGCACCTAGGAAAAGTCCATGATCATACCGGTTATTTTACGCATTTATTTATTTTGTGCTTGTATTTATTTTATATGATACGATAGATGTATGACTAGGCACGATCTAGATGAATGTGTAGGATGTATGTCTATAGAGATAGATATACTTGATGAGACCATAATTAAAATTAATTAAGTGAATTAATTTACATAAATACTTCCACCACAAAAGAATCAAGTTGAAATTGCCTCCCCATATTATAATGACGGTGCAGAGCCCTTGTTCGGATCCAACTCATCAGCCAAGGCAGGGGGTTGACCTACCTCGGGTATATCGTCATTATTGAGATATGATCGTATGAGATCTAACGAATATTGGGGTTATGACTTGACTAAGAATTCTCTCGGCCACCAGCCAAAACGGGGTCGTTTGGATTTTAGAGGCAAGGGTTTGACTACTTCATAAGATGAAAATTGTCAAAGAGTTGACCGGTCAAACAACAAGAGTCGTATAAGATACGATTGACAAAGGGATGTTGTCTACCTATTATGACTGTTAATTTTGAGAAATGTTCTCAAATATGGTTAAGTAATTTTAATCCTTTTAAAATAAGCAATGACATGAGTCATCCCGTTATAGTAGTTAGAGACAAGGAGATTACATAATTGATGCAGTGCTCCGAGACTTTAATTATCAATGAAAGCGGAAGCTCATGATATTTTTAAATCATTTGAAATAAGTTTCAACGAATTAGTCATATATTGGATACGATCCAAGATGATCATTCAGTCATACGATGACAATTAATTCAAACGTTGGATAAGAATGACCACATCTAATTTTGGAAAGGTTGTTTTCAAAATTATAAGATTTAAGTATCGACTTAATTCTATCATTGCTTAAAGGTTAATTAAATAGTCAATGTTTTGAATACGATTCCAAAGGATGAATAAACTATTTAATAAACTTTAGATTTTCCTTATGAAAGGAAATTGAAAACATAGCTCTTGTGATCTTTCTTAAATCTTATGAAGATTACAATAAGAAACATTTCTCAAGTGCTTAAAGGATTAAAAGGGAAAGTTAGGGCATGTGCTTAAATATAGAGCTTATTGAAGTTTCTATTCTAGGCAAGTGAGTTGAGATAAATCTATCTAAGTTCAAAATCAACTCTTAGATATAACATATCTTGCGAGTGTGATTAGATTAGAAAGATTAAATACAGATATGGAAGGTGAAGCAAACGTTGTAACACTTACCATATTCTGGATCTAGTAAACTATAATGGGACTAAATAAATGTTATTATGTTCCGGTTCTTATGAAGAACGTACTTATAGTTATCTGTTAGGATTTAGTAGACATATTCAATTGTAAAGAATAAATGTTATTCCGATAAAGTTGGAAGGTCACTGAATCTAACATACTAGATTAATGTCACTATATAGTTGATATAGGTGATGAAATCTCAACTAAATATTTGAATGGTTGTTATCCTTGATATTTGTAGTTGTTCTAGACATAGTCTCTCTAGAAGGGAAGCGTGTAATCAAACGTCATTCTGATGATGTTGAACCATATGATTATGAATCATGTGGGTCATACGTATCTTATCCTAAGAGGACTAAAATACCCTTTTATGAAAAGGTTATAAATTCTAGAAAAATTGTCTAAAGCCTAAACATACCGATGTTTGTTGGCTTATGACAATTAATGCCACAAATAATTGTTTATTAGTCTCTACGACTATTTTTAGAAATAGTCAAGTGTACTTAGTGAAGTGCATAATTTGGAAAGCCCGAAAAGTTTGAGCTAGTACGAATATGAGATTGGTGAGCTACTTAGGAATTAATCTTCAATTGGATTGAAGTAATTAATACCTGGAGGGTGTTTCAGAAGTCGTCTAAAAAGGAATAAGATTCTCCCTTGAAGGATACCATCTTTGGGATACGTAATTAGATTGTGTTCCCAAAATGGAAACAACACTTTATATGATAAATGTGTGACGCAAGCCATGCGAAGTATCCCTTACCCGTTTCGGGATAGTGCCCTTAGACTTAATCAAGTTCCAAAGAATAAAGTTTGAATAAATTCCATATTAGATTTGGAAGAGGATAATATCGAATCTATCCTAACCGATAATTTGAAGTTGTCATAAGCAAAGTCAGAAAGGCTTGGAGCCTAGTACGACATATGCAGCTTTGTGGAATATTTTAGCAAGTACGCCAGATATTATTTACCTGTCCGTGGAGCAAAATGTTTGTCTCCAAACATGCTGTCTTCTAGAGGAAGTGTTTCTTCCAAAAGAAACAGTGGGAGTGAGTCAGATCTCAAAAAAGTTTGAGAACCACAAAGATATATTCAACCATAGGAACGTGAGCAGACGCCACATAGCGATGAGGTGTAAAACACTACTCAGTGCACACAAAAGTTCTGTAAGTCTGTAGATAACCTCAAGCCTGAAAGGGCTGCAGGTACATTCATCTTGAAGAATGAATATCTCACGACTTGTGAAGGAATGTTTGAAAGGCAAGATTGAGAGATATGGCCAGGAGCCATAATATCTGAATTAGATTCCATCAGTGACAACCAGGTTATGAACCTGGTCGGTCTTACCTAGAGGGAATGTCCTTGTAAGGTTGAGCCCAGTTATATTCAGATAATACTTGTATAACTTTGTATCATGGCTATATGATAGTGTTGATGACGTTGAGCAGAAAGCTCAATGTTGATAGGCGATAACATGATATGTAAGCCCATGAGATCCACTTATGGACTCAAACAAGTTTCTCCAGACAATTTCTTTGTTTGATAATCAAAGGAGTTTGATTTAGTCAAAAGAAGGATGTGCCCAATGTGCAAGATGGATAGTGGGAGTGTGTTACGATTTTTGAGTAAGGTATTGGATATCTCTCTCGAGAATAATCACCCCATGTCACAGTCAATTAATGTTTGGTAGTTCAAGGTCCTTACGAAAGTACTTGGATTAGCAGTTCTTATTTTTATAAATAAGAATCTATAGCGATAGATTTAACTACTGTTAGATTATAGTTTATCTATATAGATGTGATGCTAAAAGGGTTTAGCATAGATCTCGAAGGGGATACTGCTAGCCGGTGTTCTCAAGATCTATCTATGTTAGGACGCTGGTCCTAAAGATAAGGTGAAAGATGATGCTTATGGAAGGTTTCTTTTGCTACGGCAATTGGAACCATCATAAAATGCCAGATGTTCATAGTACATGAATGGTCATGTGCAAGTATGAAAGTAAATCTGGTGAATGTCGAGAACATCCTTAAATAAGTTAAGGATGGTTTCCTAGTTTATTGAAACTTGGAATTAGATAAACGTAGATATACAGACGTATATCTTGAGTCTTATGAAGGCGAGTGGGAGCTACTGTCTGGGTTTGCAGTCACTTTGATTAAGTGATACAGTGAGCTGGAAATGTTCTAGCCTATGGGTCATCAGAAACTCTACAACTTAGACAAAACACATTTTGCCTTAGAGGCTAAATGGAGCAAAGACATGGATTTAGAAGGTTCATTCCTGAACCTAGTACGGTTCTTCCACCTTTTCTATATATAGCGATATAGTAAGTGGATTCATTTTTGAAAGCAAGGACCGTGGTCTCGCCGAGATTCGTGTGTGTGTTGAGGCGGTTCCTTTGACTTGGTCATTTGGAGCTTGGTATGAAGATAGTCTCGAGTCCCCATGGATAGAGATCCGCTTAAGGCTAGAAATGGTTGCGAGTGTTGCATGAGATTCTTGTGTTTCAACTTGGTCTTGTGTGTGCTAGTGATTGGTTTTAGGCCAAGTGGGAGATTGTTGGAATAGTGTCCTAAACCCAATCGGTTGGACCGGATCCGACCGGTCGGATCATTTCTACTATTTCTTTATGTTTATACATATATAAAATGGCTTTTCATTGTCATATATTTGTTCTTTTAGTGAACCAATTATGAATTGTTATATGATAACGTCCTTAGTATTAAACTGTGATAGAGAAACCATGATAGGCGATTATGGTTGATGAGATCTCTAATCATTTTAATAAGTTTGATACTTAAATGTCTCTAGGCTGATGTACTATTAAACGGGGCATTGATAGTATGAATAGGCTAGCACGTATTAGATGTCTTCTGTCTTTAGGGCAGGGATAGATCTCGTCTATCGAAGTGTAGAGACGCTTGGACTGTACGTGGACGTGTATTAGAGAATGCGACGTTAGGATCGACCCACTTACACGATAAGTGTCACACTATGTGGCGGTTGTGTAATTATCCTTTGGACCGAGTCTTCATGACATCACGGTGTGGATTGTCATGCTTTGACACTATTGAGGTTTCCCCTAGCCACGGGGGGATCATGCGGTAGTGATTGGGTATGATACTGAAGCATGCGGAGTATACATGATTGGTCGTCCGGGAATCGCGTATCCTATGATTGGGATCGAATATCCGAAATGGCCTTCTTATAAGGAATGTCTTACTCTCGTGAATCTTTGCAAAGTGGGAGTAAATGAGTTACTTCGAGAGTGCTTGATATCCAGATTATAAGATACGGTCGTTGATGTTTTGACACTCGACTAACGACCGTATGGATATTATTACAGCGATAGGATTGTAAGTTACACGGTAACTGTTTCACATGAAAGGTAGTAGTCATTGCATTTGACTCTTCCGATGATTGGGGTCACGGTGTGTTGCTGTAGACGCTATCCCGTGATCGTTAGGCATGAAGGGCATTTTCGTAATTTGCACCTTGTGTCTACGGCCAACATATTCGGAAGCCTATCGGGTCACACACATAAGAACATCTAGCCGGATTAAAATGTGGTTATAGATGATAACTAAATAAGGAAAGTTTATCTCGAGACTATAAAGGTTATAGTGGTAAATTAATATGGTGGTATTTATTTATTATGAATAAATTAAATACAAGATATTAATAGTATTATATTAATTAAAGAATATTCCGGAAGCCAATTTGTTGGTCAAAGGGGCGCCACATTTAATGTGTATAAGATACACTTGGATTGTGCAATTTAATTAATGGTATTACCATAATATTAATATAAGATATTAATATTTATATAGATATATATGGACATGCGTGACATGCATTTGCATGTGCACATATGTAGACTACAATTTGTAGTTAATATTATATATATAGATTTATATATGTAATATATATATATATGTGTGATATATACACATGTGTAAATTGATTTATGGTAATAAAATAAATATAGTCAATACTAGATATTGACAATATCTTGGAAATATTCAATATGAGATATTGACAAAATCCTAGATTTATTTAATATGAGATATTATAATAAATGAGATAAATCAATCAATTATATTTTCCTTATTTTATTGGGAAAAGGTTTTGTTCTCCTCCACACTCTAGTTGGGGCGCCATATACACTATAAATATAGTGTGGGTGTCAAGCTCTTTTGTACATCACAATTGCAAGTGCTCATAGTTCTTGTGTAAAATAAAGAGCATCCTATAGAGAGTTGGAGAGAGGGGAAAAGGGCCGGTCTAGCAACCGGAGTTTTCAAATAGCAATCCATGATGGGATTCCGGCGGGCTGTTCGTGTGGACTAGCGGTAGAGGCCGAACACTTGGGCGGCGCTATGCAGAACTACTCTCCTTAGACGGTCAAAGCGTCGATCTTTTAGATCAACCAAGGTAACAACCGTCTACTAGCTTATTTGTTTATTGCTTAAACAAAGTCGATCCTGGTTAAAAGGAAATAAAATTTTAAATTCCGCTGCGTTCCCGCATAGATTTCCTAACACCAAGAGCAATCCCCATCAACTACCACACATTCAATAAAGATTTTCGGCAGAACATACATCAAGAAACAATCCATAAGTTCCCTATTAATCATTACTTACCATGCATCACTGTGTCGTGTGTTAAATCCTTTATGATAGTGCGTTCGTGAAGAGAATCAACTTTTATTAACCCCAGAATCTTAACTTACCTACGCATACATTCGCTCACCTTGCCTTCAGACTTGGTTACACAACATGGTACCTTAACTGGGCCAGGCGGACTTGGGGAGTGAGTATTACTCTTAAGTCCTCGTTTGTTTCTTTTTTATGCAAGGGTCATGCCCTTTTTGCTATGAGTTCGCTTCCCTCACTGCCTTTATTATATCAATTTTTTTCTCTTTTTTTTGGCAGATTTCTCGCTCTTTTTTCTCTCTCGCTCACAAGTCCGTTTTGTCCCGGTTTACCTCTTGTGTCATTCAAGTTGCTTCCATTGTCCTACAACAATTAGTTAAAATATGTACACAGACAAATAATGATTCATGGTTAAAAAAATTCATCATCTCATCTCAAATACTTATCACTCAGATTATGTGCTCAAATAATTGACTGCATTAGTAGAATAGTAATTACTAAGTTACTACTTCATGCAACATAACACATGCTCATTCTTCCTTACTAAATTGAATATGCTATAGCTAACTTCAAATCGTTCTTGAGCTCCTTTTCTACCGATTCCTTACTCATAACGTTCAATAGGCAAGCTAGAAACAATGTTAAAATTTTCAAAATTATTCCTTTTTTCGATTAACCAGCTAAGACCGCCTACCCCCCACTTATTATAGGCATTGTCCCCAATGACTAATAATAAAAATAGAAAATAGAAAAAGGTACTTAGCTCTGAAATTGGTCGGCTGAGTCACATGGTGAATGATGGAGCGCAATCATTAGCTCATAAATCATCCATCTTCCAAGTATTTAACGGCATTCCAAAATACTTCCAAAAACTGTGAGTAACATGCGAAGGGCAATGAGAAAATAAGGTGGCGGTAATTGTGCATACCTCAGGAATGCACAAAAACAGTTTAAGCCACTTTATTCTTTATTGGCCTAAGAAAGACAAGAAACTTTTACGAGGGTATCACATGAGAATCGTGAAGGAAAAAACCACATATATCTCTAGTCAGATGACCAAAGATATATGTGATGAACAAAACCTTGTGAATGTCATGCTACTTTATTGACTCAAACAAAATAAAATAAACAATAAGTAAAGGTTTAGATATAGTTCTGAATTTATAGTCGCCAGCTCGACTGTACTAATAAGGCTCTTTTATTCGTATACTGGATCGTCCAACATAAAGACTTCCAATTCAGGGTCATACTTGTGCTCTAGGTAATGTTTCAGCCTGTGGCCGTTTACTATGAAGGTCTTCCCAGAGTATTCATTCCTAACTTCACACGCACCTGAATTGAAGACTTTTGTGACTACTAATGGTCCAAACAATCTAGACTTCAACTTCCCAGGAAAAAGACGAAGACGTGAATTATATACCAGCACCTTATCTCCGACCTGAAACGTGCGGGTTGAGAATCTTTTTATCGTACGACGCTTCGTTCTTTCCTTATAAATCTTTGCATTCTCATATGCTTGAAGTCTAAATTCCTCCAATCTATTCAATTCTAGTAAACTCTTCTCACCAACTAAACTTTCATCCATGTTTAAGAATCTCGTAGCCCACAGGGCTCGGTGCTCGAGTTCTACCGGTAAATGACATGCTTTTCCAAACACTATCATATATTGTGACATCCCAATTGTGGTCTTGTAAGCGGTTCTGTACACCCAAAGAGCGTCATCTAATTTCAAAGACCAATCCTTCCTCGTGGGATTCACAGTCTTCTCTAAGATCCTTTTTATCTCTCTGTTTGTGACTTTCACTTTTCCACTTGTCTGGGGGTGATACGATGCTGCAATCTTATGTCTAACACCGTATCTCAACATCAATTTCTCAAATAACCTATTACAGAAATAGCTCCCTCCGTCACTAATTATGGCTCTGGGCACTCCAAACCTCGTCAAAATGTTCTTCTTAAGAAATCTCAAGACAACCCGGGCATTATTAATAGGTGAGGCCACTGCCTCCACCCATTTGGAAACATAATCAACTGCTACCCGGATGTAACGATTTGATTTCGACGATGTGAAAGGCCCAACAAAATCAATTCCACATACATCGAATAACTCCACTTCTAAGATACTATGCAGTGGCATCTCATTCCGCTTAGAAATGTTACCTGTCATTTGACAGGAATGACGGGCTCTTGTAAACTCGTAAGCAGATTTATGAATTGTCAGCTAATAGAATCCACACTGCAGTACCTTTGCTGCTGTTTTGTCCGGCCCATAGTGACCTCTAACTTCTCCCGAATGACATTGTCTCAGAATACTTGGAATCTCATCATCATGGATGCATCTCCTAAGAATGGTATTAGGGCACATCTTGTATAGGTAGGGATTGTCCTAATAATAATACTTTAGATCTGCAAAGAATTTCATCTTATCGGCACTCGTGAATTCCGGTGGTAGGTACATTCCTACAAGATAATTTACAATGTTATCAAACCAATGGTATACCTTGCCCACTCTTAATGTATTTTGTCGGGGCTGAAATTCAACCGGAGCTACTACTGAGACGGCAAAAAGTTGTTCATCAGGAAAGCTCTCCTTGATCTCAGTCTGTTGCTCCTCTTCTAGAAAAGTTAATCTTGACAGGTGATCAGCCACATGGTTCTCAGATCCGTTTTTATATCCTTGATCTCGACATCAAACTCTTGTAGGAGTAGAATCCATCTTAACAATCTCAGCTTGGAGTCTTGTTTGGTTAGAAGGTATTTTAGAGTTGCATGGTCAGTGAATACAGTGACTTTCGATCCTATCAGATATGGTCGAAACTTGTCAAATGCAAAGTTAACGGCTAAAAGTTCCTTCTATGTAGTCGCATAATTCCTTTGGGCAGTGTTGAGGGTACAACTGGCATAATAGATAGGCTTAAAGATTTTGTCCTCCCTTTGTCCCAGGGCTGCTCCAACCGCCATGTCGCTTGCATCACACAAAAGCTCAAAAAGTTTGTTCCAATCTAGGGCTACTAGAATTGGGGCGGTTATAAGCATTTGCTTCAATGAGTTGAATGCTTTCTTGCAATCCTCTCCAAATACAAAAGGCACGTCCTTTGCAAGTAATTCCGTCAAGGGTCTAGCAATTTTAGAGAAGTCCTTAATAAACCTCTTACAGAAGCCTGCGTGGCCAAGATAGGCTTGCAACGTCTTTAAGTTCGTTGGAGGGGGTAACTTCTCTATTACCTCTATTGTAGCCTTATCAACCTCCATTCCATTCTCTAAGATCTTATGACCCAACACTATACCTTCTATGACCATGAAATGACATTTTTCCCAGTTAAGTACAAGGTTGGTCTCTTTACATCTCTTCAGCACTCTACTCAAATTGTCTAAGTATTTATCAAAGCTGTCTCCAAATACAGAAAAATCGTCAATGAAAATTTCTAGAAAGTCTCCCACCATGTCCGTAAATAGTGACATCATGCACCTTTGGAATGTTGTTGGTGCATTACAAAGTACAAAAGGCATGCTATTGTATACAAAAGTTCTAAAAAGACATGTGAAATTTGTTTTCTCTCGGTCCTCGGGACAATATGGATCTGGAAGTAACCAGAATATCCATCCAAGAAACAATAAAAAGCATGACTGCTTAACCTTTCTAACATTTGGTCAATGAATGGTAGGGGAAAATGATCTTTACGAGTCGCGTCATTCAGCTTCCTAAAATCGATGCAAATTCAATGTCCAGTAATTAGCCTCACAAGAATAAATTCATCGAACTCATTATGTTGAACAGTGAATCCTCCTTTCTTGGCCACCACATGAATCGGGCTCACCCATTCACTGTCTGCAATTGGGAAAATGATTCCCATTTCCAACATCTCTATAATCTCCTCCTTAGCAACATCCTTCAATTGTGGCGTCAGCCTCCTTTGAGGTTGTGCCACGGCTTTCTTTTCTGGGTCTACAGAGATTTTATGCACACACAAAATACTCCTTATTCCTCGAATATCTGCAATCATCCACCCCAAATACTCTCTTATGCTCTCTCAATACTCTTAAAAGTTTCTCTTCCTCTAAAGGTGATAGTGACGATGAAATTATGAGGGGAAGAGTATCATCTTGTAAGTATACGTACTTCAAGTGAGATGGCAAAGGTTTCAAAGTTAAATTCCTTGGTGGCTCTTCCAGCGATGATCTTAACAGTTTTCCAGTCAATTGTAAGTCCAAGAACTTATGCCACGAAGTTCTATGAATTGTTCCTCCTACTTCCACAGAAGATAGAGGCTCCACTTCTTGTACTTGACCTTCGCTACACCCAGGCCATGTTTCCTCATTCCTTCCTTCATCCTCTTTTAGGAGCAAAGTCTTTGCTAGTTCAGGGTCTAGTGCCACTTGCTGATGTATTTCAAAAAAAGCTCGTCTATGGCCTCTAGCATGTAACATGCTTCTCCCTCATCTTGTGCATACCCCATTGTTTTCATCACGTTGAACACCTCTCTGTCCTCATTTACTCTTAGAATCAGCTCACCCTTATGAACATCCATCAATGTTTTACTTGTTGGTAGGAAAGGTCTTCATAGGATCAGTGGAACTTCATGGTTAGCTTCTATGTCTAATACTACAAAGTCTACGGGGAACACGAACTTATCAACTTCCACCAACACATCCTCCACCACTCCACAAGGTTGCTTCATAGATCGGCCAATTGTAGGGTTATTGATGTATCATTTAACTCTTTCATGCATTCGCTTTATGTTCACCGAATTATTTCTGGGCGAATGGCGGAGGATGGCCCTTATGTCTCTTCATTACTCAGATACATCACATCCTGCACTCGATGTCGTATACCATTTCCCATGTTTACAGAGAGTGTAACGGGATTGCAGACGGCCTTGCTGCTTTGGAAGGGAAAGATCGGATTTTCCATCAACAGAGGGATATCCCACCACATATTTTGCATCTTATTCACAATGATCTACATGGACCACCTCATATCCGACATATCGCTCATACACCGGGAAGCACTCTTCACTTGTGAAGAGTGCAAACCAGGTCGTGTTGTTCCCTTCATTTACTCTCCCATTTTTGTTACGTTTCTACTTTGTACAGCGTTACACATTGTTTACAGATTGGCAGGCTGCAGACAAGGAAGGTGCCATGGGACTCAAAACGCATACATACAACTCACTCACTTATGGATGCACCCTCCAGGTCTTGGTTGGGGTGCAAACCAGTGTTCTTGTTCTTTATCTACTTTACTCTTTGGAGTTTGCTTGGTATTTTCCACTTATTTTGCGTGCTGGTGATGTGGACAGACTCTTTTGATACACCTCCTTTCAATGGCACTAGATTTCTGGAGTGCATTGAGCTTTGGACGCACCTCTACCACTCTGATAGGGGTGCAACTCAGGTGTTTTTGTTCCTTTCATGCTTTACAATGGTACTCCCTATTTTATTGCTATGTGATGTTCTGCCCACGTGAAGGCTGTAGCCATTGCTCAGGATCGGAACTGGACTTTACACACTCTCAAGCAGATGCAACGACCTATGAACGACGACGAATTTCGGATGTACCATCAGCGATCGAGTCACTTTTCTTTCCTACAAGACTCGAGACACACAGACGCCATTCTTTCACTTTTGATTTCCACTGTTGTACATATTTTTGGAGTTTGGGATTTTTTGGGAATGCATAGAGCGAGTACTCTTCCCTATGTGATGGATTTTCCTACACTGGGTTTGCCACACATAGGGTTTAAGGAGGCCATGCTATGCATTCTATCACGCAAACTTGGGGCGGGCCGGGATATGGCAAACTTTTTGTAGCACTTTATTTCTTCTTTTAATAAAATAAAGTTGTTTTGAAAAAGAAAAAAAAACTCTTTCATTCCTAACTTATGGAAAATGGAGAGTGGCATTAAATTGACTTTGGCTCCAAGATAACACAATGCTTTATTTAGGCATAGTCCTCCAATTGTGCAAGCTATGAGGAAGCTCCCAGGGTCTTTAATTACACTTATAAGGCAGTTTGCATTGCAAAACTGCCAAGCATTCCTTGTTAAGGCAAATAGTCTCAAGGTCTAACAACTTCCTTTTGGTATAAATTTCTTTTTCAAGAATGTTTCGTACTCTGGAATCCCGGCTAGAGCTTCTACCAAAGGTATATTATTTGCAATTTCTTAAACATATCTATGAACTTTTTATAAAGAGCATCATCATGATTTGGTTTATATTTCCTAGGGGGATTGAGTAAAGTAGGAGGATTAATAGTTACTTCATGAAGACTTACCTACATCTTGTTGCTGCTCTGCCTACTCGTCTATTGAATCTGCAGACGCACGATTAATCGGTGTGGAGTCCCGATTAACTGGCCCTTCTTTTCCTCCTGATTCTGCTACGTTCTGATGCTGACTGCTTTCTGATTCTTCTTGGATAGTTGGTATAACTGGTCCAGACAGTTCCTTTCTGCTCCTATTCATTATTGCATTCATGTCCTTCGAATTCTTCTTAGTGTTACTTGGTAATCCACCAGGAGGACGGGCTAGCACTTGTTCGGTGATCTGCCCCACTTGGTGCTATAGATTCTACACTAAGGCTTCCTGATTGGTCAGTCTTGTATCATTCTTCTGACAATATGTGGTGAAGTTTCCGTTTAGTTTGGTCATGTATTTAGTGAGTTGATTGCCCGTGTCGGTCACGGTTGAGCTCATTTTATCCATAGTTGCTTCCCAACCACCTGACTTGTTAAATTGAGGCATGAATCCCCCAGTTTGTCTTGGTCTCTCTCCACCTATAGGATCACTTAGTCAAAAACCAGGGTGGTCATGAGAACCCGGGTGATATCCGCCCCTATAAGGATTTCCTTGCCTCTCTAAATAGTTCACATCTTCGGTGTTGGTTGCTTCAACTTCTTGAACTTTCTCATCTTTGGCAATGCGGTCTTGCATGCCGTCTATTTTCTCGTTAGTTTCCATTAAGTGGTATAAAATATATTGAGTTGTATCTTCTCCAAATACTCCTTCAGCTACCTTTACATTCTCAATTTGATGCGTTCCTCATTGGCTTGTAAGTGCTATTTGTTCCAAGTTTTCTTCAGCTTCTTCAGGTGACAACAACGTAAATGCATCAACTCTCATTTGTTCACTGGGCCTCAATCCGTGATAGAAACTATGCATTCATACGGGCAGAGTGATATCATGGTGAGGGCATCTCCTTTGTGCTTCCTTAAACATTTCTCAAGCTTCTTCGAAAGTCTCGGTTGGTTTTTGCTTGAAATTCATTATGTCTTGTCTCATCTGTAGGACTTCCAAGGGGGCAGTACTTATTCATAAATTTATGCAGTAGATCAGTTCAAGTTTGGATCGATCTTGGTGTTAGAGACAATAACCATATCTTCGCCTTGTCTTTCAGCGTGAATGGAAATAATTTCAGCTTAATGTTGTCTTCAGGTACTCCTGCTGGTTTGACTGTGCTGACTATCTCTAAGAAGTTAGTGATGTGTATGCTAGGGTATTCGTTCAATACTCCATGAAATGTAGTGTAATTGGTCACCATATGTATCATGTTTGGCTTTGGGTGAAATATTACAGCCGCATTTTATGGCTGAACTATCGCTGGCACAAATCGCTCAATCGTTGGCATTGCATAACTCTGTAGAGTTCTTCTATCTCCTTGTACCACAACTCCTGCTCCATTGACTCTCCCGTTTTGCCTATTCTCTGCCATGGTGTTATCTGTATCCTCCAAAAGTGGAATTTATTCTTCCTTCTCACTGTGATCTCCTTCACGTGAACTCACGACTCAACAAAAATAAACGGTTAGTAACCTGCCTCGACGGCTGTTACATTCGCCTGGAAGACTAAAAAATACAGAATCTGACAGCTGGCTCGATGCTAAACTTACAGAACCGATTCTGCTGAATCTAGGATGCTCGATTAATCACGGGTAACCCTCGACTAATCGGGTGATTTTTTCTTCCAGATTCAAACAAAACTGACTCTATACGACTCCAATACAAACAGACTATAAAACAGACTCAAAAATTACAGAAACTAATTATACAAATGCTCAATCTCAAATTAAAAATTATTCTTGACACGAGTCCCCGGAAACGGCGCCATAAAATCTTGATCGCGTGCAAAGCACTTACTAGCAATAGGACTAGGTCTATCATAGTAGAGTACTGGCGAGTCAAGTTCGAATCTCACAGAGACTCGTAAGAATGCAAATTAAACGAGATTGAATTGTCACAATAATGGTCTACTACCAACTATAATATAGAAAGAAGTACAGTGGTGCCAATAAACAAACAAGATTATGCAAGTTCAAACGGAACACATAAGAGTTTCTAATGTATTAGTCTAATTATGAGTCATTAGTTATTCCTCCCATAACATGCATTAGTCATCCCCATTGGTAAATTATAATTCATGGACAGCTACGGGTGCAAACTCTTAACCCTATCTACTTCCATTGTAAGGACATCAGACAATATATATGCAACTAACCTCATTTGTTGGTTGTATTAATTCATACGCAATAAGTTTTAAAGATGTCGACTCAAGACCGAAAACCTCCTTAGGCAACTATCGACTATGACTAGCACGTTCCTAAGGATCCATCAAGACAAGGTCCTAATTAACACTTCACCTTCCAAGTCCTTCATGCTAATTTACGATGACATGCAAATAGTTGATTAGGCTACTAACATGTAAATTACATCTGTCGATCAACGTAGCTGGCGGCGATTATCATGAACTAGTAATTTACTAGGTATTCAGATCTAGCAATATAGCCCATCGCAGATCTGAAGAACGCAATCACTATTTCATGATTACTTCACCAACGAATCAGATATATACATACATGGGCTAAATTAAACTAACTACTACATAATTAAACTAAATAGGCAATTAAAACATACTAGTCAAATAGAATAACGGCAGGTCTACATCTTGGAAAAGATAGAAAATCATACCCTCGAAGATGAGTGTAAATCTTCCTTGGATCTCTTCCTAGGCGGCGACTCCATCGTCTCTCCGACCAAAACTCATAACATAAATAAATAAATAAATTTGATTGCATAAAACTTGTCTTCAAAATTGTACATAGAATTCTGAGGGTGGGCCTCTTATTTATAGCTAAATAAACCGACTTAGAAAGATCTAGAACTACTCCTCATCCAAGAAAATGCGGTTCGGAAGATTCTGGACTCTCGATAAGTCGGCGGTACTGCCCGATTAATCGGGGGTATTTTTGTCCTTTTCTTTCTGTCGACTTAGCTTGGAAGGTTCTGGAATACCCAAGGCCCATTCTCTTCGTTCAATCCTCTCTAGAATTTTCCAGAATGCTTAGCCAAATATTTCGTATCCTGAAAATAATCAAATAATGCACGAAATAATATCGAATAATGGGAAATAAACGTTAAATGCAAAATACTCGACTCACGAACCCGACATATGACATTCGACTCAAATGGTTCATAATTATAGGTCGAAACAACTATTTTTAGCTCATAATGGATAGAATGTTGATGCCGTAGGATATACTATTTTAAGCGTCATCATCAGGCATACCCCTCCAATGGTACATGGTATTAGGAAGCTCCCCAGATCTTTACATTTAGGAGGAAGTTTGCGTTGCAACACTACCGTGCACTCCTCGTTTAGGAATATAGTCTCAAGTTTTAACAACTTCCATTTGGTAAAAAAAAATGCTTCCTTCATAAATTTAGCGTACTATGGCATTCCGGCCAGAGCTTCTACCTAAGGTATATTCACCTGCAACTTCTTAAACATTTCTATGAATTTTCTATAACGAGCATCATCATTATTTGGTTTAGACTTCCTAGGGGGATAGGGTAAAGTAGGAAGATTAATAGTTACCATTCATGAAGACTTACCAACTACCTCATGCTGCTCTCCCTGCTCGTCTGCTGAATCTGCATATGCTCGATTCTACGCGGTTGTGCCTCACTGAATCGGGCCCCTATTCTATCTGATTCTGCTACGTTCTACTCATTACTATTCTCTGGTTCATCTCTGATAACAGGTCCAGGAAATTCCTTTCTGCTCCTTGTCATAATGGCATTCACTTCCTTCGGATTCTTCTCCGAATTGCTTGGTAATCCTCCTGGAGGACAGGCTGACACATGTTCGGCAATCTGCCTCACTTGGTGCGATAGATTTTGCACTAAGGCTTCCTAATTGGTCAGCCTTGCATCGTTCTTCTGACAATATGTTGTGAAATGCGTACTGAACTTGCTCATGGACTTCGTCAATTGACTGACACTCTCGGCCACCATTGAACTCATCTTGTCCATGGCCGCTTCCCATCCACCGGACTTGTTTGATTGAGGCATGAAACCTTCACTTGGCTTTTCTCTCTCGCCTCCATCAGGATTTTTGTATCTGAAACCAGGGTGATCGTGAGAACTTGGGTGATATCCGCCCTCATATGGATTTCCTTGCCTTCCCAAATACTTCACGTCCTTGGTGTTGGAAGTCTCGATTCTTTGGACCTTCTCCATATCGGCAATACGATCTTGCATGCCGTCCATCTTCTCGTTTACACTAGGAATTGGTACAAGATCTGTTGAGAAGTATCTTCTTCAAATACGCCTTCAGCTGCTTTTACTACCTCAGTCTGATGTGTTCCCCATTGACTTGTAAGTGCAATCTGTTCTAACTTTTCTTCAGCTTCTTCTGGTGATAACAACGCGAAACACTCATTGTTTGATGTATCAACTCTCATTTGCTCACTCGGCCGCAATCCATGATAGAAACTGTGCGTTCTCATTGAGTAATATCGTGGTGAGGGCATTTTCGTTGTGCTTCTTTGAATCGTTCCCAAGCTTCCTCAAAAGTTTCGGTGGGCTTCTGCTTAAAATTCATGATGTCTTGTCTCATTTGGAACGACTTCCCAGGTGGGCAGTACTTGTTCATAAACTTCTGCAAGAGGTCTGTGCAAGATTGGATAGATCCTGCTGCTAGAGACAACAACCATATCTTTGCCTTATCTTTTAATGTAAATGGAAACAACTTAATATTAATAATGTCTTCAGGCACGCCTGCTGGTTTGACAGTGCTGACTATCTCCAAGAAGTTGGTGATGTGTACACTGGGGTCTTCGTTTGGTACTCCACGGAACGTAGTGTAGTTGGTCACCATCTGTATGACATGGGGCTTTGGATGAAAAACCTCGGCCGCATTTTCCGGCTGAACAATTGCTGGCACAAATTGCTCAATTTTTGGCATTGCATAGATCTGTAAAGTTCTTCTATCTTCTTGTACCACAACTCTTGCTTCATTTCTTCTCCAATTGACACCATTCTGTCCATTAACTACGTTCTATGCCATTGTCTCTTCTGGATCCTCTAGACGTGGAATCTCCTCATCTTTATCCCTCTCACTTCCTTCATGCGAGCTTGCTTCGTCAGCCAGCCTTTATATCCTTTCTCGAGCTTCCTTATGCTTCTGCTTTGCAAAATTTTAAATTTTAGGTGTGAATCACTCAAGTTTGGCTGTTGAACTCATTGTTGCATACTACAAGACACAAAAAGAGAAAGAAAATGTTAGTTACTTGCCTTGGCGGCTGTTACACTCGCCCTGGCAGACTCAAAAATACTGACTCTGACTCCTGACACGACACTGAATGAACAGAACCAATTCTGATACTTCTGGAATGCTTGATTCATCGATAGCGTACTGTGCTGAATGGGGTGCAACTTTCCAGAATCGAACAGAACAGACATTGTTAGAACTCAATTAATTATAGACAGAATAAACTAGACTCGTTCAACAGACTCGATAATACATAAAATGGAATATATACAAATTCTCAATCTTGAATTAAAAATATTCTTGACACGAGTCCCCGGAAACGGTGACAAAAATCTTGATCGTGCCCGCGGTGTGATCACAGGCTTCCATTAGCAATAGGACTAGGTCTACTGTAGCAGAGTACTCATGAGTCAAAGTCGAATCCCATATAGACTCGTAAGATACGTTTAAATCAAGATTGAGTAGTCACAAAGGCAGTCTACGACCAAATATGGTGCAAGAACAATAAAGATGGTGCCAAAGAACACACAAGATTATGCAAGTTCAACAAAAGCTCACAAGAGTTTCTAACGTATTAGTCTAATTATGAGTTATTAGTTATCCCCCCCATATCATGCATCAATCATCCCTGTTGGTAAATTTTAGATCTTTAACAGCTACGGTGCTAATCCATAATATTACGCTGCTTCCATTGAAAGGACAGTAGGTGTCTATGTGCAATTAACCCCCTTCATTGGTTGTATTAATTCACATGCAATAAGCATTAGGACTAGCCGGGTCAAGACCGAAGACCTCCATAAGCAGCTATCGTGGATTGACTATCACGTTCCTAAGGATCGATCTAGACATTTTCCGATCTAAAAATTCACTTTATCGTCCTTCATGTTAATTTACGATGACATGCAAACAGTTGATCAGGCTATAAACATGTAAATTAACTCTATCGATGAGACGCTGCTGGCGCCGATTATCATGAATTAGGATGTACTAGGTATTCAGATCTAGCAATAAAGACCATCGCAGATCTGAAGAACACAACAACTATTTCATGATTTCTCCAACAACGATTCAGATCTATACACGTATGGGGTAAAATGAACTAACTACTACATAATTAGAACTATTAATAACAATCAAAACATACTAATCGCATAAAACAACGACAGATCTACATCTAGAAAGAGCCAGAAAATCATACCCTCGAAGATGAGCGTTGATCTCCCTCAGATATCTCTCTAGGAGGCGAATCCGTCGACTCTGTGACTAGAACTCATAAAGAAAATAAAGAACAAAGAATTTTTATTGAATAGAAACTTGTAATATTTTTGGTACTTGGCACACACACTTACAACTGAGGCTGGTGCCTCTTATTTATAGTCGTGAAACCGACTTAGATAATCTTAAAAACTACCCCTCGTCCAAGAAAACGTGTTTCGGAAGATTCTAGATGCTCGATTCAGCAGCACCGTCTCTGGATAGATCGAGATTAATTTCGTACTTTTTCTTCTGCTGACTTAATCTTGGAAGGTTCTGGATACCCTAGGTCCGTTTCTTTCATCCAGACCTCTTCATTATCCATCATTAACTCATGGCCCAATATTCGTAACCTGAGAATAATCAAATAAAACACGAAATATTACCAATTCCGGAAATAATAAGGATAAATACCAAATTCTCATCCCGTGAACCCGACATATCATATTTTACAAAATGGTTCACATTGAAAGGCCAAAACAACTATTTTTAGCTCATAATGGGTAGAATGTTTATGTGTGTGTGTGTGTGTGTGTGTGTGTGTGTGGGGGGCGGGTGGGTGGGCGAGTAGTGTGCGTGCAGCAAGTGTACGTGTGTACATGTGGATGTTTCGGGGGCGGACCTAGCATGGACAAGGGGGTCCATGGACCCCACTCAAATTTCCGGGCGAACTTACTAATATGCCCCTCAAATAATATTAAAACTGTGTATTTATACTATTTGAGACAACTTCTATTGCAATTATCCATTTATTTCAACTGGTTAGAAACTTTATTACTTATCTTAAGGTCATGGGTTTGAATTTTGGAAGCTGAGCCCTTTTTTTGGCCTCCACTGGAAAATTTTCATTGGTCCACTACTGGGATGTTTTAATGCATACATACATGATTAGTGATACATCAACTACTCATCTTACCACAACATCCTACACAACACAATCAACATCATTCATTTTGTTGAGACCCATCACAATAAATAATTCATCACTTTAATCTATAGGGATAAAGCATGTAGTGGTTTGTGCAGTACACATTTGTGTAGTGCACATACCATTTTCCTACATACATATATGTATCACCGTGTCATACAGAACATAAACACATTAATTAAGCAGCTGATCGAGGGGAGATTATTGTGTGGTGTCTCCACACGGTGCGGAGACACCGTGTGGCACACCACACACCACACACCTTTATTCTGTATTAAAACTGTGTGGTTCTGATCGTTTCACCCGTCACTTCATCACAAATTCCCTCACCACACAATAACTTCCCTGATCGAGATGGCATCATATGGATTAATGATCATCGTTATTATTTACTGCATGATTCTGACGTCAAGATGTTGTACTGCACAGGACATTAATGTAGATGTCAGGTAATTAATTAGTTTCAACTTCTAATCAATGACCAATTAAATAGATAGATACTTTTTCTTATAGTTATTTCATTTCTTCTCCTTATTGAAATAATAATAATAATAATAATAATAATAATAATAATAATCTTTGAATTCCTGCAGCACCAACAGATCATTCCGGCCATCTGCTCATCCGGCTCTAACGGAGGACTATAGTACTTGTTAAAGCAACTGCCACGTGTTAGAGTATTGGTATGCCACGTGTCAATCTTATCCTAGAATAGATTTGCTACTAGATTTTCACTCCTTTCTGTTGCTAATTTCTGCACTAAGACAAATATATATGCATGTATTCCTTGTCACTGAATGTATGAATGATTATTCTCCTTTCCTAGATAATGATGCATTTCTAACTTGGTATCAGAGCAACAATGGCCGGAACCACTGCTTCCACTGGTAATCCGGTGACCGGAGCTCAAGGAATAGCAACACAGAGCAGTGTCACCGCCTCTATCAGTATTCCGGTAACCGGAGCTCGAGTTACAGCAGGCACTACGCCGAGTTTGTCTCTGGGAAGTTTTTCATCTATTCCGTTCATGCAGTATGCAGCCACTACCTCTCTTCCTCACACTCCACCACCAATCTTCACAAATCTACCACCTATTTCTCAAGCTCTTCTTTCCACTGGTAACCCGGTAACCGGAGCTTCCCCTTCTTTTCCAGTCTTCAATGGAAATCTTCCTCAAATCTGTAGTGTAAATCTTGATAGATCCAACTACTTGCTGTGGAAATCTATTGTGATATCCTTTGTGAAGGGCCATCGTCTGGATGGTTTTCTTCTTGGAACAACTGTAGCACCACCCAAATTTGTTCAATCTGCATCCGACACTGGACTGGAGCTCAATCCTCTCCATGATTCATGGCTAGCTACAGATCAACTCCTTCTGAGCTGGTTGAAGGGTTCAATGACTGAACCGGCACTTCTTGAAGTGATGAACTGCTCCTCATCAAACGAGGTATGGAACACTTTGGAGATCTTGTTCAATAACAGATCTGAGTCTAGAATGCTTGAGTACAAGACTACACTTAAAAAGACTGAAAAAGGATCCAAAACAATGGTTGATTGTCTTGCTCAAATGAAAGGATATTCAGATGGATTAGCAGCAGCAGGTTATCCAATTTCTGCATCTGAATTGATCCTGGCTGTTCTAGGAGGTCTTAATCGGGATTATGAATCTGTTATTGTCAATCTGACCTCCAGGATTGGGTCCGTATCTTGGCAAGAAGTCCAATCTCAGCTTGTGACTCATGAACGGCTTCTAGCAAGATTTTCCCCAACATCAACTCTTGATCTGTGTGGACCCTCTGCAAATCTAGCCACCAATCGTCCAGGCCAAGGAAGAGGACAACCAAGACCTCAAGGAAATAGAAATTACCAAGAAAATAATAGAGGTCATGGTGCAAACAGAGGTGGTAGAAGTGGATATAGAGGAAGAGGAGGTAGAGGAGGATATGTGAATCAAGGGAATGCTAGGCCTACTTGTCAAGTTTGCACTAAAGTTGGCAATACCGCTGCTGAATGCTATTACAGGTGATATACCCGGGTCGGAATGGGGCCCTGTTCATCTAAATTGGGCCTATTATCTTGGCCCATCAGCATAGATATTGGGCCTCTATCTCCTCTAGCCACTGCCACAAACCATCTTCTACCCGCTAGCTACAAGCCGGGTCCTATCCGCCAATAGTAAGCCGGATCTTGTCCGCCAAACGTGAGTCGGACCCATTCTCTCCATGTGATTTTTACCCATATAGTCAAAGCTGATTTCAAGACAAGGCTCAAATAAGTCCGCTGCTCGCCATACTTATCGACCCAGCTAGCCGAAACAGCTGGCCACTCCTGACAGCTGGTTAGGACACTTGTATTGCATGCATACATAACTTAGCTATGTACTCTCAACTGTCTTATCGATGAACAGTGAACCGACTTACTTTTTAGCCTATAAATATGGGATCACAATGTAATAAAAAGAGGACAATCTCTTATGCTCTAAACTATAATCTAATACAAGCAGATACACTCTGCCAATTTGCCGACTAACTTACTTGTTCTTCATAAACACTTATCAGCCACCATTATTCTTATCCACCACCGTGTCCTCACCTTAGAAATCACACGTATCAGCCTTATATCCTCAAGATAAACACTGTCATCGCAAAATCTGGTGTTCAGCGCTAGATCAACAGGTATATCTCTAACTACAATGGTCAGGCCAAAAATGGGAATTCTGGATCAAACATGAGGCAAAATGGTGGACAACAATTTTCTGGTTATGGACCTCAACCTGCTGCTTACTTTGCCTCTCCAGATTCAGTTAGTGATGCAAGTTGGTATGCTGATAGTGGTGCAACAAATCACATTGCCTCTGATCTTAACAGCCTGCAATAGAGTCAAGGGTATGATGGTTCTGATGGTCTAACAATTGGCAATGGTAAGAGTCTACCTATCCAACACACTAGACACTTTTCCATTCATACTGATAATTTTAATCTTGCTTTTAACCATGTTTCGCATGTTCCTAGTATAACCAAAAACCTGCTAAGTGTTTCCAAACTCACATCTAATAATCCTGTTGTTATGGAATTTCACTCAAATTGTTGTTTTGTGAAGGACAAGATAACAGGGAAGGTTTTGTTGGAAGGAAACCTTAGAGATGGCCTTTACCAGATGCTTCTTCCTCCCAAAGAGAACTATCTTCAATCCAAAGCCAATCAAGAACCAAGTTGTCTTATGTCAGTTTGTAATAAGTATGTTAATCAGAGACCTGAGTCTGTTGTTGATCAGTCTGATCTTAGTAGTAATGTTATTATTTGGGATAGAAGGTTGGAACATCCCTCTTCTAAAACCTTGAGTCTTGTCTTGAGTCTGTATGACATTTCTGGAATTAATAAAATTGAGTTTTGTGATGCTTGCAAGTTGGGAAAACATCACACATTGCCTTATCCTACCTCTATATCTAAAATCAACTCTTGTCTTGACCTTGTGCATGTGGATCTTTGGGGGCCATCCCCCATTGTCTCCACAAAAGGCTATCAATACTATATAAGCTTTGTTGACGACTTTCGCAGGTTTGTGTGGATCTATCCCTTAGTTCTAAAATCTGATGCTATCCAGCCTTCATTAAGTTTATATCCTTGATTGAAAAACAATTTGAGAAGAGTATTAAATGTTTGCAGATAGATTGGGGAGGTGAATTTAGGTCTTTTGAGTCCTATTTAGCAGAATCGGGGATTGCCTTTAGACATCCATGTCCCCATGCACATGGTCAGAATGGAAAGGTTGAAAGAAAGCATAGGCATATAGTTGAAACTGGTCTAACTCTCCTAGCTCAAGCTCAAATGCCCCTAAAATTCTGGTGGGATGCCTTCCAGTACTCCACACACCTCATCAACAGGCTTCCCACACCTGTCCTTCAATCCCTCTTACAATATGAAAAGTTGCTTAATCACAAACCTGACTACAAACTCCTAAAGACTTTTGGCTACACATGCTTTCCTTATTTAAGACCTTTTCAAAAGCAAAAATTTCAATTTCACACCATAAAATGTGTTTTCATGGGTGTCAGTCCATCCTATAAGGGGTACTTGTGTCTGGATGTCTTTGGCAGGGTTTATGTGTCTAAAGATGTCCTGTTTAATGAACTGGAGCTTCCCTATAAGTCCTTGTTTCACCTCTCTTTTCCTGTCCACCCTCCAGCTACCAATGACCGTTCAACCATACTTGCTTCAAACCCCTTCTTTGCCCTACAATCTCTTGATCCTGAGGACAATGCTATTGATAACACCCCACCTGCACCCCATTTTGCCCTTAATCAAATCATTAGTCCAGCACCATCCTCCTGCTCTGCAACTTATCCATCTCCTCATATGCATTCTTCACAACACTCCACATCTCCACAAATGCACCCATCACATGCATCTATTACTCAGTCCCCCCCCCACAGTACCAGTCCCACTGTCTCACCATCACCTTCTCCAGCACCACAAGTTCCTACTAATCACCACACTATGCAGACTAGAGCCAAGAGTGGTATTTTTAAACCCAAAACTTATTCTTACCTAGCCTATAAAGACTCTGTCCAGTGTCAATTAGAACCAACAGGACCATCAGAAGCCATTGCCTCCCCTCAGTGGCATGCTGCTATGAAGGAGGAATTCAAGGCCCTCATTACTAATAATACTTGGGACCTTGTACCACCTCACCCTCAACAACACTTAGTAGGCAATAGGTAGGTTTTCAAACTCAAGCTCAAGCCAGATGGTTCAATCTTGAAGCATAAGGCAAGATTGGTGGCCAAGGGGTTTCATCAAACCCCTGGACTGGATTACAGTGAGACCTTTAGCCCTGTAGTAAAGGCCTCTACAATCAGATTTGTTCTAGCCATAGCAGTTTCCTTAAATTGGCAGATTAACCAGATTGATATTAACAATGCCTTTCTAAAAGGTACTTTGTATGAAGATGTCTTTATGCCACAACCTGAAGGGTTTGTTGATTCTGCAAAACCTACACATGTTTGCCACCTCAGGAACGCCCTATATGGGCTCAAGCAAGCACCAAGGGCTTGGTTTGATGAACTGAGAGTTCAGTTGCTAAAGTGGGTATTTCATCAGTGTAGATCTGATACTTCACTGTTTATTTTCCATGACCTGGGGTACTAATGTATGTCCTTGTCTATAAAGATGATATCTTGATCACAGTAAATGATACACATTTAATACAGAAGTTCATCAACATGTTGCACTCCAGATTTGCTCTGAAAGATCTTGGATCTTTGTCCCAAGTCTTGGGTATGCAGGCACACAGAGATGAGATAGGTTTGTATTTACATCAATAGCATTATGCATCTCAGCTTCTATGTAAACTGAAATTGGAGCATCTGAAGCATGTACCAACTCCTATGACTACAACAGCAGATCTCACATCCACTCAGTCACCTTTTTTGCTTAATGCTGCACAATATAGGCAAATTCTGGGAAGCCTGCAGTACCTTACATATACTAGATGTTGGAAATAATATTTGTGTTTTGATGATGGTTCATCACGTAATTAATAAGATCACTTATAACCCATGATGATGAAATCATAACTAGCTGTTATAGTGCATAATAAAAGAAGAAGCAAGAAACAGTCTAGAGAAAAGTGTATAAGCTCTATCTAGAGTCTAAACCTTGTATAGGTTATTTCAGACAAGCATTGTAATAGCTAGGAACTAGGCTAACAGCTGAGTCAGCAATAAAACTGAGTATACATATGAAGAACTGAGGGTTCAGACTCAGTTATGAGAAAACTGAAGAAGATAAGTTCGCTGAAGATCACAGACCCAGTTGACTTATCTAGAAGACTGAAGAACTGAGGGACATAGACTCAGTTGTCAAAGACTGAAGAACTGAGGTGGCAAACTCAGTTAGAAGTTGATTAAGTCGTGACTATAAGTCAGGATTCAGGCAAGTCTGTGGTGACCTGAAACTGAACTATAGATGTAAAACTGAGTAATCTTAAGGACAAGGATTATCAGTTATCAAGAAGGAATCTGAATGGTGCACTCCGACTTAGTCAATAAAAGTCGGATGTCAAGAATACAAGGTACTCAGTTTTGAAGAAGAGTAGAAAACTGAGTTAAGGCCTTGTTGAATTTGAACTGACAAAACGACAAAAGATCATACATATGAACGTTGGCTAAATGACAAATGTAATGGCTACAAGATCTAGTTGACCGTTACATCACCCCTATATATACACAGAGAAAAATGATTGAAAGAGGGGATCATAGAAGTTTTGAAAAGCAAATATCTAAAGATCCAGATCCAGAAAATCAGATTTCATATCTAGAAAAGGGGAAGCCAACAGAATTGCCTTGGAGATTTAAAAGTAAGATTCAGTAACCCATTAAGGGGGAATAAGGCATCTTGGAGCTACAATGCTATATCCAGAAGAATCAGACAGCTCACTGAATTAATCCTTGATTAATTCTAAACCTAACCTTTGTGAAAAAGGGTTGGCTGTGCATAGTTTGAGGAGAGCAATTCCACCTTCCCTCATATGGTTGCAACTTGGTTGCCACAGCTGTTGGTGCAGTCTGCGGACTGTGTGTATGTCAGTGGTGAGCTGGTGAAGGTGTCATTCCACCTCCGAAGGATCAATGTGCAGAATGAAGGGAGCAAAACTACCTTTCTTCATTATGTGTAGACAGTGAAACTAGGGTGTCATGAAGGACTATCATTGTGCTAGGATTTTGTAACGGTTATCTCAAGATTCTAGTGATACCTCCTACACCACAGGAGAAGGGGAGACGTACGGGATTACAACACCCGGAACTTCCATAAACAAATTTTGTGTTGATTTACTTTATGCATTTACATTCGTACTGTGATTGTTTTAATTATTACATAATCACTTCACTCAGCAAACATTAGACACTGAGTCAGCACCAAACTGATACATAGAAGGTTCAGATCTTTATTGACACATCTATTGCACAAAGGTAGTTCTATCCGCTGCCAGTTGACGAGACTAAGAATAAGTCAGTATTGACTAGTTGAGTTAGCTAAACTCTGCACAAGTTACGGGACAGGAACAAAACTGGACTAAGCATCAGTTTAAGTTTCAGAGAAACTCAGTTCCTGGGGTACTTTCAGTTTTGGGAAAGTTTTTGGTGACAAGTTTATTCACCCACTCCCCCCCCCCCCTCTAAACTTGTGTTAGCCTTTCCAAGGGACCAACAATTGGTATCGGAGCAGTGCTTCTGTTTTGAAGAGATGCATTACTGAATCTCAGTATCAGGATGTTTGCTTGAAGTAACTGACCATCAGTTATTTCTGATACCAACAATTGGTATCGGAGCAGTTCTTCTATTTGGAAGTGATTCAACGATTTCCTATAAACCAGTTGTTGAAGACCCCTTACTATATCAGTTGTAAAAGCACTTAGTTTGATTTCAATGGTAATATCCAAAATTAGAAGTTGGCTTATTCACCCCCTGACTTATTGTTTGCAAAATGTATCTGATTTTCAGGATGAATTATCTGAGAGGTTCAGTATGACAAATTTGCATACAAATCCAGAATCTCAACTCAGTGATGATGTGGATACAAACTTCAATGTTTGTATGGACAAATCCAGAGGAGTTCCATCACAAAGAGACCCTTCAGAAGAAGAAGAAAAGAAGTTGTTACAAGTTACTATTGATGTAGAAGATTCATTAAAGCAACAAAAGAATGTACAGGAAAATCTTAAAAATGTATCAAACCAACAAGAAAAGGTACATTCTTCAACTCAGTTATCATTCGCTGAACTCAGTCAGAGAAACTCTGAACTTGTCAAGTTAACCGAAAAACTCATATTGGAGTTAAGACTAAAAGACATAGAACTTGACAAAGCAAAAGATTTGAATGAGTTTCTTGAAACTGAGATGTCAAATCTTGCTGAAAGATTAATATCTAGTGAATTTGACAAAAGCGATGATGATTCTCCACCCCTACCCAGTCTTGAGATTTCAAAGAGTATAAACTCTAGACACCAAGATACTGGAAGACCTAGTAGATTACACAAAGAAATTAAAAATGAAAAATCTAAAAGAATCCTTGTGAAATCAACTAAGGTTGATCGTAATGGTTTATCTAGAAAAGAGTTGAGAAGGCTTAATTCTCTCAAACAAGAAACTGAAAATTTTACTTCAGTAACTAATCCAGCCGGACCCAAGAAGATATGGGTACCGAAGAAAACTTAAAACTGTTTTGCAGGAAAAGTCATTTTTTATTGCAAAATTCTCAGAAAAACTGACTTCTACACAAAGCTGAAAACATAGAAGCTGATGAAGGGCAAATTGGTCAAAAGTAGAAAACTTTCCAGCTACCATTTGACGTTTGGGCTGACATGACAAATCACTTATAGCCACATGTCAATTAGGGAGAAAAAGTAGATGTACATCCCTACAAATCTCATTGATTGTGACACGACTCTCACTTTGAAAACGATTGAGAAACACAATCTTGACGAAATCATATTCAATCAATTTCAAAAACATTCAAAGCTCTATCAAGACTTCCTAATTCAGAAATCCATGTAGCAATACAACATTGATGATGGAATCACCACAAGTCTGGATGATTTCTGTCAAAAAATTTCAAACTCCACTCTATCAACTCAGATTGTAAGAAAAATCAAGAAAATTCGAGGACTGGAGGATTTGATTGATACAAAGGTCACTACTTTGTGTCCGGACGACATCAAAGATTTTACAAAAATGCCGAAATCACCAATAATGGAAAAAGCTTCAGGACAACAGTTCAAGACAAAAGCATTAATGTTGATGAACATTTGCTCTCACTAGTCTTTGGTTTGGACATAATCGGAGGATCTCCATCTCTTACATTTGGAAATGAAGAAAAAGGCAAGCTTTGGAATGTTACAGCACTTAACAAGGACGAGAAAAATTTCATTGGATCCATCTACCAACAGAGACAAGAATTCGCATTTCTGACGATCCTTCTGACCAAAAATGTCATTGGTCATGCTCGGAATTTCTACACTCTTTCGATAGATAAACTAAAGCTGATCTATGCCATTTGGTTTGAAGAAAGATTGGATTGGAACAAGTTTGTTCTCAATCATTTGGTCAAACAGGTTTCAGACGAAAAAGAGAAAGCCAAAGGAATGAAGGCTTCTGGAGAAAAGTTTTTATTGAAAAAGGGATACACTTATCTAGTTCAAAGTATACTAGATCATTTCTCCACTTCAAAATCCATACAAACAGAAGTGAAACACAAATCAGTGCCCATTGAAGTGAAGAAGAGGAAAATCATTGAAGAAGAAAGAAGTGAAATTTCATATTCTAGTTCAAGTGAGACTGTAAGGTTGGATGACAGAACCTTAAGAAGACAGAAAAGAATGTGGAACAAACTTCAAGCTAAGAAAACTGAAAATGAAGATGTAATTCAGATCGATGATGAAACTGAAGGAAGTGAACGAGAAGAAACTGAAGAAAGTGAAACCCCAACTGAGACGCATGGAGAATACACTGAAGAGCAAAGAGAAGCTTTGGAAGACGCTGAATTTTGCGAGGCTGACTATGAAAAGGAACTGTCAAGTCATGATGTTCATTTTCATTATCAAGAACCAAGCTCCTCATCCCAAGTCCATAAAGCATCTACAAGCAAATCTGCAAATGAAGAATCTCAGTATCAAGAAACTGAGATTGAAGAAAGATTGGAAGTAGCAAAAGAGATCATCAAAAGTCTGATACAGACTCTACAGCAGAAACTTTTCAACATGCATAAATTAATTGGAAGAGCACATTATTCAGGTTTGAACAAATACTCAAACATCATCACCCTGCGAAAATTATTTGAAGAAATCTTTCGCATATCTTCAAACAAGGGGGGAAAGGAAGATGTAGGTGATGAAGCTGAAAGTGATGCTAAAACTGACAAAGCTGAAGAGGTTTATGCAAGACAAAGGTATGATCGAGAAGCTAACTGCAGAAGAAGATTTTAAAGAAACAAGAACTGAGGAAGATGAAGAAGCCTCAGTTAAAGCTGTGTTGAATATCAGAAAGAAGCTCGTAATTTGTGTCAGATTTCTTGAAAAGTTGGAGGCAGATAAAGGTAAAAAGATAAAAACTGAGGGGGAAGCTAAAATAAAAGAAAAAAGAAAGGTTGAAAAAGGAAAACATAACTTGATTTCTGAAGAAGAAGAGAAGTTAATGAATGAGGAGATCAAGGAGATACTGATAAAATTTAAGAATCAGGACAATGAGGAGGCGAATCAGATGATCAATGAATACTTGGAGATCAAGCCTAGAGAGGGAGAATCAAAAGAAGAAGGAAAGGCAAGAAGACTCCTAGAAACAAAAAAGGAGCATCTTTATTGGAGAAAAACTGATGAGTTTGGAAAAAGGAAATCTGTAATAATTTTAGTAACTCAGTTTGTTGAAACATTTTCTTATAATGAACTCAGCTGTTTAGTTTGTTATCTTAATCGTTTTTGTTATGATTTCTTGCATTATTCTTTTATTATTGCTTTTAGGGAGGGTTATGATACATCATCAAAAAGGGGAAATTGTTGGAAATAATATTTGTGTTTTGATGATGGTTCGTCACGTAATTAATAAGATCACTTATAACCCATGATGATGAAATCATAACTAGCTGTTATAGTGCATAATAAAAGAAGAAGCAAGAAACAGTCTAGAGAAAAGTGTATAAGTTCTATCTAGAGTCTGAACCTTGTATAGGTTATTTCAGGCAAGCATTGTAATAGCTAAGAACTAGGCTAACAGCTGAGTCAGCAAGAAAACTGAGTTTACATATGAAGAACTGAGGGTTCAGACTCAGTTATGAGAAAACTGAAGAAGATAAGTTCGCTGAGGATCACAGACCCAGTTGACTTATCTAGAAGACTGAAGAACTGAGGGACATAGACTCAGTTGTCGAAGACTGAAGAACTAAGGTGGCAAACTCAGTTAGAAGCTGATTAAGTCGTGACTATAAGTCAGGATTCAGGCAAGTCTGTGGTGACCTGAAACTGAACTATAGATCATGTAAAACTGAGTAATCTTAAGGACAAAGATTATCAGTTATCAAGAAGGAATCTGAATGGTGCACTCCGACATAGTCAATAAAAGTCGGATGTCAAGAATACAAGGTACTCAGTTTTGAAGAAGAGTAGAAAACTGAGTTAAGGCCTTGTTGAATTTGAACTGACAAAATGACAAAAGATCGTACATATGAACGTTGGCTAAACGAAAAATGTAACGGCTACAAGAGCTAGTTGACCGTTACATCACCCCTATATATACACAGAGAAAAAGGATTGAAAGAGGGGATCATAGAAGTTTTGAAAAGCACATATCTAAAGATCCAGATCCAGAAAATCAGATTTCATATCTAGAAAAAGGGAAGCCAACAGAATTGCCTTGGAGATTTAAAAGTAAGATTCAGTAACCCATTAAGGGGGAAGAAGGCATCTTGGAGCTACAATGCTATATCCAGAAGAATCAGACAGCTCACTGAATTAATCCTTGATTAATTCTAAACCTAACCTTTGTGAAAAAGGGTTGGCTGTGCATATTTTGAGGAGAGCAATTCCACCTTCCCTCATACGGTTTCAACTTGGTTGCCACAGCTGTTGGTGTAGTTTGCGGACTGTGTGTATGTCAGTGGTGAGCTGGTGAAGGAGTCATTCCACCTCCGAAGGATCAGTGTGCAGAATGAAGGGAGCAATCCTACCTTTCTTCATTATGTGTAGACAGTGAAACTAGGGTGTCGTGAAGGACTGTCATTGTGCTATGATTTTGTAACGGTTATCTCAAGATTCTAGTGATACCTCCTACACCACAGGAGAAGGGGAGACGTACGGGATTACACCACCCAGAACTTCCATAAACAAATTTTGTGTTGATTTACTTTATGCATTTACATTCATACTGTGATTGTTTTAATTATTACATAATCACTTCATCACTTCACTCAGCAAACATTAGACACTGAGTCAGCACCAAACTGATACATAGAAGGTTCAGATCTTTATTGACAAATCCATTGCACAAAGGCTAGTTCTATCCGCTGCCAGTTGACGAGACTAAGAATAAGTCAGTATTGACTTATACTCAGTTAAGTTAGCTGAACTCCGCACAAGTTACGGGACAAGAACAAAACTGGACTAAGCATCAGTTTAAGTTTCGGAGAAACTCAGTTCCTGGGGTACTTTCAGTTTTGGGAAAGTTTTTTGTGACAAGTTTATTCACCCCCCCCCCTTTAAACTTGTGTTAGCCTTTCCAAAGGACTAACACCAGACATGACATCAGTTATGTTGTCAACCAGTTGAGTCAGTATATGCATGCTCCTAGGGAAGTTCACTAGTTTGCTCTCAAAAAATTGCTTAGATATGTAAAAGGCACTCTTGCATATGGCCTCCACTTTCAACCAAGTCAGGCACTTACTATTACAGGATTCAGTGATGCTGACTGGGCTTGCAATGTTGTTGATAGAAAATCTATGGCAGGATACTGTGTGTTTCTAGGAGGTTCCCTAGTTTCTTGGGGCTCTAAAAAGCAGCAGGTTGTGGCAAGATCTAGTACAGAATCCGAATACAGTGCCTTGGCTAATGTAGCTGCTGAAATCAAATGGTTACAGTCCTTGTTGTCTGAATTACATATTAAAGTTGAAGCAAAACCTGTTACATGGTGTGATAACCTTAGTTCAGCTGCTCTTGCCTATAATCCTGTGTTCCATTCCAGAACAAAATACATTGAGATAGATGTTCACTTTGTGAGGGATCAAGTCCTCAAAAATCAACTTCAAGTGGCTTTTGTTCCTTCTTGTGATCAAGTGGCTGATAGTTTCACAAAGACACTCTCTAACACTCAATTTCAGACAAACAGGCACAAACTGAATGTTGTTGACACTACCATCAGTTTGAGGGGGATGTTAAAGCAACTGCCACGTGTTAGAGTATTGGTGTGCCACGTGTCAATCTTATCCTAGAATAGATTTGCTACTAGATTTTCTAGTACTCCTTTCTGTTGCTAATTTCTATACTAAGACAAATATATATGCGTGTATTCCTTGTCACTGAATGTATGAATGATTATTCTCATTTCCTAGATAATGATGCATTTCTAACTGTACTGATCATTCTCCTATGCATGAAGTTCAGAGTAATGCGACGACAATTCTACCGAGCACAGAAAACCGAACTACAGCGGACGTTGATAATAATCCCACTCCCTCCGTTGAAGATCAGAACCAACTTAAGGGCAATTCCCTAAAGTTGAAAATAATAAAAATTGTAGTTAAAATCAGTGTTCTAAAAATCGCCCTGGGCGGTCGCCTAGGCGCCGCCTAGGCCCTGGACGACCCCAAGCGTCCTCGACTTGGCTCTGGCGATTTATCTCAGGCGCTCAAGTGTCTTTGGCGATTTTTGGGTGCTCTGGACCCTTCTAGCGCTCTAGGCCCTTCTGGGTGCTCCTAGGCCCTCCTAGGCGCTCCTAGGACCTTCTAGGCGCTCTAAGGCCCTTCTAGGCTATTAGGGTTCCATCTGGGCGAACATCAAGTTTTCCCAAGTGTTTAGACAAGAAAGAGGCATAAAACCCTAAAACCCCTTAAACCCCTAAACCCCCTCGTAAAAACCTAAAACCCCAGTAAAACCCTAAAACCCCCTCTTAAAACCCTAAAACCCCCATAAAAACCCTAAAACCCTCCTTAAAACCCTAAAACCCCCTTAAAACCCTAAAAGCGCCTGGGCGCCGCCTAGGCGCCCCAGGCCCTAGGCGCCCCTGTGGCGTACCGACTTCGCCTAGCGAGTTTTAGAACATTGGTTAAAATAGTGATGACCATTTTGATATGGTTCGTTTTGTGAACCATTAATTTACTTATGCATATATATTTTTTTGTTTGTACTTCAACATATATATTATTAAATATTTAGAGCTGGCAGAAGTAACTATGAAAAAATAATTACGAATCAATGAATTAGTTGTTGTACTGCACATGACATTCACGTGGATGTCAAGTAAATATCAACTTTTAATGGCGAAATAAATACTTTTTCTTAAAAAAAATGTTAAACCCTAATCTTGAGGGTCCCACACACCCGATCCCACAGAATGAGTGGAAATGTTAATCAGAGAACCTAGCAACTCAGAGTCGAGGGCTGTCTTTTTATCAAGAAACTGAAAGAAGTCGTCTCTTTACGGCATTCGAACCTCCTGGCCCAGCTGTCACTACAACACCCAAACCATTTACCACTAGGTCATATCCAGGGAATAATAAATATTTTTTCTTAATTTGATTTCTTGTAGTATTAATAATATTTTTTGAATTCCTACGGCACCAGCAGATCATTCCCATCTGCTCTTCCGGCTCCAATAGAGTATAATGATTCTCCTCAACACGAAGTTCAAAATAAGTCTATGGAGATCTACCTAGCATAGAAAATAGAACTGCACTTGGGGATAATCTCACTCCATCGGTTGATTAGAGAATCAACTTAGAAAAAAATTCCGAAGGTTGAAAATCATCCAAATTATAGTTAAAATAGTGATAACTATTTTGATATGGTTCATTTTTGTACTTTCGTAAACCATTACTTCGTACGACACGACACAGTGAAACGGTGATACAAAAATACATGTATGTATGCATTGAAACCCCCACATGTACACACGTACGCACGCCGCACACCGCACGCACGATACTAGTCTGCTTGACGCCCTCTCATACATCATATGCACGCATGTCCACCCGCCCACACGCACATGCGCACGCGCGTGCGCACACAGAGCTCAAACTGAGGATTCTGAGACCGACCCCGATGTTTTTGAGTGGTAATATCAAAATGGGGAACGCACAATATCACCTCCTAGGGTTCCCAGGGGATACACTTGTCTTGACCATGAGGGATTTCGCCTAAAGACTGAATTATGTGTGTTTGACGGAACTTTACCTATTGAGGACTTCATAGATTGACTTGAAATAGTGGAGGACTACTTTGAGGGCATTAATCCTCCGTATCTCATAAAAGTGATATTTTGTGATGTGGAGTATAATATACAATAGTCATTTAGTCATAAAAGTTTCATGAAAAAGTACAAGAATACTAATATTACATACAACGGCCTTACACGAAACTACAGTTCTTCTTAAAGTACCTCATATAAATTTGACCTATTTAATTTTTCATCCTCAAGATATAAGCAAGTAAATTAATTTTTAGAATTATCCTTTGACCAAAAAGAGTATCGTTATACATGTTTATGTGGTAGTTTAGTTCCGGTGAAACAAAAACTTAGATGTGTAGCTTTTAGCTGGTGAGTGGTAACTTATAGAAGTATAATTAATATTCTTACATCAAATTACTACAAATTTGAATTCTATTTAAAAGTAGATGAAACCCTATATTAAATGAGTGTGTAGAAATATATTTGTTGAATTTTCATCGGTAATATGTCATTATAAATCATCTAAATTTTACAACTGAAACTCTGCAACTTTTCTATTAATCGCTATTCCTCTTTAATATCGCAAAACCTTTTTTTTTTTTTTTTTGTTTACTTCTACATTTGAAGAAATGAAATTTTTTACCCAAAAAAAAAAATTTGAGAAAGAAGAAAATTGTTTGTGTGGATATATAGTAGGAATTTGTGATCATGTTAGCACATTTCATGAACATGTTGTGATAACAAAAATGTTATACTTTCTTGTATGTTTAATAATATAACTGACTTTAATATCAACTATTTTATCATATGTTACTGGAAACAATTAATCCTATGATCACAAAAAAAAAAAAAAAAAATCATAGTTGTATGTTATTAATTAATTTACAAAATAAAGGTATGACATATTTGTTATCACAAAAAATGACATATTTACTGAAAAAAATTAATCCTATAAAAAAATAAGATAAAAAAATTAATCCTATAGGATAAAAGTTTAATCCTATATCAGCTATACTTTTTATTATTATTGTAGGTTTAGAAAAAATATAATCTAACACTTGGCCATTTCTTTTTGTTTGACAAGTAGTATTTTCTTTATGCATGTGTTGAATAGTTCGATGTGTAATTGAACAAAAATTACAATCCTCCCAAGAAATGAAATATGTAGTAAAAAAAAATGTCCAATCAATAGAAAGATAGTGGTTCTCAAAAGAAAAAACTGTAGTAGTATAAAAAATAAGGGTTAGATTCTCTTGTAGGAGACTCACTTAGTAGGAATCTATACGTGGCGAGATCTCTGGCCACACAGCTTCACGAGGTGGAATATCACAGTCACTGTGTGTGGAAATTGTGTGGTCCAGAGATCTTTGCTTGCGTAGATGATCCTAAGAGGAAATCCTGAGGATAATTTTCCAAAAAATAAATAGAAGTGATAGTATTAAAGTGGTGTTGATCTCAAGGTTGACTAGACTAGACTGCATATAAATTGAGTAGAAGGGCAAACTTGGCAAAGTGCTCTGGGTATAGCAGAATTGCTCTGGCTTTATTGCTACCCTTCAACATCACGTCCACTCACTGGTGGAGAATTTCTAAGGAATTAGAAAGAAAAAACTAAGAACTGAAAACGTTTTATTATTATTGAATCAAATTGATCATTCTAAGTACATAATATATATAGATTGTTGATGTAAATAAAAGATATTAACAAGTACGGAATTTATCCTATTTTAAACCACTTTTGAAAGTAAGCAGATTTAAACTATTTTGAAAGTAATCTAATTAACAGACTCCTGCGTCGAGCGACTGAGCGTGTGAGAGGTCATGCGCCTCCTCAAATTTTAAGTTTCTGAAAATTACTAGTATACCTCTTTAATAATTTTAATTTTATGTATTCGAACATGTTAAACTAAAATGTCATTTTAGCTCAATTGGTAAAGTTCTTAACTATTTACATTAAGGTTATGAGTTTTAATCTTTGTAGCTACATTTTTTTTATCCTTTTTTTTTGGTTTTTTATTTTCTACATTTTTTATCCCTTTTTTGGTTTTTTTGTTTTCTTCTTTCTAGTGTTTATAATTGATGTTGTATTTTCTCTTTTCTAATGTTGGTAATTTATGTTTTTCCTTTTCTTTTTTATCTCTTTTTTTGGTTGGTTTTTTTATTTTCTTCTTTCTAGTGTTTATAATTTATGTTTTATTTTATCTTTTCTAGTGTTGGTAATTTATGTTTTTCCTTTACTTATTAACATTTATGAATTTTTTAAGAAAATTTTGTGCTATCATATTTTAGTGAAAATTCGACCCCACTAAAATAAAATCTTAGTTCCGCCACTGCTCTGTATGGACTCTAACTCTACATAGTTTGGTGACTCCTTTTGGACTGAGACAAAGATATAAATAATAGCCCAAAATTCAACAGCAGCATCAGCTTGCTTTCTTATTTTGCTGGCCTTTGATTTGCTGCTTAACAATCTCCTTTGTGAACAATTGTAATATCCTGATTTTTTTTTTTTAAAAAGGCAATTCGGTCTTTTAGCAAAAATCAGAATATTATGTTATTTAATTATTGGAATTAAAGAAAAGGAAGGAAATTAAAGGAATTAGTATATTTCAGGATTTTATTAATTAAATGGGGATTATAAAAAGAAAACTAATCCTAAATTTAACCTAGTTGTTGTTTTACGTAAAAAGAAAAATAATCTGAAGAGAGGCGCAAGTTTTGAGAAAAAGGGAGAGAAGAGGCTTTCGAATCTCTATGCTAATCCGTTGATAAAAAACGCAGACATCTCAAGAGAGAAAGGAACACCGCGAGCCGAGGATCATTTTGATATCAACAATCCCTAAATCCGTTAACGTAAGTTTTTCCCTCATCGTTCTTGATACTAGGGTTTATTCATCATCGTTGTTAAGCTGCGTTTTTCTGAGTTTAAACATCGTAGTGATCGTCTTTGGATTGATCGTTTATAGGTTTGGAGTTAAAGGTTAAACTTTTGACGGGTTGAAGCTTTGGATCGTTGTACCACGCAATTTAAGGTAACGTGGTGTTCTAATCGTATGACTAAGGTGTCGTAAGGTTATAGAGCAATTTGTATGTTATTTGCATTGTTTGTAACCTGTTTATGTTGGAGTTTTGGGTGGAATCGGGTTGGAAATCGCGTTTACGCAGTTGCAGATTTCTAGGAAAAACCCAGGCAAACGAGCGTTTGCACAAAGGCAAACGGGCGTTTGCGATAGCGGCAACTCAACCGAGCGTTTGGGTATTTTGGACGGGTGTTTGAGGGTTTGGTTTAAATACAGGATGTGGCTGATTTTCACGAACGGGCGTTTGGGGATTTGTGGACGTTCATTCAAGGCAAACGGACGTTTACATGGAGGTAAACGGGCGTTTGACCTGTTTATTCCGTTTTTACTGTTTTATTATGTCAGCTTGGTTTCAGGCTTCATAATCATGTTTTACTGCTTAACCCTTATGTGACAAAGTCTTGAAGTAGCTTTTGATGTGTTTAGTTCCGGCACCATATGGATTCCCTAAAAAGATGAAGTGTGGGACCGTCGAAAGCTTTGAATTTGCCTTGTGCTTCGATAAGCTAGGGTTTATCGATGTCTGTGTATGTGTTAGGGTTGTTAGAGTCTAGTGGTCTTAAGAAGAGGGAGTAGACTAATAGGTGAGCCTTTTATGTGAATCAACTTAGGTGGCTAGTTAAACATCTAATCAAACGTATGTGCTAGATTAATAATCTTAAACATCATGCAGTGCTTGGTAAGGCATAGTACAATATCGCGATGTGTTCTCTAACCAGACAAAGTAGACTGTACCCACGCCGGCCAATCGATTGGCTAGATAATGCGTTTGGTACACTCTGCCTGTCATCACACTATCGGGACTCAGATATTCCCGGGGCTGCTAGAGCGTGACTTTAAGTAGGTTGCACCCAGTTGTCCTAGTACATCCTATTACTAGGTGTAGTGCCCTTCTTATTCATGATGTAACAAACTTGAGCTAAGCTAGATAACTTTGGAACCTCATGTTATGCTATGAACATAATATGATAGTTAGCTAGGGTTATTAACAGAATGAATTAATAAAAGACGGCGTTGCATTTATTCCGTTATGAGACCGACGTTATGCGATCTTCTACGCGTTACTAAGTACTTATGTACTTACCCCGTTACTTTTTGTTTGTCTTTCTCTTTCCCCAAAGAAGATGAACAGGTTGCTAATGATGATGAGTTCTTTGATGGAGATGTGTGAGATGGAGCTTTTGAAGACCTAGTTTCTTTAGTTTTGTTTTCCTTCAATAATGTTGTTGTTTCAAGTTCAAAAGATGTTGTCTTTATTTTGGATTAGTTCCGTTTGAGTTCTTTCGGATTGAATGTGGATGTTTTAGTTCTCTTTATTGGATTTAGTTTTCGCAGCATTGAAAACCGTGTGTTCGATCTTTTGTTTTCCCGAGTCGTTTTGTCTTTCGCGTCGTTTTAGTTCTGATGTGTGATGTAAGGCTTACATATATTATCGAATTTATTTGATAATATTTGTGTCGAGCGCTCTTTCCGGATAAGGACCCGGTGTCCGGAAACGGGCCGGGCGTTACAACAATCTTGGTGCTATGCCCATTGACATTAGCTCTTGGATTGGCAACTTGAATTGTGATATCATCAAAATCAAGGTTGAGCGAGAGATTGGATAGTGTCACTCGCTGTGTCAATTTGATTGTGCCTCTATCATTATTCTTTTTTTGGTTTTTTCTTTAGTGAGGTGAAGTGTCTTCTTCAATAATTTTTCGTTTTTTTCTTTGCAATAGTAATTAAATTGACCTATCTCCTTCCTTTAGAAAGGAAAATAGAAAACACATTGGAAAAAGCACATACATATAATGGTAGATTATAAAAACGAAAAAAAATCCTACATGTCGATCGAGTTATCTACGTCCTAATTACTTCTTCAAAATATTTTACGGTGTCATGCATAAAATTGATCAAGTTTTACACATGATTTAATTACCCATAGATAACAAGAATTAAATAGCAGAACGGACAAATTCAGACTTGTAACTGCCGGCGGCAAGACCACCGTGGTGCCAAAAGATACAGAACTCAAATCTGGCTTTCTGATCACATATACAAATCAACTTCATCCTAGACCAAATATATATATATATATATATATATATATATATATATATATATGTGTGTGTGTGTGTGTGTGTGTGTGTGTATATATATGTGGTGGGCAGGAATGCGTGCGTATGGCTACGGAGGAGGGCATCAAGCGGGCGAGTCTCGTGCGTGCGGTGTGCGGTGTGCGGCGCGGCATGCGTGCGTGTGTACATGTGGTTGTTTCAATGCAAACATATGCCATACATGCACGCATTCCCACGCCTACCACACACACACACACACACACACACACACATATATATATATATATATATATATATATATATATATATATATATATATATATATATATATTTCCATGGAAAATAATTTCTTCACAGAAAATGCAATAATTAAGGAAGATATGACAGACAGATTCAGGGATTCAGGGTTTTAAGGAGGGGTGTATACAGGCTTACTATGAAAGAATCTTCTGTTCAGATACATAGATCCCACACTCTAATTTAATCAGGGTATCAGTTCACATTCAGGCCTTAGTTCATGATGTTAACATTTGTTAAATTAACATTAATGAGAAATGTTGTCATAAGCCTAGTTGGTCATTATTCAGGGTTTAATGTTTTAAGGCAATTACCCCCCATTTGGAACGGATGAACCGGACGGATCTTTGATCAGAGGTTGGAATCAAAATGTTGACTTGGTCAACGATGAATAGTTAGAAAAATACAAAGGGTGAATTTTAGTAAATAATTTAAATAAAATAATTTATAATTGAATATATATATATATATATATATATATATATATATATATATATATATATATATATATATATATATATATATATGTATGTATGTATGTATGTATGTATGTATATATATGTGGTGGGCAGGAATGCGTGCGTATGGCGTACGGAGGAGGGCATCAAGCGGGCGAGTCTCGTGCGTGCGGTGTGCGGTGTGCGGCGCGGCATGCGTACGTGTGTACATGTGGTTGTTTCAATGCAAACATACATATATGTATCACCGTCTCACTGTGTCGTGTCGTACGAAGTAATGGTTTACGAAAGTATAAAAATGAACCATATCAAAATAGTTATCACTACTTTAACTATTGGATGGAGTGAGATTATCACCAATTGCAGTTATATTTTCTATGCTGGGTAGATTTTCCGTAGAATTATTTTGAACTTCGTATTGAGGATAATCATGACCATCCATTGGAGCCGGAGGAGCAGATGGGAATGATCTGCTGGTGCTGCAGGAATTCAAAGAATATTATTAATTTTGATTTCTTGTAACGGATATTATTAATACTACAAGAAATCAAAATTAAGGAAAATTATTTATTTCAAGTTGATAGTTACCTGACATCCCCGTGAATATATGTGCACATGGTTGTCAATTAAATAATATATGTACATATGGATGTCAATTAAATAAATAAGATGTACAAAGCTTCATTCAAATGCAAATTATCATTTATTCCTCTTTCACTTTGGTCTACGTACAATATATTGATAAGCTCGTGTGTGTGTGTATATATATATATATAAAAAGTTTAACTACAAATATATAATATAAATGCAGAAGTAAATGGTTCACAAAACGAACCATCTCAAAATGGTTATCAAAATTTTAACTGCAGTTTTTATCAGTTTCAACCTTAGAGAATCGCTTCTAAGTTGGTTCTGATCCTCAGCCGAGGGAGTGGAAATATTACCAGTTGCAGTAGTTCTGTTTTCTACAGTCGGTAGATTTTCCGTAGCATTATTTTGAATATCGTGCAGAGGAGAATCACTACTATAGTCCATTGGAACCGGAGGAGCGGATGGGAAAGGTCGGCCGGTGGCGGTGCTGGAATTCAAAGAATATTACTACTGATTAATACATACTCAAGTAGAGAAATGAAAGTATAAGAAAATGTATTTATTTAATTGGTCATTACAAGTTGAAATTGATTAATTACTTGACATCGACGTGGATGTCTTGTGCAAATAAGGGCATGAGCAACATGCAAATCACAATTATGATTAGCATTAATCCCTGAGCCGCCATTTAATTGAAAGTGAAAAGTTTTACAAATCTAAATTTTTTTTAGAGTACAAATCTGATTTTCGATATTTCTTGATCTCTTTTCGGTCTGATACTTATAGCCGTGTAGAAAGAATATATAATCCATCCATGTTTGGCTTTCATAATAAATTCCAAATGACCTACAACGAAAGATAGATAAGCAGCCATGCATGGCTTAATGCATAACTCTGACTTGCCCTGCAAGAAAAATGAATAAATAGCCATATTTGGCTTAATGAGTCACTTCGAGAGACATAAATCTTACGCATGTTTCAACATCACGTCCAAACACTACCGAAGAATTTCTAAGGAATTGGAAAAAAAAACTAAAGTGTTTATTGCTATTGAATCAAATTGATCGTTCTAAGTACATAATATATATAGATTGCTAATGTTAATGATATTCAGAAATGTGATGAGGTGTAACGCTCCGCTCCTGGATACCGAGCCCTTATCCGGAAGAGAAACGTCGGCGCGTATAGCATTAAATAAATCTAATATTATACGCAAGCCTCTACGTCATTGTATCAAAATAAAGCAAACGGAAACTAAAAAGACTTGGGTAAAAACATAAATGCTACTGTTAAAGGTGATATAAGGAAATATAGTAGTGCCTTTACTAACACCAATTAGGATCAAACGCTTACCGTTGTACTAAAACCAATTGGTGTTAGTAAAAGCGCTACTATATTTCCTTATATCACCTTTAACACGCCCCCTCAAGTGTGGGCCTATAATAAGCCCGGGCCAACATGGCACACAAAGGCATATAAAGGGCACACAAGGCCAACAAAGAGGCCCAACACTTGCACAATATAATTGGGGAAACAATGTTGGTAGCAAGGATCGATCCCATGACCTCCTGCTCTGATACCATATTAGGATCAAGCGCTTACCGTTGTACTAAAACCAATTGGTGTTAGTAAAGGCGCTACTATATTTCCTTATATCACCTTTAACAGCTACAATGAATAGAAATTAACCATACTAATGATGGATAGTTAAATTACAATGACGAAAAACTCAAAGACTTATACAATACGAGGTCTTAAAAGTACCAACCAAACTTACAAAGATCTTAGAAGTAGAATTACAACAAGTCTAAGAGAAAGAATACAACTAGTCTAGTACAACATTTACAAGGAAATAAACTAAAAGCTTCGTCAAGGCATCAACGTCCTCAAAAATCGTCATCTACGCTTGGTCAACCTGTTCGTCTTCTCACCCCACAATGCATACCAAAGAAAATGCAAAGGAGGTAAGTACAAAGTACTTAGTAAAAGAAGAATGTGAATGAAATGGAAAGTAACTCCAATAGCTATTCATGATCTTGCGGACAAAGAAGAAATGGAAAGAGAAGAAGCATGGCTGAGAGATTAGATAAATAAAGATGCACATGAGACACATCCTGAAGACATCTTTTTAGATATGTTTGATCCATGGAAGTGTTATTAATACCATCCGCAACGGAAGCGATTTAAGGATCTAGATCTATAAATTACACGTAATAAAATAACTACATCTACTCTACAAGGGGGTTGTAGAACATACCTCTTGGATCTCAAAATCCAAGTAGAAGAACCGCAATAGAAAGAACAAGAAAAGGTGTTAAGAGCACCACGATCTTCCGTACGTGTGATCCAAGCAACTCCCGGTGGAAAGAAATTCTCGTTTCGAATCCTCCCGATATGCTACCCGGAAAAACCTCCAAGATTTTTCCCTTTACTCACCCCTTGGCCGAATTTTTACCTTCTCCTCTCTAAGAGGTGTAGGTCGAAATATTGTGTGTGTTTTAGGCTTGGGAGAACTCTCTTTATATAGGAGAGTAATCCTTGTCCTCTAAGGATTTTATTTTGCAAATAAATAAATCCAATAAATAAAAGATAATCACATAATATTCTACAACAAATCTAGAATAATATTTATCTTTATTTTTTACCATAAATATTTATCCAATAAATATTTTGTGCACATGTCTTATTAATACACAATGAAACAATTTCTTGTTTCCTTAAAATAATGCTTTGGCCGAAAATACTTATTGACATAGTCAATATTATTTTTTGCCATAACACACTACTTGGGCCAAGATTATGAAAAATGTCTTTTTCACATATTTAATTATTTAGCCCAACTAATTTAATAGTCCACTAAACAATTAATTCACATATCGTTTTAATAAAGTCCAACAAGAACTAAATTAATATTATTAGGATTCGACGTCCGAGAATAGCTATGCTATATTGGGGGCACGTCGGGGACCATGGACTAATAATCAGCGGCTCCGATAAATCAAATAAATAATTATCTTACGAACATAATAATTATATTCGATAAATCAATCACATGAATATGCCACCATAATCCCGTGACTGCACTCCAATAAGCGTCCATTGATATAATCATTACATATGGATTAATCCTCCATAGACTGTTCATTCTAAATCGGGAAGTTACCGTTAACCATTTTCAGAACCTCTTATCCTTATTTACCATTAACCCCCTAGTGATCAATTAATTCATACAACTCACTGGTAGCTAATCAGTGTAATATGAACTCGCGCGATCGATCAGTTTCTAGGATTAACAAATAAGAGAACTGTCTATCTACTTCCATAAATGGAAGGAATGGATTCCGTATCTATGATAACACAGACTACTCACTCAATCCAGTACAATGCCAAGATGGGGTAATTCAGATTACAGACTCAGTGCAATCCTTAACCGTCAAGTCAAACCTCATATTGATTCAAGCAGTTGACTGTGATCACCTCAGGATTAAGATATATCCAAAAATATGATCATCCATTGATTCGATGAGACTTCTCGATTACGGAATTATATCGCGAACTCTAATCAAATCGGTCCAGCCCTATATGATATATCTATCATATATAAATGCCCCACTAGGTTCTCTTAACCGAAAGTCCGGATAAGACAATCACATCTATTGTGTTCTGGGCGCATTAATAGCACGTTAAAGGAGAGACCCGATACTCTCGATTAACTTCACTACGGGCTAATTGTATTTTAAGTACATCTTCACTAACTCAATCCTCCCGTGTATATCCCATACACTGAGTTAAGTGATTACATAAACGATATACTTTTGGGCTTTCTGTAGTGTACGTAAATACTATTGTCACATCGGTGAATATGAGAATAATAAATTTGAATAATTATATCATTTCATTTATTAAATAAAACAATTACAAAATTGTCTTTCGGGCATCACACCTAACAATCTCCCACTTACACGAAAGCATGTGATTAATTGTTTTAGAGCACACCCTATTATTTAAAACTACAACAAACTACATCTCCCACTTGCTCTAAAGAAATGGAGACTCATCCCGTATTCTAGTACCCATTAAGCATATCATAACCATTGCCAGATGACAAAGTACACTCCGAGTGTGCCGTCGTAGGATTGGTCAGTGACTCGGGGAGTACCTACATCTAAATGTCATGGGTCTTAATGATTAGTCAGGTTGTCGGCTCGAGACGATCCGTAGAATCAAAACGTTACCGGTCCATCTAATCATGTGGTACTTTCGCAATATGCTCTTGACCTCTAGTGATTTCAAAATCTTTATAAGCTACCCCTTCATCGTTTGCACAATGATGTGGTATCGGCTTCCAAATCTAGAATCACTCCCATATATGAAAAGGAAATCCTTATGCTATATCGCCTCTCTAGCTACTACAAAAGTCGCTAATCACCCAACTAGTTAAAGTCGAGTTGGCGTTGCTAGATTCCTCCAGGCAATAGCTTTAACACAAGAGTAAACACTGAGCCCGAGATTGACTTAACGATCATCCTCAATCTGACTTAAAGTCAAAATCAGTGTATCACACATATCCAAGTTCACACATGAATATGTTCGCATATTATTCCTCGTTCTCTTCAAGATACTAAAGGACATACTAAAACTTGCTTTATTAACCGCCGAATCTAAGATTCGATCAAAGTTGACATTCAATAACCTGACCATCTCTTACTAGAAAGAGAATCTATCCCATTTCTCTTGATCCGAAGATTTAGAGAGTCATTCCTGAGGCATAGGGTAGAACTTCCTCGTTGAATGTTGCATACACAGAAGATGGATGGGAAACCAGTGACTGATTCTAATGAATTCGACCGAGTCAAACTCTTCAGAATGTTGTCCAAATCTCTGTTGCAGAGAATTGTGGCATTGTCGGTTTCGACTTGGATAACACACCCATGTTGATTCCAACTGGTGCAGTGTTATCCTTCACAAACACTAATGTATGTATATATTCACTACTGTACTAAAATTGATATCCAGTCTACAAAAGACTTATCAATATTCTGGTCAAATCCATATATTGTAGAAATATATGACTTCCAATGACTGAGAGGTTTGCTTTTTATCCACAAAGGACATATATAAGCCTTGACAGTCATCCTGTCATAAGTTTATAAGGCAATACCCTTTTGTTCCAAATGAATCCAGACTCCGTTTTTTCGGCAAGAAAAGTCTCAGGGAATCACCCCTATTTTCTGTTTTTGAACGAAATCATGCAATACTAAGTGGTAAGAGAGTACAAGGTCTGATTAACTCTCTACTTCTTAGGGAATTACCCCTAGACCACTCAATATTTGCTCTGAAAGATAAACTTTCATATTCATTCTACTCTTTTCCGTGTAGATCCAATTACTCCCACTGGGCCTGAGACGCTCAGGTGGTTCTACAAGAGTATGAACAGAACTGGAGTACCGAACTCCATTCACAGGGTTATGGCTATTAAACCAACCTCTATTATCAGAATCCTATATTGCTCACAAAAGAGCCATAGGTCATCAATCGATCCTCAGACTACCAAGTCCGCAGAACCCGTAATGGGTAATGGATAAACCATACTCCCAATACTTACTGGGTGGATCGGAATTCTGATCTAGTTTAGCAGTATTTAGTGTTATCACCAACAACCGATGTTGGATGTGGTCTGATTTTAATCAGTTAGTAACTACCTTGAGTAAACGTACTTCAAGGTTCAAGGTTTTGCTGTTCATGGACTCTATCAGAAAAGATGCAACAGTATAACTGCCCCTTCCCGATTTCAAGAATCCTATATCTAACCTTTATAATCAATAGCTAAAAAGATATATCACGAATGGTCATTGACCGAACGTATGCACGAAATTCCCAGTCTTACCTTCAAGCACCGTGTGCTAAATGCTTATATTTATGGAAGTGGGGTGAACCGAATCCACACCTTATCCGTAAATTCCAAATCATATTCTAGGTAGACTTCTCGGTCTTACATTTCAATGTAAACCGAAATTTCGCTTCTAATATCTTTATTGAGTTAAGCAGTATATTGTAGCACATCTAATAACTATGTAAGGAAATTTAACCGTTTCTCACTTAGTGAGAACATGTCACAATGAGGCAGGCTGAGCATCAGTCTTGAGGACTATGAATGGCCTATTCCGAGTGTAGAATACTCTATCTCTGTTGAAAACAGAGAAACCTCAAAATATTTTGGATAAACTTACCGGAGTGTTTGAATAGTTATCGACAAAGTCAAGTCACTACTGAAGCTCCTACTAGCTTGTATTTTTCATCAGACCCCGAAGGTCGTCATGAACAAGCTATGTTACTTTTTTATAACCATTATCCTTTCCCGATTGAAAGGAAATTTAGTCATTGAACCTTTGAGACAATATAACCAGACTGGAGAAAGGAATCACCCTGAGCCAGTCTTCAGGTCTTGTCTTTTAGGGACTATGCACTAACTATGGAATATGAAGAAGCGTTTATCTAAATATCGAAACCAATTGCTTTTAATAGTTCTTAAGATGTGTTATGTATACATATTTCAGCAATTCTTAGTGGTTTTTGACTTTATCAAACAAAAGTCCGAGTCTTGGATTCGTACTAAAAATGGTATATTCACTTTCTATACGACAAACAAATTATCGAATAGAAGGTAAATCCATTCGTTCCAATGAATCTTAAACAGAAAATAATTTTTTCCGCGATATCCAAGGATTGAATCCGAGATTCATTTCCTTATATCACTCCCACTATTCTAGCTAAAATTAACTGCCCGTTGTTTACTCTTTTAATCGTTAAATGCACCGCTACTTTGTTCTTCCAAAGAACTTAGCTCGAGAAAATCGCCAAGGATTCATAGGTTGGTGATCCAAAATCATTGTCCTTATCCTATGATTTTCAGTTAATTAATTTTCGGTTCAGCCTTAAAAATTTTCTCAGTTTAGATGACTAACACTTTTAGACATATTCACCCATTCTTTCCATGAATGAAAACAGTCTTAAACCAGCGGTTTGTTTGAGTAGACACTACTCTTGAACCGTGGGATGTCTATTTCGAGTGTTACTTGTTAGGACTTCTCGGATTTTCTAATATACCAGAAAAAACAATAAATCATAACATTAAAGCTCCCACTAGTTTATCGGTTCCAAATACCGTCTAACAAGCAATGCTTTATTCTTATGATTTTCCGATTTTTTCGATTAGAAAAATCTATAGTTCCAATGTTTCCAGAAAAACAACAAATCATAGAACTCCCACTAGTTCATCGATTCCAAATATCGTCCAACTAGCGACATTTCATGACTTTCCGGTGTTTCAATTAGAACGGTTACGTGAGTTGACAGTTACACTTTTCTAATGTTCTAAAAAAACAACAAATCATAAAGCTCCCACTAGTTCATCGATTCCAAATATCCTCCAACTAGTAACACTTCATGATTTTCCTATTTTTCAATTAGAAAATTACCCGTGTAATCCCTACACACTCAAAATTCACTAGAAGAATTTCAAAGTCCGAAATCACCTTTGATCAAACTAAGTTTGTCTTCCGTTTGACACGAATGACACTAGTGACATACCTATATGTCACTCTGGTTTTTAAAAGGCTTAAGAGAAAATATCTCTTTGAAAAATAATTGCATTATCGATTAACTAGTTCAACGTCCTAGTTACTTTCCACTTTTTAACGAAGTCAATACTAGTCAATTAATTTTTAAGCAATTTAGTTAAGGGATATAATGCTGTAAATAAAATGACATATATTAATTCAAGTTTAACACTACTATATGATTTTATTTTAGGAATTGTAAACTAAAAAAATAAGTCTACGCTATCATTCCAAGGTTTTAACCTCGCATCTCAGTGCCGCCTTAGGGTAGGTCAAAGAGATGATGGTTAAATTGATACAATCTCATCAATGAATAACTTGTGAGAATCGAACATCCCACGAGAATCGAACATCCCTTTATTCATTGACTACCTTCCTTTTTTAGCCTAGATATTATCAAGAATATCCTTTATGAGTGTGACCTACTATATCGGATCTCTTAGATACGCCCCGAGTGTGCCGTCTTAGGAGAGGTCAGTGACCCGACGAGTACCCGGAAATCCAATCCTTTCGGAGACCAAGCCATGAATGTTGATAGGGGTGAACACCATCCTTAGGGGGACGAAATCAAAGCGCCGCGAGGCGTCACCCTTCTCTCACTTACTTGTATCTATAGTAGAGGCCGTGGGGTTGGTGTCGCCTCCCCGCTCCCACTCAATATTTTGGAAGTGGTGGTGGGTTAACTAACCACGTCTTTTGATGTTAACATAAAAGCACATCAAATCAAGGATTCGAATGGTGTCGGTAACGTAGGCAAGCCTACCCGTCCTATTCGTTGGAACATATGTGACGATCGGACGAAGTCGGGTCAAGAGAGCCCCATCGAGATAAGAAGGAATCACCCTCCGCTCGCCGGTGTAGCTTAGTCTTGCCGGACCCCGTGCATACATCACACTAGGAGGGTTAAGTCGGTCGAGCCTAGCTCGATTGACCACCCAACCTATAAATGAACTGTTTTTATCCAAGATTTATTGTTCTTTTACCATCATTCAATCTCGTAGACACTACGAATCGAAAACGTGATCTCGTTTGGGCTTTTAAGGTGGTTCACCGAGAACACACACCGAAAAAGGCTTAACGATTTCATAACCCGTCCTCGGATCTTTAATTAGTTACTAAATTAATTAATTATCACGTATTAATTAAATTTCAACTAATTACGCGAGTTTGTATACATGCCTATTTTAATTACCAAAATTAAAATTCTACATGTATGCATGGAGTGGATTTATGATATGATGCATGTCATGGCAATTCCGATTTTATATCTATTTTATGATCAAACACATAAAAAATAAATTGCGGAAAATTTAAACACCGAGATGGATTGTTGGTACCCCGTATCTAATCAATCCTAGGAAAAAGTAAATTACAATCTTGTTGTCTTCATGTCTTCGATCTGCGAACCTTGAACCACGAACCGCGAACCCAAAAGGAGAAGGGGCATTTATTTTATAAAATAAAATAAATTTATTATTTTTTTTTTTGGTTTGTTAAAAACACGGCAGCACCAAAAGATTTTTTATTTTTATTTTTAATCAACAGGCCTTACGGCCAAAAAATTAAAAGGAAAAAAAATTATTCCAAAAAACATATCTTGCCAAAAAAAAAAATCAATTTGGATTGATCAAAGAGATTTATCAAATCTTTTTCCATAAATGTACTGCCGCCGAAAAAATAAAAAATATTTGCCCCGATCTCGTGTTCATACCTCGAGTTCCGTCTTCATCTCGTGTTCATCATCGTTCTTCGTCGTTTTTCCGGAATTACAAAAAATAAAAATACCCGAAAAAAAAAAACAACAACTTTTACATCAATCCTATGCTCAAACGATCTAAATCGAGAGAGCTTACAATAGATCTAACGAGTAAACAGTACCAACCCCAATCCATCTCTTCAAACCACAACAATCGCAACATAAAATATATATATATATATGCATGCGTCGACCCCAAAAAAAATTTTGGGACACAAAAACTACATGTTTTCCACTCCTAGATCTAATATTTTATACGTTCACTGTTATTAATACCATCCGCAACGGAAGTGATTTAAGAATCTAGATCTATAAATTACACGTAATAAAATAACTAGATCTACTCTACAAGGGGGTTGTAGAACATACCTTTTGGATCTCAAAATCCAAGTAGAAGAACCGCCGCAATAGAAAGAACAAGCAAAGGTGTGAAGAGCACCACGATCTTCCGTACGTGTGATCCAAGCAACTCCCGGTGGAAGGAAATTCTCGTCTCGAATCCTCCCGATATGCTACCCGGAAAAACCTCCAAGATTTTTCCCTTTACTCACCCCTTGGCCGAATTTTTACCTTCTCCTCTCTAAGAGGTGTAGGTCAAAATATTGTGTGTGTTTTAGGTTTGGGAGAACTCTCTTTATATAGGAGAGTAATCATTGTCCTCTAAGGATTTTATTTTGTAAATAAATAAATCCAATAAATAAAAGATAATCCCATAATATTCTAGAACAAATCTAGAATAATATTTATCTTTATTTCTTACCATAAATATTTAGCCAATAAATATTTTGTGCACATGTCTTATTAATACACAAGAAAACAATTTCTTGATTCCGTAAAATAATGCTTTGGCCGAAAATTCTTATTGACCTAGTCAATATTATTTTTTGCCATAACACACTACTTGGGCCAAGATTATGAAAAATGTCTTTTTCACATATTTAATTATTTAGCCCAACTAATTTAATAGTCCACTAAACAATTAATTCACATATCGTTTTAATAAAGTCCAACAAGAACTAAATTAATATTATTAGGATTCGACGTCCGAGAATAGCAATGCTATATTAGAGGCACGTCGGGGACCATGGACTAATAATCAATGAATCCGATAAATCAAATAAATAATTATCTTACGAATGTAATAATTATATTTCAATAAATCAATCACGAGAATATGCCACCATAATCCCGTGATCGCACTCCTCCGATTATGAGATTATATTTATCTCCTCACGAGAATGATAATAAGCGTCCATTGATATAATCATTACATATGGATTAATCCTCCATAGATCGCTTCATTCTAAATCGGGAAGTTACCGTTAACCCTTTTCGAACCTCTTATCCTTATTTACCATTAACCCCTAGTGATCAATTAATTCATACAACTCACCGGTAGCTAATCGATGTAATATGAACTCGTGCGATCGATCGCTTTCTAGGATTAACAAATAAGAGAATCGTCTATCTACTTCCATAAATGGAAGGAATGGATTCCGTATCTGTGATAACACGTACTACTCACTCAATCGAGTACAATGCCAAGATGGGGTAATTCGGATCACGACTCGGTGTAATCCTTAACCGTCAAGTCAAACCTCATGCGATTCAAGCGGTTGGATTGTGATCACCTCGATTAAGATATATCCATAAATATGATCATCGATTGATTCGATAAGACTTCTCGATTACGGAATTATATCGTGAACTCTAATCAAATCGGTCCAGTCCTATATGATATATCTATCATATATAAATGCCCCACTAGGTTCTCTTAACCGAAAGTCCGGATAAGACAATCACATCTATTGTGTTCTGGGCGCATTAATAGCACGTTAAAGGAGAGACCCGATACTCTCGATTAACTTCACTACGGGCTAATTGTATTTTAAGTACATCTTCACTAACTCAATCCTCCCGTGTATATCCCATACACTGAGTTAAGTGATTACATAAACAATATACTTTTGGGTTTTTTTAGTGTAAATACTATTGTCACATCGGTGAATATGAGAATAAAAAATATGAATAATAATATCATTTCATTTATTAAATAAAACAATTACAAAATTGTCTTTCGGGCATCACACCTAACCGGAAGCTGCTATACATAACGTCCTCCGTTTTGTCAGCGATGCACTAAGGAACTCTCAACCCAGAACCTAATCCTCAAGGAGATGATGAATTTTTATGATGATGATGATGACAGTGATGACTCTAATGATGATGAAGTAGGTTAGGTTTGAGTCGGAGAAGGTTTTTTTACTCGTTTACCACTTAGGTGAAGTAGGTTAGGTTTGAGTCGGAGAAAGTACAAGGAGAGCTGGAAAATGGATAAGAAAGAGTCAGTATGGAGTGGTAATTCTTGAGGATGCAGTGAAGGACTAAGCAGGATCGAATCCTGAAGGAATCTGGAAGGGAGAAGCTCTACCAATTACAAGGTCCCCTTCGCAAAAACGAGCATGCATGGACCCATTTCCCGAGGTTTGAACACATTATGGGCCCCACATCGCAAGCACGTGTCTGGCATGGCAGTAAGTCGTCCCATCCACTCCTTCCACTATCCCACATTTTCCTCCTTCATTACTCCACCCACCTCTTTTACAATCTACTTCAATCACTCCACCCCCATTACTCCTTACCCATTTCCCCACTTAAACACTTCCACCTTCACCTCACTTCTCCTATTTAAACTCTCATTTCCACCACCATTTTATTCACTCTCATTTCACAAAAAACGCCAAAACTTCTCCTTCTTCTTTTTCTGCAAAAATCCGGCAACCACACCACCACCACATCCTTCCATTTCCACCATCACATTAGCCATACAACCACCAAAAGCCAATCCATGACCCACTGCTGCTATTTAGTTCAGGCTGCACCATTTCTGCAACTTGTTCACCACCTCTGTTCATCTGAAGTTGTAGAAAATCCCCAGAACTCGAACATGTAGGCTCTCGAAATTACGAGACCCTACACCGCAACAGTTAGCCCAATCCAGTCAGCAGCTAAAGCGTTACTGTTCCTAATTTTCTAAGAATTTCACTTCGAAATTGCGAGGTCCCCTTTCGCAATTGCGAAACTGAACTTCCAAAAACAATAGTCATTCCTCACAGAACTCTCCTAGTATCTATGGCAAACAGAGGCAACAGAATGTACAAGGAGCACGACAAGAAAATACTACTTCCGTCCCATAAAAAATGTCCACTTTTTGTGGTGCACACATATTAAGGAAACAATTAATGTGTTGTATTTTAAACACTAATGAACATATTTATCCATATTTTATAATAAATGCTTGTTTTAGAATATGAAAAGAGTATACAAACATTAAATGTATGATAGGGGTATGTTTGGAAAAGATGAATTAAATGATGCATTGATTTTCTAAACGGACACTTTTTATGGGACAATTAATTGTTAAAAAGTGGACACTTTTTTTTATGAGAGGGAGGTAGTAATAATTTTACGACGTGCATTTTATGACATGCTTTTAATGCATGTCGTAATTTATACTAACATTTATGGAGTTCTAACATTTGCACGCCATTACTTGTGGAAATATTTGTTAATTATGACGCATTTTTCTGCACGTCGTGTTTCACAGAATATTTACGACGTACATGTGAATTTCTTCAATCAATTATTCTTTGTAAGCTGTGCTCATTACCTCATAAGTTGCAGTAGTCTACAAATCTGGTGCTACAATCCGTCATCCAGTCCGGCAGCCATGTTCGGTGTGATGACCCTGATCCGGATACCGAGTCCTTAACCGGAAAAGGACGTCCGACACGTATATAATTTAAATAAATCATATATATACGTAAGCCTGACATCATCAATAACAGAGAACAAGCGGAAACGAAAACAATGACTCGGGAAAAACTTTAAAAGATCACTACAACGATCGACAAGTAACACGGGGCTACAACTAAAACCAAAATCCCAAGAAAAAAAAACACAAGGTTGAATATTCATTCAACTATTACAACTCTTTATTACAAACCAAGGTACTTCTATCTTATCTATTACAAAAGGAAGGAGAAGATTCTATACCGATGATACAACAACAAAAAGAAAGGTAGACTTCAACTGCTGGAACTTCGGGAATCACTCTTAAGGGATCTCGAACTCAACTCTAACAAAACCACCTTCTCGGGGTGGGAAAAACAACATACTAAAGGGTAAGTACAAACGTACTTATTAAAGGGTAGAAGCACCGAATCTACACCTACTGTAAGACAAGGATTACCATTAATAACAATACTAGTAATATCACAAGGCAAGTCAAACAATCATGATTACATATATGTTTCACTCGCTCACCACACTCTACTAGTACTCTCACTAGTTGACTCAACCACATAAGACATTTGTTACGTGTTGACCACGGGTACTAAGCGGAATGAGAACGTGCATCTGAACACATTCAACACCATCAAGTGGCATGATGTCAAGATCATGTGGAAGCATTGCACAAAACTTGGATTCAGAGCCATTTCGTATGTCAATGATTCCATGTTGTGGGGTTGAAACGTACCTCACCATAGATCAACACGTTTTAGCTTTTAGACACATCAAGTACTTATTTAAGTGGTTAAGCATTCACCAATAGATTACACATAAAATGCTTCTTAAGGACTCTAAACCCTAGACGACCTTAGATCATAGCTTAGCACATTGCACAGAAATATTAGATTCTAATCTAATATCCACGAGGCTAAGAAATAAGGCTTCCGGTGATCCCGAGTATCTCCCCGCAGAGAGTCTCCACAAGGTGCTGAGCCGAATACACCAGAAACCGAACCTTTAACTTCGTCATGTTACATTTACGACATTGAACTCAAGTCAACATCTCATAAGGCTAAGTGTAGAGTGTTCCAATGCTCCCGTGAGACACGGTGCGGAGCCAAAGCCACTAGAACACGTACACCTAACATTACAACACACCACATAAGGTTTTACATTAAAGCATGCTTCAAAACGGGCTTAAAAATACATTTCTCACACAAAACAGGGTCAGGAGTGGGCTTGTAAATGACAGGCATACTCCTGAGCATTCTGCCCAGGCCAGGAGTGGGCCTGCTCCTTTCAGAAGTACTTCTGAGCACTCTGTTCCGGTCAGGAGTGGGCCGGCATCATCCAGGCGTGGTCCTGAGCATCCTGTTTCATTCTTTTCAGGTCAAGGGTGGGCCTGCCTCTTACAGACGTGGTCCTGAGCTTGCAAATTATCAAAAACAACAACTTTCAACTCGTTTCCATGGCGATTTTGCCACCACTTTCAACACCAAAAATCATACCAAAACATGCTAGAGTCTTCACTAAACATTATCATACTTATTCATATAAAAAATCTAGATCTAAAACACGAATTTACACATTTATATTGCGGTTGAACACCCCTTTACCTCAAATCCTTAGACCAAGTGATGATTCTTCAAACTTGAGCTTCAAGAACACCAAGAACACCATGAAGAAAGCTTGAAGATTCAACCACCAACTTGAAAGCTTGCAAACAAAACAATGTTCTACGATCAACCTTTAAAACATTTAAAAGCTAAAAAAGCACCCAAGAACACTTATAGATCTAAAAAATAGGTTTTCAAAATCTTACCCGATCGTAGAAACACATGTATCAAAACGAAGCTCTCAACAAGGGACGCATTTTGGTGAAGACGGTTTGTAAGTCCGACGGTCGGATTGACCGGAAAGGTGGAATCTCTCTTCTTTTTTCTCTCTTTTCTTTTTCCTCTCCATTTCTCTCGCTCTCAGCCGCAGGAAATTTGGGAAAGGCAAAGAAAAGGGTTTTAGGGGTGAAGGGGTATAAATAGAGGTTGAGTAAATTCCCGTTTTGCCCTTAATAAAAGTCACACCTTCAAAATACCGTAAATGCCCTTTAACAATTATATTGAATCTATATATTTAATAAAATATAACCCATTTAAAATTATCAATACGCACATGAAATTGTAAAAAGACTATCATACCCTTTACGGAGATACTGGGTATCACATTCGGACCTCCAGAAAGCTTTGCCGGTAAGCTCATCTCACCTCAAAGCTTCAATTTCTCCTTCACGTATTTGTTTTTCTGAATCAGTTGCATATTCAATTCAAATTTGAGCACCTTAATCTGCTAAAACGCTACGTTGGTGAGAAATCAAAACCTCCTCCTCCTCTTCTGAGCATGTTGAGTGAATTGGGGGTTTGAGATAGCTTTGGAGATCCCACCTTTAAGAGATTCTTGTTCTTGGTTATTTGTAGATTTGATGGAGGAGTATGATGAATGGTTAGAAGATTTTAGAGATGCTGGGATCATCTTTTGGTAAGAAACTATCGGTTCTTGTTCTGTAACGACCTATTTTTTAGACAGTCTTGGGGTTGTAATTATTTTACAACCTTTTGTAGTTTTTATAAAAGATTATGGCTTAATATTCTTATTTTCATTTTAACTGAGGGGTGTGAGAGGAAAGTGTGACCATATCTATGTTTTCTTGTCATAAGAATTGTTTATCTGTATCAAATAATTATCATTGGAAGAGAAATGGAAAACCCCTCTTCCCCTATGTTTAAGTGGACCGAGTGGAGAGGGTGGGGCAAGGTTTATTGTCCTCCTCATGTAGCTTAAATGGATGAGAAAATTGTTGTCTGAATTACTCAAGAAAGCCACAATAGGAATATATAAATAAGATAAGAAAAGGGAAATTTCCATTGTCCTACTTTGGATCTTGGCTGAGGCATTGGAAAGGAGGGTAATAACTAGGAAATCTACTTATGGCTTGTAGTAATGATGGTTCTTGTTTGTTGATGTATGCACTGTAGGAAAGTGATGGATTGATCAACTTTGAGTGATGATTGTTAAAAGTGATACAACAACGGTAAGCGCTTGATCCTAATATGGTATCAGAGCGGGAGGTATGGGATCAATCCTTGCAACCAACATTGTTTCCCCAATTATATTGTGCAAGTATTGGGCCTCTTTGTTGGCCTTGTGTGCCCTTTATATGCCTTTGTGTGCCATGTTGGCCGAGCACATTATAGGCGTACACTTGAGGCGCGTGTTAAAAGTGATATAAGGAAATATAATAACGCCTTTACTGACACCAATTGGTTTTAGTACAACGGTAAACGCTTGATCCTAATAATGATACATCATATTACATCTCTATATTGTAATATATTAGAAAGAGGGATTTTTGACTTGCTCATTTTGCATCAGTACATAAGGAACTATTTTCTCTAAATTGTTTTGCAACTTAATGTGGACAAAAATGTGCAGGTTGCCTGGCTCTACAATATCTGTGGATCGGATGTATCTTACTGCCCCGTAGTCCATGCATTTGCTAACTTCAGCCTTCTTACTATTTACCTTTTATATTTTGGTTATCATGTCCTTAACTACACATTACAAAGTAGCTAGGTTTCTCTTCCTAATGCTTTGAGCTAAATTGATGACCAAGTTGAAATGGTAGTAGGCTTGTTGTTTATGCATTTTTTGAGCCGGACCATTTGTATGAAAATGTTATAGATTGTAAGGATCTTTTCAAGACCTCAATTTGTGGGCTAGCCTGGCTGGCTATATTTGTTGTATTCCATTTTATTGGTTGGGGTTTACTACACCATTTACCCAACACATCTTCCCTACTCCCATCAAAACGACGTAGTATTAATTATTTGTTGTTAATATATTTTTTTCTCTTTTTTCTTTCTCCGTAATACTCTCTATTTCTCCCCTTTTCAGTAAACAAAAAAACTAAAACCGAATAAAATAGAAACACCTCATCGTTGATTGCCGATTTTTTTTTTACCGTAAATAAAAAACTAAAACCCAATAAAATAGAAACACTCCGTCGTTGATTGCCGAATTATTTTTTTGATGTAACCCAAATGGATAATATATATATATATATATATATATATATATATATTATGCCCTAATTGATTAATAATAAAGTGATGAAAAACTGAAAAATTGTAATAAAGTAATGCTGTTTAAAGTGGAGCAGGGTTAGGGGTGTAGTGGATCTCATGCCCTATTTTATTAAAGTGAATTGTAATTTAAGGATTTTTAAGGCTGCAAATGTATAGGTATACTAGCGGGGTTTCGGCCTTGCAACGCAATGCCCTTTTAATAATATTAGAAATAGGCTAAAACAAGACTGTGAGTTCATCAACTTGTAAAAAACAACAGGTCTCAACAAGCAAGTGCACTTTGATCACCTGATTCAACCCAAAAATGATGCCAAAATGAAGCAGCAAAAAGCAATCCTCAGCAGCTAAATATAAGCGCAACAGCTAAAGAACCAAATGCAGCAACTAAACATGGCCTCAACATATTCACAGCAGCCAAACATAAGCAAAATAACATCCATATTGACAGCAAGCAGCTCAAAAATCAGAAAAAGAACATCAGCCTCTAAAAAATGGTTCCCCAAAAAAAACATGAGAACGCTTAAGCTACAAATAAACCAGATATGCAAATGAATAAAAGAACCACAGTATAAAAATAACCTAATGAAGAATAAGGGGGAAAAACATCATAAAAGCATCAGATTTATATATTATATACATAAAAGTTCATAACAATATTGAAATACTACCTTCATATTAACAAAATGATCTGATAAGCAAGATTAACATGTTATCATAACTCCATCAACTTCTTTTGCTAAAGAATGTGATGGCTTCAAAAGCAAGATCCAAAATAAGTAATAGTTAAACCTTCAGCTAAGGTAAATTACATTAACAAAAGGATAATTTTTAAGCATGAAATGAAGGCAACTTAAACATCTTCATTCTTGCCCTTAGCCTTCTTAGATGGACTTTTCAACATATGCTGAACTTCAACTTCAGCTGGAAGGAATTGTATCCCTTCAATGTCCTCATCAGTAAAACTTCCAAAATTAATTATTCGTTTTCCACTTGTAGGCTGTTCTTTGCTTGTTTCTCCTAGGCCAGTCTGTATCACAATTTCCTAAATGACTTTTTTCGTGGTTGGAGTGAACATCTATGGGTCAGTAGTTTCTTTTGTTTGTTGAGTAGGAAGAACTTCTTTCTGTGTAGCAGGTTCAGGCAAAACATCAACTTGTTCGGAAAGAGCATCATGTTTTTCTTCTGCCAAAGTGTTCAGTTCTGAGTCGGTATACATCTTTAGAACATGATACCTTCTGACAATCTCACCATTTATCTTTTTGTCATATCACTTAATGAAGCATATAACATTTGTGTTGTCCATTGCAACCGAAATCTGGTCCAAGACTTTTTCACCCTGTAATATCATTTAACAAGTTTATTATGTTAAATTGATGTGTTGTGCAGTGACCAATTTGTGTCCAGATAAACCCAAGAAACCCGTGAACTTTTTGTGAATTCTTCAATAGGCATAAATAATGGAAGAACAATATCATACACCAAGACATGTATGAAAATAATCATCTAAAAGAAATGAAACTCATAAAATCAAAGCTATAAGTACAAAAGAGAAATAATATAGACAGATAATTTCATTTTCTTTCCTTCTTTTCAAATCATATTCAGAAAGAGTAGCATCAGACTTGATTACAAAAAACACTAATAAGAAAACACCAAGTACTATGCCACAAAATCTGGATGTAAAACCTAGAGTATGAGTGAAAAACAAAATAAAAAACCTAATCAATAAAAGTGGATTAATCTAAATCTAATTGTACCCAAATTTAATTTGATGTTTCATGGATGCTGCAAGCTCTGACTGAAACAACTATTGGATATGCAATTTAATCTAGCAAGATAGTGTTATAGCTCTTCATAAATTTGTTGTAGTTGGGCAGCGGTAAACGGACAGATTTTTTCTGCATCAGGTGAGTTTATAACGGTGTTGAATTTGTCTGATTCATCAAACAAAACAACTGGCAGTGTAATGCTGTAGAGAAAGAATAAATGAATTTAACAATATGGACAAACAACATGTTTTGTTCAAATGTTACCAGAAAAAGAAAATAGAAATTATATTTTTACGAATTACCTGACCTCCAGCGGAGAGCTAGTGTTGCAGCCAGTACATGTTAAATTCCATTCATTGTTTGCTTCTATTATTTTTGAGCATTTAGAACACGACACAGTGTACAGAGCATTAAGTGTGAAATTGAATTTGACTTTTGCCTTCACCCATGCTATTTTTGTCTACACAATCAATCCCAAGTAAGTAAAGAATCTGGAAAATCTTATAGCTATTAAGTTTAAAAAGAAATATAGATATATTACTGTGTCAATGGTGGACATAGAAGTGCTGATGTCCAATGTCTGTTCTGGTTCAGGATGAACAAAAAACTTTCCAGCATCCTTGTAAGCTTTTGTTTTCACCCAATTGTTTACCTTTGATTTATTATTAGCATACCTAGTACATTGAAATAGTCACTTTAGACGAAGAAAACAAAAAAAACGGTCATATAACATGACGAACCATTTCATGGCTGCCTAGTGGTGGATCTTGTAGCAAGTAAGTTTTGTACCTTGAAGCTAAAGACAATCCTGAACATAGATGTACCAAAGTAAGAGGCAAGACACACAAAACACACACACACACACACACACACATATTGTATTTTACCATATTGTAAGACTATAGGGTAAACTTACCATGATATGTATTAACTTCCAGATTTGTGGCAATGATCGTGACTGAACCTTTATCAAGGTTATCAACGTTAGGGTCATAATCTGTCAATAAGTCTTTCCAGAGTCTCGACACCATAGGTATTCCTCTATATCAGCAGAAAAAGGAAAAAGAAAACATGTGAGTACATGACTGTATCACACAAACTGTTTAGAGATTCAAGCGCAAAAATTTCTTACTCTTCATTCACCACCATATAATCCTTAGCACACTTTGTATCTCCAATGTCCATAACAGGAAATCGATGAACGACCAAAGCTTTAATAGCTAAAAGCAAGGCAAATAAATTTTATGTTAGAACTACAAATGAATAAGTATAATATTCAAGTGAACAAAAAGTTGATTGAATAGACTGCAATGTGTCCTTAATTATTAAAGAACAGAACATCTATTATTTAGCTTTTTATACCGTTGCATAGAGTAGAAATGTGAATATTACCAATATTGTGATCAGATCCTACGAACTTGTAAAGTTCTGAAAATGGACACACATTATATCGGCATGGAAGTGCATGAGGTTGATCGTCAACGATTTGGTCAACTGGTGTTTTATAAGTGATTGTCCATGAGTACATGAAGCCTTCAATGTGATATTTTTAGGAGCAACGGACACAAGAGCGTTAGATATTGAATATCTTTTGAAGGGTTGGAGTGACCGTTCAAAGAAGTCCACATCTATATCATATACCACAGCAGTGAATTTAGTTCCCTGATTTTAGTGAATCACAGAAAGATGATTAGTTCATAAGGTTGATATAATTGTGGATAAAAGAAATTTAAGTAAAATATAAAATACACAACATGCCTTCATATCAGTTAAGACATGGTGCCTAAATCTTTTTTGGAAGGGGTAGTGGTCAAGCTTCTTGTAGAGTACTGGATGTTGATCGCGTGTAACTCACTAACGTCGATATTACTAGCAAGAATACTAGGTACATCGCAGTATAGTAAATGCGAGTCAAGGTCGATCCCACAGAGACAATGCAACTTATACATATAAACGACTCTAACCTAATTAAGAAGCAACATATAGGCGGTCATTGACCAACAATAACATAAGAGAAAACAAACATGGTATACCTCTCCCTCTCCTCACCGATCTACTAACTTGGATTAGTTAATCGTTATGTTTACTTCCCCACATAATTTCCTTAGATTAATCGTGAGCTATTAATGATTATTATCATATTTATCAGCTACGGGTGCAATTCCTAACCCTATCTACTCCGACAATGGCAGTAGACAATCTATACGCAAGCTACCCTCCTTAATTAGTCCGTAATAGCCCATACGCATAAAGAACTAGAACTGCCGATATTGAGCGTTACCTCATACCGCTAACACGCCTAGACAGCTGTCGACATTGACCAGCACATTCCTAGGGTCCATCAAGACTATGTCCTAACTAACACTTCACTTGCGGTCCTTCATGTTAAGTTATGAATTACGAATACTAGATTGGCCAGACCTATTACTCGTTTTAATTATTCCTGCCGATCAACGTAGCTGTAGTGAATCCCAGCTTAGGTTTTCTAAAATATGCCTCGGTAAACCGATATAGACCACCGGTTTACCGGGGGCGGCTTTTCTTAATTTTTGGATCTACATTGCTCAGTACGATTAAAATAAGTAAATTATTGGGTTGTTAAACATGCAGAAAACACATAAATACGAACAGATCTACCATATTGAAGATAATAAAGGAACGTTCAAAGCTTCATACCTTCAACAATGGAGATCTAGCTCGATCTACTAAAGCTAGAGATGATGGAAGAATGCATGAAACCAAAAGAAACTCTCCAAAGCTCAAGAAAACTATATTGCATAATATATTATTTGTAACACTAATCAAAAGTTATACAATAATCTGTAATTGCGGCCTTATATAGATACAATGACCGGCTTAAGACTCTGTAAAATCCTAACCGACTTAGAAAATACGGCAGAATAAATTTCATGTTGAATAAGTCACCGGTTTACCGGGCCTAACCCTCGGGTTACCGGGCCTTCTATTCTTCTTTTTCTTCAGCAGGCTTCTTCTTGAACTTCAATTACTCAGCCCAATGCATTCCTTTTGGTCCAGATCCGTTCTCCAATGCTCCAGAATTGGCACATCCTATAAAATACACAAAACGAGACAAAACAGTACCAAAACATCGGGAAAATAGCGTAGATGCAGAATTACGATCCTGGAAACACTCAGCATTTAACACACATTCTAAGCAATAACGAGCCTATCTATCCTCTTTTGAACAGAATTCGGGGTGAATATAGGTATAATTATTGGTACCATTTAGAGTGTCATCAACTACCCCCCACTTAGCTTTTGATCGTCCCGAGCAAAAAGGCGAAAAGAAAATACGTAGTAACCCCTCGAAGGGATGTTACTAATGGAACATGTAGTAATACTAAGGTCTAGTTTTTTCTTGACCTTCCGAACCGAAGGCCGAAGGAAAAAGTAAAAAAAGAACAATCATTAGCTAAATGCCTACTTAACCTTAGATTCTTGATTAAAGGTTGTTGAAAAAGAGTCTTTCTCTTATAACACTCTGAGCAATACACAAGTTAATTAAAAACAATTATGCCTTACTAAGCCAAGATCAAGATCATGCCACTCATATCCATTAGTAACATATTAAACACTATTCATGTCATGAGCCAATGTGTGTGTGCAATAACTTTCACAACCGCTTAGAAATGCAGATAATCTCACATTAGTCGAACTAACCAGTCTCGAACATGTATTTGTTAATTAATTGAGCTGGCAAGGCGGATCGAGAACCGAGCATATTTTACTCTTAGGCTCACGTTTATCGGTCTATGCAAAAGTCGTGCGTCTTACGCTCTATCGACTAAGATATTGCCAAAGAGATTATAAATGTATATATTTCAATGCACTTCTCTTTCTTGGCGGGTAAACTCTCATTGATTTATCTATCCTCACGGCTGATGACGGTCAAATTATACCCATAAAAGTCATCAACGTTGTCCTTAAATCGAGCTTAATAATGTATATTTTATATTAAATCACATGTTTATAATGTTTATTTAATGTTATGTGATTTATAGAATATAATTTGGTATTTATCTATTTTATTATTAAAATATGATTTACTGTGCGATAATTATTGATTTTATAGATTACGGTGAATCGGAGGATATCTACCAACGAAGGAAGTAAATCTCAAGATAAATCGGAGTGGAATCGGATTGCATTAAAGATAAATATCAAAGTAGCACGAAGAGTGGAGTGTGGAACAAGAAAAGCCAGCGAGCGAATCAGAGCAGAGAGGACTCACTGGCAGCGAAGTGAGGGCTCGCTGGGGGCGAGTTCAGTAAAATCATCAGATCGGCTCGGAGTTATCTCGACGTGTTTTAGACTCCATTAGGGTTTAGGAAACGTAAATTAGGTCGGCTGGAGTTTATCCTAAGTCGGTTTTCCAGCCTATATATATTTATTTTCATTGTATCATCTTGAATATAACTTTTCGTAACACAAATTCTCAGTTTCTCAGAGCAGTTTTAATACAAGTTCAGCAGCAATTATGTGAGTTCTTGTATTTATTTGTTCTTTGTTCTTTGTAATTAAGTCCCCCCAATTATTGTTTATCGTTTGAGGTTGTTCGTTCTTCACCGAACGATGTAGATCTAAGGATACGATATGAGGCAGTGGGGATTCCTTGTCTATAAGGATCCACACGCCCAGATCTGTTATCCGGTGACCTATAGATGACTTTGGTATGATCGACAATCGTGTTTTTAGTAGATCTATATAATTGATTTATGAATCTCTATTTTATCCGTTACGTATGTAGAAACACTAAGATTTAGGTTTTCGCCACGTCAATCTAGGCACGTCTTTATGGTGTGATTGTCCACTTAGAATTTCTTGTCTTAGTAGGTATGGCTATGGCTACGTTGCTCGTCTGTTTTAATTAGCGTATGATTAGAAAATACCAGTATAGGGCTCCTAGGTCGGCTCATGAATTGATCTTCCGGGACTTTCAGCGAGATCTAGATCTGTTCTGTATTAGGGAATTGAGCTCATCTAGTTATACGTAAATCGTAGATTAACATGAGACCATGCAGGTAATTGTTAATGGGACTGAGACTGATGCGATCACTTAGGAAGTACACCTAACCACATGAATGTTGCCTAGGTGAGGAATACGGTTAATATCGGCATCCCTAGTATTGTAAGCGTGCAAGTTATATGAGATGGAGACCCAAAAGGTGAAGTCACGTAATGTAGCACAGTGATCTAGTGTCCTACCCGGAACTAATTCAAGTTTAGGGGATGACTCCCGTAGCCAATATAAAATAGATACGAATAGGATTAATAGTTGTCGAGTCTAGCTTAGTTATATAGAATCTTTAGATCCAAACGATAACATAGTAATTGGGGAGGTTAATTACTTGTATGTTATGTGCTGTGTCGAGTCGTGTCCTTTATCTTTTCTTGTCGTTTGTTGGTCGTAGACCGCCTTCGTGTGCTCGGCATGAATGATTAATTGTTTGTATATAAATGATCCACAATAGGTTCCCTGTGGGATCGACCTTGATTCGCTATAGCTATACTACGATGGACCAAGTCCTCTTGCTAGTATTGGTTTATGGTGGTCAAGTATTTTATTATCACTTGATCTTGTCATCAAGTTTTTGGCACCGTTGCCGGGGAACCAACGGTCAATTTTATATATAAATTATTTTTTAATCATGTTAAGTTTTCTGTTTTAGAGTCTGTTTTTACGTTTTTGAGTCCCTCTGGTTGTCTGCTTTGTGTAAAAATTCCAGAATCTAGAACAGCTGTTTTCACTCCCAACGAGACTGCCTCTCGCTGCCAGCGAGTCTGGTTCTGATTTGTAGGACTTCGCGTGTCTGTTTATCTCCGTATGTTTAATCCGTAGGTCTGATAGCAGCATAGGAAACCATGTTAAAGTCAGTCTACGGTCTGTTTGTTTTCTGTTTTTCTTCTGTTTGTAGAAACCAGGGAAACAATAATCCGAGTCAGTAATTTTTCGTGGGCGTTGAGAAAATATCCCAGCAACATGTGGAGCTACGAATCTACGATGGGAAAAGTGATGGAAGCAATACCTTTAAAGCACCAAGATGGCTCCGGAAAAAAAATTTAAAGGCTTAAATTCTTCGTGGTATAATATTGAAGGCAAGGTACTACCTTTTTTTTGCTTATGTTTTACTATCTTTTGTTTTTTTGAACATAAGTTAGCCTATACATGAACCTGAGTATGAATCTTAGCCCGGAGTTGGTTTGTAAGATTAATTTTATTAGTGTGGAAGGTTCTGCCCCAAATCTGTCTCATCTAGAGGGTGTAAGGAAACATGTAGTAGTTGAAGGAAGCAGTGAATAACGAGTTCCTCGTAGTTCTGTTAAAATCTCATTGTCCTATGCATGAGATTGCTTCTACTGGCCATGGGAGCAACAATTTGTGTAGTTTTAGGAATTCACAATCTAAAGAAGACGTTGAGTTTTGAGAGAGCATAATGAAGCAGCATTATAGAGGATATGATTAAAATGGGTCCCTAGGACTAAATCTTCTTAGAATTCACTAGTTCCTAAAACAAGAACCGAGGTAAGAGCTTTGTATAAATGGTATGGATAGATGTCGTTTCCTAGGTCTCACAGCCAAGGGAAGGATATTAATCCGTAAAAGAACGAGCCCACCTCATATAGTGCTCAAGGGGTCAATATCTGGCGATCCAAGAATGATAACTGATAAGGATAATTTTTGGAAAGTCGAGCTGAGGACTTTAAACTCAGAACTACTTCTAAAACCCTTAGGATTTCTTTTTTAGGATTTTAGGTTTTGTTTTCTTTGAGTCAATAAGAGTAACGGGACATATGTTGAAGTTTTTTATTTTGCCGTGTTCCGATGGCCATTAGGCTAAGGATGTGCAAAACGTTTTTACTCAATATAGGCCACGTGAAGCAGAGTTCCGTAGGAGAATCGAGAAATTGCTAAAGAAAAGGAAATTTAGCAATCAACCTTAAGATGGAAGCATTAAGAGAGCTTGAGAATTATTGCAAATGTAACAGAGAATGATTGGTGCGAACAAGAAAAATTTTGGTCAACTTCCAAAACCTTTTAGAATGGTGATCCAAGTGAAAATCAAAAGTGGTGTGCAGTTCGTTCTGCAACTATCGTTATCTTTCCCTTTACACTTTTTCACCTTCAAACTTTTCGATCTTCTCACCAATCTGCCCCAACAAATTCACATTTCTAACCATTCTTTCAATGCCTCTCTTTCTTTCCATCTGTTTCACTCTACCACCCAATCCCAATCCCTTAAACAATAACCCTAACCCAATCCCTTAATCAATACCCACCCAAAACACAATTTCTTACCCACCCTTTTATCTTTTCTTACCATTCTTATAAATATATTTTTCTCAACCCATCATACTCTCAACTTCCATTTTCTTTACAAGATACGCTTTTGTTGCGGAATTAGAACATTGCTAAGTTTTAATGACTATCTTTCCTCATTCTGATTTTCATGATCCTAGCTGGGGTACGTGTAGCTCTGACCCTAGCTAGATTTTAAAAGTTTTTGGTTCGATCAAAATACAACTTATCTTTCTACCGGAAGTTTTAAATTTCACACTTTTACGCCTATTCCGGCATTTCTAGATCATGAGTTTTGTTCTATAAATATCCCACCGATCCGACCTTGTTGATGACGTTGAGAACTTCCACGTGCTAAATTGGGTACTTAGTACTTTTGAGGAGTAGCTACATCTCCCTAATTTGTTGATATCTGTTGGTCCCTTGAAAAGGCTTTGGTTAAGTTTAGAGGGGGGTGAATAAACTTAACACCTAAAACTTTTGGAGTTAACAAACTCAGCAACTTCAGTAGCCTGCTGATTGCTCAGTAGTCTGCTGACACTCAGTAGTCTGCTGACTGTTGATTTTACTGAATTTGTTGCAGCGGAATATATTCAAATTAAGCCTTATCACTTGTTGTTGAAATATGATACCAAGTATTAGATACTCAGTAGTGTATGTGTGTGATTCAGTTGCTAGTTCAGTTGATTGATGTGCTAAATATACAAAATACAGAATGTAAGTGCAGAAAGTAAGTAGGCAATTTTTATAGTGGTTCCACGTGGTGTAATCCTGTCAGTCCACTATTCTCCTGTGATGTTGGAGGTAATTCACTAGAGATCCTTGAGGTAGCAGTTACAAAAATCCCTTTGTTGTTTGTCCTTCACCAATAACTATGGCTTCACAAACTGAACACTTGGAATAGGTAGGATTGCTGCTCCAAAGTCTTCCACTGGTCCTTGAAGGGAAGGATTGCCTCTTCACTAGCTCCACCACAAACAACAGTCCTTGACACCCAAAGATGCTTCACTATCTTCAGCAGGTTCCTTATAAAAGAAAGTTTGAATCAAGTAAGTGATTAAGCTTTCAGCAGCTTGATCAGGATGATATGATCAGCATCTTGGATTCTTCAAGTGTGTAAATTTGATGTAGCTTGATGACAGATTACACTTGTAGAAGTTTACTGGATCAGTAGCTTTAAGTTCAGTAGGGTCAGCAGTGTGACTTCTTAATAAGAATCTGAAGCTCAAGATTATCTGTTATTTTTCTCTCAAAAATCATCATTAGTTTCTGTAACAGGGGTCTTCTATTTATAGTTGAGACTCCTTGTGATTTATGTTTGAAACTCAAACATATCCGTTTCAGATTTGTCCCATCTTGACTTGCTTTCTGTCCCTGTACATAGTACTGACACTGTCAGTTTACTTTTTTTCAGATTTCAGACTGTCCATCCATTGACTTGTATCCATTGGATAAACCTCTGTTTCTTTCCAACGTTCCTTTAATCTTAGCCATTGATATATTGACAAAACCAAGAGTTGTTATCTATCCTTTTCCTTGTAAACTTCCAATGTAACCTTTGATTAACTCGAAATATATGTTCAGCAGGTTTCTGTGAATGTAAGTCTGCTGAAATACATATCAGTCAGCTGATCTAAAGTTGTTGTGTTTATAAAACACTGCAGCTGACTTCTCTTATATCTAACTTTTTATTATGAAGTTAGATTACACCATTTTGATCATAACTACGTTCCAATCTCCACTTAACTTATGGAACTTAGACCTTGTACACAAGGTAGATGCAGTCAGTTTAGGTCATCACAGACTTCCCTAAATTCTGATTCCATATCCTTGACTTTAAATACTAAGTTTGATCCCTTAGCCTTCAATAACTGAGTTTGAGCCCTCAGCCTCCAGTCTTCAGCAGGTTCCTAAACTAGTCCACTGACTCAGGTACCCTACTGGTCTAGACAAGTCTGCTGATGAAAGTCAGCTGACCTTTTACAATGTTTGTTTGATCAAACCTATACAAAGATCAAACTCTAATAAGCCTATACATTTGATCTAGTCATCTTTTTGCCTTTGCTCTATAACAGCTAGTCTGGCACTCATCACTAAAACTTAAAATAAGTCCAACAATTTCCCTATTTTTGGTGATGATGCCAATACCCTCCTTACAGGAAAGCAAAAAGAGTAAAACAAAAACAGAACAATTCAGTCATTTCTCATTATAATCAGTTGTTCAAAAGATATTACAATCTGATCTAGTTCCTTCTTTCTCTTTCATGTCTTTCCTTCTCTTGCTGCTCATGATATTCCCTTATTTCTCTAACCATATCTCTCATCCATTGATTTTTAATAAGGGAAAAATCAATATGGGGATTCACTTCCTTCCACCATTTCCATGCCTCAAGTAGAGTAAGGCTGATTTGGTGTACTCTAAAACCTAAACGCATGTATAACTGTTTAAACTCATCCAGTGAATCTCTTGTTGATGTAGTAGGTAGGCTCCTTCCACCTCTACCACCTCTTCCACCTCTGTGTGATGATCTTAAGGCTTTAACTCTTGCTTCCCAAAACTTAAGCCCTAAAAAGGAATTTAGTCCCTCATGGAAGCCCTTGTCATGGTAAGGTCTTCTCTTGTTATAGTAAAGCTTATTGTATTCCTTGAAAAGATCATCAGTCAGTGGAAGTCTGCCAGGTGCTGGTTCTCTGAAAGCATTGGTGTCAGCCTCCCATTTCTTCTGTGTAAAGATTCTAGCAGCCTCTACTGTCTGGCTATCTTCCCCCTTATTGACATCATCAACAAAACGGGACAGCAGACCATGAACACTCTCTTGTGTGATCACCAAGTTGTTCAGTTGACCCTCCATTATTTCAGTTCTAGTCTCAACTGCAGTGATCCTTTCTTGCATTGTATGCTCCAGTAGATTGATCCTCTCAGTAAACTTAGGATCCAATCCAAATAGGTGAAGTGTTCCAAAGAGTTTAGCCACAAGAGCTTGGGTGCCTCAAAGAAGTTTATCAAGTTTACGTGAATGGATGTAAACTGATCTTTCAAGAACTTATCCTTGAGTGTATTGCCTTGTTTTATTCCCTTTACATCTTGGGCAAGGTCAGCAAGAGCATACTGAGTGGAAGTAATATTGGAGGTAACTGTTTCAGTGGTTCTCCCTCTTTTTTCCACTAGATTCATCAAATCTTCAAACCTTTGCTCTTGCCTGTCAAGTTGAGTTCTTAACCTTGTAATGTTACTTCTGACAGCCTCAACTCATCCAACACTTGCACTGGTACCCCACCAGCCATTCCTCCAGCCATATGTCCAGCAGATTCATCAGTAGGCTCTGCCACATTGTATTGTGCCCTCTGTCTGCTGACAACCATGGCCCAACTCATATCCCTTCCAGCAGGGTTAGGACCTTGGAACTCCTCCAGGATTGGATCTAGGGCAGGTTCCTCAAGGATTGGTACAAATGCCTGTTGTGGTTCAGCATCAATAGAAACTTCCTCAGGCATTTGAAACTCCTCATCACTGAAGTCAAAGTCCATCCGCTATTCATCCTCATCAATAACAGCAGTCTGCTGACTATCCTTCCCTTTAGTGACCTTTCCTCCAGTATGCTCTACTATAGCAGCCTATTCTTCAACCATAGCAGGGGTTTCCTCCAAACCCATTGTCAGTTCCAACCTTTGTCCAGGTGCTGTTTGGTCCTCAGCAACCTGTACCACCAGTTCCGACCTTTGTTCAGGTGCTGTTTTAGCCTCAGCAGCTTGAACCTCCTCAAAATATAATGGTGATTCTTCAAATCCCATCACCAAGTCCAACCTCTGTCCAATCACTGTCTGTTCCTCAGTTAGTAGGACTCTTTCTTCCACACAAATAAATGGAAAAGTTTCCATGTTTTCCTCTAGAATTCCTCCAGCATCAGCAATCTTCTGTAGATTCTCAATGAGATTTAGATATAGTGCCCTGAGTATCAATCCACTCTTGATATTGAACTGAATCTTTAGAACTGATATCAAGCTCACTATGTTCAATAACATTCTCTTCATCCAAATCTTCAGTCTGCTGATCCTCAGGATTCATATCAGCCTCCACAACCTTGAATGCATCAGAAGTGCCAACCATCCTGTTACCTCCAAGGTTTATACCATCCTTGATTAAAGCCTCCAAATCATCTATGGTGAGATCTTCCAGATCCTCATCCATTTGACTAGTCTCTTGCCTCGGCAGACTTGCCAAAGATCGATGGACTGCTTTCTGATTGGTTCATTTATCATAGCAGTTCCACTGGCTTCTCCTTGATGTGGGGGATGATCATCATCAGAATCAGATGATGATGAATCATCACTATCTGGTCCATCCCTAGGAGTCTTGAACATAATACCTCCTTCTTTCTTTTGTTCACTAATGAGTTCCATCAATCTCATTTTCAGTAAAGAGGTATCAACCAAGTCTAGCAAATTATCCACTCCTAACTTTTCAAAGGCCCACTCCTCAAAGTCTGTCATAGGCTCAGCAGCTGATTTTTGTCTTTTGTAAAATCCAAACTTCTATTGAAAATAATCAGCAACCAGCAGGAGTTGAGGATCAACATACCCTTCATTCTTTTTCTTTTCTTTCCTTTCAAAGGGCATAGATGGCTTTCTTGCTTTAGCTTGTTTAACTTTTTGTCCTCCGAAGGTCTCAACAAGTAGATTCAGAGTTTCCTCAACAGATGCTTCTAGGTCAGTAGGTTCTTCTGGTTGTATGTTTGTACCTACCACCTCCATCTGTTCCACACTTGGTTCCCCATGCTCATCAGCAGGGTTAGCAACAGATTGCTCTTCCCCCTGAACTATTGCAGAAATGGCAGGGTCTTGTACTATTATATCAATATCCACAAAGAGTGCAAACTCGATGAGTCTCTTGTGGTTCTTCAAGAGGTTCAAAGAGTTGCTCAACAACAACCTCTCCAGTTCCAGTAGGCTTAACAATTTTTAAGGGCTCAGCTTCAATAGCCTCTGCTTCTTCCCTTTGAGCCTCTAGAATCCTCAGCTGTTTCCTTTTTCCATGCTTTATTTTCTGTGTAATTTCCTTCATTCTCTTGGAAAGTTGCTCAGATTCAACTTCAGCATCTTTCCTCTTCCTTGTAACTTCAGCAGGGTCAGTAACTTCAACTTCAACTGGACCCTCAATAGACTCAGCAGTCTCTGCTATCTGCTTCCTTGTTTTCCTAGGCTGTAACATCTCTGTGATTTTTTTGGTGTCAGCAGCCTTCCTCTTATTAGCAACTTTCTTGGGTGCAGCAGATTTAACCACTTGCTTAACCTGCTCACCTCCAGCATTATCATCTCCATCATTATCACTCTCAGTGGCATCAGCATCCACATCTTCATCATCATCCAAACCAGGGATGAGATAGCCAATATCTTTCTTATATCTGGACTTGTTAATTTTCTCAGGTGCAACATCAACAATCCCCAAATGATTCAGCAGGGCCTGAACCATCAAACCCAAAGGTATAGCCTTGGACTTCCTTGTCCCTTCTCTTTCCTCAATTATCACTTTCTTCATATATTGGATAAAGAATCCAGCCCAATCAAACTTCATGCTTTTGCATATGAAGATTAACAATTCAATTTTGGGTCCTGATAAAGTATCAAGGCTTCCACTGAGTCCCAAGATATTCTTTGCTATTATCTTACTCAGCAGGTTGTACTCCATTCCTATATGCTTCACATTGATGCTCAGTGATGATTTAATAGCATCATTGGTCTTTATTCTGTCAACAAAATCCAATTTTGACAGTCCCATTTCTTCAGGATTAGTTGGAGCATCGTTTACAGGTGCAAAACCAAAAGCTTCCCTCAGCAGGTTTGAGGAAACTTCAATCTCCTGGCCATTCACTGTTGTAGTAAATGTCTCTCTACCTTCTCTTATCACAATGTTTCTCCAGAAATTAACAACATTCGTGTAAGATATTCTTTCCAGTATTATATTGAGTACATCTTCCAATCCTTCGTATCTTCTACCAATATTGATAGCCAACTTAGTTTTGTTAGCATCAACAATAAAGCCTCTGACACTTTGGCTTGTTCCAATGTGAATATCATCCTTATCTGCCATTATTGATGAATAAGATGAAGAAGATAGCTTTCAAATCTGTGTTCACACGGTATAATTGCAGAGAAAATCAATCTGAGTTTTGTAAGTATCCTCTGTGTATATGTCTGTATATATAACATAGAGTAGTGGGTAGAAACTGTCAGATAGTGCACTGTAGCATTAACCACGATTAAATTTGGAATGAATGAGATCTTGCCACGTGTCCCATAACTTATCCTTAAAGAGTTGTAACCGTTCGATCGTGTAACTGCGGTTATAAAGATAGAATAAATATCCCGGTCTTTTGCTTTTTGACTTTTTAAAGTTTGACTGTGTAACGTATGTCTCAGCAGCTTTTGCCATCAGTGGACTTGGCTCAACAGCCTATTGACAAAGATGCCTCAGCAGCCTGCTGACAATGTTACTCTGCTGATCTTCAATTCTTCTTGTTTTATACAATTGATAATACAAAATGAAGTTTAATACCAATGACTAATATGTCAAGTGAGCTCACCCAACAGGAGGACAGAGACCAATCCCCTTGGCAACTTCAATTGCTCAATTGTCCAAACATAAGTAAGTACATGGAATTGTTGATACCAATGATTAATCTGCTAAGTGAGCTCACCCAACATAGCAAAGACTAATCCTCTTGGTGAATTCCAGTACATTGCTGATCATCGGTGTATCAGTCAACTTTTATTATTCCAAGTTCAGTCCTTAACTTAGCAAATCTTTCACTATCCAATGGTTTTGTGAAATATCAGCAACTTGATCTTCAGTAGGGATGTAAAGAACCACCACATCTTTCTTTTCAACATGTTCTCTTATAAAATGATGTCTCACATCAATATGCTTGGTTCTTGAGTGCAAAATAGGATTTTCTGTGATTGCAATTGCACTTGTGTTGTCACACATTATAGGAATTTCTCTTTCTTCAATTCCATAATCCCTTAATTGTTGTCTTAACCAAAGTATTTATGCACAGAAACTTCCAAAGACAATATATTCAAATTTTCATAGAAGTTGATATAGAATTGCATTTCTTCTTGAACCAGGAAAACAGTCTATTTCCCGTCAACTAACAGGTTCCTGTGGTGCTTTTTCTATCAATCTTGCATCCAGCATAATCAGAATCTGAGTAGGATATAACCTTGAAGCTTCCATCTTTTGAATACCAAATTCTACATCCAAAGTCAATTTTAGATACTTGAGAACTCTTTTGACTGCAGCTAAATGACTTTCTTTTGGTTTAGATTGAAATCTTGCACAAACACCTACAGCAAAGGATATATCAGTCTGCTTTGGCGATGAAGGTCTGATGAGATCGCCTATCATCCTTCTGTATAAAGTCTGATCAACATCTTTGCCTTCTTTATTTTCATCCAATCTTATGTTTGTACTCATAGTAGTTGATACCTTGGTGCTATTTTCCATACCAAATTTTTTCAGCAGCTCATTGGTATACTTGGTTTGATGAATGAAGATTCCATCTTTCATTTTTTTTGACTTGTAATCCCAAGAAATAGTTCATTTCTCCCATCATACTCAGTTGGAATTTACTTTTCATAAGATTAGCAAACTTCTCACATAGTAATTCATTTTCAGAACCAAAAATTATGTCATCAACATAAATCTATACCAGTAGGGTGCTGTCTCCTTCATTGATTCTGAAAAGAGTTTTGTCAATGGTACCTTTGGTAAAGCCATTGTCCACCAAGAATTGAGATAAGGTCTCATACCATGCTCTTGGTGCTTGTTTCAAACCATAAAGTGCTTTGTTAAGTATGTACACTTTGTCTTCTTGATCTTTAACTTCAAAACCAGGAGGTTGCTGAACATAGACCTCCTCTTCCAGAATGCCATTCAAGAATGCAATTTTGACATCCATCTGATATACTTTGAAGTTTTTGTAAGCAGCATATGCCAAGAATAATCTTATAGCTTCCAATCTTGCAACATGGGCATATGTTTCATCAAAATCTATTCCTTTTGCTTGAGAATAGCCTTTTTCTACTAGTCTGGCCTTATTCCTTACAATGGTACTAGATTCATCCAATTTGTTTCTTTATACCCATTTGGTTCCAATTATATTTGCATGATTAGGCCTTTCCACTAGTGTCCAAACTTGATTTCTTTCAAATTCATTCAGCACTTCTTGCATAGAAATTATCCAATCTGGATCTGATATTGCTTCTTCAACAACTTTAGGTTCCATTTGAGATAGAAAACAAGTGAGCGTTGCTTCCAATTGTCTTCAAGTTCTTACACCTTGCTGTATATTGCCAATAACTTGTTCAGCAGGGTGATCCCTTAACCATTGTGGATTTTGGTTAGATTGAATCTCAGGAACATCATCTTGATAGGGTCTCATCGTTGCTTCACAGAAGGTGTTCAATGAGATCCTTGAACTGCCTCAGTTGTTGCATCAGTAGTGTTACCAGCAGGGGCAGAGTCAGAAACCTTTAAGTCATTTATCCTTTCCAAAACATCAACACATTCTGGATCAGTGACTTGTTGATTCTCAGCAGTCTGAAGCTTCATCTTCCATTCCAATGAACTTAGGTTCATCAAATACAACATGTATTGTTTCTTCATGTTTCAGTGTCCTTTTGTTCAGTACCCTGAATGCCTTGCTGACAGAAGAATATCCCAAGAAGATTCCTTCATCTGATTTTGGTTGGAATGTCTTCAATTGCTCCTTATGATTTAAAATAAAACATTTGCTTCCAAATGGATGGAAATAAGATATATTAGGTTTCCTTCCATTCCAAATTTCATAAGGTGTCTTCAGCAGCATCTTGTTCACTGAGGTCCTATTTTGTGTATAGCATGTTGTATTGACTGCTTCATCCCAATATCTTTCAGGTAATATTTCTTCACAAATCATAGTTCTTCCTGCTTTTTTTAAAGTTCTGTTTCTTCTCTCAGCAACCCCATTTTGCTGAGGTGTACCAGCAGCAGCCAGTTGGTGTAGCACACCATTTTGCTCACAATATTCTCTTATAACTTTATTGAGAAATTCAGTACCCTTGTCTGAGCTGATCTTCACTACTGTCAAACTTTTCTCATTTTGCAATCTCTTCAAAAGTTCAGGCATCTTTTGAAGTGTTTCACTTTTCTTGTTCATGAATACTACCCAAGTGTATCTTGAATAATCATCCACAACTACTAGAGTGTACTTCTTTCCTGTTACACTTGTTGGAGTTACTGGTCCAAATAGATCCATGTGCATCAGCTCCAAAACACTTTTTGTTGACTGCTTAGTCTTTGATTTGAAGCTTGATTTTGTCTGTTTACCTTGTTGACAAGGATAACATATAGCATCCTTTTTTAATGTGATCTCAGGTAAGCCAATCACCAGTTTCTTCTTCACCAACTGATTGGTATCATCAAAATTCAGATGATTCAACTTCTTATGCCATAACCAATTGAGTTCTGACTTGGTATGCACAATTAGCCATGTCTCTAGAACAGCAGTAGACCAATCCACAACATACATGTTTTGTTGTCTTCTTCCAGCCAACACAACTTGATCACCTTTTTCACTCATGGCAATACATGTGCCCTTGTCAAAAGTGACCTTGTAACCCATGTCACAAAACTATCCAGTGCTTAGTAGGTTGTAGTCCAGTCCTTCCACAAATGCAACATTCCTGATTGTTAATCCATTTCTCACAAGTGTGCCATATCCTCTTGTGTATCCTGGTGTGTTCTTATTGCCAAAATTCACTTTTGAACCATCATTTGCCACAAAGTTTGACAAACAGTGCTTATTCTTTGTCATATGTCTGGAACATCCACTGTCAAAGTACCAGACACCCTACAAAACAAAGTTAATGTATTTTAGGTACCCAAAACTGTTTGGGTCCATGATGGTCAGTGGTAAGCATGACCATTGGCAAGTTTCCATAAGGTCTTCTTTGAAAGGTTTCATACTTTTGTTCATACATGTATTCTATACATCGATAAGGTCTAACATTTGGCTATGTAGGACTCACATATGCTTTCTGGCCTTTTGGTATGTAATGCTGTTTGAAGTGATTTCTATTGTTAGAAGCACCAGCATAACCATTAGTTTGCGGTCTGTTAGGAACAACCCTGTAATATGAAGTCTGATGAGGTCTCTACTGAGGTCTTATATAAGTCCTCTGCTGAGTCATCTGATGATTCCATTGCTGAGGTTTTACCCTAGTAGTATGGTTATATCTGTTGTTTCTAGCAGTAGGAGCAGGAATATTCCAATCATCATCAGTAGGGAACAGTCTACCTTTCCCCCTGAAATAAGTATCCCTTGAATGATTGACATTTTAAGGTTTAGGATTCTTATCCTTGGAATATTTCGGATTTTTGCCTTTTTGTGGTCCAGCAGACTTGGTAGCAGGTCTGCTATCAGCAGCTCTAGAGGGTACAACAGTCCTATTTTTGGATTTATTCTTTTTGTTAGGTGCTTTTGACCTTTTTGACTTCTGATTTTGCTTCCTTGAAGTCTTCTCAGTAGGCTTCACTGACTCAGCAACCCTTTTGGGAGTTGGATCTTGTGCAGGCACAAACTTAGGACCAATTCTGGTACTAGGTTCAGTAACCTTACTGGATCCACCTTGATTAGATTGTTGAGTTCCAAATCCAAGACTTGTTCTATCACCATAAGGCTTTCCAGATTTGAATGCAGTGGAGGAACAAGATTGTTCAGCAGATTCAGCAGCTACTGAATGTACAACAGGCTTATGCTGATTCTTACTAATCTTTTTTTCCTTACCCTTGAGATTTCATTTTCAGCTTTTAACCTTTCAACTTCTGTTTTAAGAGCTTCTTTTTCAGCCTTCACAATCTCATAACCAGATTGTATTATCCTCAGTTGATTAAGGATGGCATCCAAAGTTTCTTCATTGTCAGAATTTTTAGGATTTGAACCACAAGTTTATTCATAATCACTTTCAGCAGGAGTGTTTATAGATACAGAATTGTATACCTCCTCTGTTTCATCCATATTTGCCATTAAAGCATAATCATCCATATCAGCAACAAGTGCAGTATCATCAGATTCATTTCCTATTTCTGATTCTACTTCATATCCTGATTCATCTTCAGCAACCATAGCCTTCTTGCCAGATCTTCTTTGTTGACTTTTGCTTTTCAGTAGGTCTGAACAATCAGGTCTGAAATGTCCAGGTTTCTTGCAATTGAAGCAAAGATAATCAGGTTCCTTCTTATGTTTTAGTTCAAGACAGTCAGGTTTGAAGTGTCCTGGTTTCTTGCATTGATAGCACAAGTAATCATTGTCTTTCTTGGATTCTTCCTTCTTCTTTTCACTAAACTTCTTTGTGAAATTCCTTGGAGAACCCCTTCCAGTTTTCATCATTCTGATTTTCTTGCTCAGTAGGGCAATTTGCTCTTGCATCTCATCCAGTAGATCATCTTGAGCTCCTGATGTTTCTTCTTGATGTGTAGCAGCCAATGCAGTGGTCTTTGGTTCTTCCTTTTCAGTCTCAGGTACAAGTTTCTTATTGAATTCATAAGCTTTGAGATCTGAAAACAATTTGAAGGTGTCCTCTTCATGTAGACTTCTCATCTCTTCTATGACAGTCACCTTCATTTCCCAAACTTCTTTTGCAGGTAAATCTTCTAGAATTTATGAATTTGTTTCTTCTTTTGAATACTTTACACTCAATGAGGTGAGTTCATCCATGATTGCATTGAATCTTGACTCCATTTGTTCAATTGTTTCATTTGCTTTCATTTTGAACTCTTGGAACTTCTTCTTTGCTACACTGATTTTGTTCTTCTTGATTGCATCAGTGCCTTCACAGATTAATTGCAACTTATCCCAAAGTTCCTTTGCAGTCTTGCAATATTTCACTTTCATGTACATATTGCTATCCAAGGTTCTATATATGATATCAATAGCAATGTTGTTGAGATTTACTCATTTTCTATCTTCAGCATTCCATTCTCTTTTTGGCTTTGGAATGTATTGAGTTTGATTATCCACTGTTATAGCTTTTGTAATTTCCAGTGGTCCATCAGTCAGCACATCCATCATCTCATCATGTGTTGCAGCTAGAAAAGCCTGCATATGACGTTTATACTCATCAAAACGATCTAAAGAACACATCAGCATTGTTCTAGCATACTAGTTGTTATCCATGATGCAAAGCTTTGAAAATCATAAATTTGAAAAAGTTTTCAAAGTATTTTCACAAGCACAACAAGTAGGATTACTTCAGAATAGAAGCACTGCTCTGATACCAATTGTTAGTCCCTTGAAAAGGCTTTGGTTAAGTGTAGAGGGGGATGAATAAACTTAACACTTAAAACTTTTGGAGTTAACAAACTCAGCAACTTCAGCAGCCTGCTGATTGCTCATTAGTCTGCTGACACTCAGTAGTCTGCTGACTGTTGATTTTACTGAATTTGTTGTAGTGGAATATATTCAAATTAAGCCTTATCACTTGTTGTTGAAATATGATACCAAGTATTAGATACTCAGTAGTGTATGTGTGTGATTCAGTTGCTAGTTCAGTTGATTAATGTGCTAAATATACTAAATGCAGAATGTAAGTGCAGAAAGTAAGTAGGCAATTTTTATAGTGGTTCCAGGTGGTGTAATCCTGTCAGTCCACTCTTCTCATGTGATGTTGGAGGTAATTCACTAGAGATCCTTGAGGTAGCAGTTACAAAAATCCCTAAGTTGTTTGTCCTTCACCAATAACTATGGCTTCACAAACTGAACACTTGGAATAGGTAGGATTGCTGCTCCAAAGTCCTCCACTAGTCCTTGAAGGGTAGGATTGCCTCTTCACCTGCTCCACCACAAACAACATTCCTTGACACACAAAGATGCTTCACTGTCTTCAGTAGGTTCCTTATAAAAGAAAGTTTGAATCAAGTATTACACTTGATGTAGACTTGATGACATATTACACTTGAAGAAGTTTACTCGATCAATAGCTTTAAATTCAGTAGGGTCAGCAGGGTAACTTCTTGATAAGAATCTGACGCTCAAGATTATCTGTTATTTTTCTCTCAAAAATCATCATCAGTTTCTGTAACAAGGGTCTTCTATTTATAGGTGAGACTCCTTGTGATTTATGTTTGAAACTCAAACATAGCCGTTTCAGATTTGTCCCATCTTGACTTTCTTTCTCACCTCAGACATAGTAATCGACAATCAACCGATTTACTTTTGTCGATTTGGTCGTCCACCCTTTGACTTGTATCCATTTGATAAACCTCTGTTTCTTTCCAACATTCCTTTAATCTTAGCCATTGATATATTGACAAAACCAAGAGTTGTTATCTGTCCTTTTCCTTGTAAACTTCCAATGTAACCTTTGATTAACTCGAAATATATGTTCAGCAGGTTCCTGTGAATGTAAGTCTACTGAAATACATATCAGTCAGCTGATCTAAAGTTGATGTGTTTATAAAACACTGCAGCTGACTTCTCTTATATCTAGCTTTTTATTATGAAGTTAGATTACACCATTTTGATCATAACTAAGTTCCAATCTCCACTTAACTTATGGAACTTAGACCTTGTACACAATGTATATGCAATCAGTTTAGGTCATCACAGACTTCCTTAAATTCTGATTCCATATCCTTGACTTTAAATTCTAAGTTTGATCCCTTAGCCTTCAATAACTGAGTTTGAGCCCTCAGCCTTCAGTCTTCAGCAGGTTCCTAAACTAGTCCACTGACTCAAGTACCCTACTGATCTAGACAAGTCTGCTGATGAAAGTCAGCTGACATTTTATAGTGCTTGTTTGATCAAACCTATACAAAGATCAAACTCTAATAAGCCTATACATTTGATCTAGTCATCTTTTTGCCTTTGCTCTATAACAGCTAGTCTGGCACTCATCACTAAAACTTAAAATAAGTCCAACAATATCCAATCGAAGCGAGAAGTTTCTGCACAAAGTATCTGATTAATTCTTTAACCAATTGGTTCCCTGTGGGATCAACCTTGATTCGCTATCGCTATACTACGATGGACCTAGTCCTTCTCCACCTGGTTTCAAGAATATTTATATGGTGGAGGATATCAATAAAGACTATCATCTTTAGTTGCTTGTTTATTTTTCTTTCATCTCGCCTTGTTCCGAGTCTAAGTTCGGACCCAACGGGTTTTTCCTTGATAGATGCCATGTGAGTTTTGTAGTTTTTAACCCTTTGGTTTTACTTGTCATTGGTTGTATGAAATAAAGTGGCTTAATTTGTTTTTGGATATTTTCTATCTAATTACTGACACATTATTTTATAACTTCCATTGACATGTTATTAACGGTTTCGTGGAGTTTCTGTTTGGTTTGCTTAAACAGGTTTTCATTTGCTTCTCCACGACGTGCTTGGATTACTCCGATTCTCTGCATCTACTTGAGAGCCGTTTCCAGAGCTAAGTCTTTTTCTTAATATCTCATTTTTATTTGTCATTGGGGACAATGCCATGTTTAAGTAGGGGGTAGGAGACATAGCTATGATGTGTTATAATTGAAAATTGAATGAAACGGTGAAAATTTGAAAATTTGAACAAACGCCAAAATTAATTATCTCGTACCCATAGAATTGTGAGTTCTAAAACATGGTTGATAGGAAAGGAACCAAGTTGCATGAGTACGTGATCATTTTATACTTATGTGAATGAAAATTTAAGGATATTCATGCCGACTGTTGCAAGTAGTTATTTATTATTCGATTACTCAATCTTTGAATCGACGGTTACCGCACGAATTATAATAACTGAAGAAATATTGTGTACATTGCGTAGATGATTGGTTATGTAGACTTAGTGTCAATATTTATCTGCTGATGTATTCCTATCTTCTGGCCATCAAAGCGGAGTAATAAGCTTGAGAATTATCTGTGTTTTAACAATGCGTTAAACACTGGGCTTGTAGTAACATTACCAAAGTAGCCCCGAGCTTGTGGTAATATTCAATGCTATTGACTAATCCGTGAGAGGAGGATTCTTGCAATGCATACTTTACTTTTAAAGCAAGTTTCTTTCTTGAGAGGTGTTAATACTTGAAATTATGAAAATGCGAAGAAATTCAACTTTTTAAGAGGCTTTGAGTATTTCTCGGTCTCCGAGTCCAAAAACCTTTTGGATAACGCTCTTGCTTGTTGCACCATGTCTTTACCCATTGCGAGGCTTAAGAAGTGGGAATGCTGATGTTGGTAGGTTAAGACTGTAAAGTTAGCATAAACTATAATCTTGCCATGAATATATAAAACTGAATGCACATGCACACATCACTTCGATTCATAGCGAGTAGTGAATAATGGATACCTTATGAGCATGAATGGCATGAGTTGACTCGAGTTTCTTGTGTAAGTATGATTTGACCATTGGAAAATGTTATCTTGGGGAATGACTTATTGATGCTTTGTTCGGGACGATCAAAGTCTAAGTGGGGGTAGTTGGTGACGGTCAAATTATACCTATAAAAGTCATCAACGTTGTCCTTAAATCGAGCTTAATAATATATATTTTATATTAAATCACATGTTTATAATGTTTATTTAATGTTATGTGATTTATAGAATATAATTTAGTATTTATCTATTTTTATTATTAAAATATGATTTACTGTGCGATAATTATTGATTTTATAGATTACGGTGAATCGGAGGATATCTACCAACGAATAAAGTAAATCTCAAGATAAATCGGAGCAAAATTAGATTGCATTAAAGATAAATATCAAAGTAGCACGAAGAGTGGAGTGTGGAACAAGAAAAGCCAGCGAGCCAATCAGAGCAGAGAGGAGTCGCTGGCAGCAAAGTGAGGGCTCGCTGGGGGTGAGTTCAACGAAATCATCGGATCGGCTCAGAGTTATCTCGACGCGTTTTAGACTCCATTAGGGTTTAGGAAACGTAAATTAGGTCGGCTGGAGTTTATCCTAAGTCGGTTTTCCAGGCAATATATACTTATTGTCATTGTATCATCTTGAATATCACTTTTCATAACATAAATTCTCAGTTTCTCAGAGCATTTTTAATACAAGTTCAGCAGCAATTATGTGAGTTCTTGTATTTATTTGTTCTTTGTTCTTTGTAATTAAGTCCTCCCAATTATTGTTTATCGTTTGAGGTTGTCGTTCTTCACCGAACGATGTAGATCTAAGGATACGATATGAGGCAGTGGGGATTCCTTGTCAATAAGGATCCACACGCCCAGATCTGTTATCCGGTGACCTATAGATGACTTTGGTATGATCGACAATCATGTTTTTAGTAGATCTATATAATTTCTTTATAAATCTCTATTTTATCCGTTACGTATTTAGAAACGCTAAGATTTAGGTTTTCGCCGCGTCAATCTAGCCACGTCTTTATGGTGTGATTGTCCACCTAGAATTTCTTATCTTAGTAGGTATGGCTACGGCTACGTTGCTCGTCTGTTTTAATTAGCGTCTAATTAGAAAATACCAATATAGGGCTCCTAGGTCGGCTCATGAATTGATTTTCCGGGACTTTCATCGAGATCTAGATCTGTTATGTATTAGGGAATTGAGCTCATCTAGTTATACGTAAATCGTAGATTAACATGAGACCGTGCAGGTAATTGTTAATGGGACTGAGACTGATGCGATCACTTAGGAAGTACGCCTAACCACAGGAATGTTGCCTAGGTGAGGAATATGGTTATTATCGGCATCCCTAGTATTGTAAGCGTGCAAGTTATAAGAGATAGAGACCCAAAATGTGAAGTCACGTAATGTAGCACAGTGATCTAGTGTCCTACCCGGAACTAAGTCAAGTTTAGGGGATGAATCCCATAGCCCATATAAAATAGATACGAATAGGATTAATAGTTGTCGAGTCTAGCTTAGTGTCACGGATTTTATGCAATGAAAATAAACAAGTAATAAAATTTATAAATCCGGTATTCCCCAAGTGTAGGGATCGTAGCATAGCGATTAATACCGGAGTCGGTCACAGGGAATCGGGGTATCTAGTTCATTAATTTTCCTAAGATTGATACTATTATTTCTAAACCTAAAACTAAAAACGATAAGATAAACTGGACAGAGGATTGTTAGTCCAAAGCCAGGAAGGATAAAAGCGAAAACGAAATCTAAACTATAAACTATAAAATAAACGGTAACTAAGAAGATGATCATGGTGATTGAACAACGAACAAACAATAATCCACTGTTCCCGCAACCCTCTATTTCCTCTCTAAAGTTATCTTGTGATGATTTAATTAAAGATGTGGTTCACCCCTCATAAGTATGAATTCCTACTCTCGTAGACTATTCGCCTATCAATCTCTCATCTCTCGATCTATAAGATTGACGCTATCAAAACAAGGTGTAAGATCTCTCAATCTAGCAACCTAGAAATCTAACCTATCAACTCTCGTTATGTCAAGGTTAAAAATCCCATCTTTCCTATGGTGATCTAAGGTTTACACCGACTCTCATCATACGGTAAACATCAACAACAATTCATCTTTCGATATTGATTGCATAACACATAAGCATAGAAAAGATACAACTTTAGTCAAATTTACAAAACAAATCTAGATTGAAAATAAAGAACCTGTTGAAACGGATTCACATGGTTTGAACAATTGCTCAGCCTCCAAGCATTCAGCATAAAACAGCAGCAAAACGAAATAGAAAACGGAAAAGAAACAAGAAAAATCGCAACCCCAGCCTCCCCAAAGGGGGTGGGGCCGCCTAGGGTTTTCTCCTAATGATTGTGTATCAATAGGTCTCAATAATGTATGATTAGGGTTGAAATACGCACTGCTATTTATAGAAAATTGAGGCGGCTGCTGCTAAGTCGGTTTAAGGACGCCCGTCCACTCCTCTGGACGCTCGTCCATTCTTCTGGACTTGTTTCAGACGCCCGTCCACTCAGCGTCCAAACTCTCTGTATCAAAAATCTCAGCCTGGACGCCCGTCCACTTTGATGGACGCCCGTCCAACCTGGACGGGACTTGGACGCCAGTTCAGCTAGATCCAAATTCGAAATCTTCAACTCTATCTCTTTTCTTCTAGCCAATTCCATCTTTATCTCTTTTTCATCCATTAAATCCGACATTTATCTTCATTTAATCATCTTTTGAACCGCAATTATGCATCTACACGTCATCAAAAACATCGCAAAGTGTAATAGTATCCAAATAAACATAAAATCATCAATAAAACACATAAATTAACCAATTTTGCGAATAACTCGTTAAAAACCTCATTTACTCAATAATTCCATTAAACACTCGTTTCTTATGCAAATTATACAAATATGAGGGAAATTATCATAAAATATATCCTTATAAAACGTATAAAATCACCCTTAACACTTAGTTATATAGAATCTATAGATCCAAACGATAACATAGTAATTAGGGTTAATTACTTGTATGTTATGTGTTGTGTCGAGTCGTGTCCTTTATCTTTTCTTGTCGTTTGTTGGTCGTAGACCGCCTTCGTGTGCTCGGCATGAATGATTAATTGTTTGTATATAAATGATCCACAATTGGTTCCTTGTGGGATCGACCTTGATTCGCTATAGCTATACTACGATGGACCTAGTCCTCTTGCTAGTATTGGTTTATAGTGGTCAAGTATTTTATTATCACTTGATCTTGTCATCAACGGCCCCACTCATGATAAACTACCGAATCCGAAATTCCATTGCCTTTCTAAGCGTTGGTGAAACATGATTCGTGATAAAGCCAGGGTCAACTCTAGTCAAAGCAATATGCTATCGACTACACACTAAAGGAAGTGAGTTATACATGCTTAAAATGGTGGCTCATAACAGAATATGCGCTTAATACGCCACTACGTCAGAAGTAGACACTTTCTCTTACTTGTACAAGGTAAAACAAAGATGAAGTTAATTAACTCGAAAAGATCAAAGATATCATAATTTTTCGAAATTTTGTCAAAAGGAATCAAAGTCTAAGTGGTGAATCGTGCATTAAAAAGAAGCAAGACAATCACGCAATTCATGGAATATAATGCTAAAAAGCTAAGTGACGTTCTTCTACCCCCCACTTAATCGAAACATTGTCCCCAATGTGTAAGATGAGAAATAATAAATGGAAAGGAACTTAGCTTCGGTTAAGGGCAGAACCAAAGAAGAAATGGTGCATCGTATAAATCATCGGGCTCATGTAAGTAGTCCATGAAGAATCCGTTATAAATATATCAAGAAAAACCAAGAAGAATAGTGGTGACAACAAACTGTATAATAAAAATGCGGCAGTAAAAGAGAAAATAATATACTCCAAAACAAATTAAGCCGACAAAATTATTATAGAAATGTCATTCTGCTACATCAATGAAGTAGGAAAAGAAAAAGAAAAACAAGAAAATGGAAAACAACAATAAAAAGAAATAAAAGCTAGTCCTCATCAGAATCACCCTCCCAGTCGACTCTATGCTCAAAATCGGGAGGTGGCGCAGAACTTGAGGCGGCGGCGGCTGAAGATGATGCTCTACGATGTAGGGCAGTCCTAGGTGGCGGGGTAGCAGGCGGAACTCCTAGAAAATCAATAATCCGGTCCATCTTGCGATGCATACTCACAATCTCTCGTGAGTGCTCCTCAAGCAAGGCTCTCTGAGTCCTCGGTGCTCCAAGCACCGGAGTATGCTCTCTCTGCTCTAACCCGTCTCTGAACTTTCGAAACTGACTGTGAACTGAGCTGTGGCTCAGGGTCTTCCCAATCATCACTAACAAGCATCTTCACCTCGGCCTCTAGAGCAAACATATCAATCATCGGCCCGTAAGGTAGCAGCTCTCGCTCAGAAGTGGCGGCAAGCTCATGAATACGGCTATGCATCAGTAGACCGATGTTGATCAGGGCACCCATCTCTAGGTAGAACATTAACTCTGCCCTTGAAGTGGTGACAGAAACAGTGTGCTTCATCGGAAAAAGGCGTGCCCAGATGAATCTATTGACCATCTACCTGTGCCAAGATAGCTCATTCTCTAGGAAGATGGTGGGGGCTCCAGCAGGATTACGCTTTTATTTCACCCCTAAGAAATCAGCAACCATATCCATCCTCTCGAGATCGGCAATGTTGCTCGAGTATGTGTACTCATCCGGGCCCACCGGTGGATTTCAAAACCAAAATGATCGTTGATCCGCTCGATAGAGAAATCAACATTAACTCATCGGACCATAGCAAATGTGGCTCCGGGGTTATGCGAAATGTAAGCATAGAATTCTCTTACCACCGTGGCATTGAATCTTTCCGGTGCCTCAGCCATGTCCAGTAAATCTTGTGCTTGTAGGGCCTCCGGTAATTTCGTCCCGCAGTCGTCCAAATCTCGAGCCACTGGTCTTGCGTTCCAAGGGCCTCGGAACGACTCGTAAATAGCTAGAGAATGGAACTGCACAACCCCGCCTATCAGGGGATTGGCATCTCCATAGACAGTCTGATAACCACTTGGACGAACAGCTGACCTTTGACGCTTAGGACCCATCCTGAATGAGTATAGAACCTGATACAGAAGCTGTTTCTGAAAATGAACCCTCGGTAAACCGGAGGTAGGGTTAGGTTTACCGGCCTAAAATTTTCTCAAGACTGTGCCTCTGATGATAGAAGAAGAAGGATTGCAGCACCTCACCATAGTAGCAGCACTACCGAACAGCAACAGGGTTGAAAGAGGTGGTGTTTAGGGTTTGGAAAATGGAAGGAAATTGGTTTAGTTATGGTGGTGTTTTGGTGGTGATAGGGTGGTGAGGGTGGTGATGGTGGCCGGATTTTAGAAAGGAAGAAGAAATGGAAGAAGTTTGGTAAATGAAAGAGATGAAAATGATAAGAATGATGATATTGGTGATGAAGGGGTGGTTTAAATAGGAAGAATGGAATGAATGTGGATGGTTTAGTGGGATAATGGGTAGAGAAGTTATTAGGGTGAGGGATTTGAGGAGGTGATTGATGGGATTGAGGTGGAGTTATGGTGGAGTGTGGGAAAGGATGAAAAATTTGAAAAGAGGAGAAAATGGTTCGGTTTATGCTGACTGACCGTATCTGGTGCAACGTGTGTCATCCACGTTTCTCTAAAAATTCAGCTTTATGAACCGACTTTCAGAAATCTGAAAATCAAGCCTCGGTAACCCAGAGGTTACCCTCGAGATACCGGGGGTATCTTTTCCCCAGATTTTGATCTGCCTTTTCTGCACTTCTTACTCAACCTTTCTGCTCAATTCTGACCTCAAATTGACTACCCTTTTATTCTTCAATTTTCATTTCCGACTCAAAACCTAACCTACTTCACTAGAATCCACAACGAGGTAAAAAAAAACCTTTCCACAACCATTCTGTTTCAAGCCTAAGTTTGTGGTAGGATGAAAAAAAAGCTCGTCCCTTCATCTGGCTACTTTTATTCAATCCTAAACTACCTAAGGGTTTAAAGAATTAGTTCTGAGTTTATAGTCGCCAGCTCGACTCTCTTTAGATCTCTAATCAATCAAGGGTTGGAGCCTTAACTCACCAAACTTTCGCTCCAGAGGTTTGCACTTTCAAATAACCTTTTTGAGCCCTCTTCTTAGCACGCCTCTCTCTCTTAGCTTGTGTGCTAGGTCAACCTCTGCGTCGAGATTTAGACTTTAAGCTCAAGGACTCCACGCTTTCCACTTTTATCTCGACTTGTTCACTACGCAACACGGAAGGACTGGCTTCCATGAGCATCCTGTCATGGTCATTATCTTCTTTCTCTCTCAGCATTAATCTCACAAACTCTTGCTCAACGGTCTCTATGACAACCTCTCTATGTTTATGCCCTTCGATTTCCAAGATCTCTACCTTCCTTGAAGCATACGTCATCTTACAACTCTCTGGTCGGTTTTCTAGGGGTTCTAAAATCCTAAAAGATACAACATCATTATTCATCATTAGAGTGATCTCCCCCTTATCAAAATCCATAACCGCCCTACTCGTTTCTATGAAAGGTCGTCCTAAAAGAACTTGGGCACTAGGATCTTCAGGTACATCTATGACCGTGAATTCAATAGGATATGTGAACCCTCATCCCTTAATTGTATACTTTCTAAGCAAACTAGCAGGCATATCTCTGGTTCTATCTACGAAGGTCATGGTCCTGGTTTGATTCATCACGACCGGAAGTTTGATCTTTTGACAGAGGGAAAAAGGAAGAATATTGCAACTCGAGCCAGAGTCGCAAAGACCTAATCCTACGGATATTCCATTAATAGAGATTGGGAGTCTGAACGTGCTAGGGTCTCCTAACTTCACCACGGTGTCTGAGTCTGGGTAATCCTTAGGCTCAGAAAACATCGTGTCAGGATCCTCTTTAGGATCATCAGAATCATAATCTGAAGATGATATATCAATTAATTCGCAAGGAAACCCACCCCGGACGATACATGTTGTACTCCTTCAGGTCATCTTCAGGCTCTTGCTTGATTGTGTTCTCCTCTTTCTCCAACCGTTTCTTTATTGTCTCATAATGCTTCCGTGCTTCAGTTTCGGGATACATGGAAATTGGTGTGATGTTCAAGATTGTTCTAGGCATATTGTTTGACTTGTGTGTGCTTTTTCAACTCTGAATCGATCAAATTTCTGAAGTGTTCTTATCAATCTGCAAAAAGACAAAATAAAACAAAGAAAAGGTTAGCAACTTCCGCTTCAGCTGGGTGTGATCCCAACTGTTGCGTACCTACTAACTAAAATCAACAGGGAATAACACAGAATAACAGGAACTGCTCAGAAATTGATTTTCCAGGCCTCGGTAACTCGGAGGTTACCTTCGGGATACCGGCCCTGAATTTTCTAATTCTGGCAGTTTAACATGTGCAGGATTGATACAGAACGACTCAAGACTCAAAATAAAATAAAATAAACTAAAAATGACTTCTTAATTAGAATTAAAACGTTTATATTTAAAAATTGGCCATTGTCCCCGGAAACGGCGCCCAAAATCTTGATCGCGTGTAAGCCACTAACGTCAATATTACTAGCAAGAATACTAGGTACATCGCAGTATAGTAAATGCGAGTCAAGGTCGATCCCACAGAGACAATGCGACTTATACAAATAAACGACTCTAACCTAATTAAGAAGCAACATATAGACGGTCATTGACCAACAATAACATAAAAGAAAACAAACATGGTATACCTCTCCCTCTCCTCACCGATCTACTAACTTGGATTAGTTAATCGTTATGTTTACTTCCCCATATAATTTCCTTAGATTAATCGTTAGCTTTTAATGATTATTATCATATTTATCTGCTACGGGTGCAATTCCTAACCCTATCTACTCCGACAATGGCAATAGACAATCTATAAACAAGCTACCCTCCTTAATTGGTCCGTAATAGCCCTTACGCATAAAGAACTAGAACTGCCGATATTGAGCATTACCTCATACCACTAACCCGCCTAGACAGCTGTCGACATTGACCAGCACGTTCCTAGGGTCCATCAAGACTATGTCCTAACTAACACTTCACTTACGGTCCTTCATGTTAATTTACGAATTACGAATACTAGATTGGCCAGACCTATTACTCGTTTTAATTATTCCTGCCGATCAACGTAGCTGTAGTGAATCCCAGTTTAGGTTTTTTAAAATATGCCTCGGTAAACCGGTATAGACCGCCGGTTTACCGGGGGCGGCTTTTCCTAATTTCGGGATCTACATTGCTCAGTACGATTAAAATAAGTAAATTATGGGGTTGTTAAACATGTAGATTAACTAAAATACATAAATATGAACAGATCTACCATATTGAAGATAATAAAGGAATGTTCAAAGCTTCATACCTTCAACAATGGAGATCTAGCTCGATCTACTCAAGCTAGAGATGATGGAAGAAGGGTGGAAACCAAAAGCAACTCTCCAAAGCTCAAGAATACTTTATTGCATAATATATTTTGTATTTGTAACACTAATCGAAAGTCATACAATAATCTGTAATTGCGGCCTTATATAGATACAATGACCGACTTAAGACTCTCTAAAACCCTAACCGACTTAGACAATGCGGCAGAATAAATTTCGTGTTGAATAAGTCACCGGTTTACCGGGCCTAACCCTCGGGTTACCGGGCCTCTATTCTTCTTTTTCTTCAATAGGCTTCTTCTTGGACTTCAGTTACTCAGCCCAATGCATTCCTTTTGGTCCAGATCCTTTCTCCAATGCTCCAGAATTGGAACAACCTATAAAATACACAAAACGAGACAAAACAGTACCAAAACATCGGGAAAATAGCATAGATGCAGAATTACGATCCTGGAAACACTCACATAGAATTTAACACATATTCTAAGCAATAACGAGCCTATCTATCCACTCTTGAGCAGAATTCGGGGTGAATATAGATATAATTATTGGTACCATTTAGAATGTCATCAGATGCCTCTCAAGCACTTGAACAATGACAGTCCATTTTTTGTTTCCTGGATGTATTTCTGAAGCATCATAGTATTGTCTTGACATTGCTGGTAATGAATCAGAAATTCATATTACTTTATTTTAACAAAAAGAAGCTAAAGTTCAAATTTGATAAGCATTAAAGAAAATGTTCAGCTAATATCTAATTATCAAAACAAGAATGTCATTATACATAATAGTGTAGGAAAAATAAAAAAGTGCAATTGTATACATTGTTTATTAATAATGCTTTAGTATCAACAATTGTAGTTGTAGAAACTTTTAGGATTATATTTTAAAATTCATAAAGTGTTTAACAATAATTGTTACAATTCAATAGCTTGACAATACATGTTTGCACACAACAATTTTTGTTTGGCCTAGAGGTAAAAATTGAAAGCATGAATCTTTAATAACAACTTTAACACAAGAAGATGTTTTCGCTCGTGATAACGCGACATACAACTGACCAGGTGAAAACACGGTTTCTTTTAGATATACTGCTACAAAATCTAATGTTTGGCCTTGAGCCTTGTTTATAGTCATCGCAAAGCACAAGCGTACAGGAAACTGAATTCGTTTAAATGGTACTGGGTAATGATCATCACGTGGAGGCTGTAAAGGAATTCTATTAATAAAGACTTGCTTCCCTGCAAAATCTCCCACCACAATCTCGGCATGTATTACATTTCTTTTTAACGCTTAACAAATCAGACATGTTTCGTTGCATAAACCTTCAGTTGGATCTAGGTTTCTTAAAAGAATTATTGGTGCACTTACTTTCAGAACAAGTTTATGAGGCTGCAAACCATTTGCCTTCAAACTGTTAATAATGTCTTCATATTGTCCTTGATCATTAATATTCAAAGTTTTGTCAAAGCTTAAATATTTAGTCTTTTTGCCTTGAAATTTGTGTATCATAACTTCGTTTCTTTCATCCACAAACTGATTTTTGGTTGTTAATAAAGCTCTATTTATGTTTGGCATATATTTGTTGAACATGTATTAAGGTCGGGGTAAACTACATCAATTAGTTCATCAAGGGCATTGTCTTCATTCTGGATATTAAGAAGTATCGACATTGGGAGGTTGACATCTGCACTATATTTATTTTGAAGTGTTCCATTACCAATCTGAAGTAAATAGCTTGCAAACTCAGGATCATGCAAAGCCCTCGTATTTTTCATAAGTTGGATTTTTTCTAGTTTTGACCACAACCTCGAACTAATAATTGAAGAAAGGATGGTTTCATTCATTTTTGCCTGTTTAACCACGGGTAATGTTTGCCTAAAATCTCCTCCTAAAACAACTACTTTTCCACCAAACATTTCTGTTTTTTCCATTAGATCTTGTAATAAATCGTCTAAGGCTTCAATAGCATGGCACATAGCCATGGGGGCTTCATCCCAATAATTAATTTGGATTCCTTTAATAGAAGACCAAGACCACTTTGTTTACTAACTCTACATGTTGACCCATCCTTGTAATCTGAGGGAATTTTAAACCGAGAATGTTCGGTTCGACCACCTGGAAGGATTGAAGCTGCAATCCCAGAGGTAGTAGTAGCTAAGGCTATATAGCCTTTGGAGCGGATTTCTGCCAAAAGTGCTCTGTAGAGGAATGTTTCGGTCAATCTCTTTCGTATCCCATTATCAATCATCAAATACAATATTTGTAGCTACTAGTAGGGCTTTTACACCAATACAAAATTACTAAACTACACTTACTACTCTAAAGACAAATACGTCTATATTTCCATAACACAATATTTTCCATAAATCATCTCTATCATAATACCCCCCCCCTCAAGTGGGAGCGTGAAGGTCTTGAATGCCCAACTTGCATAGTAAAAACTCAAACTACTGACGACTTAGCGCTTTCTTAAAAATATCCGCCAACTGATGCTTCCTAGGAACATACGAAGGAAGAATCAAACCATCCGTGATAGCATCACGCACAAAATGACAATCTGCCTCAATATGCTTTGTGCGTTCGTGAAAGACCGGATTCTGGGTGAAATACAATGCCGATTGACTGTCATAAAAGAGACGGATCCCAGGAGGGTGACGAACACCGAGCTCAGCAAGTAACTATTTCAACCACTTCAATTCACATGTAATCGACGCCATAGATCGATATTCCGCTTCGGCCAAAGAACGGGAAACCGTAGTTTGTTTCTTGGACTTCCAAGATATCGGCGAAAGACCAAGAAAGACAAACCAACCGCTCAAAGAACGGCGAGTCAGGGGGCAGCTCGCCCAATCAGAATCGCACCAACCTTCAAGAAGAAGAGAACTGTCGGAGCGCAGCAGAATGCCTTGACCCGGATGTTTCTTCAAGTACCGAACGAGATGTAAAGCTGTGTCCCAATGGTCAACTCGAGGAGCCTGCATAAACTGAGATAACACATGCAAGGAATAAGCCAGATTGGGTTGAGTAACTCCTAGATAGATAAGCCGGCCAATCAGCCGACGATATGGCCCCGGATCACTCAATAACGGGCCAGTAGCAGGGGCCAACTTGTGATTCTGCTCAATCGGGAAATTAGCGGGCTTGCTCCCAAGTAACTCAGCTTCACAGATAATATCAAGGGCATACTTGCGCTGATTTAAGAAAATTCTATCCTTGTTCCTAGCCACCTCGATCCCAAGAAAATATTCCAGAACCCCAAGATCCTTCATCTTAAAACATATTCCCAAATAGTCTTTAAAAATCGTCATCGCAGTCTTATCATTGCCGGCAATAATCATATCATCGACATAAATGAGGACATAGAGCTGAATCTCACCATGAATCAAAGTAAATAAGGAATAATTGGAGTAGGATTGACGAAAACCATACTCACGTAATGCAGAAGCAAGCTTCGCAAACCAGCATCTTGGGGCCTGCTTCAACCCGTACAATGACTTACGCATCCGGCAGACTAAGTTTGAACCGTTCTTCTCAAAACCCGGAGGGATCTTCATGTAAATCTCCTCCTCCAAATCCCCGTGCAAAAATGCATTATGCACGTCCATTTGGTGAATATCCCAGCCTTTCACCGCAGCAACACTAAGAAAAGTGCGTGAAGGATGCAGGAGCTCAGATCTGTACAGAACAGATCTTTGTGCAGCGGATGGATCACGATCTATAAACTACAATACATAAATAAAGGATCTAAAATCCTACAAGGGAGTTAAGTTTGTCTTACCAATAGTAGGAAGAGAAGCCAAGGTCTTCCAATGTGTTCTCCAAACGGTGGTTGGTGGACACCAATCCTTGGAATTGAAACCTCCTTGATATGCTTCCAAGAAAAAACTCCAAGTTTTTCTTCAACCAGAAACCCAAGACAAGAAACAAGTTTTTTCTCTCTTTATTTGTGTGTATGGGGCGAAATTTGCATTGCTCATATGTATTGGAAGAACTCTCTTTATATAGGAGAGTAAATCCTTGGCCTCCAAGTTTCTAATTAATTAAATAAATAATTAAAAAGAAATCACAATAAAGGATAATTCCATTTATAAAAGATTGTGATTAATCAATCAATCAATTACAAATCAATTATCATGTATTAATTAAATACTTACCAAGTAAATAATTAATCACACAAGAAAATCAAATCTTGCATTTAAGGAGGTAAATGGCGCCACACACTAGGGTTTAGGCCCACAGAAAGTGTCTTTTTGTGTATTATATTATTTAGCTCAACTAAATAATATTTCGTATATCAATTAATTATCACTGAGGCCCAATAACAGGAAAAACACCCGAATTACAGGAGCCACATTAGGGACCATGGACCTATAACCAGTAGCTCCAATAACTAAGTAAAATATTCATCGAACATAATATTCACACTTAAATTATTAATTCCGGGATTACGCCACCATAAACCCGAAACTGAACTCTACCAATTATAGATATATACTTACACTCAACCCTATGAGTAAATAAGCGTCCACTGATATAATCACTGCATATGGACTAACCCTCCATTGACTGTCCATTCTGAGTGGGAAGTCTCCGTGAACCCGACTCAGAATATCTTATACTTATTTACCATTAACCCCCTAGTGATCAATTAGTTCACATATCTGACTAGTAGCTAATTAGTCTGACATGAACTGGGCCCATTGATCATTTTCTTAGGGCTAACAAATAAGGGGACTGTCTCTCTACTTCCCGCAGGAAGGAATGGATTCCTTGTCTGTGAAAATCAGAACTACTCACTCATCAGGAGATAGTGCCAATGAGAAGTGACTTGGAACACATATTTAAGTGAATCGTAACTAACACATCAAACACTACCCCGAGACAAGTAGCACCCTGTGATCACCTCAGGATTAAGGTTGATCCATATATGATCATCTAATGATTTAATAAGATTCCTCGATTACGGAATTATATCAAGAAATTCAGATTAAATCGGTCCAGTCCTATATGAATGCCATCATATATAAATGTCCCACGTAGGTACCCTCTACCGACAGTCCGGATAAGACTATCACACCCTAAGGTGTTCTGGGTTCATTATTGGTGTTTTAATCAAGAGACCCTAAACTCTGATTAAGTTCACCACGGACTAATAGTTTAAGTATATCACCACTAACTCAATCCTCATGTGCATGCCATACACTGAGTTAAGCGATTACATACTGATATACTTAGGGTTTGCAGCAGTGTATTACTTACAAGCACAAAGCAAGTAATAAGGTGAGATTCGTGAGATAAATTCTTTTATCAAAAACAATTACACAAATTGTCTTTCGGGCACTACACCTAACAGTGCAAACAGTAACCATTTTCGCCACAGGCGCAAACGCCTCCGTGTAATCAATACCCTCTTCTTGATGGTGCCCAAATGCCACTAATCGGGCTTTTAACCGCTGCAAAGTCCCATTCTCGTCATAATTTTCTCTATAAACCCACTTACTTCCTAATGTTTTTTTTCTCGGGAGGAAAGGGTTGTAACTCCCAAGTACCCTGGTCTTCTAGGGCCTGAATTTCTTCAGCCGTTGCCCTACGCCAACCTTCATGTTTAATTGCCTCCTTATAATATTTAGGAGGGTTCCCAACTGTGATAGCTGCCAGAAAATTGCGATGCTTATCAGAGAACTTTTCATAATTTACAAAATGCATAAGAGGAAATGGAGTACCTGAGGATGTCAAGGAAGTGGAAGAGCGTGGAGTATGACTTTTTGGTGCAACCAGAGTATGTGTCACGTAATCCTAAAATCGAGAATTTGGGATCTTCTGTCGTCTACCTCGGCCTAATTCTTCCACACCGTCACCAGTTTGTCAAGGTTGTGGTGAGGGTGCAATATCATGTGCAAGATCATCTGTCGAATTGCATGTATGATCATGCCCATGAATCCCTCCCTCAATTTGAGGATCCAGCAACTGTGGATCCCGAGGAAGAGAATAAGAAGCCTTGAACCCCGTATCTACAATGTCAACCTCCTCGAAAACAGGATAAGGGATGGGAGGAGACACACTACCATCGGTCTGGTGAGAAAAAGGGAAAACATGCTCATAAAATATTACGTCTCGGGATACAAAAATCTCCTCCGAATCAAGGTCATACAGGGTCCACCCCTTCATCCCAAAAGGATACCCTAAGAACACACACTTACGACTACGGCTGGCAAATTTATGCGAAGGACGATGGTCATAGGCATAACACAAACAACCCAAAATTCTAAGCATCGATAAATCCGGTTTTTTGTGAAATAAACACTCTTGAGGTGTTTTGTAGTTCAAAATACTTGAGGGGTTTCGGTTAATTATATAGGCAGTTGCCATAACACACTCTCCCCAGAACTTAAGAGGTAAATGGCCGTCAAACCTGAGGGCTCGTGCAACATTTAGGATGTGTTGATGCTTACATTCTACCCTTCCATTCTGTTGTGGAGTCCCAACACAAAAAGTTTCAAATAAGATCCCTTCATTTCTAAAATAAGGAAGTAAAGGCCTAAACTCAGTCCTATTATCACTACGAACTCGTTTAATCGTGACCTCGAACAAACGAGAAATCAAGGCGACAAAGACCAAAAAAACAGTTTCAACCTCCATTTTATTTAACAGAAAATAAATCCACACCGAACGAGAGTAGTCATCAACAATAGTCAAAAAATACGTAGCACCACATGTCGAGGGAACACTATAGGAACCCCACAGATCACAATGTATCAACTCAAATATACGACTAGCTTTATTGTCATTAAGGGGAAAAAGATCACGGGTATGCTTTGCCCGAAAGCAAATATCACTTCCATCTTTATTTAAATCTTTGGAAATGGAAATATTAGGAACCTGCCGAAGGACCTTTTTCTGATGGGTGTCCCAAACGCCGGTGCCACAAATCCGCAGTTGACGCACCATCAATGGCAAGAACCCGAGCCTCGCGCCGACAAACCAAAAACCCATCCAAATGCAATTGGTGATCGGCGGCATCATAACCCATAAACAATTGGTGATGATCATTATGATCATTCAAAATTGGGACGCCGAGACCAAGCTACAATTTAATTCTGGTGCATATAAAACATTCAAAAGTCGTAAATTCCCCGACAAAATAACCGTTCCCGAATGAGTGGCAAACGAGGAACGTCCATCCGGTAACCCAATCGGACACTCCTCAATCGGTCATAGTTGCACAAATAAAGTTCGGTCACCCGTCACTTAGTGAGTTGCCCCGGTGTCAATAATCCATTTACTAGTCAAACGATCACACGATTTAGAGACATTCAAAACATCTAAAATGCCCTTCCATTGAGCTTCGGTAATGTTAGAAAGTCCTGATTCTTCCAAATTTTTAGAATGAGCTGGAGCAATGGGCTGAGCCGAGCTCACCATGCCAATCGGCTCTGCTTTTATTCACCTTTCTCGACCCACAAAGAAATCCACATTGAGCTGCACCTCCTCACGCCCCGAAGCACAAGTCCGGCCCCGCCGCTCCCCTCAATTGCCTCGCCCCACGGGAGGATCACCCCACCGCTCCAGTATCCGTGAGCCGGGTAGCGTAAATCAACATCATGGCCATCACTATGGCAATGGGAGCATTTAGAAAAGGGCTGCTTTGCCCGACTTCGTCCATCGGAGTGTGATTGGAATGCCATCACCGGGTCGTCTTCACGCTTTTGGAGCCCATTGGAACCACCACGCAGGCTCTCTTCTTGATCCAATAACATTTTCTTAGTCTCTTCAATAGATAAAAAAAACCACATTTTTTTTTCTCTCTCCCGGTAATTACCGACTCCACTCGGTATTTACCGAGTGCGATTTTTTTTTTTTTTTTTTTTTTTAATGGAATCTTACCAATAGGTGAAATATATATATAAGGATGTATATATATATATAAAAATTGGTATCTTTCCAATACGTGAGTACCAACAGAAAAAAAAAAAATGAAATTGAGAAAAGTGTTGACTTATCCTCGGCTGTTATGACCACGTTTACTTTCTACTATCGACAATAGAAAATAACTCGAAATTGGTAGAAGAATAAAATTGGTAACTAAAAGAAGGTAGGTACCAACGGAAAAATAAAAAAGAAATGTGATAAGAAGAGTGTTGACTTATCCTCGAGAATTTTGAGCTAATACAAGTAGTAACCCTAGACACAAAGAAAGAAATTAGCGACGTTTTCCCCGGCAACGGCGCCAAAATACTGACAGACCTAAACCTAACCTTGGAACGGCGCCGAAAGTCGACGGACATTACCTAGGCTATACAGATCCTAACCGGCAGTGTACCGGGTCAAATTGAAGCTCTAGTCTGGTGAGTCAGTCGTATTCCTCGGGGAAAACATGGTAATTCTTTTAAGTGGGGTTAAACACCAAGAAGCTATTATTAACTCGATCTAAGTCGCAGCTTTTACTTTTTCTGGGTTAGATTATGTTAGTAGTTAGATTGTTAGAGTTAGATGTTAGTAAAACAAGAAATAAATACAAATAGATATATAGATATATTTTTGGATCTAGCCAAGAATACTTTATCAATCAATCAATATCTTTTAGTAGAAATAAATGAGACAGATCTTCCTTTATTCAAGGTGTAAATTATATATGAATCGGTGTACTCCTAAGCTAGACAACTCCTCCTCACACGAGCGTATGAAATTGTCATATGTCAAATGTCATCAGTCCAAGGTCCACAACTGCCCCATGCTAATCTTAGTTAGTCTGAACAGGTACCGAGTACAAATCTACCCCGGATAAAAGAGGTTATTCCGTTCGTCAGACGGCCGATGTTATTCAAGAGGCTCCGGTTGTCAAGCGGATCGATTTAACACAAACGGTGTAGTTTCAATTAAACTGCTGATTTTAACATTATTAAGATCTCGAGTACAAATTTCAATAAGATTCATCTTTCCAGGACAAATCTGCCCCCGGGTAGGAAATAGGATTCCGTTAATCAGACGGCCATTTTTACCCTCCGGTTTTTCTATTTTTTATCTCATATCCTAACTTCTCTCGGTCAGGTTCATCATCGTCAAGTTATATGTTGCGATTCATCTTGATTAATTACGTCAATCCGAATATATTATCAATACGTTGCAAAATAGAAAAAGATTCATTATAATTTGTTTTACTCATGATTACCAGAGTCGATCATTCATTTTACCAAAAGATTAACTAATTCAGATTCATATCTTGGCTAGATATATTTTTAGTTTAACATAGTGATAGATATAATATATATATAAATAAACAACAAAAGTAATAACTTGATAAAATTACCCGTTAAGTGCAAATCAAAGCCGTATTCTCTGAAAATAACAACTTCTTCAATAACAACTTTCTCGGTAATTCTCTCGAGCATTACAACAGTACTACTTTTATTTATAAAAACATATATACATACATAGACATATGCATATACGGGCCCGAAAATAAAATAAAACGAGAAAAGAGATGAGGAACGAAGATGAAGAAGAGGGGAATGGAAGAAATGGGAGGAGGTGGAGAAGAGAGATCTTGGCCAAGAGTGGCCAAGATGGGGCAAGAAAGATCAATGGAGATGGAGGAGTTTATATAGGAGAAGGGTGTATATGGGGAGGTTTATTTGGGAGAGGTGAGAAGTTTGTTGTGAGGGAGGTTGTATTTGGGGAGGAATTATCTCCATTTAGCATGTGGGATAATCTTGGAGAATATTTGCCATCATGTGGGTGGTGGTGGTGAGTCATGTAGTAGCATGTGAAGTTTGTTACAAGAAATCATTACATGCCACATGCAAGTAACATGCAAGGAACATGCAAGGAACCTCCCTAAAATCTCCCGTTCGTCCCGAAGTTCCAAATGTTCGGTATAAAAATCATAACTTGAGTTGTAGACCTCCGATTGACGTGATTCAAAATGCGTTGGAAAGATAATTTTAGTATCTACAACTTTCATCAAGAACTCTTCCCAGAAAAAGCCTCTAAGTTGGGTCAAATTTCCATCGAGAACTGGTTATGGTAGAAGCACGTAGAACAATTTGATCCGCTTTTGAACTTGTAAGCTTGTGGCATCTTCTTCTATCCTCAAAATACCTCTTTTAGACTCAAAACATGTCGTTACGTGGAATCTTGGTCAATGAATAATCCCGCAATGAACCACCAAAATACCAAACGTAAATCCGACATTTACACACGATTACTAAACCGGTACAAAACTTATAAAACTTATAAAAATACGATAATTTATATAATAACTACTACTTATACATTTGAATAAAACTTAGTAATTTTGACTTGATTTGATACAATAATGCTCAAAATGGTATCAATATTGGGGTAAAATGTCGTAATAATGATCATAAATTTATCTCTCATCACAACCCCTTACTTAGCTTTTGGTCGTCCTCGATCAAAACAAGCGATAAAACAAAATGAATGAGAGATAAATTCATGAAGATAGAAGATATAAGGGACAACTAGATAATACAACCATTAGAATTACAACCAGGCGTTAACCTCAATATAAATGTATAACAGAGTGTGTGTGTGTGACAAGCCTTTTCAATTTCCACTATCATCTCTTGAATAAATCAAGCAAAACACACAAATATTCATTCAGACAGCCCTAATGACTTTCCTAGGTATAAGCAGTAACAGTTCCACACAAAGTTCTTCCGAGTACTTATTAGGATAATCCCTAAAGCATATCATTTAGTTTATACTGGGGATAGTCAGAAGATAACTAAGTTTTCAACCACGCTTAAATTTTTTTTTTTTTTTTTGATGAACTTAATTTCACATGTGTAGCATATGCCTTCATTCCCAGCAATAGGACGTTTCGTGATAACACCCTAGCTGGACTACTATCATCAAAGCGATGGGAGCTTTTAAACCTCATAGTGATATAGGGACGTTTAGTGATAATGCCTCACGCACTCAAATCATTGGTAGCTACAACCGACATATATATAGTTCATCTCTTTCTTTTTTTTTTTTTTTCATAAACTTAACTTATATCCTTTCTATCACATTCAAACCTTCGATATTCACAATACACGTTCAAAAGTTAGTACTAAGTTCTCGCTATTATAGGATAAATCACTAGAATACTTGAATGGATACAGATTTAAAATTTTCGCTTCAATATCAAAGGCTTACGTGAAGGAATTCATGTTACACAAATATATTTGGAATTACAATGCACTTACGGTTTACGTTGGTTATACACATCCAAATTGATCATTACATCTTCAAATCCATGAAATATATACCTTATACGCTTTATTTTAATCAACTAAATAATGCTCGAAAAAGATCGAAAACTAAAGGATTTATTGATACAAAATAAACATTAATTCCATTGCTAGACCAACGACTCCACTCCCCACTTACGAACTTACATTGTCCCCAATGTAAAGTGAGTGTAAAAAAAGTTGTTGGGAAAGCAATGGTGCACTAAAACAAGTCAAAACAAATACTCGGATGATAAAAAAGGGTGGGTGGGTGGGTCAAAGTTATGACCGTTGTGTGTGCAAATAAAATAAAAGTATGTGAGAGTGTGACGATTATAATGCAAAAGGGTAGATAAACACACCACATAAACTTTTATTGATTTAAAACACACAATATTCCACAAGAGAGTTGAACTAATACATGTCACACATTATTTGAAATTTAAAACAGACTAGATCATGATATGAAATGTGTGACAAAGTATTAACTCTGAGTCTTTTATACCCAGATCCTCAAGGGTTATTTCAAATCGTTCTAACAACCTAAGTCTAAGAAATGATGCATTTGAATTTTCTCTTTTTTCCATCGATTTTCGGATAACCACCTAATCGTTCCCGTTTAATGTCATTCAAACATTCATCCTAAGACTTGGTGAAACAAAATGAAAATCAATCCTAAGTATTAGCAAAGTATCATCCAAAGTATGAGTAATTATTATATTTAACATTTTTACGGGTCTGCCTCCCGGTAGCGCTTTTAGTTAACGTCGTTTGCTCGACCAAAATGATAAGGATTAACTAATATAATATACTAAACAAAACGGGATACTTCTAACAATTACTCACAAAAGCACGTAACAATTAAGCACATAATCCACTAAAAATAAATGCTTAAGGAGTAAAAAAAAGGATAGTACCCGTCATTGACTACATTTATAGTCTATAGCCGACTTTACCGTGCTTTCGCTTTTAAGGCACTGGTGGTGGGGGTCATCCTCACGCACCGCATCCTTCTTCAATACCGGTTTCCAACAGAGGTTAGACAATTCCCACCAATCCAAACGATTCTTGACCTTTTCCTTTGATTTTCGAGCTTTAGGTTTGCGAGCTTTCACATTATTGTCAAGTCATCTTCTTCAATTACTCAAGTGTTAGTACAATCCACAAAAAAAAAAAACACAAAGTGTACACACAAGAACAAGATTCTAGTGTAATGCATGGATATTTCAATGAATTGTAAGTGTTGAAGACAACGCTCTCATGATTAACTCCCAAACTTCTCCCTTACTAAAATCGTCAAGAAAACATACATACTTTTATCCAACTTCATCTTTGTAATAGGGATAGAATGTATACCTCCTTACCCTTGTCATTAGATGAATATGGTAAAGCTTCCTCGAATGACTGTGTTTCATCATTCTGTACCTTTTTCTTCAAAATATGCATTGGATATGGTGTTGCCTTATCTGGTTGAACCGAGATGAATTTGGGTTGAGGCGGATAATGTTCTGTTTGAATTGGCCCTTTCAAACTTGGTTCCTTCCAACTTTGCTTCCAATTCGATTATTTCTATTTTTATTTTATTTATTAATATTCCTTGGGCATGATCAAGCCTCGCTCGGGTGTTTCATCACTAGTTTCATCATTCTCGTATTTCGATTTGAAAATGATACTTGGTCGATTTCCCGATCGATATGACCGCGTTTACTCTACTCTTAACGCGCTTTTCGTAAGTGTTTAAATCAGGCCTATAAGGAGTGAGTGGGGCCTTACCACTTCGGTCATCAACTATCGAAAAATAGAAAAATAACTTGAAATAGATAAAACCTGAATCAGATGGTGTTTCATTACTGATTTCGGCCGTTTTCATAACTCGATTAGACAATTCTTGTGGAATAGAAAATATCGAATAGAAAATAACACGAAATCGATAAAAAAAAAAAACCACATTTTTTTTTCTCTCTCCCGGTAATTACCGACTCCACTCGGTATTTACCGAGTGCGATTTTTTTTTTTTTTTTTAAGTGGAATCTTACCAATAGGTGAAATATATATATAAGGATGTATATATATATATAAAAATTGGTATATTTCCAATACGTGAGTACCAACAGAAAAAAAAAAAAAAAAAAAAAATTGAGAAAAGTGTTGACTTATCCTCATTCATTTATGACCACGTTTACTTTCTACTATCGACAATAGAAAATAACTCGAAATTGGTAGAAGAAGAAAATTGGTAACTAAAAGAAGGTAGGTACCAACGGAAAAATAAAAAAGAAATGTGATAAGAAGAGTGTTGACTTATCCTCGAGAATTTTGAGCTAATACAAGTAGTAACCCTAGACACAAAGAAAGAAATTAGCGACGTTTTCCCCGGCAACGGCGCCAAAATACCGACAGACCTAAACCTAACCTTGGAACGGCGCGCCAGAAAGCTGACGGACATTACCTAGGCTATACAGATCCTAACCGGCAGTGTACCGGGTCAAATTGTAGCTCTAGTCCGTGAGCTGTGTCGTATTCCTCGAGGAAAATATGGTAATTCTTTTAAGTGGGGTTAAACACCAAGAAGCTATTATTAACTCGATCTAAGTCGCAGTTTTTACTTTTTCCTGGGTTAGATTATGTTAGTAGTTAGATTGTTAGAGTTAGATGTTAGTAAAACAAGAAATAAATACAAATAGATATATAGATATATTTTTGGATCTAGCCAAGAATACTTTATCAATCAATATCTTTTAGTAGAAATAAATGAGACAGATCTTCCTTTATTCAAGGTGTAAATTATATATGAATCGGTGTACTCTAAGCTAGACAACTCCTCCTCACACGAGCGTATGAAATTGTCATATGTCAAATGTCATCACCCAAGGTCCACAACCGCCCCATGCTAATCTTAGTTAGTCCGAACAGTGCCGAGTACAAATCTACCCCGGATAAAAGAGGTTATTCCGTTCGTCGACGGCGGCCGATGTTATTCAAGAGGCTCCGGTTGTCAAGCGGATCGATTTAACACAAACGGTGTAGTTTCAATTAAACTGTTGATTTTAACATTATTAAGATCTCGAGTACAAATTTCAATAAGATTCATCTTTCCAGGACAAATCTGCCCCCGGGTAGGAAATAAGATTCCGTTAATCAGACGGCCATTTTTACCCTCCGGTTTTTCTATTTTTTATCTCATATCCTAACTTCTCTGGTCAGTTCATCGTCAGGTTATATGTTGCGATTCATCTTGATTAATTACGCCAATCCGAATATATTATCAATACGTTGCAAAATAGAAAAAGATTCATTATAATTTGTTTTAATCATGATTACCGAGTCGATCATTCATTTTACCAAAAGATTAACTAATTGATTCATATCTTGGCTAGATATATTTTTAGTTTAACATAGTGATAGATATAATATATATATAAATAAACAACAAAAGTAATAACTTGATAAAATTACCCGTTAAGTGCAAATCAAAGCCGTATTCTCTGAAAATAACAACTTCTTCAATAACAACTTTCTCGTAATTCTCTCGAACATTACAACAATTATTACTTTTATTTATAAAAACATATATACATACATAGACATATGCATATATACGGGCCGAAAATAAAATAAAACGAGAAAGAGATGAGAGAACGAAGATGAAGAAGAGGGAATGGAAGAAATGGGAGGAGGTGGAGAAGAGATCTTGGCCAAGAGTGGCCAAGATGGGGCAAGAAAGATCAATGGAGATGGAGGAGTTTATATAGGAGAAGGGTGTATATGGGAGGTTTATTTGGGAGAGGTGAGAAGTTTGTTGTGAGGAGGTTGTATTTGGGGAGGAATTATCTCCATTTAGCATGTGGGATAATCTTGGAGAATATTTGCCATCATGTGGAGGTGGTGAGTCATGTAGTAGCATGTGAAGTTTGTTACAAGAAATCATTACATGCCACATGCAAGTAACATGCAAGGAACATGCAAGGAACCTCCTAAAATCTCCCGGTTCGTCCCGAAGTTCCAAATTGTTCGGTATAAAAATCATAACTTGAGTTGTAGACCTCCGATTGACGTGATTCAAAATGCGTTGGAAAGATAATTTTAGTATCTACAACTTTCATCAAGAACTCTTCCCAGAAAAAGCCTCTAAGTTGGGTCAAATTTCCATCGAGAACTGGTTATGGTAGAAGCACGTAGAACAATTTGATCCGCTTTGAACTTGTAAGCTTGTGGCATCTTCTTCTATCCTCAAAATACCTCTTTTAGACTCAAAACATGTCGTTACGTGGAATCTTGGTCAATGAATAATCCCGCAATGAACCACCAAAATACCAAACGTAAATCCGACATTTACACACCGATTACTAAACCGGTACAAAACTTATAAAACTTATAAAAATACGATAATTTATATAATAACTACTACTTATACATTTGAATAAAACTTAGTAATTTTGACTTGATTTGATACAATAATGCTCAAAATGGTATCAATATTGGGGTAAAATGTCGTAATAATGATCATAAATTTATCTCTCATCACAACCCCTTACTTAGCTTTTGGTCGTCCTCGATCAAAACAAGCGATAAAACAAAATGAATGAGAGATAAATTCATGAAGATAGAAGATATAAGGGACAACTAGATAATACATCCATTAGAATTACAACCAGGCGTTAACCTCAATATAAATGTATAACAGAGTGTGTGTGTGACAAGCCTTTTCAATTTCCACTATCATCTCTTGAATAAATCAAGCAAAACACACAAATATTCATTCAGACAAACCCTAATGACTTTCCTAGGTATAAGCGATGAATAGCTCCACACAAAGTTCTTCCGAGTACTTATTAGGATAATCCCTAAAGCATATCATTTAGTTTATACTTTGGGATAGTCGAAGATAACTAAGTTTTCAACCACGCTTAAATTTTTTTTTTTTTTTTTTTTTTTGAACTTAATTTCACATGTGTAGCATATGCCTTCATTCCCAAAGCAATAGGACGTTTCGTGATAACACCCTAGCCGACTACTATCATCGAGCGAATGGGAGCTTTTAAACCTCATAGTGATATAGGACGTTTCGTGATAACGCCCTACTGCACTCAAATCATTGGTAGCTACAACCGACATATATATAGTTCATCTCTTTCTCTTTTTTTTTTCTTTTTTCATAAACTTAACTTATATCCTTTCTATCACATTCAAACCTTCAGATATTCACAGTACACGTTCAAAAGTTAGGTACTAAGTTACTGCTATTATAGGATAAATCACTAGAATACTGAATGGATACAGTTTAAAATTTTCGCTTCAATATCAAAGGCTTACGTGAAGGAATTCATGTTACACAAATATATTTGGAATTACAATGCACTTACGGTTCACGTTGGTTATACACATCCAAATTGATCATTACATCTTCAAATCCATGAAATATATACCTTATACAGTTTATTTTAATCAACTAAATAATGCTCGAAAAAGATCGAAAACTAAAGGATTTATTGATACAAAATAAACATTAATTCCATTGCTAGACCAACGACTCCACTCCCCACTTACGAACTTACATTGTCCCCAATGTAAAGTGAGTGTAAAAAAAGTTGTTGGGAAAGCAATGGTGCACTAAAACAAGTCAAAACAAATACTCGGATGATAAAAAAGGGTGGGTGGGTGGGTCAAAGTTATGACCGTTGTGTGTGCAAATAAAATAAAAGTATGTGGAGTGTGACAGTGTAATGCAAAAGGGTAGATAAACACACCACATAAACTTTTATTGATTTAAAACACACAATATTCCACAGTAGTTGAACTAATACATGTCACACATTATTTGAAATTTAAAATGACTAGATCATGATATGAAATGTGTGACAAAGTATTAACTCTGAGTCTTTTATACCCAGATCCTCAAGGGTTATTTCAAATCGTTCTAACAACCTAAGTCTAAGAAATGATGCATTTGAATTTTCTCTTTTTTTTCCATCGGGATTTTCGGATAACCACCTAATCGTTCCCGTTTAATGTCATTCAAACATTCATCCTAAGACTTGGTGAAACAAAATGAAAATCAATCCTAAGTATTAGCAAAGTATCATCCAAAGTATGAGTAATTATTATATTTAACATTTTTACGGGCTGCCTCCGGTAGTGCTTTTAGTTAACGCCGTTTGCTCGACCAAAATGATAAGGATTAACTAATATAATGTACTAAACAAAACGGGATACTTCTAACAATTACTCACAAAAGCACGTAACAATTAAGCACATAATCCACTAAAAATAAATGCTTAAGGAGTAAAAAGAAAGGATAGTACCCGTCATTGACTACATTTATAGTCTATAGCCAGACTTTACCGTGCTTCAGTTTTTAAGGCACTGGTGGTGGGTCATCCTCACGCACCGCATCCTTCTTCAATACCGGTTTCCAACAGAGGTTAGACAATTCCCACCAATCCAAACGATTCTTGACCTTTTCCTTTGATTTTCGAGCTTTAGGTTTGCGAGCTTTCATTATTGTCTTTGAAGTCATCTTCTTCAATTACTCGCGTGTTAGTACAATCCACAAAAAAAAAACACAAAGTGTACACACAAGAACAAGATTCTAGTGTAATGCATGGATATTTCAATGAATTGTAAGTGTTGAAGACAACGCTCTCATGATTAACTCCCAAACTTCTCCCTTACTAAAATCGTCAAGAAAACATACATACTTTTTATCCAACTTCATCTTTGTAATAGGGATAGAATGTATACCTCCCTTACCCTTGTCATTAGATGAATATGGTAAAGCTTCCTCGAATGACTGTGTTTCATCATTCTGTACCTTTTTCTTCAAAATATGCATTGGATATGGTGTTGCCTTATCTGGTTGAACCGAGATGAATTTGGGTTGAGGCGGATAATGTTCTGTTTGAATTGGCCCTTTCAAACTTGGTTCCTTCCAACCTGCTTCCAATTCTGATTATTTCTATTTTTATTTTATTTATTAATATTCCCTTGGGCATGATCAAGCCCTCGTTCGGTGTTTCATCACTAGTTTCGATCATTCTCGTATTTCGATTTGAAAATGATACTTGGTCATGATTTCCTGATCGATATGACCGCGTTACTCTCTCTACTCTTAACTGCCTTTCGTAAGTGTTTAAATCAGGCCTATAAGGAGTGAGTGGGGCCTTACCACTTCTGGTCATCAACTATCGAAAAATAGAAAAATAACTTGAAATAGATAAAACCTGAATCAGATGGTGTTTCATTACTGATTTCGGCCGTTTTCATAACTCGATTTGACAATTCTTGTGGAATAGAAAATATCGAATAGAAAATAACACGAAATCGATAAAAAAAAACCACATTTTTTTTTCTCTCTCCCGGTAATTACCGACTCCACTCGGTATTTACCGAGTGTGATTTTTTTTTTTTTTTTTTTTTTTAAGTGGAATCTTACCAATAGGTGAAATATATATATAAGGATGTATATATATATAAAAATTGGTATCTTTCCAATACGTGAGTACCAACAGAAAAAAAAAAAAAATGAAATTGAGAAAAGTGTTGACTTATCCTCATTTATTATGACCACGCTTACTTTCTACTATCGACAATAGAAAATAACTCAAATTGGTAGAAGAAGAAAATTGGTAACTAAAAGAAGGTAGGTACCAACGGAAAAATAAAAAGAAATGTGATAAGAAGAGTGTTGACTTATCCTCGAGAATTTTGAGCTAATACAAGTAGTAATCCTAGACACAAAGAAAGAAATTAGCGACGTTTTCCCGGCAACGGCGCCAAAATACCGACAGACCTAAACCTAACCTTGGAAACGGGCGCCGAAAAGTCGACGGACATTACCTAGGCTATACAGATCCTAACCGGCAAAGTGTACGGGTCAAATTGTAGCTCTAGTCCGGTGAGCCAGTGTCGTATCCTCAGGGAAAAGATGGTAATTCTTTTAAGTGGGGTTAAACACCAAGAAGCTATTATTAACTCGATCTAAGTCGTAGTTTTTACTTTTTCCTGGGTTAGATTATGTTAGTAGTTAGATTGTTAGAGTTAGATGTTAGTAAAACAATTAAATAAATACAAATAGATATATAGATATATTTTTGGATCTAGCCAAGAATACTTTATCTTGAATCAATATCTTTTAGTAGAAATAAATGAGAGCAGATCTTCCTTTATTCAAGGTGTAAATTATATATGAATCGGTGTACTCCTAAGCTAGACAACTCCTCCTCACACGAAATGCGTGAAATTGTCATATGTCAAATGTCATCACCCCAAGGTCCACAACCGCCCCATGCTAATCTTAGTTAGTCCGAACAGTGCAGTACAAATCTACCCCGGATAAAAGAGGTTATTCCGTTCGTCGACGGCCGATGTTATTCAAGAGGCTCCGGTTGTCAAGCGGATCGATTTAACACAAACGGTGTAGTTTCAATTAAACTGTTGATTTTAACATTATTAAGATCTCGAGTACAAATTTCAATAAGATTCATCTTTCCAGACAAATCGCTTCGGGTAGGAAATAGGATTCCGTTAATCGACGGCCATTTTTACCTCCGGTTTTTCTATTTTTATCTCATATCCTAACTTCTCCGGTCGGTTCATCGTCAGTTATATGTTGCGATTCATCTAGATTAATTACGCTAATCCGAATATATTATCAATACGTTGCAAAATAGAAAAAGATTCATTATAATTTGTTTTAATCATGATTACCGTGAGTCGATCATTCATTTTACCAAAAGATTAACTAATTCGATTCATATCTTGGCTAGATATATTTTTAGTTTAACATAGTGATAGATATAATATATATATAAATAAACAACAAAAGTAATAACTTGATAAAATTACCCGTTAAGTGCAAATCAAAGCCGTATTCTCTGAAAATAACAACTTCTTCAATAACAACTTTCTCGGTAATTCTCTCGAGCATTACAACAAGATTACTTTTATTTATAAAAACATATATACATACATAGACATATGTATATACGGTAAAAATAAAATAAAACGAGAAAAGAGATGAGGAACGAAGATGAAGAAGAGGGGAATGGAAGAAATGGGAGGAGGTGGAGAAGAGAGATCTTGGCCAAGAGTGGCCAAGATGGGGCAAGAAAGATCAATGGAGATGGAGGAGTTTATATAGGAGAAGGGTGTATATGGGGAGGTTTATTTGGGAGAGGTGAGAAGTTTGTTGTGAGGGAGGTTGTATTTGGGGAGGAATTATCTCCATTTAGCATGTGGGATAATCTTGGAGAATATTTGCCATCATGTGGAGGTGGTGAGTCATGTAGTAGCATGTGAAGTTTGTTACAAGAAATCATTACATGCCACATGCAAGTAACATGCAAGGAACATGCAAGGAACCTCCCTAAAATCTCCCGGTTCGTCCCGAAGTTCCAAATTGTTCGGTATAAAAATCATAACTTGAGTTGTAGACCTCCGATTGACGTGATTCAAAATGCGTTGGAAAGATAATTTTAGTATCTACAACGTTCATCAAGAACTCTTCCCCAGAAAACGCCTCTAAGTTGGGTCAAATTTCCATCGAGAACTGGTTACGGTAGAAGCACGTAGAACAATTTGATCCGTTTTGAACTTGTAAACTTGTGGCATCTTCTTCTATCCCTCAAAATACCTCTTTTAGACTCAAAACATGTCGTTACGTGGAATCTTGGTCAATGAATAATCCTGCAATGAACCACCAAAATACCAAACGTAAATCCGACACGACACACCGGTTACTAAACCGGTACAAAACTTATAAAAACTTATAAAAATACGATAATTTATATAATAACTACTACTTATACATTTGAATAAAACTTAGTAATTATGACTTGATTTGATACAATAATGCTCAAAATGGTATCAATATTGGGGTAAAATGTCGTAATAATGATCATAAATTTATCTCTCATCAGCCTATAAAGTTTAAATTTAGCTTTTAATATAAGCAAGAAATGTGCACGTGGTAGTCCTCTTTTTTGATATTCAATAACATATGTATATGCTGCAACCTCACCAAAACAATGTTTTTTAAACATTTCAGACTTTATTTCTTCTAGTTTAGCATGAAAAACTCGGACAATAAGGTCAGGTCTATTTTGTGTTTCTTCTGAACTAAGCATGTGTTGTTTTATCTCCGGCCAATTAGTGTTACAATTTATTGTTAAAAACAAATCTGGTTTACCATGTTTTTGTACCAATGCCATAGCTTCTATGTATTTTCACCTCATATGCCTAGGACCATTAGTAAAACTTGCTGGTAGTATGATGCGTTGCCCTATTTTCCCTGAATCTGTTTCCCCGGATGCAATTGCATCAGCAATACCTTGTAAATACTCTTGTCTTATTTCATTTTGTTGTGCTCTATAAAATTCTAAACGGTGCGTCTCTAGTTTAACATACATGTCAACAACAAATTGCTATAACAATCGTCCAAAGCGTAAGATATATGACTCATCATTATCCCTTATTTGGAATTTGTAGCAATAATACTACCTCACCGACACAAAGGTGTTATCCTTTACAAATTCAGTCATAACTAGATAAAATAAAGCAAGTATGAGTGAGATAATTAATCGGTTAAAGATAAAATGTATGGACAGGTAAAACGTCTAGAAAGTAGTAATTTACCTGATTGTTCATTGCCTAAGAGTTCATCAGCAGTAGAAACAACTGAAGGGTTAATATTTGTGTTCTGGTTATTTCTTTTTCGTTTCTTTTTTAGAAGTTTCAGACCATTTTTTTTCTATGCCTTGATGCCAACCCATTTCTCCACATGGAAACAACAAAAGGGTACTGCAATGGGTCATAATAGGCATAATAATAGTTTATGGATTTCGAGCTTCCACTTTGGGTGTAAACCCTGATATTTCTTTTAGAAGATGTTTTGTCATCCATCGATTCATTTAATATTGCACTAACTTGCTCAACAATGGGTTTGTTATACACCTTTTGATTAAGGGAGGGATTACTATGCAAGAAGATATACTTAGTTTCTAGGTCAGGAACATGCCTTAGGCTATGGAAAAACCGAGCATACGGATTCTGTTCGTTAATTTTTAGCAATTTTTCCAATACACTTTCAGACAATCTTGAGCAGACATCTATCCTAGTTGTCACCTCATAGGCGGTATCGTAGAAGTAAAGCTGTAAGTTTTGTTTATTGCCTACATTAGGAACCAAACCATTTAGGAAATGATAGACCTTCCCCTGCACTCTAAAAGTGTACACACCTTTGTTTCTTTTCGATAAATTTTTATCATATCTTATGCCTAGAGAGGTATAAGCTAGGTGATTATTGTAGGTTCATATTGAAGCTCTAAATAACTTAGCATCAACCACATTATCTGTCAACAAGGATTTCAACACAACCCAAGCAAGCACAAAGCTTAAGAAAAATAGTTTGCCAAACAGTAGGAAAAGCAAGAAGTTAAAAAGATAACATTAATAGTTGAAGAACACATATGAAAGTAACAGGGAAGTACCTGAATTGAAAAAGACGCAACACTTTCACCCTTGAATGTTCCAATAGTTCAACAACAGATCTGCAAAAAGAAATCTTCGGTTAGTAAAACTGAGTTTAAAAAGTTGAAACAAAGAACAAGGGTATATATCTGAGATGTGCTTAAATTATTTCAAGACAGTATGATGCAAGTGTTTTGCACATGAAAATTACGATAATGTCGTGCATCACAGAGTATAATTCAAGTGATCAGGAAGCTATATAGTCATAAGAGATAGAAATTTCAGCTACAAGAAGTGGAAATTTCAGTAGAAAAGAGAGCAACACAAAAGAAACGGTGTAAATCAAATATGTTATAATGGAAGACAATCATAACATAGATGTTATAAAAAAATGGTTTGATAAATAAGGTGATCTCGTAAAGGTAAAATGGTCTGTTAAAGAATCTTAACATAGCTACACTGCCTACACAAAAGAAATGGTTTGATAAAAAAAGGCTTCACAACATCTTAACATAGTTGTTATAATGGAAGACAAGCTACAACAAAATCCAAATATACCTTTTCTTCTTGAAACTCAAAATCCTTAAAACACCGGTTCATAACAAGCCTACTATTGTTATATATGCCATTAGTTTATTTCTAGTTCTATACTTATTTTACCGGTTGGTATTCAAGAACATGAAAACTACATTCGCAGAATGACAGCAATGAAAGAATACAATACAAATTCAAGTTAGGTAGTAGTTACTTGCTCCCTCCCCTTTAGATCTTAGCCGGTATCAGTCTACCTCTTCTGGAGTTCTGCTTTTATATAGAAAGAGCAAATTTTTTTTACCCAAAAACGACTCATAGTGTTATAAGCTGATGAAAAAGCACTAATTTTCTATTATAGGCATTAACAAACAACAAATCAAAGAATAACATGCAAACAATATATAAACAGAACAAATCATGCAGATCAAAAAACGAAGAATGAACAACAAACCATGGCAAACAACAAGAATATATACCTTTGCTACTACCAGTCAACAACAGCACTTCAGTTATTGCACCAGCTGCTTCTTCATTTATTTCTCTAGACAAATTCTGAAGTTTAGATGAAAATAATGTTAAAATCAATGAAACAATTAAATAAAGCCTAAAAACAACCGTGAATCACTTGATTGACCGCTGAATATTTTGTAGGATTTAGTAGATGAAGATTAAGTACAACAGCTGTGTTAACATCAAACCTTACAAAGATTGTGGCTTTAATCTAACGGCTAGGTTGAAAAAATCTTACCTCGATAGAAGAAACAATCCAGTCAATTGTGAATCTAGAATACTTTATAAGCCCCCGCCAGCTTCCTTTGTCTACATCGTACCACATGCAATGATAGTCTACCAACATAGCCAGTCGATTTGTGTTGGTAAAGCCAATAAAACCTTCAATTGAAGGTGAAGAACTATCCAGCGAGACGAAGGCATCGACAGAAGAGGGTTTTCTTATGGGGAGAAGCAGAAAGAACCGGCAAGCTTTTTTCTCTATACAATTAAAATAGTAACTGATAAACAAAACTAAAAGTAGAAAATGTAAAATAGTCTTTTTACATATAAAGTAGTCTCTGAATCCTTAAAAAATAAGTAGTCTTTACATGGGCCGAAAAAAATCAAACAACCAGGCTGAAATGGTGGGCTGAAAGCCTTTATATATATATATATATATATAACATATAAAAAAATTAGATGGATCAGAGAGAAAGTGTGTTGGGTATTTTTTATTTTTTTTGAACAAATGCGCAAGAAAAATTTTAAAAAATAGTTTTGTAGAAATGTGATGGGATGTATATAAATTTTTGTTGGGCTGCACATTAGAAGATAAGTTAATGTTAGTTTACTGGACTGGGCCAGAGATGAACAGTAAAAAGAAAAGAGCATATCAGAAAGAAAAAAAAAAAAAAAAAAAAAAAAAAGCAAGTGTCGGAGGGGTTAAACCCCTTCCTTTCTATTAGATTTTTATATATATTTTACATTGACTCGGACACGTGTCCAGGAGGGGTTAAACATATAAAAAAAACATATGGATAAGAGAAAAAGTGTGTTGGGTATTTTTTTTTAAAGAAATGCGCTAGAAAAAAGTTAAAAAATAGTTTTATAGAAATGTGAACACAGATGAATAAGAGAGAAAAAGTGTGAGGTTTTTTTTTTTTTGAAGAAATGCGCTAGAAAAATAAAAAAACAGTTTTGTAGAAATGTGATGGGATGTATATAAATTTTTGTTGGGCTACACATTAGAAGATAACTTAATGTAAGTTTACTGGGCTGGGCCGGAGAGGAGATGAACAGTAAAAAAAAAGAGCCAATGAGAAAAAAACAAGTGTCGATCAAGGGTTAAACTCCTTCCTTTCTATTACATAGGTAGATATTCAAAGCACTTTTTTTATATTCGGGATGATCTGATTTACAGCGTGCATTCTGCACATCGTTAATTTTACCACGTACATTATGCCTGTCATAATTTTTTTACGGCGTGCATTTTGCACATCGTAAAATATTTTACCACGTACAATTTTCACATCGTAAAGCTTTTACGACCTACATTTTACACGTGAAACTTTTACACTTTCACTATGCAGGTTCATACGACGTGACCATGCACGTCGTAAAACACAAATTACGCGCTTTTCATGTCGTAAAAACGTGAATTTTCTATAGTGGAGATGTGATTCCAATAATCAACAGGGTTCTCAGTTCGAATCTCCGGAGCTATACGAGTCATTCCGTACCCACTAGAATGCCCGTGTTGTTGCTAGGGAGAGAGACGTCGACCTCCATGATAGTGGTGACATTTTACCGCGTATTCTTTGTCACCACGGATTGATGCAGATGGCCGAGATTCCGGCCTCGTTCAATGCCACAATCGTCCGGTAATTCTACGCATATGTGGCGCATAACCCTACTGCTCACTATGCTATCGTCAGAGGGGTTTCCATTGACTTCTATATTGAGAGGATAATGCATATTTTGGCATTGAGAACACGCCGTTCAATAAGGATGAGTACACCACTGCTACACAAGAGCGTAATTTGGAGCGATTGTAGATTATTGCCGGCCATTACGACATTGAGTGGTAGTTGGACGTCAATGATTTCCCGATGATCTTTTATTCGAACGACCTGACGTGGGAGAGGTGCATGCTACATAGGTTTGGCATTTCCCATCTGCTTCCTAATACTCATCATGATTCCATTAAACCTCGGCAGGCCGAGCTCATGTTCTTTCTCAATGTCGAGAATGATGTGAATGCCGGTTTGCTTATGAACACCTGCATACGGGAAGTTGCCCGGACCTCTAAAGAGATATTGCCGTATGGGCACATGATTGATGCATTGGCGATGGAGCTAGATTTCCCAGTGTTAGTTGTTGTTGAGCAAATAGAGCAGCGGCCGATTCTTGACAGTAATACAGTGACAGTCATTGGACGGCATAGAAGGCGTCCTGCACAAGATAAGGAGCGCACACCGGTTCATTGAAGGGTTAGATCTCAGTAGGAGATCAATGAAGGGTTCTCCAGAGACATTGCTGCCCTAAACGAGAAGATGGATCATCTGATCAATCATCTCGCCGTTCCACCATTTGCCCCACCACCTCCATGTGCCCTCCCGACATGCTGCATCTTCTTCAGGTGCTGAACCTTCCACCTCTGCACCGCCTCCCGGTTTCGAGAGATCACCATCCTCCGAGGCAGAGGACTACTACATGCCCGATTCAGATGGCTAGCCATTTTTCTGTTTCTATTGTTATTTTCCTCCATTGTTGTCATTATTTTTCTTTTTTTTATTTTATTTTATTATTCCGTCTTTGCAACAACCGTGTAGTTTCTTTTTATTAAAACTATGATGAATTTTGTCGGCTTAAATTGTTTGAAGTTTTATTTTATTGCTTTCTTACTGCCGTAAAAATTTATTATGTCATTTGTTACCCCGAGACGGTTCGCCTTGTTTTGTATGTTAGAATTATTGCAGATTTCGAGGATTGTTTCATTTGCCCGATGTTTTGACGTTACGGATTCATTGCCCGCTTTGCGCTTTCCGAAGCTAAGTTCCTTTCTTGTATTGTTTTTTTCATCATTGGGGATAATGTTTCGGTTAAATGGGGGTAGGAACATCACATAGCTCTCGGTTATGTGTTTCACCAATTTTTGACTATTTCGATTCTGTTTTATGCACTTTTCACCACTTTATCTTTTTGAGTCGTATTCGAATGTGATAGAAAAGATATGAAGTATTTGATCTTTTGGAGCTAATTAATTACACCTCTATTTCACAAACGAACGGATGAAGTCGTGCCAACTTTGAAGTAGTTGCGTATTAACCGTATATTCTATTTATGAACCACCATTTAAGCACATATTACTCACTTCTTCAGTGTGCAGTTAGATGACACATTATTTTGACTTGTGTTGACTCTAGTTTTTCCGAGTTTTGTTCTACCTATGGTCATTTAGGTCAAATTTTGGATCTCATAAGGGCTAAGGATTTACGGATTCGGTAGTTTATCAAATTGAGCGGACCGTGAGGATAGATAGATTTTTTAGAGTGTCCACTTTGCCCGAAAAAGAATAAAAATTCTTTGGCTAGAGGGTAGCAAGTTCAGTGCTAGATTTGATAAACTTCTTGTTTGGCACCCACCATTGCAAGTTTCTCCCTCGCATAAAAATAATAAATAATAAGATAAACACGAGCCTTGGAGTAGTACTCAGTTCTCAATCCGCCTTGCCCAGTTGACTTGACCTACAAGTTTAAAATAAAATCAAAGTTATAAAATCAATGGCGTAAAGGGACAAACATTCTCGTGATTTGCTAGTTAAACCCTGAGTTGATATAATGTGATTATGTCTACATTACTAAAGCTTGAGAGTTATTTCACACACACCGGTTCATGAATTGAATAGTGTATAATGCGTTACTTATGGATAATAGTTGACGTGATTCTTATCTTGACTTAATGCGCATAGCTGTTTTTAATTAACTTGTATATTGGTCCGAGAGTTCATTTTCTTTCGCCTTTTTGTTCGGGACGACCAAAATCTAAGTGGGTGTAGTTGATAACACTATATTTAGTACCATAAACTATAGCATTATTTACCCCTAATTGTGCTCCATTGACGAGAGATGGTTCGAGTATTGTGTGAAATACATGGCGATTGCTTAGTGCTTGTTCCTTGATAGAGAAGTCTACATTTACATAATTATCCCTCGTATATAGTACTGTTCTGCCTTGTTTTCTATGATTTTCAAGTGTATCATATTCTGGAGCAATAAAGATGGACCTGAGCTGTGAAGAGTCAGTGGGCCAAGACAAGAAAGTCCACGAAGAAGTCTGCTGAGGTGAAAAAGGCTTAAGTCGGGCCCGTAATTACGGAAGCCCACTCACAATTGCGAGAACTTAGGGAACACGAAATCATAAGTTGTGTGTTTTACATTAAGTCGGTTAGGGTTTAGAACACCTAGGTCGGTTACAGTGCTTATAAATAGCCTGTACCAGCCCCATTGTAACATGCACAAAAATTATATCAAGTTTATGAAATAAAATAGTCTCTTTGATATTGCTTTGAGTTCTTTCATAGGTTTCCTCCTCCAAGCCATCAACTAGCTTGAGTTGATCAAGCTAGATCTCCATAGTTGAAGGTATGAAGCTTTGGACATTCCTTTATATATTCGTTATGGTAGATTAGCTTAGATTTATGCGATGTAATTAATCTGCATGTTTAAACGAACCGTAATTTACCAGAATTAATTAGAAAAGAACTATGATATTCCAGAAGTAGGAGCCGTCGCACTCGCAATTGCAAAGGTCTATATCGCAATTGCGAGGCACTTTTAGGTCACTCTAAATCTGGAGATTCAATGTCAGCTACGTTGATCGACAGGTTTAATTAACGGTAGGTTGGATATGGCCAATCTACTTGTCGTACATCGTAAATTAACATGAAGGACTTACAAGGTGAAGTGTTAGTTAGAACATAGTCTGAATCAATCCTTAGGAACGTGCTAGTCAGTCCATTATAGCCACTTAGGGAGGTTCTCAGTTTTGAGCCGGCACTTTCTATAACTTATTGTGTGTGGGTCAATACAACCAACGAAGAAGATTAACTGCACATAGACGTTTACTATCCGTCACATGGAAGTAAAGAAGGTTAGGAGATTGCACTAGTAGCTAAACTTGATTAAAACATACATTCTTATTGAATCAGAAAATTATGGGGAAAAGTAAACATAAAGATTAATTACACCAAGTTAGAAGATCGGTGAGGAAGGGGAATACCAACTATATTTTCTGTCTTTATGTTGGTCAAAGACCATTATGTGTGTTCTTAGTTAGGTTAATATGTTTACTATCAGTGTTGTTGTAACAGCCCAGTTCCCTACCCTCAAGGTCCATTGGGGGTCGATGTGGGAACCGCCTGCGAAGCTCATGCCGTGACTTCAGACATAAACTAATATCCATAATAAGGAAATCCATAAATGATTTAAAATATCTTACTTACAAGTTCCATTAGAACTACAACAAATTAGATACAATCGTTCCATCTAACTTAATGGGCTCAGCATGATCTAATCCTTAGTTGATGAAATCATTATTATCTCCTTCCTCTCCCCCAACCAAACACCTGGAAGCCTCTCTCACTAGCCAACCATACATGTAAGACTAAAAGGTTTTTGCAAGAGCTGTGAGCTTTAACTCAGTGAGGTTCAGTGTGTGCTTGAAGTGCAGCTTCACAAATATCATACTTTTAAAGTACACATAACAGATATATAGCCACTGATCGATACATAACATATTAACATATATATCAGTGAAGAAGGCACGATAGCACTAATAGTATCACATAAATAGTAACATCATGAGCATATAAGTGACATTAGAACTAATTACACATAACAGAAAGTATCAGACTAACAGTTCAATGCACATATTATAGGATATAAATAGGTAGAGAACCTCAAAGTGATATAGACGAAGACAGTTGTATCACAATTGATATCAGTTCGACATAAGTTCCTTTCACGGTGCTATTAATCGAATATTAGTTGTCACTCTACAGCAGCCTAGGTGTATAATAATTGCTCCAAAATAATAACATTTATGTCTAATTTATAAAATACATAATATATACATACATATACAACCTGCATGGCTTTTATAGCCACTACCTGTTAAGTTATTAAGCCCTTAGGTGGCAATTGCGAAACCATCTTTATCTCAAGTATCCACCCCGCAAATATCAACTTAACCCACGTCTACATATCAGTGGCTTTATGGATGAATACATGATGACAAACCCAAACATATTAATCTTTATATATATATTTTTTCTAGTATACACCCCAATATATCAATGTATATCTAAATTATATACTCATACATGTAACATATACACACAAACGTACCTTATGTATGTGTATATTGTTTGAATTAAGTATATATATTACATATAATATTTGAACATACATACACTTATAATAGTACACATACATGCACATAGTATACGTACATATAATGTAAATTACTATTAAATAAGTAATGTTCTTTAAAGTAGTCAAGAATCGTGGAGTAGGAAACATTTAAAATACGATAACATAGGCATCTAAATTCAACGTAAAAAAAGATTGTTTATGAAATACAAACCTATAACGAAATCTTAAAAAGGAGAAATGAGGCAAAAGAACAAAAATATTTCATTAATTAGTAAATAGGACAAGTTTGAAAAAATGTTGCATAAAGGACAAAAATATAGCTAAAAAGACACTTTTACCCATCATAATAAAACAAACTCTGCTTTAGAGAAAAATGACGTCTTCATCCCAAATTGCTCTCAACCAAATCCCCTGCTCGATCATCCATAATTTCTGCGATTTCTAGATTCACCCTCATATGGCAACTCCTTCACAGCATTCAACTACAACAAAGGCTCTAATCAACACATTTCTTCCGGCTGCAAATCCCCAAATTTCTCTCAACAAAGGTTGCAAATCTTCCGGCTCCCCTAAAATTTATTCACATCACATTTAAAGGTGAGCCGGCAATTACTATCCCACGGGAAATTGATGCTTCTCTTGCAGCGAAATTCCAGAATACATTGGTAGGGAAATTCTCTCAAGTAAAACTGGGAATGGATTTGATCCGCAAGTTCATTTCTACAGAATTTTAAAAGTACCGTTCTTCGCTTTGAAATCACTGAGGATTATGTGCGATTAGTGAAATTTTGATTGTTTTCTTAGTGAAATTCGATTTGAATGCATATTTAATACTTGGCTTAGTGAAATTTTGATTGTTTTCTCAGTCAATATTCACTCAAATTCACTTTAATATGCATTCACTGTTCATAGTAGCAAGGTTTAGTACTGACATTCATAATTGGACAAATTCACTGCTTTGCTTCCCTTTAATTAGTACCGACATTCATAATTGGACAAATTCACTGATCTGTTTTCCTTTATTTAGTGAATGTAATATCTATCATTTCGATTGTTTTCTCAGTGTGAACGATTAATGTGTTTAATGTATATCCCAGCTTCTTGTACATTTAAAGATTAGTTCACTTGTTAAACATTAATGTAGCTTTTTGTCCTACCTCTGTCTCTCAATTTTTTTTTGTTATAGTTCATAAAAGTTTGATTCACTGAGAAAATTCACTAGCCAAGTATTGAATATTCACTCAAATTCATTTTAACATGCATTCACTATTTACATGTAATGATGGTGATGGTGTTCATCTTTCTTACAGCACCAAGTTTTGGTTCTTTAAATTCAATTGATTCCTTACTTATCATGTCAACTTTAGCTTTACCTGCTTGCTTATTAGGCTCATGGTTAACTGTTTTCTAGTACTTATGTTCCCGAAAAGTTTGATTCACTGAGAATATTCACTATAGTGAATATTGACTAGTACATGTATGTTAATGTCATATTCACAGTACTAACCTTGATTCAGAAGCTAAATATATTAACTAACAAAAAAATGTTGTTTGCATTCATATTTTGCAGGTATGATCAACAGCATCACATACCTATTGGATGTATATGACATCATAAGGGGAAAATTACAAACATTCACATGACCCTTATTCAAGAAACTCCTTTCAAGCTTCTTCAAAGTTATTGAAGAGAAGAGGATATGTGCCAACAAGCGAAAAGACCAAGTGTTGGACAATATCATAACATCATACGTACCAGATAAAAAGGCATTCACAACTTATCTTCATATGTAGGCCAAACATCACTGTTAATGTGTAGATGCCAAGTGAACACCATGGCTTATTTTCATATGTATGTTCTAAATTGAAGTGATTTTAATTATTGGAGAGAAGGAAACAACTATTTTAATCAATGTTTACATATTTCAATTATTATATAATCTCTTTTTTTGTCTCTTGGTTCATTAGTACATGTATGATTTTAAGTCATAACTTCAATAACTACAATGCTAATATCAAAAATTATGTTTGTTCGAAATTCATTATCAAAATTCACTAGTACATTTCAACAGTGAATCTCATGAAAATGGAATAACACTATCAAACCAACTCCCAAAACGAAACAAAGACTATTAAAACAAGAGTTTGATGAAATTCTTATCACTTTTGATTGTTTGGCTGCATTATTTTTTTTACATAACATATAATACAATAATGAACATAATTCTACTAACCCATAAAAACAGAACCTAAAAAATGCATAATTTTAGCTGGGTTGCGACAACCAAAGACTCGTCAGTGTAACAAAGCTTGTGATGGATATCATACCGCTCTCGCAACCCTTTCAAAATCTCAATAGTCATATCCACAGAGGATTCCGGTATCTTAACCGGCTGGATTCTTCTCTCTAATGCTGCAGTTTACTAAATGTGCTTTCCATGCATTGGAATAAATAACAAGGGAGCTAAAAACCCAAAAACAAAATGGTTGAAAAATTTAAACAGACAAAAAAAACATGCTAGATAAAGAAAACAAAACAAGAAAAAGCAGCAGCTTCAAGAGTTATGAGCCCCCAACTTTATATAGCCAACCAAGAGAATTTAATTTTGAGAAGAAAGCAGGAGCATCAAACAGCAGAAAGCAGCAGCCCCAACTAGGATCTCCCCAACATCTGAAAAACCAGGAAAGCCAACAGCAGACACCAATAGATACTAGAGACCAAATGAAGAGCAACAAGATGTTAAAAAAGCACCTGCTTGCACTCTTCGGAAATGAAGAGTGCAGTCCAGTAAAAAAAGCCATTGTGAAACAAGATATCCGCATCTACACAACACCAAGATTTCACTCCAAAAGCCATTCTAGAAAGAGCCTGCTCTTGAATCAGGGGAAACAAGGAAAAGAGATAAAAATGAGGGTGTAAGTGCTGCAACAATTAGTAGGGTTGAAGCTATCACCAAAATGAGGCACTCAACTTTCCCCTTCATATACCTAGACTGTCCCATATTTGTTGGCAGGGCTAGAGCATATTATTCCCATCCTCTTATACATAAATTTGAGAAAAATCTTCAATTTTGGTACTCCGAACTTATCACACCATGGGGGAGAATCATTTTGATCAAGCATGTGCTATCTTCTATTCTTGTAAACCTTATGGCAACAATGCAACTCCCATCCAGTGTCAGGCATAAACTAGAAGTCGGGTATGCAAGCTTGACCGCATAATCGACTTTAAAAAAGTTGATTAATATAAGAAGTCAGATCATTAGTGCAGTGCCTTGATAGTGTTGCAACACACTAAGTTGATGTGCTGCATTTAAAACCCCTAACATCATTGTACAGTAAAACTATGGTTACATGTTAACTCATCATCTCAAAACATGACTATCAGAATCATAAACATCATTACAAACCCAAATTCTGAATCCATGCAAAAGGTAAAGGGAATAACGAAATAAATATCACATTGAAGAGAGAAGCAAGAATAGTGAAATAATGTATCAATTGGTCACTATATAGTACCTTCTTCCCCTCAATTGTCTCCGGAACATCACCATTGGCAATGCGCTGAGCAATGCCCTCAACGATAGCAGTTTTTCCAACTCCAGGCTCACCGATAAGGCAGGGATTGTTCTTTGTCCTACGACCTATATTTGAGTATCACGTTCGATTTGCTCATGCCTTCTGACCGCTGGGTCTAATTTTCCCTACGAACAGACACATGAACAGATAAATAGGGCACAAGAAATTCAAATGTTACTATTAGCACAAGTACACTAAAAATACAATGTAATCAGAGAAAATCAAGTACAGTAGAAATTCAAATGTTACAACTAGCACAACAAGTACACTAAAAATCAACAGTGAATCAACAAAGTAATCAGAGAAAATCAGCAGTGAATCACGCTATTTATGATCAAACATAAAGTATTAAGAAAACAAACATCAAACTCATGATAAAGAACGAATTAAACTTAAAAAGCTTAGATTTATGTTCAAATCATTAGAAAGATTGAAATTTAATCTATAAAACTCAGATTTATGATCTTCAAATCATTGAACAATAAGCAACTATATATATAGAAAATTAGGGATTAATACACTTGTTGAATCGTTGATCTACTGAGAAAGAATCCTTTGAATTCGATATCCTTTGAATTCGATGATCAATCATGTCAATTTGGAAGAAAATCAATCAGGAGAGAAGTTCGTAGCATATATTTTGGCAAATACACCTGTTGAATCGATGATTTGCTGAGAAAGAAATTTGAATTCGATGATCAATCATGTCAAATTGGAAGAGAATCAATCAGGATCGAAGTTTGAAACAATTTCTCGTCAATGTTCCATGTTTGACTTATTTAAAGCGAGGTTAAGTAGAAAATTACAAATACATTAACTAAGGGCAATTTAGTCATCTAATTATAATTTTGTCCTTCAGCCTATAAAAATGTTAACTATGACTGTTAATTAAAAAAATGTGTAAAGTGTCCTAATCCCTAATTTTCCATAAAAAAAAATCGGGGTGTTTCAATAGCATTGTCTCTATGGGATCAACATTGACTTGCCCTATCTATACAACGATTGACCTAGTACACTTTCTAGTAATTCGTGGGTAGCACGCGAATCACCAATCGATTATTTTCAAACCCTAATCCGTATTCGTAAGTGATTTAGATCTACTCTAATGGTCTTGGCATCGCTGAAGGGTGTCGTCTCCTAATCCAAAACTAGACACCATGTAATAATCTAGCCTCCTATGTTAGGTTCAATAGTCTGCTGACCGGATTTAACTGACCTAACACGGTATACGCTCGATGAAACTCTCAACAACGTTGATATAAACCTCACTCACGAAACCGAATCTAGACAACTTAGTCGGTTTTACAGGGTGATTCTAGAACTCCGGTTCTCGTACCCTCTCAGAGAATACATCAATAAAGACAATACATGTAATACGAATATCGAGTCGTGAATTCAATAAACACGATCAAGCATAAGTTCTAGAACAACAATAACACAAAGAATCAACAAATCAAAACATCAAGAACACTTCAATCAACAAGCTAGGGTTCGATTTCAAAGATTTTCACATAACTCGGCTATGAAACGATTAACTACTCATTTTATCAACACAATACAAGAAATCAACAATAAAAGTAACAAGTATCAAGATCAAAACAAGAAATCGAAATTACCAAAAGATAGAGTCGAAGAACACTGGAAGAAGAACGAAATCCAAACTAAAATTACGATAGCTCAGCAGCACGAGTCTTCAGATTACATAAAATTAACCTAATCTAAGCTAAGTATGTACGAAACTAAAATAATCTAAGGAAAAGATAAAAAATTGCGGAAAACGGCTGAAGGAGACGTAGTTTTTTGCGGTTTTATCACCTAGAAAACCTATTTATAACGGAATGAGGAAAGTGGAAACAACACCGTAGGCACACGCCCACGGATGGGGAAAGTGGAAATAACACCGTAGGCGTGCGCCAATAAGTGCTGAGAGTTTGGGAAATGAAACATTTTCAGTAAATCAGCCATAACTTTGTGTGTAGACCTCCAAATCAAGTTATTCAAAATGTGTTCGAAAGCTAATTCAATTGTATACAACGTTCATGAAGATGTCTAGCCCAGAAAATGCCTCTAGTATGGACCAAACTACAGATGAAATTAAGGTAGGGTTACAACACCGATGAATTTTGATCTTTTTGAGGGTTTAAGCTTCGGGCACACGCTCCAACCCTTGTAACTCACCTTCCAGCCATCCTAACACCTAATTCCTGTAAATAACCACAACAAATATCGTACGTAACCCCTATAGGACACTAGGGTGACTGAGAATGCATCAAAAATACTTAAAACATCGAGATTTTTGGACATTCTCGTAAATACAAACCATGGTGTAAAATACAGAAAAATACAACGAAAATGTCTCCGGAAACATATAAAACAAGGTATAAACGGGGTATAATCACATAGAAAATGATAGCCAAATTGACTCTCATCACAGGTTTGGGAACAATCAAAGAGGGTGGAGGATCCTCTAAAATCACCACTTCAGCAGCAGGCACTATATTTTCAGCAGCAGGAACAACAACAACCTCAGCAGCATTTGGTCCACCAGCAATAGCTTGCAATTCATTTTCATCATCCAGAATTACTCTTCTATGCACAATCAGTTGTTGTGTGGCACCAGTCAATGTTTCACCTGTATTGATCATTGTTTGAAAACTGACAGACTGATCACCAACATCCACTGTTTATTCATTTCTGATTACTTATCTGAATCACCCAATGTATCTCCTTTCAAAATTGAGATTTTCTCAGACTTTTCAATCTCAATTTCAATATCAGTTAGACCAATAGCAATTTTCTCTTCAAAATTCTTCCTTATGTCTTCAACAGCCAGATTTTCAACAACTTTTCTATCATCAGTCTGCTGACCCTCTCCACTCTGGTTAGGGTCTTTAGCAGGCTTTTCCTTCTCAGCTAATATGCTATTCTCAATAGCAGCTGAACTTGATTATCCAGCATACTTGTTCTGCTTAGGATCAACATTATCATCATCATCATCATCATCGTCTAAGGATATGAATTATTAGGCTTACAAGTTGGTTATTTGAACACAATACTTGATTTCTTCCTTTTCTGCTCCTCAATAGCAACAAAAGCATCTATAATCAACTGTGTACTATCCAATACATTGTGTAAATGATCAGTCTTCAGTAGCTTGAATGCCCATTCCTCACCATGTATCATGTCATCAGTAGTATCAACATGATCAACATACTTCCCAAACTTCCGGTTAACCTAATTCAATTTTTTCTTGACGAAGATATGTTGTTGGAGTAGGACTTGCAGAAACAATAGGATTTACTGCAACATTTTTCAAAGATTGTTCAACAGTGTGAAATGTATCTACAGTCTGCGCTGCTGAGACTATCTTCTCTAGAAAGCTTGTCCCAAAAATTTCCAATTGTATCACACTATCTTCCCGTGTCTTTTCAGCAGGTATAGACACCTCCACATTCATCTTCTGAACATCTTCAATAGGTACTATCTCAGGCACCAAGGAATTTTTTGGGTTTTTGTGTCTTGTGCTGATAACGCTCTAAATGATACCAATAATTATACCTATATTCACCCTGAATTCTGCTCAAGAGAGGATAGATAGGCTCGTTATTATGTGGAATATATGTTAAATGCTATGTGAGTGTTTCCGGGATTGTAATTATGCATCTATGCTATTTTCCCGATGTTTTGGTACTGTTTTGTCTCGTTTTGCGTATATTATAGGATGTACCGAGACCGGAGCATTAGAGAACGGTTCTGAACCAAAAGAAGTACATTGGGCCAAGTGATTGAAGCCCAAGAAGAATCCTGCTGAAGAAAAGGAAGAAAAGTATGACCGGTAACCCGGAGGCTAGGCCCGGTAAACCGGCGTCTTAAGGAACACGAAATTGATTATGTCGTATTATCTAGGTCGGTTAGGGTTTTAGAGAGTCTTAAGTTGGGTATTGTATCTATATAAAGCTGTATATACTGAAAGTTTTCATAAGCACTCAATTATATTCAATTTTATTATACAATTATTATGAAATAAAGTTTCTTGAGCTTTGGAGAGTTGTTTTCGGTTTCCTCCCTTCTTCCATCATCTCTAGCTTGAGTAGATCGAGCTAGATCTCCATTGTTGAAGGTATGAAGCTTTGAACGTTCCTCTATTGTCTTCAATATGGTAGATCTGTTCGTATTTATGTGTTTTAGTTAATCTTCATGTTTAACCACCCCATAATTTACTTATTTTAATCGTACTGAGCAATGTAGATCCAGAAATTCGGAAAAGTCTCCCCCGGTAACCCGGCGGTCTATACCGGTTTACCGAGGCATGTTTTAGAAAACCTAAACTGGGATTCACTACAGCTGCGTTGATCGGCAGGAATAATTAAAACGAGTAGTAGGTCTGGCCAATCTAATATTCATAATTCGTAAATTAACATGAAGGACTGTTAGTGAAGTGTTAATTAGGACATAGTCTTGAATGGACCCTATGAACGTGCAGGTCAATGTTGACAGTTGTCTAGTGATGCATGTCAACCGGATGATAAAATTCTACGATGTTTTTAGCCCTTTTTCTTAGTATATTTAATAATTCGTTTCGATTATAGTGAAATTAGTTATAAATCGAATCGATTTCATTTCATAATTTTATATGATTAATATCTAAACTTTATTAATAAATGTTAAGCTAGTCATCTATAATTTATTATCAAAAGTTATTAGTTGTTGTGATTATGTCTGTTTTGTAGTGATAGAAGAGGAACAGAAAAGAAATGGAAGGAAATTGGATAGCATTCGTTTTATTTCATGCAAGATTCATAATTGTTGATGTCATGGCGCACACCACAACATCAAAAGTGGCGCAAGCCACAACATCAAAAGTGGCGTAAACCACAACTTAAATGGTGCAGGCCATGATATCAAGCTATCACATGCGCATTAAATGCAGAAGTCATATCTCAACTACTTTGGTCACACATGGCTTAAGCCACACCAAAAGTGGCGCAAGCCACCTTATTCAAAATTGCAAAATTGGGCAATATACTATTGCTCATCAATGGAGAAAAAAGGGTTTTCGACAGATAGTGTTTTTGCAGAAGCTTGAAGGCAATATCACCAAAAAGGCTCTCTTAGCAAAAAATCTCCATCATTTTAACATTTAATCCTTGTAATGTCTTAGAACTATCATTTTGAGAAGCTCAAGTCTTGAGGTGGATGTATAGAAAACAATTAGTTGTGCCCCATCTTCATCAAAACTGGAGTAGATGAATCTCACCTTGGGTTCATCATTCGAATTTGGTAATCTATTAGCTTTTACTTTGATCTAAGTGTTCTTGTTATTATGAATGCTAGCTTTAACTTGTTAGTAGTTATGATGATAAGTGGCTAGTTTCTTGTATTGACTAAGATGATATAGTAATGATAGTTGATCTTTTGTTGTTGGAATTGATCATTTTATTGCTAGCTTCTATTGTGTTGAAATCCTCTTGCTTTCTTGATTGTTAATGTGTGTATTGGAGTAATTAACCATTGCATGCACCTACATAATTAATAGAAACCAAACGGAGACGTTAGTTGTGAGATAAGGGTAAGAGGAACGGAAGGTAGAATCGACCCTAGTGGAATTCGATTCCTTATCCGGGGAATATTGCATTTGTGTGTTTATCGTGTCGAGTCAATAGGTTTAAGGTGCTTAAACCAAGGATAAGGCATAGTGTAATTTTATACACTCGTATGAGGGAAAATTACATATTTCGGAATGCACCATTCACACAATAGCACACCCATGTTGATCGATTCCAATCAATTTAAGGGAATTGACTTGAACTATAAACCATCTTAGTCAATTTCTTTTATCGTTTGAACAATCTTTGTATTTAATTATTAGTTCTTTTAAACAAAACTGCGATTCGGATCAAGATAATGATAACTAATCGGTGTTTAACCACACATTTCCCTTGGGAGACGACCTTGACCACCACGCTAGACTACAATTGACCTGGTACACTGCCGGTGAGATTGGAACCTTAGAAGGTAGACATCATCTAGCGGGTTAGCGGTATGAGTTAGCGCTCAATATCGGCAATTCTAGTTCTTTATGCGTATGGGCTATTACGGACCAATTAAGGAGGGTAGCTTGCGTATAGATTGTCTGCTGCCATTGTCGGAGTAGATAGGGTTAGGAATTTCACCCATAGCTGATAAATATGATAATAATCATTAAAAGCTCGCGATTAATCTAAGGAAATTATATGGGGAAGTAAACGTAACGATTAACTAATCCAAGTTAGTAGATCGGTGAGGAGAGGGAGAGAATACCATGTTTGTTTTCTTTTATGTTATTGCTGGTCAATGACAGCCTTTATGTTGCTTCTTAATTAAGTTAGAATCGTTTATACTTATAAGTTGCATTGTCTCTGTGGGATCGACCTTGACTCGCATTTACTATACTGCGATGTACCTAGTATTCTTGCTAGTAATATCGACGTTAGTGACTTACACGCAATCAAGATTTTTGGCGCCGTTGCCGGGGACAATGGCCAATTTTTAAATATAAACGTTTTAATTCTAATTAAGAAGTCATTTTTATTTTATTTTATTTTATTTTATTTTGAGTCTTGAGTCATTCTGTATCAAAGCTGCACATGTTAAACTGCTAGAAAGAGAAATTTCAGGGCCGGTTTCCCGAAGGTAACCCCCGAGTTACCGAGGCCTGAAAAATCAATTTCTGGACAGTTCCTATTATTCTGTGTTATTCCCTATTGATTTTAGTTAGTAGGTCCGCAACAGTTGGGATCACACCCAGCTGAAGTGGAAGTTGCTAACCTTTTCTTTATTTTATTTTGTCTTTTCACAGGAAGATCAGAACTCTTCAGAAATTTGATTAATTTCGAGTTGAAAAAGAGCAAACAAGTCAAGCAAAATGCCAAGAACGATATTGAACATCACACCGATTTCCATGTACCCTGGATCTGAAGCACGAGGGCATTATGACGCTGTCAAGCAACGGTTGGAAAAAGCAATCAAGCAAGAGCCTAAAGATGACTTAAAGGAGTATAGCACATATCGCCCAGGTGAGTTCCCTTGCCAATTAATTGATATATCATCTTCGGATTATGATTCTGATGATCCTGAAGAGGATCCTGACATGATGTTTTCTGAGCCTGAGGATTACCCATACTCGGACACCATGGTGAAGTTAGGATACCCTAGCACGTTCAGATTCCCAATTTCTATTAATTGAATATCCGTAGGGTTAGGTCTCTGCGACTCTGATTCGAGTTGCAATATTCTACATTTTTCTCTCTGTCAAAAGATAAGACTTCTGATAGTAATGAATCAAACCAGGACCATGACCTTCATGGATAGAACCAGAGACATGCCTGCTGGTTTGCTTAAGAAATGCACAATTAAGGCAGGAGGGTTCACATATCCTATTGACTTCACAGTCATAAATGTACCTGAGGACCCTAGTGCCCCAATTCTCTTAGGAAGGCCGTTCTTAGCAACGAGCAGGGTGGTTATGGATTTTGATAAAAGGGAGATTACTTTAAGAATGAATAATGATGCTGTATCTTTTAGGATCTTAGAACCCCTAGAAAACCGACCGGAGAGTTGTAAGATGACGTATGCTTCAGGAAAGGTGGAAATTTTGGAAATCAAAGGGTATAAGCATAAAGAGGTTGTCATAGAAACCGTTGAGCAAGAGTTTATAAGATTAATGCTGAGAGAGAAAGAAGATAAGGACCACAATAAGATGCTCACGGAAGCTAGTCCTCCCGTGTTGAGTAGTGAACGAGTTGAGCTGAAAGTAGAAAATGAGGAGTCCTTAAGGTTAAAGTCTAAATCTCGACGTAGAGACAGGCCTAGCACACAAGCTAAAATAGAAAGATGTTAAGGGTGAATTTATACGTTTTATAACGTTGTATTTTATGATGTTCTCCTCCATAATTCATATGATTTGCATAGGAAATGTGGTTTTAAATGATTTATTAAGCAAGTGAGATTTTAATTAGTTTATTCGCAAAGTGAGGTTGTGTACGTGTGTTGATTATGGTTTTATGAGTATTTGGATTGTGTTACGTTTTGCGATGTCTTAATGTGATGTAGATACATGTGGAGGCTAAATTGATGATCAAATGTTGATATAATTCGAGCTAAATCGAGATAGAGATGAGAAAAGAAGGATAAAGATGGAAGAAGGAAGAGATAATGATCAAGAGATCGAGTTCCAGCATCGGTGGACGGGCGTTTGCTCAACCGAACGAGCGTTCAGAGGTGCGATTTACATTCGAGCCTTCAAACGCCGCGCTGCATAGACGGGCGTTCACCTAGCGTCCAAGAAATCAAGCAGCGTCCAAAGAAGCGAGGCGAGGCGTCCACATTGCCGACTTAGCAGCACCGACCTAAAACTCTATATAAGCAGCGGATTTCCTTCAACATAATACAATTTTCGAACCCTAAACCCTAGGGGCAGCTTGGCTGCGTTTTTCCTTCAGTTTTTCTCTAGTTTTATGCACTTAAACTCTAGATTAGATTAGATAATTTCATGTACTTTTATTCATCAATTCGAGTTGTCAAGAAGATGCTAAGAGGCTAAAACCCTCTTGAACAAGCGTTGTGAAGCCTTCCTTCAACAATTCAGTTTTGATTCGTGATTAATCTGTGAGTATCTATTTCAAGTTCGTTTCTTTTATCATGTTTTGTATGTTTTTGCATGTTTAATCGAGAGATGCTTGCTTTGATGATTGTTTATGTGATGAAAATCATGTTAACGATAGATCACCGTGATAAAAGAATAGATCTTCGATCTAACTAAAACGAGAGTTATTAGATTGATTTTCTAGATTAGAAATCGAAAGATTTCACGCCTAGGTTAGAAAGACGTAATCTTTAACATCGAAAGATAAAAGATTAGAAAACGAACTCGTCTACGAGAGTAGGAGTTTATGCCTTTGATTAGATGAATCACGACTTGAGTAGAGATCACGAATTAATCCGAGTTAGAATTGAATGTTGATAGGATAGGTGGATCAATTGCTTGTTCGTTCGTTATAATTTGATTTAATCCTTAAAACTTGAATTGTTAGATTAGTCTACCTTTTCTGCACTTTAGTTTAGTTTAATTTATCGCTTTCAATCTTTCCTAGCTTTGGATTTCATCCTCTGTCTAGTTCATTTTCAGCATGTTTGTCCAGTTTTAGTTCCCTGTTTAGGTTAGTTTCGTGACAATAGTTAGTTAAAAACAAAAGCTAGGATTCACATTCGTCTAGTTCCCCGTAAGATCGACCCGGCATTAGCCTCCATACTACGATCCTTGCACTTGAGGTTAACCGGTTTATTACTTGTTGTTTTGTATTGATAAAATCCGGGACAATTTTTTGGCGCCGTTGCCGGGGAACCGGACGGTTTGCCTAGTTTTTGTTTTTGTTTGTTTTTCGTTTTTCTGTGTTAGTTCAGTTTTTTTTGGATTGTGTTTTCTGCGTTTTAATCCCTGTTTTTAGGTCGATTCCTAGGAAGATTAACCTTTAAGTAGTTAGGATATTGGTGTTTTAGATTAGGGTTAAAGTTTCTGTTAGTGATTAGTTTTTCTCCCTGTTTTTCCTGCTCTGTTTTCTTTACTTTTCTCTCTCATTCAAATCGTTTATTCTTTTTTTTCTGAAATTTTGCATATGAACGAGCGTCCATACCTATGAACGCCCGTCCCACCGTAAAAATTTCAACTCGCTTACGTTTCGACCCCTCGGGCGAGCGTTCGGTTTTTTCTCGCCCCCGTCCACTTCAACCTCCAGGCAGACGCCCGTCCAGGACCTTGGACGCCCGTCTGTCCTCTTGCTTGAGTGTTAAAAAAAAAAAAAAGAGTAAATTGGCGGGAAAATTAGGCAAGAAATTTTTTTGTGTTTTCGCAACCAGTACGGTGTCAGGAGTCCTGGAAAAAAAATTTGATTTTACCAGGAAAATTTTTGCTTCTTTTTCCCCGAAATTTGGCGGGAAAATAATTTTTCCAGAAAAATAAATTCTTCATTTTTAGGCTTCAACCACCTGATTTTGTAATAATGGCTTCTGAAGATAGACGTACGTTGGCAGACTACGCCATGCCTGGTGCGGTCACAGTCAACCCGGCTATTGTTATCCCAGCCATTACTGCACAGACTTTCGAGTTACGACCGGGACTCATTCAGATGATGCAGCATGCATCAATGTTTCACGGGTCCCCTTCTGAAAATCCTCACACACACGTACACACATTTCTGGAGATATGTGGTACGACACGCATTCAAGGTGTGAGTGAGGATGCGATTAAACTTACATTTCCGTTCTCTTTGAAGGAGAAGCTAAAGAGTGGTATAGCTCTCTCCTCATGAGAATCCATTACCACTTGGGCTGCATTGGAAAAAGAATTTTTAAGCCAATACTTTCCACCCGCCAAGACAAAATTGGTGTTTAAGGGAAATATACAATTTTATCAAACGGAAATGAATCATTCTTTGAGGCATGGAAGAGGTTTAAGGCTCTTCTTCGTAAATGCCCCACCATGGGTTAGACTTGCAGAGGCAAGTCAATACTTTTTTCAGTGGGTTGACCGAGCTCACCAAGGGCATGGTCAATAGTTCATCAGGTGGGGCATTCCCGAGGAAAACGCCTCAAGAGGGTGGGCATTGTTCAAGACATTGCCAAATATAATTACGCCCCCTCTTTCAAGTCACATTCAGCACCACCTCCTCCTCCTAGGATCGAGGAGGTGAAAATGCAACATGAAATCGCCATCTTTGAACAAAGCAATTGTTGCTACTCTCACGACATCTCCAAATCCGAGTTATCGAGACTCCTTCATTTCTACTGAACTCTCAAGTTCATCTGCGAGAATTGCTCTCGGTCGCCATATGGTTGGCGGTGTCAATTCAATTCCTGTTCCTTATCAAGTCAATCTTTGTCGCCCGTATGGGCGGTATAATCAAGTCGCATGCCAAGTATGTGACGATATATAGAACACATCGCTTTGCTTCGTTTACGTCCTATGATTGGGCCGACGCAGAGATCAATGCCTTCAATGGCCAGCCGAATCGAGGTTTGGAAATCAATTCTCTGGCCAGGGCAATTTTCAAAATCAGGGTTTCCGTCAAAGCTTCAATCAAAACTCGAATCTCAATCGAAACCCTAATTTTAATCAGAACCCGAGCTTGAATTCTTCCAATCTAAATCAAGGGTTAAATCAAAGTTGGCCTAACAATCCAAATCCCGCATTTCAAAGTCGGTCTAGCCAACCTTTCTCTCAAAACATTCAAAACTCTCAAGGCACCTCCCACCAGGACGATATAAAAGCCGAATGGAGTTCATTTCGGGAGGAGCAAAGCGGATTTATGAAAAGCCTTGAGAGGCAAATCGGGCAATTGGTGAGCGCTTAGCCTCTGAACCGTCGAGGCGGTTGCCCGACTTCACGGAAAAGAATCCAAGAGGCGGTCAAGTCGCTCAAGCCGATTTAAGCAACAGCCAATGCACTGACCTCGTGCCAATAATGCAATACGGTAACGAGGAGGCCAGTGCAATGAATTTGAGAAGTGGTTCTCAAGTTGGTGGTCCCCCTGGCTTCCAGGGAAACCACTAGCCCCTCCTGCCATTGGTAAGGCAGGAGGGGAAGTTGAGCACCCATCATCCCCTTGGCTGCAGAAGGCAAATCAGGTGGCTGATCCCCTGATAGAAGAAAGAGTTGAGATTCCTCAGTGGCCGATCCTCGAGGAATAAAGAATCGATAGAAAGTCGGTGGCCGTCCACGAGAAGTGAAACATTTGAGGATCCTCGGTGGCTGATCCCGAGGAATGATAAGTTAAATGATAGTCGGTGGTGATCCTCACTAACAAAAAGAATGAAAAGACGGTTCGATGGAAAGATTTGGAAGACAAGGCCGTTAGTTAGCCCTCGAAGAAAGTATTTTCCGAGGAGGATTTGAAAAAGCTTCCTTTCCACCTAGAAAGAGCAACATCCCATTGAGCGAAGATAAGAAGTATGAAAAGGTGCTTAATTTGTTGAAAAATACTCGTAAATCTTCCATTGTCGATGTCTTGGTAGAGATGCCTAAGTACACCAAATTCATAAAGGATGTTGTTTCTTCGAAAAGAAGTTAGCGAGAAATGGATCGAGGCAATTGGTGAGGATTGTTCAATGATCAATTATCCGGACTTACCAATCAAAAGAGGTGACCCGGGAAAATCGTGCTCACATTGCGAGATGGGAGGACTAGTCTTTCCAAATTCTTTATGTGACTGGTGCATCCATAAGCTTGATGCCATTATCTATTTGCAAGCAAATGGGTTTACAAAGTCTTCTAGAACCCACTACCATGAACTTGCGTTCACGATAGATCTTCAAAGAAAGCCTCGGGGATCCTAAAGGACGTATTGGTTCAAGTTGGTAGGTTTACCTTTCCGTTGATTGGTATGTCTTAGATATGGAGAAAAATGAAAATGTCCTCTCGATTCTTGGAAGACCTTTCCTATCTACACGCTAGAGCCCTCATCGATTGTGATGGTGGGAAAGTAACTATCCGAGTTGGTGACCAAGAGGTGAGCTATAGCGTTTTCTAAATCTATTCAAGTACCCTCCGGTTCTCCAACCGGCTTTTCCATTGAGGAGACGCGTCGATGACTTCAATGACTTCATGGATAAGCAAGTCTTGGTGTAGAAGCGAGAATATGAGCGATTGATCGATAATCTGAATAATCATGGTGTGGTCAATCTAGACCAGCTTAGCGGTGATTTTGAGGATGGGCTACGAGAAGAAGCTTTGGCGATAGGGCCACTAAGTAAACTCAACGATGTTGAGTTGAGGAGTGGAGATCTTAAATCAAGTCTAGAGGAACCCCTGTAGACTTGGTTCAGAAGCCGTTGCCTAAACATCTTAAGTATGTATTTCTGAGAGAAGGTGACAAGCTTCCTTTGATCATCTCTGCCAAGCTGTCTCGAATAGAAGAGCTTAAACTGTTAAACGTCTTGCGCAAAAATGAGAGAGAGCCTTTGGATGGCGGTGGGAGATATCCGAGGATATCTCCCGACATCTGTATGCACAAGATCAAGACGAGGAGGGTGCAAAACGAGTTAGACAGACCTCCAGAGAAGGCTCAACCCTCACATGCAAGAGGTAGTCAAGAAGGAAATTATAAAGCTTCTAGATATGGGTATCATTTACGCCATTCTTTGATGAAGAATGGGTTTCCCCGACTCAAGTAGTTCCCAAGAAAGGTGGAATTACGATTGAGAAAAATGAGAAGGGAGAAGAGATAGCATTGAGGCTCGTTACTGGATACAGAGTATGTATCGATTATCGAAAGCTCAATGAGGTCACACTGAAAGATCATTTCCCCCTTCCATTCATTGACCAGATGCTTGAGCGTCTGGCGGGGCACGCATTCTACTGTTTCCTGGATGGTTATTCAGGATATTTTCAGATACCCATCGATCCTGTTGACCAAGAGAAGACCACTTTCACTTGCCCTTATGGTACATTCGCCTACAGGCGGATGCCGTTTGGTCTCTGTAATGCCCCAGCCACCTTTCAAAGGTGTATGATGGCAATCTTTGACGGGCTAGTTGAAAAGTGCATGGAGATTTTTATGGATGATTTCTCGGTCTTTGGTCAATCCTTCGATGATTGCCTCAATAATCTTGATCAGGTGTTATCTAGATGTGTGGAAAAGAACTTAGTGCTTAATTGGGAAAAATGCCATTTCATGGTAGATGAAGGCATAGTCCTTGGCCACAAAGTATCAGCCAAAGGTATAGAAGTAGATAGGGCTAAGGTAGAAGCTATTGAGAAGATGAGTTATCCTAAGAATGTTCGGGAAGTCCGAGGTTTTCTCGGACATGTCGGCTTCTATAGGAGGTTCATCCAGACTTTTCAAAGATTGCCAAGCCCCTGCTACTTTACTCAAAGAAGACGTTACTTTTGATTTTGATGAGAATTGCAAGCGCGCGTTTGAGGAGCTTAAGAGTAGATCGATCTCGCTCCAATTCTTATATCGCCAGATGGAACCTACCTTTGAGCTTATGTGTGATGCATCCAACTATCTTTGTTGAGTGCGATCTTAGGGGCAAAAGCTTAATGGAAAGTTCCACCTATCTATTATGCCGATCACGCATCGAATCCTTCTCAAGTTAACTACACGACAACCGGTGGAACTATTAGCCGTAGTCTTTGCTATGGATAAGTTTCGTAGTTACTTGCTTTGGGTGCTCAAGTGATTGTGTGGGTCGACCACGCCGCTTATGCGATATCTCATGACCAAAAAGGAAGCTAAACCGCTTCTCGCGTTGGATACTGACCCTCCAAGAGTTTGACGTTCAAAATCAAAGATAAGAAGGCAGTGAGAACGTAGTGGCGGATCATGTTTCTAGGGTGTTAAGTGAGGAAAAGGATGAACCAGATGATATAGATCTTTACTTTCCTCTAGAAAACATTATGTTGATAGACGGTTGTCCTCCCGATGTTCCATGGTATTCCTCCATTGTAAACTACCTTCATGCCCGTTATCTCGATCCTGAAATGTCTTATCAAGAGAAGAAGAAGTTCTTCTCTGATATGAAATATTTCGTTTGGGATGAACCTTATCTTTTCAAGATCTGTAAAGATGGTTTGCTTAGGAGATGTGTTCCAGAATCCGAGCAACGCGATATAATCGAGCAATGCCATAGTGGACCCACAGGTGGTCACTTTGGTCCTTGGAAAACGGTTGCGAAGATCTTCCAGTCCGGTTTCTATTGGCCCACGATCTTTAAGGGCCTTGAAGCTTTACGCAAAGCTTGTGATCGCTGCCAAAGAACCGGAGCTTTGACAAGGCGTTTTGACATGCCTTTGAAACCCATCTTAGAGTCACGAAGTCTTTGATGTATGGGGCATCGATTTTATGGGACCTTTCCCATCATCGTGTGGCAACAAATACATCTTAGTTTGCGTCGACTATGTTTGAAATGGGTAGAGGCGTGAGCCACTCCTCACAATGATCATAAACGGTCATGAAATTTTTGAAGAAGAATATCTTTGTGAGGTTTGGATGTCCACGTGCCTTGATCGGTGATGAAGGGACACACTTTTGTAACCGGCCTTTGGAAAAAGTCCTCGAGAAGTATGGTGTTCGCTCACAAAAAGCGGCACACCGTATCATCCGATGACTAGTGGTCGAGTTGAGCGAAGCAACGAGAGCTTGAAGAAGATCCTGGAGAAAACAAAGTGAATAGTCATAGAAAGGACCGAGTCTAAAGTTGGATGATGTACTATGGGCATATAGGACTGCCTATAAGACCCCTATGGGTACATCGCCATATCAAATGGTTTACGGTAAGCCGTGCCATCTGCCAGTTGAGCTAGAGCACAGAGCTTATTGGGCTACAAAGTTTCTTAACTTCGATTCCCAATCTGTGGCAAACACCGCTCTGCAGCGCTTGTGATGAGCTTGATGAATTTAGACTCCAGGCTTACGAGAGTGCCAGGATTTAGTAAGGAAAAAGATGACACTCCTCCATGACGCCAAGATAAAGAAGAGAGAATTCCAGTCGGCGAGCAAGTTCTCTTATACAATTCTAGGTTACATTTGTTTCTGGGAAGTTGAGAACACGTTGGTCCGGTCCATTTGAGATTCTCCAAATCATTCCTGGAGGCGTTCTAGTCGCTGCGCGGTTATGGCGATCAACCGTTCCGAGTGAATGGTCAACGATGCAAGCATTACATTGGTGAACCCAAGGTAAAGCCTTTGACTGCTCGATTTCTCGATATCCTCGGGTGTAGCACCCTACGGTCGGCGAGTCGACGAGTTTTAGCCCGACTTGTTTTACGAGGATGACGGTTGTGATCAATCTGAGGAGGTTCTAGCCGGTAGTTGGGATATGGAAGAGTATTGGAAGGAGCGTCAACGCAGATGTCATCAAAAGCTTCGAGAAGACGAAGAGGTCAACCATGGGAAGTTTAAACGTATTTGGAAAGCTATAAAGGATTTAACCCCATGTGTTAAGTCTTTGTTTACTGCAGCCCACACTCACCGACCACGACTTACGAGGTAGGTAGTTGTTGGCGAGAAAGGTTAAATGGCCTGATCCAGGTGAGCTTCAAATGTGTCGAGCTAACGACAATAACCATTAAGCGCTACTAGAGGCATCCTAGATATCCCTTATTATATTAGTTTCTTTCTTTAGTTGTTTTAGTTCGTTTTTTATTAGGATTGTGTTTGTTTTTGTCAGTCAGCCGTCCTAGGCTTATACAGGGTCGAAGTGTGGTTTTGCTTACGATTTCCTCTTATCTTTATCTCTATCACTTTTGCGCGATATGGTTTAATCCCTTGTATCCCCCGAGGTATTTCTTTGCTTTTCAAGTGTGCAGGGTATTTTCGGTAGCGTTTGTGAGTTTCGAGATAAAGTCGGTTTTCCGTGGATGGTCCACAGTCTACTGATTTCCTCAACATTTTTGGACCTGGCTCCGGACCATTTCCAGAATTGCCTCTTTCGACATACGAACAGCTAAGTTTTCCTTTCCTTTTATTTTCTCCACAACATGAGGACATGTTGTTATTTAAGTGTGGGGGAGGGGAATGATCGCTATGTATCTACCATTTGCTTAATATATGATGTTTTTGTGCAAAATGGGGGTTTAATTTTTCAAAAATTTTCGACACTTTTGTTTTTGTTTTGTCCCGAGTAGGCAATACACGTTTTTGTTCGGTTTGTTATAGTCATTGATGCTGTATACCATATTTTTAGTGAGTTAGTTGTTTCACCAAGATTTATTTTCCACGTGCCATAGTGAATGATGAGCTAATTTATAAAGCTATACCCCATTTGGATTAGTAATTTTTGATTTTCTTATAAGTCATGTGCTTAGTGCTACGTATGTATCGTGAGATTTATGATAGTTTGTATTTAGTTCCGTAGTATGTTATACTGTGAATATCTAGACGTTTGAATGTGATAAGTAACACGTAACTATTGTCAAATGAGAAGTTGAATAATTAAATGAATCTATCGGGTGTGTCGAAAGCTAGTCGATGATTTGAGTGAGGTAGGGTATACCACGTATGTCCTATACCACTATGATGACTAAGAGCTCACGACAGTTAGGAAAAGCTGCCTTATGATTGGAGTAAGGTAGGGTATTATCTCGAAATGTCCTATTCTACTATGAGGGCAATAGCTTCTTCTAATGTGTGTTTAAAGTGAAAAAGTTAAATCAACTAAAGAAGTGTTATGAAATGTATATAAGACTAAGTTATCGTCTATCTTATCCCCAGTAGAAACTGACAGATATGCTGTAGGGATTATCCTCTGAGTATTTCAGAAAGGCCCTAGATATATTCGATCATTCTTCTCGGGATATGTCACGTTTGTAGGGTGCACCTTATGAGTGTCACTTATTACTAGTCTACGAGGGGGTATTAGCTAGTTTTGCTTTGAGTCTTTCAAGTTTGGATTTAGTGGAAGTTCTCTATGGCTATGCACACACACGATGGTGAACTTCTAATTTATTGACTATGTGGTATATGTGTTGAGGTGTCTATATTCTTTCCGAGCCTTTATCTTGTTTTGTTTTGCTCGGGACGAGCAAAGTTTAAGTGTGGGGGAGTTGTTAAGGGTGAATTTATACGTTTTATAACGTTGTATTTTATGATGTTCTCCTCCATAATTCATATGATTTGCATAGGAAATGTGGTTTTAAATGATTTATTAAGCAAGTGAGATTTTAATTAGTTTATTCGCAAAGTGAGGTTGTGTACGTGTGTTGATTATGGTTTTATGAGTATTTGGATTGTGTTACGTTTTGCGATGTCTTAATGTGATGTAGATACATGTGGAGGCTAAATTGATGATCAAATGTTGATATAATTCGAGCTAAATCGAGATAGAGATGAGAAAAGAAGGATAAAGATGGAAGAAGGAAGAGATAATGATCAAGAGATCGAGTTCCAGCATCGGTGGACGGGCGTTTGCTCAACCGAACGAGCGTTCAGAGGTGCGATTTACATTCAGAGCCTTCAAACGCTGCATAGACGGGCGTTCACCTAGCGTCCAAGAAATCTGAACGAGCGTCCAAAGAAAGCGGGCGGGCGTCCACAATGCCGACTTAGCAAAGACCGACCTAAAACTCTATATAAGCGTGCGATTTCCTTCAACATAATACAATTTTGAACCCTAAACCCTAGAGGCGCTTGGCTGCGTTTTCCTTCGATTTTCTCTCTAGTTTTATGCACTTAAACTCTAGATTAGATTAGATAATTTCATGTACTTTTATTCATCAATTCGAGTTGTCAAGAAGATGCTAAGAGGCTAAAACCCTTTTGAACAAGCGTTGTGAAGCCTTCCTTCAACAATTCAGTTTTGATTCGTGATTAATCTGTGAGTATCTATTTCAAGTTCGTTTCTTTTATCATGTTTTGTATGTTTTTGCATGTTTAATCGAGAGATGCTTGCTTTGATGATTGTTTATGTGATGAAAATCATGTTAACGATAGATCACCGTGATAAAAGAATAGATCTTCGATCTAACTAAAACGAGAGTTATTACATTGATTTTCTAGATTAGAAATCGAAAGATTTCACGCCTAGGTTAGAAAGACGTAATCTTTAACATCGAAAGATAAAAGATTAGAAAACGAACTCGTCTACGAGAGTAGGAGTTTATGCCTTTGATTAGGTGAATCACGACTTGAGTAGAGATCACGAATTAATCCGAGTTAGAATTGAATGTTGATAGGATAGGTGGATCAATTGCTTGTTCGTTCGTTATAATTTGATTTAATCCTTAAAACTTGAATTGTTAGATTAGTCTACCTTTTCTGCACTTTAGTTTAGTTTAATTTATCGCTTTCAATCTTTCCTAGCTTTGGATTTCATCCTCTGTCTAGTTCATTTTCAGCATGTTTGTCCAGTTTTAGTTCCCTGTTTAGGTTAGTTTCGTGACAATAGTTAGTTAAAAACAAAAGCTAGGATTCACATTCGTCTAGTTCCCCGTAAGATCGACCCGGCATTAGCCTCCATACTACGATCCTTGCACTTGAGGTTAACCGGTTTATTACTTGTTGTTTTGTATTGATAAAATCCGGGACAAAAGACGTGCTAGAAAGAGAGCACAAAAAGGTTCTGTGAAGGTACAAGCCTCTGGAGCAAAAGTTTGACGAGTTAAAGCTCCAACCCTTGATTGATCGGAGATCTGAAGAAAGTTGAGCTGGCGACTATAAACTCAGAATTAATTCTTCAAACCCTTAGGTAGTTTAGGATTGAATAAAAGTAGCCAGATGAAGGGACGAGCTTTTTTTTCATCCTACCACAAACTTAGGCTTGAGACCGAATGGTTGTGGAAAGGTTTTTTTATACTCGTTGCGGATTCTAGTGAAGTAGGTTAGGTTTTGAGTCGGAATAACAATTGAAGAATAAAAGGGTAGTCAATTTGAGGTCAGAATTGAGCAGAAAGGTTGAGTAAGAAGTGCGGCAAAGGCAGATAAAGAATTTGGGGAAAAGATACCCCCGGTATCTCGAGGGTAACCTCCGGGTTACCGAGGCTTGATTTTCAGATTTCTAAACGTCAGTTTATAAAGCTGAATTTTTAGAGACACGTGAAGGACAAACGTTGCACCAGATACGGTCAGTCAGCAGAAACCGACCCATTTTCCCCTCTTTTCAAAATTTTCATCCTTTCCCACACTCCACCATAACTCCACCTCAATCCCATCAATCACCTCCTCAAATCCCTCACCCTGATAATTTCTCTACCCACAATCCCACTAAATCCTTCCACCTTCACTCAATTCTTCCTATTTAAACCACCCATTCATCACCAATATCATCATTCTTGTCAAATACACTTCTTTCATTCACCAAACTTCTCCCATTTCTTCTTCTTCATCTAAATTCGGCCCACATCACCACCATTTCCTTCAATTTTTCAAACCCTAAACACCCATTCTCCACCACTGTTACTGATCTGTAGTGATGCTGCTACGGTAGAGTGCTTAAATTCTTCATCTTTTATCATCAGAGGCATAGTCCCAGAAAGAAATTAGAAAATTTCAGGCCGGTAAACCATACCCTACCTCCGGTTTACCGAGGTCTCTTTTCTAGAAACTGCTTATGTATCAGGTTCTGTATTCATTCAGGATGGGTCCTAAGCATCAACGGTCAGCTGTTCGTCCAAGTGGTTACCAGACTGTATATGGAGATGCCAATCCCTTGATAGATGGGGTTGCGCAGTTCCATTCTTTAGCTATTTATGAGTCATTCTGAGGTCATTGGAACGCAAGGCCAGTGGCTCGAGAACAGGGGTAGATTTGGATGATTGCGGGTCGATATTGCCGGAGGCCCTACAAGCACAAGATTTATTGGATATGGCTGAAGCACCGGCCCGATTCAAAGCCACGGTGGTAAGAGAATTTTATGCTTACGTTTCACACAACCCCGGAGTCACATTTGCTATGGTCCGAGGTATGAAAGTTGATTTTTTGATCGAGCGGATCAACGAGCATTTTGGGGTTAGAAATCCACCGGTGGGCCTGGATGAGTACACATCCTCGAGAAACATTGCCGACCTCGAGAGGATGGATATGATTGCTAATTTCTTAGGGGTGCAATGGAAGCGTAACCCTACTGGAGCCTCCACCATCTTCCTAGAGAATGAGTTATCTTGGGACCGGAAGATGGTCAATAGATTTGTTTGTGCATGCCTTCTTCCGACTAAGCACACGGTCTCTGTCACCACTACGAGGGCAGAGTTGATGTTCTATCTAGAGACGGGTGCCCTAATCAACATCTGTCTTTTGATGCATAGCCGTATTCATGAGCTTGCCGCCACTTCTGAGCAAGAGCTATTACCATACGGACCGATGATTGATATGTTTGCTCTAGAGGCCGAGGTGAAGATGCTCGTCAGTGATGACTGGGAAGATCCTGAGCCGCAGCTCGATTCCACGATCGATCTCGAGTACAGAGACGGGTTAGAGCAGAGAGGGAGCGTACTCCGGTGCATGGTGCACCGAGGACTCAAGAGAGCCTTGCTTGAGGAGCACTCGCGAGAGATTGCGAGTCTACATAGCAAGATGGATCGGATTATTGACTTTTTCAGAGTTCTGCCTGCTACCCCGCCACCTAGGACTGCCCCTCGTCATAGAGCTTCCTCTTCCGCCGCCGCCGCCTCGAGTTCTGCACCACCTCCCGGTTTTGAGCCTAGAGACGACTGGGAGGGTTATTCTGATGATGACTAGCTTTTATTTCTTTTTTCTTTTTTGTTGTTTTCCATTTTCTTGTTTTTAATTTTTTTTTCTTTCCTATCTAGTTGATGTAGCAGAATATTATTAATATAATGATTTTGCCGGCTTAAATTGTTTTGGAGTTATATTATTTTCTCTTATACTGTCGCTCTTTTGTTATACAGTTTCTTGTTACCACTGTTCTTCTTGGTTTGTTTGAGTTACTTAGCCCAGATTCTTCATGGATTACTTATATGAGCCCGATCATTTCTGCAGCGATCGATTCTTCTTTGTTTCTGCCCTTAACCGAAGCTAAGTTCATTTTCGTTTTTTATTTCTCATCTCGTACATTGGGGACAATGTTTTGATTAAGTGGGGAGTAGAGGAACGTCACTTTGCTTTTTAGCAATATATTCCATGAATTGCATGATTATCTTGATTCTCTTTGATGCACGATTCACCACTTATACTTTGATTCCATTCGACAGAATTTCAAAAAATTATGATATCTTTGATCATTTCGAGTTAATTGACTTCATATATGTTTTACTTTGTACGAGTAAGAGAAAGTGTCCACTTCTGAAGTAGTGGCGTACTAAGCACATATTCTGTTATGAGCCACCATTTTAAGCATGTGTAACTCACTTCCCTTAGTATGTAGTCGATAGCATATTGCTTTGACTAGAGTTGACCCTGGCTTTATTATGAATCATGTTTCACTTACGCTTAAAAGGCAAAGGAATTTCGGATTCGGTAGTTTATCATGAGTGAGGCCGTGAGGATAGCTAAATCAATGAGAGTTCACCCGCCAAGAAAGAGAAGTGCATTGAAATATATACATCAATATTCTCTTTGGCAATATCTTAGTCGATGGAGCGTAAGATGCACGACTTTTGCATAGACCGATAAACGCGAGCCTAAGAGTGACATATGCTCGGTTCTCGATCCGCCTTGCCAGCTCAATTAATTAACAAATACATGTTCGAGACTGGTTAGTTCGACTACGGGTTGATGTAATGTGAAATTGTCTGCATTTCTAAGCGGTTGTGAAAGTTATTGCACACACACATTGGCTCATGACATGAATAGTGTTTAATATGTTACTGATGGATATGACTGGCATGATCTTGATCTTAACTCAGTGAAGCATAGTTTTTTTTAATTAACTTGTATATTGATCTAAGTGTTATTTTCTTTTCGCCTTTTTGCTCGGGACGATCAAAAGCTAAGTGGGGGGTAGTTGATAACGCTCTAAATGGTACCAATAATTATACCTATAGTCATCCTGAATTCTGCTCAAGAGAGGATAGATAGGCTCGTTATTATGTGTAATATATGTTAAATGCTATGTGAGTGTTTCCGGGATCGTAATTCTGCATCTATGCTATTTTCCCGATATTTTGGTACTGTTTTGTCTCGTTTTGCGTATTTTATAGGATGTACCAAGACTGGAGCATTGGAGAACGGATCTGAACCAAAAAAAGTACATTGGGCCAAGTGATTGAAGCCCAAGAAGAATCATGCTGAAGAAAAGGAAGAAAAGTAGGCCCGGTAAACCGGCGTCTTGAAGAACACAAAATTGATTCTGCCGCATTATCTAGGTCGGTTAGAGTTTTAGAGAGTCTTAAGTCGGCTATTGTATCTATATAAAGCCGCATATACTGAAATTTTCATAAGCACTCAATTATATTCAATTTTATTATACAAGTATTATGAAATAATGTTTCTTGAGCTTCGGAGAGTTGTTTTCGGTTTCCTCCCTTCTTCCATCATCTCTAGCTTGAGTAGATCGAGCTAGATCTCCATTGTTGAAGGTATGAAGCTTTGAACGTTCCTTTATTGTCTTCAATATGGTAGATTTGTTCGTATTTATGTGTTTTAGTTAATCTGCATGTTTAACCACCCCATAATTTACTTATTATAATCGTACTGAGCAATGTAGATCCAGAAATTAGGAAAAGTCGCCCCCGGTAACCCGGCGGTCTACACCGGTTTACCGAGGCATGTTTTAGAAAACCTAAACTGGGATTCACTACAGCTACGTTGATCGGAAGGAATAATTAAAACGAGTAGTAGGTCTGGCCAATCTAATATTCATAATTCGTAAATTAACATGAAGGACTGTTAGTGAAGTGTTAATTAGGACATAGTCTTGAATGGACACTAGGAACGTGCTGGTCAATGTCGACAGTTGTCTAGGTGGGTTAGCGGTATGAGTTAGCGCTCAATATCGGCAATTCTAGTTCTTTATGCGTATGGGCTATTACGGACCAATTAAGGAGGGTAGCTTGCATATAGATTGTCTGCTGCCATTGTCGGAGTAGATAGGGTTAGGAATTGCACCCGTAGCTAATAAATATGATAATAATCCTTAAAAGCTCGCGATTAATCTAAGGAAATTATGTGGGAAAGTAAATGTAACGATTAACTAATCCAAGTTAGTAGATCGGTGAGGAGAGGGAGAGAATACCATGTTTGTTTTCTTTTATGTTATTGTTGGTCAATGACCGCCTTTATGTTGCTTCTTAATTAGGTTAGAATCGTTTATACTTATAAGTTGCATTGTCTCTTTGGGATCGACCTTGACTCGCATTTACTATACTGCGATGTACCTAGTATTTTTGCTAGTAATATCGACATTAGTGACTTACACGCGATTATGTGTCTCGGTAGTTTCTACCTCTTTATCTTTTTGTTCTTGCAAATTCTAACATCCTTCCTTTTTCCATGAGTTTTCATTGCTTTCTTTATCTTAGCTTGATTCTGACTCTCAGTGTTGGAAAACAAAATCTTTTCCAGGCTGTCTTTATCAGCAAACCTTCTTTTCTTGTACACTTTCCCATCTGCTGAATCGGTGGGTTCAGCAGATACAGTTGGGTCTACTAACCTCTTAGGCTCAGCAGGAACTTCAGCAACCTCTTCTAAATCAAGTCTTCTCTTTGTTCTTCTTTCCACCATAACTTCTTTTAGCTCTTGTTCATCTGAAGCACTTGTCCTTGATGAAGTGCTTTTCAAATATTTGAACTTTGCAATATTAAGAGGCTTGGCATCAGTATATGGAACTCCAACATGATTTAAAATAGTCTGAATCATGAAATCCAATGGTTTCTCTTGTGTAGAAAATACCACTTCCAATGGGTTGAGTCTTGTTCTCTTTCTTTTTCTTTCTTTCCTCAGCCATGACCTTCTTTATGTAGAAGATAAATAATCCAGCCCAATCAATCTTCAAGCTCTGAGAAATGATTATCATTAGATCTATCTTAGGTCCTGATAATGTATCATAACTTCCGATCAGTCCTAAGATGTTCTTTGCAATATATTTACTCAATTTATCAAATTCACATAGGATATGTTTGACATTAATCCGTATTGAGATTGTTTCTTTTGAATCAGTACAAATGCCTTACACAAACTTTAGTCTGTCAAGATGCATATCTTCTGGATTTGTGTTTGTTTTCAGAAATTTTTTCAAATCCAAAGATTCTCCTCAGCAGCTTTGACGTAATCCAATCTCTTGTCCTATTTACCACTGTTTCAAAATCTTCCTGCCCTGGAAAAATAACCATATTTGCCCAAAAATCACAAATGTTCTGATAAGATAGCAAATCAACATGAATGTTTGGAATATTCTCCAGGCCCTTGTAGTTTTGTATGCGTCTACCAAGATCCCTTGATCTGCTTGTCTTACCAGCATAAAAAACAAAGCTTTCCACACTTTGACTAACTCCGGTGAATACGTCGGCGGCAGACATTGTGAGTATTTATGAGAGATTAAGAAATTTGCAGAAAGATTTTGCCTTGAGAGAATTTTGATAGCATGCAGTTGAAACTCTGAGAAGTTCTTGTTATATAGACGAAAACGGTATAAAAGTAGTGGGTACAAACTGTTCATATTCAAAATCCCTACAAATGCATGTTCTAGCATGTAAAAGTGTGACACCTGCAATGAACAATTGTGTCCTTTTAGCAGCTGTAATAATATAAGGTTAAAAACCTTTTAAACTGTATGTTGACTTTCCATTAAAAAGTTTGATCTCCGTAAAACACCTTCAGTAGAGTAGCTAAGTTTCAGCTCTACTGATATTTCTTCAGCAGTGTAGGACTCTGCTAAACTCTTCAGCTATGAAACTTAACTGAAATTCTGGTAACTTCACAAATAAGCATAAAAGCAATATGAAATTATTGAATATCAATGACTGATCCCTTAAGTGAGCTCACCTAACATAGAAAAGATCAATCCTCTTGGCAATTTCATCTGCTTATCTAATCTTCAATTAACAAAAAACTCTTCAATCAGCAGGTCTGTTTTGTTCAACTGACAAACAAACATGAGCAATATGAGATTGTTGATACCCATGACTAATCTGTCAAGTGAGCACACCCAACATGGCAAAGACTAGTCCCCTTGGTGAATCTCATTACTCAGCTGACTATTCATCAGATCTGGATCAATTGACTATGATAATTCCAAGTTCAGTTCTTAACTTAGCAAATCTTTCAGCATCCAAAGGTTTTGTGAAGATATTTTCTAGCTGATCTTCAGTACGAATGTATAGGATAACAACATCTTTCTTCTCAACATGATCTCTTATAAAATGATGTCTCACATCAATGTGTTTTGTCCTTTAATGCAATATTGGATTTTCAGTGATAGCTATTTCACTTGTGTTATCACACGTTATAGGAATTTCATTTTCTTCTATCCAACAATCTCTCAACTGTTGTCTCAGCCCTAGAATTTGAGCACAACAACTTCCAACAGCTATGTACTCTGCTTCAGCACTGGAGGTTAAGATTGAGTTTTGCTTCTTGCTGAACCAGGAAACAAGTCTGTTGCCCGTCAGCTGACGTGTTCCTGGTGTGCTTTTTCTCTCAACCTTGCACCTAGTATAATCAGAATCTGAGTAGGATATTAGCTTGAAACTTCCATCTTTTGAATACCATATTCCTACTTCCAAGGTCTTTTTCAGATACTTGAGAATCATTTTTACCGCAGCTAAGTGACTTCCTTTGGTCCACTCCATATACCCTGACCCATTAAAGTATGGGGGTCTTGCCAAATAAAAGCCCCCCTATGTGTCATGGTAGATGGCAAAGATTATGCAATAAATTTTTTTTTCGGATTTTTGAAATATAAGGCTAAACTATATGAAATGCAAGATACAATGCAGAGTATGCACTAGCAGCTAAAATGTTGTGATACAATGCAATAACAATGCTTATGGTATTGATACTCGAATGAAATCACATAAAGTATGAATGGAATCACATAAAGTATTATAGCACAGAGTATTTAGATTAATGAGTGGCGTGTAAGAACCTAAAACTATTATTATTATTACAGCCTCAATAATTAGGTGATTCGAAAAGGGGCCAACTAAATCTGAATGTGAATCAAAAGTTGAAGACCAAGCGTAAATCAACCTGACTCAAAATTCGGTCAAGATAAAATTTACATCCAGACTCAAATTCAGTTGGCATGATGTTGATTAGTTTACGGAGTGAATTTCAGTCAGAAAGTATCAATTGTGCTGTCTGACCAACATTGAGTCTAGAAAAACCAAACATCCCGACTCAAATTCGGCTAGAATAAAAATTATTTCATGTCTCAAATTCGGTCAGAATAATGTCTAGGTGTAAAAGGACTTTTCCATATATAATTTATTCAGACAAAAAGTTGTTGAATGGTGTTTTGGATGTTGCTATCCAATAGCTATTTTCCAGCATTTATGTTGTTGTATTTTGTCATTGGCTTCGCCTTCCTTTGCCTCTTTTTTTTTACCAACTTTGTCCAAAATGTAAATCTATTTAACTTTTTCGTTTTATCTCAAAATGTAAATCCATTTAGAAACCAATGAAACATTTATCACATATTTCCGGTTTTACCCTTTATTTATTATATACTAACACACTTTTCATTATTTTGCATTAATAATGGTCAAAAATCATTTAAAACTTTTCCATAATAATTAATGACACATAACAAATTTAACCAATTTTTAATCTGTGTGAAAAAATTCAAATGGAATTATATTTTGGAACGGATGTAGTATTTGATTTTATAGGAGACCTTCCCTTTTTGTATAAGGAAAAAGAAATAAAAAAGGGAATCTTGAAAAAATATGCTTTAAAATCATAAAATTTATAAGGTATGCTCCAAAAATAAAAAATTGGAAAATATGCTTAGGTAGGATTTCGGTCAGATTTCGGTAGCACACCACGTAAATACGTGAGTTTCCGGTAGCCGCAAAATAAAAAGTCGTTGATTAAAAAAATATTTATTCACGCAAAACCCACTTAAATCCTACGTATTAGTGACTCGTTTTTAACTACCTGATTTTTGATATCCTTGTAAATGACCTAGCTACACAATTTTCACTCAAACGCAGCGGAATTTTGAGTAGGTTTTGAGTGAGATTTGAGTATATTAGATCATTTACACGGATATCGAAAAATATGTTGTTAAAAATGAGCCACTCATACGTAGGATTTAAGTGAGTTTTGCGCGGGTAAATATTTTTTTTAATCAGCGAAGGTTTATATTGTGGCTACCGAAAACCCACATATTTACGTGACATGCTGCGGAAATCCGACTGAAATCCTATCGAAGCATAGTTTTCGATATATTATTTAGGGAGCATACCACACAAATTTTATGCTTTTAAAGCATATTTTCTCAAGTTTCCCTAAAAAAAATTAACATCACCTAGGGTGAAGACGGCAATACTGAAGAAAATGAAAATGTAGCTGCCGGCTTTTACGGTTGAATTCAGCTGTTACCTCTGACGAACAAAATTAAAATAAAAAAAAATTATAAAACCTTTTATGAGTTTCGTAAGGGCAAATCCAACCCATGGTACCAAGTCATAGGTATCAAAATTAAAATTTGATACATTTGGACACTATTTACTTGGTATCAAATATCTCTCTCCAATGGGAGGTTCAAAATCATAGTATCCATATTTATTTATTTTTTATTAAATATTGATGATTTGACAGTAATATAAAATATTATTATTGTACTGCTTAATAATTTTTTATGTAATTATAATTATTTGAAAATTATATACAATGTCTATCGTGTATAAAAACCATATTAAAATACACGGAAATAAATATTAATTTACAAAAAGCTGTAGCTAATAAAAAATTTATTTAATAATATTTTTTTAAAAATTATATACTTTCCACCATCAGATCTGGCTTTTGGTGCCATTTATCGAAAAAAAATATGGAAACTTTTGACGGACAAAATGAGATTTAGATTTAAAAGAAGAATAGATGTGAAGAAAAAAATATGCATGTATTGAATGTGATATATGATATTTATGGTATGTCGTAATAATGTATTTTGCCGTTGCATAATATTTCCATTGAAAAAAATATAAATATTGTATCAAATTTTTTTTTGAAGTGAACCATTTACAAAAAAGAACAAAGGTGGGGACAAGGGGGACAAAAGGGGACAAGACTATGTGCTTGGCAGGCAACACTTTTTTAGCCAAAAAGTTTTCTACTCGAGCACGTGTATGGGATATGAGGGTATTAGGCGATGATTCAAATATGGTACATCTGCGGATACATACCTAATTTTGATAAGATGTACTATTAAAGTGTACTATTTCAAATTTATAAAAATGGGTCAGAGGCCATAAGGACAAAATAAGATACAAAATGGGAAAAAATGACAAGAAAAAAAAATAATGGTTGAGAAGACAACAAATGCATTCTACATTACATTCTTACATTATGGTTGTAGTGACGTGTAATGTGTAGCGTGTAGTAACGTGTACGCGCGCGCTGTCATCTTTTCAACCACTATCTTTTTTCGTCTTTTTCTCTCATTTTATCAACAAAATCCTTACTGACCTTTAACATTTATAAATAAGATGTATGTAGTGTATATGTGTAGTGGATGTATCACCACCCTTCTTTCTATTGGAGATGCCTAATACCCCGATAGAGGTCAAAATTTGATTTTCACCCGTATCATTGAACTTACCCTAAAAGCAAAAAAAAAAAAAAAAACTTTTTCCCAGGTCCCACACCTCACTCAATTTACCAAAATATCCTATGATTAAAATAATGTCAGAGGAAAATCAAAATTTGAAATACGCGATAATCTCAACGTGCTTCCCCAATCTAACGGTTATCCATACCGTTGTCTTTGTATTTGTATTATATTATACATGAAAGATTAAATCTCCATACGTTTTTTAAGCTTAATTAATTTCCCTTAATATATTTCCCTAAATATATATATATATATGTATTATATAATGGAAATGGTGAAATGGCTCGTCTCTGTCGTCATCTGACCAAGCCCGATTAGACTCCGATCTTCGATTCCCAATTTCCTATGCACTTATTTTCTCTTGGATTTTCCAATATTTGTTGGTGGTGAATTTTTCCATATTTTGTCTGAATGGTCAGAGCTGCAAGAAAATGATTGTTCGGAAGTACGGCCGCCGGAGTAGGAGCATGACTAGGGGTTTTACGGATTCAGGATATGACTGTGTTGGTTCGGAGTCGATTTCGCAAGAAAGCCCTCAGGACGTGTACAATTTTGCATATTCCTCCCAAGATTCTACCTACTGGTCGGCAGAGCATCAGGATTTGTTGAGTAATCCATCGTCTCAGAATGAATTCGCTGCTGGAAAGCCGTCAAGAAACAGTAAGGAAGATGGGATTCTTGAGGGTTTTGATGGGGGCTTGCGGAAATCTTCCAAGAAGGTTAAGATCAAGGAAGACCCATTTAGCTTGGATTCATCTTCCGAGTCGGATGAATTAACCATTTTGCATCCTAAGACGACTGGGGAAGGAGCAAGTTTAGGGTATTCTAACGGGCTTTTAGGGGATTTGAGGGTTCTGGAACCTTCTCCTTCAAATTCGTCTCAGGAGTCGGATGATTTGTTGACTATACCAAAGGGGGGTGAAAAGGAGAGAGGGAAATTTCATGATGATTTTGAGAAAGCCAAGAAATTGAGTGAAAATGGGGTTATGACGAAGAAGAAGGTGAAGAGTAGAGAGATAGGTTTCGGGTCATTTCCAACAGCCCTCACGACCACTTTGATGGAGACTCAAGAGTTTGGGGAAATGATGGAGTATGAAGATGAGGTGAATTTCGCCTTGGATGGGTTGAAAAAGGGCCAGCCCTTAAGGGTTCGTAGAGGGAGTCTACTTTCCTTGTTATCCATATGTGCAACAGCTCAGCAAAGGCGAATGCTGAGGGCTCATGGGTACTGCAATTTGACATTCTTTTGATACCTCTGAAATGAATTGAGGATTATTTCGGATTTTCTTACTGCTCTTGTATCATTCCGATCTCGGCAATTGAAATTTGTTATTTGACGTTCTATCTTCAGTTTGAAAATTTTCCTTAAACTTGATTTTTATGAAGAACCTGACGCCTTTGCTTAATGTAGAGCTTGATCTAACAAGCAATGAAATACTCCCTCCGTCCCGAAGTGTAAGATATTTTAGCCTTATGAAGATAGGTTAAGGAAGCTAATAAATGAACAATTTTTTGAAGTAGTCTTAGACAAAAACACCCTTCATTGTTAAATGAGCTTTACACATTGGTATGCCTAAAGACAACATATCTATGAGTAAATTTGGGGTGGATAATTGGGGTAAAATAAGGAAACAATGCAGTAAATGTTGCATTGGTTTGTGAGAATGCCTTATAATATGGGACACAATTTTGGGATGGATGGAGTAACATTTAGTGGATTTCATCTCGATTTAGTTTTTAGTGTTGGCTTCCGGAAAATATGGGATCAATGCACATGTGGTTCATGCATATTACAAATATAAAAATGGTCAATGCTTTAGCAACGGCGTTTTCACTTGTTGATCTTCTTTGGTTGAAGTGTTCTACTCACAATTTTAGGGGGCTTTCTAAGTCTACTTTTTTTTGGTCTACTTATACAAAATCTGGCAGTTCTGAAAACATGTCTAGTGTATCCATGTTATTGCTTGAAATCTTGAAGTATTTCAGTTACTGGGCGATTCAGAAATTTAATTTGCAAGACAGTCTTTTCATTTGTTGACTTGCCATTTTTAATCTTTGGTTTTGTTGTTAATCTCTTCTGAATGATGAATTCGGCATTAGTTAGTTCTTTGGTGCTAGTTTTTCTGACCCTTGTTCTTGAGTATGGGCAATAGGAGACTATTGGTCTACTTAAGGGCAAATCCAACAATGAGTATCGAAATCAAGATCTTTGACACCTACATCCAATGGTGAAAATGTAGATACGAAATTAAGTTTGATGTTGTCTAAAATTATAAAAAATAAATAGGTTTGATGCTTATGTGAAGGACTTTGCGCACACCAAAACCCTAAAGTATTTTTCATTCGTAGTCTAATTTGGTTTTTAATGTCATGATATGTAATGGATATAGTATTTTGGAAATTATTATATGAATGAAACATTTGTTAATTAAGACAACAAGCATATTTTGTATAATGTCCATAAATTCAATCAAAACTGAAAAATAAAATTGACACTGGGAATGTTACACCTATTTTTGTAGATTATAATTCGATACATGGTGACAAATAGGTATCTTTAATTTCATTTTGATATCTATTGGCGTAACTCCATCGTTTGAGTTGCCCTAATATGGAGGGTGGGGGGAAGCTTTTGTTGTAGTAGAAAACTAATGTAAGTCTTTATTTTTGACTTAAGTTATACATCTGTACCATTCAGTACCGTAACTTGTTTTGATAATTTCAAGAGGGGTAAACAGGGAAGATTTTGAGTTGCCAGAAGAAGGGATTGAATCTGGGGATGATATTGTATAAATAGGAGGCGGGAAAAGGAAGACTAATGCCAAAATTTCATATTAGTGATGCCCTCCAATTTTGTAGAACTATGGAAGTATTAGTCGTTAGGAATATTACTCCAGCCCTGTTCTGGTCTGTGCGCTGGATCTTACTGTGTGCAGGGTTTGGTTTGACCAATTTCAGCAATATTTAATGTGCTTCTCTCTCTCTCTCTCTCTCTTCCCCCCCTCCCACCGGAATGTGCATATCTTACAAAGTGAAGAGCCTGGAGCCAATTATTTTCATTATGATAGTCTGTCCATAAAGCTTGACAAATAATATAGTGTCGATATTCAGTTTAAAATGAAATCTACTGAGAGAACTTGTGAAATGTTGATCAGCCAAATACACTGATAATTTATTCACTTGTGTGCATTGCTGGTTTGGAGTATTCCATTCTTAATCCTTCATAGAAATGGCATTGCTTAAGATTTTGTAGTTATCATCTTGGTTAACTTTTTTTTTTGTTGTTGAATATAAGACGTCATTGATTGGTTTCAGGATAGCAAAAACTATTTTGGATGTTGTTTTGGGGCTCAGCATTGACGACTCACTAAGCAATCTGGCTGCTGTAGCTCTGTTCTATATTTTGACGAGTGATGTATGTATTTTCTGTTTTTCACCCCATTTCTTGTGCTTTAGTGTTCTTGTTTCTGTATGCATTTAGCTCTATTGTGGATTATGGTATGATTTGATTTCCTTAAGTACTATTTTGAAGCCTATTTTCTAGCTATTGACTACCTAGGATAATATTACAAAACATTTTGGACTGCTTGCAGAATTACTACATACGTTAGCTTCTCTTAATAAATTGGGTAGGATTTTTTGTTGGTCATGAAAGTTGAAACTGCTACTTTTCTTGCCATTTTCTCAGACATGGTATTCAAGTGGAGATGAATTAGTATCCTTTTCAAAGTGTTAATTTTCCTGAAAGGTGATTCTATTGTACTCCAAACCTGAGGTTCCCTAGTTTTTAGCCAGTGTTCCATTGTGCAGATCATTCGTGTTTGAAGAAGGTCTCATCTGTTTTATCCTTTTCTTATGTAGTTGATTTAATATAAATCTTTTGTTCTAGTATTATTTCTCCTTTGTCTGTAATGGTTGGTAGACATATTACTTGGTGGAGGATAATCTTTCAAACGTCGAGCTTCAGGAAATCTTACCAAGGTTCTACTTGAATGCTATACCATAATTCTAGACTCCAAGCTTTTTGAATTGTTTCAACACGGAAAAGGTATTGGTTTGTAATTATGTTAAGTATTGTTTATAATCGTATAACACTTATTACTGCTATATTATAAAGTTGTATAAAGTGGTTAATTAGTTGTCTTTTGTCTTAATGGTGTAGATCCCCAACTACCCATTAATTAGCCACCTTGTCTTTAATTCTTTACTTGGTTCTATGTCTGTAAACATCCATTTATACCCAGCCATTTTGGCTCTAATTAAAATAAGAAGTATAATCTTCTCTTCCTTCTTTCTCTCTAGAATCTACAAAAGGTTCTGTAATATTTGTGTTAGCTAAATTGTATGTTTTAAGTCCCAATGTGCTGTATCTTCTTTTATCATTTGAGTGATCCTAGTGATTCTGCTGGAACATGCTCGATATGATGTTTCACGAGCTGAGCTTCGTTTCTTTGTCAGGGTCAAGATGGTTGTCTTTTAGATGCACCAAGTCGCATCCGTTTTTTGATGAAACTGTTGAAACCTGTCGCATCTGATTCTGTCAAAGCCAAAGGATCTAGCCTTGGTAGCAAACTCCTATCAATTCGCATGGATGCCGAGACCTCCCGAGACCTCAGAAGAGGATCTGTTTCCTCCAATTCGGAAATAATTCTTAAGGTTGAGGAAGTTCTTATCAGTTGCAAGGACTTGAAACCTCGGGATGGACACAATGATCAAATGGAAAGGCCTGAGCTGACTTCTAAATGGATTTGTTTGCTTGCCATGGAGAAAGCATGTTTGTCTACTGTTTCGATTGAAGGTAATTATTTTTACCATATTCTCTACTACGTTTTTCACAATGTTTGTTTTCTATGTAAGGTCTGTTCGATAACTTTAATGCTGCTGATTGCTTAAAATAGTTAAATTTAAATTTCCTTGCATGCGAAATAAATGATAGTTTTTATTATTTTGATGTCTTGTTCTCACAATTAGAAATTAATTGAAAATAATTAACTCCTTTTATTGAGTGTGCTTATTGTTTCCAGCTCTTTTCTTTCAGTCTTCATGCTTCTTGCTAACGTAGGCTTATGGATTTCATGGTGTGCGAATGAATTTTGCCTTTTCCCCTACTTTCGAAAGTTGGACTAACAGTTATCAGATAGGAGTCTTTTTATAGTTGTTTTTGAATTATAGATTAGCTTGCAGTTTGTTTGGGAGTCTTACCCTTTTCTTGACTGTAGATATCCCTGCTTAAAGTTCCGTAACTGCGCACAAGGTTGAATAAGAGTTATTATTCTCCTAAATTTTCCACCTACCCATATATTTCTTTTTGTACAGACTTTTGCTATTTTAATTTTCTTCACTAAGAAAAAATGGCTTGGCCCCTCCCGGGACACTTTATAGACGGGATGCTTCCATGCATGAAGCTGCTCTTTTCGGAATAATTCATGAAGCTTTTTGTGGATGACGTATACCGTCTTTTGCCAAGCGTTAACTGCTGAGGCCCATGAATACTTTTTTTCCAAATTTTGATATCAGTCTTGGTTGTCTAAAACTGCTATATTAGATACATATATCTACATTATTCTGGATTTTAATGCTTAATGCATATGCCTTATCTGATTTCTTATGATAATTATATTCATTTGATATGAATGGTCAGATAGTGGCAGAGTGCGGAAAAGTGGTGGCAACTTCAAAGAGAAATTTAGAGAGCTGGGAGGACTTAATGCAGTCTTTGAAATCGCACGAAGTTGTCATTGCATAATGGAGGTGTGTGCCTGCATCATTTTGATAAAGCTTCAGTGGCGCTACTGTCACAGATTGTCCGATTAATATTTAAGGCTTTTAAAGTACTCTCTCTGTCCCAAAATATAAGTCACTCTACCTCTTTAGGTTTTTCCCAAAATATAAGTCATCTTACATTACCAATGAAGCAAATGTTGCTCTTTTTTCTCTATCTTACCCCTAATTTATCATCTTACCTACCACTTATCTTTACTTTATAACTAGGGGGGTTCTATTGGCACCCCCATTTTTACTATTGGCACCCTATTACTCCCGGCACCACAAAAAATTACTTCGACACCACGAATTTTTTTAATGAACGCAACATCAGTGTCAGTGTCACTGACGTTGGTTTTCAATAGCAACAACGTGCCATTGACGTTGCTGTTTAAAAACGAAAGTCATTGGCACCGACGTTTACGTTATAAAAGTGTCACAACTTAGAAACGTCTGCCTACTGACGTTGATATCGAAAAGGAACAACAGTAACACTGACGTTCCTAGTGTGGTCCCGGAAGTAAAAACAAGAATATATGTGTGGTGCTGGAAGTAGAAAAAAATAATCAAAAAAAGAGTGTCAATAGTAAAACTGGGGGTGCCAATAGAACCCACCTATAACTATTGCACTAATGATTGATTGTCAAAGGGTACTTTAGTCATTTTCCCATAGAATTTTATGACATTCATCCACTTTCTTAAAGTGTGTGAAAACCCCTACCATGACTTGTATTTTGGGACGGAGGGAGTATTGTATATGTGCATGTATACTTGGAATGTGGACAACCAGACAATTGCTAATTTTATTTCTCGTTTGTCTATCAGCATCCAAGTTGGAGAAAGTTAATTGGGTGCGTATGATTCACTTGGATAATAGTTTTTTGAGACTGAGAATTTTAACTGCTAGTTTGCTGTTTAAATGTCCAGTGAAATGTGAAGAATGCCTTGACATTTTTGTTGAGATTTCTAAAGTTGGGAACTGTTTCACTTGTACTGGCCAGTAAAATAATTTTTTCTGAGTTGGTTTCTCATATGGATTGTTGAATATTTTTTTGTTTTTCTTGTCTGTTAGTGTTACATTATTATAATTGCTGTGCTGCCTGAACTTCTTAAGTTTGTCCTTCCTTTGCCAGGGATGGTTAGGACGGGATCCATCTTCTTTCTTGGAGTCCAAGGATGCTGTAGCTCATGAAAATCTGGTGCTGCTTTTAAAATGTATGCAAATCATGGAGAATGCCACGTTTTTGAGCCAAGAAAATCAGGCAAGCAAAAAGAGACCTTCTGGGGATCCCCATGAAAAGTGGACCAGGATGCTTGCTTCCTGTCTAATTATTTATAAAAATTGAATGTTAATTGCTATTTAATATTATGTTTTTTTTTTTTTACTTTGGTTTTTGTCCATATATTCACAACAGAACCATTTAATTGGAATGAAAGGGAACTTAGACAGTCAGCAAGCTCCTCGGTCGTTCATAAAGCTCATCCTAAGCATCATCAAGATTGTTTCAAGTATGTGGTGTTCTGTTTTCCTATATTTGAGCATCTTAATTTACTCTTACCACTTGTACTGCTATAATTAACATGTATGGGTGTCTAGGTCTTTCTTTACTTTGGAGTAATTTAGCCATGTCCGAGGATGAAAAGACTAGTAGTCATTCCTTGGAAACAAATCGCGCTTCTGATAGTAGAGGTATATTCAATCAGCTTCTGCATATACTTGATTTTCCCTTTCCCTTCCCCTTTTTGGATCTACTTTTATGGTTGTACTTGCACAAGGTGCCACAATCGAGGGATGTAAGTGTGAATAAAATGTTAGTCTTACGCAAATGAAGAGAGTAATATTATTTTCTGTTTTGCAAGAATATTTCTCAACAACACTAGTAAAATTTTACTTGTTACTCTTTTGTCTTGGCTTTCTAATGTGTGCCTTGGTCTTGGAAACTGGGATTTTCTCTTAAATGATATGTGTTTGTAAATTGTATATGCAGCCGATGATTTGGAGATAGTGTCGATCAGTTCATCTTCTTCAAGATGCTGTACCATGGAGGGGACATCTTCTGAGAAGGGCTCTTCTAGTGTGTACCAAGACAATCCAGGGTTCAATTATGGGGGGCCAAGATCCTCCAAACCAGAAGCACCGATGGACCCTTGGTTGAAAATGAGAATCGATTCATCCTCGTTTGTCTCCTGCAGTTCGACATCAGGGAAGGCAAATGGTGGGAAAAAGATGTCTGATAAGGACGCTAGATTGAATTCCACTTGTCATAATAAGGCGTCGGAGAACGCCGATGTTGAACTTATGGAGGACAATGAGGATCCTTTTGCTTTTGATGAGGGTGAGTTTGAACCCTCCAAATGGGAAATACTGAATGGCGGGCCGACAGCTTCTCAAACACAGAGTTCTCAGGCAAAAGTTGGTGACAGTGAAAATGGAAGCAAACCATTATTGCAGTTGGGCAAAGAAAAGTTGTACAAGGAAAAGCATCCTTCATGTGGTGGCCAACATTCAACTGCTGTTGCTGAAGAAATGTCCAGCCTTCTCTCAGATTGTCTTCTTTCATCTGTGAAGGTTGGTTTTGCTCACTCCTTTTAGTTTTCTGAATCGTTGACATTTAAGTTTTGATTCACTTGTTTTTACACTGTTTTTTTCCAACTGAAAGGGAGGGGGTTTGAACCTTTTGTATGTTGGTGTTATGTATGTGGCAGGTCCTCATGAACTTAACAAATGATAACCCTGTCGGATGCCAGCAAATTGCTGCCTGTGGAGGATTGGAAGCTTTGTCTTCCTTGATTGCTGTTCATTTTCCATCTTTCAGATTCTATCTACCCAGCTTGGGCTGTCTAAAGGAAAATAACATGTCGTTATCAAGTGTCGTGATTGATCGCCAAAATGACAAACACTTGACAGACCAGCAGTTAGATTTGCTTGTTGCTATCCTGGGTCTCCTAGTGAATTTGGTTGAGAAGGATGGCAAAAACAGGTGGGGTTATTTTTTCTATAATTAGTTTCTTTTTAAACCTCGTATATTAACGTGGGGTTTCTTTGCACCTGCTGAAATTATGCCATGTTTTTGTCTATGGAATTACCTACTTTTCAACAAGGCTTGTAAATGGTTCGTCAGTTTGGACTCTTTCTCCCGTCTCCCATATTAAAGTGGTGCTAAACTTGAGTGATATTATTATTATTTTTTTTCACTCCAGATCACGGCTTGCAGCTGCTACTGTTTCATTGCCAAACTCAGATGTTACAAACAAGGAAAGCCAAACAGATTTAATTCCACTGTTGTGCTCAATATTTATGGCAAATCAGGGGCAGGGGAGGCGGCTGGAGAAGGACATCCATCTATGGTATGTATGATTAATTACTTTCGCACCTAATTGCTGTATTTAACTTGCCCTCTGACACGTATTTGGATGTCCCATGCATGGGATAATATAGCAGAGTTGCTGCAATTAAGCTCAATTCATTCAAATAAATTTAAGAGTGATTTTGACACCAAATTACCTTGACTCTAGGGTGCTCTGATGATTAAGTTTAGGAACAAGTGCAATTTTTATATCTGTATATATTTAACTATGTAGTAGGTTAACATGCAAGGGGATATGGCTTTTTTTTTTTTTCTGCAGGATGATGAAGACGTTGTGTCACAGGGAGAAAAAGAAGCCGAAAAAATGATTGTAGAAGCATATGCAGCTCTCCTACTCGCGTTTCTTTCAACTGAGAGGTTGGAATAATAATAATAATAATAATCTTCTCTTGCAGAGATGCATTTTCAATTTGAATATTCTCCTCGGTTATTTCTCTCTAATAATTAAATGGGGTGCGTGTGTGTGTGTGTGTGGTGTCATGGTGATTTCTTTCAGTAGGCGCATACGCAAAACTATTGCTGATTGTCTTCCAGATCATAACCTCGCAATTCTCGTCCCCGTTCTAGAGAGATTTGTGGTATTTCTTTTTTTTTTTTTCTATATATTGATGCATCACAATTTTTTCAGAGTTTTTTAAATTTTTTTTTTTTTTTTTCCAATTGGTGGCTCCAGGAATTTCATTCAGCACTGGACATGATATCTTCCGAGACGCATAGTACAGTGATGGAAGTAATCGAATCATGTCGGATCCCCTGATAAAGCACACAGCTGCTTTGAGGAGAAGTTGTACAGCTAGCATTTTTTATCTCCTTCGGGCGGTCTTCTGTTGTTTACAGGACAGATCGATCCCCGTTTTGTTATTGTTATAATATGATACCTAGACCCTGCGATTTTGTATAATTCTTTTCCTTTTTCATTTTGAACCACTCTTAATTTTTTTCTTTTTTCTTTTTCTCTTTGTTTGATTAATTACAGTTTTATTTATAGCCTCACATGGTTTGTATACATGAAAAAAAATAAGGTTTGACTAACTTCTATGTTATTGTTATGGCGGATATGCTTAAGTTTTACTTTCTAGAAAAGTTGGACTCCGGTTTTTATTGTTGTGTGTTCATGTTGATCTAATTTTTTTATTTATTTATTTATTTATTTTTATTTATTTTAGATCCTAGCAGTTCTTTTATGGTTCGGGTTTCTATCTTATTTGAATATGATATGAATTGAATATATACTTTTACCGGCTGCTTAAATTAAAGCAACTTTTTTGGTTGAAAGTATTGAGAAAAGATTATTTAAAAACTGAATTAACTCCTCAAAAAAAAAATATATATATATATATATATATATACTGAACTAACTGAAACTATTTGTTTGTCCCATTGATATATCATTCAGTGGTTTGGTATCAATACCAATCATAGACCAACAAGGTATCGCTCTAGTGTTTTTTTTAAAGGGAAAACGCAATTTTATTAAGTCATATCGGCGAAGTAAGTATTTACAATTTCTGTTGGGAGGAGTGCCCCAAACAATTAAGCTCCTCGCAAACAGACCTGCTTGGGCTAATAAATGAGACGGCATATTGCCATTACGCTTAATATAATCTAGCGTTGAACACCCTAGTGTTGGTCTAGTGTTAAACACCATAATATAATCTAGCAAGTGACCAAGCTTCGAGTCCCGTTAGGAGCAAAAAGAGTGCTTGTATTAAAAACCTTTCATTTCTGTCAAAAAAAAATTTAACAAACGCAATAAGCTATGTATATTAGTTGACTTTACTAAGACTAACTCAGCTTTTGTTTTCACCATTTTCTTTTTCGTTTTTTTTTTTTTTTTTTTACTAATCAAGTATTGATCCTCAAATACCCCTGGTTAGAATCTATTTGTTGATTGTTATTGATATGTCAAACCCGACACAAAACCCGCGAATCTGAAGCCTGACCCAATATAAGCCCAGCAAAGAATATCACCCGCCGCCCGCTCGCTCGCCCATCATAAGCCGAGTTAAGCTAGAAGAACAGAGCCCGCCCGTGCCAATACAAGCTCTTGAATCTACCAAGACAGAAGACGATCAACCCGCTGCGTACGACGCAGCCGGACAGCACGCCCTCGTCTCTCCCCCAGCTCGGCCAAAGCTCAAAACAACTTCTAGACATGAAGCTCGCATTGACCTCAACCTAAGCCCGCTCATCAGAGCTCGACCCGCGAACACACACTAAATCGGCCCATTGTAAACGCTGACTATAACAATTATAAATAGCGGTGTCTCCTTGCACACCAGAACTACGTTATGTGGCTTGATCCCTTACACTCAATAAATCGTATCTCGCCACCTCGGCTCGGTCAATATCCCCCCCCCCAAAAAAAAACACCCATTTCCATTGTAATTGATCTTCATGATGTTCTTCATATAAAAATGATATTAAAAACACGACTTTTCACACAATTTGCTAGATATCCACCGCATCATCTTGTTTGTGATAATTCCAACATCGTCAGTTGGATCTGTTACCAGGAAACCTTCATCGCCGTCATTTCCTCCGGTCAGATCAGTGGCCTTTTCTCCACCTCCGACGATCTAAAACCACCAGATTTTGGTTTTCCGGTCGATATCAACGCGATCTTCAAAAGAATATTCATCGACTTCCCAGATCTTCATCATGACCCAAACTAGATCCTCCAGACCTGATCAGCTCAACGGTTTACCACCTCTGACTAGAAGAACCGGCCATATCTTCGTTCAAACAACTAATAAGGAAGATATTCTCCAGGCTCCGGCGCAACGCATCCCGGAATGGTAGAACCCCAGCTCGCCCTCTGAAAATCTAGTATAACCTGACATCAGGGTATACCTCGACAAAGAGGCAAGGTCAAGAGAAACCTTGGTTGCCGCTACCCGGGAAGACAGAGGAAAACAAGCGGTTGAGGCATCTCGCTCAGCCCGCCCACATTCTCCAGGATCTCTCCGGAAAACTAGTTCAACCCTTCAGGGTCTTTCGGGGCACTGGACGAACCATCCTAATCAGGATCATCCCCGGTGCCTCGGATCTTACAAGACCTCCATAGACTAACCCATTACTCGGGCCTGATCTAAGGGCGCGCAGGACAACAAAGCTTGGTCAACGAGTTTACAACAAGCTCGCTCAAATGTCCATGACCTTGTCACAAACAGGGAGCACTATACAGCTCAATAATATCAGCTCGGAGTCCCAAGTTAACCGCTCAGAAACCTCGCCATTGAAAATTGAAAAAACTTCATCAAAAATACAGCTCAAATCGGAAACTAGATAAATACATCAAGAAAAGCCAAGACAAAGGCAAAAGTTATGCGAGTCAAACAGAAAAAGGCCAAAAGCATGGCCACAAAAATTGGGGAAATCACAAACAAATTTTGAAAAATGAAAGGAAAAAGGTCGCCTATAAGTTCTCTGGATAGGATCCTGGTCGGTCACGTCATGAGGGTTCGGGCTTCGATCCGCCACCTCGGAGGACTGACCATCATCCATTACCGCGGCGGCCTCTCCTCCCTCCAGCCCCTTTATCAGAGCAGTCAGGTTGTCAGCTTCGACTTGAGGAGGGACACATGCCTTAACACCAAACTGATCTGTGTGTAAACCACCAATACTCATGAAATACTAGCAAGAGTACTAGGTCAATCGTAGTATAGTAGGGGCGAGTCAAGATCGATCCCATAGAGATGATGCAACACAGATAATAATTCATAAATCTAATCGAGAAGACAAATAGCGGTCCCTAGACCAACATATGAACATAAAAGTAATTGTGTATCCCTCCTCATCGATCTCCTAACTTTGGTGTAATTAATCCTTGTGTCTACTTTTCCTCGTAATTTCCTAGTTTAACCAGAACGTGTTTCTCATTCAGTTTTAAGCTACGGGTGCAGTCTCCTAATTTTACGTACTTCCATTGAAATGACAATAGACGTCTATGTGCAGTTAGCCTCCTTCATTGGTTGTATTAACCCACACGAAATAAGTTTTAGAAAGTGCCGGCTCAAGACCGAAAACCTCCCTAAGCAGATATCGTAGATTGACTAGTACGTTCCTAAGGATTGATCCAGACTATGTCCTAATTAACACTTCACGTTATCGTCCTTCATGTTAACTTACGATGTACAATAAGTAGATTGGCAAGATTTAACCTACTGCTAATTAAACATGAAGATCAACGTAGCTGATGTCGAATCTTCAGATTAGGGTGACCTAAAAGGTGTACCACCGCTGCGATATAGACTATCGCCGTTGCGGTAACGGTGGTTCCTAATTCTGAAATCTACATCGTTTTGTTCTGGCCATTCTAGTTAATTACGATTCGTTTAGACATACAGATTAATCACAACACGTTAATCTAACTTAACTACCATGATTAAAATACGAAGGAACGTTTAAAGCTTCATACCTCTATCAATGGTGGATCTAACTTGATCAACTCAAGCTAGTTGATGGACTGGAGAAGATAACCAAGCAAACGAACTCAAAAGAAAATCACGAACTCTTTATTTCATAAATCTAATAATTTGAAGTAATAAAAAGTGTGTAACAAAGTGTGCATGCATATAATGAATTCGTACAGGCTTTATATAGAGCTGTAGCTGACCTAATAATCTAAGCCTAACCGACTTAACACGATTCGTGCTATCCAAGTTTCCGCGGCTGCGGTTAGGGTTTCCGCAGCCTCGGGCCGTTTTCTCTTCTTTCTGGCCCAGCCGACTTCACACAGACTTTCTTGACTTCGGTCCAATGTCTTTTCTGCAATCCAGATCCACTTCTCTTCGGCTCCATAATATGGTATTCCTAAAAATCACACAAAACAAGACAAAATAGTACCAAATATTTGGATAAAATACAAAGATGCAGAATTAATGATCAAGGAACCGACAATAGGCATTTGATATACATTTCATACAATTATCCGACTATCATTTATCAATTGAGCACAATTTGAGGCAATAAAGGCATGATTTATAGTACTAATTTCAATGTGATCAACTACCCTCACTTAGCTTTTGGTCATGCTAAACAAAAAGAGAAAGAAAATAAACCCCGGACCAATATACAAGTCAATTAAAAACAGCTATGTTCCAAAAAGCTTATATAAGAACCATGCCAACTCACATCCATAAGCAATGCATTAAACAATTTTCAATCCATGAACTGGTGTGTGTGTGTGCAATAACATTCAGACCGCAGCAGTGTAGATAGACTCGTGTCATTCCAACTTATTATCTAGCTAGTAGTCTCGAGAATGTTCGATCCTTTACGCCGTTTTTCTTTGGATTTTTTTATTTTTATTGCATAGGTCAAGTCAACTGGGCAAGGCGGACCGAGAACCGAGTACTACTCAAAGGTTCTCGTTTATCGGTCTATTTATTGTGCGAGGGTCGTGAGTCTTACGCTCCGACTTTGCTTCCCTCTTGCCAAAAAGAAAGAAATAGCATATATCGATGATAATTACTTTTCTTTCTTTTTCTCTTTTATCGGCAGGTAAACACTCAAAAATATATCAATCCTCACGGTCTACACTTTGATAAACTAATGAATCTGTTTTTCCTTAGAACTTATAAGATCCACAACTTGGCCTAAATGACCATAGGTAGAACAAAACCTGGAAAACTAGGTTCAACACAAGTCAAAACGACAATCATCCAACTACATACTGAAGATCGTGGGTTATACGTGTTTAAAAGTTGTCCATATAAAGAAAATGCGGTTAATACACTACTACTTCAAAAATGGCACGACTCTTATTTCATCATGAAACAAGGATGTAATTAATTAGCTTCAAAAGGTCAAAGATATCATATCCCTGCAATCGTTTTTGAAATCGACTCGAAAAGACTAAGTGGTGAAAATTGCATCATAATCATGACAAGTCAAAGAATTGATGAAATGAATCGTCAAAAGCTAAGTGACGTTCCTACCCCCACTTAATTAAAGCATTTTCCCTAATGATGAAAAGATTAAAAACGAAAAGGAACTTAGATTTGCTTAAGCGTGGAGCGCTATAAATGAATCTGTACCGAACACATCTCGGTCATGATGTCATCGAAAGTTAGCAAAATATCTGCTCGAAAAGTCTAACACACAAAACATGGCGAACACTCGAAGTAACACAATAAAATATGAAATGGCAGTAATCAAATTAAAAGAAAGTGCAAACAAATTAAACCATTCGAAAAACATTTTATTAAATAAGAAAAACCATAAATTGCAAAGTCAGGAAAATAAATGAAAAAGAAAAGAAAAACAACAATGGAAATGAAAATACTAAAAATTCTAGGACAAGGCTACTAATCAGAGTCAATGTCCGCGTAGTCTTCATCAACATGAGGTGGTGCAGCAGAAGAAGGGCCGGCCCCCGAAGAAGATGGGTCATGCCTAGGAGCTCTCGGTGGTGGGGCATAAGGAGGAATGTTTAGATGCGTCAGCATATGAGCGAGCATGCCCCGCATATCCGCTTACCTTGGCCTGAAATTCCTGCTGAGACCTGGCACGTCTTTGTGCTGCTATCACTGGCCGCCTTCTTCGCCTTCCCGTGACTTGAACTGTCACACTATCAAGGATAGGCAGTGGCTTGACTTTGTCATCAGCAGCTAAAACTGGGCACTCTACTGCCATCGCCAAAGCATCAATCAGGTTGCCATACGGAAAACCTCTCTCCTCGTCTCAGCAACCTGGCAAATCCTCTCATGCATCAACAGACCAATGTTCACGTCATTCTCGATATCGAGATAGTACATGAGCTCAGCCTTCCGACAAGTCACTGTGTTTGTGTGAGCATTGGGCAGAAGATGAGTAATAACAAATTTGTGCAAAATACGAGCATCCCAAGCAAGCTCGTATGATGATAAGAGGATTTTTGCAATCCGGTTAATCAAGTAAAAACTCAAAACCTTAGCAAAATCTACTTTCTAACCGGCAGTGGACCGGATCGATTGTAGGTAGTGCTTGAGGAGTCCGATGTCGAACCCACAGAGATTGGCTTTGAGTACCACAACTGACTTAGCACTCAATTCAGGTCAACCAGAAAAATAGGACGTTATACTATTGCATAAAAGAAAGATTATACTAATCGGATTTCTTAACGATTAAAAGAGGTACAGCTGAACTATGATCCAGCGGATTACTCTACCCTCAAACAAACTACCCCGGGAGTGTGCTCTACCTTCCTTGTCTAAACGATAAAAACCTCAGTATTGGAATGGACTTAATGACCTGATGTGTCAATCTAGTGCACGATAGGTGTCAAACTATCTTTTAAGCCAAAACGTCTACGGTCCCGAAACCCCGGTTCCCACACTTTGCTGCAACATACATTTATAAGCTAGGTGTGTGTGATGATGAATGACTAGGTGATCAAGCTATCATCGATTATGATTAAAACAGGTTTTGTGATATGAATTATCGATTAGAACGTTTCATTAGGTGCTACACTACCTCCCGGTTCATCTCCCTAATGGCGTTTCATCCGCTTTCACATAATTCAGCCATACAAATGATTTAGCTACTCATTATCGGATTGAAACAATAATTGGTAAAGGAATTCATGATATAAACGATAAAAGAACAAGAAATCATACCCACTTTATTGAAGATTGATGAAATACCAAAGTGTGCTCACAAAAAATCAAATCTTGACAATCGAGACGTAACGGATTGATGTTGTAATGTATTTAGTATAAAAGAGGATCGAAAGATGAGAACAACGGTATATGGAACTTAATTCTACGCTTCCGGACGAAGGAAATCGCCCAGAAGAGGCTACAACTAACTAAAATCGTAAAAGTCTCCCTGAAGAAAACGTTTGAGGTGCCCTTTTATAGCCTAGGGAAAAATTCAGATTATCCGTACGGATAAAAAGCTATCCGTACGGATAGTTCTTGATTCTCCAGGTTATCCGTACGGATGGGAAGCTATCCGTACGGATAAGTATCTGCTGCTTCAGTCTATCCGTACGGATAAATGGCTATCCGTACGGGTAAGTCTCAGTCCAATATTTTTGCATCTATCTGAGAGTTTTCCATACAGACAGACTTTTGTCCGTACGGATAGATGCCTTAACTTTCAAAACTTCACTTTTTCCATACTTAGCCTTCGTTTCTTGCCTCGGACACGTCTAAATTCATAAATCATCGCTTTCCGGGCTCCCGACTCACCCAAATCCTGCACAAACATGGAAACAACAAGCAAACGCATAACCCCGCAAACTATGGGTGCTCGGGAAATGAGTATAAAGTGCTAAAAGCAGGCCGAGTTTACGGAAAAACCGACAGTTACTCGCCGTGCAAAGAAAAACCTCATTAACACTCAATATAGGGTCTAAACTCACCCGAAACATGCTAGAAACATGATAACCGTGGGTTAAACTGTATAGAAATGTACAGTAAAGTTGGTTCCAATCATATGAATAGAAAGTAGTCAGAAAATTATTGGCACCGAAGTCCCACTACACATCATAGTACTTAGCAATACGTATCGGATCTCCAGATCGCGCTCTCTCATTGCAGTGGTGAACTCCTCACCGTGAAGTGGTGTATTTTCTATGCCAAAATGGGCATTTATACTTTCGATTGAAAATTGATGTGAACCCCCGAATAAAAGCGACATTAGACTCGGGGTTCACCGCCACGTATTCATAAAACTCGCGGACAATGGTGGCGTTGAATGTAGATGGGATGAGAGCCATGTCCATGATACCGTGAAATTGGAGCACTCGTGTTATAATGTCACCACAATCAAAGAGATCGACACCCATTTCCCTTGCAACCGACCGTGCGTTCCAATGAGTCCGAAAAGATTCATAGATAGCAACAGAGGCAAACTGATCGACACTATTGATAGTTGGAATAGCATTGCCCTGAACTCTCTGTTGACCTCCCGATGTCTCGGGACGGGGTTGCCTCTACCAGCCATTAAAATTGAAGAACTGAACTCTGCTGCTGCTGAAAAACAGGCCTCGCCGCCGCGACAGGGTGTTTCGCAGCTGCCGGAGTTTTTATTTTTCTGGTTTTTAAATTGTAGGAGCTCTCTGCAACTCCTACTAAATGAAAATGAAATCGGGTGCAAAATTTGAAATTTGAAAGCAGCAATTAAAGGGAAAAATGAAGATTTGGGTGATGGAAATGGTGATTTGGTGGTGAGATAGTTAGATGGTGATGGTGGTGCTGGCCGAAAAAAAATTTAGATGGAGAGGAAGAAGGAGAAATATTGATGGTGATAGAAAATGATGAAGGTAAAAGGTGGTTTATATGGGGGGAGGGTGAATGAATTTGAATTTGAAATGGTTTGAATTTGAATGGGTTGTATGGAAAGGTGGGGAGGAGTAATGGTGAGTGAGTGTATTGAGGGAGGATTGATGGGATTGAGGTGAAGGGAAATAATGGTGGAGTAATGGGGAAGAGGATAAGGAGGAGTGTGGGAAGGGTGGATGGGACGGTTCCCTGCCCCATCAGATTTCCGATGCAGCGTGTGAGGTCCACGCGCCATAATCAGTCCCCAGAATCTTTTCAAACCTCGGGAACTGAAATCAGGAACCCTCACCGCTGCGTGAGGGACTCTAGCGGTAGCCGGAGTTTTCTTCTCCTAGATTCCGTAAAACTACAATATATCTTCACTTCTCATTTAATCCTTGACAATTATCAATCCATAATTGATTCCTCATAGGCTCAGTCCTTGCCTTCCTTGTATTTTCTCTCTGACTCTTCTAACCTACTTCACCGGACTGCTCAACAAGTAAAAAAAACCTTCCCACCATCCTTAAGTATGAAACTTTGGGATGCGGTAGGATGAAAAAAAGCTTGTCGATCATTCCAGCTACTATTATTCGACCCTATCTATACTAAGGGTAAGAACTAGTTCTGAATTTAGAGTCGCCGGCTCGACTCTCATTTAACTTCTACTCAGTTAGATTTTCGGGTTTTCACCTGCCAAGCTTGCACCCTGAAGGATTTTACAGTGGTGCGCCTTCCTTCTCTCTTTATCCAAGCTCTCCCTGGGGTTTTTGTACACAAGTAGAAGGATCCTCTTTTCTGTCCTGAAGCACTTCCTCTTGAACCTCCTTAGTGAAACTTTGAGCTCTCAGCCTTGCACTCTTGGCCTTCTTCGCCAGTGCACTCGGCTTCCCATGTCTACTTCGAGATTTGCTCTTATTGCCCAAAGAATTCACTTGTTCAACTTTTGACTTCAAACATGCACTACGCAGGGTGGATTCGTCAAAACTGACCGTCTCACTAGGCGCATTTTCATGAATCTTTTTCGCTTTCTCTCAAAGTAGAACCGTCCTAAATTCCTGCTCTCCGGTTTCTACTACCACTTGCTTCTTCTTATCTCGAATATCCTCTATCTCTATTACTTTTACTTCTCTAGTGTTCGAGCTCACGCGGTACTGTCCAGGCCGGTTGGGTAATGGTTCTAGGATCGTAAAAGTTTTAGCATCGTTGTTGACCCTAAGCATGATTTCACCATTATCATAATCCATAATGGCTCAACGGGTTGATAAGAATGGAAGCCCTAACAAAACATTAGCACTCGGATCATCGAGGATGTCCAGGACTATAAAGTCAGCTAGGAAGACAAAACTTCCCACTCTGAGCTCACAGTCCCTCATCTTGCCAGTGATCATATCGACCTCATGATCGACAAAATGCATGTTGCGTACCTCATCCATCTTGACCTTGAATTTTTCATGTTTACAAAGTGAAAGTGGGAGGATATTACAACTAGAGCCGGAGTCGCACATCTTTAATCCTAAAGATATTCTAGTTATTGAGACATGGAAACTAAAGGTGTCAGGGTCTCCTAACTTGACTATAGTGTCTAAGTCCGGGTAATCCTCGGGCTCAGAGAACATGATGTCAAGATCCTCCTCTGGATCAGAGTCAGTAGAGGATATATCAATCAATTCAATAGGAAACTCACCTGGACGGTTGTTCTCATACTCCTTTAGACTTTCTTTGGCTTCTCTTTCTTTCTCTGCTTTGGCTACTTCTTTTTCCAGTTCCACTCTCTTTTTGTCCGCTTCATATTGCTCTCGTACCTTAGAGCGGGTACATAGAGATGGGAATGACATTCAAAACAGTTCATGGCATAGTGCTAGTCGACTTCGAATCCTTACATTCTTCTGATAACGTACAGAGGTAAACACAGGAATATAGAGAAGTGATCAGAATCTGAGTCAAAGAATCACGCGGCTACGGTAGGCTATGTCACAGTCTTGGGAGCTGTTTCCCTTCTTCTGATCGTAAAACTATGCAAGATTGATAAAGAAAAGACTCGAGACTCTAAAATAAAACAACGAACAGAAAACGAATTATTCTAGATTAGATTTAATGAAACTATTATCTATATTGGCCATCATCCCCGGCAACGGTACCAAAAACATGATCCGCGTGTAAGCCACCAATACTCACGAAATACTAGCAAGAGTACTAGGTCAATCGTAGTAAAGTAGGGGCGAGTCAAGGTCAATCCCACATAGACGATGCAACACAGATAATAATTCATAAATCTAATCGTGAAGACAAATCGCGGTCCCTAGACCAACATTAGAACAAAAAGTAATTGGTGTATCCATCCTCACCGATCTACTAACTTGGTGTAATTAATCATTGTGTCTACTTTTCCTGTAATTTCTTAGTTTAACCAGAACGTGTTTCTAATTCAAATTTAAGCTACGGGTTTAATCTCCTAATCTTATGTACTTCCATTGAAAGGTTAGTAGACATTTATGTGCAGTTAACCTCCTTCATTGGTTGTATTAACCTACACGCAATAAGTTTTAGAATGTGCTGGTTCAAGACCAAAAATCTCCCTAAGCAGCTATTATGGATTGACTAGCACGTTCCTATGGATTGATCAAGACTATGTCCTAATCAACACTTCACTTTATCGTCATTCATGTTAACTTATGATGTACAATAAGTAGATTGTCCATATCTAACCTACTGCTAATTAAACTTGTCGATGAACGTAGCTGACGCCGAATCTTCATATTACGGTGACCTAAAAGGTGTCCCGCGGTTGCAATATAGACCGTCGTCGCCGCGGTATTGGTGGTTCCTAATTTTGAAATCTACATCGTTCATTTCTGGTCATTTTTGTTAATTACGATTCGTTTAGACATGCAGATTAATCACAACATGTTAATCTAACTTAATCTACCATGATTAAAATACAAAGCAACGTTTAAAGCTTCATACCTTTATCAATGACGGATCTAGCTTGATCAACTCAAGAAAGTTGATGGATTGCAGAAGATAACCAAGAAAATGAACTCAAAAGAAAATCACGAACTCTTTATTTCATAAATCTAATAATTTGAAGTAATAAAAAGTGTGTATCAAAGTGTGCATGCATATAATGAATTCATACTTTAGAGATTTATATAATTATCTATGGTTTTACACTTTGCATGTCTTTGTGGTTTTGTAGGTCATAAACATGTCATAATTGGAGATCTAATGGAGCTATAGCCGACCTAATAATCTAAACCTAACCGACTTAATATAATTTCACATATCACATATACACATTACACACAATGATCCTTCTGAATTCGTGATGTCCAAGTTTCTATCTTCTTGTTCGATCTTGATGATGGCTTGAAGTCGTGCAACCTTGAACAAGCATGAGAAACTTTTCTTTTATTTCTTCCGGATATTTTGTGAGTTTAATTTAAAGGGTTTCTTTTCCATGTGGCCTTGGGCCTTTTTATGATGAGAATCGTGTAAACTCTTCTTTTAACCTAAAAATACGAGAGTTGCTACGGAATATCTAGATTGTTAGATTGAGAAATCTTGCACTTGGTTTGATAAGCCATACCTTTGATAGGTGAATCACAATTTTAGTTAAATCATCATAACTTCACATTGCTTGTTCTATGTTTAATCGCTATAGTCATTATCATGTTTTTCTTGACTTAGGCCCAATGTCTTTTTTATCTACAATCCTAGATCCACTTCTCTTAATCGCTATGCTACGATCCTCTACACTTGCTCCATAAAATGGTACTCCTGAAAATCACATAAAACAAGACAAAACAGTACTAAATATCTGGATAAAATACAAAGATGCAGAATTAACGAATAACGATCAAGGAACCGACACTAGGCAATTGACACACATTTCATACAATAATTTGACTATCATTTATCAATTGAGCACAATTCAAGGCAAATAAAGGCATGATTTATAGTAATAATTTCAATGTGATCACAAACCTTGCCTGGAACTTCCCCAACTCCTCGTCGGTATTAGGAATCGGGTTATGGAAAGACCTCAAGCTCGGATCAAACATATTTGAGGAAGCCCAGTTCGCTAGTTGTATCAAAGTAAGGACGCGATCGCCTAAATCCCTCGGCATACACCTCGCAGAATGAAAAAAAACCTTGGTCCAAGCCCTCGAACTTGATAGCAAGCAACGTATCATTATAAGCCTCTGACACTTTGAAGTCTGTGACATCTCGCACCTCAACCACTTGCAACTTACCCGCAACCTCAGCCTTTGCATCTTTAATTTTCTCAGAAAAAACACTCTTAAGCCGCCTTTCGTCGACAAATTGTTCATGAGCCAACCTTAAGGCATGCATCGCTGACTCACGCTCTACCTGGGCAAGCTCAAGGGCCCTAGACCTCTCCTCCGCAAATATGACTCAAACCCCTCATCTTTTCCTCCAACACGTTCCTCTCATGGTTAAATTCCTCGACAACGGCACCAACATTGCGTTCCGCATCAGCAGTCCATCATTCCTCACTTTCCAGCTCGCCCCTCAAAATAATGCCTTTGCCTCTTGATCTTTGGCTCTACGTACAGTCTTGCTCTAGACCACGGAAAGCTAAGACAACCTATCTCGCCATTGTCGCCAGCTTAAACACAAAGATAAATCAGGCTTCTAAACACTAACAAAGGGAAAGATGCAAAACATTAAAAAAAATTGGGAATGTTACCATGCTAGACAATGTGCCGACGAACCCAAAGATATCATCGGGATGATCTAGGAAATTCTGAGTTTGATCTTCTTGCGTGATCTGATAAGCCACGCCCGCACCTACGGCCATGGTCACCCCCATAAATAACGGCCATATCAAGATTTTGCAGATAAAGAACCCCCTTAATCAAAGCAGCTACAGCCTTACCCTCTTTCCAACTTTCGGGCTGCCTAAAGTTCTCCCTCAGCCACATAGGCCCTCTACGGGAGGCGGATAGGGGATCAGATTCTTAACATTCACTCCTTCTGTGGGCGGATCAACCCTTAAGTTTTGACCCACATCATCTACGGCCTCAGCAGCAGGCTCCTTCCCAGGTCACCTCTAAAAATTCTTTGGCTCAGCTTGAGCCGATGGTTGAGCAATTGAACTTTTCACGAGAAATCATGTCCCTCAGGGTCGCCAGCGGTGGCCGTTTCACCATCATCTCCAGCCTTCTGCCTCTTCACACCAGGGACATCAATGCTTGCCTCATCCGAGCTCTCAAGATCTATAATGACCTTACTACGGACCGCACCTGGAATCGCATCCTAAATCTGAATTCCGAAAGCCCGACCTCTCCGCCGTTGTCGACTCGCCGCACTTCGGATAACCTCGGTCACGATAGGGTCACTCAAAACCATGGGAAGAACGGAATGTTGGCTGACCGCCAAGTCTTGTTCCCTGACCGCCCTCCGCAGTTGGGCATGTCCCCTTCTCACGACTCGCAGTTCCGTGACATCCATGTTGTCGCAAGAGAAGAGTTAAAAACAACAACGTGAACCATGACTATATTTGACAGAGGCCCCAAGCCAACCCGGAAAACAGAAAGTGCGAAAAAAAAAAAAAAATGATAAATACCAAGGCCGACAGTTCGATCCTAACTTCTTCCCCTATAGACATTACAGCTCAAAGGAAACTCCCCCAAATGACATAAAGCATGCAGTTGGAAATAAAATTTATGTTTTGATGATAATTCATCTTATTTGTTTAAAGTATTATCTTAACCCCACTGATGAAGTGCTGAAGCCAGTTGTTATAGTGAAAAGCTAAAAGATGTCTAGAACTGAATGTATAAGTTTTACTAGAGTCTTATATTTGTATAAGTTACATCAGACAAGCAAAGCGTAATAATTAGTGTGTCGTAAAAGCTGAAAAACTAGAGTCATCTAGAAAAGGGGAAATCACTAAGACGAAACTGACTCGAATACACTAGCATCAAACTGAAGAAGGTAAGTTATTTGAGAGATTCTGAGACTCGGTTGTCTTATCTAAGAAGACTGAAGAACTGAGGGTCACAGACTCAGTTATTGAAGATTGAAGAACTGATGGTTCAAACTCAGTTATGAAGACCAAGTCGAGACTGTAATGTTAGACGTCAGGCAAGATTGTGGTGACCTGAACTGACTTTATGGATCTTGTATGAAGACCTAAGAATCATAAGGACAATGAATTCTTAGATGATAATGAGTCATGGTGTACTCTGATTAAGTCAATTATAATTAGATGAAAACTGGAGTACTGACATTTGAAAATGAGTAAAATCTCAGTTAACGCTCCAAGTCGATAAAAGCGACAAACAATAAATTCGATGATAAAATTGATAAGGAAACTCGCTTTCTGAGTCACCATCCAACAAACCGATAGTACAATTCGAGCGTTATAAAGGAAGCAAATTCATTGGATGAGTTACTGACACAGTAGAACGGTCAGAAGATATAGCCGTTACAAAAGAGATGTTGATACAATTCGAATTGAAGTCAGATGAACGTTGGACCTCACACTATAAATAGGAGACTTTGCACCCAAGATAAATATAACGAATTAACAAGCATTATCAAGCAAGTTTGTGCATTGGTCATCTTATTCGAATTACTATCATCTCAGCGCTATAACAAGATCATATCTAGTAATTCTTCAAGTGTTCAAGCTACACAGATTTTATCAAGAATTATACACTTTGAAGAACCACAAACAAGAATCAATTTATTGATTCTCATTAACTTTTGATTCTACGTCAAAGGTTTTAGATTGTGAAGCAAACCAGGAAGGTTTCGCCAAGGACAATTGTGACAAGCGAATCGGGTAGATTGTGTTTGTGGTGGTAGCTGGTGAAGAGGCAATTCAACCCTCCAAGGATCAGTGTTCAAGCAATTGAAGAACATCAATTCTACCTGTTCTACTACTGTTTAGATAGTGAAGCTAGGGATTATCCAAGGACAATTGTTTAGGACTTTTTGTAACTGTTCACTTCAAGAAGTTCTTGTGGAATTTTCCTCCGCACCACAGGGGAAGAGAGGACTGACAGGATTACACCACATGGAACCTCTATAACAATTGTCTTATTTACTTAACGCACTTACTTATTTATTCAGCATTTACTTACATCATTTTGATAATTGATTGTTATACACCTCATAGTTCACAAAACTGACATTCATCAGAATTTAGTTTACTACACTCAGTTTTCACAGAGAATAACAAGATCAAGAAAAAGGCTAGAACTTTATCCGCTGCCGGTTGACTCAGTTTCAAGCTTAAGTTAGTTTGACTTAAACTCAGCTTAGTCAGCTTAACTCCACACAAGTTTAACTAAACCTTAATTTGGTTTAAATCCAGTTTTAGGACAAGTTTATTCACCCCCCCCCCTGTAAACTTGTGTTAGCCTTTCCAAGGGACCAACAATTGGTATCGGAGCGGTGTTTCTTTGATAAGATATCAACTGCTCTATATCTCCTCTAGTTGTTCTCATTTGAAAGCTCAGTTTCCAGTTGATAAACAATCAATTTTCACTCACTCACTATGGATAACAATCAATATGCAAGACAGATGCTTATGTGCAACATGGACATATTTGACGAATATAAACGTCGTATGCAGGCCTTTCTAGCAGCCACTCATGATGAAATGATGGATGTACTCACTGATGGACCAATTCAGATTACTCACATGCAAACTGAAGGTGAGAGACAAATTCGAGTTCCAAAGCCTAAATCTGAGTGCACCAGTGATGATCGCAAGCGAAACAATCTCAACAATGTTGCTATGGACTTTATTCTTAGAACTCTTGACAGCAACATGTACTTAAAGGTGAAAGAATGCACAACTGCCAAGGAAATATGGGACAAACTATAGCTTGTTTGTGAAGGAACAGATTCAATCAAGGAAAATAAGATCTCTGTTGCAAAACAAAAGTTTGAAAATTTCAAGATGAAATCTGGAGAAACTATTGACCAGATGGAAACAAGATTCAGTGCTATCATGGATGAACTAGATCTACTCAAGATTGAATACTCTAAGAAAATTATCAACACAAGAATCTTGAAGGCATTACCAATGTCTTTGGAAGATGAAGGTCATCATATGGAAGAATCTAGAAGACTTGACATAGAGGACTCATTCAAAATCTTCTCGAGATCTGAAGCTTATGAATTTAGTGAAGATTTTACAAGTGCACAAATGCAATAATCAAAGCTTTGGAAGAACAAAAACCACAAAGACTTGCAAAAGAACATCAAATGACATTCAAGAAAACTCATCTAGCAATCTTCATAAATTGGATGAAATGGAAGAGCAAATGGATCTAATGATGAACAAAAATTAGAAGAATGAAGAGTGGACATCCAGTCACTCGAAGTTTATCAAAAGGACTCTGAGAAAAGAAAAGACGATGAATATCTCTGTTTCAATCATAAGAAACCTAGACATTATAAAGTGAATGTCCGAACTAACCAAGAAGACACCACCAAGAAGAGTTGGAAGAAGAGCACTCCTTGCTTTGAGATGAATCGATTATGAAGGCATCTTGAAAGATCGTCGATGACACGGCTTTGATGGCACACATGGAAGATGCAAGCGAGGTATGCGAATCTAACTCTAAATATTCCTCATTTCATTTCCATGCAAAATGCATGTTCTTCAACCGCTGACTCCAATCCAAAAAACCAAGAATTAGAAGAAACACTTGATGAATTGATGAATCAGCTAGTAACTATTCAAGCTAGTTATGAATCAATTAAAGCTGAGAAGGAAAGTCTAATTCTTGAAGTCGAAAGATTGAAGTCTGAATTAAAAGTGTTGAAACTGACTAGAACTGATAAAGTAAAGATTCAGCATCAGCCTACTATATCAACAGCAGCAACTGAATCATTCGATCAATCAAGTTCGATTACTAGATTCAAATCTGGAAAACCATATGGAGACAAAACTGGTTTAGGATTTGATACACAACAATCTTCTAAGGATGGAATCAACAAAGCTGTCAAACCTAGTACTAAAACTGGTATCAAGTTTGTAGCTAAGAAACTTCCACAAACTGAGAAAATTGTTGAACCAGTAAAGCCAGTATCACATAGGACAAATCAGTTTTCCAAGAAAACAACCAGATTTACCAACAAAGGGAAACCAAATGGTAAATCAGCTATATCTCAAGAAAACCGAATCGGCAAATCAACTACGGATCCACAAAAACCAATCAAGTCAAGAACCGGAAAAATTACGGTCAAAGTAAATCCAAGAATGTTAATCATTCAAGGATTCACACATTCGAGGGAAAGGAGACTATATCCCACCGATGATGATTGGAATTTTACCGCATCTATTACTAAAACGATAATATCAATCATTCCGCATGAAAACCTATCAAAGGTTTGAGTCCAAGACTCAATGAGATGACTAATCTTAGTTCTCAAAGCAAAGTTCCATGCAAAGGTCGATTCGGACCTCGATGCATGAAGGAATGGCGGTTATGATTCTAGCTTTAATAATGGAAAGCAACATGGAAATAAGTTTTAGTCAAAAGACATGAGAAATCATATAAATAAGACACATTCCAAACATAGATACTATGGGAGTGTGGCTTACATATATGAAAACAAGTGCAACAATATCCGAAGAATCCCAAAAGGATATATTCCCGAGTTGTACCGATTAATCGACACCTATGGACCCAAATCGAATTGGGTACCTAAAAACTTCTAATTTTATTGCATGATATATGGTACTTTGACAATGGTTGCTCTGCACACACGATAAAAAGAGTAAAGACTGTCTCGGTAATTTTATTGCAAAGGATGGACCAAAGGTTAATTTTGGATACACCAGAGGTTATGGCACCTTAATCAGGAATGGACTTACAATCAAGAATGTATCTTATGTAGAAGGACTACACTACAATCTACTCAAAGACTAGTCAATTTTGTGATATGGGATACAAAGTTACTTTCGACAAAGAATTTTGCGTTGTCGTCAATGAATCATCTTATCAAGTTGTCTGCCGGAAGAAGAAAAGAAAATATGTATGTAGTAGATTGTACAACGATCGTTCTTTGAAACTCGCTTGCTTGTGCATACAAAATCAGAAATCAGTTGGCTATGGCACACGAAACTGAGTCATCTTAATTTTGATGACATCAACACACTTGTTAAGAAACAACTAGTCATTGGACTACTAGAAATATCATATAAGAAGGACAGCTTATGTGATGCGTGTTAATAAGGAAAGCAAACTAAAGCAAGTTTCAAGACCAAATCTCAGCATTCAACAACCAGACATCTAGAATTGCTACACATGGATTTATTTGGACCTACTACACCAATAAGTATCAGTGGAAAGAAGTATACATTGGTGGTAGTAGATGATTTTTCAAGATACACTTGGGTAATCTTTCTAACCAAGAAAAGTGAAACTAAGCAAAGACTCACAGAACTACTCAAGAGACTTCAGAATCAGAAAGGAGTTTCAATTGTGAAGATAAGATCAGATAAAGGAACTGAATTCCTCAACAGTGTGATTATTGAATATTGTGAAGAAAATGGTGACTTACACCAACTTGTTGCCACAGGAATACCTCAACAGAATGGTGTAGCTGAAAGAAGAAATAGAACGCTCAAAGAAGCTGAGAGGACTATGATCTGTGAAGCTAAACTACCTGAAAGATATTGGGCGTATACCAACACGACTTGTTACACACGAGCAGAGCTCTCATGAACAAAAGACATGAAGACTCCTTATGAAATTTGGAATGGAAGAAAACCAAATGTTTCATACTTTCATGCTTTTGGAAGCAAATGTTTCATACACAATAATGGAAAATATCAAGTTCATGTTTTTCAGCCCAAGTAATCTTAAAGAAAGAAGCTTGATCGACCTCACTAGGCTTCCAATCTAACCGGCAAAGTACCGAGTCGACTGTAGTCTAGATCGGTGAGCAAGGTCGTATCCACAGGGAGAAATCTAGTCGAATACCAAAGCGGCCCAAACAATTAGTCTAGGTGTATCCATTAATCAAGAAGAAAGTGTGAACCAACTATTAAACAACTAATGAAAGGCGAACTAAAAGTGCGATTAACTAAAACTACAATGACTCGAACGCAGGGGAAATGATATGAAATGAGGTGGCTCGGGTGATGTTCCAAAGAACTAGATATGAACTCTCATAACTACTCGGAATCAAGCTTCACTAACGAATTCTCAACACATTCAAGGTGTAATTCACTATATTAACGTCAATCGATCTCTCACATCAACGAACTATAACCAAACACCAAACCTATCGGCTAGGACTAGATTAGGATGAATAGTTATGCATTAAAGGACTATGAATTTCCCAATTCAATATTAGGCAACACACACACTAGAAATCAATTCTATCTCTAGATGATTTTACTATGTGTTCATGGTGACTAGTTCCATGTCAATTCTTAAGATTAGGCCTCGAATTAACACTTAGATTATGCAATTAGTGATGAATTAATCACACCCATAAAGATCAATCACCATAACTTGAACCAATTAAGAACATACAAGACAACCCAACTTGAATCCAAGCAATTACAAGATTTCTAGCTCATTTTCTCATCACCCAAGCCACAAGGAACTTAGCTACTCATGATTTCAACAAAAACACAAAGAAAAGATGAGATTAAACTAAAGCAAGCCATGAAATAGAAAATTAAAAGTAAATTCGAAATTATACCTCAATCAAGTAAGAACTATGAACTTAGCTCAAATCCCATGGAGATTCACCAAGGGAATGATGAATTCACCATTTTAGAAGAAAGCCCAAGCTTAATTACACACTAATTTGGAGTTTAAAGACCTAAGATACTACTTTTTAAGCTAAGGAATGAAGAAAAGTGAAGAGAAGAGTTTTTGGGGTTTTTCCCTAATCTAAATCTAATCTAGAAAGTATGAGGTCTCTCTCTCTTGGCTGAAAATTCGATTTTATAGTGTAGAATTTCGGGTGCATAAGAGTGCGCTTCTCTGAGGCAAGCGTGCACCTGCATATTAGGTAACATTCTGTTGGATTTACTGGGAGCTCAAGCATGCTCTTGACTGAGGCAAGCATGCTCTTGGTCGGAATAGTGGAAATCTCAAATGCACCTCAGGAGTGCGCTTGTCATGAGCAAGCATGCTCTTGTCTGTAACAGAGTTGGATTATTTGACTGGGGCCTCAAGCGTGCGCTTGGATCGAGGCAAGCGTGGGCTTGTCTTGATCGCTCCCATTTTTCTTCCCAAATGATGACTCAAGCGTGCTCTTGGTCGAGGCAAGCATGCTCTTGTCCTGATTTTCTTCAAAAATCACATCTAGCTCCATTTCTCTCAATCCATTCATCACCAAACCGAGACGCTTAGTCGGTGCACATCTTCTTTATCATCTAAGACCTGGAAAGGCTCAACACCAAATACAACCGTAATTCCCATAAGGTACCGCATACCCCGTGTGTGCTATAAAAATGTCCACATTTTGCGATAAAAATGAGATTTTGTAATATGTGCGATGTGGAACCGTGAGTGATGAAAATAGCATGAAATAGCATCTAAGTGATAGAAATGCAGCTTGGAATGCTATAAATGATGTGAAAAGGGTGTGAAATGCATAGGAGGGTTGACTATCATCATCCACCCCCCACTTAGCTTTTGATCGTCCTCGAGCAAAATGGTGATTCCGAAAAGAGTCATCACTTATGCATTGAACACATACAATAAAGCGTCATTCATCAAAATACAAGTGAAAGATGATCACAAACATGCGAAGGCACAAGTTACTACTCAAATACGGTAATAGTGTGCGTGTGTGAAGAGTTCCTTTCCCTTTCACCCTAACTCCCGGTTCAGATTATAGACGTATGAGATGTCGGGGCTAGACCATAGGCTTATACTTCTTAACTATCTCCACTAATCGGGGCTACCTAAAGTTGGGCACAGTCGGGTAGGACTTGAAAGCTTGTAACGTTCGGCCGGGACGGGGGTACCGAAGGGATATAAAAGGATATCAACAAGAGAAAGCGCGAGAGAGCTTAACCATAAACGTAGAAACATGTAACACTCATCTCTCACCCAACGTACCAAAGTAAACTGAAAATGTGACGCAAAAATAGCCGTTACCGACACGAGTTCAATAGGTAGTTCACAAAAATAGTGGCCAACTAGAAGCAAACACTTAATGAACTAAAAAACATCCACTCTCAATCACTTTTTTTCCAACTAAACAGTTACATTGATCACAATATACAACACACCATGCCACTTCTTTGACTTTATTACTTTATTTTGTATCATTGCATTTTTTCTTTTGACTTTTGACACCTTTTCTTTTCTTTTCTTTTTTTTTTCTCTTTTCTTTTTTTTCCTTTTTTTTTTCTTTTCTTCAACTCAACATAACACAGCAAAATACAATGCTCATTTAAACATAATATGGAATAAGATAGCTACATAAATGGTAGCCAAAATAACACAACTCAAAATGTAGTCATCCCTTCCCAAATGGACTCACTCACCATCCGATACCCAAATCATGAGTCAAATACCTCACCCATATCCGACACGTAAAACGATTAAGCTCAATCGCGAGGGAGGTCAAGTGAATGTAGACCACAAAAATAGGGTTTCGGGGCTAGGTAAATGGGCTAAGTACCGAAAGGCTAACGTTTTCGGATGGGGGTCTCACCATCCTAAGAAATGCTAAGGCGGGGAGACTAGGGATAAAACGTTCCGGGTTGGCTATTTGGCTCTAGCGGGTCAAAGAAGCGCCATGACCTTCATCCTATTCCTATCTCTAAGTAACCCTTCTATTTCGCCTCGAAAGTTAATGATATAAGTTCTAGCTAGCCGGACCTTCTCAATAGCTACCATAATCTTTCACTAAAAGCTGGGGTTCATGAGTCGAAACTATACGTGAAAAGTCCTACTCCGTAGCCAAATCACAAACTCGTGCCTATGCATGTTAAGGATCGTCTTTTAGTTACACTTTTCAAAATGATTCATCATTGTACCTACTCAATACCGAAATCATGAAAACTTTGAGAATTCGCCAAAATTTTGCTCGAAACGACCAATTGCTAAGGCACAACACACCAATCACAAAGCAATCACGCATAACAAGTAAATCACACTCATGCACACACAAAATGCAAAGCTAAGTCTACCACCCCCCACTTAAGAGTTGACATTGTCCTCAATGTAAAACGAAGGAAAAGAAAGACTTAGCATGCATTTTCGCAAATGGGGAAACCGGCAAAAGGCGCATCTCATCAATGTGGCAAGCCAGAAGGGGCATCGATGTACCTGTGTCAAGGACAAACCACCATGAAAACAATACTACAACACAAGGCTTGCACCTCGTGTGTAGGGTGACACAAGTATAATAATGCATAGCTCAATGATGGACAATATAATAAAGCAGGCCACATATTAACATAATGCATAGAATTTGTGGTGACCAAAGGTCCAGGCCTATCATTAAAATGAGCAGCTAGATAGAGAGAGAGATAGCATCCAAGGGCATACTGGAATACACAAAAGGCCATAACCAACAGGCCGAAATCACGTCGAAACCGAAAGATAAGGACAGAGGTCTCAAGCAGCCATAGATACATACAACTTATTAAAAGTGGCCCTCGCAGAAGCGCAAAAGACTAGCCTAGACATGGACAAAATAGAGAAATGAAAGATCACTAGGCACTAGCGGTACAATCAACAAATCACCCCCCAAGAATCCGCTCCCCTGTGGTGAGAGTCTTCAAGGCAGCAACATCGAGGGGGTCATTAACCGTAGCCTGTGTGTCAATTCATGTCCCATCTTCAGTAGCAATCTCCGTCGCTGGCGTAATCACTTCCTCCGGCTCTAAGGAAGCATCATCCCCTGGTGTGGCAGAATTAGGAGCCTTGCCCTTGGGTTGCAAGACATGATGCGCAACTCCATCTTCACTAGCAGGTGCCGCTTGGCCGTTAGCCATAACTCTTGGGGCTGTCTACTCAAGGGTTTCCTCACCACCCGCATGAACAAAAACTGATTGGCCTTGAGGAAAAGGGTTCTGGTAGGGAGGAAACTTAAACGGCTCGGAAGGTGGGGACGGATACTGAGAGACGTCAAAGGTAGGGGTCACAACTTGCATTAATGCCATAAGTACCCGCCAAATTGCCATAAGACTCACCCGAAACTGCTCTTGATTAGCCAACAAACACTCATGATTAGTGTAATTGTCCCTCCGGGCTAGTTCCTCAACTGTTGTCCTCTTAGGTTGCTTGACAATGAAGCCCTCAGGCTGATCCTTAGGTCGTAGGGTATCCTTATCTATCATAGGGAGGTTGCGTCGGGGAAGTTGATCAAAATCCGAAAAAGGTACCTGAGCACTACGTGCCATGTCGGTAATCAGTGTGGGGAACTGCAAGTTGCCTTTATGCCCCTTGGCATAGCTCCTTAACTCGTTATAAATAAGGCGCCCGACATCGATCTTCATCCTTGTCAAAATAGCATAAATAATTTTCAAGTGTGGCAGCTTTATAAGAACGCATTGAGCTGTGGGATGAAGATGGCATGTAATGAACCGGAACCACACCCTAGGTTCATCGTCCCAAGTTGAAACCGTGATATCCTTTGGGGTCTTACCATCCAAGGTGTTGTAGTTCCACCGATGATTTAGGCAAATCAATTGCCTAGCTCAAGGATTACGACTCTAGGATCAACGTGGGAGAGAGGAAACCGAAACCACACTAAACGTATCCAAGCAAAGAAAGACAACGGGTTGCCTTTTGGTAGCGCCTTTGTTTAGCGTCGTGGGCTCGACGTAATGACTTATACGATGCCGATGAAGACTTATAAGGTCGACACAAAGATGGAATTATACGGTAGAAGTGGGGCTCAAAAGCAACCACGGGGTGGAAGTTATACGGTAAAGAAATGGATTATACATATATTTGCATCGCTATGATGCTCAAAACATTAGCAAACAGCAAGATCATTCAAGGATGGGTGGTGGATCATCGAAGGCGATAAACCTCTTCCACCTTCTCGAAAGGTCCTCCTTCATATTTTTTCAAACGCAGCCCATCTCACCATAAACTTTTCATCTTTCGAATTCATCACCTCAACTGCACCAGATGGAAATGCTTGGACAACTATGAAAGGGCCGGACCACTTGGATCGAAGTTTTCCGGGAACAATCTCAACTTAGAGTTGTAAAGCAACACTCTATCTCCCTCTAGAAATTCTCGGGACTGAATCCTCTTATCATGGGCCATCTTTGACTTCTCCTTATAGATTCGAGAGCTCTCGTAAGCTTGAAGACGGAACTCCTCTAGTTGAGTGAGTTGGAGCAGCCTTTTCTCACCTACTAATCCCTCATCGAAGTTCAAGAACTTAGTTGCCCAATAGGCACGGTGCTCTAACTCAACGGGTAAATGGCAAGCTTTGCCAAAAACGAGCATGTACGGAGACATACCAATCGGTGTTTTAAATGCCGTTCGGTGTGCCCACAATGCATCATCTAGCTTAATGGACCAGTCCTTCCTATTGGTATGGACAGTTTTCTCAAGGATTCGCTTTATGCCACGGTTCGAAACTTCATCTTGACCATTCGTTTGTGGGTGATACGGAGTTGCTAACTTATGTGTGACCCCATACTTTTCTAGCAGTTTATCAAGAGAGTTGTTGCAAAAGTGCGATCCACCATCACTAATGAGTGCTCGAGGTGTGCCAAACCGCGTAAATATGTTCTTTTTCAAGACACGGAGCACCACCCGATGATCATTCATGGGCGAGGCGATTGCTTCCACCCATTTAGACACATAATCGACTGCTACGAGAATATAAATATTGGAAGAAGAAGACGAACGGCCCCATGAAGTCGATGCCCCAAACGTCAAAGAGCTCACACTTAAGAATTTCTTGTCGGGGAATCTCATTCCTCTTGGAGAGATTTCCGGTTCTTTGACACACATCACAAGTCCTAGCAAAAGCATTCGAGTCCCGAAAAATAGAAGGCCAAAAGAAACCACTTTGTAAGACTTTAAAAGCTGTCCTATTTCCACTATGATGACCACCAACTTCCCTAGCATGACAAAAATTAAGAATACTCGGGATCTCATCCTCACCAACACACCTCCTAATCACACTATCGGAGCAAAATCGAAACAAATAAGGCTCATCCCAGAAATAGTAAGTAGCATCTTTCAACAACTTTTTCCTAGCATTTCTGGACAAATCAAGATCTATATAATCACATGCCAAGTAATTTGCAATAGAAGCATACCAAGGGGATGATTTAGGGTTACCTTGCGAGGAACTCAAAGGTCCTTCGGGAACCGCCGAGTCAATAGCAAAGAGCTTGTCCTCCGGAAAGTGATCATCAATCTCGCTCTCAAACGTGTCATCCTCTTCACCTTGTTGCAGCCTGCTCAAATGATCTGCGACCACGTTTTCTGAGCCTTTCTTGTCCTTGATCTCAATATCAAATTCCTGCAACAACAAAATCCAACGCAACAAACGAGGTTCCGCTTCTTTCTTGGAAATAAGGTACTTAAGGGCCGATTGGTCAGTGTAAACAATAATTTTTGACCTTACTAAGTACGAATGAAACTTATCTAATGCAAAGACAATAGCAAGCAATTATTTTTCTGTTGTTGCATAATTCAACTGTGCTGCGTTAAGTGTGTGGCTAGCGTAGAAAATAGGCCTAAAAATTTTATCCTTTTTCTATCCTAAAAAAGCCCCCACCGCGGAATCGCTCGCATCACACATAAGCTCAAACGGTGCAGTCCAATCGGGTGCTATCAAAACAGGGGCAGTCACTAGCCTACGCTTAATCTCAAGAAATGCATGCACACACTTATCATTAAAGTCAAATTGTGCCTCTTTGGCAAGAAGAGCAGTCAATGGTCGAGCTACCTTAGAAAAATCCGGTATAAACCGTTTATAAAAACCTGCATGGCCCAAAAATCCCCTAAGCGTTTTAAGTTTCGTGGGTGGAGGTAACTTCTCAATGGTTTCTATTTTTGCCCTATCGACCTCTATCCCCTTACATGAGATTTTATGGCCTAGCACTATCCCTTCCTCAACCATAAGATGACATTTCTCCCAATTAAGCACTAAGTCGGTGTCCTCACAACATTGTAACACCTTATCCAAATTATCCAAACAATCCTCAAAGGAATCACCATAAATGCTAAAATCGTCCATGAAAATTTCAAGGAATTTCTCAACCATGTCGGAAAAGATGGCGAGCATGCATCTTTGAAAAGTCGCCGGAGCATTAAACAATCCAAACGGCATTCTCGTGTAAGCAAAAGTCTTATAAGGGCACGTGAATGTTGTCTTTTCTTGATCACGTGGATCAATATAGATTTGGTAATACCCGGAAAATCCATCTAACAAACAGTAAAATGCATGACCGCTTAACCTTTCCAACATTTGATCTATAAATGGAAGAGGGAAGTGGGCTTTACGGGTAGCATCATTAAGCTTACGAAAATACAAACTCGATACCGGTAACTAAACGAGTGGGGATGAGCTCATTATCATCATTCTCTTGAACGGTCATCCCCCCTTTCTTAGGCACTACTTGAGTGGGGCTTACCTATTCGCTATCGGAAATAGCGTATATGATGCCCATTTCAAGCATTTTTACCACTTCCTTCTTAACTACCTCTTGCATTTTCGGGTTGAGCCTCATTTGCCTTTGTGCCACCGGCTCCACATCCTCCTCAAGGATGATCTTGTGTGAGCAAATCTCCGGACTAATCCCTTTGATATCCGCAATTGTCCAACCGAATGCCTTTTTATGCTTTTTCAACACCTTTAGAAGATTTTCTTCCTGCAAAATTGTTAGTGTAGACGAGATAATCAATGGTAATAAATCATCTTGCAGAAAAGTATACTTCAAATGGGATGGAAGTGGTTTAAGCTCTAGATTTTTTGGTGGATCTTCAATGCTCGGCTTGAGCTTGACACCGCTTAACTCCAACTCAAGGAACTTATGCCACTTAGGTGGCCGGAATGGAGTGCGCTCAAGTGACTTTGCTTCCTCTTGCAACTCATCATCGCTATCATCATTAGTACTAGATTTAACTAAGCACTCCTTCCATCTTATCCTCACGCACCTGCATGTTAGTTACTTCCAAAACACAAGCATCCACGACATCAATAGAAAAATAGTCACTTTTTTCATCATATGGACGCTTAATAGCATTGTAAACATTAAAAGTGACAGAATCATCATCAACTCTCAACGTGATCTCTCCCTGTTTTACATCCACAAGTGCACCCGCCGTGATAAAAAATGGTCTTCCTAGAAGTAGGGGAGTCCTAGCACTCTCATCCATATCTAAGACAACAAAATCCGCCGGGAAGGCGAATTTGTCCACTTGGACTAAGATGTCCTCAACTATGCCTTGTGGATACCTAATGGTCCGGTCCACCATTTGCAATGCCATCTTAGTCGAAACAAGAGTACCTAACCCAAGTTGCTTATAAGTTTTTAAGGACATCAAGTTAACGCTTGCACCTAGGTCACATAAAGCATTTTCAAATTTAATTGGACCTATGGTACATGGAATCGAAAAACTTCCGGGGTCTTGACGTTTGGGGGGTATCTTATTTTGGAAGACGGCCGAACAATTTTCATCTAGGTAAACAAGTTTCTCCATGCTAATCTTGTTGCTCAACACTCCCTTAAGGAACTTATCATACGAAGGTATGTTTGCTAATGCATCAACCAAGGGAACATTGATCTCAACTTTTCGAAGAATATCAAGAAACTTGTTTTCCTTTTTACTTAAAGGTTCCGGTTTCTTCTTCCACTAGGGGGAAATGGGAGTTTACTCAAATCAAAAGACTTAGAGGAAGAAGAATTGATACCTCCCTTACCATTTGGCGTGCTCGGTCGAGGTGTGGCCCGTGAATTGTTGGGGAGTGTAGGCATGGCACGCTCATCCTCGATCTCGACTTCTTTGCCTTTACTTGCTTGCCCTTTATCAACTTTCCCATCTAGCTTCAACTTACCATCAATGTTATCCTCCTCAACCTCTTTTTCTTCATCGGATAACTCTTTGTCCTCCTCAACATCATTACCAACTTGCTTTCCACTCCTTGTGAATATAGCATTTACCTCTCTCGGATTTCAAACCGTGTTGCTTGGCAACCCCCCTCTTGGCGCGGTGTTAGAATTTTCAGTGAGTTGACCAACTTGAGTTTCTAAGTTCCTCATGGATGCTTGCAAATTAGTAAGTTGAGCATCGGTAGAAGCTCTATATTGATCCATGTTTTTAGTAGAAGCGGTCACCGCCGTCGCCATTTGTTCCATGACATTCTCCCAACGCATTTTCTTTTCAAGAGCTTGTTGAGTTTGGGGAGCTTGCGCTTTGGGGCTGAGGTAATGGTTGTAAATGAAAACCGGGAGGTCCCTGTTGTTGAGGAAATGGAAGATTAGCTTGATTTGCTTGAGGATATTGAGCATTCCCATGATATGGAGCATTCGGTTTTTGAGGAGCTTGTTGAGAACCTTGCCCTTGATGGAAATTCTGTTGAGGTTTTTGATAAGCTTGATTGTTATTCCAAGCGGCACTAGCATAAGAATTGTAGGGAACTCGGTTTTGACCCACATAATTTGCATCTTCTTGAATCAAATTAGGATCCGGAGTGTAGTACATGGATTGTGGATGCAACCCTATACAATGAACAGACTCATGACTTCCACCACAGTTCTTGCAAGACGACGGTTTCTCATTCTTCAAAGTAAGCTCTCTAATAGAATCTTCCATTGAGGTCATCTTCACCATCATGAGCGTATGATCATCCATCTCAATCAAATTCGCATGCTTATCATAATTGGTTCTTCTTGAGTTCCAATGACGATCATTTTCAGCACACTTTTCAATAGTGTTGTATGCCTCTTGCGGTACTAAACTCATAAATGAACCACCGCTAGCCGAATTGAGGTCTCTTCTCAAGTCTCCCCTCAACCCATTGTAGAAGATTTGAACAGTTGACCACATTTCATTACCGTGGTGAGGACATTTTCTCAGTAAAGCTTTCATTCTATCCCAAGCATCAGAAAGTGACTCACCCACTTTCTGTGAAAAGTTGGCGATTTCGGCTCGGATCTCCAATGTCTTAGCCGGTGGGAAATATCTCTTCAAAAAGGCGGTAGTAACATCTTCCCAAGTATGTAAAGAATCATCGGGTTGGGCATCCAACCATTCCAAGGCTTTTTCTCTCAAGGCAAAGGGAAATACCCTCAACTTAATCACATCTTCACTGACACCATTCATCTTCACAGTTGAACAAATATCTGCAAATCGCCTTAAAAACTGATTTAGATCCTCCGATGGCATGAGAAGCAATAAGATTGAATACATGTGGCTTGATATCAAAGTTGTTCACCTCAATAGGAGGAAGACGAATAGCATGATGACCAATACCCACTCTCGGCATAGCATAATCCATCAAAGTTCTTTCACCGCCTTGAACATTGTTGCCCTGGTTATTCTGGTTGTTTTGACCAAAATTACCCCAATTGCCTTGATTTTGATTGGCATTAGCATTAGCTTGAGCTTGAGCTTGAGCTTGGGCTTGTGCCTCTTGTGCTTGATAATGTGCCAACTGTTGCATCATAGCTTGATAAACTTGAGGATTCATCTGTTGATTTACCAAAGGTACTGGAGCATTTTGCTCAACTTGGTTACCATGAACTTCCGGATTATCTCCAAACGGTGGTGGATCATTATCCATATCTTCCTCTGCCGAAGTAACAAAGTCTTCTTCACTGTCACTCACAACGTCAACGGTACAGACTGATCGCTTCCTTCTCCTCAGACTACTCAAATATCTTGCAGAAGCTTCAATCTCCGATAAAACGGAAAAAAGCGGTTCAGTTCCACTTCGAGTACGGGGCATACACTGCACCGAAGAAAACAACAAGAAAACTATAAAAAGAAAAAACCTAGTCCCAAATGTTGTGACTACTTGTGAGATATCAACTAAAAAATTTCTCCCCGGCAACGGCGCCAGTTAATCTTAAAGAAAGAAGCTTGATCGACCTCACTAGGCTTCCAATCTAACCGGCAGAGTACCGGGTCGACTGTAGTCTAGATCGGTGAGCAAGGTCGTATCCATAGGGAGAAATCTAGTTGAATACCAAAGCGGCCCAAACAATTAGTCTAGGTGTATCCATTAATCAAGAAGAAAGTGTGAACCAACTACGAAACAACTAATGAAAGGCGAACTAAAAGTGCGATTAACTAAAACTACAATGACTCGAACGCAGGGGAAATGATATGAAATGAGGTGGCTCGGGTGATGTTCCAAAGAACTAGATATGAACTCTCATAACTACTCGGAATCAAGCTTCACTAACGAATTCTCAACACATTCAAGGTGTAATTCACTATATTAACGTCAATCGATCTCTCACATCAACGAACTATAACCAAACACCAAACCTATCGGCTAGGACTAGATTAGGATGAATAGTTATGCATTAAAGGACTATGAATTTCCCAATTCAATATTAGGCAACACACACACTAGAAATCAATTCTATCTCTAGATGATTTTACTATGTGTTCATGGTGACTAGTTCCATGTCAATTCTTACGATTAGGCCTCGAATTAACACTTAGATTATGCAATTAGTGATGAATTAATCACACCCATAAAGATCAATCACCATAACTTGAACCAATTAAGAACATACAAGACAACACAACTTGAATCCAAGCAATTACAAGATTTCTAGCTCATTTTCTCATCACCCAAGCCACAAGGAACTTAGCTACTCATGATTTCAACAAAAACACAAAGAAAAGATGAGATTAAACTAAAGCAAGCCATGAAATAGAAAATTAAAAGTAAATTCGAAATTATACCTCAATCAAGTAAGAACTATGAACTTAGCTCAAATCCCATGGAGATTCACCAAGGGAATGATGAATTCACCATTTTAGAAGAAAGCCCAAGCTTAATTACACACTAATTTGGAGTTTAAAGACCTAAGATACTACTTTTTAAGCTAAGGAATGAAGAGAAGAGTTTTTGGGGTTTTTCCCTAATCTAATTCTAATCTAGAAAGTATGAGGTCTCTCTCTCTTGGCTGAAAATTCGATTTTATAGTGTAGAATTTCGGGTGCATAAGAGTGCGCTTCTCTGAGGCAAGCGTGCACCTGCATATTAGGTAACATTCTGTTGGATTTACTGGGAGCTCAAGCGTGCGCTTGACTGAGGAAAGCATGCTCTTGGTCGGAATAGTGGAAATCTCAAATGCACCTCAGGAGTGCGCTTGTCATGAGCAAGCATGCTCTTGTCCAGAATAGAGAGTTGGATTATTTGACTGGGGCCTCAAGCGTGCGCTTGACTGAGGCAAGCGTGGGCTTGTCTTGGCTCGCTCCATTTTTCTTCCCAAATGATGACTCAGGCGTGCTCTTGGTCGAGGCAAGCATGCTCTTGTCCTGATTTTCTTCAAAAATCACATCTAGCTCCATTTCTCTCAATCCATTCATCACCAAACCGAGACGCTTAGTCGGTGGACATCTTCTTTATCATCTAAGACCTGGAAAGGCTCAACACCAAATACAACCGTAATTCCCATAGGGTACCACATACCCCGTGTGTGCTATAAAAATGTCCACATTTTGCGATAAAAATGAGATTTTGTAATACGTGCGATGTGGAACCGTGAGTGATGAAAATAGCATGAAATAGCATCTAAGGGATAGAAATGCGGCTCGGAATGCTATAAAATGATGTGAAAAGGGTGTGAAATGCATAGGAGGGTTGACTATCATCACCAAGGCTGATGAAGGAATTTTTCTAGGATATTCAAGTGTCAGCAAAGCCTTTAGGGTACTAAATAAAAGAACACTCAAGCATGAAGAATCAATACATGTGGTATTTGATGAACCAAACTTCCCTGGTGAGGCAACTGAAGACCGACACGAATCAGTTTCTCAGTCTCAGTTACCAATCATGCCAGAACCAGTTTCAGTTGACATTGGAAGACTACAAATTTCTGAATGTTCAGATCAAGATCAGTCTCAGTTTCCAACTACCCATCAAATCATGTTAGGAAATCTACGCGGGAACGCAGCGGAATTCAAAAATTTATTTCCTATCGACCCAAGATCGACTTCGTTTAAGCAATAAACGAATAAACTAAAGACGGAGGTTACCTTGGTTGATCTAAAAGATCGACGCTTTGACCGTCTGGGAGAGTAGTTCAAAGACATGGAGCCGCCCAAGTGTTCGGCCTCTACCACTAGTCCACCTAACGAACAGCCCCGGAATCCCACCATGGATTGCTATCGGAAAACCCCGGTTGCTAGACCGGACTTTTTCCTCCCTCACAAACTCACTATAGGAAGCCCCCTCTTTCTTACACAAGAACTATGAGTTCTTGCAATTTTTCACAAGAACAATTGCTCTTGGAAGAATGGTGTACAAAAGAGCTTGGCAAGCCCTCTTATTTATACTAATGAGGCGCCTCTATTCCTTGGAGTGGAGGAGAAGAAAACCTTTAACCAATAAAATAAGGAAAATATAATTGATTGATTTATCTCATTTAATTTAATATCTTATATTAAATATTTCCAAGATATTGTCAATATCTAATATTGACTATCTTTATTTTATTACCATAAATCAATTTACACATGTGTGCAAATCTATAGTCATTAATATATAATATTAATATATGATAATCTTATTAATTAAATTGCACAATCCAAGTGTGTCATACACACTCAATGTGGCGCCATTTACTTTCCAAAATTGACTTATGGAAAATTCTTTAATTAATATAATGCTATGATTAATTAATTTGCAAAATACATGTATATCATATATACAAAATTTCGAAATACATATACATCATATGTATATTTAATTAATCAACATAATTAATATCTTGTATTATATTTATTCATAATAAATAAATACCACCATATTAATTTACCACTATAACCCTTTATAGTCTTGAGATAAACTTTCCTTATTTGGTTATCATCTATAACCACATTTTAATCCAGCTGGATGTTCATATGTGTGTGACCCGATAGGCTTCCGAATATGTTGGCCGTAGACACAAAGTGCAAATTACGAAAATGCCCTTCACGCCTAACGATCACGGGATAGCGTCTAGCAACACACCGTGACCCCCAATCATCGGAAGAGTCAAATGCAATGACTACTACCTTTCATGTGAAACAGTTACCGTGTAACTTACAATCCTATCGCTGTAATAATAATATCCATACGGTCGTTAGTCGAGTGTCGAAACATCAACGACCGTATCTTATAATCTGGATATCAAGCTCTCTCGAAGTAACACGTTTACTCCCACTTTGCAAAGATTCACGAGAGCTAGACATTCCTTATAAGAAGGCCATTTCGATATTCAATCCCGATCATAGGATACGCGATTCCCAGCACGACCAATCATGTATACTCCGCGATGCTTCAATATCATACCCAATCACTACCGCATGATCGCCCGTGGCTGTGGAAACCTCAATAGTGTCAAAGCATGACAATCCACACCGTGATGCCATGAAGACTCCGGTCTTAAGGATAATTACACAACCGTCACATAGTGTGACACTTATCCGTGTAAGTGGGTCGATCTAACGTCGCGCATTCACTAATACACGCCCACGTCATACCCAAGTGTCTCTACACTTCGATAGACGAGATCTATCCTCGCCCTTAAAGACAGAAGACATCTAATACGTGCTAGTCTGTTTATACTATCAATGTCCTGTTTAATAGTACATCAGCCTAGAGACATTTAAGTATCAAACTTATTAAAGTGATTAGAGATCTCATCAACCATAATCACCTATCATGGTTTCTCTATCACAGTTTAATACTAAGGACGTTATTATATAACAATTCATAATTGGTTCTTTAGAAGAACAAATATATGACAACATAAAAGCCATTATATATACATGTATAAACATAAAGAAATAGTAGAAATGATCCGACCCGGTCGGATCCGGTCCAACCCGATTGGGTTTAGGACACTATTCCAACAATCTCCCACTTGGCCTAAAACCAATCACTCGTACACACAAGACCAAGTTGAAACATAAGAATCTTATGCAATACTCGCAACCAGCCCTAGCCATAAACGGATCGCTATCCGTGAGGACTCAGACTATCTTCATATCATGTTCCAAATGACCAAGTCAAAGGAACCGCCTCAACACACACACGAATCTCTGACGAGACCCTGGTCCTTGCTTCAAGCAATGAATCCACTTACTATATCAACTATATAGAAAAGGTGGAAGAACCATACAAGGTTCGTGAATGAACCTTCTAGATCCATGTCTCGCTCTCCCGGTAGCCTCTAAGGCACTACTGTGTTTTGGCCTACTTGTAGAACTTACAGTGACCCATAGGCTAGAACATTTCCACTCAACTGTATCACTTGATCAAAGTGATTTGCAAACCCGATGCAGAGCTCCCACTAGCCTTCATAAGACTCGGGATATACGTCAGTATATCTACGTTTATTTAATTCCAAGTTTCAATAAACTAGAAACTTTCCTTAACTTGTTTAAGGATATTCTCGACATTTACCAGTTACTTTCATACTTTCTCATGACTATTCATGGACTATGAACATCCGGCATCTCCTATAAGATGGTTCCTATCGCAGATGCGAAGAAACCTTCCATAAGTATCATCATCTTTCACCTTATCTTTAGGACCAATGTCCTAACATAGATAGATCTCATGATCTTTGCTAAACTTCTTTTAGCATCACATCTATATAGGTAAACTATAATTTAACAAAGATTAAATCTATCACTATAGATTCTTATTTCTAAAAATAATAACTGCCAATCCAAGTGCTTTCGTAAAGACCTTGAACTACCAAACATTAATTGACTGTGACATGGGGTATTAATTCTCGAGAGAGATATCTAATATCTTGCTCAAAAATCATAACACACTCCCACTATCCATCTTTCACATGGGCATATCCTTCTTTTGACTAAATCAAACTCCTTTGATTATCTAACAAAGAAACCGCTCTAGAGAAACTTGTTTGAGTCCATAAATGGATCTCGTGGGCTTACGTGTCATGTTATTGTCTATGAACATCGAGCTTTACGCCCAACGTCTTCAACACTATCATATAGTCATGATACGAAGTTATAACAAGCATCATCCTGATTAGAATCGGCTCACCGGCAAAGATAAAGGTAATTACAAGGTTTACACCCTGCACTTCAACCATCACTATAGCCTGATGGTAATCATATTACTATCCATGTCGACCTTTCGGGGACACTCCTTTAGGTAAGATGCAGACTAGGTTCGCAACCTGGTTGTCACCGATGGAATCTAATTCGGATATTATGGCTCTCGGCCATATCTCTCAATCTTGCCTTTCAAACATTCTTTCACAAGTCGTGAGACATTCATTCTTCAAGATGAAAATACCAAGAGCCCTTTTAGGCTTGAGGTTATCCACAGACTTATAGAACTTTTGTGTGCACTGAGCAATGTTCTACGCCTCATCGTTATGTGGCGTCTGCTCACGTTCCATTGGTTGAATATATCTTTGTGGTTCTCAAACTCTTTTGAGATCTTATTCACTCCCACTGTTTCTTTTGGAAGAAACACTTCCTCTAGAAAAAAGACATGTTTGGAGACAAACATTTTGCTCATGGACAAGTAAATAATATCTAGCGTACTTGCTAAGATATTCCACAAAGTTGCATATGTCGTACTAGGCTCCAAGCCTTTCGACTCTGCCACTACAACTTCAAATCATCGGTTAAGATAGATTCGACATTATCCTCTTCCATATCTAATATGGAATTTATTCAACCTTTATTCTTTGGAACTCGGTTAAGTATAAGGGCACTATCCCGAAACGGGTAAGGATACATCGCATGGCTTGCGTCACACCTTTATCATATAAAGTGTTATTTCCATTTTGGGACCACAATCTAATTGCATATCCCAAAGATGGTATCCTTCAAGGAGAATCTTATTCCTTTCGTGAGGACTTCAAACACCCTTCGTGTATTAATTACTTCAATCTAATTGAAGGTTAATTCCTAAGTAGCTCATCAATCTCATATTCGCATTTAGCTCGAACTTTTCGGGCTTTCAATTATGCACTTCATCGAGTACATTCAACTATTTCTAAAAATAGTGATAGAGATTAACAAACAATTATTTGTGGCATTAATTGTCATAAGCCAACAAACATCGGTATGTTTAGGCTTCAGACAATTTTTCTAGATTTTACAACCTTTTCATAAAAGGGTATTTTAGTCATCTTTAGGTAAGATACGTATTACCCACATGATTCATAATCATATGGTTCAACATCATCAGAATGACGTTTAATTACACGCTTCCCTCCCGGAGATTATGTATCTGAACAACCACAAATATTAAGGATAACAAACCATACAAATATTTAGTTGAGATCTCATCACATATATCAACTATATAGTGACATCAATCTAGTATGTTAGATTCAAAGACCTTCCAACTTTATCGAATAACATTTATTCTTTACAATTGAATATGTCTACTAAATCCTAACAAATAATCGAAAGCATGTTCTTCATAAGAACCGAACATAATAACATTTATTTAGTTCCTTTATCGCTTTACTAGATCCGAATATGGTAAGTGTTACAACGCTTGCTTCACCTTTCATATCGCATTTAATCTTTCTAATTTAGTCACACTCAAAGATATCATATATCTAAGAGTTGACTTGAACTTAGATAGATTTATCTCAACTCACTTGCCTAGAATAGAAACTTCAATAAGTTCTCTATTTAAGCACATGCCCTGACTTTCCTTTTAATCCTTCAGGCACTTGTAAATATTTCTTAGTGTAGTCTTCATAAGACTTAAGAAAAATCACAAGAGGTATGTCTTTGATTTCCTTTCATAAAGAAAATCTAAAGTTTGTTTAAATAGTTTATTTAACCTTTTAAATCATATTTAAAACATTAACTATTTAATTAACCTTTAAGCAATGGTAGAATTAAGTCGATACTTAAATCATATAATTTCGAAAACAACCTTTTCAAAATTCGATGTGGTCATTCTTATTCAACGTTTGAATTAATTGTCATCGTATGACTGAATGATCATCTTGGATCGTATCCAATATATGATTAACTTATTTCAAATGTTTTAATCATATCATGAGCTTCCGCTTTCATTAATAATTAAAGTCTCGGAGCACTGCATCAATTATGTAATCTCCTTGTCTCTAACTACTATAACGGGATTGCTCATATCATTGCTTATTTTAAAAGGATTAAAATTACTTAACCATATTTGAGAACGTTTCTCAAGATTAACAGTCGTAATTTGGTTTTACTAATCGAGAATTAAACATAAATATAAAGTCTGCTAAAACTACAACATAAAAATGAAAATAAAAGAGTGTTGTTGTTTATACATGCAAAATCAAAAATGGTCTTTTGGTTTATGATTTTGCTCCCACTAGTCAACTACTTCCAATTGACTTTCAAGAATTTTTCAAAATTCTTTAGTGGCTGAGATCCCATCTAGTTACCTCGATTCCCGGCGGTGGTCGATCAACCAAGATAATTTCGATAGGTAGGTAACTCTTTACCATTCACATCTCTATGTGATTCTCAGTGGTTGACTAGTCAACTCTTTGGCGATACACATCACTATGTGTTAGTCAACCCTTGTCTCTAAAGTCGAGGCGGCCCGACGGTGGCCAATCACCGAAAGACTCTAGTCAAGTCATAACCCAATATTCACGAGATCTCATACGATCATATCTCAATAACGACGATATACCCGAGGTAGGTCAACTCCGACGGTGGTCGATCGTTGATCCGAACACAAGCTCTTCACCGTCGTTATAATATTGGGAGACAATATTTCACTTGATTTTTGTTGTGGAAGTATTTTTCGTAAATTAATTCACTTAATTAATTTTAATTTCGGTCTCATCAATTATATCTATCTCTATAGATATATATCCTACACATTTATCTAGATCGTGCCTAGTCATACATCTATCGTATCATATAAAAATAAATACACGCACAAAATAAATAAATACGTAAAGTAACCGGTATGATCATGGACTTTTTCTAGGTGCGGTTCAATACAAATCGATTTAAACCGCTGGTCACAATCTAAGGGTAATGCAACCGCCAATAGGATCTTTAATGTTCCATTCTCCAATGGGATCTTTATTTTCGTCTTTCTTTGGTCTCCATCTTCTCCTCCATTCTTGTTACATTTAATTCTATCTAATAAAATAAATACACCCGCCGCACACGAGGCCAACGGAATGGGATAAATGCAGTAAAATAAACTAGGTCACGTTTTTCATAACGGCCTAGACAACTTTTAAACCAACAGAAAAATTAAATCATTCACATCTATCCTATCGGTCGAGTCCACGATCAATCGGGGTCCATATAATCATATTATATCTACACTATCTAATCCATACAATTAAATCTTATGAAAAAGATAAAATTAAAATTTAACTACTTGCGCCTTAATTAATCAATTAACATTTAATCCATTAAATAATTTTATCTAATCAATTAACTAATTAACATTTAATTAATTAAATGATTTTAATCGAAATAAAATTAACGATTAATTTTAAACGATTTAATTTTAATTAATTAGAACTATTCTAAAATTAAATTAAAATTATATCTCTCTTTTGTTTCTTTCCTTTGATTCGTAATCAAAGGGATGTCGCTTGGTTTCTAAACCATGACACGACTAAACAACGAGATATCTATGCACAATAAATATCACGGGACGAAAAAGTCGAGCACATCGAATTAACGAAGAGTGGGTTCACCGAGAATCCATCACTCAACCTCGACTTAACGTATCGTGATTTGAATCTTGCATCTATCGACTAATCACAACTATGAACTACATTGAAACATAAAATACACATAACAAAATAATTTCTTTTAGTGTATCGTTTACTGAATCAAAATATATCATCTTTTAATTACGTGATTTAAACGATAAAATTAACTACGCAAAAAAAAAACGCTTATTGCTTAAGCTCGAAGCTCGCTCCGATACCACTGTTAGGAAATCTACGCGGGAACGCAGCGGAATTCAAAAATTATTTTCTATCGACCCAAGATCGACTTCGTTTAAGCAATAAACGAATAAACTAAAGACGGCGGTTACCTTGGTTGATCTAAAAGATCGACGCTTTGACCGTCTGGAGAGAGTAGTTCAACATGGAGCCGCCCAGTGTTCGGCCTCTACCGCTAGTCCACACGAACAGCCCGCCGAATCCCACCATGGATTGCTATCGGAAAACCCCGGTTGCTAGATCGGACTTTTCCTCCTCCCTCACAAACTCACTATAGAAGCCCCATCTTTCTTACACAAGAACTATGAGTTCTTGCAATTTTTCACAAGAACAATTGCTCTTGGAAGAATGGTGTACAAAAGAGCTTGGCAAGCCCTCTTATTTATACTAATGAGGCGCTCTATTCCTTGGAGTGGAGGAGAAGAAAACCTTTAACCAATAAAATAAGGAAAATATAATTGATTGATTTATCTCATTTAATTTAATATCTTATATTAAATATTTCCAAGATATTGTCAATATCTAATATTGACTATCTTTATTTTATTACTATAAATCAATTTACACATGTGTGCAAATCTATAGTCATTAATATATAATATTAATATATGATAATCTTATTAATTAAATTGCACAATCCAAGTGTATCATACACACTCAATGTGGCGCCATTTACTTTCCAAAATTGACTTATGGAAAATTCTTTAATTAATATAATGCTATGATTAATTAATTTGCAAAATACATGTATATCATATATACAAAATTTCGAAATACATATACATCATATGTATATTTAATTAATCAACATAATTAATATCTTGTATTATATTTATTCATAATAAATAAATACCACCATATTAATTTACCACTATAACCCTTTATAGTCTTGAGATAAACTTTCCTTATTTGGTTATCATCTATAACCACATTTTAATCCGGCTGGATGTTCATATGTGTGTGACCCGATAGGCTTCCGAATATGTTGGCCGTAGACACAAAGTGCAAATTACTTAAAATGCCCTTCTCGCTTTAACGATCACGGGATATCGCCTAGCAACACACCGTGACCCCAATCATCGGAAGAGTCAAATGCAATGACTACTACCTTTCATGTGAAATTGCGATTACCGTGTAACTTACAATCCTATCGCTGTAATAATAATATCCATACGGTCGTTAGTCGAGTGTCAAAACATCAACGACCGTATCTTATAATCTGGATATCAAGCTCTCTCGATGTAACACGTTTACTCCCACTTTGCAAAGATTCACGAGAGCTAGACATTCCTTATAAGAAGGCCATTTCGATATTCAATCCTCGATCATAGGATACGCGATTCCCGCATTTACCAATCATGTATACTCCGCGATGCTTCAATATCATACCCAATCACTACCGCATGATCGCCCGTGGCTGTGGAAACCTCAATAGTGTCAAAGCATGACAATCCACACCGTGATGCCATGAAGACTCCGGTCTTAAGGATAATTACACAACCGTCACATAGTGTGACACTTATCCGTGTAAGTGGGTCGATCCTAACGTCGCATTCACTAATACACGCCCACGCATACCCAAGTGTCTCTACACTTCGATAGACGAGATCTATCCCCGCTTCTTAAAGATGAAGACATCTAATACGTGCTAGTCTCTGCTTATACTATCAATGTCCTGCTTAATAGTACATCACCTTAGAGACATTTAAGTATCAAACTTATTAAAGTGATTAGAGATCTCATCAACCATAATCACCTATCATGGTTTCTCTATCACAGCTTTAATACTAAGGACGTTATCATATAACAATTCATAATTGGTTCTTTAGAAGAAACGTATATATGACAACATAAAAGCCATTATATATATATGTATAAACATAAAGAAATAGTAGAAATGATCCGACCGGTCGGATCCGGTCCAACCCGATTGGGTTTAGGACACTATTCCAACAAATCACACCTGAACATGTTACTGATCCAACTGAAGAAATTCAAGAACCAGTTCTTGAAGAACCAGTCGAACAAGATATAAATCCTTTGATACAAACAACCACATATCAATGGATGAGAGATCACCCTGAAGAACAAGTAATTGGTGATACTCAAACCGGCGTTCGAACAAGACATCAATTAGATGCGATGATTGCGTGTTTTCTATCTTAATCAGAACCTAAAGAAATTGAAGAAGCCTTGAAAGATCCAGACTGGATATTAGCTATGCAAGAAGAACTCAATGAATTCGAGAGAAATCAAGTATGGGAATTGGTAGATAGACCGCCATGTCAATATTATTGGAACCAAATGGGTGTTCGAAAATAAACTTGATGAAGATGGGAATATCATCGAAACAAAGCTAGACTTGTAGCTAAAGGATACTCACAAGTGAAGGCATAGACTTTGATGAAACCTATGCACCAGTTGCAAGATTAGAAGCAATCAGATTATTTATTGCCTTTGCGGCTCATAAGAAATTCAAAGTTTATCGATGGATGTTAAAAGCGCATTTCGAATGGAATTCTTGAAGAAGAAGTATCGCTCAACAACCACCTGGATTCAAATCAAAGATCAAGCGGATAAAGTTTTCAAGCTAAGGAAAGCTCTTTACGGACATAAACAAGCACCAAGAGCTTGGTACAAAACTCTATCTCGCCGTGGATAATGGATTTATCAAAGGAACAATCGACAAAACCTTATTCGTAATGAAGAATGGAGAAGATACTATACTTGTTCAAATTTATGTTGATGATATCATTTTCGGATCGAAAAATGAAACGACTCTGTGATAAGTTTGCAAGTTTGATGAAAAGCAAATTTGAGATGAGTATGATGGGAGAATTAAATTACTTCCTTGGTTTACAAGTTAAATAGCTTAGATGATGGAATTTTCATTCACCAAACGAAATATACAAGAGAGCTTATCAAAAAGTTTGGTATGGAAAATCTCTGAATTTCTACACCAATGGGGACCAACATCGATCGGATGAAGACAAAGAAGGCAAAGATGTTGATCAAACACTCTGAATGATGATTGGAAGCTTACTCTATCTTACAACCAGCGGGCCGGACATATCTTTTACTGTCGGTGTATGTGCAAGATTTCAATCCAAACCAAAGGAAAGTCATCTCACAGTTGTGAAAAGGACATTGAAATATTTGAAAGACACAGATGGAGTTGGAATATGGTATTCAAAAGAAGGAGAATTCAAGCCGATCTCTTATTCGCACTCAGATTATCTTTGGATGCAAAGTGGGCGATATAAGCACATCGAGCACATGTCGATTACTATAGAAATGACTTGTGTCATGGTTTAACAAGCAGCAAAACTCAATTTCAACTTCAACAAATTAAGCGAGTATATAGCAAATGGAAGTTGTTGTGCTCAAGTTTTATGGATCGAGGCGACAAATAAGAGATTATGGGATAGAAGAAGGAACAATTCCCATAATGCGTGATAACACAAGTGCGATTGCAATCACCGATAATCCAATGTTACACTCAAGAACAAAACACATTGATGTGCGTCATCACTTTATAAAAGATCATGCAGAGAAAAAGGATATAACAGTTCTTTATGTACTCATCAAGATCAATTGGCAGACATCTTTACAAAGCCATTGGACAAAGAAAGATTTGCAAAATTAAGAACTGAGTTGGGAATAATCAAAGTCAGTTAAATCAGTTAAGCCAGAGATTCGTCAAGGGGATTAATCTTTGTTACGTTGGGTGCGCTCACTTAACAGATCAGTCATTGACATCAACAATCTCAAACTGATTAACTAAAACTGAGACTTTGATGGAACTGGACATTATTTCTAAAACTGACCTCAGCATCAGTTTCTACTCCAGTCAAATTCAGTCAAAGGTTGACATGATAAAATCAACAGCGGTTATGTCACATTAAATACCGCAGTTCTTTTTGTCAGCATTTCGCGTGTACACCCCACAATTGTCAGAACAGTACATGCATCGGTTACCCAAAACCATCATGGAATTTGAAAAGTTGTACTACTCAACCGCCAGAATTCCCTACTTATTTATTCAATCTCCGTTCACATTATTTCCAATCAAAATTCAAAATCCTCAATCCTTTCAGAAAACAAAACAAACCCTTCAAAATCTCTCTTCTCAAAAATCAATTTTGCATTCACACTCAAAGATGACCACTTCAGAAAAATCAAAACAAGAAAGATTAATAACAGAGTTAGATGAGCTAACATTCGAAATGTATGAAGCTCTGTGTCAAAACACTCTGTTAGCAAGCTGGGTATGTGATAAAATCGTGAAACAACCAGGCTTAAGAAACTTCATCAGAAGTTAAGTTCAAAGAAGAACATGATATCTGAAGGAATTTTGCAATTTTGGCAAAATATGCGTTTTGGTACGAGACTCTCTGATGACCAAAGTTCATGGAGATCGCATTGTTCTAAATGAAAGCGTCATAAGGACACTCTTTGGATTTCCAAATTCAACTGTGACAACAACAGATTGGACTACTTTACCATTGAAAAGAGAAGCTTTTCTTGAGATACTTACCTTTTCTACGAAACCAATCAAAGTTTGGTATTCATGTAGACAAAATCAAGCCGAGAATTTGGACATCTCAAAGGATGGCTCAAAGAAACACGTCATTGGGAAATCCAAAGGAGTTAGCATACTTCGTCGAGAAAAAATATTGCTCTCATGAATATAATCTGGGATGGAATAGAATTCAATTAGGCGAGCTATGTTGTCAATCGCTTTAGAGACAACATTTGGTGAATTAGACAAAGGCAAGACGAGCTCAAGTCAAGGACAAGAAATCGTTGATGATTCCGATCAAGAAGACACTCAGGAATCATTCAGCTTACTTAGAAAGAATCAAGGAAGGGAAGCAAGCAAGGCAATCTGCTCCTACAAAGGAAATCGCAGAACAACTTCCCAACCTCAAGCAAGTAAGAAAAATGTGTCTCACCGGAAGTCAGTACACAAAGGACTAAGCGAAAAGTGAATCACAGAAGCAAGATCGGTTGTAAGATGCTTGTACCTAAAATCTCAAGAGAGAAAGCACCAACCGAGGGAAACAAAGAACAACAACAACCGACAAATGAAGTTACACAAAAAAGGTCACTACTGACCATACCTCTCGATTCTGACATAAATCAGTTCAAAGAATCAAGACAAATTTTTAAGTCGATGAAGATGAAACTTAAACCGAACATTCTCGAGATATCGGTCTTGACTGAAGAAAAACTACTCTTGGAGGAATTGGAAGTTAGAGATCCAGTATGCTCTGCTTTCCTATCTCGGAATTTCTTGACAATTGTTTTAAAAGATTCACTGAACTAGCAAAAAGAAGAGAATCAGGCACATCATCTACCTCAAAAGACACTTCAAAGAAGAAAGATGATGATAAAGATGATGAATCAAGAAAAGAAGCTGATGAGACTACAGTTTTGCAAAGAGAAACTCAACCTCAACCTCTAGCAATGCAAACTATATCTCAGCAAGAAGAATTACCAGTTGGAGATCAGACAACTGCCAATCAGGAAGCAGCTGATGGAACTGCTAATCAACAACTGATGATTATTAAAGATAATACTCAGTTTAAGGATCCAATAGAAGATGCTTATGATCCTTCTGATATCCTTACAAAGGATGAATTGGCAAAAGTACATGAAAATTTGAAGATTGTGCTCAGAAGCAAGGATACACAAAATGATCTTTTGTCGCATATTTCTAGATATCTCGATTATAGAACCAGAACAGATGTTTCAGTTCACGCAAGACTAGAGATGATTCACAAATCAAGTTCAAGTTCTGCTTCAGAAATTTTGTTACTCAAACAAGAACTTGAAGACTCAACCGCAGATAGATAGGAAACACATGCCCAAGCTCACCGGCATATGAATCAAATATATCTATGGGTTAGAAACTCAAACTTAAAGAGGTACTTGGTTCTCAGCGATAGATCGCAGAAGATCAAAAAGCAACCCATGCCCTGGTAGATCAGTTATATGATGCTATAAAGGGGGAAGCTGAAGAAGAAAAGCTGAAGTTACTTGGAGAAATGAAGCGACTTGAAGATGAATTGCAAAGATACAAATCAGATCCTAAGTTCTTGAGGAAATAACTAATTGACGAACAGCTCATTGAAAAGTACAAATCAACTCGAGAGCAGAAGAGTTGCTCTAACAAAGGATCTGTGGATGCAGTTTATCAAAGATCACAATCCTATCAAAGGAAAGTACAAGGACAGGACATTTGAAGAATCCTTGAACTACTTTTTATCTGATATATTCTCAAAGCGTAAAATGGCACAATATAAAAAGAATCGAGGATTGATGATAAATCAAGATTAAAGACAAGATCAACAGATGAAAGTCGATCTAGTAGAATTTGAAAATTACTACTTAAAAGAATCAAACCTTCCAAAGCTATTTCAATGGAGAAGATGGAAAGAAGGTAGTCAAGTTGACTACAACAAGACTTTCTCAAAGGAAGACTCCAAGCTAGAAGAAGATTTTCAGATGTATGACAAAGCAAGAAAATTTGATTCATCATGGAAAAAGCACAAAAGAGAACTTAGTATCTAGTTACACTATTTTGAACAAAATGTAACTACTCCAGTTTTTGCTCATTCTAATGAAATCCAGTTTCCAGTTTTACATTGTTTTACATTGTTTTGATCTTTAAGCTTTTCTTTTAGGGAGAGTTTTGGCATCATCAAAAAGGGGGAAATTGTTGGAAATAAAATTTATGTTTTGATGATATAATTCATCTTATTTGTTTAAAGTATTATCTTAACCCCACTGATGAAGTGTTGAAGCCAGCTGTTATAGTGAAAAGCTAAAAGATGTCTAGAACTGAATGTATAAGTTTTACTAGAGTCTGATATTTGTATAAGTTACATCAGACAAGCACTGTAACAATTAGTGTGTCGTAAAACTGAAAAACTGGGAGTCATCTAGAAAACTGGAAATCACTAAGACAGAAACTGACTCAGAATACACCAGCATCAAACTGAAGAAGGTAAGTTCGCTGAGAGTTACAGACTCGGTTGGCTTATCTAAGAAGACTGAAGAACTGAGGGTCACGCAGACTCGCTTATTGAAGATTGAAGAACCGAGGGTTCAAACTCGCTTATGAAGACCAAGTCGAGATCAGTAAGTTAGGCGTCGAGGCAAGATTGTGGTGACTCAACTCGACTTTATGGATCTTGTATGAAGACCTAAGAATCATAAGGACAATGAATTCTTAGATGATAATGAGTCATAGTGTACTCACGATTAAGTCAATTATAATCGATGAAAAAGAGATCTTGACATTTGAAAAAGAGTAAAATCTCGATTAACACTCCAAGTCGGTAAGAAATCGACAAACAATAAACTCAATATAAAAGCGATAAGGAAACTCGATTTTACGAGTCACCATCCAACAAACCGATAGTACAATGAACGTTATAAAGGAAGCAAATTCATTGGATGAGTTCTCGACACAAAGCGAACGGGTCGGAAGATATAGCCGTTACAAAAGAGACGTTGATACAATTCGAATTGAAGTCAGATGAACGTTGGACCTCACACTATAAATAGGAGACTTTGCACCCAAGATAAATATAACGAATTAACAAGCATTATCAAGCAAGTTTGTGCATTGGTCATCTTATTCGAATTACTATCATCTCAGCGCTATAACAAGATCATATCTAGTAATTCTTCAAGTGTTCAAGCTACACAGATTTTATCAAGAATTATACACTTTGAAGAACCACAAACAAGAATCAATTTATTGATTCTCAGCCCAACTTTGATTCTACGTCAAAGGTTTTAGATTGTGAAGCAAACCAGGAAGGTTTCGCCAAGGACAGTTGTGACAAGCAGTCGGGTAGACTGTGTTTGTGGTGGTAGCTGGTGAAGAGGCAATTCAACCCTCCAAGGATCAGTGTTCAAGCAATTGAAGAACATCAATTCTACCTGTTCTACAACTGTTTAGATAGTGAAGCTAGGGATTAGCCAAGGACTATTGTTTAGGACTTTTTGTAACAGTTCACTTCAAGAAGTTCTAGTGGAATTTTCCTCCGCACCACAGGGGAAGAGAGGACTGACAGGATTACACCACCTGGAACCTCTATAACACTTGTCTTATTTACTTAACGCACTTACTTATTTATTCAGCATTTACTTACAGTATTTTGATAATTGATTTTTATACACCTCACAGTTCACAAAACTGACATTCATCAGAATTCAGTTTACTACACTCAGTTTCAACAGAGAATAACAAGATCAAGAAAAAGGCTAGAACTTTATCCGCTGCCGGTTGACTCAGTTTCAAGCTTAAGTCAGTTTCACTTAAACTCAGCTTAGTCAGCTTAACTCCACACAAGTTTAACTGAACCATAATTTGGTTTAAATCCAATTTTAGGGACAAGTTTATTCACCTCCCCCCTCTAAACTTGTGTTAGCCTTTCCAAGGGACCAACACATGCCAGTCAGGATCATCATAAACATCTCAACCAAAGGACCGCATACCTCCAGGCGGTATCCCGAGATCCCCGCTAGTACGTTATAAAGCTCGCCGGAACATAGGAGTCGCCAGTTGAAAATACACTCTTGAGTCTTGCTTACGTCGCTTCAGCCAAGAAACTTTGCCCACTCAGTATTAAACATCTGATCTCGATCAGACAGTTCTGATAAATCTTGCGGTTCAGCTTGAGGGGATATTTTGGCCGAGTTCGGCTCACATTTTTGGAACGGTCAACCAACACGGCACTCAACCAGCAAACCTCTAATATTTCAATCATTCACTTTGCTTGGAAGATTGTAAAAGAGTCTCATTTTCTTCAACAGACTTTGCACCATCACTTGCCGCTAGTGACATAAAAATAAATGAGAGCCGATACGGTAGGCTCAAACCCCAGAATGCAGTTCAATGGTATAAAGGCCGATATTATCCTAACCGCCCTTGAGGCAAGGTCACTGGGCATCGCTCAGACGGCCTCTAAAAACTCCATGAAGAACAAATCAAAAAGAGGCCCTAGACCGCTGTAAATCGAATCAAAATGGAGCAGTATCTGATTCAAAAGGTCTTTATAGCCAACTCTATACTAGTATCTTCCCTCCATGAAGAAACACCGATAATTGTCTCTGGCTTCAAACTACCTCAAAAGGGAGGTCGGTGTGGGCTGTGGATCCCTCTCATGCTCCTCTCAACTACAGCCAACACCCTTGTCGAAGTCTCTCTGACGAGACTTCTCTTGAGCAAAAGAGCTCAACGGAGGCACTTCAGCTTGTTTCGCCACATGGACATGATCAGCCGATACACCGACGCTTGACTTCTCCCTTATGCTCGCACTGCTAGAATCCATTCACCTACAAAAGGAGAGCGAGGTGGACAGTTAGTGACCGAAACCCAAAACAGGGCCGAGCTGCCCCCGTCGGCCGAACTCAGCACCTCTCTCCCCCCAAATCCAGACTTTGCAAGATGGAACCCTAACACTAGATTCCCCAAAAGTAAAAAGAACCACTGGAAAAAGGCATAAACGACGACTCACACAGGATCATCGGAAAAATCTAATGTAAAAAGACATTCAATCACAGAATCCGACATAATCACATCCTAATTTATGAAGAAACATCAAGAAAACTCACCATATACGGCTGAAAGAGATGATCGAGATTGCACAAAGAACGCCGGAAAATCCCTGCATATGAAGACACTCAGATTGCTACTGCAGAAACGTTCGAATGGCAGAAAACCATTCCCCTTATATAAGGAACCGGAAGGCCAATCGTTCATCTGCAACATTTAGAATTCAAAATTCAAAATCATTAAAGTGTCCCATCATTACACGCTATCATTATGACAGCCATTATCAAATGGTACTGACCAATCAGAAGACATGACCTAATAACCAATCCACGACAAGGAACTCTCCTGAGCCAGCGCAGACCATGTATATTTTGGAGCTCGCCCTCGAGCGAATCTTATCAAAGCCCGGTCGCTTCTGCAAGGCACTGTGTGGACACACCCATAAGTGTTCAAACACCATACGGATGCACCCACGAGCGCTCAAGCACCAAAGTCCGGTCGCTCCGGCAAGGCACCGTGCAAACACGCCCTCGAGCATAACGCGCATGAGTCCGTTTGCACATGGTACCGTGAAAACGCGCTCTCGAGCGCAATGAGCACTAGCTCGTCTTGGCACGGCCCACCACCGACATGCCTTCGAGCATAACCCGTCTAAGCCCATCAATGGAACCGTGTAGACACGCCCTTGAGTATAAAGCACACAAGCCCAGATTGTCCCCGGCACTACATATAGCTCGGCGTACAGCAAACCAATAAGAACTTACTCCTTGATGTATACATGAGTGCACCATGAAAAAATCAATGAGTTGGGGCCATTGATATGCTAAACCCGACACAAAGCCCGCGAAACTGAAGCCTGGTCCAATATAATCCCCGAAAAGGATAACATTATTAGGAAATCAACTAGTTTAACGTAAAATAATTTAAAATTTGAATTCGATCCCAAGATCAACTTCGTTTAATACAATAAACACGTGAAGTTAGTAGACGGTGATTACCTTGCTTGATATAAAAGATCAATGCTTTGACCATCTGGAAGAGTAGTAGTGTGCGCAATCTGTCCACGTGTCCGGCCTATCAATATCCACATGAGCACCTCACCGGAATCCTTCTTAGATAGCTACTAGAAAAATCCGGTTGTTAGACCGGCCTTTTCTCTCTCTCAAAAACTCTCTCTAAGAAGCTCTCAGTTTATTTTGTAAATTAGAACTCTTCTAATTGTGATGATTAAAAGATCTAGTCAAGCCTCCCTTAAATAGGGTGACCTACTCCCCTATAGATCCCAATCGATTGGGAGAATATTCCTAGTAGATTGGGGAGAAAGAAAACCTTTTACTAGTAAAATAAGGAAAATAGATATTCTAGATTTATCTCGTTTAATTTAATATCTCATATTAAATAAATCCAAGATATTGTCAATATCTAATATTGACTATCTTTATCTTATTACCATAAATCTATTAATATATAATATTAATATATGATAATACTTTTAATTAAATTACACAATCCAAGTGTATCTTATACACTTAAATGTGGCGCCCCATATGCCAATAAATTGGCATCCAGAATATTCTTTAAGTAATCAATATAATTAATATCTTGTATATAATTTATTCATAATAAATAAATACCACCATATTAATTTAATCACTATAACACTTTATTGTCGAGATAAACTTTTCTCATTTGGTTATCACTATAACCGCATTTTAATCCGGCTAGATGTTCTTATGTGTGTGACCCGATAGGCTTCCCAATATGTTGGTCGTAGACATAAAGTACAATTACGAAAATGCCTTTCATACCTAACGATCACGGAATAGCATCTAGCAACACACTATGACCCCCAATCATCAAAAGAGTCAAAAGCGATGACTACTACCTTTCATGTGAAACAGTTACCGTGTAAATAGAATCCTATAGCGTAATAATATCCATACAATCGTATCTCGAGTGTCAGTACATCAACGATCGTATCTTATAATCTGGATATCATGCTCTCTCGGAATAACTCATTACTCATACTTTGCAAAGATTCACGAGAGCTAGACATTCCTTATAAGAAGGCCATTTCGGATATTTACTCCTACTAATAGGATACGCGATTTCCGGATGAACAAACATGTAATTTACACATGCTTCAATAGCATGCCCGAGCACTGCCGCATGATCGCCCTGTGGTTAAGGGAAACGATGTACTATAAAGGTGAGCAAGGTCGTATCCCTCGAGGAATCAATCAACTACCAAAGTCATATTCGTGCTTAGTTTAGGTTAATCAAGTGTTGTCACGTTTCAAATTATATTATAACGACAAATTAATGAAAGATAATAAGAGAGAGACATAGCCAAACCATGATCCAATTGAATACTTTCACCCATCTAATCGACTATCTTGGGAACGAGCTTAACCTACCAACCAACCTAATGATCATATCGACTCATTCACGGGTGCAAACTAAGCTAGTGTAAGACGTCATGCAACAATCAAACACCCTTTGCCCGGTTCAACAGTCCGCCTTTAAGGATTTAATTGACAGAAACAAGATTAATGCGCTAGAGTTGCTCGATTTCACAACCGATAAACCTCGCTCCCTAATCAATCTAAAAAAATCAGTTAATTATAAGAAATGATCTTAAAACCCCTTACCCAAACCCCTTCGTAACATACATTTATAAAAGTGGTGTGTGTTCATTAACTAGGTGTACAGTCTAATTCAAGCATTCAAGTTTTAAGACATGAATTCATCGATATAACAACAATCAAGCACTATCCATTCCCAATTTCATCAATTAGAGGAGGATTTATTCAATTTTCACATGACTTGTCTATGATATGTTTAGCTACCCATAGTAAAACTAGAAATAACAATCAAAGATAGAATCAAAGCCATAAAACTGAAAAGGGGAAAGATTAATTACCAAAAACGCAGAAAATTGTCTTTACATCAAACTTCATCAACACTTATGTCAATTGGTGAAGAAGATGATCCAAAATGCAAAAATTAAGGGAAGGGAAGCTAAAATCTAAGCTAGATTGAGCTTAATCTATGTAAATTAGGTGTAGAAATTAATCTAAGGGAAATAGGGGAAAATTTCGACCTAAAAGGGTGTAGGAGTATCTAAGAGTATGTGTGTAAGAGTGTGAAGAATTATGTGAAAAATCTGTGCAAAACGCATTTATATGTGCAGAAAAATAGGCCAGGCATGACCGCACTGGATCTGGTGCGCCCGCACTAGCTCTCTGTATCAAAAACTGGACCTTTTGCCTCCCTAGTGCGCCCGCACTGGATCTGGTGCACTTGCACTGCAACTCAGATATCAAAACTGACTTTCGCCTCTCGTGCGCCGCTGCATCGCTCAGTGCGCCAAGATGAGTCTGAAACACTCAGCACTGATACAACTTCAGTAATCTGGCAATATCTTTGCGTGTAGAGCTCCGATTTGAGTTATTCAAGTTGAGTTGGAAAGCTTGATCATTCAAATATCTACAACCTTTATGAAGACAACAAGTCCAGAAAAGGCCTCCAACATTGCTCAAATTGTAGATAAAGTGAATGTAAGGCGATAACACCAACTATATTTGATCCGTTTCCATTCTCGGGCTTCGGTTATGCCTCTCTAAGCCTCATGACTCATCGTCTGGGTTTAAGAGTCACCTATTCCTGCATTTCACATGCCAAACAACATACCGAGCGTAATTCCGTAAGAAAGATAGGCCTCGAAAGGGGTCAAAATACTATAAAATTGTGAGGTTTTCCATATATTTGATGGTTTACCTCAAAGTGAGTGCTCAATGTGTTTTTGCCCTATAAATGGTCTAAAACTACCCAAAATGAACCAAAAGTATCATAAACAGGGGTCAAAACATGCACTAAAGCATAGTAAAGTTGACTCTCATCACCTCAACAGTGTCAAAGCATGTCAATCCACACCATGATGCCATAAAGACTCTAGTCTCAGGATAATTACACAACTGCCACATACTGCGACACTTAATGTAAGTGGGTCAGTATAACGTACGCATTCTCTAATACACGTCCATGTACAGTCCAAATGTCTCTGCACTTCGATAGACGAGATCTTCCATATCTTCATTAAGATAGAAGACATCCAATACGTGCTAGTCCAATCGTACTATCAATGTCCCGTTTGAAAGTACATACGACTAGAGACATTCAAGTATCAAATTTATTAAAGTGATTAGAGATCTCATCAACCATAATCACCATCATGATTTCTCTATCACAGTTTAATACTAAGGACGTTACTATATATTCAATAACATAATTGGTTCATGAAGATAAACAAAATATATAATAACAAAAGTGCTTTTATTAATCATAATAAAGTTATTACATGAACTAAATAGACTGTAAATGACTCGACCCGGTTGGATCCGGTCCGACACGATGGATTTATGACACCTTTTCAACAATCTCCCATTTGGCCTAAAGCCAATCACCCATATGCCTAAGCCCATGCACGTGAACATGTTTCTCATGCTTTTCCTGCGAAAATGCCTTGGTTAACGAATCAGCTATGTTATCATCTCATGTGGACTTTCTCCATCTTTACATCTTTTCTATCTACTATCTCTCTAATCAAGTGATAGTGCCATAGCATATGTTTGGACTTCTGATGAGACCTTGGTTCCTTTGACTGAGCAATTGCCCTATTATTATCACAGTACAGTTGCACTGGACCTTCAATGGAGGGAACCACACCAAGTTCAGTAATGAACTTCTTCATCCAAACCACTTCTTTTGCCACCTCCGAGGCTGCTATATACTCGACTTACGTTGCAGAGTCTGCAGTAGTCTCCTGCTTGGAACTCTTCCAGCTAACTGCTCCATCATTAAGCGTGAAAACAAATCCATACTGTGACTTCAAGTCATCCTTGTCAGTTTGAAAACTGGCATCTGTGTAACCTCGTAATACCAAATCAGAGTTCCCGAAAACCAGGACATATCCCTAGTACATCTTATGTACTTGAGAATATTCTTGACCGCAATCCATTGACCATCACCTGGATTTGCCTGGTACCTACTAGTCATACTTAGAGGGTACAAGACATCCGGTCTTGTCCACAACATAGCATACATGATAGACCCAATAGCCGAGGCATAAGGGATCCTACTCATATACGCCATTTCCTCCTCTTTCTTAGGACACATTTTATTTGACAGATAGACCCCATGTGACATGGGCAACATTCCTCTCTTGGATTGCTCCATGATGAATCTCTTCAGCATCTTGTCTATATAGGTGGATTGTGATTTATGATAGACCAAGCAACCTCTTAGATCTATCTCTATAGATTTTGATTCCTATAATGTAGGCTACTTCTCCCAAGTTCTTCATAGAGAAGTTCTTGGACAACCAAACTTTAACCAACTGTAACATAGGGATATCTTTCCCTATGAGCAATATGTCATATACATAAAGCACTAAGAAAACTACGACACTCCTACTAACCTTCTTGTAAACACACGGCTCATCTTCGTTCTTGATGAAATCAAACTATTTGATAGTCTCATCAAAATGAATATTCCAACTCCGAGAAGCTTGCTTCAGTCCATAAATGGACTTTTGCAGTTTGCACACCATCCTAGCATCATCAGTTGGTGAAACCCTCAAGTTGTGTCATGTACACTTCCTTAGACAGATTTCCGTTAAGGAAAGCTGTTTTCACATCCATTTGCCAGATCTCGTAATCATGGTATGCTACAATAGCAATCAGAATTCTAATAGACTTTGTCATAGCTACTGTTGAAAAGGTTTCATCACAGTCAACTCATTGTCTTTGCTTATAACCTTTTGCCACCAACCTTGCCTTGTAGGTAGTCACATTACCATTCATGTCAGTCTTTCTCTTAAAGACCCATTTACACCCTATAGGAACTATTCCTTCCGGTGGATCAACTAAGTTCCAAACTTGGTTGTCTTTCATGGATTCCATTTCAGAATCCATGGCTTCTAGCCATTTCTCTTTGTCATGCCTCATCAACACCTCTTCGTAATTTTTAGGGCCCTCATCTTTCATGAGATATACGCAGTGTACCTCTCGGATTCCCAAGTGGATCTTTGAGGTGTATATGTTTCTGGAGCAGGTGTTTGAACCTCATATGTATGTGATGTCTGCTTTACTTCTATTAACTGACTATCTTCAGTAAGTGGTTCTTGAACTTCTTCAAGATCAATCTTACCCCCCACTGACCCTATCCAGAATAAACTCTTTCTCTTGAAAATGGCCAATCCTGGAGACAAACACCTTTTGCTCTCCTGGATGGTAAAATTGGTACTTTTTATTTTTCTTAGGGTATCCCACAAATAGACATTTGTCAGATCTAGGTTCCAACTTGTCGGGCATGGTCTGTTTCACATAAACGGGACATCCCCAAGGTTTTAGGTAACCTGGTGTTGGCTTTCTCCCTTTGAACACTTCATAGGGAGTCGACTCAAGTGTCTTTGATGGAACTCGGTGAAGTGTATAGGATGTTGTTTCTAGAGCATACCCCAAAAATGATTTTGGAAGAAATGCATAGCTCATCATGGATTGCACCATGTTTAACAGGGGCGCAGTTCCTCCTCTCAGATACGCCGTTTATCTGAGAAGTCCTCGGAGGGGTCCATTCAGGTAGAATCTCAATCTCCTTTAAATAATATTGAAACTCTCCATCTAGGTATTCTCCACCTCGATCGGATTGAAGTGTCTTGATTTCTTTACCTAGCTGTTTCTCCACCTCACTTCTGAACTCCTTGAACTTTTCAAAGGCTTCAGACTTATACTTCATTAATTATACATAACCATAACGAGAATGGCCATCAGTGAAAGTCATAAAATAAGAGTATCCTTTTTTGGCTTGAATTGACAATGGGTCGCAGACATCAGTATGTATGAGCTCAAGCAATTCATTGGATCTTATCCATTTGCCACTAAATGGTGACTTTGTCATCTTGCCAAGTAAACAAGGCTCGCATGTATCAAATGATTCATAATCAAAGTGATCCAACATTCCATCTTTATGGAGTTTGGAAATGCGATTCTTATTTATAATCTAAGCAGTTGTCTGTGATCACCTCAGGATTGAGATTAATCCATAAATGATCATCTTGTGATTCGATAAGACTTCTCGATTACGGAATTATATCGAGAACTCAAATCAAATCGGTCCAAATTGTGATATATGATTATCATCATATATAAATGCCCCACTAGTACCCTATTACCGGATAAGGCTACACACCTAAAGTGTTCTCAGGCGCATTATTAGCATATTAATCATGAGACCCGCATCAGATTAATCAACGCTACGAACTAAGTTAATTTTAAGTACATCTCACTAACTCAATCCTCTTCAGTATACCATACACCGAAAGTTATGTGTGATTACATAAACGAGGTACTTAGGGTTTTCAATAGTGTCTTAATTATAAACATAAATGCATATAATAAGATGAATTATTAATTCTGTCCTAAAACAATTACATAATTGTCTTTCTGGCACTACTCCTAACACTCATAACTTTAACTCAAATATCTGCTTACAATCTGAATAAATCAGCCTTCACTATTATAGTCCTTCAATTGAGTTCTAGCTTGATACTGGTCTCATTCCTTATCTAGCTCTAAAAAAATTGCTAAGAGTGTTCTTCTTCTTATACTCTATTACAAATTTCAATTCAATCTGATTCATATTTGCTCAGACAATCATTAGATAGTACATTCACAAAGTTTATCACTCAGTTCAGCAGAATTACAGAGCATAGAACAAAATTAATATAATTCAAGCTCATATATGAAAATTACAGAGTCAGCTCAGAGAAAGGTTATGAAGAATTTTTCCTTTCTTATGCAGATATAATGGATCAAAAACACATATTACACCAGAGGGGATAGTGTAAATGGATTGAATAATGTAATCACATAAACTTTTAAGACTTTTAAAACTTTCCCACTTTAAAGTCAAAGTTCAAACAAAGCAGATCGTAAGTCCAACTAAAATATCTAGAGGAAGTTAGATATCTTAATTAATATGACTTAAGATGTTTTAGTTGATCTATTAACTTAATATACGGTCAGACATTTTAGTGACTGCATCAAACAACGGGTAGACCAGATAAAACTAGTTCAGTATTACGAATCATCAATAAAAAACAAGTTGACTGAACTTATAGAAACACAGAAAGCCAAAAATCATACTAACAATTTACTTTTAGGCTAAGTGTTCAAACCGTATACCCGTTCCTAATCAATTTATAGAAATGGCGGGTTGAAGGCGTGCTGATCAATGCCCGTGGTCTAGCCAAATGATGTGGATCGTAAAGGCCTTTAGGCGGGCTGGATTGTGCCCGGCCCGGTCCGGCATATGTCGGTGCAGACTAGTTGGGCCGATGATCCTATCCGTAATTGGGCCTACGTGCAGGCCTAATGTGGATCCGTGAGCTCTTTTGCAGGTTTAACTTATCATTTGGTTTGCAAAAGATATCGTACTATGTAAGACATTCATTGTTGTAATGTATCGTTTCTATCTTTAATCAGACAACATTGTAACTTCTGTAGATCTTGGTATGTGTACCCGGGTCTTTCTATCTTTCGCGTCACTTTATTTATGATACGATTACGTATGCCTAACGTATAATGTTAAGATGCATTTAAAGTTATACGTTTCAGACATTTTTTTCCCGGATATTTACTCGGTATATTCAGAAACGGGCGGTCACTAAAAAAAAAAAAAGTTTAGCCCAATGATAATCGATTGGAAGTTTGGAACACAGCTTGAACTTTGAAGGACAAGTTTGCGTGACTTTACAAACTTGAGGGCTTTGTCCCGATAAATCAGGAATATGAGGGAAGGTTTTCGTAATTATCCAAAATTTCGACATTGGTTTGATATTTTACACCCCCGACGTCTTTATATATCGACATTTCCTCCGTGCTGTCCTGGCCGAGGCTACAAAAACAGAGAAGTAAAATTATCTGAATAGGAAAAAAAAAAAGAAAAGAAAAGAAAAAGCAAACGGAAAAAAATGACAGTGGATGTTAACGGCGTGGCGGAGGGACACTTGTCTTCCAACGGAGACTTGAAATCTCAGAACCCTACCGTCGCCGACAAAAAGTCACGGGAGACTGAGCGGCGACGAAGACGTCGGAAGGTTAAAAAGGAAAAGAAGGCGTCGCAGCAGAAGCCGCCTTCCGGCGGTACTGATAGCGATACAGCTGGGGACGATGTTAATGGAGTTTCCGGTACTGATAGTTCGAAGGAGAACTTCGATCCTCAGAAGGTAATTGAATTTGATGTGTGGTAGGGTTTTCGTAGATCTATTTAACAATATAGTGTTTTAGACGTAATTTTAGTTTTCGAGTGTGTGCCCTGAATTGAAAAGCGTATTTATCTAAGTAGTTATTGTTTTCGGAGAATAATACATGCTTTAAGCACGAGCCAATATTTCTTGAAATTTTGAGGGTTCTGGGATTGTTTTATCAATCTTTTGTGGTCTGGATGGTTTCTTTTTCTACTCTTTAATCCTTTATGCTTTGTCCCTAAGGGATGATTTTTGAGAATGCTCTTGCTGAAATATGTCCATTGGGCTGATAAAATCAGTGTAGTGATGCAATAGCTAGACAAATACAATCCCTGACTTATAATGTCTGCCAGTTGGGTGGCTCGGTCATTTGATTAATATATAATGTATTCCTCCTTTACCTTTCTAATTAGGTGGGTATCATGTCCGATCATACCTTTATGTATTCTCTTAAATTTGTTTCGTTAGGCATTTGAGCATGTTGAGGTAGAGTATGTTCCGGAGACACCTGAACTAGCTGGCGATTTGGATGAAGAATTCAGGAAGGTCTTTGAGAAATTCAGTTTTAAAGAAGCTGCTGGTGCTGAAGTAAGGCTATACTGTTTTACTCTTGTTGAAAGCTTAAATCAACTTTGCAGTTCCTATTATCTTTTATTTGTTGAAGATTGATTTGTTTCCCTATACTTATGTTAAATATATGCAGGTGAGTGAAAAGATAGATGAAAAAGCTGCTGATGCAGCTTTAAAGAAGAAAGCTGACTCAGATTCAGAGGAGGAGGAGCAGGATCCCGAACAAAAGGAGAAGGGGATTTCTAATAAAAAGAAGAAGGTGGAAGTTGTTTCAGTTTTTAGTTTGATGTATAGCTCAGTCTATCTGATTTTGATTTGCTTGGTACTTGACGTTGTCCTTTAAAAATAAGAGTTCTAAAAGACCATGTTATTGGCTCTCTGCAGCTTCAACGTCGCATGAAAATTGCAGACCTTAAGCAGATTTCATCAAAGCCCGATGTAGTGGAGGTATGGAAGCCTGTATATTTTGCCTTCCATCTTGAGTGTTTTATTTCATTTTATCTCCCAGTTCACTTGCCCTTTTTGCAGTCAATTATATTTAGATATATTAATATACATGTGTGTTTTTTAAATATTTAAAAAGCCTTTATTTCTTGCGAGATCACGTTATTTTTCCTTTTTGGGCATTGACCTGTGTCGCGTTTGAAGTATAATTATTGTCTTGGAATTTCCTTATCTTTGAAGCTGCGTCAGGAAGCATTTTTTTTTCTTATTTGACTTGAGTTGTACTGCTTCACATCTTCATTGTACTCTGCTGTAATCATCAATCATGTATCGCCGGTGTCATACCTAGGTACCAGGGTCTTAAAGTCATACTTTCTGGCTGTAGGTCGTTTATTGTTTGTAGTGTGTGTTACTATTTCTTGTATTTGAAGTGGATGTACTATTATCTTGGAAAGTACTCTCTACGAAGCTGTTTCAGGTTGCATGCAAGTTTAGCTGATTTCACTTGAGTTGTATAGCTTTGCATCTCCATTGTACTCGGTTGTCCATTAAAGTCTGCTCAATCTAAATGCATGACTGATTATTAGTGAATACAACAAATACCTCTTTAAGCTCCCATAATAAATAAGATATGGCTGCAATAACTAACTTGAAAAAGTAGTTTTTTTTCTTCCATAAATTATGGAAAGGGCATCTTTTATTTCAAGCATACGCTGTCCTCACATTTCCTTCCCTTTTCATTGCATGGGGTCATTGTTTATGTGGTAGGATGGATGTGCAACTTTTCCGATTAATTTGGGAATGGGAGTGGCACCAGGGACATAATTCTGCTTGGTTATATGTAGGACCACTTGTTCTTTGATATGATGAATAGGCTGTATCCTCCCATAGGCCGTAGATTATTTGTTAATCAATGTTTGCAGAGATCGAGCAGTTTACATAGCAACAGTGATTTCACTGTCATTTAATCTTTTGATAATGGTTAATGACAACCCATATTATCTTTCAGGTATGGGATGCTACTTCTGCCGATCCAAAGCTGTTGGTATTTCTTAAGTCATACAGAAATACTGTTCCAGTTCCCCGACACTGGTGCCAGAAGCGCAAGTTCTTACAGGTGATTTGATGTAGTATGTACCAGAACGTGTTTTTTTTTCTTTGCACTGTAGGTTGTTGAAGGAACTTGATGATAATGTGCTGTAAATAGGGATTGTTTGATGGTTGAATAAGGTTTTGGGGTTTACTGTGGGGGGGATGATATAGTCGATGCCATTTGCCTTATATGTATGCATCTGGTTCTTGCAGGGGAGCGGCTATGACTCCAGTGAAGCCCGGACATGTAGGTGTTTGGCAAGGGGAACCTTGCTCAATTGTTTCTTTTTCTTGACATTCTACTATGGGATGGGATGGGATGTGGCTAAATACTACCTCCATCCCAGAATATACCTCTTTCTAGAGGTTTTTACACAAATTATGAAAGTCAGAGAATGCCCATATATTTTGAATGAAAAAAGTTTGAAAATGCCAACGATTGTCAATTAATGAAATAGATAAATGAATAATGCATTAGGGATAAGATAATGAAAAAGGATAATAATTCAGTACTGCACTCTTGGTATCCTATAAGGACTTTTAAAAATACTTATATTATGGGATGGAGGTAGTATATGTCTTATTTGTGGAGTATCAATGTGTCTTGTTATCATACTCTGCAATCGTGCAATAGAGGATGCAATGTCTATTATGCTGATACATCTTCCTTGATTTCAGATCTTTTGTTCTGCATGCGCCTGCAATATTAATTCCTACATGAATGTTGTAGCCCATCTAATTATCCAAGCTGCTCACAGCTGATTCACTATTGCTTGACAATTTTTGATATCCAATAAATTTCTATCTCATCGGGGACTGTGACTGTATTTTGCAGGGAAAACGCGGTATTGAGAAGCAGCCTTTTCAACTGCCTGATTTTATTGCTGCTACAGGGATTGAAAAGATCAGACAAGTAAGATATCTTATAACTGGTGTAGTGTTGTACTACTTCTCTCTTGTTTTTCCTGAATTTGAGCAAGTCTCAGTTTTCTTAGAGGACTTCGGTTTAGGTCTGATGTTAAGCAACAGTGATACCTTGATGATGCTTTCAAGTTGTACACATTTGTAGATTGCTATTCCAGTAACTTTTCCTATTCCCTGGACTATCTGGCTTGAAATGATTCGTCTCTTGTTCCTCCCCATCCACCCTGACGGAAAAAAGTAAAACTTCCTTACCTGCATACAATACTATACTTTCTGTCTTTATGATGCTATGAGTAAATGAACCGATGTAATGGTGGAGGAGTTGACAGTTTCCTGGCTGGAGTCCTCCCTCAGAACTCAAGGTTTGCTTGACAATGTGGAGGAAGTTTTTTATCATTGTTTCTTGTATCATTGTAAAGCTCTTTCTGAAAGGGATGGGGGTAATTTGTTGCATATTGTATGGCCTTCTTCCTATTTGAATGGATAATATGCATTTGTGGTAATATTTGTTACGCTTCCTCTTTTCCTGAGTTTTCAAGTCACTAGGTGACCTGATCTTCTTAGTATCTTTCTTCCCCCTACCTTGCCATAAAAGAAAAGAAGCATGAAAAGAGGAATAATTTCCCTCCATGCTAAACCCCCTGGGTTATGAACACGATGAATAGTAAAACCACATAAAAATGATTAGGTCACGAAAATTGAGCCATAAATGGCTGGTGAGATTTTCCATTTTGACGCTACAAGCAATGATGCGGTGGTGGTGAAGTTGATATTTTATTGGATGGAGAAGGGCTCCTCGGAACTTAGACATTGCTTGACCAAGCAAAGAAAGTTGTCTAGTATTGTTCCCTGGGACATTGTTTTCTCTTAAAGGGGGGGGATAGTTGCATATTGTATGGCCTTTTCCTTATTTGTGTGGGCAGTAGACATTCATGGTAATTTTTGCTACACTTCCATGTAATTCATGGTCTGGTCTCTGGTCTGAGTATCCTTCAGTACTCTGATTATTTCCTTTTTGCAGCAGTTTAATTGTGTGGTCTTTCATTTCATTGTAGTCCTATAGTTTTGTTTTCCACCCATTCATTGTACTTAGATATGATTGGTCTTCGCTATATTACTCCAAATATCAATTGTGGCTTGCGTTTTGGTAATCAATGCTAAACAGAATTTGCACCGACACAATAACGTGATTTTCAATGACCACTATTATTGGCATCGTTCTGTGTAAATTGGTGTATGCATTTGGTGGGAGTCCTGGGGCTTAGCATGTTGCTGCATGTCAAATTTGTCAATGAATGTTACAATCTTTTTTATATGCAGGCTTATATTGAAAAAGAGGACAGCAAGAAGCTTAAGCAGAAGCAGCGTGAGAGGATGCAGCCGAAAATGGGGAAAATGGATATTGATTATCAGGTTTTTTCAGTCTCTGGCTGATAAACAATGCTTTGAAGCTGCCATTTTCTACTTTGATCTTCTTATAATCCTTGTGTTTTGTGATTCCACGCCTGCAGGTTCTTCATGATGCTTTCTTTAAATTTCAAACAAAGCCAAAGCTGACAACACATGGTGATCTATATTTTGAAGGGAAGGAGTTTGAGGTATGCACGTTTAGTGATTGGTCGGAGGCCATTTATTTTTGTGAAATTATATACACACACATATAATTACTGGTGGTTTGACAATAAATATAATATACGTGGAATCGTAGATTAGCATTTATGATCCTATGTTTCACTGGTCATATTCCTTTCTAGGCATATGAGAAGATGTAGGTTTCTTATCTGAAATTACTTCCACCAATTTTTTTTTTTGCCTTTTGTTTTATCCATTGCTTACTATTTTTTAAAGGAGGATTCTCCAGCCGAATGAGGAATTTCCATGTCCCCCCATGCAAGGGGGGGTGTTTGTCCTGTCAGGGTTGAATTTTATGTGATGCCGTTATCATAAATGTCTATGGATGTTGTCTTTCAACTTATTTATGTTAGATACTGGTCCTATCACTGCTTAGTCTGTTGTCTTTCAACCTATTTATGTTGTAAATATAGCCTTATTTTAAGTGTTAACATTTCTTTTTGGGGTCAGTGGATATATATTATTTATGACCTTCTGAATATTTTAAGGTGACATATATTTCCTCTCTAATACGTACAGGTTAAGTTAAGAGAAATGAAGCCAGGAATGCTGTCACAGGAACTTAAAGAGGCTCTTGGTATGCCTGAAGGTGCTCCTCCTCCTTGGCTAATCAATATGCAGGTTTGTCAGCACATGCCTTTTTACTTTCTTTCAACCTGATTTCCCCTCCCCTTTTTTGGGCATATTCTATGGAAACTCATCAAATTGGACTTTTATTAGCTGCCTTTTTTTTCAAATCTGATCGCTGGTTTTCTCTTGGCTCCTGCTTTATTTCAGTTTGTTGCTTTTCCCTCTGCATTCACGCACATGATTGCGTTCAAGCATATGATTGCTCTCTTTTAATCACCAAAGTAGTCGTCTTACTCTTGCATGGTTTAAGTTCATATTTCTTGATTTTTCTCTTGAATACTGTTTCAGAGATATGGTCCTCCTCCTTCTTATCCTCATTTGAAGATCCCTGGACTGAATGCACCTATTCCACCAGGAGCAAAATTTGGCTACCAACCTGGAGGATGGGGCAAACCACCTGTTGATCATGTAGGGCACCACTTGGTTAAAATTGTTCTATTATTATTTTCATGTTCTACTTCTAACATCTTATAACTCTTTGTGGGTGACAGTTGGGACTTCCTGTATACGGAGATGTTTTTGGTGTTCACCAACAAGAGCAGCCTAATTATGAGGTAACCGTTCTCTCTCTGTGTGTGTATTTTCGGGCAGAATAATAGCTGCAACCGATTTTTTACTTTGTTGTTTTTCTTTTTATTCTTTTGTGGGCGGGAAATGTTTGTGTGTATTCACAAAAATTGAGTTAGATGGGCATCAATAAATGCATATGTGCATTCTCCATCCGTTTTTGTGGTTGGTCTAAAATGATAATCTCACTTCACCTTTTGCCGCCTTTGAATTTATTGATGGATCATCTGTTCTTTATTACTCATACCTTTTCATGAAGGCTGGGCCAGGTTGCATTGCTTTTTGTGTTTTGTATGAGGAGGATCATATGAATAGCATCCTGTGCTGCATGCATAAGTCCTTTATTTTTCTCCTCTTTTTTAGGGGTGACCTTTTTTTCCGGGGGGTGGGGGTGGGGGTGGGGTGGGGTGGGGGCGGTGTTAGGGCCAGAAGATAGTATATCTGGATTGCACTATCAGAACTATGTTCAAAAAGTGTTTGCTGTTTCTGTCTACTCTAAGTTGACCTATGTGCATATGTTATGTAGACAGGAAATTTAGTTGGAATAATACTGTCACATCCTTTTGACATTGTTCGCTTCATCAATTTGTTCTTTATTTATGCAGTGTGGTTACTTCTTGATGTAGGTTGGTTTTGTGTGTTACTTGAAATATCCACCCATGATAATTGATTTACATGATAAATCGATAACTAATATTCCCCAAGAACATTGAATTTGTCCTTAGCTGTGATAACCAAAATTTCCTCGTGAACATTGGTTTTGTTCTTGCTACCACTTAACATTGTACTTGCATGGTTCAGGAGGAACCAGTCGATAAGACTAAGCATTGGGGTGATCTTGAGGAAGAGGAGGAAGAGGAATCAGACGTGGAATCAGAGCCTGAACCGATTGAAGATGAGGATATGGAGGATGGAATTCAATCTGTGGATAGCCTATCAAGGTACTTATATTTGTCTTTTGGGTTTATTGTTAAAAAGGACAATTTGAAACTAGAAATATGTCAAAAACATGACACTGGAATTTTTATTGGGTAAAAATGACAAGTGTTTATTCCACTATAATTTAAAATCTCTCCTATTTAATTACAAAAACGAATATATCTTTTGATCTGAACGTCAAAATATCATAATTCTTTCACCATAATTTTCTTTTTTTCGTTCTCTTTATTTAGAAATCCAATTTGATATTTTTTTCGTTGTCATTTGGAGACCATTTTTGTCAAAAACAACGAAACAGTGGAACAGTGAAATAGTGGATTTGCAGTCAATTCCACTGTATTGAACAATGGATTTGGAGTATCTAATAGTGGAATTGTCCTTATCACCCAATTTGTATTTCCATTGTCCTGATTCCTATTTTCCCCTCTTATTTGTCCTTTTAAACCACTCCCCCTTGTCTTTTTGAGTAAACTCAAGGTGGTAAAATCTCGAGCAAAACATCTCGTCTGCTCCTGTTAATGGAGCAGTGTGAAGATTGGCTCCACATACATGGTCTATTTGATGTGGATATAATTGGGGGAATACATGGTCTATTTGATGTGGATAAAGTTGTGGGATTACTTATTCCGATGGATGATTTGGTGCAATTCGGGTTGAAAGGAGTGCATGGGTGTGAATTGATAGATTGATTTAATTAGTTTTTTTTTTGATTTTCCCATGGTTTCTTTTACAATTTGTTCAAATATATTTTTTGTACCTTGTTTGAAATAACGGTCAACATCTTGTTTAGCACACCTACCGGTGTTGAGACTCCAGACGTTATTGATCTTCGCAAACAGCAAAGGAAGGAGCCAGAAAAGCCTCTGTATCAGGTAATTGCATTTTATTTGCTTTCTAGTATTATTGTGTATATCCTGGTGTATTGATAAAATATCCTTTGTACTGACATAGTGATTTTTGTCCTTGTCATATGAAGGTGCTGGAGGAGAAAGAAGAAAGAATAGCTCCTGGAACCTTGCTTGGAACTACTCATACGTATGTTCCACCTCCACATGGCTCCGTTCAAAATTTAGCTAATATAAAGACGATGGACACCTGGTCTTTTATATTTTACTTCCTCTGCTAGAGGAACGTATTTTTCTTTATTATTATATTTTTATTTTTCCAATATTAAATATTTGCTGGTATGCTTTCAGGTATGTGATAAATGCTGGCACACAAGACAAGAATGCTGCCAAAAGGGTAAGGCGATTCGGTATCTTATGGAAATGGTTTCTTTTGATGAGAGGAGGGGGGCTATAAGATGACATATTGGAAATAATTTTAAAAAGATGCAGCGACGATGCCTGTTTAATTTATAGGGCTGTGTTTCAATTCCGAAATTGTATGATGCTGTAGTTGCCACCTGTGTTTTGGCTATCAGGCCAGCTGCTTATCGATACACACTTGAGCATTTCTTGGTTCTGGTGTTCTTGAAGCTGTCTTGTTCAGCCGATTTTTTGTTTGATCACTTGCTTGTGTCCGTCCATGTTTGTTGTGTCCTAGAATTTTGCTTGGGCTTTGTTTTTGATTGGTAGAAATTTACACGAGACATTTATATATATAGTGTGGTGATATCCATCTAATAAGAAATTTGGTGTTATCCATGCTACCAGGTTGATCTACTCAAAGGCCAGAAAACAGATAGGGTTGATGTCACACTAGCACCGGAAGAGTTGGAATTGATGGATAATGTTTTGCCGGCCAAGTAATCTCTTTTTCCCTTTTATATTTTCCACTTGTCTCTCTTTCTTTCTTTCTTTCTTTCTTTTAGTATTATTATGATCTCGCCTGTTTTTATAACTTGATAATATTCCTCCTTTTTTGACAGGTATGAGGAAGCAAGAGAGGAAGAGAAGCAGAGAAGCCAGAGGGAAGATTTCAGTGACATGGTTGCAGAGGTACGTGTTTTGTCTACAGACATGTTATTGTTTATTAATGCCGTTTAATGTATTATGGACTGATGCCGTTTAATGTATTATGGATGAAATTTTGGTGCAGAATGCGAATAAGAGGAAACGGAAGATGCAGGAAAAGGAGGGGAAATCGAAGAAGAAAGATTTCAAATTTTAGCAAGTTATTATGCATTTTCTTTCCGTGGCACAAATATTATGTATTTTTCTCCATGTCATCTTGCCATCCATAAAAATATCTTGAAAACAAACACAAGCAGTTTGAGGTGGTGGTTGTAGAATTCCGAAATGTCTTTGGTTCAACTATTAGCCCTCTTTTTTGTTTTTTTTTTTTTATATTTATTACGGATTTAATCTAAACTCATGCACACATTGTCTCGAGTGGAACTTGAATCCAAGACCTTCTGGTCTTTAGGTGCTTTAACATGACCACTTATAGCTTCAACTTGTCCACTTATAGCTTCATTGGTGGAGTGCAGAGTCCCCTTATTTTGCCCAAACATTTGTGTTGTGTGCTTTGAAGTGCGGCTACTGAGTCTTGTCTTTCCCCAACCGTTTTGGTTGTCCTATGATACGAGTATGCCGACAAACTCAACGACATGTTTAATTTTTAAAATATAAAGATATGTTGAACGTGTCTAATATATATAATAGAAATTAATATTAGATGATAAGGAGAAATTTCAGAAAGACGTTAGAGCTACCCCATAAAATTTGTATTTGGCCTCTATATCAATAAAATAAAACGAAAAGCTTGTTTGTTTGACTTTGAAAATATTAAACACAAGTCACATAAGATATAGGGGGTTCTATTGGCATCCCTCAATTTACTATTGACCTTTTTACTTTCGACACCATAAAAATTATTTTTGACCGTGATTTTTATAAAAGGAACGTCGATCACACTTGGTGTTCTTTGTACCAACGCCTCAACGTCATCATCGCCATGATGTTGGTGTCTTGTGAAGATGATCGATAACAACTTTTTCATCCAAAAAATAATCAAAAATAGAGTGCCAGGAAGTAATTTGAAAGTCTTTAATAAACCCACCAAGATATATTATCAACCAACTTATAAATATGCATCATAATTACATCTTTTTTAAGGAAAGAAAGCCATCGTTTTATTAAGTCAAATCCGCAAGACAAGTGTATATGAAGGATGGAGGCAAAGGGCCTCAAACAATACGACTATTAATTCATATTTGTTATCATTAATTAAATTGAATGGAATAGAGTCATAGGAATTGAATAGAATGGAATGTAATAAACTCATTCTATTATTACGTTTTGGATGTGAAAGAGTGGAATGAAACAAATTATATAAATTGTGATACATTGAGTGATAAGTAGAGAATGGTAGTGGATTAACGTTGGGTGGATAGGGGTAGGATAGGATAGGTGCATAAGGCAGAATATGGTGGAAATGGTAGGGTGGGGTGGGGTGGGTAGCTGTGCCCCACCACATCACTATACCCACCATTTCTTACCGATCACCCCACCGCACCCTACCTCGTTACCCACCCTAACTCACTACCTCAACCTACTCTACACCCCCACCTACCCAAACCTATCCACCTTACTTTACCACGCAACTCCTTGCATGTCTTACTCTACCTAATCTACGCTACCTCACCCCACCCATCACTGCCGCACCTTACCATACTCTACCCTATCCCACCTTATAATACCACACCCCACTCCATGTACCCCACCTTACCATACCATAACACACCTCACCCCACCCACCCTACCCTACCTTGCTGATATGAATCACGATTGAATCTTGCCCAAAGACCAACTAAAGGAATCAATAACAAGCTCAAACAACGAACTTAGATATTCCAATCTAAGATTCGCTGGAAAGAATATCACAACGCTTGCTCAAAGCGCTGATAAGTTCTTAAAAAGAGAATCTCTACAATGAAGAGACTAACGCATATGATAAAACAAAGTCAAAGACTTATTACTCTAAAAAATAATCTGTTTGTAAAAAAAACACCTAATTGGCTTCATATAGGTTACATACGCCAAGTAACTAATCTACCTAAGCAATGTGGGATAAATGTACTTGTAACCTGCGCTTATATCAGCCTTAATGGGTATTCTTGAGTTACTTAGGCCCATATGACAATTATTAAATAAAAAACTGAGGGAAATAACATAAAATAAGTCCAACAACTATCAAAGTGGCGTCGACACCTTGATGGACTTGGCCTTATCAATACCAAAAGTAAATAAAAGACCATGGGACCGTTTGTTAAATCTGAAGTCTGAAATCTGAAATCTGAAGTCTGAAGTCTGAAATCTGAAGTCTGAATGACTGAATTATTTAAGTACTGAAATTGATTAGAGTGTTGGATAATATTAGGTACTCATATGAAATTTTGAAATTGATGCTTTTAAAAATTTAAAAATAGTTAAGTGTATACTTTTAGCGCATCTTTTATTTCAAAAAGCATTTGATTACATAGAATAAATTTTTTTGATACGGTAAACTAATAAAATTTTATATGCATTATTTTATAAATGTGTAATAAATATTTCATAACATATGAAATAAATAAATCAATCAAAGAGTTTATTATGTCTGACAATATTGTATAACATGGACTATATATTAACTATATAAAAGTATACAAAAAAAAATAGTATACAAAGTTCCCGGTCTGTAAATATATATATAATTTTTTTTGACAATAGTCTGTAAATATTCTTAAGCGTGGATGAAAAAAAAAAATAAAAATAAGAAATTAAAACACATCAAATGAGGGTAGTTGGTTTGTTCCGAGAAAAGAGGCGCACATCGTTATTGATTTTCAATGATAAGCATCCTATCTATCGCTTAAAATTTATTAAAGGATTTTCAGATGTGCTAAATTAATTAAGAGGTATTAAAAATATTATCAAACACATCTATTTGTAACCACCACTTATTATATTTAGAATAAGTGCTTAATTGAGTTAACAAACATACCTTATAATTATTCTCCTCAAGCCCAATAGTTTTCTCCTCAAGCCCAATAGCATAGATGCTACACTTCATGGGCTGTTCTTTGAAGACTAAAGTATTCAAGGCCTCTCTGATCTTATTCTTTTGAAGCCTTCTCATAGGCCCATCTCGGATTACAAGTGGATCCACGGTCTTCATACAACTAATGGGTCCGGAATTTCATCATGGATCACATCATTCCCTCTCGGTTGGAAACGATCTGTCTTCAGATCATAGGGGTTGTCAAATGGCATTAAATCCGCAACATAGATGGTGTTTGACATGCCCCAATCATCTGGAATAACAATCTTGTGTGCATTATTGTTTACACGCATCAACACATCAAATAAACCATCACTTCGAGGATGCAACTTGGATTTGCGTTCCTTTGGGAACCTATCCTTGCGAAAATGTAGCCAAAACGTACCGAGTTGTTGCTTGCTCCACATGTTGCCTTGCCTTGACATGAATTTCCTTCATCAATTCGGTTTTTTTTCTCTCCATCTAAGCTAGTTTGAGCACCTGCAGGCAAAGGGACCGAAGAAAAAGTCGTATCCGGGTTGAACACGTACACCAACTCGAAAGGAGTATAACGAGTAGCAGAATGTTCACATCTATTACAAGCAAATTCCACAAATGGCAAGCAAGTTTTCCAATTTTTCAGATTCTTTTAGATAACAAAACACAACAATTGACCCAAACTCGATTAACCACTTCAGCTTGACCATCAGTTTGGGGATGATATACAGTAGAGTATAAAAGTTTAGTTCCCAAATGCATCCATAACACACGCCAAAAATGGCTAATAAACTTAACATCACGATCACTCACAATATTATTAGGCACACCATGTAAATGAACAATTTCTTTGAAGAACAAATCAACAAAAAGAGATGAATCATTCGTTTTATTACAAGCAAGAAAGTGTGTCATCTTAGAAAATCTATTCACTACCACAAACACAGAATTCTTACCACTCTTAGAACGAGGTAAACCTAACACAAAATCGATAGATAAATCAGTCCAATGGGATGTAGGGATAGGTAGTGGGGTATACAAACCACAGGGGTTAGATTTGGACTTAGCAGATTTGCAAACATGGCAAGCATCACAAACACGAGAAACATCAATTTTCATTTAGGCCAGGAAAGTGTGATTTAAGCATGTCCAAGTTTTTTTTTATCCCAAAATGTTTTGGGACCCATAAGTACCCTACCATGTGCTTCAAGAACAAGCAATTCACGCATAGAACAACGAGGAATGCACAAAAGAGCCTCATGAAATAAAAATATGATGTGATCTATAAATGAATCAGATCCGACTTTTGCCCAAGGAATGATTAAAAGTATCAATAAAGAATGAGCACCGGGACCCTTTGCTAGCTCATAACTAAGAACCTTGGCATAACCTCAACCCTTAGATAACCTGTACCTTGGTATATGAACGCCAAAAGATATGCTCAGAACCTTGATAAGTTCATGTTTTGAATACTCTACGTACGAATACTCACAAAAAACTTGAAAGCTTCATTTAAATTCACTCAATAATTATTGTATATGATTTCAATGCTCCAAATGCCTTTATATAGGCTACAGATTTCAAGTAAATAACACAACTAAGCAATGTGGGATAAAAATAACACTAAATCTTGACCTAGGCGCCACATGGACTAATGCTGGCTTACTTTGACTCTAATAGGCCCACATGAGCTTTATTGGCTGAAATAAAGACATAAACAAAAAGTAACATCTATAAATGAATAAATGACTATAATTAAATTTAAAAAGTTTCTTCTTCAATGGGAATCACATCATTCCTCCCGCTCCGTATATTTAGTGATTGAATAAACTAAAAAATATATGTTAATATGGATTAAAATTAAGATTCAGGTAGATCAATAATCAAATGGTAAAAACACAGATGTCGTGCAAACTGGATCAATATGGTGAATCACAAAGCTCTTTTTAACGCCAAAATATAAGACACCAATGAGTCACCGGGATCAAACATAATGTGAACATACCACTTCAAATCAAAGACTCGGTTTGATGGTGAGCCATGCGTCTCTAATGCAACATCAAAGTATTCTTTCGACTAGCTATAAACATGAATAAAGCCCTGCAAAGTAGTAACAGAACGATAGCAATGCGTAGTCGGATATATAGTCAGCAACAAAAATTTGATCTAGATCCACAATAATCAATAGTGAAGATAATATTGTGTCATACTATTGTGTAATTTGGTTATGTCTATATCACTACTCTTTGCAAATAGACCAACATAAAATTTGTGCATTTCCTTCTACAATTTAGAGTTAAAAGAGAGTTTTTTTTTTCCCCTGAAGGGAAGAGAAAGTTGGGTGAACAAATATTAAGCTCTCACTCAAAATTTGATTAAAAAGACAGCTTTCACTTTAATTTAAATAGCATAAGGCACAACAACGGTAAACATTAGCACCATCACAAATTAGGGTACTTTTCAACAATGAAAAATGATTACTACTTTACATGCCAACACCTTTTACCACCACCAATGATTAACCCTTTTAAGCTTTAAACAATTTTATATTGGCGGAATCCAGCCGGAAACACCGGCCGTTTGATCGAACAGGGTTCTTTTTCTCATCCAGCTTCGGACAGGGAACCTTATAGGCTTACCCCAATGGTTTGAAGACAAAGAGGACTTCTGACCTAGTTATCTTTGACGGGTTCAAGAGAATGTCATTCTCAAAAATTGATTGTGATCTCACACCAATTGCAAACAAAAATCTATCCATTTGTTAACAAAATCGAATCTTTTCTCCAGAAAATCAACCAAAGAAAAATTGGACATCACAAATTATGAATGATTAACAACATGGTGTCTGCATTTAAGAGGTTTAACCAGATCAGTTGCTTCTCTGGACCAAAGCCCATAATTTCTTCATTTCGTTTATCAAATGTATTGTGTGTTCCTCAACTTTCCCGCAACCTGTTATCTGTATCTAAATTCTGTTCTGATAATTTTGTCACTATTAAATTCTTATCGGACTGGACAAGTCGATGTATCTATCAAGGTCAGGCTAAAGATGGAGTCTACTCCTGGTCCTCCAATCCTTTGTTTACCTTTTCAGCTAATAAAACCTCCACCTATACTTGGCACCCTCGTAGGGGTCATCCAGCTTTTCCCAGTATGCAGCTTTTAGTTAAAAACAATTGTTTGCGTCTGTTATTTTTTCACCTTGTGATGAATGTTTGTGTAATAAAAGCCACATGTTTCCCTCTTCAGCATTAACATTGCATTCTTCCCACCCCTCAACGTTGTATTTTCTGATGTTTGGACTGCTCCTATTTACTCAGTTGATGGTTATAAGTATTATGTTATTTTTGTGGACCATTTTAAACGTTTTATCTTTCTTTATACTTTAACCCGTAAATCTGAGGTTTGCTCTGTATTCAAAAAAAATTAAATTGTATGTTGAAAAGATCCTTTCGGCTTCTATTAATTAAAACCCTTTACTCTGATAACGGTACTGAGTTCGCTGCCTTACGCCCTTTCTTAGCATCTCATGGAATTGCTCATCACACCTTCCCTCCCACACTCCCCAACATGATGGTACATCCGAACGTCGTCTTTTACATATTGTCGAAACTGCTCTCACTCTTCTTACCCTAGCCTCCATGCCCATCACCTATTTGTCTTATGATGTCGGTGCTGCAGTTTATCTCATCACCCGTATGCCATAAAAAAATTGAGTATGTTATCTCCTCATGAAAAACTTTTCTCTACCCCCATAATTACGCCAAACTTAGGGTCTTCGGTTGCCTCTGTTACCCCTGGGTTAAACCTTACAATCACCACAAGCAGGAGTCTTCCCCTCTACTATGTGTTTTTCTTGGATATTCCCTCACTCAAAGTGCTTATCTGTGCTATGATCTGATTGGTGCCCATATATATGTTTCTCGTGATGTTTGCTTTGTTGAGGATCTATTCGCCTTTGCTTCAACCCCTTCTGATACGGACATTCTCTCCTTTGATCACTTACTCTCACTGGCTCTTTACTCCGATCTTGATCCTCTTGTCCCATCATATCCCGCCCTTCCCAAACCTCATTCTCCCTCTTCCCATTCGGCTGCTACCTCTTCCTATCACCCCCAGTCTTGTCTTCTTCGTCCCCCTCCCCCTCAGCTTCCCCCTTCGTCTCATTTCTTATACCCTCCCCCATCTCTCATCCTATGGTTACTCGATCTCACAATAATATCTTTAAACCTCGCCACCTCCTTAACCTTACTGCCTAAATGGATTCTCAGTATTCTAATACTGAGCCCTCCACATTCAGCAATCTTTACAGAGTTCTTATAGGCGTCCTGCTATATCTGAAGATTATGATGCACTTGTGTGCAGTGGCACATTGTCCCTTGTTCCTCCTGATTCAGATATTAATGTGGTCGGCTGCAAATGGGTTTTTTGGATTAAATGTCACTCGGATGGCACCATTGAGCGCTATAAGGCTCGTTTGGTTGCCAAAAGATTCACACAGTTACCTGTCATTGATTACTTTGAGACATTTAGTCCTGTTGTCAAACCCACCACTATTTGTTTGGTTCTTAGTATTGCGGTATCCTTGGGTTGGTCCCTTCGGCAAATGGATGTCAATAACGCTTTTTTGCAAGGTTCTCTTACTGGAGATGTTTATATGTCTCAGCCACATGGCTTTGAGGATTCTGACCATCCCACTTATATTTTCAAGTTACACCAGGCTATTTATGGCTTGAAGCAGGCTCGGGCTTGGTATCATGAATTGCGGTCTTTTGTTCTATCCATTGGTTTTGTTTATTCTGCTATTGACCAGCTTGGTCAACGGTTTTCTGTTAAGGATCTTAGGGCATTATATTATTTTCTAGGTGTTGAGGTGACTCCCGAGTCTCAGGGCCTCTTACTCACACCAACTAAGTACATTCATGAGTTGCTTTCACGGGTTAACATACATGATTCTAAGCCGGTCTCCACTCCGCTTCCACCTGATGCCTTTTCACCCAGTGAGTCCGCGGCCCCTCCCTATGCCGATGTCACTCAGTATCGTTAGGTTCTTGGTGCTCTCCAGTTTCTTTTATTTACATATCCCGATATTGAGTTTACGGTGAATAAGCTTTCTTAATACATGCATTATCCTATGGATTATCATTGGGCCCTCGTCAAACGGATTCTTCGGTATTTAGCTGGTACATTGCATGAATGTATGCAACCTTTCTCTGCCTCCCTACTTGCCCTTCATGCCTTTTCTGATGCTGAATGGGGCGGCAACAAAGGTGATGATTACTCGTCCACCTCAGCCTACTTGGTTTTCCTTGGTCGGAACCTCATTTCATGGAGTTCTAAGAAATAGACATCCCTTTCCCGTTCTTCAACTGGGGCTGAATACCGTTCAGTTGCTGCCACTGTTGGTAAGCTTTCCTGGCTTTCCTACTTACTTGCCGATCTTGGTTTCTCCGCGTTGACTGCTCAATTATCTTTGGCTACAATGTTGGTGCTACTCAATTGTGTGCGAATCCGGTTTTTCATTCTCAAATGAAACACGTTGCCATCGATTATCACTATATTTGTGATGAAGTTGAGCAAGGTCTCATTCGGGTTTCTCATGTTTCTAGTGTTGATCAGCTCGCTGATGCCTTAACCAAACCGCTCTCTCGCATTCCTTTCAGTCATTTCAAGTCCAAGTTGGGTCTTCACTCCCTTCGTCCCGCTTGAGGGGGCGTATTAGCGTATATATTGTAATTATATTTGGTATTTATGATAGCTTAACGAATACTTTACCATAACTTTGGGAGCAAGTCAACATTATATATAAATATATTGTACCATACACAATTCTAAATTAATGAAATCAGTTTTCATCCTATATTCTGTCACTTTTATAAATTAGTTTATATCAGACCAAATTTTAACATATGGTTAAATTGAATTGTATATTTGATTTAAATTTTTATTAGGTAAATAAGTTATATTTCGTTTTTGAAAAACATACTTTTCAAATTTTTCCAAATTAGAAAGATATATTTCTTCTAAAAAAAAATACATGAGTGTTTAAAAGGTATCTATCCAAAAAAGAATATCGGTATGGTGAGACCCGACCCATATTTTCAGATTTCCGCCAGCATAAGGAGTCTTATAACATAGTAGAAAAATCATTTGAATTCGTAAAACAGTAATGAAAGTACACCTAAACTTAAAGGAAATGATTCGTACTATAATGTAGTAGCAAATCCACTGAATTTGCTAAAACAATTATCGAGGGATTGCTTGTTTTGGAAAATCATTCATTTTAATTCTACAATTTCAGTGAAAAGTATTTTTGAAGCTAGTATTTGTTGGTTCATGTTTTGACCTTTATTTATACATTTCATTTATTTGGGTAATCACAATATTTACAAATATTTGTATTTTCTTAAGGTAAAGTATCAAAATAATTATAGAAAAAAATGTGGGACACGTCAAAGGTGAATGAACATGTTTAGTGTCAACTTACCCGGTTATAATTATAAAAATGTTCATGGCATCCTTCATCCATCCATACCATTAAAGAAACAGAAAAAAGCCATGAAATCATTTCAATGTTTGGTCTGTTTCAAGCTAATGTTGATTCTACTCATCATCATGGAAGGTATGCTAACATTCTTCTGTATTTGTCTTTGTAAAAAAAGTGGATATTATATATATATATATATATATATATATATATATATATATATATATATATATATATATATATATATATATATATATATATATATATATATCGTGTGACTATATATATATATATATATATATATATTCTCTTCGTTTTTTGAGGGCAAACTAATAACCACTTTATGCTTATTGAATACATTAGGATCAACCATTTGCAAAGATCAAATTGAAGTCCCCCAGTGCACCGATAAGAAATGCAAAGACGAATGCTTCACGTTGATTGGTTCAGGACTTGTAATTTCAGCTACGGTTGCGTTCCCGCTGTAAGCAGCTCAACTTGTGTATGCGTCAGTTTATGTCCTGCACCTCCAGGATTTATTAGATAAACATTTTTATCAAAATAAAACATCCTAGTATCAATATATATATATATATATATATATATATATATATATATATATATGAGCAAATCGAGTATTTCCTTTAGCCGATAGATGTTGCCATTTGTAGCACAAATATTGATATAAAATATTCAGTAATGTTTTATTGAACTTCTGCTTACTCACTTTTCTGTTTTTATATATTGCAAACTACGATTGCTTAAAATAAAAAATAAATTATTTGTGCGAATAAAAAAATTTAAATGTTGGGACAAGTGGTAATAGTGGTTGACCATACAAAATTTTTAGTATGAATATGAAATCAACTTCGCCGGGAAGAGTCCAATAAATGCATATGACTTTGTCCAATTAATGAAGATACATGAAAAGTTAATTGTAGCCGATGCGCTACTGGCCATCGAAGAATCACAAGAACTTTCCTCAATAGAAATACAAGAATTTGTGAAAGACTAGAAGTGCATGAATCTTAAATTTTTTAATCAAGCCATCAGATTACCACTACAAGAAAAAATACTTTTAATGTGGGGAATTATCGTCATTAAATGTTTAATTCCCGTCATTAAAAGCTTTTAATGACGGGAAATTTCCCCTCATTTCCGCCTCCGCCTCCGCCGTTAAAAATTATAATGACAGGGTTTTAACGTCATTTAAATGATTTTCAATGACAGTGAGTTTCCCTCCTTAAATATATTGTTTCCCCTCATTATATAGATTCAGTTTCTATTTCAATGTATGATATTTTACTGACAAAAATTATCGTCATAATTCGTTTATCCCTCACTAAATATGTTTCGTCGTAATTTTTGACAGATATCTAATGACTAGATCTACCGTCACAAAAATTGTTTTTAATGATGAAAAAATTCATCATTAACTACAATTTGACAGTCATAATAACATGAGAATATAGTTGCATCACAAACCAAAAATTTACTTAAACTACGTAAGATTGATCTATTACAAACAGATTTACAAAGGCAAGTTACATACAGATTTATAAAAGCCAAAATACATGTAGATGCATAATGAAAGGATTTTCTAAAATCATATCCCGATGTACAAATATCTTTCCACCAGGATTTACAATTATCGGGTTGTTACCCTAGAGTACCGTATACTGTCAAAATGCTAGCAAAAACATAATTGCATGTTACAGCATCGGTGGATATGATACATATCAATCCTTCTCCACATCACTTCAAAAAGCACAAAATCTTTTAAAATCTTGAAGCTAAATTAGGAATAAATTAGCAACACAAACATTGTAGAGACACATTTACGAATCTTAAAACAAAGTAAATAATCAACTTGGCCCCAACTGGGCAAGTAACAAGACTACCTCAATTACTTATTTAACGGTATAAAATTTTAATCTATATAAGGCACTTGCGTATAGCATATTCCATGGCCCTTAAAGATCACAACAGGAGTTTACTCTCTATGAGCCTTGAAAAGGCCTAACTAAGATGTTAAACAAAATAAAGTCACATCCAACAGGGATAGAAACCATCAACAACATTCTAGGCCGACAAAACATAGAAAAAATAGTAAGACACTTTGAACAGCGAATCGAATCTACCATTGGTCAAAAAACGGTTTATTATATTATCAAACAAAGAAAAGAATGACAAGTATGTGAAAATCCCGAATAAAAGAGTACACGTAGTTGGAAAAACTAATCACAACCGAATTGTTGAAAACATAACACATCTCAAGAAAGCTGCAACGGTCAAGAAAATAACCCAGACAAACATATCCATTAGCCTTAAGTACTTTCATATCAGCAGCTTGTGAATCATTGAAATGCTTCCTTCTAACTCCACCTCCAAAACCAAAGACGTGACTGTGGTTTTGTGGTCCAAAGAAAGTTTCAACCACCTCAATAGGTGTGAGTGATGTATTGGCTTGAATAGTCTTGACAATCTACAATGCTTAGGCTTCGTACGTCAAATTCAAAAATTGATATATTTATATAGAAATGGTAAGTATGGGTACTTACATATTTTTCTTGTTCTCTTGATTCAACAAACTTTCCCTTCTTCTGTCTAGTCGCATAAAAGATTTTTGCAATATCAAGTGGGGTATCTACCTTATCTCCCTAGAAGATTTGAACAACAGGAAAATTAAATATCCATTACGAATCACAATAACTCTAAAGCATAAAGAATCGTTGAATGTATACCATCACATGTATGATATGTCTATGCGACTGACTTCCGGTTCGATGAGGCATCACCCCCTCTTTTGGACTGATTATCTGAATTCTGAGAACTGATTTACTGCATCAAAATCACAATACAATGCAAAACAATTTTCTCTTTGATCCTGAAATACTTGCCCACTAATGCACATGATCACCTATTTCAGGACACTTTTACTTCCTTCATACATTCCACGGATAGTACAACGTAATAAACAATTTAAAATACTCACCTTCAAGTCATTGAAAAATAAAATTAAGATTTTGAAAAATAAAATTAAGATTTTGTTGTCATCCCTTGGTATACATTTTATGCATACGGCTCGAAAAGCTCGGTTCGGTCAAGAACTTTTCTTATGGCAAGCCACTCCCAATCTTCATAATTGTCATCCCCGGAGGAACATTTTTTTAATACTTATGCTTTTTTTTAAACCCGATTCGAGCCGAACATTGCAAGGTGTCATGAATTTTGCATTCAATGATGACCTCCAAATATAAGGCTCGCCCATTTGAGCCGAGCCAAACCTAAGGTTCCACAATGAACCCATGTTTAGTCTCCAAATTTTGTTCAGATGTTCATGAACCCATATGATTCCATATCGAGATTGGAAAAGCATTCCTATAAAAGACAACATAAATTCACATTACAAACATAGTGTATCCATCCCCAAATCCAAATTTCCTCAAACATAAATGATATGCATTTTCTTGTTAAAGCTCTAACAATAACATCAAATTGAGATGATGCAATGCATGGTCCAAGAATCTTATTCTTTAACACCTATTAGTTCTGCTAATGATGCTATGAATACATCCCACTAAATTACAAGTACTCACCAATGATGACACTCTCCTCCGCATCATAAAAATGTACTGATACACCACTGATTCTTAATCAATAAACATAAAACACAGTTCCAGCTTCCAAAAGTAATTCTTAATTAAAACACAAAACACAATTCCAGCTTCCTCAAAAGCATACGAGTTAAGTTATATCTCTAAAGCATACAAGATAAGTTATCACTAGAAACAAAACCATAAATATACATGTTATCACAAAGACATAGGTGAAATGTCAATTGACGGCTACTCTGATTTGAGTCACACATGCATGAAGTAGATATGAAATCGCCAACCTGAGAGTAGAGCAATATATATACATAAATAAGACTGTTTTTTGAGCTCCATTAAAAACCGAGCTCGAAACAGAATTCAGGGACCAAGAGGTCAGCCCAACTAACAAATTTCATCCTAATATTTACCTGAGCCAAAATAGACATCCACACAGTTGCAATGAATCCAGGAAATTGATAAAGAAAGAAACAAAGAGTACTAACACCAGATACCAACACACACCATCAAAATAAATGATACTAGAATAAAAAAACTAGAAAAGTCTCAGCATAAAACCATAGGGGTATGAAAAACAAATTAGGATACTTTAAATGTTAAAACCATGAGACAGAAAACTTGTAAAAGGTAACCGAAAGAGAAAATGATATGTCCAACACTCAACAAAGTAATGATCATGATACTAAAAAATGACATATAGGCAGTCTTAAAAATAACCAAAAAGTAGAACAAAGGTGTTTCACATACCTTCTTCACTGCAAATCCCACATGTGTTCCTTGTAACCTTTAGACATATTCTTCCATGTAAGAACTTGTGTAGACATATGTTCTTGGACCGCACAATTTTCCCCAGTACCAATAAGTGTGATTTGGTCCTACTCCATGATTGTTGAGAAATTGGATCTCAAATTTTTCTCCTTTTTTTCAAACTACGATTTTCGAATACTTGTTGGGTCCTCTAACTTTTCTAACCTTTTCAGATTCAGATTTGATCAATGAAATGGATATTAAAAAGTTGTGTCTTCATTTTATTTCTAACACAACAATAGATCGAAAGCGAGATCCAAAGATAGGAGGGGTGGGGTGTATGGACCCCACTCAAATTTCCAATCGAGTTACTAGATACCCTCTAATAATATTAAAAATACGTATGTATACATTTTCAGACACTTTTCAGTGTAATTATGTCTTTAATTCAACTGGTTAAAAGCTTTATAATACACCTTAAGGTCACTGGTTTTGAATCTTGGGTGATGCATGTTTTTTTCACTTTTTTTTTTAATCTGGCCCCCACTGGAAATTTTCCTGGGTCAACCACTGCAATAGATTAATATTAAAAAAGCCATATTCGATTTATTATGCTTACCTTCAACATTTTTCCTTGAATTTCCATACCTCCTTTCACCAAGATCACTATTATCATCTTCTAAATCCCCTGTTTCCATTGTCATATATACATGTCATACAGGGCCAGCCTTGGCATTTATTGGGCTAAATCCCTTGTACCACTATATGCATGTTATTTTCACCTTTTTTAATCTGATTCCACCTGAAAATTTTCCTAGTCCGCCAATGCAATGATTAATATTAAAAAAAAGCATATTCAGTTATTATGCTTACCTTCAACATTTTTCCTTGAATTTCCATACCTCATTTCACCAAGATCACTATTATCATCTTCTAAATCCCCTATTTCCATTGTCATATATACATGTCATACAGGCCAGATACTGCATTTATTGGGCTTAAGGCCAATTTCTCGAAAAAAAAAAAAAAAAATTTAATAAAATAAAGTTGCTTTAAAAAAAATTAAAAAAAAAAGATCTTCTAAATCCCCTGGGACAGAAAATGCAAAGTTACAAAAAAAAAAAAATATAGTAAAGATAAAGAAAACTAAACGAAATCAAATGAACAACCCCAACTAAAGACTACCAAATGATGGATTATGCTCAAGCAATTTGAAGATCAATGGTTGCACAGTTGCATCCTTGGCCAAATAAACTGATATTCTCCATATCTTCTTGTTCTTTCAACAAACACATCAAATCTTTGTCATTTCTCAAAGGCTTACCACACCTATCCGTTATTTTGATACCAAAAGAATAAATGTCAATGAACCTAGAACATATGCTCAAGACATCCAAAAAAGAACAATCTTCTGTTATATTTCTTTCTTCTCATTTATCTTCACCATAGTGAACAAAGAGATTGTGCATTGGATTTCACCGGTAGGGAGAAAATATACTTTTTACAAATACATTGATTAATAAAAAATCTCAAAGAACATTTTTACGCAAATGAAAATTTTGTTCATTGAAATTAATATCACTAAGGACCTGACTCACATAAATACAAATACAGAAACTCAAATAAAACATAGAAGACATAGCCTATAACATTCTATAAGTTTGCAAGAGAAAAGAACATGTAGAAAGGTGAAAGAAAAGAAAGAGAAGGACCACAATTTCTCTAAGGCAACACCCAAGAAGATGGTTACTGTTGGTGATTATATCACCAATGTGATTTAGTGTTATTGGACTTAGTTTGAGGTTTGGTAAGCTTGAAACAATCGATATGAGTTAGGAGATGCGGGGTGCATGCTTACAATTGATATTTACAAGCTTACGAGAGTGTTAGATCAAGTGTTGAACAAAATCCGTTATTCTTTGCGCTTATTGGACGGGCGCCCATTTCATATGGATCGGGCGTTTGACTTCGACGGGCGTCTAGGTTCACCGGACGAAGCGTCTGGCGGTGGATTTACATATAGGATGTAACCTGGTTGGATGGACGAGCGTTTAAGAAATCGGACGCCCGCCCGTCGGTATGCTTCGAGCGGGCGCCGTGATTCTAAACGGGCGCCCAGATGCGCCTTGAGCGCTTTGGTCGGTTTTGCTGGGTATCCTTTCGGGTTTTGGTCAGTAACTGATTACGAAGGTTGTGTATGTAATGTTATATTAGTATAACATCACACACACATAAGGGAACACTTGGAACTTCATTTTAAAACACAAGAATAGAATTTGAGAAGCAATTTTTCTGTTTTCTTTGAAATTCTTGAAGCCTCAAGTTTAAACACACATATCTAAAAAACTTCTATAGCATTCTTTCATCTTATTGCCAAAGATTGGAAGAGAAGCAGATTTATCCCGTGATTATATTCGAGTTAATTCCCGGAGGCAATTCAAGGGAACGAATAATTTTCACAGGAAAGATTTCCAAATCGACTCTGCGATCATATCAAGTTATCTTGCATTTCAAGTTTTGATACCATTGTTCTAATCATCCTATAAACTCCCTAACAATCTGCGAAAATTATTGTGGTTTGAACAATGTCAAGTATCAAGGAGATGACTTCCAATTTCAGCAAATTGGAACAATTCAACGGTGAGGATTTTCGAAGGTGGCAAAAGAAAATGCACTTTCTTTTGACTGCATTGAAGGTTGTGTACGTGTTGAGTACGCCATGCCCTCAGATTGATGATAACAGCACCATGGAGGAATCAAGGAGGAAAAGTAAGTGGGAAAATGATGATTATATATGCCGTGGTCACATCCTTAACGGTATGTCTAATAGTCTTTTTGATACTTACCTTGAAATTGAGACGTCTAAAGAGTTGTGGGATACTTTGGAGGCTAAGTATGTAAGTGAGGATGCATCTAGTAAGAAGTTTCTTGTTGGTAATTTTATGAAATATGTGATGGTAGATACTCGTCCGGTCATGGATCAATATCATGAGTTGTTGCGTTTGTTTGGTCAATTTTCTATGCATAAAATGACTATGGATGAATCCATATGTGTTTCAAGCATTATTGAAAAATTGCCTCCTCTTGGAGGATTTTAAAAACTCTTTGAAACATAAGAAGGAAGAACTTTCTTTGATTGAACTTGGTTCTCATTTGAGGATAGAAGAAAGTTTGCGCTTGCAAGAGAGTGAATACGAATGTTGTAGGTTGCGGTAAGAACATTGCGGTGGCTCAACTTCAATCAATATGGTTGAAGTTGGGGAAACTTCTAAGAAAAATGACAACAAAAGAAAGTTTGATTCTTCCAACAACAAAAACAAGGCAAAGTCTAACAAGAAGCCGAAAGGCACTTGTTGGTATTGCGGAAAGGAAGGCCATTTCAAGGCGGACTGTTTTTCACGAAAGCAAAACAGTGGCAAGGGTAAAGGCCCGGTGAATGGGTCGAAAGACCCGGCACCACCTAAACATCAAGGTACAATTGATAATAATTGTGGTTTTAATTCGAATTTGAATTATGTACCACTGATTTCCGAAGCATGTTATTTGCAGGATGATGATGTTAGTTGGTGGATAGACTCGGGAGCAACTAGACATGTGTGCAAGGATAAATCCTGGTTTTCAAAATATGAAAAAGTTGAAGATGGATCAATTGTACATATGGGAAACGAGTCTAAAGTCAGCCGTTGTTGAAAAGGCGTTGTAAATTTGCAATTTAGTTCTGGAAAATTTGTAACTTTAAACAATGTTCTACATGTTCCTTTAATCCGGAAAAACTTGGTTTCCGGTAGTATTTTATGTAAAGAGGGCTACAAACAAGTATATGAGTCCTCTCGTTATGTATTAACTAAGCATGGTGTATTTGTAGGATTTGGTTATCTAAATGGTGGTATGTTTATGCTTAACATTATTCGTAATGATTTGAATGATAATGTTAATATGAATGTTATGACTGTTAATGTTGATGAATCATACTTGTGGCATGCGAGATTAGGTCATGTGCATTTTAGAAGAATGTTGCAAATGTCTAAAAATGACTTAATTCCTGTTTGTAGTACAACTATGAATAAGTGTGATACTTGAAACTTAACTAAAATTGTAAGACAACCTTTCAAAGGTGTTGAAAGGTCGTCTACTATTTTGGAACTTATTCATAGTGATCTTTGTGATTTTGGTTCTACTCCATCTTTAGGAAACAAAAAGTATGTTGTCACATTTATTGATGATTGCACTCGTATTTGTTATGTTTACTTACTTTTTACAAAAGACGAGGCAATGGAAAAGTTTAAAGTGTTTAAAAACGAAGTGGAATTGCAACTTGAAACTAAAATAAAGAAACTTCAGACGGATAGAGGTGGAGAATACTTTGATCCCCATTTTTTGAATCTTGTGGAATTATACATGAAATAACTACACCTTATACACCACAACAAAATGGCATAGCCGAAAGAAAGAATCGAACTCTAAAAGAGATGGTGAATGCTATGCTTTCTTACTCGTGGATTGAGTGAGGGTTTTTGGGAGAAGCAAAGTTGATGACTTGTTATTTATTGAATAGATTCCTAATAAAAGAGTCCTATTACCCCATATGAGCTTTGGTATAAAAAAGAAGCCAAACTTGCATTATTTGCGTGTTTGGGGATGTAGAGCGATCGTAAGACTACCCAATCCCAAGATTAAAACCTTGGGGAAAGAGGCATCGATTGCATTTTTATTGGATATGCGCTGCATTCCAGGCATATAGGTTCTATGTTATAGAACCAAATGATTCGGTTGCGGTTCATTCCGTTATTGAATCAAGGGATGCTATCTTTGATGAAAGTCGATTTTCTTCTATATCAAGGCCTAGAAATGTTGTTCCTATTGGAATTAGTGAAAGTTGTGGTGGTGTGGAATCACAAGATGAGCCTTTGGTGCTTCGAAAAAGCAAAAGGGCAAGAAAAGAAAAATCTTTTGGTCCCGATTTCCAAACTTATTTGGTGGAGGGTACAAGAGATGAAGTAGGATTTCAATATGCATATTGCTATCATATTGATGATGATCCTAGAACGTATAAAGAGGCTATGGAATCTCGGGATATTGCCTTTTGGAAGGAAGCCATTAACGATGAGATGGACTCCATTTTAGGCAATGATACGTGGATATTGACGGACCTTCCACGTGGGTGTAAACCATTGGGTTGCAAATGGATCTTTAAAAGAAAAATGAAAATTGATGGATCCGTTGAAAGGTATAAAGCCCGGTTGGTGATACAAGGCTTTAGACAAAAGAAGGCATTGATTATTTTGATACTTATGCCCCGGTTGCGAGAATCTCCACTATTAGATTGTTGATTGCCTTGGCATCCATTAACAATCTTGTTATCCATCAAATGGATGTTAAAACAGCCTTCTTAAATGGGGATTTGGATGAAGAAATTTACATGAAACAACCGGAGGGTTTTGTGATACCCGGGAATGAGCATAAAGTGTGTAAGCTCGTTAAATCATTGTATGGATCAAACAAGCTCCCAAACAATGGCATAATAAGTTTGATGAAGTTGTTTTGTCTAATGGTTTTAAGCTTAACCAAATGGACAAATGTTTGTATAGCAAATTTGATGAAACCGACATGGTGTAATCATTTGTCTATATGTTGATGACATGTTGATCTTTGGTACAAACCAAGATCAAGTTGACCAATGTAAATCATTTTTGTCATCAAGTTTTTCGATGAAAGACATGGGGGAGGCGGATGTTATCCTTGGTATAAAAATCATAAGGAATGACCAAGGGATTACTTTGACACAATCTCACTACATTGAGAAAATGTTAAAGAAGTTCAATTGTGAAAATTCTGTCCGGCAAGAACTCCCATGGATCCTCATGAGAAATTTGAGTTGAATTCGGGTAAACCGGAGTCTCAACTTGAATATGCTCGAGTTATAGGATGTTTAATGTATGCAATGACTAGCACTCGTCCGGACATTGCATATGCGGTTGGAAAACTTAGTAGATATACTAGTAATCCAAGTAGTGTTCATTGGCATGCGGTAATGCGTGTGTTAAGGTATCTTAAGTTTACCAAAATTTTTGGTTTAACTTATGTTGGACATCCTTCGGTGATAGAAGGCTACTCGGATGCTAGTTGGATATCAAATGAGAATCATTCATCAACGAGTGGTTGGGTGTTTCTGCTTGGAGGAGGTGCCATCTCATGGGCTTCCAAGAAGCAAACATGTAATGCAAACTCGACAATGGAATCGGAATTCATCGCCTTGGCTTCGGCCGGTTTAGAGGCAGAATGGCTTAAACATTTGATTTACGAGATTCCATTGTGGCCAAAACCAATATCACCAATTTCTATCAATTGTGATAGTGAAAATACCTTGGCTAAGTGTTATAGTCAAGTGTACAATGGAAAGTCGTGAAGAATGTCCGGTGAGGGGATTGGGGGGAGATCCAGATTCAGACTAAGACCCTTACTCGCGGTCCTGAATGAAGTAGGCTCGAGCCCCTTTACCTTTAACAGATCGGTTAAATAAAGCAAGTTCTGTTTTGCTAACTGACACGACTCACACTCTAATGTAGGCAGGTGTTCGTCAACGTGAAAACCGCTGAACGAAGCAAGACAACTTTTTCAATTATGTTAATAGATGACACGGTAAACGCAGAACGGGGAGTTGAGGTGGTTAGATCTATACCCCGAAATGCTCCCAGACATATTGGAGTTAGGCATAGCTCGATTCGTGAGTTGATCACTCACGGGGTGATATCAGTTGCTTTTGTGAGATCTCAAAAGAATTTAGCCGATCATTTGACCAAGGCATTGGCTAAGGACTTGTTTGTCAAGTCGGTTGTCGGGATGGGTCTACAACCCATTGAAACTTTGCATTAGGATACCCAATTCCCCCTTAATATGACATTAGGGGCTGAATTCAATGAGGAAGGCCTGATGACTTAGTTTTGGCACATATATTTAGTCCCGAAGGTTTGTGCTAGACCTGCATGTGAGGTTGATATATATCTTAATAAGTCTTATGAAAAAGTGTTGTTGCAGGTACACGATTGATAAGACTCACCTATATGAGTTTGAAGTTTGGCCGCTTCAAGAAAGTTAGGGTTGGCTTTCTACATACTCATGAATTGATATGGACACGAGGCCTGGATAAAGAGTGTCAAGCAAGCTGTAAAAGTTGTCTTTAGATTCATTTGTATATTATCTTCGAAGTATTCAAATTGTAAAAGGGTTCAATGCTTAGTCACACCCCAATACTCGAATATTTTGGAACGTGTAATATACTAGATGGTAATTCAATCTGCGTGATATTATCATTGAAATTTGAATTGTTGTGTGTTGAAGAGTTTTAACTAAGTCAAGGGTTACACTAAATGGGGGAGGATTGTTGGTGATTATATCACCAATGTGATTTAGTGTTATTGGACTTAGTTTGAGGTTTGGTAAGCTTGAAACAATCGATATGAGTTAGGAGATGCGGGGTGCATGCTTACAATTGATATTTACAAGCTTACGAGAGTGTTAGATCAAGTGTTGAACAAAATCCAGATTCTGCTGCTTATTGGACGGGCGCCCATTTCATATGGATCGGGCGTTTGACTTCGACGGGCGTCTGTGTTCACCGGACGGCGCCTGGCGGGTGGATTTACATATAGGATGTAACCTGGTTGGATGGACGAGCGTCTTAAGAAACGGGCGCCCGTCCAAAGATGCTTCAGACGGGCGCCCAGATTCTAAACGGTCGCCCAAAGATGCGCTTCTGAGCGCTTTTGGTCGGTTTTTTGGTATCCTTTCGGTTTTGGTCTGTAATCGATTACGAAGGTTGTGTATGTAATGTTATATTAGTATAACATCACACACACATAAGGGAACACTTGGAACTTCATTTTAAAACACAAGAATAGAATTTGAGAAGCAATTTTTCTGCTTTCTTTGGAATTCTTGAAGCCTCAAGTTTAAACACACATATCTAAAAACTTCTATAGCATTCTTTCATCTTATTGCCAAAGATTGGAAGAGAAGCGATTTATCCCGTGATTATATTCGAAAGTTAATTCCCGAGGCAATTCAAGGAACGAATAATTTTCGCAGAAAGATTTCCAAATTGACTCTGCGATCATATCAAGTTATCTTGCATTTCAAGTTTTGATACCATTGTTCTAATCATCCTATAAACTCCCTAACAACGATTACGGTCCTCAGTGGAGCATGGGATTCAACAACTGCTCAAATTGGTGATTATTCTCCGGATCGCTTATCACAACCAAAGCGATCTGAATTTCCTCCTATGCCGACTACTTTTCCGGATGATGTAAAAATGACAATCAGAAATTCAACCATTGTATTCTCTTCGCCTTCGATTACCTACTATAGGAGTTCAAGCACCATAGCTCGATTTCGGCCACTCAACTCAAGCAGTACAAAACTATCAAGCTTTCGCTTTTTATTTTTCAACTTCACAATTTTGTCTAGTTGTTACTTCATGTTTCTAGTCACTTGCGCTAGAAAACTACCATTAGGGATTGTAATGTAGCGGTATGTCATATATTACTCAGAATGTGCTAGAAACGACTTATGATTGTCCGTGTTCGATTGCATGCTAATTATCGATGCAGACAAATCTTGAGATTTCACTTAGAATACAAACTAGAGCTATTAACGTAATTATATGCAATCTAGCACTTCCTGTTTCATGAGGCTGCGTCGGAACGAGCTTTCCGAATTGGGGTCCTGCGCGCCAAACGGACACTAGAGCCGAAAGTTACGGCCAAAATACTAACGAGTGCTAAAACGATCTCTTTTATCCAAAAGTTCAATCGTTAAAAACGTGGAGTCAGATAATTCAACCTCAGATGTCCCCTAATCAATGTAGAAACTAGAAAGGAATAGAAACAAAAAACCTATCTACGAAAAATTCGTAATAAAAACAGAAAAATTAATAGAAACTAGACAACCGTACCGATTCCCCGGCAACGGCACCAAAAACTTGTCACGGATTTTATCTAACAAAGCAAACAAGTAATAAAATTTATAAATCCGGTATTCCCCAAGTGTAGGGATCGTAGTATAGCGATTAATACCGGAGTCGATCTCAGGGAATCGAGGTTGTTTAATCTAGTTCTTATTAATTCTTCTAAAATTGTCACTACTATTTATTACTAAACCTAAACTAAAACGGAAGATAAAATGGATAGAGGATTGTCACCAAAGCCAGAAAGATCAAAGTGAAACGCAAAAATCTAAACTATAAACTAAAAAGAAAATAAACTTCTAAGATAACAACGAAGAACAAGGCACAAAGATGATTTCAATTAATTTTAACGAAGAACAAGCTATGATCCACCTATCTCGCAACTCTCAATTTCTACCCTAGATCGTTTGGCGAAGATTTAACAAAGATGTGGTTCACCTATCAAAAGTATGAATTTCTACGCTCGTAGATAATTCGCCTATTAATCTTTCATCTCTCGATCTTAAAGATTAACGCTTTAGTTACCAAGGTGTAAGATTTTTCAATCTAGCAACCTAGATTTCTAACCTAACAACTATCGTTAATTAGATTAAAGATCTAACCTTTACTATGGTGATCTAGGTTTAACAATGATTCTCATCAAACATTAAACATCAACAGCAACACATCCATCGATTGAAATTGCATAATAATAAATTAAACATAGGAAAGATAAAACTTTTAATTAAAACTCACAAGATAATCCAGAGTTGAAATCAAAACGCTGTTAGAATCGGTTTCACAAGCTTGTTCTGAACTGCTCAGCTTCTACTCATCTCCAGAAAGAACGAAAAAAATAAAATAAAATAAAATAAAGTGTGCAGCTCGGTCGACCGAGTAGGGTGGTTCGGTCGACCGAGCCGTCCTACTCTAGGGTTCACCGCCGATTTTTGTCTCCAGATCAATTGTTCTGTTCTCTGTCGATGCCTGCTCTCTTTTATACTTGTCTAGCCGACTTAGGGTATAATTATTATCCTTTTTTCCTTTTCTTCTCTTTTAAAAATAAAACCCTAATAAAAATAAATTCCCTATTTTGCCCTTCTGTTTAATCTCCAAATAAATGTTGCTTCTTTTAATTCCTTCAGCTCTTTGACTCATTCCACGACATGCGTTAATTTGTACCTACAATAATAAAAGCGTGCAAAGTGTAACATCACATATATAAATAGATAATTGCTAATAAAATCACGTAAATAACCCGACTTTGCACTTTAATGATTTCCATACGCATTCTTTCAATATTTCACTTAAACACCTAATTTTCTATAAAAATTAGTAAAACACGAAGAAAATTGTTACGAAAATAAAGTCATATAAACCGTAAAAATCACCGTTATCAGTATTTCCACCAACATTACTATCTTACTTGTAAATGTTGATGATATAGTCATTCTTGGCGTTCTTTTCTCAAGTTTAGCAGGTTATTGACCAGCTTGGTCAACGGTTTTCTGTTAAGGATCTTGGGGCATTATATTATTTTCTGGGTGTTGAAGTGACTCCCGAGTCTCAGGGTCTCTTACTCACACCAACTAAGTACATTCATGAGTTGCTTTCGCGGGTTAACATACATGATTCTAAGCCGGTCTCCACTCCGCTTCCACCTGATGCCTTTTCATCCAGTGAGTCCACGGCCCCTCCCTATGCCGATGTCACTCAGTATCGTTAGGTTCTTGGTGCTCTCCAGTTTCTTTTATTTACATATCCCGATATTGAGTTTACGGTGAATAAGCTTTCTTAATACATGCATTGTCCTATGGATTATCATTGGGCCCTCGTCAAGCGGATTCTTCGGTATTTAGCTGGTACATTGCATGAATGTATGCAACCTTTTTCTGCCTCCCTACTTGCCCTGCATGCCTTTTCTGATGCTGAATGGGGCGGCAACAAAGGTGATGATTACTCTTCCACCTAAGCCTACTTGGTTTTCCTTGGTCGGAACCTCATTTCATGGAGTTCTAAGAAATAGACATCCATTTCTCGTTCTTCAACTGGGGCTGAATACCATTCAGTTGCTGCCACTGTTGGTAAGCTTTCCTGGCTTTCCTACTTACTTGCCGATCTTGGTTTCTCCGCGTTGACTGCTCCAATTATCTTTGGCGACAATGTTGGTGCTACTCAATTGTGTGCGAATCCGGTTTTTCATTCTCGAATGAAACACGTTGCCATCGATTAGCACTATATTTGTGATGAAGTTGAGCAAGGTCTCATTCGGGTTTCTCATGTTTCTAGTGTTGATCAGCTCGCTGATGCCTTAACCAAACCGCTCTCTCGCATTCGTTTCAGTCATTTCAAGTCCAAGTTGGGTCTTCACTCCTTCCGTCCCGCGGAGGAGGGCGTATTAAGCGTATATATTGTAATTATATTTGGTATTTATGATGGTTTAACGAATACTTTACCATAACTTTGGGAGCAAGTCAACATTATATATAAATATATTGTACCATACACAATTCTAAATTAATGAAATCAGTTTTCATCCTATATTCTGTCACTTTTATAAATTAGTTTATATCAGACTAAATTTTAACATATGGTTAAATTGAATTGTATATTTGATTTAAATTTTTATTAGGTAAATAAGTTATATTTCGTTTTTGAAAAACATACTTTTCAAATTTTGCCAAATTAGAAAGATATATTTCTTCTTAAAAAAAAATACATGAGTGTTTAAAAGGTATCCATCCAAAAAAGAATATCGGTATGGTGAGACCCGACCCATATTTTCAGATTTCCGCCAGCATAAGGAGTCTTATAACATAGTAGTAGAAAAATCATTTGAATTCGTAAAACAGTAATGAAGGTACACCTAAACTTAAAGGAAATGATTCGTACTATAATGTAGTAGCAAATCCACTGAATTTGCTAAAACAATTATCGAGGGATTGCTTATTTTGGAAAATCATTCATTTTAATTTTTCTATTTTAGTGAAAAGTATTTTTGAAGCTAGTATTTGTTGGTTCATGTTTTGACCTTTATTTATACATACATTTCATTTATTTAGGTATTTAAATTAGTTACAAATATTTGTATTTTCTTAAGGTAAAGTATCAAAATAATTATAGAAAAAAATGTGGGACACGTCAAAGGTGAATGAACATGTTCAGTGTCAACTTACCCGGTTATAATTATAAAAATGTTCACGGCATCCTTCATCCATCCATACCATTAAAGAAACAGAAAAAAGCCATGAAATCATTTCAATGTTTGGTCTGTTTCAAGCTAATGTTGATTCTATTCATCATCGTGGAAGGTATGCTAACATTCTTCTGTATTTGTCTTTGTAAAAAAAGTGGATTATATATATAATACCAAGTTTATATATATCGTGTGACAATATATATATATATATATATATATATATATATATATATATATATATATATATATATATATATATATATATTTTTTTACGTTTTTGAGGGCAAACTAATAACCACTTTATGCTTATTGAATACATTAGGATCAACCATTTGCAAAGATCAAATTGAAGTCCCCCAGTGCACCGATAAGAAATGCAAAGACGAATGCTTCACGCTGATTGGTTCAGGACTTGTAATTTCAGCTACAGTTGCGTTCCCATTTATAAGCGACTCAACTTGTGTATCGCGTCGGTTTATGTCCTGCACCTCCGAGGATTTATTAGATAAACATTTTTATCAAAATAAAACATCCTAGTATTGTGACGCCTCGTTCCGGTACTTATCCGTCACGGGGCGTCACAAAATATCAATATATATATATATATATATATATATATATATATATATATATATATATATATATGAGCAAATCGAGTATTTCCTTTAGCCGATAGATGTTGCCATTTGTAGCACAAATATTGATATAAAATATTCATAATGTTTTATTGAACTTACCTTTACTCACTTTTCTGTTTTTTTATATTGCAAACTACGATTGCTTAAAATAAAAATAAATTATTTGTCTTGAATAAAAAAATTTAAATGTTGGGACAAGTGGTAATAGTGGTTGACCATACAAAATTTTAGTATAGATATGAAATCATCTTCGCGGGAAGAGTCCAATAAAATGCATATGACTTTGTCCAATTAATGAAGATATACAATGCTCACATTAGTGGAAGTAAAAACTCAATAGCCGATATATACATGAAAAGTTAATTGTAGCCGATGCGCAACTGGCCATCGAAGAATCACAAGAACTTTCCTCAATAGAAATACAAGAATTTGTGAAAGACTAGAAGTGCATGAATCTTGAATTTTTTAATCAAGCCATCAGATTACTACTACAAGAAAAAAGACTTTTAATGTGGGGAATTATCGTCATTAAATGTCCAATTCCCGTCATTAAAAACTTTTAATGACGGGAAATTTCCCCTCACTTCCGCCTCCGCCTCCGCCGTTAAAAATTATACTGACAGGGTTTTAACGTCATTTAAATGATTTTCAATGACAGTGAGTTTCCCTCCTTAAATATATTGTTTCCCCTCATTATATAGATTCAGTTTCTATTTCAATGTATGATATTTTACTGACAAAAATTATCGTCATAATTCGTTTATCCCTCACTAAATATGTTTAAATCGTAATTTTTGATGTGATATCTAATGACTAGATCTACCGTCACAAAAATTGTTTTTAATGATGAAAAAATTCATCATTAACTACAATTTGACAGTCATAATAACATGAGAATATAGTTGCATCACAAACCAAAAATTTACTTAAACTACGTAAGATTGATCTATTACAAACAGATTTACAAAGGCAAGTTACATACAGATTTATAAAAGCCAAAATACATGTAGATGCATAATGAAAGGATTTTCTAAAATCATATCCCGATGTACAAATATCTTTCCACCAGGATTTACAATTATCGGGTTGTTACCCTAGAGTACCGTATACTGTCAAAATGCTAGCAAAAACATAATTGCATGTTACAGCATCGGTGGATATGATACATATCAATCCTTCTCCACATCACTTCAAAAAGCACAAAATCTTTTAAAATCTTGAAGCTAAATTAGGAATAAATTAGCAACACAAACATTGTAGAGACACATTTACAGAATCTTAAAACAAAGTAAATAATCAACTTGGCCCAACTGGGCAAGTAACAAGACTACCTCAATTACTTATTTAACGGTATAAAATTTTAATCTATATAAGGCACTTGCGTATAGCATATTCCATGGCCCTTAAAGATCACAGCAGGAGTTTACTCTCTATGAGCCTTGAAAAGGCCTAACTAAGATGTTAACCAAAATAAAGTCACATCCAACAGGGATAGAATCCATCAACAACATTCTAGGCCGACAAAACATAGAAAAAATAGTAAGACACTTTGAACAGCGAATCGAATCTACCATTGGTCAAAAAACGGTTTATTATATTATCAAACAAAGAAAAGAATGACAAGTATGTGAAAATCCCGAATAAAAGAGTACACGTAGTTGGAAAAACTAATCACAACCGAATTGTTGAAAACATAACACATCTCAAGAAAGCTGCAACGGTCAAGAAAATAACCCAGACAAACATATCCATTAGCCTTAAGTACTTTCATATCAGCAGCTTGTGAATCATTGAAATGCTTCCTTCTAACTCCACCTCCAAAACCAAAGACGTGGCTGTGGTTTTGTGGTCCAAAAAAGTTTCAACCACCTCAATAGGTGTGAGTGATGTATTGGCTTGAATAGTCTTGACAATCTACAATGCTTAAGCCTTGCGTCAAATTCAAAAATTGATATATTTATATAGAAATGGTAAGTATGGGTACTTACATATTTTTCTTGTTCTCTTGATTCAACAAACTTTCCATCTTACATGTCTAGTCGCATAGAAGATTTTTGCAATATCAAGTGGGGTATCTACCTTATCTCCTAGAAGATTTGAACAACGGGAAAATTAAATATCCATTCTGAATCACAATAACTCTAAAAGCATAAAGAATCGTTGAATGTATACCATCACATGTATGATATGTCTATCACATTGACTTCCGGTTCGATGAGGCATCACCCCATCTTTTGGGTGATTATCTCGAATTACGAGAACCGATTTCTTGCATCAAAATCACAATACAATGCAAAAAAATTTCTCTTTGATCTGAAATACTTGCCCACTAATGCACATGATCACTATTTGAGACACTTTTACTTCCTTCATACATTCCACGGATAGTACAACGCAATAAACAATTTAAAATACTCACCTTCAAGTACGATTGAAAAATAAAATTAAGATTTTGTTAGTTGGTATACATTTTATGCATACCTGAAACGGTTCGGTCAAGAACTTTTCTATGGCAAGCCACTCCCAATCTTTAATTGTCATCCCTGGAGGAACATTTTTCAATACTTATGCTTTAGTCTTGCAAGGTGTCATGAATTTTGCATTCAATGATGACCTCCAAGCTGTCCACAATGAACCCATGTGCTCCAAAGTAGGTTCACGATATGATTCCATATCAGGATTGGAAAAGCATTCCTATAAAAGACAACATAAATTCACATTACAAACATAGTGTATCCATCCCCAAATCCAGCTTCCTCAAACATAAATGATATGCATTTTCTTGTTAAAGCTCTAACAATAACATCAAATTGAGATGATGCAATGCATGGTCCAAGAATCTTATTCTTTAACACCTATTAGTTCTGCTAATGATGCTATGAATACATCCCACTAAATTACAAGTACTCACCAATGATGACACTCTCCTCCATCATAAAAATGTCTTGATACACCACCGATTCTTAATCAATAAACATAAAACACAGTTCCAGCTTCCAAAAGTAATTCTTAATTAAAACACAAAACACAATTCCAGCTTCCTCAAAAGCATACGAGTTAAGTTATATCTCTAAAGCATACAAGATAAGTTATCACTAGAAACAAAACCATAAATATACATGTTATCACAAAGACATAGGTGAAATGTCAATTGTGGTACTCTCTGATTTGAGTCACACATGCATGAAGTAGATATGAAATCGCCAACTTTGAGTAGAGCAATATATATACATAAATAAAATCATTTTTTGAGCTCCATTAAAAACCGAGCTCAAAGCAATTTCAAGGACCAAAAGGTCATTAACTAACAAATTTCATCCTAATATTTACAGGCCAAAATAGACATCCATACATTTGCAATGAATCCAGAAATTGATAAAGAAAGAAACAAAAGTACTAACACCGGATACCAACACACACCATCAAAATAAATGATACTAGAATAAAAAAAAACTAGAAAAGTCTCAACATAAAACCATAGGGGTATGAAAAACAAATTAGGATACTTTAAATGTTAAAACCATGAGACAAGAAAACTTGTAAAAGGTAACCGAAAAGAAAAATGATATGTCCAACACTCAACAAAAGTGCGATCATGATACTAAAAGCAGACACATATAGGCGAGTCTTAAAAATAACCAAAAAGTAGAACAAAGGTGTTTCACATACCTTCACTGCAGCCCACATGTGTTCCTTGTCACCTTTAGACATATTCTTCCATGTAAGAACTTGTGTAGGACATATGTTACTGGACCGCACAATTTTCCCCAAGTGTCTGGACCAATAAGTGTGATTTGGTCCTACTCCATGATTGTTGAGAAATTGGATCTCAAATTTTTCTCCTTTTTTCAAACTACGATTTTAAAGTACTTGTTGGGTCCTCTAACTTTTCTAACCTTTTCAGTTGCAATCAATGAAATGGATATTAAAAAATTGTGTCTTCATTTTATTTCTAACACAACAATAGATCAGAAAGTGAGATCCAAAGCATAGGAGGGTGGGGTGTATGGACCCCACTCAAATTTCGATCGAAGTTACTAGTATACCTCTACAATAATATTAAAAATACGTATGTATACATTTTGAGACACTTTTCGGTGTAATTATGTCTTTAGTTCAACCTGTTAAAAACTTTATAATACACCTTAAGGTCATTTGGTTTGAATCTTGGGTGATGCATGTTTTTCACCTTTTTTAATCATTTCTGCCCCACTGAAATTTTCTGGGTCAACCACTTTGCAATAGATTAATATTAAAAAAGCCATATTCAGTTTATTATGCTTACCTTCAACATTTTTCCTTGAATTTCCATACCTCATTTCACCATATCACTATTATCATCTTACAAATCCCTGTTTCCATTGTCATATATACATGTCATACAGGGGCAGCCTACCAGCATTTATTGGGCTAAATCCCTTGTACCACTATATGCATGTTATTTTCACATTTTTTTAATCATTTCACCTGAAAATTTTCCTAGGTCATGCCCTTGCAATAGATTAATATTAAAAAAGCCATATTCGAGTTATTATGCTTACCTTCAACATTTTTCCTTGAATTTCCATACCTCATTTCACCAGTATCACTATTACCATCTTACAAATCCCCTATTTCCATTGTCATATATACATGTCATACAGGCCGACCACAGCATTTATTGAAACTTAAGGCCAATTTCTCGAAAAAAAAAAAAAAAAAAAAATTTAATAAAATAAAGTTGCTTTAAAAAATTTAAAAAAAAGATCTTCTAAATCCTTGGGACGAGAAAATGCAAAGTTACAAAAAAAAAATATAGTAAAGATAAAGAAAACTAAACGAAATCAAATGAACAACCCCAACTAAAGACTACCAAATGATGGATTATGCTCAAGCAATTTGAAGATCAATGGTTGCACAGTTGCATCCTTGGCCAAATAAACGATATTCTCCACATCTTCTTGTTCTTTCAACAAACACATCAAATCTTTGTCATTTCTCAAGGCTTACCACACCTATCCGTTATTTTGATACCAAAAGAATAAATGTCAATGAACCTAGAACATATGCTCAAGACATCCAAAAGAACAATCTTACATATATTTCTTTCTTCTCATTTATCTTCACCATAGTGAACAAAGAGATTGTGCATTGGATTTCACGGTAGGGAGAAAATATACTTTTACAAATACATTGATTAATAAAAATCTCAAAGAACATTTTTACATAAATGAAAATTTTGTTCATTGAAATTAATATCACTAAGGACTGACTCATATAAATACAAATACGAGAAACTCAAATAAAACATAGAAGACATAGCCTATAACATTCTATAAGTGTAACAAGAGAAAAGAACATGTAGAAAGGTGAAAGAAAAGAAAGAGAAGGACCACAATTTCTCTAAGGCAACACCCAAGAAGATGGTTCACGGTCCTCGAGGTGGAGCATGGGGATTCAACAAGCTGCTCAAATTGGTGATTATTCTCCGGATCGATTATCACGACCAAGCGATCTGAATTTCCTCCTATGCCGACTACTTTTCCGGATGATGAAAAATGACAAGCTGTAAATTCAACCATTGTATTCTCTTCCTCTTGATTACCTACTATAGGAGTTCAAGCACCATAGCTCGATTTGACCCTCGACTCGGCGGTACAAAACTCATTTTACCTTTTCATATTTTTCACTTCACAATTTTGTCGAGTTGTTACTTCATGTTTCTAGTCACTTGCGCTAGAAAACTACCATTAGGGATTGTAATGTAGCGGTATGTCATATATTACTCGAGAATGTGCTAGAAACGACTTATGATTGTCCGTGTTCGATTGCATGCTAATTCGATGCGAGACAAATCTTGGAGATTTCACTTAGAATACAAACTAGAGCTATTAACGTAATTATATGCAATCTAGCACTTCTGTTTCATGAGGCTGCGTCGGGCGAGCTTTCGAATTGGGGTCTGCTGGCGTAAGCGGACACTCGAGCGAAAGTTCTGACCAAAATACTAACGAGTGCTAAAGCGATCCTTTTATCCAAAAGTTCAATCGTTAAAAACGTGGAGTCGAGATAATTCAACCTCGGATGTCCCCAATCAATGTAGAAACTAGAAAGGAATAGAAACAAAAAACCTATCTACGAAAAATTAAGTAATAAAAGCAGAAAAATTAATAGAAACTAGACAACCGTACCGATTCCCGACAACGGCGCCAAAAACTTGTCACGGATTTTATCTAACAAAGCAAACAAGTAATAAAATTTATAAATCCGGTATTCCCAGTGTAGGGATCGTAGTATAGCGATTAATACCGGTCGATCTCGGGAATCGAGGTTGTTTAATCTAGTTCTTATTAATTCTTCTAAAATTGTCACTACTATTTATTACTAAACCTAAACTAAAGCGGAAGATAAAGCTGGGCGAGAGATTGTCGGTCAAAGCCGAGGAAAGATCAAAGTGAAAGCGAAATCTAAACTATAAACTAAAAGAAAATAAACTTCTAAGATAACAACGAAGAACAAGGCACAAAGATGATTTCAATTAATTTTAACGAAGAACAAGCTATGATCCACCTATCTACGCAACTCTCAATTTCTACTAGATCGTTTGGCGAAGATTTAACAAAGATGTGGTTCACCTATCAAAAGTATGAATTTCTATGCTCGTAGATAATTAGCCTATTAATCTTTCATCTCTCGATCTTAAAGATTAACGCTTTAGTTACCAAGGTGTAAGATTTTCAATCTAGCAACCTAGATTTCTAACCTAACAACTATCGTTAATTAGATTAAAGATCTAACCTTTACTATGGTGATCTAGGTTTAACAATGATTCTCATCAAACATTAAACATCAACGACAACACATCCATCGATTGAAATTGCATAATAATAAATTAAACATAGGAAAGATACAACTTTTAATTAAAACTCACAAGATAATCCGAGTTGAAATCAAAACGCTTGTTAGAATCGATTTCACAAGCTTGTTACAAGCGCTTTCAAACCTACTCATCTCGAGAAAAAACGAAAAAGATAAAATAAAATAAAATAAAGTGTGGGCTCGGTTAGGCCGAGTAGGGTGGTTCGGTCGACCGAGCCGTCCTACTCTAGGGTTCACCGCCGATTTTGTCTCAGGATCAATTGTTACATTCTCTGTGTCGATGCACTGCTCTCTTTTATACTTGTCTAGCCGACTTAGGGTATAATTATTATCCTTTTTTCCTTTTCTTCTCTTTTAAAAATAAAACCTAATAAAAATAAATTCCTATTTTGCCCTTACATTTAATCTCCAAATAAATGTTGCTTCTTTTAATTCCTTGACTCTTTGACTCATTCCACGACATCGTTCGTTGTACTACAATAATAAAAACGTGCAAAGTGTAACATCACATATATAAATAGATAATTGCTAATAAAATCACGTAAATAACCCGACTTTGCACTTTAATGATTTCCATCGCATTCTTTCAATATTTCACTTAAACACCTAATTTTCTATAAAAATTAGTAAAACACGAAGAAATTATTCTGAAATAAAGTCATATAAACCGTAAAAATCACCGTTAACGATGCTTCCACCAACATTACTATCTTACTTGTAAATGTTGATGATATAGTCATTCTTGGCGGTTCTTTTCTCAAGTTTAGCGAGTTATTGACCGGACTTGGTCAGCGGTTTTACATTAAGGATCTTGGGGCATTATATTATTTTACGGGTGTTGAAGTGACTCCCGAGTCTCGGGGTCTCTTACTCACACCAACTAAGTACATTCATGAGTTGCTTTCGCGGGTTAACATACATGATTCTAAGCCGGTCTCCACTCTGCTTCCACCTGATGCCTTTTCACCCAGTGAGTCCACGGCCCCTCCCTATGCCGATGTCACTCAGTATCGTTAGGTTCTTGGTGCTCTCCAGTTTCTTTTATTTACATATCCCGATATTGAGTTTACGGTGAATAAGCTTTCTTAATACATGCATTCTCCTATGGATTATCATTGGGCCCTCGTCAAGCGGATTCTTCGGTATTTAGCTGGTACATTGCATGAATGTATGCAACCTTTCTCTGCCTCCCTACTTGCCCTGCATGCCTTTTCTGATGCTGAATGGGGCGGCAACAAAGGTGATGATTACTCGTCCACCTAAGCCTACTTGGTTTTCCTTGGTCGGAACCTCATTTCATGGAGTTCTAAGAAATAGACATCCATTTCCGTTCTTCAAGCTGAAATGAATACCATTCGATTCTTTGCCCTTGTTAGTAAGCTTTCTGGCTTTCTACTTACTTGCGATCTTGGTTTCTCGCGTTGGTTTGCTCCAATTATCTTTGGCGACAATGTTGGTGCTACTCAATTGTGTGCGAATCCGGTTTTTCATTCTCGAATGAAACACGTTGCCATCGATTAGCACTATATTTGTGATGAAGTTGAGCAAGGTCTCATTCGGGTTTCTCATGTTTCTAGTGTTGATCAGCTCGCTGATGCCTTAACCAAACCGCTCTCTCGCATTTGTTTCAGTCATTTCAAGTCCAAGTTGGGTCTTCACTCCCTTCGTCCCGCTTGAGGGGGCGTATTAGCGTATATATTGTAATTATATTTGGTATTTATGATGGTTTAACGAATACTTTACCATAACTTTGGGAGCAAGTCAACATTATATATAAATATATTGTACCATACACAATTCTAAATTAATGAAATCAGTTTTCATCCTATATTCTGTCACTTTTATAAATTAGTTTATATCAGACTAAATTTTAACATATGGTTAAATTGAATTGTATATTTGATTTAAATTTTTATTAGGTAAATAAGTTATATTTCGTTTTTGAAAAACATACTTTTCAAATTTTGCCAAATTAGAAAGATATATTTCTTCTTAAAAAAAAAATACATGAGTGTTTAAAAGGTATCCATCCAAAAAAGAATATCGGTATGGTGAGACCCGACCCATATTTTCAGATTTCCGCCAGCATAAGGAGTCTTATAACATAGTAGTAGAAAAATCATTTGAATTCGTAAAACAGTAATGAAGGTACACCTAAACTTAAAGGAAATGATTCGTACTATAATGTAGTAGCAAATCCACTGAATTTGCTAAAACAATTATCGAGGGATTGCTTATTTTGGAAAATCATTCATTTTAATTTTACTATTTTAGTGAAAAGTATTTTTGAAGCTAGTATTTGTTGGTTCATGTTTTGACCTTTATTTATACATACATTTCATTTATTTAGGTATTTAAATTAGTTACAAATATTTGTATTTTCTTAAGGTAAAGTATCAAAATAATTATAGAAAAAAATGTGGGACACGTCAAGGTGAATGAACATGTTCAGTGTCAACTTACCCGGTTATAATTATAAAAATGTTCACGGCATCCTTCATCCATCCATACCATTAAAGAAACAGAAAAAAGCCATGAAATCTTTTCAATGTTTGGTCTGTTTCAAGCTAATGTTGATTCTATTCATCATCGTGGAAGGTATGCTAACATTCTTCTGTATTTGTCTTTGTAAAAAAAGTGGATTATATATATAATACCAAGTTTATATATATCGTGTGACAATATATATATATATATATTATCTTCTGTTCACGTTCATATAAATTAGAAGAGCGTCTATATAAAGGTTGTTTTTCACATAAAAATACGTAGTCATACATAAATATGTTACATTAAGTAATTTAATTGGTTCCTTGGGTAAATTTGGTGTTCCAAAAACGTTGGTAGTGTTTTATAGGATTTTTTGGTTACTTTCAATGACGGTATTAGCAATAGAATATCAATAATGACGGTATTAGCATTAAACATAATGACCAGAATCAAAATTCCCTCCCTAATAATGCATATTTACATTTTACCCTCATTACAAGACGCTCTTAATGATGGGATTCCCACCCCTCATTAAATTTTCATTAGTAAAAGTCCTTTTTCTTGTAGTGTACTAAGTTTGAAAAAGATTATAATCTTTACTCACGGGAGGCATTGGATCATATCGATGACGAGAAAGAAATTGCATAAGTTCCTAGGATCAACATGACAAAGCACAAAAATAGAAGAGGTGAATGAAGAAAGTAACTTTTTTTTCAAAATTTTGGAAGTGGAAGAGGTTGTTGTAAGTACAAATTAATATAACCTTATATTCTATGTTATCATTATCCTAAGCTTGGCCATAGAAAAAAATGATTGATGAGAAGCATATCCTGAGAAAAGTTACAAAGTAGATTGATGTATGAGAATTAGACGAAAATCACAAATTTTATAACTATCAGCCGACGGAAATGTTGATAAAATTGTTGGTATTAAAATTTTGGTGCAAATCAACACTTGACAGGAAATAAAAATTCATTCGAAGTCTTTTGGAAGATAACCATTGACATGTAACAATTACATATGATAAATCCTGTAAAATCCCTGTTTGGTTTCAGATTGGATTGAGGTTGAATGGATTCAAGAAAAAGAAAGTAAAATAAATTATAGTGAAGTAATGATTATAAAGTTAAAGTGTTATGTTGAAATTTTTGAGGTTGAAGAAATGATTGGTGAGAGAAATTTTAATGAATTATTATATTGAAAAATTAATGGTTAAATAGTGTATTTGGTGAATAAAGTGAATTGATTAATATTATTTTATTTGTTGATGTTGAATGATTGATGAGAGAATTTATAATAAAATAGTTGAATTAGTAAAATAATGATAAATAAGATAGTGGATCCAATTGGATCCAACCCAACCCAAATCCAAACAAGGCTAAGTGTTGGAGAAATCACTTTCATAATAAGGACCACAAACATTGAAAAATGTCGGATATGTATTAATTAATTTTTAAGTTGCGAATTTGTTAAGTGTTGGAAATTTGAAGAAGAAATGTTTCTACATTCAAAATGTTTAACATAATTTGCGACATATAAGATAAGACGCAACCTTTTACCAACATTGGTTTGAGAGAAAAAACCTTGGTTACGCTCAAGCTTGATGTTTTTCAACCTAACAATGAAAAAAAAACATGATAGGCCATCCCCGATGCACAAAGAAGATATATGCAGTGTTTGAAAGTGCAAATTTTGAAGCAAATTTTGAGAACTAACATGGGGACATCAGTCACCGTACAGATGACACTCATCAGACAAAACTATGAGCATAAGGTCGTCTCAGCATATAGGCCCTTGGCCTCGGCTATACAATGGGCCTCAAGGAGAAAGATCCATCTTCAGCATAGTGCAGACCGCCATTGTAAGTAATTAACTGACATGACGCATATCGTCTTCTATTCATATTACCTACATGGCGCATGTCTTCGTATGTCCGACATTGCGCATGTCATCCTTATAAATGCATTGTATAGCCGGCATGATGCAAGACTTATTGTCAACATGGTGCAGGCCATCTCAAACATCATATGATGCAAGTCGCCCCGATCTCAAGCAATATTTACGCCCCACATCAAGTAGATATGAGGCTCGAATGAAAAATTACACTTTCTTCCACTCCTTGATGGATAAAGGGTTGTTGCCGCTCACATTTTACCTTCTCTCACCAACCACCTACCCTACCTAAATTGATAATGCTCAAATTATCACGGGTGTTTAGCGGTGGCGTAAGAGGTGGATATCTGGCTATGGAAAGTGTGTGAAGATGATGCTAGCCGGTGGTGCACGGCGGTGAAGTGGTGGCGTAAGTGAACAGTAGAGAGAGTAAGAAATTTGGCAGAGTGTTGCCTTGTTTTCTATTCATTGTGTGTATGTAGAATAGTCACATTGAGCTCCTTTTATAGGAGATGAGCAAGTTCGGGTTTTAGCTATAGACAAACAAGTACGGTAGTCTATGATGCGGTGCTAATTACATGTCGGGTCGCCTAGCGAGATTGAACATAGCAGACTCGTTATGTGGTTGCTGGTCGTCTCCCTTGTTATCTAGCTGACACCTTGCTCTCTATTATGCGGGCCCTTTTGGTCACGGGTGGACCTTATATATGGGGAGACCTGAGAGCCGGCCCCTTAGCCTTTTATGGCCTTGTGGGGCCAAAGGCTCCGAACAGGGCCGACAACCGATGATCCCAATTTGATTCGTGTGCTCTTGGATTTGGGTGGCTGTTGGCCTCATCCGCCACTATGGTGGCTTGAGGGACCCAAATAAGGATCCGCAGGCTGGATTACAGTTCCTGCATATTAGGCGGGGAGTAAAGTGTGTTCTCGGATTGCCTATAGCTTTGCTTCAGCGTTAAAGGTTGAGTTAGATCTTATGACCTCGATGCCATCATGCGACTTAGCTTTTAGGGTCGCGCTATGAAGCGGATTACCCTGGGTTCCGTACTATTATGCGGACGGTCTTTGGGGCCGCGTTATTAAGCGGATGACCCTGGATGCCGCGCTGTTAAGCGGACGGTCTTTGGGGCCATGCTATTAAGAGGACGGTCTTCTGGTGCCTTGCTATTAAGCAGATGGTCTTCTGGTGCCGTGGTATTAAGCGGACGGTCTTATGGTGCCGCGATATTAAGCAAACGGTCTTCTGGTGTTTGAGGGAGCTATACTCTGGACGACCTCGCTCGGACTGGACACCTTCCTGATGTCCACTTACGCTTTTGATGGGGCCATTCACACCGTGTGTAGTGGGGCAGTTGGAAAGTCAGATCATGGTCCATGATGGGTTGTAACCGCCTCGGTAACTTCCCACATTATGACGGAGGTTACGATTGGCGTGTAGCAATGATGACAATCTTTTGAAATTAGAATTTCGGAACTACCGCCCGAATTTGGGCCGTGGGATACTTTGAATCTTAGCCATTAGATCTACTGACCCTCTTCTTATATAAAGCGTAAATTTGCAGCCTCCTAACACTTTTGCCATTCCTGGTTTCCTTAGAGTTTTCCTACATCCTTGTAAGAAATTTTAGCAAACACTTAAAGTTTCGGACTGTAGTTTGGGTTTTCCGGTGGCAATTTGAAGAATCCGGTCAGAGTTCGAAGATCCCAGCTATTCAAACCAGCTTCCAATTTGTTCCTTGTTTTCAAATTCAGGTAATTCCTTCAATTCTTCCTGGTTTGATATGGCTCCCTTATCAGTTTTGTTTTTTTCTTTCGCATGCATATCCCTTTTTTATCTACGGCACTATGTTCCACTATGATTTTGAAACCAGAAATTGTATTTTCATTGTGGTTCACCTGGTTTTCAATTTTGAAATCGTTCATGTTGTTAGGGTGTCTGGCATTTTCTTTTACGGTTGTCCGTTCTTCTTCCCGGTAGAGGCATATGTCTTTTGAATCGATACACAGATGAGAAGGCATCGAGACGGTTGGGAAGAAATAATTTTGGCCCGACTTTCGTAGTCTCAAGTGACTAATATTCAACCTTTCCCTCTTGTTTTAGGATGTCATATAGCGATCGTACTCTCGAGGAGCATTCTGAAAGTAATCAAGAAGTATATGATTTTGACCCCAACGACGGGGGAGCTGATGACCCTACTTTCAGTGGGTCTGCTCGAGATCACTTGAAGGATGAAATAGCTGAGGCTGAGGCTTAGGCCGTGCGGCGATTAGATGATGATCCCTTTGGTTTGGACAATATCATAGGTCTGCTCAGGACAAGTCGAAAATGGAGTCGTGAACGGATTGTTGAGGCCGATGGCGAGGATGAAGTCAGTACTAGTGGTGTCACTGCCGATGAGGGTCCTAATGTCGCCGAAGATACCTCCTTTATTGATCTCATGGGGGAGAGTGGGGATGATAATCAAGATCTTCCTCGTCGCTCCTTCCCGGATCCTTGTCCCAAACAAAAAAGGAAGAAGAAAGATGTTGTTGTGGCTACGGACGATGCCGATGAGTCTGCGAAGACGAAGGCGCCGAAACCTAAAAGCACAGAAGCCAAACTCGAATACGCTTGGATGGTTGAGTATGAGAAGCGTATTGGAAGGAATGGACGCAGTTCAAGGAAGCAAGGACCTCGCTGGGCTTTTCCAACGGCTGTTCAATATTAATCCCGACCATTATAAGTTTTCCCTCTTCGATTATACCGAAGAGGAGTACAAGTTTAGTGCGGATGAACGCAATGACCGAAGTGGTTCTCGTCACCCTGAAGATACTTTGATTCTTCATTTTGATCACTTTTATGCCGGCTTGCGACCTCCTGTCGACCCTTTCATCGTGAAGGTGTTACAACATATGAATGCTCTGCCTTGTTACTTTGCCGCAGAGGCTATAATTCAACTTATGGCTTTCATCGTACTGTGTAGGACGATGAGGAAAGAGCCTACTTTTGTTTTTGAATAGGTCACTGACGTTCGTGTTCCATATCAACGTCAGTGCCACTGACGTTCTGTTCATAAAAAAATAATCAAAAATAGGTGCCAATAGTGGGGTGCCTTTAGAACCCACCTATTTGTCTTTGTAAAGAAAATGGATTCGAATAATCTCATTTCATTGGAATATATTAGTAAATTGACACAACGAAAGAGAGAAAATTGAGAGGCTTTGATACCATGTTATGATTAGAATAATCTTATTTCATTGATTCAATATGAGTAATGGAAATACAAATATATAGGCTTGATTTTCTTAGCCAACAAGCCACTATAAGGTAAATATTAAATATTAAATACCATAATCTAATTATTTGAAATTATTCTAATATATACTCGACATTTCATTTCTGTAAAACATAATTTTCATATTTTCCCAAATTAGAAAGGTATCTTTCTTCTAAAAAAATACATGAGTGTTTAAAAGATATCTATACAAAAATTAAAAAGAAAAGGACAAAGAGTTATGCATGAAATAAGAAGACCGGTATGGTAATATTATTATGAGTTTGAAATTATTCTAATATATCCTCGACATTTCGTTTCTGTAAAACATAATTTTCAAATTTTCCCAAATTAGAAAGGTATCTTTCTTCAAAAAAAAAAAAACATGAGTGTTTAAAAGGTATCTATCCAAAAATAAAAAAGAAAAGGACAAAGAGTTATGCATGAAATAAGAATACAGGTATGGTAATATTATTACAGATAATTAGGTTTTAGTCCACTTTCTCCCCTTTATATAAATTTAATCCATTTTATATTTTTTTGTTGATTTAAGGACAAAATAATTTCGTTCGGAATAAACTACCCCTACTAACAAAAATGTCTCGGCAGTGTTCAGCCTTCCTTTTCCATCAGTGGAATTGGACGAAAACCTAGGTGGTGGCGAATCATTGAGAGAGGCGGCGGCGAATTCAAGGTTGCCGAGTTGGCCGGAGAAGATTCGAGTGGGCTGAGACATGGAATTGTTGATTAAGTAAACTAAATTGCGAGGGCAAACTAGTGCGAACAATAGTCTCAATTCAATCTAGGTGGCTCGTCGGATCTGATCCTTGTAAGGGATTTAATCGTCGGATAACATCTTTTCAAGCTCCGAGCTAGCTTCGTATAGCGTCGTGGTCGGATCGTAGTTTGAAGGCGGTGCCGTAACTGCCGTTGTTTCTTCTTCCTTTATAGTTGTTTTCTGTTGTTCTTGCTCTTCTTCTTTGGAATCCATGGCCGTATAATTTTGAGGTGGAAAACCTCTCTGAATACAGAGGAGGTAGAGAGTTTATAGGTGAATTTTTTTAGTCTGAGAAAATTGGGAATTTATTTAAAAATTGGGGGTTTTTGGAGATAAGTGAAATTGAGTGGTATCAACCAATTTGTGGAATCTGCATCAGGTAATTCATTTTCAGTATACATTTTTTTTCCCAGCATTCTTGATTTGTGCTTGAGCTTAATTTTTTTTACCAAAATGGAGAGAAGATGAGAAGAGTTTGTGAGCAGCAGAACATTTGAGAGTAAAATGATTGCTTTAACTTCAAATGATTTAATGGAGTTAGCTCAAGTTGATTCGTTAAGTTTACTTTTTGATTGACAACAATGATGAGTTCTTTTGCTAGTCAGTTCTGGACATTCAGCTTTGTAATGTCCTGGCTTTTTGCAGTTGAAGCAAAGATATTCATCATCTTTTCTTTTCTCAGGAGTCTTTTTGATGTACTACGGTGGTATTATCGATTTTCATTCTTGATTACATTCATCATGAGAGCCATCTGTTCTTCCATTTCATTTGATTGTTGAAGATTGCTAGAGGAAGTTTCTTGATTTTCATTTATTGTTGTTAGGAACATTTTATTATGTTTTGATTATGGCCATACTAGCTGTTATAGCAAGCCTGAAATAAGTTAGAATTCTCTGTATAAGTCTTTACTTAGAGTCTGACATGTTGTATAAGTTGAGTCAGACAAGTATTGTACTAGTTGGTAGGACGGCAAAGTGAAACAGATATTTGGCAGAGTAAGGCCAACCAAGTACCAGCAGAGAAGCAGTGAAGATACTATGGTCTGACTTATAACCAAGGAAGTCAGTGATGACCTTGGATAAGTCAAGTTGCATTCAAGTGATGAACTTAATGTTTGAATATGGTGTACACTGATCTCACATAAATCAAGGATCAGTGAAGTACAAAGATTCTCTTAAACTGATAAAGAATGAAGGAAACAGTGAATCGGCAAAGTGATCTGACTTTCGGCTGAGTAATGACAAAGCAGTGAAGGAAGACCTATGCGGCAAAGTCTGAGAGATCACTCAACCGTTCATGGAACGGCCAAGTAAACTTTACTTAATCAGATTTTGAAATATGAAGAAGATTCAGAGGATCAAGCATTAAATGCACAATTAATTGAGGATCAATCATGGACGGATTTTCTGATAAACGTTTAAAGAAAAATCCGATCACTGAAATCAAGGAGAATATAATTAAGGAGGAATCAAGAACAAAATCAAGGATTATTCCCCTCATTAATAAAGCCAACGGACGGAAATTCAAATCAAGGATTATCAATGCTATAAATAGAAGGCATTGACAGAAAAAGAAAAACAACAAGATAACAAGCAATAGCGAAACTCTATCAAATCAAAAGCCTTCATACATTGGCTTAAAAGGAATATCTAGTGATTGTTGGGAGATTTTGCATCATTAAAACAAAGAAAATTTATAAACCTATACTACCATGCAAAACTACCTCTAACGGCCGAATACCGGGTAGTTGCTAGTAAAGTTGGATAAATGCAATTATCGATCCTCGAGGAAAAGGATGTTGAATCTAATCTAATTAATTCTTCTTTATTAACTAAACACAAACCTAAACTAGAGCGGAAAAATAAGCTGGGCGGAGGATTGTTAATCCAAAGCCGGAAAATATAATTCTTGGACAAAATAAATAAAACTACATCTACAAAACGATAAAACTAACTAATAAGCCGAACAAACATAAAGCAGACCATGATCAACCTATTCCCAACAACCATCACCCCACGAAATCATTCGAGATAGACAAACATTCATTCATTAGTTATCTTGGATTATTATCTTTTCTAATGAAGCGTTTCCTCTTCCGATTTATCACGCCATTAATTAGTTTACCTTCCGGTCTTGACTAATATCGATACAAATCAAAGATATGGATTGAATCTAACCTAACAACATTATCCTCAACTTCTTTTTGTTGGAATAATTATTGTCAATCTCCTCACGATAATCTAGTGAATCTATTAACTTCCGTTATCTAAATTCGATTAACATAAAGCATACAAAACATGAAAGAGAACAAGAACAACGTAATGAAATAAACACATGAACAATCTCATCTTTCCGGTAGCAGGTGATATCCCTCAATTCCAATCTAAGATAATCTTGCATCGAATTAATTAAATTGTGGTTCTCTCGTAAACCTAGATATTTAACCTCTGAACTTCCGTTATGTATAGATTAAAGATCTAATCTTTCTATGGCGATCTAAACTACACCGACTTCCGTCATACGGTAGCATCAAATCATACAATCATCTTTCGATATAAAATTGCACGATACAAATAAACATAGGAAGAGAAACAATTATAATTAAAACTTACAAAATCATCCATGAAGAAATTAAAGTGCTGCGAAGCAGGTCTCCATGGCTGCTCCATGGATGAAAGCTCAAGCCTTCATCATAATTCGAACAAGAAAAAAAGCGAAGCGAAAAATAAAACCTAATCTAACCCGATCACCCGAGCACAAGGCTCGGGTGACCGGCTGTAAAAGCTCGAGAAAATAAGGTGTTCTTGCGGCTGCTGTGTGTAAAAATTCGATATGGTATGATATTAGGGTTGAAAAGCTGCTGCTATTTATAGAAAATCGAGGCGGTTGCTCTGATATGAAGGTGCGGACGCCCGTCCATAAGGTCGGACGCCCGTTCACTATTTTCAGCAACAGAATCCAAACTTGTAACGCTCATATCTCGGGCCTCGTAAGTTGGAATGGAGTGATTTAAAATCCTGTAGAATACTCCCTTCAAGCCCTACAACTCGTCTCTTGAGGTCCAGAGTCAAATCGGTTGTTATCATATCAAGAACTTCGTTGCAAGGTCGTCACTACCCGGAATCCTGATTTTCCGACATTTATCATGCTTGATTTCTTTTCCACTCGAATTTATCTCTTTAAAATCATCCTTTCCATCAACAATGTGTATCTACAATGTAGAAAAAACATACCAAAGCGTAACACAATCCTAAAATAATATAAAATCATGATTTAAACACATAAATCGCTACGTTTTGCAATTTAACCTATTAGAAACACCATTTACTCAATTAATCGATTATAAGCTCGATTTCTATGAAAAACATCCATATATGGGGGAAATTGATATAAAACATATCCTTATAAAACGTATAAAATCACCCTTAACAACTCCCCCACACTTAAACCTTGCTCGTCCCGAGCAAGACAAAACATAATCATCACTCGAGACAAATAAACACTTATGCAAATATAAAACATATTCAAGTAGTTTAGAGGTTCACCCAAGTGAGTGTGTGCATAGCCATAATAAATTTCCACCAAATCCACACTTGAAATTGATTCAAGCAAAACTAGCCAACATCCCATTTAAATTAGACATATAAAAGCGATTATAACATGCACCTCACAAAACATACAAACCCGAAAAAATAATAGGGAGCATTTAAAATATTTCCGACATACTTAGAGGCTAGTCCACTACAACATATCTTTCGATTTATCTTTGGGGATAAAATCAACGATAACTAAGTCTTTCGTTTAATTCATATCACTATTCTCATAAGTTGATTTAATTATTTCACTTAAACACACATTAGAATGAGCTATTGCCCTCATGCGAATAGGACATTTCCATTAATCCCTACTACTCGAATCATAAAGGCGACTTTTTCTAGCTGTAAGTGAGCTTTTGGTCATCATAGTGGTATAGGACATCGTAGTATACCTATCGCACTCCAATCATCGACCGACTTTTCGACACACCCAATAATTCTTCATTATAAACTCAACTTTTTCATTTGACAATAAGTTCGTGTTACTTATCACATTCAAACCTCGGATATTCACGGTATGTCATACTTTAACTCTAAATACAAACTATTAAAATTTTCAAAATTAGCATGTAAGCAAAGAATCATGCGATAATCATCAAAAATCTCTAATCAAATGGGTATGGCTTAAAAACATAGCTCATCATCTACTATGTACGTGAAAAAATAGTGTCGGGTGAAACAACTAAATTTACTAAATATGCGAATCTGACATCAATGATTATAAACATCGAACAAAGACATGCAATGCTCACTCGGGACAAAACAAAAATTTTAAAATTAAGCACTTTTCATAGAAATATAATAGAAATTGAGCAAGCGACTCATAGATACATATAAACCATCCTCTCCCCACACTTAGATTGCAACTTGTCCTCGAGTTGTGAAGAAATAATAAATCAGAGAACTTAGGCGATTGGATCTTTGGCAATTCGGAAAAATCGGTAAAAACCAAAATTCTTTGCATAGCTCATGAAGCGTGTGGAGCATCACGAGTGGCCCAATTCATCGTGAAAGTGCACAATAGCTATCAAAAATATCCTGCCAGACTTGATCGATGCAAAAAGAGTCTACGGGGAAAAAGAAAAGATTACATATATAAAGCACATGGAAAAGGAGATATAGAGATATTTCAAATTTAAGCTCATATAACGATGGAATACATATACATGGAACATTACACAACAGTAGGCTAGGTGCAACTACATGAAAATATACTACAATGCACCTACATGATATGCAATCCTAAAAATAAAATAAATAAACATAAATTACAGCGAGGCTCGGTGGCGAGTTTGGAGGACAACCTACAGATGACTACGGCCTATGAAAACTAAAAATAAAGAAAGCGAGGTAGTATTACGAGCCGGCGATTAACTACGCTCAAGAAAAATAAAGAAAAATAGAAAAACAATGCAACTAGATGACATGCAACTAAATGATATGCATCTAAGTGATATGTAAAAATAAAAGAAAATAAAAGAAAGAAAACTAGCCCACTAATTAGCAATATGACATGTATAAAATAAACGTCTGCCAAATAATGACGAGTTCACGATAAGCGGCAGATCTTTGTTCATTACTTGCAATGTAGCGCTTTTAAGACTTCGTAAAAAGTGATAGCATTATGGAAACCAACAGTTAGCTATACTAAACAGATATAACTCATAAGAAGACATGGTAGCATACGGAAAACCGACAGTAGCTACCCAAATGAGCTACAAAAATAACAAGAAAACACATAGGTCTCAAAGCTCACAGGATTCATCACAACGATATGTAGCATACGGAAACCGACATTAGCTATAACATGCATGGATGAATCATGTAAATAAAAAAATTAATCAATTATTCAACATGGATTCATAGATGGAAAGGTGTAAACATGCAAGTTCAGATCATCTACGTAAAAACAATTAGCCACAGAAGCTCAAATTAAAGTATCCATATCAAATAAAGCATTAAAAATCAAATTGAGAGAAATTCTGGAACCTGGACGTGCGTTCAACAAAGCAGACGGGCGTTTAAAACTTATGCAGGCCGGACGGGCGTTTAGATATATGGGCGCCCGTGCTGGTTCTTGAAAACGTAACGGAGCGTCGTTTTGGAGCGGACGGCGTCCAACAAACCAGGCATTTCGTTTACTGCATGTTAGGGGCGGGCGGGCGTTCACTTACACGAGCGCTCGTCCAGCGATCGAATTTGCATAGAAAACACACGAAACACAGCAAACCCTAATTTCTTAAAAGATCATACATCAAATATCACAGGCGACCACATCAAATTAAAGCCTGAGAGGTTAGACTAGATACAAACAAACATATAGTTCACGTTTCACAAATCGAGTAAAAAACTTTTGCACATTCTTAACCCAACGGTTATCGAAACACGGCAAAAATAAAAACTCTCGATTTGTTAAACGCTACTTTTATTGAAATAAAATAAAAACAAATAAAACGTAACAAAATAGAAAAATTAACGAAAGAAGATTCAACAAAACACCGATTCCCGGCAAGCGGCGCCACTTTTGTTGGGAGATTTTGCATCATTAAAACAAAAGAAAATTTATAAACCTATACTACCATGCAAAACTACCTCTAACGGCCGAATACCGGGTAGTTGCTAGTAAAGTTGGATAAATGCGGGTATCAATCCTCGGGAAAAGGGATGTTGAATCTAATCTAATTAATTCTTCTTTATTAACTAAACCTAAACCTAAACTAGAGCGGAAAAATAAGCTGGGCGGAGGATTGTTAATCCAAAGCCGGAAATATAATTCTTGGACAAAATAAATAAAACTACATCTACAAAGCAGATAAAACTAACTAATAAGCCGAACAAACATAAACAGACCATGATCAACCTATTCCCAACAACCATCACCCCACGAAATCATTCGAGATAGACAAACATTCATTCATTAGTTATCTTGGATTATTATCTTTTCTAATGAAGCGTTTCCTCTTCCGATTTCTCACGCCATTAATTAGTTTACCTTCCGGTCTTGACTAATATCGATACAAATCAAAGATATGGATTGAATCTAACCTAACAACATTATCCCTCAACTTCCTTTTGTTGGAATAATTATTGTCAATCTCACTCACGATAATCTAGTGAATCTATTAACTTCCGTTATCTAAATTCGATTAACATAAAGCATACAAAACATGAAAGAGAACAAGAACAACGTAATGAAATAAACACATGAACAATCTCATCTTTCCGTAGCAGTGATATCCTCAATTCCAATCTAAGATAATCTTGCATCGAATTAATTAAATTGTGGTTCTCTCGTAAACCTAGATATTTAACCTACGAACTTCCGTTATGTATAGATTAAAGATCTAATCTTTCCTATGGCGATCTAAACTACACCGACTTCCGTCATACGGTAGCATCAAATCATACAATCATCTTTCGATATAAAATTGCACGATACAAATAAACATAGGAAGCGAAACAATTATAATTAAAACTTACAAAATCATCCATGAACTGAAATTAAAGTGCTGCGAAACAGGTCTCCATGGCTGCTCCATGGATGAAAGCTCAAGCCTTCATCATAATTCGAACAAGAAAAGAAAAGCGAAGCGAAAAATAAAACCTAATCTAACCCCGATCACCCGAGCACAAGGCTCGGGTGACCGGCTTATGAAACCTCGAAAAAATAAGGTGTTCTTGCGGCTCTTTGTGTGTAAAATTCGATATGGTATGATATTAGGGTTGAAAAGCTGCTGCTATTTATAGAAAATCGAGGCGGTTGCTCTGATATGCGTGCGGACGCCCGTCCATAAGGTCGGACGCCCGTTCACTATTTTCAGCAACAGCATCCAAACTTGTAACGCTCATATCTCGGGCCTCGTAAGTCCGAATGGAGTGATTCAAAATCCTGTAGAATCCTCCCTTCAAGACCTACAACTCTTCTCTTGAGGTCCAGAGTCAAATCGGTTGTTATCATATCAATAACTTCGTTGCAAGGTCGTCACTACCCGGAATCCTGATTTTCCGACATTTATCATGCTTGATTTCTTTTCCACTCGAATTTATCTCTTTAAAATCATCCTTTCCAGCAACAATGTGTATCTTCAATTTAGAAAAAACATACCAAAGCGTAACACAATCCTAAAATAATATAAAATCATGATTTAAATACATAAATCGCTACGTTTTGCAATTTAACCTATTAGAAACACCATTTACTCAATTAATCGATTATAAGCTCGATTTCTATGAAAAACATCCATATATGGGGGAAATTGATATAAAACATATCCTTATAAAACGTATAAAATCACCCTTAACAGTGATCAACTCAAAATTCAAAACTACAATTTCAACATCAAGCATTGAGTCTGATCAACAAGTTTTTGTGAATCCAATTCACTTCAATCAAGGAACTGAATCAGAGGCATCTGAGAAGGAGTTGTGTTTGTGATAGCTGCTGAAGGATTTGTTCCTAAGGAGTAGTGAAAGAGACTGAGTCACTGAAGCTGTTGCAGTCAAGGAGTGATAGTCTTGAATATTGTGAAGCTTGTGTAGTCAAGAACAATCAGGCTATTGTATCTGTGAAAACAATAGTGAAATTCCTCCAATCATCACAGGAGAAGAGTGGATTAAGGGATTACACCACCCTGAACCACTATAAACCTTGTGTCAATTTACTTTCATCAATTTATCTTACTACATTTATTTAATTGCTTAAATTACATCATATATCTGTGGTTGCATAATCTTCTTTGAAACAACATATTAAGAAGGGACTTATCTGCTGCCCAAAAGCTTTTAAATACAAGAAAAGTTTTTGAAACTCCACTATAGTCATTCACCCTCCTCTGACTATAGTTTTACCCTTCTCTGGGACCAACAATTGGTATCGGCGGTGTTCGATGTCGAGAACTGTTGAGATCTAATTTACAGTAACAAAGAGATCACATATTTTCAAAGTAGTTTTCAAATTTGTGCTTTATATATATACATATATCTTATTTGTACTTATGGATTCCTCAAATTTTATGTCAAATGTACCTGTTTTCAATGTCAACAATTTTGATGAATACAAAATAAGAATGTTGTCTCATCTTGCAGCAACTCGTGAGGAGATGCTGGATGTAATTAATGATGGCCCAATCGAGATTACAACTGTGGTAGCCACATGAGCATATCAAGGAAAAGTAATAGACAAACTCAAGAAAGATTGGACCAAGAATGACAGGAGATGAGAAAATCTCGACTTTGTTGCAAAAGACATGATTTTGAAGACTCTGGACAGTAACATGTTTATAAGAATCAAAGATTGTAAAACAGCAAAGGAAATGTGGGACAAATTGGCACTAATCAATGAAGGATCAGAAGCAGTCAAGGAAAACAAATTGTCTGTTGCAAAACAGAAATTTGAGTACTTCAAAATGAAGGCTGGTGAAACCATTGATCAAATGGACAATAGATTCTCTGGCATCATCAGTGAACTACAACAACTTGGACACACATATCCACAGAAAGAAGTGTGCCTGAAGATCTTGAGAGGCTTACTTGAAAGATGGAAGATCATTACATCGATGTCGGATGGACAACAAATCTTGCAAACAACGACACCTTGACAACGATGTCTCAACTAAAGGCTCATGAATTTGAGTTGAGCGGTGAAGGCGAGTGAACCAGGCAAAGGCACGTAAGGCGATGCTTTGGTTGCACCAAGCAAAGTCAAGCAGTGATGCAAACAACAAAGAGACCACGAGGCGAAGGAACATGTAGCTTTCTTGGTTAAGCGTTTTGTGAGTTTACCATGAAGAAGCAATTCAAAGGAGGTTCATCATCATACAAAAATTCAAGCTCAAACAAAGACATAAAGAAGAAGGATGATGAATACATATGCTTCAATTGCAAAAGAAAGGTCATTTCAAGGAAGATTGCCTAAAGCGAATGACAAGGATGAGTATAAGAATAAGTATAAAGCAGTTTGAAAAGAAGAAAAGTAAGAAGGCACTCAAAGCTGAAACCAGCAATGAAAAGAATGAAGAATCATCAGACAATGATTCGAGATGATGATGAAAGTGACAATTTCGAGAAAATGAAAAGGCTTACCTATGTCTTATGGCTAAAGAATCTAATGGCGAGTAACATCTAACTCATTGCTCATCATCTAGTGCATCCACTTAAACATTTGCACAATCTTCTATTCTCCCACTAGATTCTGCAAACATAATCCAAAATCTCATGAGTAAATTTGATGAAATTGAGTTGAATCATGAAATTGTAGAGGAGTGTGAGAATCTAAGGAAGGAAAATAAAATATTAAAGAAAGAACTTGATAAAGTAAAAGTTGAACTAACTAGTAAGGAGACTTACTCAAATGATCAACAAACAGCAGATGATCATACATCTGGTGTTGACAGACCAGCTGAGAAAATTCCCCTACTAGTTAAGACAACCACTGCACCACTAAATACACCAGCTTACAAACCCTCAAAAAGGTTTGGATCCAGATCCGGTCTTGGCTACAACAGTCAGGATGAGAATAGAAAAAATGGACAACACAATTCTGAATCTAGGACCAACAATAGACCAAAGTTAAGAAAAGGACAGACCATAGTTTCAACCACTCATCCTGCACCGGTGAAGTCAAAACCCAGTGCCGTGAAACGGCAGACCAAACCATCAGTCCAGTCAACCAAAAGCAAAAGCTTTATGAAAGGCAAAGGAAGACTTTATCCTTCAGAAGATGATTGGAATGTTGCACCTCCAAAATACATAAAGAAACCATTTCATAATATGCAACATATGTTTAAGAAAAGCCAACCTAGGCATATTCCTAGACATATGAGGCAACATGAACACTGGTTTGCCACTGCTTATTGGAAAGTGAAAAAGGATGCAAATGCACCAAAAAGTAGAGAAAAGTATCAGAATACCTTTAGTAGAAACATTAGAAGTTATTCTGCCATGCCTTATACATATGAAGTTGATGACTTTAATTATCCAAAAAGAAGATCCTTTGGATACACATTAGGAGTAGGAGGCATGACTGCTAATAGGTATGGACCCAAATAGTGTTGGGTACCTAAACACAATTAATTTATTTTGTAGGATGTCTACATAGACAGTGGATGCTCCCGACACATGACAGGAAACAAGGGATGACTCACTGACTTTAAAGCTTTTGAAGGACCCAAAGTCACTTTTGGAGGCAAAGAAAACCCTGGTAAAATTAAGGGGGAAGGCATAATACACAAGAACAACTTGAAGATTCAAAATGTGGCCTATGTTAAAGGACTGAACTTCAACTTACTAAGTATCAGTCAATTTTGTGATAAAGGCTACAATGTGCACTTCAACAAGGAAGGATGCAAGGTGATTCACAGCCAAACCAAAACAGTTATACTTGCAGGAATAAAAGAAGACAACATGTATGTAGTAGATTGGAAGACAGCCAAAACAGAAACATGTTTGCTTATCAAAAATAAACAATCAATCAGCTGGATTTGTCATAGAAGACTGAACCACCTCAACTTCAAAAAAATCAACACTCTATCAAAGAACAAGTTAGTTGAAGGTTTGCCAGAGATCACATTCAAGAGGGAAAGTCTCTGTGATGCATGTCAAAAAGGGAAACAAATCAAAAGCTCCTTCAAGTCAAAGCCCTATCAATCAACAACAAGAATTTTATATACACTACATATGGACTGTTTGGACCCGGTCACACCGATCGATGTAAGTGGAAAGAAATACACTCTAGTAGTGGTGGATTACTTCTCCAAATTCACCTGGACCATATTCATGAACAAGAAAAGAGAGACACTCAAAAGGCTACGAGATCTGCTAAGAAGACTTCAAAATGAAAAGGAATCTAAGATCATAAAGATCGGATCGGATAGAGCCACGAGTTTCTAAATGAAATAATCAGAACCTATTCTGAAGAAAATGAAGTATTGCATCAACTATCAGCAGCAGAGACTCCACAACAAAATGGTGCAGCAGAAAGAAGAAACCGGACACTCAAAGAAGCAGTCAGAACAATGATTGCAGGAGCATGCTTACCAAAGAGATTTTGGGCTGAATCAGCAAATACAACATGCTATACTCAAAACAGATCAATCATCAACAAATATCATGAAAAGACTCCGTATGAAATATGGAATGGAAGAAAACCTAATATCTCATATTTGCATATGTTTGGATCAAAATGTTATGTTTTGAACAGGAATCAGTTGCATACTTTTGATGAAAAGGCTGATGAAGCTATCTTTATAGGATACTCAGACACCAGCAAAGCATTCAGAGTACTCAACAAAAGAACCTTGGTAATCGATGAATCAATTCATGTAGTCTTTGATGAGCCAAACACAAATGGTGAAAACCTTCAAGAACTTGAAGAAGCAGGACCAAGACAAGTCTATATGAATACAACAATACCAACTACTATTCTAAATCACAATTTTGGAAATTATGATGAACCTCCAGTCAATACAACAAAAGAGGTACCAGTACAAGAGCATGAAGCTGATACACAAGCTAAAGTTGTGGAAGCACCAAGTCAAGAACAACTTCAACCTGATCTCAACTGGCTAAGAGATCACCCTGAAGATCAAGTCATTGGAGACATTCATATAAGAGTCAGAACTAGAAGACAATTGGAGCACATGCTAACATGTTTTCTATCTCATGTAGAGCCCAAAACAATAGATGATGCAATCCAAGATGCTGATTGGATTACAGCCATGCAAGAGGAACTAAATGAATTTGAAAGAAATGAAGTATGGGAACTTGTTGACAAACCAAACATGGCCAACATCATTGGAACAAAATGGGTATTCAGAAATAAGATGGATGAACAAGGAACAGTAGTCAGAAATAAAGCAAGACTAGTTGCAAAAGGCTACTCTCAAGCAGGATGAATAGATTATGATGAGACATTTGCACCAGTAGCAAGATTGGAAGCAATCAGACTCTTTCTAGCATTTGCAGCACACAAAGACTTCAAAGTCTACCAAATGGATGTCAAGAGTGCATTTCTAAATGGACTTCTAGAAGAAGAAGTATATGTGGAAAAACCTCCTGGTTTTCAACTCAAAGGAAAAGAAGATAAAGTATACAAGATCAAGAAGGCTCTTTATGGACTCAAACAGGCACCCAGAGCCTGGTATGAAACTTTATCACAATTCTTGATCAATAATGGATTCAAAAAAGGAACTATTGATAAGACTCTTTTCAAGCTAGAGGAAGGAACAAGTACATTGTTAGTACAAATCTATGTTGATGACATCATCTTTGGATCCGAAGATGAAAAGTTGTGTGAGAAATTTGTAAATCTAATGAAGAGCAAATTTCAAATGAGCATGATGGGAGAATTAAATTACTTTATTGGTCTACAAGTAAAGCAAATGAAAAATGGTATTTTCATTAACCAAGCCAAGTACACAAAAGACTTGATTCACAAGTATGGTATGGATACAAGTGGCATATCAGATACACCAATGTGTCCAAGAATTATTCTAGGAAAAGATGAAGATGGAAAAGATATTGATCAGAAAATGTATAGAGGAATCATTGGATCCCTACTTTACCTAACTGCAAGTGGACCTGATATAGCCTTTGCAGTAGGAGTGTGTGCAAGATTTCAAGCTCAACCTAAAGAATCACACCTACTAGCAGCCAAAAGAATAATCAAATACCTGAAGAACACCATCAATGTTGGAATTTGGTATCCAAAAGATGGAGGATTCAAGTTGATATCATATTCAGACTCTGACTATGCTGGATGCAAAATAGATAGAAAAAGCACCTCTGGAACATGTCAGATGTTAGGCACCCCAGACTAGTTTCATGGTTTAGCAAAGAGCAAAACTCCATATCTACATCAACAGCTGAAGCAGAATATATAGCAGTGATAAACTACTTTTATATGATTAAATATACGTTATATTATTATGTTTTATCAACGAATTCTATATAAAATATATGAAATTATGGTATAAATAGTATGAAATGTTAATCTTTATAATTTAGAGTAGTTAGTAATAATAATAGTAAAAAGTTGTAATTTTGTACCGATTTTAGTAAATCGAAGTGTCGTGTCAGATTTACGTGGGTATTTGTGGTATTTTATTGCAGATTTATAAACCGAGACCCCGAGAATCGACATATTGAAGTTTAATCATATCTCTGGAATGATTTAGAGAGTGCCACGAGCTTAAATGGTCAATTGAATAGCTTAAGTGGTCAAGTGGCCAATCAATTTGGTTAAGTGGTAATCGAGAAATGTCTTCGACAAACGAATGGCTCATCAAAACGACGTTATCTGAAGAAGAGTTCTTCACAAAAGTTGTAGATTTTTCCGAGAGCTTTCCGATGCTGCTTGAATCATGATTTTTGGAGATCCAGATCTCGAGATATGAATTTTAGAAGTTTAATAATTATATATAATTATAATTATATATCACCGCACATCTTGATTGCAATCGGGAGGTGGAAGTAATCATTAGTCGGACCGATCCGGCTTGATCTCGGACCGGTCCGGCCCAAGAACATTTGTCTATAAAAGGAGCTCATTTGCAAACAGAAACGGATGTACCAATATATATACACTATATCATATATATATATATATATATATATATATCTTCTCCTCTTTATTTTCTTTTTAATTAGTAGTTTGTAAATAGGCCTTAAGCCAAAAATAATAATCTCGTAGTATCGTTGTAATGCTCGGGAAATTATCAGAAGTTCAGTGTTGTTGAAGTCGTTGTAATGTCCGGAAGAGTACAACTCTGATTCAGCATTTGTAATCGGGTAACTTTTCTTAAGTATTTATGTTTGTTTTATCTTTTACGTTGTTATAATGTTTTAGGCTAACTCTAATAACTAGCCAAAGTTATGTAATCTTTTATTTCGATCTTTTGGTAAAGGAATCTTTGTCTAAGTAAAATTGACTAAAATTGAGTTAATTGAATTTTTTTCTATTACATAACGTATTGATAATATTCGGATTGGCGTAATTAACCAAGATGAATCGCAACATATAACCTAAACGATAAACTGACCGAGAGAAGTTAGGATATGAGATAAAAGATAGAAAAACCGGAGGTAAAATTGGTCGTCTTGGCGTGACAAGCGGAATCTTATTTCCTACCCGGGGGCAGATTTGTCTTTGGAAATATTAATCTTATTAAAATTGTGCTCGAGATCGTAATAATGTTAAAATCAACAGTTTAATTAAAGCTAACACCGGAAAGTTAAATTGATCCGCCTGACAACCGGAGCCTTTTGAATAACATCGGCCGTCTGACAAACGGAATAACCTCTTTTATCCGGGGTAGATTTGTACTCGGTACATGTTCAGACTAACTGAGATTAGCATGGGGCAGTTGTGGAGATTGAACTGATGACAATGACATATGACAATTTCATACGCTCGTGTGAGGAGGAATTGTTAACCTCAGGAGTGCACCGTTTCATTTACTCAATTGGACCTAAAATAAAAGGAAAGATCGAGCACATTCCGTCTTCTGAAAAGATCGTATAAATCAATTATATAAACTTTGGCTAGTTCTATAAACTTATCTGTCTAGTTCTATAAAATATATTGGTATCTATATATTTATATTTATATATATATTTTGCAATCTATGTACATCTATATATATTTATATATCTATATATATTATATTAGAATAACTTTTAAATTATGCATTTATTTTATGTTGACTATAATAGTAGTGATCTGTGTTATAAAATTGTGGTTTAGATTGAGTTAATAACAGCTCTTTGGTGTTTAACCACACTTAGAAGAATTACCAAGTTCCCTGAGGATTCGACACTCTGACTCACCATACTAGCACTCTGATTTGACCCGATACACTTGTCGGTTAAGGACTGTATTAGCACTAGAAAAGGCCACGTCGACTTTACGGCGCCGTTGCCGAGAAGCGTCGCTAATTTCTTTTTTTTGTGTCTATGGTTACTACTTGTATTAGCTCAAAATTCTCGAGAATAAGTCAACACTTTTCTTATCTCATTTCTATTTTAATTTTCGTTGGTACCTACCTTATAGGTAAGTTACCAATTTTTTACTACTATCAATTTCGTGTTATTTTCTATTTTCATTAGTTGATGACCAAAAGTGGTAAGGCCCCACTCACTCCTTATAAGCCTGACATAAACACTTACGAAAGGCAGTTAAGAGTAGAGAGTAAACGTGGTCATACTAGTGACGTCACCAAACCAGACCTTAGAAACGGCGTCAAGAAAGGGACAGACCTTTTCTAGGTTAGACGGATCCTAACCGGCGATGTGCCGGGTCAAATTGTAGTGATAAAGTGGTGAGTCGGTGTCGAATCCTCGAGGGAAAAAGTGGTAATTCTTTTAAGTGTGGTTAAACACCAAAGAGCTGCTATTAACTCGATCTAAACCGCAATTTTATAACACATATTACTACTACTCTAACTAACATAAAATAAATGCGTAATTTAAAAGTTAATATAATATATATAGATATATAAATATATAGATACCAATATATAATTTATAGACTAGACTAGCCAAAGTATATGTAATTAAGTTATTCGATCTTTTCAATTAATAGAATGTGTTCGATCTTCCTTTTTTAGGTCCAATTGAGTCAATGAAGCGGTGTACTCTAATGTCAACAATTCCTCCTCACACGAGCGTATGAAATTGTCATATGTCAAAAATCATCAGATCCAAGGTCCACAACTGCCCCATGCTAAACTTAGTTAGTCAAAGCAGTGCAGTACAAATCTACCCCGGATAAAAGAGGTGATTCCATTTGTCGATGGCGATGTTATTCAAGAGGCTCCGGTTGTCAAGCGGATCGATTTAATACAAGCGGTGTAGTTTCAATTAAACTGTGATTTTAACATTATTAAGATCTCGAATACAAATTTTAATAAGATTTGTTTTACTAGGACAAATCACGCTTCGGTAGGAAATAGGATTCCGTTAATCGACGGCCATTTTACCTCCGGTTTTCTATTTTTACTCATATCCTCGACTTCTCCGGTCGGTTCATCGCCAGTTATATGTGGTATTCATCATGATTGATTACTTCTTTCGAATATGTTATCATTACGTAGCAAAATAGAAAAAGATTCATTTTACTCAATTTTAGTCAATTTTATTTTAACATCATTCTTTTAACGAAAAGATCGAAATAATACGATTACATAACTTTGGCTAGTTATTAGATCTAGCCTAATAACATTATAAAAACTAAAAAGAAGAAAATAACAAACATAAACATAATTATTATAGAAATTACCCGATTACAATCGTTGATTCGTAAATCGTCTTTTCCCGGTATTACAACGATTTCAAAGAACACCGAACCTTCGAGAATTTCCCGAGTATTACTACGATACTACTACTAATTTATTTTGGCATAAAGCCTATTTACAAACTAAGAAAGGAGAAGAAAAAGAGAAAGAAGAGGGAGAGAATATATATAGAATATTGTATATATATATTGGTACACTCCCAAATGAACTCTCGATGCTCCCTTTTATAAATTTTCCCTTCCCGGACCGGTCCTGAAAATTTGCGGATCGGTCCGGTGTAATGATGATAATCATTACGACTTGTCATCGACATGTTCCCCATGTTACCCATAATCATTACTTGTCTTTGTGTAATTATATATATGATTATATATAATTACACAGCTTAATCTTCTAAAAATCGTAACTTGAATTCTTGATATCGAAATGACATAATCGAACTTCCGTTGAAAAGCTCGTTGAATTCTCTACAACTTTCATCAAGACCACTTCCTCAGAAAACGTATTCTCGATGAGCCATTTGTATTATACGTCCTTTTTTGAGATTTAGAAACAATTATTCCCTTGATCATGTATATCGGTGACGCTTTATAACTTCCTTTCACCGACTTGTATTGACTTCAAAAGTGTCGATACTCGGGATTTGATTCATCTTAGGATTACGCAATGAAATAAACACAAAATACCCGTGTAAAATAGACACAATATTCCGGTTACTAAAACCGGTACAAAAACTACAACTTTTTATTATAAATACTAACTTTTACTACTAACTATACTAAACTACAAAGATTAATATTTTATACTAATTATATCATAATTTTAGATATTTTATATAGAATTTGTCAACAAAACATAATAAAATCACGTAAATTCAATCATATAAAAATAATACATCAAATTACTCCCCACTTAGCTTTTGATCGTCCTCGAGCAAAAATAAGCGGTAATATATAAATAACAGATAATATAATTGATCAGATTAAAATTTCAAAAGTAATATATATCGTCAATATTACAAACATATAATTTATAAATTTTATAGAAATTTAAGAAAGGGAGATTATATAACTTAAATGAATTAAGTATCAAATATGAATTAGATGGAAACATGCATGTAATAATTCAGAAATATAAATAAAATATTAGAAATACTTTCTATCTCGATTATTACGAATTTCTGGAATCATTTAACTAAGCCAGATAGAAGACATAGTGGCTTAATATATTAGGATAGGATATTGGTTAATCGAAAAGATAGAAAAGGAAATCAAAAAGAGAAAGATGTAAGTCGTACGTACCTACGTCTACACATTCTTGATCAAAAACAGTTCTGATTAGTAACATCCTTTTATTCCAACTATTTTTCAGATTTTCTCTCTTCTTTTTTTTTTTTTTTTTTTTTTTTTTTTTTAACAAACATTAAGAACTAAAGCGTGAGTGTGTGTAAATAATCAAATTCACAAGCATTGCTTCATCAAGATTGATCGGAGTACTACTCTTTCGATCTAAAATTTCGAGTCCGGTTTCCTTAAACACGTAATCATTCTTGAGATCTTTTGATTCGACTTATGCCTTCATCCTCAGCAATAGGACATTTCGAGATAATCCCCTAGCTGGACTACTATCATCAAACATATATTTGGTCGATCAAAGATAGGGAAGATACTTGATATTCGATTTATTCTGTGTAAAAATGGTGCTTTAATTCTTAAAAATCTAACATATCTGAACTCATTCCAATCTCAGCATATACCATTTTTCTCAACTCTTAACTTTTTCTGTCATCATCTCCTCTCATAAATGCGCATACAAACTCGAAGGTTGTCAAAGAAATGTAGACCAAAACAAGCTAAAGATCGGAAATTTCTATTTAATCAAAATGGCTAAAATTCGAGTGAGGTCTTGATCACTCTTTAAAAAAGTGAGGTGGGTTCAAAATTGGAAATTTTATTCAGGTAGGTTATTTGGCTATAGTTATATTTTTGTGGTGCCAAAATCATCATTCCTAATTTTGATTCCAAATTCATAATTAATCTTAAAAGAAAATTATCTAAAAATTTATTTATAAATATAAAAATTACTTGAATAATTCCATAAAAGAAATATTTGACAAAAATTATTTAGTTATACATACTCAAAATCTTAAAATCTTATAAAAGATATAAAACATATTCATTATATATCTAATATATTTTACTAAATCAAAAATTAATCCTCTCGAATTATATCATTTTTATTCATATATTAACCAACTTAAATTATTCAAGAAAAATTAAAACTAAGAAATAAGTAATTAAAGTACTAATTTATATAAAAAAGGTTATATTTTATAATTATTTTTTATTTTTTCGAAAATTTTAATGAATTTTCAAACCTAACTCTACTCCCCACTTACTAAGTGACATCGTCCCGATGTTCAATAAGTATGAAAAAGTAGGTTCGAAAATTAAATTAAAATTATAGATAATCGTTATAAACATCGATAACACACATATATTAAAATCAAACAACATATATATAAAACAAAAAGAAACTATTACAGACTAAAAATAAAACAAACTTACTATTAACTTACTAACCTTAAGCAACTTTAACTTATTAAAGCAAACCAAACTCAAACTAAATTAAATAAAACCACTAACAACTATCTCAGATAGTTGACGAACAACCCGGATTCTCTACTGGTAGCAATCCTCTACGACAATCACGAGACGGATATATCTCATCAGAAGCAATTTCAGGGACTTCATTCAAATGAATACATAACCTTGAAATTAACCAAGCAAAAGGCATCGGCCTTCCATTATTATACCGTTCCACTGCAAAGTTTACTGCCGTCCTAAAAATCAAAATCCCCCAGTCCACATAAGCTCCAGTTTATCAATGCAAACATGTATATCTCACTATCACTAACCCATGCAAAGTCACTAGTCGGATAGACTCGTGAGTTAATGAAGTGTTTCCATGCTCTCAGATGAGCAGGCAGAGCTGAAGTGGTAGAATCGTAATTTTGATCGAACTCTGGAAACAAATACGGAAAAGCTTCCGTGACATAGTTAACAACATGACAAGAGTTCCCTAATCCCCATTGATATTCAACATGACGGATCTACCGTAGTAACAGTAGAAAGAGCTGAATAAAATTCCCTAACAATAGAAACATTAATTCTTCCTCGAGGTTGCTTAACAAATTTTTTCCATCCTTGAGTCTGAATTAAATCCCTTCCGAACTGATCAATTTTTTCAAAATTGATACCCCTTTCCATCAATATAGGAGAATGTGCAAACCTCGCATTCACCAACAAAGGAACATTTGAAGCTCTAGATTCCGGGACAAAAACATCAACTTCCTCTGGATCGTATGAATTGACTGATGGTGATGATCGGTTTGACATTTTAGTTGAAACAGATGAAAAGAAATCAACAGATAGAAAGGTAAAAGTAAAAGAGTGAATTTGTAAATTGTTTACTCTCAGCTTGTTTCATACTTGACGTCATCCTTGCAAAATCCGAAAATCCTCCCCAGCTAGATGTAACTGCACCCTGAGAACCTGTATAAAAGACACCCTGACCACTAGACTGGCTTCCAAAAGGATTTGGCATATGATGAAAGCTCTGAGATGGTGGAATAGGTGCTATCCATTCAGTAACGATATCTGGGTTAGATTGACAGGGCGGATAGGCGGTTCTATCGAAAGAAGGATCAAGATGCATCTGCTCATGTCTCAAAGATCCTCTACGTAAATCATCACTCCACTTTGCTACTCGCCAAAGAAAAACAAAGCCATATTAGCTTTGTCCTCGGGCTACATCCGATACTAAGGATTGAAACATATCGTATGTAATGGTGTTTGGGAGAGAAGTTTCTTGTTGCTCGAGAAAAAGATGAAAATCTGGCCCAGCTGGTGGAACCGGGTGGGTGGTGGAGGGTACTACGTCTAACTATCGAGTCTATCGAACCCTCTGGAGACCTCCTCGGACTAGGGCCTATCGAGGGACTCATCTCGCCATCATTAACTTGTCGTTAGGCAGAAAGGAACTCCCGATCTACGACATAAATCAAATAAAGCCAGGAAAGTACATGTGACTCCTGCCTTGGCGAGAACAATAAACTCGAAAACCATTCTATACATAATCTTCCCACATCCACCTTAACATCATGAATCATCGCCCAAGTAATGCATAAATCTTCTTTACCAAAGGCGGTGTGCTTGGTAGTGGGATAGAGAGTATGGCTCAAAAATCTTTTGATTGCCCTCGGATCTCTAAAACACTTCCCATAATTAAATCATTGTCCACCCACTCTGCTTTGTAGCATCAAACTCCTCTCGAGCTCTAGAGGCAATCTGCTCATACATAGCAGGATCATCTAATCCATAAACAACTCTATAATCTTCTTCATCTCGAAAAACTTCTACTCTAAAACAAAGATTAATCAGTTCCGACTAAAAGAAACATGTCTAGACCTAAGGGAATAGACTCTATCATACTACCCTCGGTGGGTGTCAAGGTAGACAAAAGCGCATAAAACTCGCCACTAAGGTAGTATTGATCTCTCCTGTCCCCTCTGAGTGCAAAATCCAACCATTGGCGTCTAGCAAAAATACGCCTAACCTCCTCTCCTAAGTCATCAAAATCTAAGCCTCTTTCCAACACAACTCCACATTTACTATAGATATTCCTATAAGCATTCTTAGCTTGAGGTGAAGTCAGATGGCGACAAAACTAACGATTCTTCTTCCGGTGTTAAATCTTTTAATTCTACGACCGGTACTTCTATTGGAATATTAGGCTTTCTTTTCTTAGAGATTTTTCGACTGGATGAGGCCATTCTACGATATTGAATTGGCAAAACAACAATAAAATCAACGAGAAAAACAACACAAAATAAAATGTCACAACACACGAAAAATTCAAAACAGTTGAAAATAAATCTAAAATTTATAAAAATTATGAAATTGATAACTAGAGTAAACAAATTATACCTTATAATGAACAAAAACCGTGAAAAGTGGCCGGAAAAGTCGTATAAGCCTCCGGGATGAAATGGAGCTTGTGTTCGATCTTTTCAAATTCTTCACTTGTGTTGAAGAGAGAGATAAAAATAGAAAGAAATTGAGTGGTAGTGTAGTGTGGGGTGAATTTGTGGTAAAGTTTGAAAAAATTTGATTTGGTGGGGTTTGGGGGGGTGGGCGGCTGTTTTAAAGAAAAAAATAGGAGAAATGAAGAAGAAGAAATTTGTTTCCCGTTTTAGGTCAACCTTGTCCCGGACCGGTCTGGATTAATGGCCGGATCGGTCCATGTGCAATTTTTTATTTATTATTATTATTATTTTTTTTTTTTTTTTTTTTTGAATTTTGATATAAAACCTATAAAACTCGATAAAAACTTAATAAAAATAGAAAATAAAATTTATAAATTTTATAACAATTTCTTAAAATTTATAAAATCTTTATAAAACTTATTTAAAAGTTTATAAAAATTCAATAAATTTATATTAATTCTTATAAAATATCTAAAAACTTAAAAAACTTTTTATAAAACTTTTATAAAACTCCTTAATTTTATAAAGATCCAATTTTATAAGATTTTCAAAGTTATGCAAAAATTTTATAAAACTAAAAACAATAAAAGACTTGAACCTACGGGGTTTCTAATTCTTCAATTTCTACAAACTCCAGATTTCTAACATACCTTTCAAGCAAACTATATCCTAGAAATGTAGCGTTTGAATTAAGTCTTGGAAGTCCATCGGGATTTTCGGTTAACCACCTAATCGTTCCCTTCTTAATTATATTCAAACACTCACTCTGAGATTGAGTTATATTTTTCCCACATCGCCCACTGTGTTCAATTTTTCCACAGATTCTGCACTTCCTTAAAAACTTAGCCCTTCTCTTTATCGAACTTCTTGACGTACCATTACAAACTTCTTTCAATTTTTTCTCTCTCAACAATTGCTTGTTCTGTTCAAAAACTAAGGCTTCTATAGTAAAGGCGATATCTCTATTAAAACCAAACTTTAAAAGCAAAACAAAAACTCCTAATCTATCTAAAAAAGACATCCAGTTCTTTTACGTCTATCCGGTAAAAGACGAAATTAGTTTAGACATATAAAAGTAAAGATAAAACCTGGTAATTTGATACTTTCAGCTTTTAAGAGTACTGCTTTTTAGTCTTTCGGAGGGTCGATCAGCAACATTACTTCATTTATCAGAGAGATTTCTTCACCTTCCGAAATAGCTTCACCTGTGACCATTGGCTATAAAAGTTGTATTCCCATCGCTTAGTTCAACGACTCAGTTTATAAACTCGTGTTACTTTAAATGGACCTGTCCATCTTGATTTAAGCTTTCCTGGAAACAACTTTAAACGTGAATTGTACAATAACACTCGATCACCTACATGGAACTCACGACTATATATTCTCTTATCATGGAACGATTTCGTACGTTCCTTGTAGATTCGAGCATTTTCATATGAATCAAGGCGAAATTCTTCTAATTCTGTTAACTGAAGTAATCTATGATCACCGGCATGACCTTAGGATCGAAATTTAAAAATCTAATAGCCCGTAATGCTCGGTGTTCTAACTCTACTTGAGAGATGACAAGATTTACCAAAGACTAATTTGTAGGAGAAACGACCAATTGGAGTTTTAAAAGTCGCTCAGTATGCCCATAACGCATCATCTAGTCTAACTCGCCAGCTTTTACGGTTTGAATCCACTGTTTTTCTATGATTCTTTTAATCTCTATTTGACACCTCTGCACGACCACCGGGTTTGCGGATGATAAGGCGTTCCTAACTTATGCGTTACACCATACTTTTCCATTAACTTAGTAAATGGTCGATTGCAAAAGTGCGAACCTCTATCACTAATGATCGCCCTTGGAATGCCATATCTTGTGAATATGTTCTTTTTAAGGAATCGTATGACAACCTTAGTATCATTAGTGGGAAGAGCTTCAGCTTCTACCCATTTCGAAACATAATCTACCATTACAAGAATAAATCTTTTTCCAAAAGATATATAGGAAAGGTCCCATGAAATCTATACCCCAAACATCAAATAACTCACATTCTAAAATAGGTTGCATAGGCATTTCATGTTTTTAGATACATTTCCCCATTTTTGACAAGACTCACAAGATTTAACATATGTATACGTATCTTTATAAAGTGTAGGCCAATAAAAACCACATTGCAAAACTTTAAAAGCAGTTTTCCAACCTCCATGATGACCTCCTGCCTCACGATCATGACAAAACGATAAAACACTTAAGATTTCATTATCGTGGCACACATTTTCGATTATTCCATCCGAACATTTACGGAAAAGATCTGGTTCCTCCCAAGAATAAAATTTTAAGTCATAAAGAACTTCTTTTATTTGCCAAGTCCAATGAGACGGAATGTAATCACAAAGTTAAGTAGTTAATGATATCTCCAAACCAAGGTGAATTTTCCTTAGAAGGAATTCTTTTCTTTAATAACCGCATGGTTGAAGGCATATCGATTCTAAATAGTTGTTCATCGAAAACGAATCCTTAATTTCATTTCCTATTTCTTCCTCGCCTTCCATTCTACTTAGATGATCCTCTACTACATTCTCACTTCCTTTTTTATCTTTAATCTCAATATCAAATTCTTGAAGTAGAAGAATCCATCTAAGAAGACGTGGTTTCGCATCTTTCTTACTCAAGAAATATTTCAATGTCTTTGAATGGTCTCAGTATAAACTATTACCTTAGAGCCAACAATATACGATCTAAACTTATCTAAGGCAAAAATTACAATAACAGTTCTTTTTCTGTAGTTGCATAGTTTAGTTGAGCTGCATTTAACGTATGAGATGCATAGTAAATAGCTTTGAGAATTCTATTATACCTTTGACCTAAAACAGCTCCTACAGCTAAATCGCTTGCATCACACATAATCTCAAAGGTAAATCCTATCTGGTGCCACCAATCTTGGTGCGAGAATCAACTTCGCTTTGGGTCTTAAATGCTTCCATACATTTATTATCAAAATTAAAAGATACTTCTTTTTCAAGCAAATGACTTAGAGGCTTTGCTATTTTTGAAAAATCTGCAATAAATCTCCTATAAAATCCTGCATGTCCAAGAAATCCTCTTAACGTTCTTAGATTAACTGGTGGAGGCAATTTTTCGATTACCTCGACTTTAGCTTTATCAACTTCAATTCCTACTTGAGATTCTATGTCCTAGTACAATTCCTTCCGATACCATTAAATGACATTTTTCCCGCTTAAGCACTAAATTGGTATCCTCACAAATACGTTGTAACACTCGTTCTAAGTGTAACAAACAGCCATTAAAAGAGTCTCCGTAAACACTAAAGTCGTCCATAAAAATTTCTAAGAATTTCTCAACCATATCAGAAAATATAGACATCATACATCTTTGAAAAGTAGCTGGAGCATTACATAAACCAAACGGCATTCTTTTATACGCAAAAGTTCCATAAGGACAAGTGAAAGTAGTCTTTTCCCTATCTCCTGCTGCAATGAAAATCTGTAAATATCCTGAATAACCATCTAAGAAACAGTAATACTTATGACCACTTAAACGTTCCAACATTTGTACTATGAATGGAAGTGGATGATGATCTTTCTTAGTATGATCATTTAGTTTTCTAAAATCAATGCACATTCGATATCCTGTAATTTCCCTTGTTGGAATCCATTCATTCTTATCATTCTCTTTCACTGTGAAACCTCCTTTCTTTGGTACAACTTGAGTTGGACTTACCCATTCACTATCCGATATAGGAAAAATTATTCCCATTTCTAATAGCTTAATAACCTCTTTCTTAACGATTAACTGTAAATTCGGGTTGAGGCGGCGTTGCGGTTGAATACAAGGTTTAGCATCTTCTTTCAGAATTATCTTATGAACACATATCTCAGGACTAATACCTCGAATATCAGCAACTGTCCATCCAAAAGCTTTCTTATGCTTTTTCAACATTCCTAGTAATTGATCTTCTTGTTGCTCCGTTAAAGTTGATGAAATAATAACTGGTAAAAGGTTATCATTTTCAAGAAAAGCATATTTCAGATTTAAAGGTAACGGTTTCAATTCCAGATTCTTAGGTGGATCTTCTATTGATGATTTAAGAACTGGTCCTTCTAGTTCTAATTCTAAATACTTATGCCATGGTGGTTTAAAAGTAAAACTTCCTTTATCTAGAGAAAGGATTATCTCTTTCATTTCAATGTCTTCCTCATCTTCTTTATAGATAGATAAAGTTAAACATTCTTCTAATCTGTCTTCAAAAGTTGGTAACTGATTATCATAGACAGAATGAATATCTTCTATAAAAGAACATGATTACGTGATGTGTATTGATGGTTCATAGCTTTGAAAATATTGAAAGCAACTTCATCTTCATTGACTCTCAAAATTAATTCTCCTTTACGAACATCGATTAAAGTTCTCCTGTAGCTAGAAATGGACGTCCTAAGATAAGCGGCACTGAAAATCCTTCTTCCATTTCTATAACTACAAAGTCTCTTGGAAAATAGAACTTGTCTACTTTAACCAATACGTCCTCAATAATTCCTCTAGGGTACTTAATCGATCTATCTGCCATTTGCAGAGTCATTTCAGTCTTAGTAAGCTTTCCTATGCCTAGCTTTCTATAATCCTCATAAGACATGAGATTTATACTAGCTCCCAGATCACATAAGACCTTCTTAAACAAAAATCCTCCAATTTCACACGGAATCGTAAAACTTCCAGATCTTTTAGTTTAGGTGGTAACTTATGTTTGAATGCAGAACATTCTTCATTTAGGCATATATTCTCATATTCCTCTAATTTTTCTTATTTGATAGTATATCCTTCAAAAACTTTCCATAGGTAGGCATATTTATCGAGCTTCGATAATGGGATATTAACATTAACATGACGAAAAGTATCAAGAAACGAGCATACTTACGATCGAGTCTTAATCTTTTAATTTGATCTTTAGGTGGAAAAGGTAAAGACTCTAAATCTATAACCTTTGGTTTCGAAGTCATTCTCTCTTTTCCTTTATCCTTTGGAGTATTACTTGATCGCCATGTTTCAGGTTCTTGACTTTTTTCTTTTAATTTGTTCCCTGAATCAATCTCTACTTCATATTCCTTCAGTTCTTCCTGTTTCTCATCCTTGTTTTCTTTATCTTCTACTCTAACATGTTCCTTAAATAGATTCCTCAAATCTTTATCCATGGGGTCTTTCAAAATTCTAGGGATTTTTACCCATTTTTCACCTTCCTTCTCAGGTTCCAAACTTCTATTCCTTTTCAAGAATTTCTCTATGATTTCTTCTTCCTCATCAGTAAATTCAAGTTCATCTTTAGTCTCTTCATTCTTATCTAAATCATTTTCTACTTCATTATTCCCGAAGTTTTCTACTCCATTACTACCATAGAGTTTCCTACTTCTCGTAACTACAACATTTACCTCTCTTGGGTTTCTTTCAGTATTACTTGGTAATCCTCCAGGAGGTCTACTGTTGTTACGTTCACCTTCCCTACTCAAATGATCTTCCATATTCCTTAATGAAGCTTCTATCGTTCTCATTACGGTATCATGTCCACTCATAGATGTTTTCATTGTACTCATGTCCTTCTTGATGAACCTATAGAAGTCATCATTGTTTCCATATTCTTAGCTTGAGTAGATACTACACCCATCATATTTTCCATCGCTTTTCCCATTTTTCAACCCCTTCCTGCAGTTGAGTTGAACTTTGAGTTCTTGGTATACTTTGAGTGGTATGTTGAGGATAGGATCTTGGTAATGATTGTAAATTCGATTAGATATATTTCCTTGATAAACTTGATTATTATTCATATTCTTATATCTTTGAGCTGATACGGCGGTTGTCCTGGCTTACTAGGGTTTTCGGACCATCTAAAAGTTGGGTGGTCTCTTCTAATAGCATTAAATGAGTTTGAATATGCATTATTCAAATTCCTATCTTCTTGAAGAAAACTCACTTCCTCTTTTGAATATCCTGTTGGTTCTTCTTTCCTAATGACACATTATCATAATTTGAGTATTCGGTTTGGAGTACTATTTTACAATTTTGATTCTTACCTTGTTGTAATCCATCAAACTTTCTACTTAAATTCTCCAAATGTGCTAGAACTTCCGTATTTGAAGTACATCCTTCTCGCAAAAGCTACTTTTCTAGTGCTAGAGCCGGTTTCCCACATTCTATTGTTTTTGGAAATTTTTCTATAGCATCGTAAAGCTGCTTGAGCTTCACTCATCATTAACGAACCACCACATGCATGATCTACATCTCACACGTGAATCTTTTCTTAGTTTACGACTGACGAAAAGTTGGATTTGCATATCCAAGGAATAACCATGATCGGGACAAGCTCTTAACAATTTTTAAACCTTTCCCATGCATTCCCAAGTGTTTCTTCGATCCTTGTCTAAAATTAGCAACCTCGACTTTTAATTCCAAATTCCGTCCCCGGAGTGAAATATTGTTTCGAAATTCAGTTTGAATATCCTCCCAACTAGTTAACGAGTGGTGTGGAAGAGACATAAACCAATCTCGGCTCTTCCTTTTAAAGAAAAAGGAAACATAGTCATCCTCGTTAATTCCTTATGAGCACCTTGACTTTTGGTTGTATTGCACAGCTTCTTCAAGCAGATAGAGATGATGATGTGGATCTTCATCATCTTCTCCTAGAAATTGGGCTCTTGCGTCAATTAAACCAAAAGATGAGACTTAATTTGAAATTATTCGCTCCTTCATTCGGTAAAAGTATGGGATTATTAGTCCGGTTTCTCTTCACGCTTTGATCACGAGATAGGTCTCGGGTTTGGCGGATTGTTACGATTATTCGGTTCCGATCTTGATTGTTCCTATTATTATTATTCGATTATTATTAATATTAACGAGGTTTTGTCCATGCCCTAAAGCATGATCTAGCCTCTGTTCGTTTGTTTCATCACTACCTTCACCATTTCTTTATTTTTATTAGAAGATGATTCCGTTGGAGATTTTCCAAGGAGTCCTAAGTCGGTTTGACCACGTTTACTCTCGATCCATAACGCCTTTCGTAAGCGTTTATATCAGGCTTATAAGGAGTAAGTGAGGCTTTACCGCTTCTGGTCATCAACTAATTAAAATAGAAAAATGCTCGAGTTTTAAAGAAGAAGAAAATTGGTACTAAAAGAAAGTAGATACCAACGAAAAATAAAAAAAAAATGTGATAAGAAGAGTGTTGGTTTATCCTCGAGAATTTTAAGCTAATACAAGTAGTAACCATAGACACAAAAAAAAAAATAGCGACTTTGTTCCCCGGCAACGGCGCCAGAATGCTGACGTCACCAAACCAGACCTTAGAAACGGCGTCAAGAAAGGGACAGACCTTTTCTAGGTTAGACGGATCCTAACCGGCAGTGTACCGGGTCAAATTGTAGTGATAAAGTGGTGAGTCAGGTGTCGAATCCTCAGGGAAAAAAGTGGTAATTCTTTTAAGTGTGGTTAAACACCAAAGAGCTGCTATTAACTCGATCTAAACCGCAATTTTATAACACATATTACTACTACTCTAACTAACATAAAATAAATGCGTAATTTAAAAGTTAATATAATATATATAGATATATAAATATATAGATACCAATATATAATTTATAGACTAGACTAGCCAAAGTATATGTAATTAAGTTATTCGATCTTTTCAATTAATAGAATGTGTTCGATCTTCCTTTTTTTAGGTCCAATTGAGTGAATGAAACGGTGTACTCCTAATGTCAACAATTCCTCCTCACACGAGCGTATGAAATTGTCATATGTCAAAAATCATCAGTCCAAGGTCCACAACTGCCCCATGCTAAACTTAGTTAGTCAAAACAGGTACCGAGTACAAATCTACCCCGGATAAAAGAGGTGATTCCATTTGTCAGATGGCCGATGTTATTCAAGAGGCTCCGGTTGTCAAGCGGATCGATTTAATACAAACGGTGTAGTTTCAATTAAACTGTGATTTTAACATTATTAAGATCTCGAATACAAATTTTAATAAGATTTGTTTTACTAGGACAAATCTGCCCCCGGGTAGGAAATAGGATTCCGTTAATCAGACGGCCATTTTTACCCTCCGGTTTTTCTATTTTTACTCATATCCTGACTTCTCTGGTCAGTTCATCGCCAGGTTATATGTGGTATTCATCATGATTGATTACTTCTTTCCGAATATGTTATCATTACGTAGCAAAATAGAAAAAGATTCATTTTACTCAATTTTAGTCAATTTTATTTTAACATCATTCTTTTAACGAAAAGATCGAAATAATACGATTACATAACTTTGGCTAGTTATTAGATCTAGCCTAATAACATTATAAAAACTAAAAGAAGAAAATAACAAACATAAACATAATTATTATAGAAATTACCCGATTACAATCATTGATTCGAAAATCGCTTTTTCCCGTATTACAACGATTTCAAAGAACACCGAACCTTCGAGAATTTCCGAGTATTACTACGATACTACTACTAATTTATTTTGGCATAAAGCCTATTTACAAACTAAGAAAGGAGAAGAAAAAGAGAAAGAAGAGGGAGAGAATATATATAGAATATTGTATATATATATTGGTACACTCCCAAATGAACTCTCTGATGCTCCCCTTTTATAGAATTTTCCCCTTCCCGGACCGGTCCTCGAAAATTTGCGGATCGGTCCGGTGTAATGATGATAATCATTACGACTTGTCATCGACATGTTCCCCATGTTACCCATAATCATTACTTGTCTTTGTGTAATTATATATATGATTATATATAATTACACGATTAATCTTCTAAAAATCGTAACTTGAATTCTTGATATCAGAATGACATAATCGAACTTCCGTTGAAAAGCTCGTTGAATTCTCTACAACTTTCATCAAGACCACTTCCTCAGAAAACGTATTCTCGATGAGCCATTTGTATTATACGTCCTTTTTCGAGATTTAGAAACAATTATTCCCTTGATCATGTATATCAGTGACGCTTTATAACTTCCTTTCACTGACTTGTATTGACTTCAAAAAGTGTCGATACTCGGGATTTCAGTTCATCTTAGGATTCTGCAATGAAATAAACACAAAATACCCGTGTAAAATAGACACAATATTCCGGTTACTAAAACCGGTACAAAAACTACAACTTTTTATTATAAATACTAACTTTTACTACTAACTATACTAAACTACAAAGATTAATATTTTATACTAATTATATCATAATTTTAGATATTTTATATAGAATTTGTCAACAAAACATAATAAAATCACGTAAATTCAATCATATAAAAATAATACATCAACTAGTCAGGGAAATCCTGACCAAGAATCATCTTCAAACAGAAATACGAGAATGGCTGAAACTAGTGATGAAACAAATGAACAGAGGCTAGATCATGCTCCAGGGCATGGACAAAACCCTGTTAACCCTAATAATAATAATAATAATAATAATAATAAGACCTATCTGTGATCAAACCATAAGAAGAAACCAGACTAATAATCCCATACTTTTACCCAATGAAGGAGCAAATAATTTCGAAATTAAATCCCATCTTTTTGGTTTAATTGACGCAAGAGCCCAATTCCTAGGAGAGGATGATGAAGATCCACATCATCATCTCTATCTTTTTGAAGAATCTGTGCAATCTGACCAAAAGTCAAGGTGCTCATAAGGAATTAACGAGGATGACTATGTTTCCTTTTTCTTTAAAAGGGCGAGCCCGAGATTGGTTTATGTCTCTTCCACATCATTCACTTACTAGTTGGGAGGAGATTCAAACTGAATTTACAAACAATATTTCACTCTTGGACGAAATTTGGAATTAAAAGTCGAGGTTGCTAACTTTAGACAAGGATCTCAAGAAACGCTGGAATGCACTGGAAAGATTTAAAAATTGTTAAGAGCTTGTCCCGATCATGGTTATTCCTTAGATATGCAAATTCAACTTTTCTCGTAAAATTAAGAAAAGATTCACGTGCGGATGTAGATCATGCATGTGGTGGTTCTTTAATGATGAGTGAAGCTCAAATAGTTTACGATGCTATAGAAAGATTTCCAAAAATAACAGAATGTGGGAAACCGGTTCTAGCACCGGAAAAGTAGCTTTTGCGAGAGAATGTACATCTAATACGGAAGTTCTAGCACATTTAGAAAATTTGAGTAGGAAATTTGATGCCCTACAATCGAACAAAACCAAAGTTCGTAAAATAGTACACCAACCGAATATTCAAATCAGAAAAATATGCCATTAGGGATTGAAGAACCAACAGGATATTAGAGAGAGGAGGTGAGTTTTCTTCAAAGACAGATAGGAATTTGAAAAATGCATACTCAAACTCGTTTAATGCTATTAGAAGAGATCACCCTACTTATCGATGGTCCGAAAACCTAGTAAGCAAGGACAACCGCCATATCCAAATCCCATATAGAATATGAATAATAATCAAGTTTATCAAGAAAACACATCTAATCGAAATTTACATCATTACCTAGATCCTATCCTCAACATACCACTCAAAGTATACCAAGAACTCAAAGTTCAACTCAACTTTAGAAGGAGTTGAAAAATGGGAAAAACTAATGGAAAATATGATGGGTGTAGTATCTACTCAAGCTAAGAATATGGAAACAATGATGACTTCTATTGGTACAGTCACTAAAGATATGAGTACAATGAAAACATCTATGAGTGGACATGATACCAGAATGAGAACTATAGAAGCCTCATTGAGGAATATGGAAGATCACTTGAGTAGGGAAGGTGAACGTAACAACAGTAGACCACCTGGAGGATTACCAAGCAATACTGAAAGAAATCCAAGAGAAGTAAATGTTGTAGTTACGAGAAGTAGAAAACTCTGTGGTAATAATGGAGTAGCAAACTTCGGGAATAATGAAGTAGAAAATGATTTAGATGAAAAAAATGATGAAACTAAAGATGAAATTGAATTCACTGAAGAGGAAGAAGAAATTATAGAGAATTTCTTGAAAAGGAATAGAAGTTTGGAACCTGAGAATGAAGGTGAAAAATGGGTAAAAATCCCTAGGATTTTGAAGGATCCCATGGATAAAGATTTAAGGAATTTATTCAAGGAACATATTAGAGTAGAGGATAATGAAAACAAGGATGAAAAACAAGAAGAACTGAAGGAATCTGGAGTAGAGATTAATTCGGGGAATGTTTTAAAAGAAAAAATTCAAGATCATGATACTTGGCGATCAAGTAATACTCAAAAATTTAAGGAAAAAGGAAAAGAGAAAATGACTTTAGGATCAAAGGTTGTAGATTTGGAATCTTTACCTTACCCACCTAAAGATCAAATTAAAAAGATTAAAACTGATCAGAAGTATGCTCGTTTCCTTGATACTTTTCGTCATATTCATGTTAATATCCTCATTATCGAAGCTCTAATTAGTATGCCTCGCTATGAAAAGTTTCAAAAGATATTCATCAAACAAGAAAAATTAGAAGAATATGAGAATATATGCCTAAATGAAGAATGTTCTGCAGCTTTACAAAGATAAGTTACCACCTAAACCGAAAGATCCTGAAGCTTTACCATCCCATGTGAAATTGGAGGATTTGCATTTAAGAAGGTCTTATGTGATCTTGAGCTAGTATAAATCTCATGTCTTATGAGGATTATAAGAAGTGGGCATAGAAATCTTACAAAGACTGAAATGACTCTGCAAATGGCAGATAGATCAATTAAATACCCTAAAGGAATTATTGAAGACGTATTGGTTAAAGTAGACAAGTTCTATTTTCCAGTAGATTTTGTAGTTATGGAAATGAAAGAAGGATATTCAGCGCCACTTATCTTAGGTCGACCATTTCTAGCTACAGGAAGAACTTTAATAGATGTCCAGAAAGGAGAATTAATTCTGAGAATCAATGAAGAGGAAGTTACTTTCAATATTTTCAAAGCTATGAACCATCCATACAAATCACCAGAATCATGTTCTTTTATAGAAGATATTCATTCTATCTATGATAATCAGTTAACAACTTTTGAAGACAGATTAGAAGAATGATTAACTCTGTCTATCTATAAGGAAGATGAGAAAGACACCGAAATGAAAGAGATAATTCTTTCTCTAGATAAAGGAAGTTTTACTTTTAAACCATCTTGGCATAAGTATTTGGAATTAGAACTAGAAGGACCAGTTCTTAAACCATCACTGGAAGATCCACCTAAGAATCTGGAATTGAAACCGTTACCTTTAAATCTGAAGTATGCTTTTCTTGAAACTAATAATCTATTACCGGTTATTATTTCATCATCTTTAACTAAGCAACAAGAAGATCAATTACTTAGAATATTGAAAAAGCATAAGAAATCTTTTGGATGGACAGTTGCCGATATTCGAGGTATTAGCCCTGAGATTTGCGTTCATAAGATAATTCTGAAGGAAGATGCTAAACCTTGTATTCAACCGCAACGCCGCCTCAACCCAAATTTGCAGTTAATTGTTAAGAAAGAAGTCATTAAGCTATTAGAAATGGGGATAATCTTTCCCATATCAGATAGTGAATGGGTTAGTCCAACTCAAGTTGTACCAAAGAAAGGAGGTTTCACAATAAAGAGAATGAAAGGAATGAATGGATTCCGACTAGAGAGATTACAGGTTATCGAATGTGCATTGATTTTAGAAAACTAAATGATCATACTAAGAAAGATCATCATCCACTTCCATTCATAGTTCAGATGTTGGAACGTTTAAGTGGACATAAGTATTCTTGTTTCTTAGATAGTTATTCGGATATTTACTGAGATATTCATTGCAAAGCAGGAGATAGAGAAAAACTACTTTCACTTGTCCTTATGGAACTTTTGCTTATAAAAGAATGCCGTTTGGTTTATGTAATGAACCAGCTACGTTTCAAAGATGTATGATGGCTATATTTGCTGATATGGTTGAGAAATTCTTAGAAATTTTTATGGATGACTTTAGTGTTTACGGAGATTCATTTGATATTTGTGTGTTACACTTAGAACGAGTGTTACAACGCTGTGAAGATACCAATTTAGTACTAAACTGGGAAAAATGTCACTTAATGGTATCAGAAGGGATTGTTTTAGGTCACAGAATCTCTGAAGAAGGTATTGAAGTTGATAAAGCTAAAGTCGAAGTAATTGAAAATTTACCTCCACCCGTTAATTTAAGAACTCTAAGAGGATTTCTCAGACATGCAGGTTTTTATAGAAGGTTCATTGCTGATTTTTCAAAGATAGCAAAGCCTCTAAGTCATTTACTTGAAAAGGAAGTACCTTTTAACTTTGATAGTAAATGTATGGAAGCCTTTCAGACCTTAAAAGAAAGGTTGACTCTTTGCACTGTTGTTAGTAGCACCAGTTGGAGTTTGCGTTTGAGATTATGTGTGATGCGAGTGATTTAGTCATGAAGAGTCATCTTAGGTCAAAGATATAACAAAATTCTCAAATCTATTTACTATGCATCTCACACACTAAACGCTGCTCAACTTAATTATGCAACTACAGAAAAAGAACTGTTGGCTGTGATTTTTGCCTTAGATAAGTTTAGATCGTATATTGTTGGATCTAAGGTAATAATTTATACAGACCATTAAGCCCTGAAGTATTTACTGAGTAAGAAAGATGCTAAACCTCGTCTTCTTAGATGGATTCTCTTACTTCAAGAATTCGATATTGAAATTAAAGATAAAAAAGGAAGTGAGAATGTAGTAGCGGATCATCTAAGTAGAATGGAAAATGATGAAGAAATAGGAATTGAAATTAAATATTCATTTCCTGATGAACAATTGTTTAGAATAGATACTCCTTCAACCATGCAGTTATTAAAAAATAGAATTCCTTCTAAGGAAGTTTCACCCTGGTTTGGAGATATCATTAATTACTTAACCTGTGATTATATTCCGTCTCATTGGACTTGGCAACAGAAAAAGAAGTTCTTTTATGACTTAAAATTTTATTACTGGGAGGAACCAGACCTTTTCCGTAAATGTTCGGATGGGATAATCAGAAAATGTGTGCCTGATAATGAAATTTTAAGTGTTTTATCATTTTGTCATGATCGTGAGGCAGGAGGTCATCATGGAGGTTGGAAAACTTCTTTTAAAGTTTTACAATGTGGTTTTTATTGGCCTACACTATATAGAGATGCTTATAAGTATGTTAAATCTTGTGAATCGTGTCAAAAATGGGGAAATGTATCTAAAAAACATGAAATGCCTATGCAACCTATTTTAGAATGTGAGTTATTTGATGTTTGGGGTATAGATTTCATGGGATCTTTCCTATATCTTTTGGAAAAAGATTTATTCTTGTAATGGTAGATTATGTCTCGAAATGGGTAGAAAGTTTGAAGCTCTTCCAACTAATGATACCAAAGTTGTCATACGATTCCTTAAAAGAATATATTTACCGGATATGGCATTCGAGGCTATCATTAGTGATAGAGGTCACACTTTTGTAATCGACCATTTACTAAGATAATTGAAAAATATGGTGTAACGCATAAGTTAGAACGCATATCATCACCCGCAAACTAGTGGGCGTGCAGAGGTGTCGAATAGAGAAATCAAAAGAATCGTGGAAAAAAACAGTTGATTCAAATTGTAAAAGCGGGCGATTAAATTAGATGATGCATTATGGGCGTCTGAAACACTTTTTAAAACACCAATTGGTTGTTCTCCTATAAGCTAGTCTTTGGTAAGTCTTGTCATCTCCCGATTGAGTTAGAACACCGAGCCTTACGGGCTATTAGATTTCTGAATTTCGATCCTAAGGTCAAGCCGGTGATCATAGATTGCTTCAATTAATGAACTAGAAGAATTTCGTCTCGATTCTTATGAAAATGCTCGAATCTACAAGGAACGCATACGAAATCTTTCCATGATAAGAGAATCTTTAAGCGTGAGTTCCATGTAGGTGATCGAGTGCTTTTGTACAATTCACGCTTAAAGTTGTTTCCGGTAAGCTTAAGTCGAGATGGACAGTCCATTTAAAGTAACAAGGGTTTACAAATCTGAGTCGTTGAACTAATCGATGGAAATACAACTTTTATAGCCAATGGCCACAGAGTAAAGTTATTTGTGGAGGGAGAAGGAATCACACTGAAAGAAGAAATAATGCTACTGATTGATCCCCCAACAAATTGAAAAAGCAGAAAAAAAAAATGAAAAACTGAAAAGCAGAGAAACTGGAATCAGCCGAATACCAGGTGCTATCTATCTTTACTTTTCTGTGTTTTTAATTATGTTTAAACTCTTTTCGTCTTTTACCGGATAGACGTAAAAGAACTGGATGCCTTTTTTAGATAGAATAGGAGTTTTTATTTTACTTTTAAAGTTAGACCTAGATAAAGATGTCGCGTTTAAAACAGAAGCTTTAGTTTTTGAACAAAACAAGAAATTGTTGAGAGAGATCAGATTGAGAGAAGTATGTAATGGAACATCAAGAAGTGCGATAAAAAGAAGGGCAAAGTTTTTGATGAGATCACGGACTCAGTGGAAAAAGTGAACATGTTGAATGCTGTGGGAAAAACACAACCAAATCCTGGATGAGTGTTTGAATATTGTTAGGAAGGAACGATTAGGTGGTTATCCGAAAATCCCGATGGAATTCCGAGAGATAATTCAAATGCTTCGTTTTTAGGAGTTAGGTTGATCGAGCGTTATATCAGAACTCTGGAAGATTTAGAAATCGAAGAATCAGGAACCCCTTAAGTTTCGAGTCTTTTTCTTATATTTTATTTTATAAAATTTTCGCATAACTTCTGAGAATTTTATAAAATTGGATCTTTATAAAATTTGAGGAGTTTTATAAAAAATTTATAAAAGTTTTTTAAGTTTTAATTTTAATGTTTTATAAGAGTTGATATGAATTTATTAAATTTTTATAAGCCTTTTTATTAAGTGTTATAAAGATTTTATTAAATTTTTAGAAATTGTTATAAAATTATAAAATTTCCTTCAAATTTTATTTTTAAAAGTTTTTTAATCAAGTTTTATAAGAATTTTATAAGTTTTAATCAAAAGAATCATAAAAATAAGAAAATCGGAAAAAATGAAGAAAAATTGGGCACGGACCGATCCGGCCTTAACCCGGACCGGTCCGGGGTCTAAAAACATAAAAAAGACGGGGACCTTCTTTTTCTTCTTCTTCTTCCCTAATTTTCTTCTAACAGCCGCACCCCACCCCCAAAACCCCACCACTCGAAAAAATTTATCAATTCTTCCACAAAAATTCACCTCTCACACTACCACTACTTGATTTCTTCCTCTTTTCATCTCTTCTCTTCTACACAAAAGTTAAAAAATCAAAAGGAGCAAAAACAAGCTACATTTCATTCCGGCGACTTTTTCAACTTTTCCGGCCGACTTTTCAACGTTTTCTTCATATTAAGGTATAATTTAGTTTATTTAGTTATCAATTTCGTATTTTTCATAATTTTTCAGATTAATTTCAACTGTTTTGATTTTTGAGTGTGTTGTGACATTTTTATTTTTGTTGTTTTTGTTGTTGTTTTTGTTGTTGATTGGCATTACCAATATCGTCGAAGGGCTGAGTCGAGTAGGGAAGGCTCTAAAAAGCGAAAGTCAAACATTCCCATATCAACTCCTGTCGTAGGCACAATAATTTTATCGCCTGAAGAAGAATCCGTTAGCTTTGATAAAACCGCATCACCTAAGGCTAAGAAAGCATATGCAAAAATTTATAGTAAATGTGATGTGTTGGTTGAAAAAGGATTAGACTTGGATGATTTAGGTGATGAAATTAAAAATATTTTTACGAGACATCAGTGGTTAGATTTAGCAGCCAGAAGGGAAGGGGAGATTAACACGACTCTGGTAGCTGAGTTTTATTCAGTTTTATCTACACTTTCACAGAGCGCTTACTACTCGATGCCAACTGCACTTCTTGTGAGCCGAAATATTCCTTTTAGCCCTCAAGTCATAAATGCAATCCTAGGAGTTGAAGTTTTTCCTGATGAGGAGGATTACAGGGTAGTTTATAATCTAGATGATCCTGCAAGTTTTGAGCAGACTGCCCTGAGAGCTCAGAATGCTTTTAACCCGACCGCTGTGTGGATTGAAAATCGGTTTAACTACGGGAATTGTTTTAGAGGGTTGAGGGCAATTAAAAGATTTATTAGCCATAATCTCTACCCCTCACGTAAACATACTGCTTTTGGAAAGGAAGATGTTTGTATCGCTTGGGCGATGGTAAACGATGTTAGAGTGGATGTTGGAAAGGTCATGGTTAAAAGAATTTTCGAGAGTATTGTCATTGCCGCACTGTGGAGTCATCTGTCTTTTCCTTTGTTTTATCTCTCGATTTATGTCGTAGGGTGAGAGTACCAGTCCTGCCTAATGACAAATTATCTCTGGCAGATGCCAATTTGATTGGACCGAGTTTGACTGCACTTCCGGATGGTAGTATACGCTCTTTGCTTAGAAGACGCCAAACTCAACCACTCCCGATTTTCACACATCTTCTTCTTTTCCATCTTTTTCTAGTCAGCCTCAACAAACTCCTTTCTCCAACACTATCACATATGATATGTTTCAATCTTTAGTGACAGACGTTGCACGTGGTCAAGCCAACATGGCTTTATATGCTGAAAGTAGTAGGCAGTGGTGTGATGATATTCGTAGAGGTTTAAGGAGGAACGAGCAGTTGCTTCGTAATCCTACTTTTGATGATCCTGCCTATCCACCTTGTCAGTCAGATCCTTATACCTTACCAGAGTGGGTAACACCTATTCCACCACCGTCGAGCTTTCATCCATCGTCATATCCTTTTGGAAGCCAATCTAGTGGAACAGGTGTATTTTTAAACAGTGTTCGAGACCGATGATGTCTAGTTGGGGAGGATTCACTGAGTTTGCACATGTCACGACTGGCATGAGTTCGATGGGTCTTGATAGTTCAGTCAGGACTACGGTTCAGAGACCAGCTTCTCAGTCGTTTCCGAGTTCAAGCTTTCACGTCGATCCAGAGGAAGACTACGAAGAAGATTGAATTTAATAACTATGTTTGATTAAACATTTTTACTGCACATTTCATTTTATTCGACATTTGTCATTTAGATATTGGTTTGTTTTCATTTTCGTTTATTTTAATTTTATAGTCGTCTTATCGAAATTTGGTTTGCATTTTAAATCGTTTTAGTTTTTATAAAAACTATAATAAAAAAAACCCAAAAATAATTTTTGTATAATTACTACGTCATTCTACAAAAATATAATGTGTCGTTTTATCCGTTTGTATCAAGTTTAATTAACCATTATGAAGTATCTTCAAGGAAAAAGGTATGTAATGTTCAAAGACGTGAAGTAAAAACCAAAATACAACTTGACTTTTACCTCTGTCCTCGGTAAAAAAGCGGATGAGGCCGGACCGTCCGGCTAGACTCGACCCGAGCCGTGAAGGGGAAAGAGGTGAGTCATTTTTAGAGTCCGTCTAATGCATCCACGTATGTAAACTTTTCCATCTATTAAAGGAGGTAAGGGCATGAGTAAACATTATCATTCACTGTCTTTCCTTTTACTTTCAACTCTGTTTTAAAATTTTCATCTAATTTTAAATGTCGAACCACTCCTCACCGTCGGTTAATTCTTACGAGCCTCACACCCCGGATTTTCCGGAATCTCAAGCTTCTAATGAGAATATCATTTTACACCATCGTTTTGCGAATTCTCCAATCCAGTTGGAGAAAGGTTTAAATGTCGATAAGATTGATCAATGGGGAAAAACGATTATTCGAAGTTATGGTTGGAAAAAATTTGTCAGTACGCCGAGAGGAAGGATAAATGTCTCGATAGTTCGAGAATTTTATTCTGCACTTATGACGACGCCCATGGTCGATATCACTCAGATTGTATCGGTAAGAGGAGTGGCTATTCCCTTCTCTTCTTCTATTATCAACCAAATTTTTGCAATTCCACCGGTTTCAATGCAGCATTTTGAGATAACTTGGGGCTTACAAAATCCACACAATCATTTGAACAAAATCCACGAGTCTTTCCAATGTCTATTCCCTCTTTTCGACACAAATCACGATATATCAACAAGAGCTTTACTTCCACATCTAAAGGCGTGGAAACATTTCATTAATTCTAGGGTGTATCCTACTTGGGATTTCGGGAGCCTTAGTGATAATGAAATGCTTCTGCTGTATGCTTTGACGGTTGGTGTATTTGTCGATTGGGGAATACTGATTCAAAGGAGTGTGTTGGAGTTTGCTATCACAAGAGGCAGTAGGGGCAAACCTATGCCTAATTCATGGATGATATCGCGTCTGTGTACGCAGATTAGTGGAGTGGTAGAGTTGGAGACGGATGAGATTTTTCCGTCTAGAGATAGTCGAGTTGGATTGTTACCGGTTGATACACCGGGTTGTTCGTCTACGATCTAGATGGTTGGTTGGTGGTTTGTTTAGGATGTTTAAGTTTTAATAAGTTAAATTAAGTTAAGTTTGAAGTTTTATTCTAGTTAGTTAAGTTTATGTTCTTTTAAGTTTGTAATAATCTATCTTGTTTAATATATATATGTCTCAGTTTTTTAAGTTTGTTTGTTATTTAATGATATAATTAGTATACGCTAAAATTAAAATCGGAATAATAACGATAATAGATAATTTTAATTTTATTTTCCAACCTACTTATTTATTACTCATTGAACATCGGGACGATGCCACTTCGTAAGTGGGGAGTAAGAGTTAGGTTAGAAAATTCATTAAAATTTTCGAAAATAGTTATAAATTATAAAATTATCAAAATTTTTATTACTTATTTTCAATTTTTTAAGTAGTTAATATGAATAAGAAATGATATAATTTGGAAGAATAAGTTTTTAATTAAGTAAAGTATATTAGATATATTATAATTAAATTTTATATCTAATTTAGATTTTAATAAGATTTTAAGTTTATATAATTGAGTAATTAATATTAGATATTGTTTTTATGAAATTATATAAGTATGTTGATAATTATAAGTAAAAATTTTAGAATAATTTTTTCAATATGAATTATGAGTTTGGAATTGGACTAGGGATGTCGATTTTTGGCACCACAAAAATATAACTATAGCCAAATAGCCTACCTAAATTTCCAATTTTTGTTCTTATGTCAGCCTTGATTAGAGTGATCAAGACCTCACTCGAAATTGTCAATTGTGATTAAATAACCAAGCTTTAGTTAATTTTGGTCTACATTTCCTTGAAAATACTGCAAGTTTGTACGTACTTATAAAAAGAGATGAAGACATAAAAGCTAAGTTTTGGTATATGCTGAGATTGGAAAAATTAGATAAGTATTAGTATATTCGACCTTACCTCATGACACTTGTAAGATAGTCGATTTTGGTAATAAGCTCGGATATATTAATATTCTAAATTAAGAACGAAACATCATATTTACACAGAATTAATCAAATACCAGGTATCTTCCTTATCTATGATTAACAACTTAAAATTAAAAGAAAGAACATATCGGTTGTAGCTACCAATGACTTGAGTGAGTAGGGTATTATCACGAAATGTCCTATATCACTATGAGGAAATTAAGCTCCCGATTGCCTAATGATAGTAGTCCAGCTAGGGTATTATCTAGAAATGTCCTATTGCTGGGAGTGAAGGCACCGAATAAAAAAGAAAAAGTTGAATCATAAGATCTCAAGAATGATTGCAATTTTAAGGAAACCGGACTTGTAATTTTCGATCGAAAGAGTAGTACTCCGATCAATCTTCATGAAGCAATGCTTGTAAGTTTGATTTTTCTACACACACTCACGCTTTTAGTTCTTAATCTTAATCTATAAAAAAAAAAAGAGAGATGTTATTAATCGATGATTATTTTTTGATCAAGAATATGAAGATGTAGGTACGTACGACTTGCCTCTCTCTCTTTTTGATTTCCCTTTTTCCGATTAACTAACATCATGAACCTAAACTCTATAAGCCATTTTTGTCGACTACCTGACCGAATTTCCGATTCCAGAATTTCATAATAGTTGCGATTAAAAATAATTCTGATATTTTATTTATACTTATTAAGTGTTACATGTACAATTTTATCTAAATAATATTTAATGTTTAAGTTATTTCAGTTATATATTCTCTCTGTCTTCTTACGATTTTAAATTAGAAAAAGTAATATATTTATAATATTGACAATATAAATTACATTAAAAATTATAATATGATCAATTATATTATCTTTTATTACCGCTTATTTTTGCTCGAGGACGATCAAAAGCTAAGTGGGGAGTAGTTGATAAACTACTTTTATATGATTAAATATACGTTATATTATTATGTTTTATCAACGAATTCTATATAAAATATATGAAATTATGGTATAAATAGTATGAAATGTTAATCTTTATAATTTAGAGTATTTAGTAATAATAATAGTAAAAGTTGTAATTTTGTACCGATTTTAGTAAATCGGAGTGTCGTGTCGATTTACGTGGGTATTTGTGGTATTTTATTGCGGTTATAAACCGAGACCCCGAGAATCGACATATTGAAGTTTAATCATATCTCTGGAATGATTTAGAGAGTGCCACGAGCTTAAATGGTCAATTGAATAGCTTAAGTGGTCAAGTGGCCAATCAATTTGGTTAAGTGGTAATCGAGAAATGTCTTCGACAAACGAATGGATCATCAAAACGACGTTATCTGAAGAAGAGTTCTTCACGAAAAAGTTGTAGATTTTTCCGAGAGCTTTCCGATGCCGCTTGAATCATGATTTTTGGAGATCCGTAACTCGAGATATGAATTTTAGAAGTTTAATAATTATATATAATTATAATTATATATCACCGCATTATCTTGATTGCAATCGTGAGGTGGAAGTAATCATTAGTCCGGACCGATCCGGCTTGATCTCGGACCGTCCGGCCAAGAACATTTGTCTATAAAAGGAGCTCATTTGCAAACGTAAAACGGATGTACCAATATATATACATATATATATCATATATATATATATATATATATATATATATATATCTTCCCTCTTTATTTTCTTTTTAATTAGTAGTTTGTAAATAGGCCTTAAGCCAAAAATAATAATCTCGTAGTATCGTTGTAATGCTCGGAAATTATCGGAAGTTCAAAGGTTGTTGAAGTCGTTGTAATGTCCGGAAAAGTACAACTTTGATTCAAAGATTTGTAATCGGGTAACTTTTCTTAAGTATTTATGTTTGTTTTTATCTTTTTCGTTGTTATAATGTTTTTAGGCTAACTCTAATAACTAGCCAAAGTTATGTAATCTTTTTATTTCGATCTTTTTGGTAAAGGAATGCTGCCTAAGTAAAATTGACTAAAATTGAGTTAATTGAATCTTTTTCTATTCTGTAACGTATTGATAATATTCGGATTGACGTAATTAACCAAGATGAATCGCAACATATAACCTAACGATGAACTGACCAGAGAAGTTAGGATATGAGATAAAAGATAGAAAAACCGGAGGGTAAAATTGGTCGTGCGAAAGCGTGACAACGGAATCCTTTTTCCTACCCGGGGGCAGATTTGTCTTGGGAAAGATTAATCTTATTAAAATTGTGCTCGAGATCATAATAATGTTAAAATCAACAGTTTAATTAAAGCTAACACCGGAAAGTTAAATCGATCCGCCTGACAACCGGAGCCTTTTGAATAACATCGGCCGTCTGACAAACGGAATAACCTCTTTTATCCGGGGTAGATTTGTACTCGGTACCTGTTCAGACTAACTGAGATTAGCATGGGGCAGTTGTGGAGATTGAACTGATGACAATGACATATGACAATTTCATACGCTCATGTGAGGAGGAATTGTTAACCTCAGGAGTGCACCGTTTCATTTACTCAATTGGACCTAAAATAAAAGGAAAGATCGAGCACATTCCGTCTACTGAAAAGATCGTATAAATCAATTATATAAACTTTGGCTAGTTCTATAAACATATCTGTCTAGTTCTATAAAATATATTGGTATCTATATATTTATATTTATATATATATTTTTTGCAATCTATGTACATCTATATATATTTATATATCTATATATATTACATTAGAATAACTTTTAAATTACGCATTTATTTTATGTTGACTAGAATAGTAGTGATCTGTGTTATAAAATTGCGGTTTAGATCGAGTTAATAACAGCTCTTTGGTGTTTAACCACACTTAGAAGAATTACCAAGTTCCCTGAGGATTCGACACTCTGACTCACCATACTAGCACTACAGTTTGACCCGATACACTGTCGGTTAAGGACTGGTATTAGCACTAGAAAAGGCCACGTCAAGCAGCAGTCAGTTGTTGTATACAAGTACTGTGGATTAGACGACAACTAACGGATTATGGAATGGAGGAGAAGATAATTCCAATCATGTGTGACAACACAAGTGCCATATCCATTACTGAAAATCCAGTGTTTCATTCAAGAACAAAGCATATTGATGTGAGACATCATTTTATTAGAGATCATGTTAAAAAAGAGGATGTTATTCTAAGATACATACCCACTGAAGATCAATTGCTGTCATCTTCACAAAACCACTCAGTCATGAAAGATTTATCATGTTGAGAACTGAGTTAGGAATGATTGAATTTGACTAAGTACTTAAGAGCAGCTAACTGGAGTAATCAGCTAAGTGACTTCACTAACTGATTAAACCTTTGCCATTACAGAGATGATAGCGATAAGGCACTGGTACTCGCCAAGTCAATCAGATCGATTGTTAGGAACGCTTATATACATCACCGAAGAAGAAGTCACTACACCGGCTAAGTGACCAGCCAAGTCACTCCACCGAGATACGAATTAAAGTCACCAGCAAACTGAAGTGTGAACTAAATCAGCTTAATACACGTGGAAAATCAAGAAGTTATGGAAGATTATGCTGTGAAATATTACACACGTGGAGATCAATTTACAATCGTGGAGGTAACCATATTATTTTGAATCATAAACGCCTCGATTCCCGGGATTTATCATTACTTGCCTCAATCCACTCCCCCACTATACTCAAATACCGTGATTTATATACATAAAATCATGTCATTACATCACAAAATCCTTGCATATTCAACCACGTTCACACTACCCAAATCACCCTATATAAACAACACTTAGAGGTTATTCAGAAATCTTTACGCTCTCTTGCAAATCATAAACCCTATTTTCTCACTGCAAAATCAAAGCCTTCTCTCAAACCCCAAACCTTGTCAAACAATGGCTTCATCATCTACAATCTCTGCCACAGAACGATTTTATGAAAAATCGATCATTACTGGATCGTTTTTTTTAGCCTGGACCCTATTTATCTTTATGTGATAATGACACACAACCTCAACGATTAGTTGATTGTTGTTCAAATCTGGGGTTAATGACCTTCCTAAATGCCCCAATAACTGAAATATGCTATGAGAACCTAATTACATTTTGGAAACATGCAAAGTTTGTGCCAAGCACCAAGAAGAGTGATCACGACTACATAAAAAGCTCAATATTTGGGAAGAAGTGGTCATCACGCCTGGTCTTCTCAACAGATTCTTACACCTACCCATGATAGGTCCGGCTAATGTAAAATTTGTAAAGATTGACATCAACAACTTATGGGCTGAAATAGCTAAGAATCCCAAAAAGAACAGCAAAACCTACAACCTCCCAAGATCAGCACTCAAACTTCCATTTGCTGAGTTCGCACCTGTTATTACCAAGAACATCGAAGGCAGGAAAGGGTCGATGGAAAACTTGACCGAGATACGGGTCAAGCTAATGGCAATAATCTATCAAGGTCTTCACTTTGACTGGGCAACATTTGTCTTCAATAGATTGAAAGACCAGATTCAAAAGGAAATAGATCTGTCAATCACGGCACCAAGCAAGGGTGTGCACAAGAAAGGTGATTTCTGGGAGAGGAAATCATGTGGGTTTCCTCTTCAACACCTATTTGACACATTGAAAGTGAAACCTATAAATCTGCAGCCTCCACACAAGTCCAAAGTGATGTTTACCTACACCAAGGCATCTCTGAAACCCAAACCCTCTACCGGATGAAAAAGGAAAGCACCCGAAGGTAGTAGATCAGGGATGGGAAGATGAACCAGATCGCAAAAGGCACAGGAGGACACCCCAGTGATCAGTGCCAGCAATCTGGACAACCCAGTGGTGATTAGTGATGATACCACACCAAATGAGGAAGGGAAGCAAAAGGACGTCACCTATCTGGAAGAAGGTGAGGAAGGGTATGTCCATACTCCATCTGATGAAGAGGAGATAGATGACGAAGAAGATGAGACATCTGAGGATGAACAAGGCCGAGACGAGGAAGCCTGAGATGACGGTGGTCATCTTGAAGATGATCAAGAAAAGATGGAGATTTCTGATGATGATCTGACAATCCAGGAAGTGATTCTCAGAAGCATCAGCAAAGTTGACAAACGGCCGAGTGAGCCAGCTGATAAAACTCACTCCGCTGAACCTGTCAACACCCCAGCATTGATCAAGGGGGAACAACAGCAGAGAAAATCACATCTCTAGCAGATGGAGAAGCAAGCATCCCCCAACAACCTCTCAATAACCCTGAGGTTAATGAGATTGAAAAAGAAGAAAAGGAATGCAAGAAAGCAGAAAAAGAGAAAGAGAAGGAATAAGCCACCACAGATACTGAGGATGAGGAAGTGGCACTAGAAGAGGTTGATCCAGAAAGACTGTTCAATATGGATATCCAACCTTTGATTGTGGACATGGAAAAGCAGTATCACAGCAGGCAAAACCTGAAAGCTGCTTTAAGGAGTGATGCAACCTCCTTAAATCACAAAATTGAAGCCGTCATCAGTCACATTAAGATTCTAGATGATTTCATGGAGAAACATGCAACTTGCTTTGCAATCTGCAACATCTCATCCCTACCATGTCCAGACCAACCTTCAGTTTCATGATGATAAAGTTGATGACAATCTCAAACCATTGGTGGATACTTTGAATGCTCATACACATCAAATTCACCATCTAAATGTGGTTATGGAATATTCTGGCCAGCACCTTGACACTCTGATAAATGTCACTACGGCCAACAATAAAATACTGGGTCAACCACTGCAATAGATTAATATTAAAAAAGCCATATTCAGTTTATTATGCTTACCTTCAACATTTTTCCTTGAATTTCCATACCTCATTTCACCAGTATCACTATTATCATCTTCTAAATCCCCTGTTTCCATTGTCATATATACATGTCATACAGGGCCAGCCTTGGCATTTATTGGGCTAAATCCTTGTTACCACTATATGCATGTTATTTTCACCTTTTTTTTTTAATCTGACCCCCACTGGAAAATTTTCCTAGGTCCGCCACTGCAATAGGTTAATATTAAAAAAAGCCATATTCAGGTTATTATGCTTACCTTCAACATTTTTTCCTTGAATTTCCATACCTCATTTCACCAGTATCACTATTACCATCTTCTAAATCCCCTATTTCCATTGTCATATATACATGTCATACAGGGCCAGCCCTGGCATTTATTGGGCTTAAGGCCAATTTCTCGAAAAAAAAAAAAAAAAATTTAATAAAATAAAGTTGCTTTAAAAAAAATTTAAAAAAAAAGATCTTCTAAATCCCTTGGGACAGAAAATGCAAAGTTACAAAAAAATATATAGTAAAGATAAAGAAAACTAAACGAAATCAAATGAACAACCCCAACTAAAGACTACCAAATGATGGATTATGCTCAAGCAATTTGAAGATCAATGGTTGCACAGTTGCATCCTTGGCCAAATAAACTGATATTCTCCACATCTTCTTGTTCTTTCAACAAACACATCAAATCTTTGTCATTTCTCAAAGGCTTACCACACCTATCCGTTATTTTGATACCAAAAGAATAAATGTCAATGAACCTAGAACATATGCTCAAGACATCCAAAAAGAACAATCTTCATTATATTTCTTTCTTCTCATTTATCTTCACCATAGTGAACAAAGAGATTGTGCATTGGATTTCACCGTAGGGAGAAAATATACTTTTACAAATACATTGATTAATAAAAATCTCAAAGAACATTTTTACGCAAATGAAAATTTTGTTCATTGAAATTAATATCACTAAGGACTGACTCATATAAATACAAATACGAAACTCAAATAAAACATAGAAGACACACCTATAACATTCTATAAGTTTCAACAAGAGAAAAGAACATGTAGAAAGGTGAAAGAAAAGAAAGAGAAGGACCACAATTTCTCTAAGGCAACACCCAAGAAGATGGTTACGGTCCTCAGTCGAGAGCATGGGATTCAACAACCGCTCAAATTGGTGATTATTCTCCGGATCGATTATCACAACCAAGGCGATCTGAATTTCCTCCTATGCCGACTACTTTTCCAGATGATGAGAAAAATGACAATGTAAGAATTCAACCATTGTATTCTCTTCCTCTTCATTACCTACTATAGGAGTTCAAGCACCATAGCTCGCCACCCTCAACTCAAAGAGGTACAAAACTATCAAGCTTTACGCTTCTATATTTTTCAGCTTCACAATTTTGTCGAGTTGTTACTTCATGTTTCTAGTCACTTGCGCTAGAAAACTACCATTAGGGATTGTAATGTAGCGGTATGTCATATATTACTCAGGAATGTGCTAGAACAGCTTATGATTGTCCGTGTTCAGTTGCATGCTAATTACTGATGCAGGACAAATCTTGGAGATTTCACTTAGAATACAAACTAGAGCTATTAACGTAATTATATGCAATCTAGCACTTCCTGTTTCATGAGGCTGCGTCGGAACGAGCTTTCCGAATTGGGGTCCTGCGCGCCAAACGGACACTCGAGCCGAAAGTTACGGCCAAAATACTAACGAGTGCTAAAACGATCCCTTTTATCCAAAAGTTCAATCGTTAAAAACGTGGAGTCAGATAATTCAACCTCAGATGTCCCCTAATCAATGTAGAAACTAGAAAGGAATAGAAACAAAAAACCTATCTACGAAAAATTCGTAATAAAAACAGAAAAATTAATAGAAACTAGACAACCGTACCGATTCCCCGGCAACGGCGCCAAAAACTTGTCACGGATTTTATCTAACAAAGCAAACAAGTAATAAAATTTATAAATCCGGTATTCCCCAAGTGTAGGGATCGTAGTATAGCGATTAATACCGGAGTCGATCTCAGGGAATCGAGGTTGTTTAATCTAGTTCTTATTAATTCTTCTAAAATTGTCACTACTATTTATTACTAAACCTAAACTAAAACGGAAGATAAACTGGACAGAGGATTGTCAGTCCAAAGCCAGGAAAGATCAAAGTGAAAACGAAATCTAAACTATAAACTAAAAAGAAAATAAACTTCTAAGATAACAACGAAGAACAAGGCACAAAGATGATTTCAATTAATTTTAACGAAGAACAAGCTATGATCCACCTATCTCGCAACTCTCAATTTCTACCCTAGATCGTTTGGCGAAGATTTAACAAAGATGTGGTTCACCTATCAAAAGTATGAATTTCTACGCTCATAGATAATTCGCCTATTAATCTTTCATCTCTCGATCTTAAAGATTAACGCTTTAGTTACCAAGGTGTAAGATTTTTCAATCTAGCAACCTAGATTTCTAACCTAACAACTATCGTTAATTAGATTAAAGATCTAACCTTTACTATGGTGATCTAGGTTTAACAATGATTCTCATCAAACATTAAACATCAACAGCAACACATCCATCGATTGAAATTGCATAATAATAAATTAAACATAGGAAAGATACAACTTTTAATTAAAACTCACAAGATAATCCAGAGTTGAAATCAAAACGCTGTTAGAATCGGTTTCACAAGCTTGTTCTGAACTGCTCAGCTTCTACTCATCTCCAGAAAGAACGAAAAAATAAAATAAAATAAAATAAAGTGTGCAGCTCGGTCGACCGAGTAGGGTGGTTCGGTCGACCGAGCCGTCCTACTCTAGGGTTCACCGCCGATTTTTGTCTCCAGATCAATTGTTCTGTTCTCTGTCGATGCCTGCTCTCTTTTATACTTGTCTAGCCGACTTAGGGTATAATTATTATCCTTTTTTTCCTTTTCTTCTCTTTTAAAAATAAAACCCTAATAAAAATAAATTCCCTATTTTGCCCTTCTGTTTAATCTCCAAATAAATGTTGCTTCTTTTAATTCCTTCAGCTCTTTGACTCATTCCACGACATGCGTTCGTTGTACCTACAATAATAAAAACGTGCAAAGTGTAACATCACATATATAAATAGATAATTGCTAATAAAATCACGTAAATAACCCGACTTTGCACTTTAATGATTTCCATACGCATTCTTTCAATATTTCACTTAAACACCTAATTTTCTATAAAAATTAGTAAAACACGAAGAAAATTGTTACGAAATAAAGTCATATAAACCGTAAAAATCACCGTTAACAGTACTTCCACCAACATTACTATCTTACTTGTAAATGTTGATGATATAGTCATTACTGGCGGTTCTTTTTCTCAAGTTTAGCAGGTTATTGACCAGCTTGGTCAACGGTTTTCTGTTAAGGATCTTGGGGCATTATATTATTTTCTGGGTGTTGAAGTGACTCCCGAGTCTCAGGGTCTCTTACTCACACCAACTAAGTACATTCATGAGTTGCTTTCGCGGGTTAACATACATGATTCTAAGCCGGTCTCCACTCTGCTTCCACCTGATGCCTTTTCATCCAGTGAGTCCACGGCCCCTCCCTATGCCGATGTCACTCAGTATCGTTAGGTTCTTGGTGCTCTCCAGTTTCTTTTATTTACATATCCCGATATTGAGTTTACGGTGAATAAGCTTTCTTAATACATGCATTCTCCTATGGATTATCATTGGGCCCTCGTCAAGCGGATTCTTCGGTATTTAGCTGGTACATTGCATGAATGTATGCAACCTTTTTCTGCCTCCCTACTTGCCCTGCATGCCTTTTCTGATGCTGAATGGGGCGGCAACAAAGGTGATGATTACTCTTCCACCTAAGCCTACTTGGTTTTCCTTGGTCGGAACCTCATTTCATGGAGTTCTAAGAAATAGACATCCATTTCTCGTTCTTCAACCTGGGTGAATACCATTCGATTCTTTGCCACCGTTGGTAAGCTTTCCGGCTTTCCTACTTACTTGCCGATCTTGGTTTCTCCGCGTTGACTGCTCCAATTATCTTTGGCGACAATGTTGGTGCTACTCAATTGTGTGCGAATCCGGTTTTTCATTCTCGAATGAAACACGTTGCCATCGATTAGCACTATATTTGTGATGAAGTTGAGCAAGGTCTCATTCGGGTTTCTCATGTTTCTAGTGTTGATCAGCTCGCTGATGCCTTAACCAAACCGCTCTCTCGCATTCGTTTCAGTCATTTCAAGTCCAAGTTGGGTCTTCACTCCCTTCGTCCCGCTTGAGGGGCGTATTAATAATATATATTGTAATTATATTTGGTATTTATGATGGTTTAACGAATACTTTACCATAACTTTGGGAGCAAGTCAACATTATATATAAATATATTGTACCATACACAATTCTAAATTAATGAAATCAGTTTTCATCCTATATTCTGTCACTTTTATAAATTAGTTTATATCAGACTAAATTTTAACATATGGTTAAATTGAATTGTATATTTGATTTAAATTTTTATTAGGTAAATAAGTTATATTTCGTTTTTGAAAAACATACTTTTCAAATTTTGCCAAATTAGAAAGATATATTTCTTCTTAAAAAAAAATACATGAGTGTTTAAAAGGTATCCATCCAAAAAATAATATCGGTATGGTGAGACCCGACCCATATTTTCAGATTTCCGCCAGCATAAGGAGTCTTATAACATAGTAGTAGAAAAATCATTTGAATTCGTAAAACAGTAATGAAGGTACACCTAAACTTAAAGGAAATGATTCGTACTATAATGTAGTAGCAAATCCACTGAATTTGCTAAAACAATTATCGAGGGATTGCTTATTTTGGAAAATCATTCATTTTAATTTTTCTATTTTAGTGAAAAGTATTTTTGAAGCTAGTATTTGTTGGTTCATGTTTTGACCTTTATTTATACATACATTTCATTTATTTAGGTATTTAAATTAGTTACAAATATTTGTATTTTCTTAAGGTAAAGTATCAAAATAATTATAGAAAAAAATGTGGGACACGTCAAAGGTGAATGAACATGTTCAGTGTCAACTTACCCGGTTATAATTATAAAAATGTTCACGGCATCCTTCATCCATCCATACCATTAAAGAAACAGAAAAAAGCCATGAAATCATTTCAATGTTTGGTCTGTTTCAAGCTAATGTTGATTCTATTCATCATCGTGGAAGGTATGCTAACATTCTTCTGTATTTGTCTTTGTAAAAAAAGTGGATTATATATATAATACCAAGTTTATATATATCGTGTGACAATATATATATATATATATTCCCTTCGTTTTTTGAGGGCAAACTAATAACCACTTTATGCTTATTGAATACATTAGGATCAACCATTTGCAAAGATCAAATTGAAGTCCCCCAGTGCACCGATAAGAAATGCAAAGACGAATGCTTCACGCTGATTGGTTCAGGACTTGTAATTTCAGCTACAGGTTGCGTTCCCGCTGTAAGCAGCTCAACTTGTGTATGCGTCAGTTTATGTCCTGCACCTCCAGGATTTATTAGATAAACATTTTTATCAAAATAAAACATCCTAGTATTGTGACGCCCCGTTCCGGTACTTATCCGTCACGGGGGCGTCACAAGTATCAATCTATATATATATATATATATATATATATATATATATATATATATATATATATATATATATATGAGCAAATCGAGTATTTCCTTTAGCCGATAGATGTTGCCATTTGTAGCACAAATATTGATATAAAATATTCAGTAATGTTTTATTGAACTTCTGCTTACTCACTTTTCTGTTTTTTTATATTGCAAACTACGATTGCTTAAAATAAAAAATAAATTATTTGTGCGAATAAAAAAATTTAAATGTTGGGACAAGTGGTAATAGTGGTTGACCATACAAAATTTTTAGTATAGATATGAAATCAACTTCGCCGGGAAGAGTCCAATAAAATGCATATGACTTTGTCCAATTAATGAAGATATACAATGCTCACATTAGTGGAAGTAAAAACTCAATAGCCGATATATACATGAAAAGTTAATTGTAGCCGATGCAAAGAATCGAAGAATCACAAGAACTTTCCTCAATAGAAATACAAGAATTTGTGAAAGACTAGAAGTGCATGAATCTTGAATTTTTTAATCAAGCCATCAGATTACTACTACAAGAAAAAAGACTTTTAATGTGGGGAATTATCGTCATTAAATGTCCAATTCCCGGCATTAAAAACTTTTAATGACGGGAAATTTCCCCTCACTTCCGCCTCCGCCTCCGCCGTTAAAAATTATACTGACAGGGTTTTAACGTCATTTAAATGATTTTCAATGACAGTGAGTTTCCCTCCTTAAATATATTGTTTCCCCTCATTATATAGATTCAGTTTCTATTTCAATGTATGATATTTTACTGACAAAAATTATCGTCATAATTCGTTTATCCCTCACTAAATATGTTTCGTCGTAATTTTTGTGGATATATAATGACTAGATCTACCGTCACAAAAATTGTTTTTAATGATGAAAAAATTCATCATTAACTACAATTTGACAGTCATAATAACATGAGAATATAGTTGCATCACAAACCAAAAATTTACTTAAACTACGTAAGATTGATCTATTACAAAATGAGATTTACAAAGGCAAGTTACATACAGATTTATAAAAGCCAAAATACATGTAGATGCATAATGAAAGGATTTTCTAAAATCATATCCCGATGTACAAATATCTTTCCACCAGGATTTACAATTATCGGGTTGTTACCCTAGAGTACCGTATACTGTCAAAATGCTAGCAAAAACATAATTGCATGTTACAGCATCGGTGGATATGATACATATCAATCCTTCTCCACATCACTTCAAAAAGCACAAAATCTTTTAAAATCTTGAAGCTAAATTAGGAATAAATTAGCAACACAAACATTGTAGAGACACATTTACAGAATCTTAAAACAAAGTAAATAATCAACTTGGCCCAACTGGGCAAGTAACAAGACTACCTCAATTACTTATTTAACGGTATAAAATTTTAATCTATATAAGGCACTTGCGTATAGCATATTCCATGGCCCTTAAAGATCACAACAGGAGTTTACTCTCTATGAGCCTTGAAAAGGCCTAACTAAGATGTTAACCAAAATAAAGTCACATCCAACAGGGATAGAATCCATCAACAACATTCTAGGCCGACAAAACATAGAAAAAATAGTAAGACACTTTGAACAGCGAATCGAATCTACCATTGGTCAAAAAACGGTTTATTATATTATCAAACAAAGAAAAGAATGACAAGTATGTGAAAATCCCGAATAAAAGAGTACACGTAGTTGGAAAAACTAATCACAACCGAATTGTTGAAAACATAACACATCTCAAGAAAGTCATAACGGTCAAGAAAATAACCCAGACAAACATATCCATTAGCCTTAAGTACTTTCATATCAGCAGCTTGTGAATCATTGAAATGCTTCCTTCTAACTCCACCTCCAAAACCAAAGACGTGACTGTGGTTTTGTGGTCCAAAGAAAGTTTCAACCACCTCAATAGGTGTGAGTGATGTATTGGCTTGAATAGTCTTGACAATCTACAATGCTTAGGCTTCGTACGTCAAATTCAAAAATTGATATATTTATATAGAAATGGTAAGTATGGGTACTTACATATTTTTCTTGTTCTCTTGATTCAACAAACTTTCCCTTCTTCTGTCTAGTCGCATAGAAGATTTTTGCAATATCAAGTGGGGTATCTACCTTATCTCCCTAGAAGATTTGAACAACAGGAAAATTAAATATCCATTACGAATCACAATAACTCTAAAGCATAAAGAATCGTTGAATGTATACCATCACATGTATGATATGTCTATGCGGTGACTTCCGTTCACGATTTCGAGGCATCACCCCTCTTTTGGATAGTACAACGATTATCAATTTAAAATACTCACCTTCAAGAGATTGAATTTAAGATTTTGTTATCAAAATCACAATACAATGCAAAAAACTTTCTCTTTGATCCTTTAAATACTTGCCCACTAATGCACATGATCACCTATTTCAGACACTTTACTTCCTTCATACATTCCACGGATAGTACAACGCAATAAACAATTTAAAATACTCACCTTCAAGTACGATTGAAAAAACCGAAAATTAAGATTTTGTTAGTTGGTATACATTTTATGCATACCGAAGCGGTTCGAACACAAGAACTTTTCTATGGCAAGCCACTCCCAATCTTTAATTGTCATCCCCTGGAGGAACATTTTTCAATACTTATGCTTTAGTCTTGCAAGGTGTCATGAATTTTGCATTCAATGATGACCTCCAAGCTGTCCACAATGAACCCATGTGCTCCAAAGTAGGTTCACGATATGATTCCATATCAGGATTGGAAAAGCATTCCTATAAAAGACAACATAAATTCACATTACAAACATAGTGTATCCATCCCCAAATCCAAATTTTCCTCAAACATAAATGATATGCATTTTCTTGTTAAAGCTCTAACAATAACATCAAATTGAGATGATGCAATGCATGGTCCAAGAATCTTATTCTTTAACACCTATTAGTTCTGCTAATGATGCTATGAATACATCCCACTAAATTACAAGTACTCACCAATGATGACACTCTCCTCCGCATCATAAAAATGTACTGATACACCACTGATTCTTAATCAATAAACATAAAACACAGTTCCAGCTTCCAAAAGTAATTCTTAATTAAAACACAAAACACAATTCCAGCTTCCTCAAAAGCATACGAGTTAAGTTATATCTCTAAAGCATACAAGATAAGTTATCACTAGAAACAAAACCATAAATATACATGTTATCACAAAGACATAGGTGAAATGTCAATTGACGGCTGCTCTGATTTGAGTCACACATGCATGAAGTAGATATGAAATCGCCAACCTGAGAGTAGAGCAATATATATACATAAATAAGACTGTTTTTTGAGCTCCATTAAAAACCGAGCTCGAAACAGAATTCAAGGACCAAAAGGTCAGCCCAACTAACAAATTTCATCCTAATATTTACCTGAGCCAAAATAGACATCCATACAGTTGCAATGAATCCAGGAAATTGATAAAGAAAGAAACAAAGAGTACTAACACCAGATACCAACACACACCATCAAAATAAATGATACTAGAATAAAAAAAACTAGAAAAGTCTCAGCATAAAACCATAGGGGTATGAAAAACAAATTAGGATACTTTAAATGTTAAAACCATGAGACAAGAAAACTTGTAAAAAGGTAACCGAAAAGAGAAAATGATATGTCCAACACTCAACAAAGTACTGATCATGATACTAAAACAGACATATAGACAGTCTTAAAAAATAACCAAAAAGTAGAACAAAGGTGTTTCACATACCTTCACTGCAGCCCACATGTGTTCCTTGTCACCTTTAGACATATTCTTCCATGTAAGAACTTGTGTAGGACATATGTTACTGGACCGCACAATTTTATAAGTGTGATTTGGTCCTACTCCATGATTGTTGAGAAATTGGATCTCAAATTTTTCTCCTTTTTTCAAACTACGATTTTCGAGTACTTGTTGGGTCCTCTAACTTTTCTAACCTTTTCAATTCGCAGATTTGATCAATGAAATGGATATTAAAAAGTTGTGTCTTCATTTTATTTCTAACACAACAATAGATCAGGGGCAGATCCAGCATAGGAGGGGTGGGGTGTATGGACCCCACTCAAATTTCCGGTCGAAGTTACTAGTATACCCCTCTAATAATATTAAAAATACGTATGTATACATTTTCAGACACTTTTCAGTGTAATTATGTCTTTAGTTCAACTGGTTAAAAGCTTTATAATACACCTTAAGGTCACTGGTTTGAATCTTGGGTGATGCATGTTTTTTTCACCTTTTTTTTAATCTGGCCCCCACTGGAAATTTTCCTGGGTCAACCACTGCAATAGATTAATATTAAAAAAGCCATATTCAGTTTATTATGCTTACCTTCAACATTTTTCCTTGAATTTCCATACCTCATTTCACCAGTATCACTATTATCATCTTCTAAATCCCCTGTTTCCATTGTCATATATACATGTCATACAGGGCCAGCCTTGGCATTTATTGGGCTAAATCCCTTGTACCACTATATGCATGTTATTTTCACCTTTTTTTTAATCACATTTCACCTGAAAATTTTCCTAGGTCCGCCACTGCAATAGATTAATATTAAAAAAAGCCATATTCAGGTTATTATGCTTACCTTCAACATTTTTTCCTTGAATTTCCATACCTCATTTCACCAGTATCACTATTACCATCTTCTAAATCCCCTATTTCCATTGTCATATATACATGTCATACAGGGCCAGCATTTATTGGGCTTAAGGCCAATTTCTCGAAAAAAAAAAGAAAAAAAATTTAATAAAATAAAGTTGCTTTAAAAAAAATTTAAAAAAAAAGATCTTCTAAATCCCTTGGGACAGAAAATGCAAAGTTACAAAAAAAAAATATAGTAAAGATAAAGAAAACTAAACGAAATCAAATGAACAACCCCAACTAAAGACTACCAAATGATGGATTATGCTCAAGCAATTTGAAGATCAATGGTTGCACAGTTGCATCCTTGGCCAAATAAACTGATATTCTCCACATCTTCTTGTTCTTTCAACAAACACATCAAATCTTTGTCATTTCTCAAAGGCTTACCACACCTATCCGTTATTTTGATACCAAAAGAATAAATGTCAATGAACCTAGAACATATGCTCAAGACATCCAAAAAAGAACAATCTTCTGTTATATTTCTTTCTTCTCATTTATCTTCACCATAGTGAACAAAGAGATTGTGCATTGGATTTCACCGGTAGGGAGAAAATATACTTTTTACAAATACATTGATTAATAAAAAATCTCAAAGAACATTTTTACGCAAATGAAAATTTTGTTCATTGAAATTAATATCACTAAGGACTGACTCATATAAATACAAATACGTAAACTCAAATAAAACATAGAAGACATAGCCTATATAACATTCTATAAGTTTGCAACAAGAGAAAAGAACATGTAGAAAGGTGAAAGAAAAGAAAGAGAAGGACCACAATTTCTCTAAGGCAACACCCAAGAAGATGGTTACGGTCCTCAGGTGGAGCATACGGATTCAACAACCGCTCAAATTGGTGATTATTCTCCGGATCGCTTATCACAACCAAGGCGATCAATTTCCTCCTATGCCGACTACTTTTCCAGATGATGAAAAAAATGACAATCAGAATTCAACCATTGTATTCTCTTCCTCTTCAAATTACCTACTATAGGAGTTCAAGCACCATAGCTCGGTTTGACCCTCAACTCAAGCAGTACAAAACTCATTTAGCTTCGCTTCTATATTTTTCACTTTCACAATTTTGTCGAGTTGTTACTTCATGTTTCTAGTCACTTGCGCTAGAAAACTACCATTAGGGATTGTAATGTAGCGGTATGTCATATATTACTCAGAATGTGCTAGAAACGACTTATGATTGTCCGTGTTCGATTGCATGCTAATTCATCGATGCAGACAAATCTTGGAGATTTCACTTAGAATACAAACTAGAGCTATTAACGTAATTATATGCAATCTAGCACTTCCTGTTTCATGAGGTCTGCGTCGAACGAGCTTTCGAATTGGGGTCCCGCGCGCCAACGGACACTCGAGCCGAAAGTTACGCCAAAATACTAACGAGTGCTAAAACGATCCCTTTTATCCAAAAGTTCAATCGTTAAAAACGTGAGTCGATAATTCAACCTCGGATGTCCCCTAATCAATGTAGAAACTAGAAAGGAATAGAAACAAAAAAAACCTATCTACTAAAAATTCGTAATAAAAACAGAAAAATTAATAGAAACTAGACAACCGTGCGATTCCCGCAACGGCGCCAAAAACTTGTCACGGATTTTATCTAACAAAGCAAACAAGTAATAAAATTTATAAATCCGGTATTCCCAAGTGTAGGGATCGTAGTATAGCGATTAATACCGGAGTCGATCTCAGGGAATCGAGGTTGTTTAATCTAGTTCTTATTAATTCTTCTAAAATTGTCACTACTATTTATTACTAAACCTAAACTAAAACGGAAGATAAACTGGACAGAGGATTGTCACCCAAAGCCGGAAAGATCAAAGTGAAAACGAAATCTAAACTATAAACTAAAAAGAAAATAAACTTCTAAGATAACAACGAAGAACAAGGCACAAAGATGATTTCAATTAATTTTAACGAAGAACAAGCTATGATCCACCTATCTCGCAACTCTCAATTTCTACCCTAGATCGTTTGGCGAAGATTTAACAAAGATGTGGTTCACCTATCAAAAGTATGAATTTCTACGCTCATAGATAATTCGCCTATTAATCTTTCATCTCTCGATCTTAAAGATTAACGCTTTAGTTACCAAGGTGTAAGATTTTTCAATCTAGCAACCTAGATTTCTAACCTAACAACTATCGTTAATTAGATTAAAGATCTAACCTTTACTATGGTGATCTAGGTTTAACAATGATTCTCATCAAACATTAAACATCAATAGCAACACATCCATCGATTGAAATTGCATAATAATAAATTAAACATAGGAAAGATACAACTTTTAATTAAAACTCACAAGATAATCCAGAGTTGAAATCAAAACGCTGTTAGAATCGGTTTCACAAGCTTGTTCTGAACTGCTCAGCTTCTACTCATCTCCAGAAAGAACGAAAAAAATAAAATAAAATAAAATAAAGTGTGCAGCTCGGTCGACCGAGTAGGGTGGTTCGGTCGACCGAGCCGCCCTACTTGTAGGGTTCACCGCGATTTTTGTCTCCGTATCAATTGTTCTGCTCTCTCCGTCGATGCCTGCTCTCTTTTATACTTGTCTAGCCGACTTAGGGTATAATTATTATCCTTTTTTTCTTTTCTTCTCTTTTAAAAATAAAACCCTAATAAAAATAAATTCCTATTTTGCCCTTCTGCTTAATCTCCAAATAAATGTTGCTTCTTTTAATTCCTTCACTTTCTTTGACTCATTCCACGACATGCGTTAGATTGTACCTACAATAATAAAAAACGCAAAAGTGTAACATCACATATATAAATAGATAATTGCTAATAAAATCACGTAAATAACCCGACTTTGCACTTTAATGATTTCCATACGCATTCTTTCAATATTTCACTTAAACACCTAATTTTCTATAAAAATTAGTAAAACACGAAGAAAATTGTTACTGAAATAAAGTCATATAAACCGTAAAAATCACCGTTAACAGTATTTCCACCAACATTACTATCTTACTTGTAAATGTTGATGATATAGTCATTACTGGCGGTTCTTTTTCTCAAGTTTAGCAGGTTATTGACCAGCTTGGTCAACGGTTTTCTGTTAAGGATCTTGGGGCATTATATTATTTTCTGGGTGTTGAAGTGACTCCCGAGTCTCAGGGTCTCTTACTCACACCAACTAAGTACATTCATGAGTTGCTTTCGCGGGTTAACATACATGATTCTAAGCCGGTCTCCACTCCGCTTCCACCTGATGCCTTTTCATCCAGTGAGTCCACGGCCCCTCCCTATGCCGATGTCACTCAAGATCGTTAGGTTCTTGGTGCTCTCGCTTTCTTTTATTTACATATCCCGATATTGAGTTTACGGTGAATAAGCTTTCTTAATACATGCATTCTCCTATGGATTATCATTGGGCCCTCGCAAGCGGATTCTTCGGTATTTAGCCGGGTACATTGCATGAATGTATGCAACCTTTTTCTCGCCTCCTACTTGCCCTGCATGCCTTTTCTCGATCTTTGAATGGGCGGCAACAAAGGTGATGATTACTCTTCCACCTAAGCCTACTTGGTTTTCCTTGGTCGGAACCTCATTTCATGGAGTTCTAAGAAATAGACATCCATTTCTCGTTCTTCAACCGGGCTGAATACCATTCGATTGTCGCCATCGTTGGTAAGCTTTCCGGCTTTCCTACTTACTTGCCGATCTTGGTTTCTCCGCGTTGACTGCTCCAATTATCTTTGGCGACAATGTTGGTGCTACTCAATTGTGTGCGAATCCGGTTTTTCATTCTCGAATGAAACACGTTGCCATCGATTAGCACTATATTTGTGATGAAGTTGAGCAAGGTCTCATTCGGTTTCTCATGTTTCTAGTGTTGATCACCACGATGCCTTAACCAAACCGCTCTCTCTCGCATTCGTTTCACTCATTTCAAGTCCAAGTTGGGTCTTCACTCCCTTCGTCCCGCTTGAGGGGGCGTATTAGCGTATATATTGTAATTATATTTGGTATTTATGATGGTTTAACGAATACTTTACCATAACTTTGGGAGCAAGTCAACATTATATATAAATATATTGTACCATACACAATTCTAAATTAATGAAATCAGTTTTCATCCTATATTCTCATCACTTTTATAAATTAGTTTATATCGACTAAATTTTAACATATGGTTAAATTGAATTGTATATTTGATTTAAATTTTTATTAGGTAAATAAGTTATATTTCGCTTTTGAAAAACATACTTTTCAAATTTTGCCAAATTAGAAAGATATATTTCTTCTTAAAAAAATACATGAGTGTTTAAAAGGTATCCATCCAAAAATAATATCGGTATGGTGAGACCCGACCCATATTTTCAGATTTCCACCAAAGATAAGGAGTCTTATAACATAGTAGTAGAAAAATCATTTGAATTCAGAAAACAAGAAATGAAGGTACACCTAAACTTAAAGGAAATGATTCAGATTATAATGTAGTAGCAAATCCACTGAATTTGCTAAAACAATTATCGAGGGATTGCTTATTTTGGAAAATCATTCATTTTAATTTTTCTATTTTAGTGAAAAGTATTTTTGAAGCTAGTATTTGTTGGTTCATGTTTTGACCTTTATTTATACATACATTTCATTTATTTAGGTATTTAAATTAGTTACAAATATTTGTATTTTCTTAAGGTAAAGTATCAAAATAATTATAGAAAAAATGTGGGACACGCCAAAGGTGAATGAACATGTTCAATTGTCAACTTACCCGGTTATAATTATAAAAATGTTCACGGCATCCTTCATCCATCCATACCATTAAAGAAACAGAAAAAGCCATGAAATCATTTCAATGTTTGGTCTGTTTCAAGCTAATGTTGATTCTATTCATCATCGTGGAAGGTATGCTAACATTCTTCTCAGATTTGTCTTTGTAAAAAAGTGGATATATATATATAATACCTAATATTTATATATATATATATATATATATATATATATATATATATTCCCTTCGCTTTTTTGAGGGCAAACTAATAACCACTTTATGCTTATTGAATACATTAGGATCAACCATTTGCAAAGATCAAATTGAAGTCCCCAAAGGCACCGATAAGAAATGCAAAGACGAATGCTTCACGCCGATTGGTTCAGACTTGTAATTTCAGCTACAGTTATGCCTCACTTATAAGCGACTCAACTTGTGTATGCGCTGCTTTATGTCCTGCACCTCCAGGATTTATTAGATAAACATTTTTATCAAAATAAAACATCTAGTATTGTGGACGCCTGCCCGGTACTTATCCGTCACGGGGCGCCACAAGTATCAATCTATATATATATATATATATATATATATATATATATATATATATATGAGCAAATCGAGTATTTCCTTTAGCCGATAGATGTTGCCATTTGTAGCACAAATATTGATATAAAATATTCAAGAATGTTTTATTGAACTTCTTACTCACTCACTTTTCTGTTTTTTTATATTGCAAACTACGATTGCTTAAAATAAAAAATAAATTATTTGTGCGAATAAAAAAATTTAAATGTTGGGACAAGTGGTAATAGTGGTTGACCATACAAAATTTTTAGTATAGATATGAAATCAACTTCGCCGGGAAGAGTCCAATAAAATGCATATGACTTTGTCCAATTAATGAAGATATACAATGCTCACATTAGTGGAAGTAAAAACTCAATAGCCGATATATACATGAAAAGTTAATTGTAGCCGATGCGCAACTGGCCATCGAAGAATCACAAGAACTTTCCTCAATAGAAATACAAGAATTTGTGAAAGACTAGAAGTGCATGAATCTTGAATTTTTTAATCAAGCCATCAGATTACTACTACAAGAAAAAAGACTTTTAATGTGGGGAATTATCGTCATTAAATGTCCAATTCCCCGCATTAAAAACTTTTAATGACGGGAAATTTCCCCTCACTTCCGCCTCCGCCTCCGCCGTTAAAAATTATACTGACAGGGTTTTAACGCTATTTAAATGATTTTCAATGACAAAGTGAGTTTCCTCCTTAAATATATTGTTTCCTCATTATATAGATTCGGTTTATTTCAATGTATGATATTTTACTGACAAAAATTATCGTCATAATTCGCTTATCCTCACTAAATATGTTTCATCGTAATTTTTGACAGATATCTAATGACTAGATCTACCATCACAAAATTGTTTTTAATGATGAAAAAATTCATCATTAACTACAATTTGACAGTCATAATAACATGAGAATATAGTTGCATCACAAACCAAAAATTTACTTAAACTACGTAAGATTGATCTATTACAAACAGATTTACAAAGGCAAGTTACATACAGATTTATAAAAGCCAAAATACATGTAGATGCATAATGAAAGGATTTTCTAAAATCATATCCCGATGTACAAATATCTTTCCACCAGGATTTACAATTATCGGGTTGTTACCCTAGAGTACCGTATACTGTCAAAATGCTAGCAAAAACATAATTGCATGTTACAAAGATCGGTGGATATGATACATATCAATCCTTCTCCACATCACTTCAAAAAGCACAAAATCTTTTAAAATCTTGAAGCTAAATTAGGAATAAATTAGCAACACAAACATTGTAGAGACACATTTACAGAATCTTAAAACAAAGTAAATAATCAACTTGGCCCAACTGGGCAAGTAACAAGACTACCTCAATTACTTATTTAACGGTATAAAATTTTAATCTATATAAGGCACTTGCACAGATAGCATATTCCATGGCCCTTAAAGATCACAACAGAGTTTACTCTCTATGAGCCTTGAAAAGGCCTAACTAAGATGTTAACCAAAATAAAGTCACATCCAACAGGATAGAATCCATCAACAACATTCTAGGCCGACAAAACATAGAAAAATAGTAAGACACTTTGAACAAATGAATCGAATCTACCATTGGTCAAAAACGGTTTATTATATTATCAAACAAAGAAAAGAATGACAAGTATGTGAAAATCCCGAATAAAAGAGTACACGTAGTTGGAAAAACTAATCACAACCGAATTGTTGAAAACATAACACATCTCAAGAAAGTCGCAACGGTCAAGAAAATAACCTGCATAAACATATCCATTAGCCTTAAGTACTTTCATATCGCAGCTTTGTGAATCATTGAAATGCTTCCTTCTAATCTCCACCTCCAAAACCAAAGACGGATCGTGGTTTTGTGGTCCAAAGAAAGTTTCAACCACCTCAATAGGTGTGAGTGATGTATTGGCTTGAATAGTCTTGACAATCTACAATGCTTAGGCTTCAGACGTCAAAATTCAAAATTGATATATTTATATAGAAATGGTAAGTATGGGTACTTACATATTTTTCTTGTTCTCTTGATTCAACAAACTTTCCCTTCTTCTGTCTAGTCGCATAGAAGATTTTTGCAATATCAAGTGGGGTATCTACCTTATCTCCCTAGAAGATTTGAACAACAGGAAAATTAAATATCCATTACGAATCACAATAACTCTAAAGCATAAAGAATCGTTGAATGTATACCATCACATGTATGATATGTCTATGCGGCTGACTTCCGGTTCGATGAGGCATCACCCCTCTTTTGACCGATTATCTCAATTCGAAACGATTTCGCATCAAAATCACAATACAATGCAAAAAAAATTTCTCTTTGATCCTGAAATACTTGCCCACTAATGCACATGATCACCTATTTCAGGACACTTTTACTTCCTTCATACATTCCACGGATAGTACAACGCAATAAACAATTTAAAATACTCACCTTCAAGTACGATTGAAAAATAAAATTAAGATTTTGTTAGTTGGTATACATTTTATGCATACCTGAAACGGTTCGGTCAAGAACTTTTCTATGGCAAGCCACTCCCAATCTTTAATTGTCATCCCTGGAGGAACATTTTTCAATACTTATGCTTTAGTCTTGCAAGGTGTCATGAATTTTGCATTCAATGATGACCTCCAAGCTGTCCACAATGAACCCATGTGCTCCAAAGTAGGTTCACGATATGATTCCATATCAGGATTGGAAAAGCATTCCTATAAAAGACAACATAAATTCACATTACAAACATAGTGTATCCATCCCCAAATCCAGCTTCCTCAAACATAAATGATATGCATTTTCTTGTTAAAGCTCTAACAATAACATCAAATTGAGATGATGCAATGCATGGTCCAAGAATCTTATTCTTTAACACCTATTAGTTCTGCTAATGATGCTATGAATACATCCCACTAAATTACAAGTACTCACCAATGATGACACTCTCCTCCGCATCATAAAAATGTACTGATACACCACTGATTCTTAATCAATAAACATAAAACACAGTTCCAGCTTCCAAAAGTAATTCTTAATTAAAACACAAAACACAATTCCAGCTTCCTCAAAAGCATACGAGTTAAGTTATATCTCTAAAGCATACAAGATAAGTTATCACTAGAAACAAAACCATAAATATACATGTTATCACAAAGACATAGGTGAAATGTCAATTGACGGCTGCTCTAATTTGAGTCACACATGCATGAAGTAGATATGAAATCGCCAACCTGAGAGTAGAGCAATATATATACATAAATAAGATCGCTTTTTGAGCTCCATTAAAACCGAGCTCAAATGTAATTCAAGGACCAAAAGGTCACCTAACTAACAAATTTCATCCTAATATTTACCTCGAGCCAAAATAGACATCCATACAATTTGCAATGAATCCAGAAATTGATAAAGAAAGAAACAAAGAGTACTAACACCGATACCAACACACACCATCAAAATAAATGATACTAGAATAAAAACTAGAAAAGTCTCAAAGATAAAACCATAGGGGTATGAAAAACAAATTAGGATACTTTAAATGTTAAAACCATGAGACAAGAAAACTTGTAAAAAGGTAACCGAAAAGAGAAAATGATATGTCCAACACTCAACAAAGTAATCGATCATGATACTAAAATGTATATATAGACAGTCTTAAAAATAACCAAAAAGTAGAACAAAGGTGTTTCACATACCTTCACCGCAGCCTCACACATGTTCCTTTGTCACCTTTAGACATATTCTTCCATGTAAGAACTTGTGTAGACATATATGTTATCGGACCGCACAATTTTCCCCAAGTGTCTGGACCAATAAGTGTGATTTGGTCCTACTCCATGATTGTTGAGAAATTGGATCTCAAATTTTTCTCCTTTTTTCAAACTACGATTTTCGAGTACTTGTTGGGTCCTCTAACTTTTCTAACCTTTTCAGTTGCAGTATTTGATCAATGAAATGGATATTAAAAAGTTGTGTCTTCATTTTATTTCTAACACAACAATAGATCAGGGGCAGATCCAGCATAGGAGGGGTGGGGTGTATGGACCCCACTCAAATTTCCGGTCGAAGTTACTAGTATACCCCTCTAATAATATTAAAAATACGTATGTATACATTTTCAGACACTTTTCAGTGTAATTATGTCTTTAGTTCAACTGGTTAAAAGCTTTATAATACACCTTAAGGTCACTGGTTTGAATCTTGGGTGATGCATGTTTTTTTCACCTTTTTTTTTAATCTGGCCCCCACTGGAAATTTTCCCGGTCAACCAACGCAATAGATTAATATTAAAAAGCCATATTCAGCTTTATTATGCTTACCTTCAACATTTTTCCTTGAATTTCCATACCTCATTTCACCAAGATCACTATTATCATCTTCTAAATCCCCTGTTTCCATTGTCATATATACATGTCATACAGGGCCAGCCTTGGCATTTATTGGGCTAAATCCTTGTACCACTATATGCATGTTATTTTCACCTTTTTTTTTAATCTGACCCCCACTGGAAAATTTTCCTAGGTCCGCCACTGCAATAGATTAATATTAAAAAAGCCATATTCAGGTTATTATGCTTACCTTCAACATTTTTCCTTGAATTTCCATACCTCATTTCACCAGTATCACTATTATCATCTTCTAAATCCCCTATTTCCATTGTCATATATACATGTCATACAGGGCCAGCCCTGGCATTTATTGGGCTTAAGGCCAATTTCTCGAAGAAAAAAAAAGAAAAAAAATTTAATAAAATAAAGTTGCTTTAAAAAAATTAAAAAAAAAGATCTTCTAAATCCCCTGGGATAGAAAATGCAAAGTTACAAAAAAAAATATAGTAAAGATAAAGAAAACTAAACGAAATCAAATGAACAACCCCAACTAAAGACTACCAAATGATGGATTATGCTCAAGCAATTTGAAGATCAATGGTTGCACAGTTGCATCCTTGGCCAAATAAACTGATATTCTCCACATCTTCTTGTTCTTTCAACAAACACATCAAATCTTTGTCATTTCTCAAAGGCTTACCACACCTATCCGTTATTTTGATACCAAAAGAATAAATGTCAATGAACCTAGAACATATGCTCAAGACATCCAAAAAGAACAATCTTCATTATATTTCTTTCTTCTCATTTATCTTCACCATAGTGAACAAAGAGATTGTGCATTGGATTTCACCGGTAGGAGAAAATATACTTTTACAAATACATTGATTAATAAAAATCTCAAAGAACATTTTTACGCAAAATGAAAATTTTGTTCATTGAAATTAATATCACTAAGGACTGACTCATATAAATACAAATACGTAAAACTCAAATAAAACATAGAAGACATAGCCTATAACATTCTATAAGTCGTAAATAAGAGAAAAGAACATGTAGAAAGGTGAAAGAAAAGAAAGAGAAGGACCACAATTTCTCTAAGGCAACACCCAAGAAGATGGTTACGGTCCTCAGTCCGAGTACGGGATTCAACAACCGCTCAAATTGGTGATTATTCTCCGGATCGCTTATCACACCAAAGGCAAATCTCAATTTCCTCCTATGCCGACTACTTTTCCAGATGACGTAAAAATGACAATCAGAATTCAACCATTGTATTCTCTTCCTCTTCAAAGGCCTACTATAGGAGTTCAAGCACCATAGCTCGCCCAAACCTCAACTCAAGAGGTACAAAACTATCAAGCTTCGCTTCTATATTTTCACTTCACAATTTTGTCGAGTTGTTACTTCATGTTTCTAGTCACTTGCGCTAGAAAACTACCATTAGGGATTGTAATGTAGCGGTATGTCATATATTACTCAGAATGTGCTAGAATGACTTATGATTGTCCGTGTTCGCCAGCATGCTAATTATCGATGCAGACAAATCTTGAGATTTCACTTAGAATACAAACTAGAGCTATTAACGTAATTATATGCAATCTAGCACTTCCTGTTTCATGAGGTCGCGTCGAACGAGCTTTCGAATTGGGGTCCTGCGCGCCAAACGGACACTCGAGCCGAAAGTTACGCCAAAATACTAACGAGTGCTAAAACGATCCCTTTATCCAAAAGTTCAATCGTTAAAAACGTGGAGTCGATAATTCAACCTCGATGTCCCCTAATCAATGTAGAAACTAGAAAGGAATAGAAACAAAAACCTATCTACTAAAAAATTCGTAATAAAACAGAAAAATTAATAGAAACTAGACAACCGCATCGATTCCCGGCAACGGCGCCAAAAACTTGTCACGGATTTTACCTAACAAAGCAAACAAGTAATAAAATTTATAAATCCGTATTCCCAAGTGTAGGGATCGTAGTATAGCGATTAATACCGAGTCGATCTCGTGGAATCGAGGTTGTTTAATCTAGTTCTTATTAATTCTTCTAAAATTGTCACTACTATTTATTACTAAACCTAAACTAAAACGGAAGATAAATCGACAGAGGATTGTCACCCAAAGCCAGAAAGATCAAAGTGAAAACGAAATCTAAACTATAAACTAAAAAGAAAATAAACTTCTAAGATAACAACGAAGAACAAGGCACAAAGATGATTTCAATTAATTTTAACGAAGAACAAGCTATGATCCACCTATCTCGCAACTCTCAATTTCTACCCTAGATCGCTTTGGCTAAGATTTAACAAAGATGTGGTTCACCTATCAAAAGTATGAATTTCTATGCTCAGAGATAATTCGCCTATTAATCTTTCATCTCTCGATCTTAAAGATTAACGCTTTAGTTACCAAGGTGTAAGATTTTTCAATCTAGCAACCTAGATTTCTAACCTAACAACTATCGTTAATTAGATTAAAGATCTAACCTTTACTATGGTGATCTAGGTTTAACAATGATTCTCATCAAACATTAAACATCAACAAAGAACACATCCACCGATTGAAATTGCATAATAATAGATTAAACATAGGAAAGATACAACTTTTAATTAAAACTCACAAGATAATCCAGAGTTGAAATCAAAACGCAGCTTAGAATCGGCCACAAGCTTGTTCTCGAATCGCCAAATTTTCTACTCATCTCCAGAAAGAACAAAAAGATAAAATAAAATAAAATAAAGTGTGGAGCTCGGTCGACCGAGTAGGGTGGTTCGGTCGACCGAGCCGTCCTACTCTAGGGTTCACCGCCGATTTTTGTCTCCAGATCAATTGTTCTGTTCTCTGTCGATGCCTGCTCTCTTTTATACTTGTCTAGCCGACTTAGGGTATAATTATTATCCTTTTTTTCCTTTTCTTCTCTTTTAAAAATAAAACCCTAATAAAAATAAATTCCTATTTTGCCCTTCTGCTTAATCTCCAAATAAATGTTGCTTCTTTTAATTCCTTCACTTTTGACTCATTCCACGACATGCTCGTTGTACCTACAATAATAAAAACGCAAAGTGTAACATCACATATATAAATAGATAATTGCTAATAAAATCACGTAAATAACCCGACTTTGCACTTTAATGATTTCCATACGCATTCTTTCAATATTTCACTTAAACACCTAATTTTCTATAAAAATTAGTAAAACACGAAGGAAATTGTTACGAAATAAAGTCATATAAACCGTAAAATCACCGTTAACAGATTTCCACCAACATTACTATCTTACTTGTAAATGTTGATGATATAGTCACATCGGGCGTTCTTTTCTCAAGTTTAGCGGTGTTATTGACCACTTTGGTCAACGGTTTTCTGTTAAGGATCTTGGGGCATTATATTATTTTCTGGGTGTTGAAGTGACTCCCGAGTCTCAGGGTCTCTTACTCACACCAACTAAGTACATTCATGAGTTGCTTTCGCGGGTTAACATACATGATTCTAAGCCGGTCTCCACTCCGCTTCCACCTGATGCCTTTTCACCCAAAGTGAGTCCACGGCCCTCCCTACGCCGATGTCACTCAAGATCGTTAGGTTCTTGGTGCTCTCCGCTTTCTTTTATTTACATATCCCGATATTGAGTTTACGGTGAATAAGCTTTCTTAATACATGCATTCTCCTATGGATTATCATTGGGCCTCGCTGCCGGATTCTTCGGTATTTAGCCGGTACATTGCATGAATGTATGCAACCTTTCTCTGCCTCCCTACTTGCCCTGCATGCCTTTTCTGATGCTGAATGGGGCGGCAACAAAGGTGATGATTACTCGTCCACCTAAGCCTACTTGGTTTTCCTTGGTCGGAACCTCATTTCATGGAGTTCTAAGAAATAGACATCCATTTCCGCTTCTTCAACCTGGGCCGAATACCATTCATTGTCGCCACTTGTTGGTAAGCTTTCCGGCTTTCCTACTTACTTGCCGATCTTGGTTTCTCCGCTGATCGCCCAATTATCTTTGGCGACAATGTTGGTGCTACTCAATTGTGTGCGAATCCGGTTTTCATTCTCGAATGAAACACGCTGCCATCGATTAGCACTATATTTGTGATGAAGTTGAGCAAGGTCTCATTCGGTTTCTCATGTTTCTAGTGTTGATCACCACGATGCCTTAACCAAACCGCTCTCGCATTTGTTTCAATCATTTCAAGTCCAAGTTGGGTCTTCACTCCTTCGTCCCCGCTTTGAGGAAGCGATATTAGCATATATATTGTAATTATATTTGGTATTTATGATGGTTTAACGAATACTTTACCATAACTTTGGGAGCAAGTCAACATTATATATAAATATATTGTACCATACACAATTCTAAATTAATGAAATCAGTTTTATCCTATATTCTCATCACTTTTATAAATTAGTTTATATCGACTAAATTTTAACATATGGTTAAATTGAATTGTATATTTGATTTAAATTTTTATTAGGTAAATAAGTTATATTTCGCTTTTGAAAAACATACTTTTCAAATTTTGCCAAATTAGAAAGATATATTTCTTCTTAAAAAAATACATGAGTGTTTAAAAGGTATCCATCCAAAAGAATATCGGTATGGTGAGACCCGACCCATATTTTCGATTTCCGCCAAAGATAAGGAGTCTTATAACATAGTAGTAGAAAAATCATTTGAATTGTGAAACAAGAATGAAGGTACACCTAAACTTAAAGGAAATGATTCGTGATTATAATGTAGTAGCAAATCCACTGAATTTGCTAAAACAATTATCGAGGATTGCTTATTTTGGAAAATCATTCATTTTAATTTTACTATTTTAGTGAAAAGTATTTTTGAAGCTAGTATTTGTTGGTTCATGTTTTGACCTTTATTTATACATACATTTCATTTATTTAGGTATTTAAATTAGTTACAAATATTTGTATTTTCTTAAGGTAAAGTATCAAAATAATTATAGAAAAAAATGTGGGACACGTCAAAGGTGAATGAACATGTTCAGTGTCAACTTACCCGGTTATAATTATAAAAATGTTCACGGCATCCTTCATCCATCCATACCATTAAAGAAACAGAAAAAAGCCATGAAATCTTTTCAATGTTTGGTCTGTTTCAAGCTAATGTTGATTCTATTCATCATCGTGGAAGGTATGCTAACATTCTTCTGTATTTGTCTTTGTAAAAAAAGTGGATTATATATATAATACCAAGTTTATATATATCGTGTGACAATATATATATATATATATTATCTTCCTGGTTCACGTTCATGTAAATTAGAAGACGTCTATATAAAGGTTGTTTTTTCACATAAAAAATACGTAGTCATACATAAATATGTTACATTAAGTAATTTAATTGGTTCCTTGGGTAAATTTGGTGTTCCAAAAACGTTGGTAGTGTTTTATAGGATTTTTTGGTTACTTTCAATGACGGTATTAGCAATAGAATATCAATAATGACGGTATTAGCATTAAACATAATGACCAGAATCAAAATTCCCTCCCTAATAATGCATATTTACATTTTACCCTCATTACAAGACGCTCTTAATGATGGGATTCCCACCCCTCATTAAATTTTCATTAGTAAAAGTCCTTTTTCTTGTAGTGTACTAAGTTTGAAAAAGATTATAATCTTTACTCACGGGAGGCATTGGATCATATCGATGACGAGAAAGAAATTGCATAAGTTCCTAGGATCAACATGACAAAGCACAAAAATAGAAGAGGTGAATGAAGAAAGTAACTTTTTTTTCAAAATTTTGGAAGTGGAAGAGGTTGTTGTAAGTACAAATTAATATAACCTTATATTCGATGTTATCATTATCCTAAGCTTGGCCATAGAAAAAATGATTGATGAGAAGCATATCCTGAGAAAAGTTACAAAGTAGATTGATGTATGAGAATTAGACGAAAATCACAAATTTTATAACTATCAGCCGACGGAAATGTTGATAAAATTGTTGGTATTAATTTTTTTGGTGCAAATCAACACTTGACAGGAAATAAAAATTCATTCGAAGTCTTTTGGAAGATAACCATTGACATGTAACAATTACATATGATAAGTCCTGTAAAATCCTCGCTTTGGCTTTGGCTTTATTTGATTGAGCGCTGAATTGATTCAAGAAAAGAAAGAAAATAAATTATAAACCAAGAATGATTATAAAGCTTAAAGTATTATGTTGAAATTTTTGAGGTCAAGAAACGACGCGAGAGAAATTTTAATGAATTATTATATTCAAAATTAATTAAGAAATAGTGTATTTGGTGAATAAAGTTAATCGATTAATATTATTTTATTTGTTGACGCTGAATGATCACGGTAGAATTTATAATAAAATAAATAATTAAGAAAATAACGATAATAAGATAATGCGATCCAATTTGATCCAACCCAACCCAAATCCAAACAAGGCTAAGTGTTGAGAAATCACTTTCATAATAAGGACCACAAACATTGAAAATGTCGGATATGTATTAATTAATTTTTGTAAGTTGCGAATTTGTTAAGTGTTGGAAATTTGAAGAAGAAATGTTTCTACATTCAAAATGTTTAACATAATTTGCGACATATAAGATAAGACGCAACCTTTTACCAACATTGGTTTGAGAGAAAAAACCTTGGTTACGCTCAAGCTTGATGTTTTTCAACCTAACAATGAAAAAAAAACATGATAGGCCATCCCCGATGCACAAAGAAGATATATGCAGTGTTTGAAAGTGCAAATTTTGAAGCAAATTTTGAGAACTAACATGGGGACATCAGTCACCGTACAGATGACACTCATCAGACAAAACTATGAGCATAAGGTCGTTCTCAAAGATATAGGCCCTTGGCCTCGCTATACAATGGGCCTCAAGGAGAAAGATCCATCTTCAAAGATAAGCGCACCGCCATTGTAAGTAATTAACTGACATGACGCATATCGTCTTCTATTCATATTACCTACATGGCGCATGTCTTCGTATGTCCGACATTGCGCATGTCATCCTTATAAATGCATTGTATAGCCGGCATGATGCAAGACTTATTGTCAACATGGTGCAAAGCATCTCAAACATCATACGATGCAAGTCGCCCCCGATCTCAAGTAATATTTACGCCCACATCAAGTAGATATGAGGCTCGAATGAAAATTACACTTTCTTCCACTCCTTGATGGATAAAGGGTTGTTGCCGCCACATTTTACCTTCTCTCACCAACCACCTACCCTACCTAAATTGATAATGCTCAAATTATCACGGGTGTTTAGCGGTGGCGTAAGAGGTGGATATCTGGCTATGGAAAGTGTGTGAAGATGATGCTAGCCGGTGGTGCACGGCGGTGAAGTGGTGGCGTAAGTGAACAAGAGAGAGAGAGTAAGAAATTTGGCAGAGTGTTGCCTTGTTTTCTATTCATTGTGTATGTAGAATAGTCACATTGAGCTCCTTTTATGTGAGATGAGCAAGTTCGGTTTTTAGCTATGACAAACAAGTACGGTAGTCTATGATGCGGTGCTAATTACATGTCGGGTCGCCAAGCGAGATTGAACATAGCGTAGACTCAAGTATGTGGTTGCCGGTCGCCTCCTTGTTATCTAGCTGACACCTTGCTCTCTATTATGCGGGCCCTTTTGGTCATGGGTGGACCTTATATATAGGGAGACCTGAGAGCCGTCCCCTTAGCCTTTTATGGCCTTATGGGGCCAAAGGCTCCGAACAGGGCCGACAACCGATGATCCCAATTTGATTCGTGTGCTCTTGGATTTGGGTGGTCATATTCATCCGCCACTATGGTGGCTTGAGGGACCCAAATAAGGATCCGCAGGCTGGATTATAGTTCCTGCATATTAGGCGGGGAGTAAAGTGTGTTCTCGGATTGCCTATAGCTTTGCTTCAAATAAGCTAAAGGTCGAGTTAGATCTTATGACCTCGATGCCATCACGCGACTTAGCTTTTGTGGTCGCGCTGGCGAAGCGGATTACCCTGGTTCCGCATTATTATGCGGACGGTCTTTGGGGCCGCGTTATTAAGCCGGATGACCCCGATGCCGCTACCGTTGCCGGACGGCCTTTGGGGCCATGCTATTAAGAGGACGGTCTTCTGGTGCCTTGCTATTAAGCAGATGGTCTTCTGGTGCCGTGGTATTAAGCCGGACGGTCTTATGGTGCCGCGATATTAAGCAAACGGTCTTCTGGTGTTTGAGGGAGCTATACTCTGGACGACCTCGCTCGGACTGGACACCTTCCTGATGTCCACTTACGCTTTTGATGGGGCCATTCACACCGTGTGTAGTGGGGCAGTTGGAAAGTCAGATCATGGTCCATGATGGGTTGTAACCGCCTCGGTAACTTCCCACATTATGACGGAGGTTACGATTGGCGTGTAGCAATGATGACAATCTTTTGAAATTAGAATTTCGGAACTACCGCCTAATTTGGGCCGTGGATACTTTGAATCTTAGCCATTAGATCTCATCGACCTCTTCTTATATAAAGCGTAAATTTGCAGCCTCCTAACACTTTTGCCATTCCTGGTTTCCTTAGAGTTTTCCTACATCCTTGTAAGAAATTTTAGCAAACACTTAAAGTTTCGGACTGTAGTTTGGGTTTTCCGGTGGCAATTTGAAGAATCCGGTCAGAGTTCAAGATCCCACTATTCAAACCAAATTTTCCAATTTGTTCCTTGTTTTCAAATTCAGGTAATTCCTTCAATTCTTCCTGGTTTGATATGGCTCCCTTATCAGTTTTGTTTTTTTCTTTCGCATGCATATCCCTTTTTTATCTACGGCACTATGTTCCACTATGATTTTGAAATCAGAAATTGTATTTTCATTGTGGTTCACCTGGTTTTCAATTTTGAAATCGTTCATGTTGTTAGGGTGTCTGGCATTTTCTTTTACGGCTGTCCGTTCTTCTTCCCGGTAGAGGCATATGTCTTTTGAATCGATACACAGAGGGGAAGGCATCGAGACGGTTGGGAAGAAATAATTTTGGCCCGACTTTCGTAGTCTCAAGTGACTAATATTCAACCTTTCCCTCTTGTTTTAGGATGTCATATAAATGATCGCATTTCGAGGAGCATTCTGAAAGTAATCAAGAAGTATATGATTTTGACCCCAACGACGGGGGAGCTGATGACCCTACTTTCAGTGGGTCTGCTCTAGATCACTTGGAGGATGAATTAGCTGAATCTGAGGCTTAGGCCATGCGGTGATTAGATGATGATCCTTTGGTTTGGACAATATCATAGGTCTGCTCAGGACAAGTCGAAAATGGAGTCGTGAACGGATTGTTGAGGCCGATGGCGCAGGATGAAGTCGCATTTAGTGGTGTCACCGCCGACGAGGTCCTAATGTCGCCAAGATACCTCCTTTATTGATCTCTGCTGGGGAGAGTGAGGATGATAATCAAGATCTTCCTCGCCGCTTCCTTCCCGGATCCTTGTCCCAAACAGTAAAAGGAAGAAGAAAGATGTTGTTGTGGCTACGGACGATGCCGATGAGTCTGCGAAGACGAAGGCGCCGAAACCTAAAAGCACAGAAGCCAAACTCGAATACGCTTGGATGGTTGAGTATGAGAAGCGTATTGGAAGGGAATGGGCACGGATTCAAGGCAAGCAAGGACCTCGCTGGGCTTTTCCAACGGCTGTTCAATATTAATCCCGACCATTATAAGTTTTCCCTCTTCGATTATACCGAAGAGGAGTACAAGTTTAGTGCGGATGAACGCAATGACCGAAGTGGTTCTCGTCACCCTGAAGATACTTTGATTCTTCATTTTGATCACTTTTATGCCGGCTTGCGACCTCCTGTCGACCCTTTCATCGTGAAGGTGTTACAACATATGAATGCTCTGCCTTGTTACTTTGCCGCAGAGGCTATAATTCAACTTATGGCTTTCATCGTACTGTGTAGGACGATGAGGAAAGAGCCTACTTTTGTTTTTGAATAGGTCACTGACGTCAGAAACCCATATCAACGCTGCCACCACGACGCTCGCTCATAAAAAATAATCAAAAATAGGTGCCAATAGTAAAAGTGGGGTGCCTTTAGAACCCACCTATTTGTCTTTGTAAAGAAAATGGATTAGAATAATCTCATTTCATTGGAATATATTAGTAAATTGACACAACGAAAGAGAGAAAATTGAGAGGCTTTGATACCATGTTATGATTAGAATAATCTTATTTCATTGATTCAATATGAGTAATGGAAATACAAATATATAGGCTTGATTTTCTTAGCCAACAAGCCACTACAAGGTAAATATTAAATATTAAATACCATAATCTAATTATTTGAAATTATTCTAATATATACTCGACATTTCATTTCTGTAAAACATAATTTTCATATTTTCCCAAATTAGAAAGGTATCTTTCTTCTAAAAAAAATACATGAGTGTTTAAAAGATATCTATACAAAAATTAAAAAGAAAAGGACAAAGAGTTATGCATGAAATAAGAAGACCGGTATGGTAATATTATTATGAGTTTGAAATTATTCAAATATATCCTCGACATTTCGTTTCTGTAAAACATAATTTTCAAATTTTCCCAAATTAGAAAGGTATCTTTCTTCATAAAAAAAACATGAGCGTTTAAAATGTATCTATCCAAAAATAAAAAAGAAAAGGACAAAGAGTTATGCATGAAATAAGAATACCGGTATGGTAATATTATTACAGATAATTAGGTTTTAGTCCACTTTCCCCTATTTATATAAATTTTAATCTATTTTATATTTTTTTATTGATTTAAGGACAAAATAATTTCATTCGGAATAAACTACCCCTACTAACAAAAATGTCTCGGCAGTGTTCAGCCTTCCTTTTCCATCAGTGGAATTGGACGAAAACCTAGGTGGTGGCGAATCATTGAGAGAGGCGGCGGCGAATTCAAGGTTGCCGAGTTGGCCGGAGAAGATTCGAGTGGACTGAGACATGGAATTGTTGATTAAGTAAACTAGAATTGCAGGGGCAACTAGTCTGAACAATAGTCTCAATTCAATCTAGGTGGCTCGTCGGATACGGTCCTTGTAAGGGATTTAATCGTCGGATAACATCTTTTCAAGCTCCGAGCTAGCTTCGTATAGCGTCGTGGTCGGATCGTAGTTTGAAGGCGGTGCCGTAACTGCCGTTGTTTCTTCTTCCTTTATAGTTGTTTTCTGTTGTTCTTGCTCTTCTTCTTTGGAATCCATGGCCGTATAATTTTGAGGTGGAAAACCTCTCTGAATACAGAGGAGGTAGAGAGTTTATAGGTGAATTTTTTTAGTCTGAGAAAATTGGGAATTTATTTAAAAATTGGGGGTTTTTGGAGATAAGTGAAATTGAGTGGTATCAACCAATTTGTGGAATCAGATCGTAATTCATTTTCAAAGATATACATTTTTTTCCCAAAGATTCTTGATTTGTGCTTGAGCTTAATTTTTTTACCAAAATGGAGAGAAGATGAGAAGAGTTTGTGAGCAGCAGAACATTTGAGAGTAAAATGATTGCTTTAACTTCAAATGATTTAATGGAGTTAGCTCAAGTTGATTCGTTAAGTTTACTTTTTGATTGACAACAATGATGAGTTCTTTTGCTTAGTCGGGCCTGACATTCAGCTTTGTAATGTCCTGGCTTTTTGCAGTTGAAGCAAAGATATTCATCATCTTTTCTTTTCTCAGGAGTCTTTTTGATGTACTTCTGAGTGACTGACTGTCCAGTTTTCATTCTTCTGATTCTGTTCATCATGAGAGCCATCTGTTCTTCCATTTCATTTGATTGTTGAAGATTGCTAGAGGAAGTTTCTTGATTTTCATTTATTGTTGTTAGGAACATTTTATTATGTTTTGATTATGGCCATACTAGCTGTTATAGCAAGCCTGAAATAAGTTAGAATTCTCTGTATAAGTCTTTACTTAGAGTCTGACATGTTGTATAAGTTGAGTCAGACAAGTATTGTACTAGTTGGTAGGACGGCAAAGTGAAACAGATATTTGGCAGAGTAAGGCCAACCAAGTACCAGCAGAGAAGCAGTGAAGATACTATGGTCTGACTTATAACCAAGGAAGTCTGTGATGACCTTGGATAAGTCCAAGTTGCATTCCAAGTGATGAACTTAATGTTTGAATATGGTGTACACTGATCTCACATAAATCAAGGATCAGTGAAGTACAAAGATTCTCTTAAACTGATAAAGAATGAAGGAAACAGTGAATCGGCAAAGTGATCTGACTTTCGGCTGAGTAATGACAAAGCAGTGAAGGAAGACCTATGCGGCAAAGTCTGAGAGATCACTCAACCGTTCATGGAACGGCCAAGTAAACTTTACTTAATCAGATTTTGAAATATGAAGAAGATTCAGAGGATCAAGCATTAAATGCACAATTAATTGAGGATCAATCATGGACGGATTTTCTGATAAACGTTTAAAGAAAAATCCGATCACTGAAATCAAGGAGAATATAATTAAGGAGGAATCAAGAACAAAATCAAGGATTATTCCCCTCATTAATAAAGCCAACGGACGGAAATTCAAATCAAGGATTATCAATGCTATAAATAGAAGGCATTGACAGAAAAAGAAAAACAACAAGATAACAAGCAATAAGCAGAAACTCTATCAAATCAAAAAGCCTTCATCTGTGCTTAAAAAGGAATATCTAGTGATTGTTGGGGAGATTTTGCATCATTAAAACAAAAGAAAATTTATAAACCTATACTACCATGCAAAACTACCTCCTAACCGGCCGAATACCGGGTAGTTGCTAGTAAAGTTGGATAAGTACGGGTATCGATCCTCAAGGAAAAGGGATGTTGAATCTAATCTAATTAATTCTTCTTTATTAACTAAACCTAAACCTAAACTAGAACGGAAAATAATCGACGGAGGATTGTTAATCCAAAGCCGTGAAATATAGTTATGACAAAATAAATAAAACTACATCTACGAAAAACAAGAAAACTAACTAATAACCGAACAAACATAAACAAGTACCATGATCAACCTATTCCCAACAACCATCACCCCACCGAAATCATTCGTGATAGACAAACATTCATTCATTAGTTATCTTGGATTATTATCTTTTCTAATGAAGCGCTTTCTCTTCCGATTTATCACGCCATTAATTAGTTTACCTTCCGGTCTTGACTAATATCGATACAAATCAAAGATATGGATTGAATCCTAACCTAACAACATTATCCTCAACTTCTTTTGTTGGAATAATTATTGTCAATCTCCTCACGATAATCTAGTGAATCTATTAACTTCCGTTATCTAAATTGATTAACATAAAGCATACAAAACATGAAAGAGAACAAGAACAACGAATGAAATAAACACATGAACAATCTCATCTTTCCGTAACGGTGATATCCTCAATTCCAATCTAAGATAATCTTGCATCGAATTAATTAAATTGTGGTTCTCTCGTAAACCTAGATATTTAACCTACGAACTTCCGTTATGTATAGATTAAAGATCTAATCTTTCCTATGGCGATCTAAACTACACCGACTTCCGCCATACGGTAGCATCAAATCATACAATCATCTTTCGATATAAAATTGCACGATACAAATAAACATAGAAACGAAACAATTATAATTAAAACTTACAAAATCATCCATGAATCTGAAATTAAAGTGCTGCATAAAAGTGTCTCCATGGTTGCTCCATGGATGAAAGCTCCAAGCCTTCATCATAATTCGAACAAGAAAAGAAAACGAAACGAAAAATAAAACCTAATCTAACCCCGATCACCCGAGCACAAGGCTCGGGTGACCGCCTTGAAGCCTCGTAAAATAAGGTGTTCCGCGGCCGCCGTGTGTAAAATTCGATATGGTATGATATTAGGTTGAAAAGCTGCTGCTATTTATAGAAAATCGTGAGGCGGTTGCTACAAGACGGTGCCGGACGCCCATTCCATAAGGTCGGACGCCCGCTCACTATTTTCAGCAACAGAATCCAAACTTGTAACGCTCATATCTCGGCCTCGTAAGTTGGAATGGAGTGATTTAAAATCCTGTAGAATACTCCCTTCAAGCCCTACAACTCGTCTCTTGAGGTCCAGAGTCAAATCGGTTGTTATCATATCAAGAACTTCGTTGCAAGGTCGTCACTACCCGGAATCCTGATTTTCCGACATTTATCATGCTTGATTTCTTTTCCACTGAATTTATCTCTTTAAAATCATCCTTTCCATCAACAATGTGTATCTACAATGTAGAAAAACATACCAAAGCGTAACACAATCCTAAAATAATATAAAATCATGATTTAAACACATAAATCGCTACGCTTTGCAATTTAACCTATTAGAAACACCATTTACTCAATTAATCGATTATAAGCTCGATTTCTATGAAAAACATCCATATACGGGGAAATTGATATAAAACATATCCTTATAAAACGATAAAATCACCCTTAACAACTCCCACACACTTAAACCTTTGCTCGTCCCGAGCAAGACAAAACATAATCATCACTCGAGACAAATAAACACTTATGCAAATATAAAACATATTCAAGTAGTTTAGAGGTTCACCCAAGTGAGTGTGTGCATAGCCATAATAAATTTCCACCAAATCCACACTTGAAATTGATTCAAGCAAAACTAGCCAACATCCCATTTAAATTAGACATATAAAAACGATTATAACATGCACCTCACAAAACATACAAACCCCGAAAAAAATAATAGGGAGCATTTAAAATATTTCCGACATACTTAGAGGCTAGTCCCTACAACATATCTTTCAGTTTATACTGGGGATAAAATCAACGATAACTAAGTCTTTCGTTTAATTCATATCACTATTCTCATAAGTTGATTTAATTATTTCACTTAAACACACATTAGAATGAGCTATTGCCCTCATAGCAGAATAGGACATTTCCCGCTAATCCCCTACCTACTCCAATCATAAGGCAGCTTTTTCTAACTGTCGTGAGCTTTTGGTCATCATAGTGGTATAGGACATACGTAGTATACCCTATCGCACTCCAATCATCGACCAGCTTTCGACACACCCAATAATTCTTCATTATAAACTCAACTTTTTCATTTGACAATAAGTTACGTGTTACTTATCACATTCAAACCTCAGATATTCACAGTATGTCATACTTTAACTCTAAATACAAACTATTAAAATTTTCAAAATTCGCATGTAAGCAAAGAATCATGCGATAATCATCAAAAATCTCTAATCAAATGGGTATGGCTTAAAAACATAGCTCATCATCTACTATGGCACGTGAAAAATAGTGTCGGGTGAAACAACTAAATTTACTAAATATGCATATACAAAGATCAATGATTATAAACATCGAACAAAGACATGCAATGCTCACTCGACAAAACAAAAATTTTAAAATTAAGCACTTTTCATAGAAATATAATAGAAATTGAGCAAACGACTCATGTATACATATAAACCATCCTCTCCCCACACTTAGATTGCAACTTGTCCTCAAGTTGTGAAGAAATAATAAATCGTAGAACTTAGTCGATTGATGTCGGGCAATTCCGAAAAATCGGTAAAACCAAAATTGTCGCATAGCTCAAGAGATCGTGGAGCATCACAGTAAACCGAATTCATCGTGAAAGTGCACAATAGCTATCAAAATATCCTGCAGACTTGATCAAAGCAAAAAGAGTCTACGGGAAAAAGAAAAGATTACATATATAAAGCACACGGGAAAAGGAGATATAGAGATATTTCAAATTTAAGCTCATATAACGATGGAATACATATACATGGAACATTACACAACAAAGAGGCTAGGTGCAACTACATGAAAATATACTACAATGCAGCCTACATGATATGCAATCCTAAAAATAAAATAAATAAACATAAATTCTCGACAGCTCAGCCGAAATAGTTTGGAGGACAACCCTACAAAGGACTACGGCCTATGCAGAAACTAAAATAAAGAAAACGAGGTAGTATTACGGAAACCGACAGTTAACTACGCTCAAGAAAAATAAAAGAAAAATAGAAAAACAATGCAACTAGATGACATGCAACTAAATGATATGCATCTAAGTGATATGTAAAAATAAAAGAAAATAAAAGAAAGAAAACTAGCCCACTAATTAGCAATATGACATGTATAAAATAAACGTCTACCAAATAATGACAGGTTACGATAAACGACAGTGCTGTTCATTACTTGCAATGTAGACGCGCTTTAAGACTCGTAAAAAGTGATAGCATTATGGAAACCAACAGTTAGCTATACTAAACAGATATAACTCATAAGAAGACATGGTAGCATACGGAAAACCGACAGTAGCTACCCAAATGAGCTACAAAAATAACAAGAAAACACATAGGTCTCAAAGCTCACAGGATTCATCACAACGATATGTAGCATACGGAAACCGACATTAGCTATAACATGCATGGATGAATCATGTAAATAAAAAAATTAATCAATTATTCAACATGGATTCATAGATGGAAAGGTGTAAACATGCAAGTTCGTATCATCTACGTAAAACAATTAGCCACGTAAGCTCAAATTAAAGTATCCATATCAAATAAAGCATTAAAAATCAAATTGAGAGAAATTTCGAACCTGGACGCATGCTCAACAAAGCAGACGGGCGCTTAAAACTTATGCAGCCGGACGGGCGCTAGATATATATATGACGCCCGTCTGGTTCTTGAAAACAGTAATGTAGCCGACACGTTTTGAACGGACGAAGCGCCCAACAAACCGTGACGCCGCTTACTCGCAGATAGTTAGGATCGACGGGCGCTCACTTACTCGAACGCCGCCCAACAAATAATTTGCATAGAAAACACAGAAACACAAAGAAACCCTAATTTCTTAAAAGATCATACATCAAATATCACAGAGCAAACACATCAAATTAAAGCACGAGGGTTAGACTAGATACAAACAAACATATAGTTCACGCTTCACAAATCGAGTAAAAACTTTTGCACATTCTAACCCAACGGTTATCGAAACACGGCAAAAATAAAACTCTCGATTTGTTAAACGCTACTTTTATTGAAATAAAATAAAACAAATAAAACGTAACAAAATAGAAAAATTAACGAAAGAAGATTCAACAAAACACCGATTCCCCGCAACGGCGCCACTTTTGTTGGGGAGATTTTGCATCATTAAAACAAAAGAAAATTTATAAACCTATACTACTATGCAAAACTACCTCCCTACCGGCCGAATACCGGTAGTTGCTAGTAAAGTTGATAAGTACGGTATCAATCCTCGTGGAAAAGGGATGTTGAATCTAATCTAATTAATTCTTCTTTATTAACTAAACCTAAACCTAAACTAGAACGGAAAATAATCGACGGAGGATTGTTAATCCAAAGCCGTGAAATATAGTTATGACAAAATAAATAAAACTACATCTACGAAAACAAGAAACTAACTAATAACCGAACAAACATAAATGTACTCATGATCAACCTATTCCCAACAACCATCACCCCACCGAAATCATTCGGATAGACAAACATTCATTCATTAGTTATCTTGGATTATTATCTTTCTAACGAAGCGCTTTCTCTTCCGATTTCTCACGCCATTAATTAGTTTACCTTCCGGTCTTGACTAATATCGATACAAATCAAAGATATGGATTGAATCCTAACCTAACAACATTATCCCTCAACTTCCTTTGTTGGAATAATTATTGTCAATCTCCTCACGATAATCTAGTTGAATCTATTAACTTCGTTATCTAAATTCGATTAACATAAAGCATACAAAACATGAAAGAGAACAAGAACAACGTAATGAAATAAACACATGAACAATCTCATCTTTCCGTAACGGTGATATCCTCAATTCCAATCTAAGATAATCTTGCATCGAATTAATTAAATTGTGGTTCTCTCAGAAACCTAGATATTTAACCTACGAACTTCCGTTATGTATAGATTAAAGATCTAATCTTTCCTATGGCGATCTAAACTACACCGACTCCGCCATACGGTAGCATCAAATCATACAATCATCTTTCGATATAAAATTGCACGATACAAATAAACATAGGAAACGAAACAATTATAATTAAAACTTACAAAATCATCCATGAATCAAATTAAAGTGCTGCAGTAAACAGTCTCCATGGTTGCTCCATGGATGAAAGCTCCAAGCCTTCATCATAATTCAACAAGAAAAGAAAACGAAACGAAAAATAAAACCTAATCTAACCCCGATCACTCGAGCACAAGGCTCGGGTGATCGCCTTGGAAGCCTCGTAAAATAAGGTGTCCTGGCGGCTGCCGTGTGTAAAATTCGATATGGTATGATATTAGGGTTGAAAAGCTGCTGCTATTTATAGAAAATCGAGGCGGTTGCTACAAGAACGGTGCCGACGCCCGCCCATAAGGTCGACGCCCGTTCACTATTTTCAGCAACAGCATCCAAACTTGTAACGCTCATATCTCGGGCCTCGTAAGTCCGAATGGAGTGATTCAAAATCCTGTAGAATCCTCCCTTCAAGACCTACAACTCTTCTCTTGAGGTCCAGAGTCAAATCGGTTGTTATCATATCAATAACTTCGTTGCAAGGTCGTCACTACCCGGAATCCTGATTTTCCGACATTTATCATGCTTGATTTCTTTTCCACTGAATTTATCTCTTTAAAATCATCCTTTCCAGCAACAATGTGTATCTTCAATTTAGAAAAAACATACCAAAGCGTAACACAATCCTAAAATAATATAAAATCATGATTTAAATACATAAATCGCTACGTTTTGCAATTTAACCTATTAGAAACACCATTTACTCAATTAATCGATTATAAGCTCGATTTCTATGAAAAACATCCATATATGGGGGAAATTGATATAAAACATATCCTTATAAAACGTATAAAATCACCCTTAACAGTGATCAACTCAAAATTCAAAACTACAATTTCAACATCAAGCATTGAGTCTGATCAACAAGTTTTTGTGAATCCAATTCACTTCAATCAAGGAACTGAATCAGAGGCATCTGAGAAGGAGTTGTGTTTGTGATAGCTGCTGAAGGATTTGTTCCTAAGGAGTAGTGAAAGAGACTGAGTCACCAAGTCATGCAATGGCCAAGAGTGATAGTCTTGAATATTGTGAAGCTTGTGTAGTCAAGAACAATCAGCTATTGTATCTCGTGGAAAACAATAGTGAAATTCCTCCAATCATCACAGGAGAAGAGTGGATTAAGGGATTACACCACCCTGAACCACTATAAACCTTGTGTCAATTTACTTTCATCAATTTATCTTACTACATTTATTTAATTGCTTAAATTACATCATATATCTGTGGTTGCATAATCTGCTTTGAAACAACATATTAAGAAGGACTTATCTCACGCCTAAAAGCTTTTAAATACAAGAAAAGTTTTTGAAACTCCACTATAGTCATTCACCCTCCTCTGACTATAGTTTTACCCTTCTCTGGGACCAACAATTGGTATCTGAGCAGTGTTCCAGTATCAGAACCTGTTCAGATCTAATTTCTGGTAACAAAGAGATCACATATTTTCAAAGTAGTTTTCAAATTTGTGCTTTATATATATACATATATCTTATTTGTACTTATGGATTCCTCAAATTTTATGTCAAATGTACTTGCTTTTCAATGTCAACAATTTTGATGAATACAAAATAAGAATGTTGTTCATCTTGCAAAGAACTCGTGAGGAGATGTGGATGTAATTAATGATGGCCCAATCGAGATTACAACTGTGGTAGCCACATGAGCATATCAAGGAAAAGTAATAGACAAACTCAAGAAAGATTGGACCAAGAATGACAGGAGATGAGAAAATCTCGACTTTGTTGCAAAAGACATGATTTTGAAGACTCTGGACAGTAACATGTTTATAAGAATCAAAGATTGTAAAACAGCAAAGGAAATGTGGGACAAATTGGCACTAATCAATGAAGGATCGTATAAGCCAAGAAAACAAATTGTCTCAAGGTAAAATAGTAAATTTGAGTACTTCAAAATGAAGGCTGGTGAAACCATTGATCAAATGGACAATAGATTCTCTGGCATCATCAGTGAACTACAACAACTTGGACACACATATCCACAGAAAGAAGTGTGCCTGAAGATCTTGAGAGGCTTACTTGAAAGATGGAAGATCATTACATCAGTAATCAGATGGACAACAAATCTTGCAAACACTGACACCTTGACACTGATGTCTCAACTAAAGGCTCATGAATTTGAGTTGAACGGTGAAGACAAAGGAACCAAAAGAAAGGCACATAAGGCCGCAGAATCGTTGCACCCCAAAGAAAGTCAAACAAATTGATGCAAACAACAAAGAGACACAGGAACTGAAGGAACATGTAGCTTTACTGGTTAAACGTTTTGACAGGTTTACCATGAAGAAGCAATTCAAAGGAGGTTCATCATCATACAAAAATTCAAGCTCAAACAAAGACATAAAGAAGAAGGATGATGAATACATATGCTTCAATTGCAAAAAGAAAGGTCATTTCAAGGAAGATTGCCCTAAAGCGAATGACAAGGATGAGTATAAGAATAAGTATAAAACAGCTGAAAAGAAGAAAAGTAAGAAGGCACTCAAAGCTGAAACCAGCAATGAAAAGAATGAAGAATCATCAGACAATGATTCAGATGATGATGAAGCTGACAGCTCAGAAAATGAAAAGGCTTACCTATGTCTTATGGCTAAAGAATCTAATGAAACTGAGGTAACATCTAACTCATGCTCATCATCTAGTGCATCCACTTCTAACACTGCACAATCTTCTATTCTCCCACTAGATTCTGCAAACATAATCCAAAATCTCATGAGTAAATTTGATGAAATTGAGTTGAATCATGAAATTCTGGAACAGGAGTGTGAGAATCTAAGGAAGGAAAATAAAATATTAAAGAAAGAACTTGATAAAGTAAAAGTTGAACTAACTAGTAAGGAGACTTACTCAAATGATCAACAAACAGCAGATGATCATACATCTGGTGTTGACAGACCAGCTGAGAAAATTCCCCTACTAGTTAAGACAACCACTGCACCACTAAATACACCACCTTACAAACCTCAAAAAGGTTTGATCCAGATCCGGTCTTGGCTACAATAAATGATGAGAATAGAAAAATGGACAACACAATTCTCAATCTAGACCAACAATGGACCAAAGTTAAGAAAAGGATGCACTATAGTTTCAACCACTCATCCCGCACCGTGAAGTCAAAACCCAAAGGCCGTGAAACGGCGCACCAAACCATCACCCAAATCAACCAAAAGCAAAAGCTTTATGAAAGGCAAAGGAAGACTTTATCCTTCGTAAGATGATTGAATGTTGCACCTCCAAAATACATAAAGAAACCATTTCATAATATGCAACATATGTTTAAGAAAAGCCAACCTAGGCATATTCCTGATATACGAGGCAACATGAACACCGGTTTGCCAACGCTTATTGAAAGTGAAAAAGGATGCAAATGCACCAAAAAGTAGAGAAAAGTATCGTAATACCTTTAGTAGAAACATTAGAAGTTATTCGCCATGCCTTATACATATGAAGTTGATGACTTTAATTATCCAAAAGAAGATCCTTTGGATACACATTAGAGTAGGAGGCATGATCATAAATAGGTATGGACCCAAATAGTGTTGGGTACCTAAACACAATTAATTTATTTTGTAGGATGTCTACATAGACAAAGTGATGCTCCCGACACATGACAGAAACAAGTGGATGACTCACCGACTTTAAAGCTTTTGAAGGACCCAAAGTCACTTTTGGAGGCAAAGAAAACCCCGTAAAATTAAGGGGAAGGCATAATACACAAGAACAACTTGAAGATTCAAAATGTGGCCTATGTTAAAGGATCAAACTTCAACTTACTAAGTATCACCAATTTTGTGATAAAGGCTACAATGTGCACTTCAACAAGGAAGGATGCAAGGTGATTCACAGCCAAACCAAAACAGTTGTACTTGCAGGAATAAAAGAAGACAACATGTATGTAGTAGATTGGAAGACAGCCAAAACAGAAACATGTCTGCTTATCAAAATAAACAATCAATCACCGATTTGTCATGTAAGACCGAATCCACCTCAACTTCAAAAAAATCAACACTCTATCAAAGAACAAGTTAGTTGAAGGTTTGCCAGAGATCACATTCAAGAGGGAAAGTCTCTGTGATGCATGTCAAAAAGGGAAACAAATCAAAAGCTCCTTCAAGTCAAAGCCCTATCAATCAACAACAAGAATTTTATATCTGCTACATATGGACCTGTTTGGACCAGTCACACCAGTCAGTGTAAGTGGAAAGAAATACACTCTAGTAGTGGTGGATTACTTCTCCAAATTCACCTGGACCATATTCATGAACAAGAAAAGAGAGACACTCAAAAGGCTACCAGATCTGCTAAGAAGACTTCAAAATGAAAAGGAACTGAAGATCATAAAGATCAGATCGGATAGAGGCACAGAGTTTCTAAATGAAATAATCAGAACCTATTCTGAAGAAAATGAAGTATTGCATCAACTATCAGCAGCAGAGACTCCACAACAAAATGGTGCAGCAGAAAGAAGAAACCGGACACTCAAAGAAGCAGTCAGAACAATGATTGCAGGAGCATGCTTACCAAAGAGATTTTGGGTCAATCAAAGAAATACAACATGCTATACTCAAAATGATCAATCATCAACAAATATCATGAAAAGACTCCATATGAAATATGGAATGGAAGAAAACCTAATATCTCATATTTGCATATGTTTGGATCAAAATGTTATGTTTTGAACAGGAATCAGTTGCATACTTTTGATGAAAAGGCTGATGAAGCTATCTTTATAGGATACTCAGACACCAGCAAAGCATTCAGAGTACTCAACAAAAGAACCTTGGTAATCGATGAATCAATTCATGTAGTCTTTGATGAGCCAAACACAAATGGTGAAAACCTTCAAGAACTTGAAGAAGGTGACCAAGACAAGTCTATATGAATACAACAATACCAACTACTATTCTAAATCACAATTTTGAAATTATGATGAACCTCCAAATAATACAACAAAAGAGGTACCAAAGATAAGAGCATGAAGTCGATACACAAGCTAAAGTTGTGGAAGCACCAAGTCAAGAACAACTTCAACCTCGATCTCAATCAAGCAAGAGATCACCCCAAGATCAAGTCATTGGAGACATTCATATAAGAGTCGAACTAAGACAATTGAGCACATGCTAACATGTTTTCTATCTCATGTAGAGCCCAAAACAATAGATGATGCAATCCAAGATGCCGATTGGATTACAAATGGCGCAAGAGGAACTAAATGAATTTGAAAGAAATGAAGTATGGGAACTTGTTGACAAACCAAACATGGCCAACATCATTGGAACAAAATGGGTATTCGTAAATAAGATGGATGAACAAGGAACAAGAGTCGTAAATAAAGCAAGACTAGTTGCAAAAAGGCTACTCTCAAGCTGTGATGAATAGATTATGATGAGACATTTGCACCAAAAGAGCAAGATTGAAGCAATCGACTTTTTCTAGCATTTGCAGCACACAAAGACTTCAAAGTCTACCAAATGGATGTCAAGAGTGCATTTCTAAATGGACTTCTGGAAGAAGAAGTATATGTGGAAAAACCTCCTGGTTTTCAACTCAAAGGAAAAGAAGATAAAGTATACAAGATCAAGAAGGCTCTTTATGGACTCAAACAGGCACCCAGAGCCTGGTATGAAACTTTATCACAATTCTTGATCAATAATGGATTCAAAAAAGGAACTATTGATAAGACTCTTTTCAAGCTGTAGGAAGGAACAAGTACATTGTTAGTACAAATCTATGTTGATGACATCATCTTTGGATCCAAGATGAAAAGTTGTGTGAGAAATTTGCAAATCTAATGAAGAGCAAATTTCAAATGAGCATGATGGGAGAATTAAATTACTTTATTGGTCTACAAGTAAAGCAAATGAAAATGGTATTTTCATTAACCAAGCCAAGTACACAAAAGACTTGATTCACAAGTATGGTATGGATACAAGTGGCATATCGATACACCAATGTGTCCAAGAATTATTCTAGAAAAGATGAAGATGGAAAAGATATTGATCGTAAAATGTATAGAGGAATCATTGATCCCTACTTTACCTAACCGCAAGTAGACTCGATATAGCCTTTGCAAGTAGGAGGTGTGCAAGATTTCAAGCTCAACCTAAAGAATCACACCTACTAGCACCAAAAGAATAATCAAATACTCAAGAACACCATCAATGTTGGAATTTGGTATCCAAAAGATGAGGATTCAAGTTGATATCATATTCGCACTCACTATGCCGATGCAAAATAGATAGAAAAAGCACTCTCCGAACATGTCGATGTTAGGCACCCTGCACTAGTTTCATGGTTTAGCAAAGAGCAAAACTCCATATCTACATCAACAAACCAAGGCATTATATAAAGCAGTTGATAAACTACTTTTATATGATTAAATATACGTGCTATATTATTATGTTTTATCAACGAATTCTATATAAAATATATGAAATTATGGTATAAATAGTATGAAATGTTAATCTTTATAATTTAGAGTAGTTAGTAATAATAATAGTAAAAGTTGTAATTTTGTACCGATTTTAGTAAATCGAAGTGTCGTGGTCGATTTACGGGTATTTGTGGTATTTATTGCAGATTTATAAACCGAGACCCCGAGAATCGATATATTGAAGTTTAATCATATCTCTCGAATGATTTGTAGAGTGCCACGAGCTTAAATGGTCAATTGAATAGCTTAAGTGGTCAAGTGGCCAATCAATTTGGTTAAGTGGTAATCGAGAAATGTCTTCGATAAACGAATGGCTCATCAAAACGACGTTATCTCAAGAAGAGTTCTTCACAAAAGTTGTAGATTTTTCCGAGAGCTTTCCGATGCCGCTTGAATCATGATTTTTGGAGATCCGTATCTCGAGATATGAATTTTAGAAGTTTAATAATTATATATAATTATAATTATATATCACCGCATATGCCGATTGCAATCGAGAGGTGGAAGTAATCATTAGTCCGACCGATCCGCTTGATCTCGGACCGTCCGCCCAAGAACATTTGTCTATAAAAGGAGCTCATTTGCAAACAGTAAACGGATGTACCAATATATATACACTATATCATATATATATATATATATATATCTTCTCCTCTTTATTTTCTTTTAATTAGTAGTTTGTAAATAGGCCTTAAGCCAAAAATAATAATCTCGTAGTATCGCTGTAATGCTCGGAAAATTATCGGTTCAAAGGTTGTTGAAGTCGTTGTAATGTCCGGAAGAGTACAACTCGATTCAAAGATTTGTAATCGGGTAACTTTTCTTAAGTATTTATGTTTGTTTTTATCTTTTCGTTGTTATAATGTTTTTAGGCTAACTCTAATAACTAGCCAAAGTTATGTAATCTTTTATTTCGATCTTTTGGTAAAGGAATGTCGTCTAAGTAAAATTGACTAAAATTGAGTTAATTGAATTTTTTTCTATTCTCAGAACGTATTGATAATATTCGGATTGACGAATTAACCAAGATGAATCGCAACATATAACCTAACGATAAACCGACTGCAGAAGTTAGATATGAGATAAAAGATAGAAAACCGAGGGTAAAATTGGTCGTATAAAGCGTGACAACGGAATCTTATTTCCTACCCGGGCAGCGTATTTGTCTTTGGAAATATTAATCTTATTAAAATTGTGCTCGAGATCGTAATAATGTTAAAATCAACAGCTTTAATTAAAGCTAACACCGAAAGTTAAATTGATCCGCTCGACAACCGAGCCTTTTGAATAACATCGGCCGCCTGGACAAACGGAATAACCTCTTTTATCCGGGGTAGATTTGTACTGCACATGTTCGCATTAACCGAGATTAGCATGGGCAATGTGGAGATTGAATCGATGACAATGACATATGACAATTTCATACGCCGTGAGGAGGAATTGTTAACCTCGTGAGTGCACCGCTTCATTTACTCAATTGACCTAAAATAAAAGGAAAGATCGAGCACATTCCGCCTTCTCATCAAAAGATCGTATAAATCAATTATATAAACTTTGGCTAGTTCTATAAACTTATCTCGCCTAGTTCTATAAAATATATTGGTATCTATATATTTATATTTATATATATATTTTGCAATCTATGTACATCTATATATATTTATATATCTATATATATTATATTAGAATAACTTTTAAATTATGCATTTATTTTATGTTGACTATAATAAGAGTGATCTGTGTTATAAAATTGTGGTTTAGATCGAGTTAATAATGTTTTTTGGTGTTTAACCACACTTAGAAGAATTACCAAGTTCCTCGAGGATTCGACACTGACTCACCATACTAGCACTACAGCTTTGACCCGATACACCGCCGGGTTAAGGACTCGGTATTAGCACTGAAAAGGCCACGCCAATGCCTTTCGCGCGCCGCTGCCGGGAACGCCGCTAATTTCTTTTTTGTGTCTATGGTTACTACTTGTATTAGCTCAAAATTCTCGAGAATAAGTCAACACTTTTCTTATCTCATTTCTATTTTAATTTTCGCTGGTACCTACCTTATGTAAGTTACCAATTTTACTACTATCAATTTCGTGTTATTTTCTATTTTCATTAGTTGATGACCAAAAGTGGTAAGGCCCCACTCACCCTTATAAGCCCCGACATAAACACTTACGAAAGGCGCTAAGAGTAGAGAGTAAACGTGGTCATACTAGTCGTGAAATCCCACCAAGAATCATCTTCAAACAGAAATACGAAATGGTCAAACTAGTGATGAAACAAATGAACAGAGGCTAGATCATGCCCAGGCATGGACAAAACCCTCGTTAACCCTAATAATAATAATAATAATAATAGAAATAATCGAAATCGGAACCGTAATAATCGTAATAACCCACCAAACCCGAGACCTATCTCAGGATCAAACCATAAGAAGAAACCGACTAATAATCCCATACTTTTACCCAATGAAGGAGCAAATAATTTCAAATTAAATCCCATCTTTTGGTTTAATTGACGCAAGAGCCCAATTCCTAGGAGAGGATGATGAAGATCCACATCATCATCTCTATCTTTTGAAGAATCAGTGCAATACACCAAAAGTCAAGTGCTCATAAGAATTAACGAGATGACTATGTTTCCTTTTCTTTAAAAGGACGAGCCCGAGATTGGTTTATGTCTCTTCCACATCATTCACTTACTAGTTGGGAGGAGATTCAAACTGAATTTCTCAAACAATATTTCACTCTTGGACTAAATTTGGAATTAAAAGTCGAGGTTGCTAACTTTAGACAAGGATCTCAAGAAACGCTCGGAATGCCTCGGAAAGATTTAAAAATTGTTAAGAGCTTGTCCCGATCATGGTTATTCCTTAGATATGCAAATTCAACTTTTCTCGTCAGAATTAAGAAAAGATTCACGTATGGATGTAGATCATGCATGTGGTGGTTCTTTAATGACGAGTGAAGCTCAAATAGTTTTAGTAGCTTAAGTCCTTAATTATGTATTGTGGTATGTGGAATCGCGATCCACTCACAAGAAAGATCTAATTCGCTTAGATCGAGACCTCAGATCCTTCATGCGGTATCGGAGCAAGGTTCCACGATTTATATAAATACAATCATAATTAAACGATTTAAAGGAGTGGAATTGCATGTAGGTGATATTTTACTTATTATTATGCATTAATAATTTTTAAATTGCTATGGTTGAAGAGATGGATTGGGGTTGCACTGCTTTTCCAAGCTAGATCTGTTGTAGTACACAAACTCATATAAACGATGAAAATTCGTTCATATTAAAGATAGTGAAATTATGTAATTTATGTATTATTGCAATTTTAATTTCAGAAAATAGATCTGTACATTAGTTGTTTAGTCTTTTCATTGTTTCCGTTGTTTGAGCCGTTAAAACGAAGATCCCTCCGGTCAGAATCAAGATTGGAAGTTGATGAACAATCCCACAAAATTTGGCGTTGATCAGAGTCCGTTTGGATGTCCGTTCGTTGATGAGAAGAGGCAGCTGTAACAGAAAAAACGCAGGATTCACAGAAACCCTAACTGTGACTTCTCGATTTTCTGGAAAGTATTGACCGTTGGAAACAAATATCCGACCGGTCAGATCGATAATCATGGAGTTTTGGACGAGATAAAATTTTCAGGACGATCGATTCATCTTCATCCCCGATCGGTCTCGGGAAGTATATGATGCGCTGATGTAAGAGTCTGTTTCAGCAGCAAGTTGGGCGGCTCACTGAGGAAGATTGACAAGTCAAAGCTCCGATCCGACCGTCCATCTTGAAGTCCGAAGAATGAAGATCAGATCTGGAAAGTTTCATCCCGATCCAAGTTCGTTTGATAATTCGATCGTCGAAGATTCTTGACAGCTGCAGATTAGGGCTTTAATTTATTTTCGAATGTATTAGCTTACGCACGCCACGCCCATCTCTGGTGTTTATTTTCCGCACTAGTATACATGTGTAGATTGTAAGAGTAGAATCGGAAAATTGCTACTGACATGCATCATATCATGAATTCCACTCCATATGCATACATGTAGAAATTAATTTTGAGGAATTAGTTAGGCATGTATAAAACATAATGATTAGTTTTAATTAATTGTTTGATATTAATTAGAAACTAATTAGGTAAAAACCGAGGAACACGGGTTTTTTCAACTGCCGAGGTTGGGTGATGGATTCTCGCGAATCCCACTGCGAAAAGCATATGCGTAAAATCCCAAACCTCGTGGTTATGGTGTTGGATTCTCGGTGAATTCCACCTTTACCTAAGACGAGATTACGCTTTTGTTCAGTAGTGTCTACGTGAAAGTTTGATGTTTAAGATTGGATAATCACGGGTAAAGCAGGTTCGAAGTTAACCACGGTTGGGTGGTCAACAAAGCTACGGCTCAATCGACTTCACCTCTCCACGTGTGGCGTTTGCACGGGGTCCGCACATCAGCCATCCGAAGAGGCACTACGCTCAACGGACCTTCCTAGCCTTGACCCAGTCCGACGCCACATATGTTCTAACGACAACTGGGTCATGGCCCATATAACCGACAAAATATTCGGCCTATGATTTATTGTTCCTTAATGCAACATCGCCCAAAACGCGTGATCAAGATGAACCCACCACTTTTTCAAAATATTGAGTGGGAGCGGGAGAGGCGACAAATGACCTCACGCCTCTGGCTGCGTGACACAAGCAACGTGAGAGAATGGTGACGCTGCGTCGCTCGAACCGACCTCCTGAAGGCCTTCACACAATCAAAATTCAAGGCTTAGTCTCCAAAAAGGATAGGATTTGGGTACTGTCAGTCACCGACCAATTCTGAGCGCGCGGCACACTCGGGTCTACTCTAAAAATCGGAGACGAGAGGTCACACTCATAAAGTGGTATTTTTTGGCAAGTACTCTTGGCTTGAAAAGAAAGGTGATTGACGCATCACAAACGAGATGTTCGATTCTCAATCGATCGATGCTATAGAAAAGATTTCCAAAAATAACGAGAATGTGGAAACCGGTTCTAGCACCGGAAAAGTAGCTTTGCGGGAGAATGTACATCTAATCGGAAGTTCTAGCACATTTAGAAAATTTGAGTAGGAAATTTGATGCCCTACAATCGAACAAAAACCAAAGTTCAGAAAATAGTACACCAACTGAATATTCAAATCAGGAAAATATGCCATTAGGGATTGAAGAACCAACAGGATATTCAAGAGAGGAGGTGAGTTTTCTTCAGCAGCATAGGAATTTGAAAAATGCATACTCAAACTCGTTTAATGCTATTAGAAGAGATCACCCTACTTATCGATGGTCTGAAAACCCTAGTAAGCAAGGACAACCGCCATATCCAAATCCCATATAGGAATATGAATAATAATCAAGTTTATCAAGAAAACACATCTAATCGGAAATTTACAGTCATTACACAGATCCTATCCTCAACATACCACTCAAAGTATACCAAGTAACTCAAAGTTCAACTCAACTGCAGAAGGAGTTGAAAAATGGGAAAAACTAATGGAAAATATGATGGGTGTAGTATCTACTCAAGCTAAGAATATGGAAACAATGATGACTTCTATTAGTACAGATCCTTAAAGATATGAGTACAATGAAAACATCTATGAGTGGACATGATACCGAATGAGAACTATAGAAGCCTCATTGAGGAATATGGAAGATCACTTGAGTAGGAAGGTGAACGTAACAACGATAGACCACCCAGAGGATTACCAAGCAATCTTGAAAGAAATCCAAGAGAAGTAAATGTTGTGAATTCGAGAAGTAGAAAACTCTGTGGTAATAATGGAGTAGCAAACTTAGGGAATAATGAAGTAGAAAATGATTTAGATGAAAAAATGATGAAACTAAAGATGAAATTGAATTCAATTTTGAGGAAGAAGAAAATTATAGAGAATTTCTTGAAAAGGAATAGAAGTTTGGAACACGAGAATGAAGGTGAAAAATGGGTAAAATCCTAGGATTTTGAAGGATCCCATGGATAAAGATTTAAGGAATTTATTCAAGGAACATATTAGAGTAGAGGATAATGAAAACAAGGATGAAAAACAAGAAGAAGCTGAAGGAATGCGGAGTAGAGATTAATTCGGGAATGTTTTAAAAGAAAAATTCAAGATCATGATACTTGGCGATCAAGTAATACTCAAAAATTTAAGGAAAAGGAAAGAAAATGACTTTAGGATCAAGGTTGTAGATTTGGAATCTTTACCTTACCCACCTAAAGATCAAATTAAAAGATTAAAAGCGATCAGAAGTATGCTCGTTTCCTTGATACTTTTAAATCATATTCATGTTAATATCCACATTATCGAAGCTCTAATTAGTATGCCTGCTTATGGAAAGTTTACGAAATATATTACATCAAACAAGAAAAAATTAGAAGAATATGAGAATATATGCCTAAATGAAGAATGTTCTGTGAGTTTCTGACATAAGTTACCACCTAAACTGAAAGATCCTGGAAGCTTTACCATCCCATGTGAAATTGGAGGATTTCTGTTTAAGAAGGTCTTATGTGATCTTGGAGCTAGTATAAATCTCATGTCTTATGAGGATTATAAGAAGCTGGGCATAGGAAATCTTACAAAGACTGAAATGACTCTGCAAATGGCAGATAGATCAATTAAATACCCTAAAGGAATTATTGAAGACGTATTGGTTAAAGTAGACAAGTTCTATTTTCCAGTAGATTTTGTAGTTATGGAAATGAAAGAAGGATATTCAGCGCCACTTATCTTAGGTCGACCATTTCTAGCTACAGGAAGAACTTTAATAGATGTCCAGAAAGGAGAATTAATTCTGAGAATCAATGAAGAGGAAGTTACTTTCAATATTTTCAAAGCTATGAACCATCCATACAAATCACGAGATCATGTTCTTTTATAGAAGATATTCATTCTATCTATGATAATCGATTAACAACTTTTGAAGATAGATTAGAAGAATGATTAACTCTGTCTATCTATAAGGAAGATGAGAAAGACACCGAAATGAAAGAGATAATTCTTTCTCTAGATAAAGGAAGTTTTACTTTTAAACCATCTTGGCATAAGTATTTGGAATTAGAACTAGAAGGACCAGTTCTTAAACCATCACTGGAAGATCCACCTAAGAATCTGGAATTGAAACCGTTACCTTCAAATCTGAAGTATGCTTTTCTTGAAACTAATAATCTATTACCGGTTATTATTTCATCATCTTTAACTAAGCAACAAGAAGATCAATTACTTAGAATATTGAAAAAGCATAAGAAATCTTTTGGATGGACGATTGCCGATATTCGAGGTATTAGCCACGAGATTTGCGTTCATAAGATAATTACGAAGGAAGATGCTAAACCTTGTATTCAACCGCATAGCGCCGCCTCAACCCAAATTTGCAGTTAATTGTTAAGAAAGAAGTCATTAAGCTATTAGAAATGGGGATAATCTTTCCCATATCAGATAGTGAATGGGTTAGTCCAACTCAAGTTGTACCAAAGAAAGGAGGTTTCACAGTGAAAGAGAATGAAAGGAATGAATGGATTCCGACTAGAGAGATTACAGGTTATCGAATGTGCATTGATTTTAGAAAACTAAATGATCATACTAAGAAAGATCATCATCCACTTCCATTCATAGTTCAGATGTTGGAACGTTTATGTGGACATAAGTATTACTGTTTCTTAGATAGTTATTCAGGATATTTACAGATATTCATTGCAGCAGGAGATAGAGAAAAAACTACTTTCACTTGTCCTTATGGAACTTTTGCTTATAAAAGAATGCCGTTTGGTTTATGTAATGAACCAGCTACGTTTCAAAGATGTATGATGGCTATATTTAGCGATATGGTTGAGAAATTCTTAGAAATTTTTATGGATGACTTTAGTGTTTACGGAGATTCATTTGATATTTGTGTGTTACACTTAGAACGAGTGTTACAACGCATGAAGATACCAATTTAGTACTAAAGCGGGAAAAATGTCACTTAATGGTATCGAAGGGATTGTTTTAGGTCACGAGAATCTCTGAAGAAGGTATTGAAGTTGATAAAGCTAAAGTCGAAGTAATTGAAAATTTACCTCCACCCGTTAATTTAAGAACTCTAAGAGGATTTCTCGGACATGCGAGGTTTTATAGAAGGTTCATTGCTGATTTTTCAAAGATAGCAAAGCCTCTAAGTCATTTACTTGAAAAGGAAGTACCTTTTAACTTTGATAGTAAATGTATGGAAGCCTTCGGACCTTAAAAGAAAGGTTGACTCTGCACACTGGTGTTAGTAGCACCAGTTGGAGTTGCCGTTTGAGATTATGTGTGATGCGAGTGATTTAGTTGTAAGAGTCGTCTTAGGTCAAAGATATAACAAAATTCTCAAATCTATTTACTATGCATCTCACACACTAAACGCATTGCTCAACTTAATTATGCAACTCTGAAAAAAGAAGCTGTTGGTGTGATTTTTGCCTTAGATAAGTTTAGATCGTATATTGTTGGATCTAAGGTAATAATTTATCTGAGACCATTAAGCCACAAGTATTTCTTGAGTAAGAAAGATGCTAAACCTCGTCTTCTTAGATGGATTCTCTTACTTCAAGAATTCGATATTGAAATTAAAGATAAAAAAGAAGTGAGAATGTAGTAGCGGATCATCTAAGTAGAATGGAAAATGATGAAGAAATAGGAATTGAAATTAAATATTCATTTCTGATGAACAATTGTTTAGAATAGATACTCCTTCAACCATGCGAGTTATTAAAAATAGAATTCCTTCTAAGGAAGTTTCACCTGGTTTGGAGATATCATTAATTACTTAACTTTGTGATTATATTCCGTCTCATTGGACTTGGCAAATGAAAAGAAGTTCTTTTATGACTTAAAATTTTATTCTTGGGAGGAACCAGACCTTTTCCGTAAATGTTCGGATGGGATAATCAGAAAATGTGTGCCTGATAATGAAATTTTAAGTGTTTTATCATTTTGTCATGATCGTGAGGCAGGAGGTCATCATGGAGGTTGGAAAACTGCTTTTAAAGTTTTACAATGTGGTTTTTATTGGCCTACACTATATAGAGATGCTTATAAGTATGTTAAATCTTGTGAATCGTGTCAAAAATGGGGAAATGTATCTAAAAAACATGAAATGCCTATGCAATCTATTTTAGAATGTGAGTTATTTGATGTTTGGGGTATAGATTTCATGGGATCTTTCCCTATATCTTTTGGAAAAGATTTATTCTTGTAATGGTAGATTATGTCTCGAAATGGGTAGAAAATTTGAAGCTCTTCCAACTAATGATACCAAAGTTGTCATACGATTCCTTAAAAGAATATATTTACCGATATGGCATTCGAGGGCTATCATTAGTGATAGAGGTCACACTTTTGTAATCGACCATTTACTAAGATAATTGAAAAATATGGTGTAACGCATAAGTTAGAGCAGCCCTATCACCCGCAAACTAGTGGGCGGTAGAGGTGTCGAATAGAGAAATCAAAAGAATCGTGGAAACAACAGGTTGATTCAAATTGTAAAAAAGCTGGCGATTAAATTAGATGATGCATTATGGGCATCTGAGCGACTTTTAAAACACCAATTGGTTGTTCTCCTATAAGCTAGTCTTTGGTAAGTCTTGTCATCTCCAGGTTGAGTTAGAACACCGAGCCTTACAGGCTATTAGATTTAAATTTCGATCCTAAGGTGTCGGTGATCATAGATTGCTTCAATTAACAAAACTAGAAGAATTTCGTCTCGATTCTTATGAAAATGCTCGAATCTACAAGAAGGCATGCGAAATCTTTCCATGATAAGAGAATCTTTAAGCGTGAGTTCCATGTAGGTGATCGAGTGCTTTTGTACAATTCACGTTTAAAGTTGTTTCGTGTAAGCTTAAGTCGAGATGGGCGAGTCCATTTAAAGTAACAAGGGTTTACAAATCAGAGTGTTGAACTAAGCGATGGAAATACAACTTTTATAGCCAATGGCCACAGAGTAAAGTTATTTGTGGAGGAGAAGGAATCACACCGAAAGAAGAAATAATGCTCTTGATTGATCCCCAACAAATTGAAAAAGCGAAAAAAAAAAAATGAAAAGCTGAAAAGCGAGCGGAATCGGCCGAATACCAGTGCTATCTATCTTTACTTTTACTGTGTTTTTAATTATGTTTAAACTCTTTTAAATCTTTTACCGGATGAGCGTAAAAGAAAGCTGGATGCCTTTTAGATAGAATAGGAGTTTTATTTTACTTTTAAAGTTAGACCTAGATAAAGATGTCGCGTTTAAAAGCGAAGCTTTAGTTTTGAACAAAACAAGAAATTGTTGAGAGAGATCAGTTGAGAGAAGTATGTAATGGAACATCAAAAGTGCGATAAAAGAAGGCAAAGTTTTTGATGAGATCTGCACCTACTGTGGAAAAAGTGAACATGTTGGGCTGTTTGTGGGAAAAACACAACCAAATCCCAGGATGAGTGTTTGAATATTGTTAGGAAGGGAACGATTAGGTGGTTATCCGAAAATCCCGATGGAATTCCGAGAGATAATTCAAATGCTTCGTTTTTAGGAGTTAGGTTGATCGAAACGTTATATCGAACTCTGGAAGATTTAGAAATCGAAGAATCGAGAACCCCTTAAGTTTTGAGTCTTTTTCTTATATTTTATTTTATAAAATTTTCGCGTAACTTCTGAGAATTTTATAAAATTGGATCTTTATAAAATTTGAGGAGTTTTATAAAAAATTTATAAAAGTTTTTTAAGTTTTAATTTTAATGTTTTATAAGAGTTGATATGAATTTATTAAATTTTTATAAGCCTTTTTATTAAGTGTTATAAAGATTTTATTAAATTTTTAGAAATTGTTATAAAATTATAAAATTTCCTTCAAATTTTATTTTTAAAAGTTTTTTAATCAAGTTTTATAAGAATTTTATAAGTTTTAATCAAAAGAATCATAAAAATAAGAAAATCGGAAAAAATGAAGAAAAATTGGGCACGGACCGATCCGGCCTTAACCCGGACAGTCCGGGGTCTAAAAACATAAAAAGGCAGGGACCTTCTTTTTTCTTCTTCTTCTTCCTAATTTTTCTTAACAACGCCTTACCCCCCCCAAAACCCCACCACTCGAAAAAATTTATCAATTCTTCCACAAAAATTCACCTCTCACACTACCACTACTTGATTTCTTCCTCTTTTCATCTCTTCTCTTCTACACAAAAGTTAAAAAAATCAAAAGGGAGCAAAAACAAGCTACATTTCATTCCGGCGACTTTTTCAACTTTTCCGGCCGACTTTTCAACGTTTTCTTCATATTAAGGTATAATTTAGTTTATTTAGTTATCAATTTACATATTTTCATAATTTTTGATTAATTTCAACTGTTTTGATTTTTGAGTGTGTTGTGACATTTTATTTTTGTTGTTTTTGTTGTTGTTTTTGTTGTTGATTGGCATTACCAATATCGTCGAAGAAATTTGAGTCGAGTAGGAAGGCTCTAAAAGCGAAAGTCAAACATTCCCATATCAACTCCTGTCGTAGGCACAGTAATTTTATCACCTGAAGAAGAATCCGTTAGCTTTGATAAAACCGCATCACCTGAGGCTAAGAAAGCATATGCAAAAATTTATAGTAAATGTGATGTGTTGGTTGAAAAAGGATTAGACTTGGATGATTTAGGTGATGAAATTAAAAATATTTTTACGAGACATCAGTGGTTAGATTTAGCGACCCGAGGAAGGGAAGGGAGATTAACACGACTCACAGTAGTGAGTTTTATTCAGTTTTATCTACACTTTCACAGGAGCAGCTTACTCAGTCGCCAACTGTACCCCTTAGAGCCAGAAATATTCCTTTTAGCCCTGAAGTCATAAATGCAATCCTAGGAGTTGAAGTTTTTCCTGATGAGGAGGATTACAGGGTAGTTTATAATCTAGATGATCCTGCAAGTTTTGAGCAGACTGCCCTGAGAGCTCAGAATGCTTTTAACCCGACCGCTGTGTGGGTTGAAAATCGGTTTAACTACGGGAATTGTTTTAGATGGTTGAGGGCAATTAAAAGATTTATTAGCCATAATCTCTACCCCTCACGTAAACATACTGCTTTTGGAAAGGAAGATGTTTGTATCGGTTGGGCGATGGTAAACGATGTTAGAGTGGATGTTGGAAAGGTCATGGTTAAAAGAATTTTCGAGAGTATTGTCATTGCCAGACCAGGGAGTCATCTGTACTTCCCTTGTTTTATCTCTGATTTATGTCGTAGGGTGAGAGTACCAGTCCTGCCTAATGACAAATTATCTCTGGCAGATGCCAATTTGATTGGACCGAGTTTGACTGCACTTCCGGATGGTAGTATACGCTCTTTGCTTAGAAGACGTCAAACTCAACCAGCTCCACCAGTTTTCACATCTTCTTCTTTTCCATCTTTTTCTAGTCAGCCTCAACAAACTCCTTTCTCCAACACTATCACGTATGATATGTTTCAATCTTTAGTGACAGACGTTGCCGTTGCGTGGTCAAGCCAACATGGCTTTATATCTTTGAAAGTAGTAGCGGTGGTGTGATGATATTCGTAGAGGTTTAAGGAGGAACGGCGATTTAGCTTCGTAATCCTACTTTTGATGATCCCGCCTATCCACCTTGTCGGTCGAGATCCTTATACCTTACTGAGTGGGTAACACCTATTCCACCACCGTCGAGCTTTCATCCATCGTCATATCCTTTTGGAAGCCAATCTAGTGGAGCAGTGTATTTTCGAACAGTGTTCGAGAGACCAAATGATGTCTAGTTGGGGAGGATTCACTGAGTTTGCACATGTCACGGCTGGCATGAGTTCGATGGGTCTTGATAGTTCGATCGGGACTACGGTTCGAGAGACCGACTTCTCGATCGTTTCGAGTTCAAGCTTTCACGTCGATCCAGAGAGGAAGACTACGAAGAAGATTGAATTTAATAACTATGTTTGATTAAACATTTTCTTTGCACATTTCATTTTATTCGACATTTGTCATTTAGATATTGGTTTGTTTTCATTTTCGTTTATTTTAATTTTATAGTCGTCTTATCGAAATTTGGTTTGCATTTTAAATCGTTTTAGTTTTTATAAAAACTATAATAAAAAAAACCCAAAAATAATTTTTGTATAATTACTACGTCATTCTACAAAAATATAATGTGTCGTTTTATCCGTTTGTATCAAGTTTAATTAACCATTATGAAGTATCTTCAAGGAAAAAGGTATGTAATGTTCAACACGTGAAGTAAAAAACCAAAATACAACTTGACTTTTACCTCTGTCCTCAGTAAAAGCAGGATGAGGCCGGACCGGTCCGGCCTAGACTCGGACCGAGCCGTGAAGGGAAAGAGGTGAGTCATTTTTAGAGTCCGTCTAATGCATCCACGTATGTAAACTTTTCCATCTATTAAAGGAGGTAAGGGCATGAGTAAACATTATCATTCACTGTCTTTCCTTTTACTTTCAACTCTGTTTTAAAATTTTCATCTAATTTTAAATGTCGAACCACTCCTCATCGTCGGTTAATTCTTACGAGCCTCACACCCCGGATTTTCCGGAATCTCAAGCTTCTAATGAGAATATCATTTTACACCATCGTTTTGCGAATTCTCCAATCCAGTTGGAGAAAGGTTTAAATAAGATCGATAAGATTGATCAATGGGGAAAAAAGGATTTCATTTCGATTTTATTCTAGGGTGTATCCTACTTGGGATTTCGGGAGCCTTAGTGATAATGAAATGCTTCTTTGAGATAACTTGGGGCTTACAAAATCCACACAATTTTGACAAAATCCACGGTTTTCCAATGTATTTGTCGATATCAACAAGAGCTTTACTTAATCTTACCGATTCAAATTCTAGGATATCCTACTTGTTGGAGTTTAGTATCACAAATGCTTCTGCTTGTATGCGATGGGGCAAACCTATGCCTAATTCATGGATGATATCGAAGCGATGGGAAAACCTATGCCTAATGCATGGATGATATCGCTACCTGTGCAGATTGAGTGGAGTGGTAGAGTTGGAGACGGATGAGATTTTTCCGTCTGAGATAGTCGAGTTGGATTGTTACCGGTTGATACACCGGGTTGTTAGCCTCTCACGATCTAGATGGTTGGTTGGTGGTTTGTTTAGGATGTTTAAGTTTTAATAAGTTAAATTAAGTTAAGTTTGAAGTTTTATTCTAGTTAGTTAAGTTTATGTTCTTTTAAGTTTGTAATAATCTATCTTGTTTAATATATATATGTCTCGGTTTTTAAGTTTGTTTGTTATTTAATGATATAATTAGTATACGCTAAAATTAAAATCGAATAATAACGATAATAGATAATTTTAATTTTATTTTCCAACCTACTTATTTATTACTCATTGAACATCGGGACGATGCCACTTAAATAAGTGGGGAGTAAGAGTTAGGTTAGAAAATTCATTAAAATTTTCAAAATAGTTATAAATTATAAAATTATCAAAATTTTTATTACTTATTTTCAATTTTTTAAGTAGTTAATATGAATAAGAAATGATATAATTTGGAAGAATAAGTTTTTAATTAAGTAAAGTATATTAGATATATTATAATTAAATTTTATATCTAATTTAGATTTTAATAAGATTTTAAGTTTATATAATTGAGTAATTAATATTAGATATTGTTTTTATGAAATTATATAAGTATGTTGATAATTATAAGTAAAAATTTTAGAATAATTTTTTCAATATGAATTATGAGTTTGGAATTGGACTAGGGATGTCGATTTTTGGCACCACAAAAATATAACTATAGCCAAATAGCCTACCTAAATTTCCAATTTTTGTTCTTATGTCGGCCTTGATTAGAGTGATCAAGACTCACTCGAAATTGTCAATTGTGATTAAATAACCAAGCTTTAGTTAATTTTGGTCTACATTTCCTTGAAAATACCGCAAGTTTATGCGTCTTATATAAAAGAGATGAAGACATAAAAGCTAAGTTTTGGTATATGCTGAGATTGGAAAAATTAGATAAGTATTAGTATATTCGACCTTACCTCATGACACTTGTAAGATAGTCGATTTTGGTAATAAGCTCGGATATATTAATATTCTAAATTAAGAACGAAACATCATATTTACACAGAATTAATCAAATACCAGGTATCTTCCTTATCTATGATTAACAACTTAAAATTAAAAGAAAGAACATATCGGTTGTAGCTACCAATGACTTGAGTGAGTAGGGTATTATCACGAAATGTCCTATATCACTATGAGGAAATTAAGCTCCCGATTGCCTAATGATAGTAGTCCAGCTAGGGTATTATCTAGAAATGTCCTATTGCTGGGAGTGAAGGCACCGAATAAAAAAGAAAAAGTTGAATCATAAGATCTCAAGAATGATTGCAAGTTTAAGGAAACCGGACTTGTAATTTTTGATCGAAAGAGTAGTACTCCGATCAATCTTGATGAAGCAATGCTTGTAAGTTTGATTTTCTACACACACTCACGCTTTTAGTTCTTAATCTTAATCTAAAAAAAAAGAGATGTTATTAATCGATGATTATTTTTTGATCAAGAATATGAAGATGTAGATGCATTTAACTTGCCTCTCTCTCTTTTGATTTCCTTTTTCCGATTAACTAACATCATGAACCTAAACTATATAAGCCATTTTTGTCGACTACTACCCAATTTCCGATTCGAATTTCATAATAGTTGCGATTAAAAATAATTCTGATATTTTATTTATACTTATTAAGTGTTACATGTACAATTTTATCTAAATAATATTTAATGTTTAAGTTATTTCAGTTATATATTCTCTCTGTCTTCTTACGATTTTAAATTAGAAAAAGTAATATATTTATAATATTGACAATATAAATTACATTAAAAATTATAATATGATCAATTATATTATCTTTTATTACCGCTTATTTTTTTGCTTTAGGGACGATCAAAAGCTAAGTGGGGAGTAGTTGATAAACTACTTTTATATGATTAAATATACGTTATATTATTATGTTTTATCAACGAATTCTATATAAAATATATGAAATTATGGTATAAATAGTATGAAATGTTAATCTTTATAATTTAGAGTATTTAGTAATAATAATAGTAAAAAGTTGTAATTTTGTACCGATTTTAGTAAATCGGAGTGTCGTGTCAGATTTACGTGGGTATTTGTGGTATTTTATTGCAGATTTATAAACCGAGACCCCGAGAATCGACATATTGAAGTTTAATCATATCTCTGGAATGATTTAGAGAGTGTCACGAGCTTAAATGGTCAATTGAATAGCTTAAGTGGTCAAGTGGCCAATCAATTTGGTTAAGTGGTAATCGAGAAATGTCTTCGACAAACGAATGGATCATCAAAACGACGTTATCTGAAGAAGAGTTCTTCACGAAAAAGTTGTAGATTTTTCCGAGAGCTTTCCGATGCCGCTTGAATCATGATTTTTGGAGATCCAGAACTCGAGATATGAATTTTAGAAGTTTAATAATTATATATAATTATAATTATATATCACCGCACATGCTGATTGCAATCAGGAGGTGGAAGTAATCATTAGTCCGGACCGATCCGGCTTGATCTCGGACCGGTCCGGCCCAAGAACATTTGTCTATAAAAGGAGCTCATTTGCAAACAGAAACGGATGTACCAATATATATACACTATATCATATATATATATATATATATATATATATATATATATATATATATATATATCTTCTCCTCTTTATTTTCTTTTTAATTAGTAGTTTGTAAATAGGCCTTAAGCCAAAAATAATAATCTCGTAGTATCGTTGTAATGCTCGGGAAATTATCAGAAGTTCAGTGTTGTTGAAGTCGTTGTAATGTCCGGAAAAGTACAACTTTGATTCAGCATTTGTAATCGGGTAACTTTTCTTAAGTATTTATGTTTGTTTTTATCTTTTTCGTTGTTATAATGTTTTTAGGCTAACTCTAATAACTAGCCAAAGTTATGTAATCTTTTTATTTCGATCTTTTTGGTAAAGGAATCTTTGCTAAGTAAAATTGACTAAAATTGAGTTAATTGAATCTTTTTCTATTCATAAGAACGTATTGATAATATTCGGATTGACGTAATTAACCAAGATGAATCTCAACATATAACCCAACGATGAACCGACCGAGGAAGTTAGGATATGAGATAAAAGATAGAAAAACCGGAGGTAAAATTGGTCGTCTTGGCGTGACAACGGAATCCTTTTTCTACCCGGGCGATTTGTCTTGGGAAGATTAATCTTATTAAAATTGTGCTCGAGATCATAATAATGTTAAAATCAACAGTTTAATTAAAGCTAACACCGAAAAGTTAAATCGATCCGCGACAACCGGAGCCTTTTGAATAACATCGGCCGTCGACAAACGGAATAACCTCTTTTATCCGGGGTAGATTTGTACTGCACTGCTTGAGACTAACCGAGATTAGCATGGGGCGCTTGTGGAGATTGAATCGATGACAATGACATATGACAATTTCATACGCTCATGTGAGGAGGAATTGTTAACCTCGAGGAGTGCACCGTTTCATTTACTCAATTGGACCTAAAATAAAAGGAAAGATCGAGCACATTCCGTCTCTTGAAAAGATCGTATAAATCAATTATATAAACTTTGGCTAGTTCTATAAACTTATACTGTCTAGTTCTATAAAATATATTGGTATCTATATATTTATATTTATATATATATTTTTTGCAATCTATGTACATCTATATATATTTATATATCTATATATATTACATTAGAATAACTTTTAAATTACGCATTTATTTTATGTTGACTAGAATAGTAGTGATCTGTGTTATAAAATTGCGGTTTAGATCGAGTTAATAACAGCTCTTTGGTGTTTAACCACACTTAGAAGAATTACCAAGTTCCCTGAGGATTCGACACTCTGACTCACCATACTAGCACTACAGTTTGACCCGATACACTGTCGGTTAAGGACTGATATTAGCACTAGAAAAGGCCACGTCAAGCAGCAGTCAGTTGTTGTATACAAGTACTGTGGATTAGACGACAACTAACGGATTATGGAATGGAGGAGAAGATAATTCCAATCATGTGTGACAACACAAGTGCCATATCCATTCTTGAAAATCCGATTGTTTCATTCAAGAACAAAGCATATTGATGTGAGACATCATTTTATTAGAGATCATGTTAAAAAAGAGGATGTTATTCTAAGATACATACCCACTGAAGATCAATTGGCTGTCATCTTCACAAAACCACTCAGTCATGAAAGATTTATCATGTTGAGAACTGAGTTAGGAATGATTGAATTTGACTAAGTACTTAAGAGCAGCTAACTGGAGTAATCAGCTAAGTGACTTCACTAACTGATTAAACCTTTGCCATTACAGGAGATGTAGCAGATAAGGCACTGGTACTCAGCGAAGTCAACTGCACTGATTGTTAGGAACAGTTATATACATCAGCTCAGTGAAGAAGTCACTACACCGGCTAAGTGACCAGCCAAGTCACTCCACCGAAATACGAATTAAAGTCACCAGCAAACTGAAGTGTGAACTAAATCAGCTTAATACACGTGGAAAATCAAGAAGTTATGGAAGATTATGCTGTGAAATATTACACACGTGGAGATCAATTTACAATCGTGGAGGTAACCATATTATTTTGAATCATAAACGCCTCGATTCCCGGGATTTATCATTACTTGCCTCAATCCACTCCCCCACTATACTCAAATACCGTGATTTATATACATAAAATCATGCCATTACATCACAAAATCCTTGCATATTCAACCACGTTCACACTACCCAAATCACCCTATATAAACAACACTTAGAGGTTATTCAGAAATCTTTACGCTCTCTTGCAAATCATAAACCCTATTTTCTCACTGCAAAATCAAAGCCTTCTCTCAAACCCCAAACCTTGTCAAACAATGGCTTCATCATCTACAATCTCTGCCACAGAACGATTTTATGAAAAATCGATCATTACTGGATCGTTTTTTTAGCCTGGACCCTATTTATCTTTATGTGATAATGACACACAACCTCAACGATTAGTTGATTGTTGTTCAAATCTGGGGTTAATGACCTTCCTAAATGCCCCAATAACTGAAATATGCTATGAGAACCTAATTACATTTTGGAAAAATGCAAAGTTTGTGCCAAGCACCCAGAAGAGTGATCATGACTGCATAAAAAGCTCAATATTTAGGAAGAAGTGGTCATCACGCCTGGTCTTCTCAACAGATTCTTACACCTACCCATGATAGGTCTGGCTAATGTAAAATTTGTAAAGATTGAAATCAACAACTTATGGGCTAAAATAGATAAGAATCCCAAAAAGAACAGCAAAACCTACAACCTCCCAAGATCAGCACTCAAACTTCCATTTGCTGAGTTCGCACATGTTATTACCAAGAACATCGATGGCAGGAAAGGGTCGATGGAAAACTTGACCGAGATACGGGTCAAGCTAATGGCAATAATCTATCAAGGTCTTCACTTTGACTAGGCAACGTTTGTCTTCAATAGATTGAAAGACCAGATTCAAAAGGAAATAGATCTGTCAATCACGGCACCAAGCAAGGGTGTGCACAAGAAAGGTGATTTCTAGGAGAGGAAATCATATGGGTTTCCTCTTCAACACCTATTTGACACATTGAAAGTGAAACCTATAAATCTGCAGCCTCCACACAAGTCCAAAGTGATGTTTACCTACATCAAGGCATCTCTGAAACCCAAACCCTCTACCGGACGAAAAAGGAAAGCACCCGAAGGTAGTAGATCAGGGATGGGAAGATGAACCAGATCGCAAAAGGCACAGGAGGACACCCCAGTGATCAGTGCCAGCAATCCGGACAACCCAGTGGTGATTAGTGATGATACCACACCAAATGAGGAAGGGAAGCAAAAGGACGTCACCTATCTGGAAGAAGGTGAGGAAGGGTATGTCCTTACTCCATCTGATGAAGAGGAGATAGATGACGAAGAAGATGAGACATCTGAGGATGAACAAGCTGAGACAGAGGAAGCACAGACAGACGGTGGTCATCTTGAAGATGATCAAGAAAAGATGGAGATTTCTGATGATGATCTGACAATCCAGGAAGTGATTCTCAGAAGCATCAACAAAGTTGACAAACGGCCGAGTGAGCCAGCTGATAAAACTCACTCCGGCGAACACACAACACCCCAAAGATTGATCAAGGGGGAACAACAGCAGAGAAAATCACATCTCCAGCAGATGGAGAAGCAAGCATCCCCCAACAACCTCTCAATAACCCTGAGGTTAATGAGATTGAAAAAGAAGAAAAAGAATGCAAGAAAGCAGAAAAAGAGGAAGATAAGGAATAAGCCACCACAGATACTGAGGATGAGGAAGTGGCACCAGAAGAGGTTGATCCAGAAAGACGGTTCAATCTGGATATCCAACCTTTGATTGTGGACATGGAAAAGCAGTATCACAGCGAGCAAAAACCTGAAAGCTGCTTTAAGGAGTGATGCAACCTCCTTAAATCACAAAATTGAAGCCGTCATCAGTCACATTAAGATTCTAGATGATTTCATGGAGAAACATGCAACTTGCTTTGCAATCTGCAACATCTCATCCCTACCATGTCCAGACCAACCTTCAGTTTCATGATGATAAAGTTGATGACAATCTCAAACCATTGGTGGATACTTTGAATGCTCATACACATCAAATTCACCATCTAAATGTGGTTATGGAATATTCTGGCCAGCACCTTGACACTCTGATAAATGTCACTACGGCCAACAATAAAATACTGGAGAAAGAGTATGGTCCTCTCCCTGAATCTGAAGACGCAACCAGAATTCTTGAAGAACGTTTTGGTGCTGCCAAAAAGGGGGAAGGAAGCTCAAAGCCTGAGAGCTCCAGTGTAAAGAAGGCAAGTCCAACAGATAAGGGCAAGGGCATCAAAGGCAAAGGCATCAGGTTTGAAGAAAAGAAGCAGTAGCCATTTCTATATTGATTTATTTACTGATTCAAATGCCTTTGAACAATTGTGATGCAATATCTTATTGCCCTTGAATGGATGAATAAAATTTCTGACTTTAATTCTGTTAATTATTATGAAATTGTGTATACTTATGTTCAGGCTTATGAGGGTTTTTGGCATCATAAAAAAGGGGGAAATTGTTAGGAACCTTTTATTATGTTTTGATGATGGCCATACTAGCAGTTATAGCAAGCCTGAAATAAGTTAGAATTCTCTGTATAAGTCTTTACTTAGAGTCTGACATGTTGTATAAGTTGAGTCAGACAAGTATTGTACTAGTTGGTAGGACGGCAAAGTGAAACAGATATTCGGCAGAGTAAGGCCAACCAAGTACCAGCAGAGAAGCAGTGAAGATACTATGGTCTAACTTATAACCAAGGAAGTCTGTGATGACCATGGATAAGTCCAAGTTGCAATCCAAGTGATGAACGTAATGTTTGAATATGGTGTACACTGATCTCACATATATCAAGGATCAGTGAAGTACAAAGATTCTCTTAAACTGATAAAGAATGAAGGAAACAGTGAATCGGCAAAGTGAATTGACTTTCGGCTGAGTAGACAAAGCAGTGAAGGAAGACGTATACGGAAAAGTCAGAGAGATCACTCAACCATTCAGGGAATAGCCAAGTAAACTTTACTTAATCAGATTTTGAAATATGAAGAAGATTCAGAGGATCAAGCATTAAATGCACAATTAATTGAGGATAAATCAATGACGGATTTTCTGATATTCGTTTGGAGAAAAATCCGATCACTGAAATCAAGGAGAATATAATTAAGGGGGAATCAAGAATAAAATCAAGGATTATTCCCCTCTGTTGGTCCTTTGAAAAGGCTGTGGTTAAGTTTAGAGGGGGGGGTGAATAAACTTCACACTTAAAACTTTTGGAGTTAACAAACTCAAGAACTTCAACACTTCTCGATAATCTGCTGATTTCATTTCATTGAATTTGTGCAGCGGAATATATTCAAGTTAAGCCTTATTACTTGTTGTTAAAATATGATACCAAGGATTAAATACTCAGTAGTGTAAGTGTGTGATTCAGTTACTAGTTTCAGTAGGTTAATGTGCTAAATATACTAAATGCAGAAAGTAAATAGCGCAAGTTTTTTATAGTGGTTCCGTGTGGTGTAATCTGTCGACCCACTCTTCTCCTGTGATGTTGGAGGTAATTCACTAGAGATCTTTGAGGTAGTTGTTATAAAAATCCCTATGTTGTTTGTCCTTCACCAATAACTATGGCTTCACAAACTGAACACTTGGAACAGGTAGGATTGCTGCTCCAAAGTCTTCCACTGGTCCTTGAAGGGTAGGATTGCCTCTTCACCACTCCACCACAAACAACGATCCTTGACACCCAAAGATGCTTCACTGTCTTGGCGAGTTTTCTTGTAAAAGAAAGTTTGAATCAAGTAAGTCATTCAGCTTTCAGCAGCTTGATCAAGATGAAATGATCAACAGCTTGAAGACTTCAAGTGTGTAAACTTGATGTAGCTTGATAGCAGATTACACTTGAAGAAGTTTACTAGATCAGTAGCTTTAGGCTCAGTAGGGTCAGCAGGGTGATTTCTTGATAAGAATCTGAAGCTCAAGATTAATTGTTGTTTTTCTCCTTTTAATTTTCATCACTTGTATCTAAATTAGGAGTCCTCTATTTATAGGTAAGAGTCCTTGTGACTTATGTTTGAAATTCAAACATAGCCGTTTCAGATTTGTCCCATCTTGACTTGCTTTTTCCCTGTACATATAGTCACGACACTTGTCGTCGCTTTTTGCCAATTTTCAGTCTGTCCACCCTCGGACTTGTATCCATTGGATAAACCTCTGATTTTTCCCAACGTCTCTTTAATCTTAGCCATTGATTTGTTTGATAAAATCAGAAGTTTTTACCTGTCCTTATCCTTGTATTCTTCCAATGTAACCTTTGATTAATTCGAAATATATATCAGCAGGTTCTTGTGAATAATAGTCTGCTGAAATGCATATCAGTCAGCTGATCCAAAGTTGTTGTGTTTATAAAACACTGCAGCTGCCTTCTCTTATATCTAACTTTTAATTGTGAAGTTAGATTACACCATTTTGATCATAACCAAGTTCTAATCACCACTTAACTTTTGGAACTTAGACCTTGTACACAAGGTATATGTAATCAGTTTAGGTCATCACAGACTTCCCTAAATTCTGATGCCATATCATTGACTTTAAATATTAAGTTTGATCCCTTAGCCTTCAATAACTGAGTTTGAACCCTCAGCCTTCAGTCTTCAGCAGGTTCCTAAACTATTCTACATGACTCAGGTACCCTACTGATATAGACAGGTCTGCTGATGATATTCAGCTAACCAATTACAGTGCTTGTTTGATCAAACCTATACAAAGATCAAACTTTAATAAGTCTATAAATTTGATCTAGACATCTTTTTGCCTTTGCTCTATAACAGCTAGTCTGGCAATCATCACTAAAACTTAAAATAAGTCCAACAATTTCCCCCTTTGTGGTGATGATACCAATACCCTCCTTTCAGCAAAGCAAAAAGAGTAAAAACAAAAACAGAACAAATTCAGTCATTTCTCATTATAATCATATTTGTTCAAAAAGTATTACAGTCTAGATTCAGCAAAAAAAATAAAGCAAATAAAATATGCTGATCTAGTTCCTTCTTTCCCTTTCTTGCATTTCCTTCTCTTGCTGCTCATGATATTCCCTTATCTGCCTGACCATATCTCTCATCCATTCATTTTCAATAAGGGAAAAATCAATATGGGGGTTGACTTCTTTCCACCACTTCCATGCCTTAGGTAGAGTAAGATTGATTTGATTTAATCTAAAGCCTAAACGCATGTATAACTCTTTGAATTCATTCAGTGATTCCCTTTCTGATGTGGTAGGAAGACTTCTTCCACCTCTGCCACCTTTAGATCTCAAGGATTTGACTCTTGCTTCCCAAAATTTCAATCCCAAAAAGGAGTTTAGCCCTTCATGAAAGCCCTTGTCATGATAAGGTCTCCTCTTATTATAGTACAACTTCTTGTATTCCTTGAAAAGATCATCAGTCAGTGAAGTCTGCCAGGTGCAGGCTCTCTAAAAGCATTTGTATCAGCCACCCATCTTTTCTGTGCAAAAATTCTGGCAGCCTCTTTTGCTACAACTGTCTGGCTCTCTTCCCCCTTATTGACATCATCAACAAAACGGGACAGCAGGCCATGAACACTCTCCTATGTGATCACCAAGTTGCTCAGTTAACCCTCTATTATCTCAGTTCTAGTATCAACTGCAGTGATCCTTCCCTCCATTGTCTGCTCCAAAAGATTGAGATTGATCCTCTCAGTAAGCTTAGGATCCAATCCAGCAGGGTGAAGTGTTCCAGCAGATTCAGCCACAGCAGGCTTAGGTGTCTCAGCAAGTTTGTCAAGTTTTTGGTGAATGGAGATAAATTGTTCTTTCAGAAACTGATCCTTCAATGTATTGCCCTGTTTTATCCCCTTCACATCTTGAGCAAGGTCAGCAATATCATACTGAGTGGAAGTAATATTGGAAGCAACTGTTTGGTGGTTCTCCCTCTATTTTCCACTAGATTCATCAAATCTTCAAACCTCTGCTCTTGCCTATCAAGTTGAGTCCTTAATCTTGTGATGTCATTTCTGACTGATCTCAACTCATCAACAACCTGTGTTGGTACTCCACCAGCCATTCTTCCATCCATATGCCCAACAGCTTCATCAGCAGGCTCCTCTACATTGTATTGTGTCCTCTGTCTGCTGACAACCAAGGCCCAACTCATATCCCTTCCTGCAGGGTTAGGTCCTTGGAATTCTTCCAGAATTGGATCTATGGCAGGTTCCTCAAAGATTGGTACAAATGCCTGTTGTGGTTCTTCATCTATAGGTTCTTCTGCAGGCATTTGAAACTCCTTATCACTCTAGTCATAGTCCAACAGCTGTTCATCCTCACCAACAGCAACAGTCTGCTGACTATCTTTCCCTTCAGTGACATTTCCGCCAGTAGGCTCTACTACAACAGCCTGTTCTTCAACAACAGCAGGGGTTTCCTCCAAACCCATATCTAGTTCGAACCTTTGTCCAGGTGCTGTTTGAACCTCAGCAACCTGTACCATCAGTTCCAACCTTTGTTCAGGTGCTGTCTGAACCTCCTCAAACAATAATGGTGATCCTTCAAATCCCATCACCATGTCAATCTCTATGCTATCACTGTTTGTTCCTCATTGATCAACACTCTATATACAAGAATTACAGGGAATTCAGCCATATTTTCTTCTTGAAACCCTCTAACATTTGCAATCTTTCACAGAGTATTAGCAGTCTTGAATAGAGTGTCCTGAGTATCAATCCATTCTTGATATTGAGCTGAATCCTCAGAACTGATATCAGGCTCACTATGATCAGTAACATTCTCTTCATCCAAATCTTCAGTCTGCTGATCCTCAGGTTGTTCAACAGATTCTACAACAAAGAAAGTATCTGATACACCAACCAGCCTGTTGCCTCCAAGATTTATCCCATCATTTATTAAGGCTTCCAGACCATTTATGGTTAAATCTTCCAGATCTTCATCCATCTGTTCAGTTTGTTGCCTCTCAGTGGACTGGCCAGCACCAGTAGACTGCTCTACTCTTGGTTCAAATAACAATGCAGTACCACTGGTCTCTCCTTGATATGGGGGATGACCATCATCAGAGTCAGATGATGAAGAATCATCACTATCTGATCCATCTCTAGGATCCCTGAATTTGATACCTTCTTCTTTCTTTTCTTGATCAATGAGTTCCATCAACCTCATTTCCAGCAGAGAAGTATCAACCAAATCAAGCAGTTTTCCACTCTTAATTTTCCAAAAGCCCACTCCTCAAAGTCTGTCATTGGTTCATCAGCTGATTTTTGTCTTTTGTAAAACCCAAACTTCCACTGAAAGTAATCAGCCACCAAATGGAGCTTAGGATCAATATGCCCTTCTTTCTTCTTCTTCTCCTTCCTTTCAAAGGGCATGGTTGGCTTTCTAGGAGCTGTGTGTTCACTCTGCTGACCTCGAAAGGTCTCAACAAGCAGATTCAAAGTTTCTTCAACAGATGCAACTAGGTCAGTAGGTTCTTCAGGTTGTATATTAGTGCCTACCACCTCCATCTGTTCCACACTAGGTTCCCCCTGACTTACATGCTCATCAGCAGGGTTAGCAACATATTTCTCTTCCCCCTGAACTATTGCAGAAATGGCAGGGTCTTGTACTGTTGTTTCAATCACCACAGCAGGTGCATATTCAGTAGTCTGTTGTGGCTCTTCACCAAGTTGCTCAACAACAACTTGTGCAGCTTCAGTCGGCTCAGCAGCCTTTATAGGGGAGGATTCAATAACTTTTACAGCAGGCTCAGGTGCATCAGTCTGCTCTGTGATTCTCAAGTAGGTTGCTCAACAACAACCTCTTCAACCTCAGTAGGCTTAATAGTTGTTAGGGGCTCAGCTTCAATAGCCTCTTCTTCTTCTTCCCTTTGAGCCTCTAGAATCCTTAACTGTTTCCCCTTTCCATGCTTCCTTTTCTTTGCAATTTCATTCATTCTCTTGGAAATTTGCTCAGATTCTACTTCAGCAACTTTTCTCTTTCTACTATCTACCTTCTGTTGCACTTTCAAAATGTCAGCATCAGACTTCTTCTTTGTAACAACAGCAGGGTCAGTAACCTCAATTTCAAATGCCTCAATAGACTCAGCAGTCTCTGCTAGTTTGATTCCTTGTTTTTCTAGGCTTTAACATTTCTGTGATCTTTCTAGTATCAGCAGCCTTCCTTTTCTCAGCAACTTTCTTAGGTGCAGCAGGTTTAACAGCTTGCTTAACCTGCTCACCACCAGCATCATCATCTCCATCACTGTCACTTTCAGTTGCTTCATTATCCACATCTTCATCATCATCTAATCCAAGAATAGGAGTAGCAACTTCTGGATTGTACCTGGATTTGTTGATTTTCTCAGATGAAACATCTGGTATCTGAAAGTGATTCAGCAAGGTCTGAATCAGTAGACCTAGGGGCTTGGTTTTGGACTTCCTTACACCATCTCTATCTTCAGTAAACACCTTCTTCATGCAGTGTATAAAGAATCCATCCCAATCAAACTTCATACTTTTGCAGATGATGATCAGTAGGTCTATTTTAGGTCCAGACAGTGTATCTAGACTTCCAATGAATCCCAAAATGGTCTTGGCAATTAACTTGCTAAGCAGATTGTATTCATATCCAATGTGCTTCACATTAATGCCTAGAGATGAAGATATCGTCTCATTTGTCTTTATTGCATCCACAAACTTCATTCTTGGCAGATTCATTGCTTCTGGATTGGTAGGAGCACCATTTCCAGGTCTAAAATGAAAAACTTCTCTCAGTAGATCCGAAGAAATTTCAATCTCTCTGCCATTAATTGATGTAGTGAAGGCCTCTCTACCTTCATGTATAACTATGTTCTTCCAGAATTCCAAAACGTCGACATATGAAATTCTCTCCAGTCTTCTATTGATAACATTTTCTAACCCATCAATCCTTCTGATTCTTCTTCCGATGTTAATAGCCAGCTCAGTAGATTGACAGTCAGTAACATATCCTCTCACACTTTGACTAGTTCCAATATGAACATCATCCTTGTTCGCCATTATAAATGAGAAAGAGGAAGAAGAAAGCTTGCAAATATGTGTTCACACGGTGTGTTTGCAGAGAATATCAATCTGAGATTTTGTAAGTGACCTCTGTGTATATGTCTGTATATATAACAGAGAGTAGTGGGTAGAAAATGTCAGAACACGTACTGTAGCATTAACCACGATTAAATTTGGAATCAATGAGATCTTGCCACGTGTCCCATAACTTATCTATAAATGATTGTAACCGTTCGATCGTGTAACTGCGGTTATAAAGAGGAAATAAATATCCTGCTATTTTGCTTTTTGACTTTTGTAAGTTTGACTGAGTAACGTTTCCTTTAGTAGCCTTGTCATCAGTAGACTTGGCTCAACAGCCTGCTGACAAAGATGCCTCAGCAGCCTGTTGACAGAGTTACTCTGCTGATCTTCAATTCCTCTTTGTTTTGTCCAACTGATAATACAAGATGAAGTTTAATACCAATGACTGATCTGTCAAGTGAGCTCACCCATCAGGACAAAGACCAATCCCCTTGGAAACTTCATTTGCTCAATTGTTCAAACATAAATAAGTACATGGAATTGTTGATACCAATGACTAGTCTGCTAAGTGAGCTCACCCATCATAGCAAAGACTAATCCCCCTGGTGAATTCCAGTACATTGCTGATCAAGGATGTATCAGCCAACTTTTATAATCCCAAGTTCAGTCCTTAGTTTAGCAAATCTTTCACTATCCAGCGGTTTTGTGAAGATATCAGCAAGTTGATCTTCAGCGGGGATGTAAAGAACCACCACATCTTTCTTTTCAACATGATCTCTTATAAAATGATGTCTCACATAAATATGCTTGGTTCTTGAGTGCAAAATAGGATTTTCTGTGATTGCAATTGCACTTGTGTTGTCACACATTATAGGAATTTCTCTTTCTTCAATTCCATAATCCCTTAATTGTTGTCTTAACCAAAGTATTTGTGCACATCAACTTCCAAAGAAGAATATATTCAACCCAAAGATGGAAGTTGATATAGAATTATGTTTCTTACTGAACCAGGAAACCAGTCTATTTCCCATCAACTGACAAGTTCTTGTGGTGCTTTTTCTATCAATCTTGCATCCAGCATAATCAGAATCTGAGTAGGATATAACCTTGAAACTTCCATCTTTTGAGTACCATATTCCAACATCCAATGTCTCTTTTAGATATTTGAGAATCCTTTTGACTGCAGATAAATGACTTTCCTTAGGTTTTGATTGAAATCTTGCACAAACACCTACAACAAAGGATATATCAGGTCTGCTGGCAGTAAGGTACAACAGATTTCCTATCATCCTTCTGTATAAGGTCTTATCAACATCTTTGCCATCTTTGTCTTCATCAAATCTAATGTTTGTACTCATAGGAGTTGATACCTTGGTGCTGTTTTCCATATCAAATTTCTTCAGTAGCTCCTTGGTATACTTGGTTTGATGAATGCAGATTCCATCTTTCATCTGTTTGACTTGTAAACCCAAGAAATAGTTCATTTCTCCCATCATACTCATTTGGAATTTACTTTTCATCAGATTAGCAAACTTTTCACATAGTAATTCATTTTCGAGCCAAAGATTATGTCATCAACATAAATCTGTACCAACAGGGTGCTGTCTCCTTCATTGATTCTGAAAAGAGTCTTGTCAATGGTACTTTGGTAAAACCATTGTCCACCAAGAATTGAGATAGGGTCTCATACCATGCTCTTGGTGCTTGTTTCAAACCATAAAGTGCTTTATTGAGTCTGTACACTTTATCTTCTTGATCTTTAACTTCAAATCCAGGAGGTTGCTGAACATAAACTTCCTCCTCTAGAATGCCATTCAAAAATGCACTTTTGACATCCATCTGATATATTTTGAAGTTTTTATAAGCAGCATATGCCAAAAACAATCTTATAGCTTACAATCTTGCAACTGGGGCATATGTCTCATCAAAGTCTATTCTTTCTGCTTAAGAATAGCCTTTTGCTACTAGTCTGGCCTTATTCCTCACAATGGTACAAGATTCATCCAATTTGTTTCTGTATACCCATTTTGTACCAATTATGTTTGCGTGATTAGGCCTTTTCACTAGTGTCCAAACTTGATTTCTTTCAAATTCATTCAATTCTTCTTGCATATCAATTATCCAATCTGGATCTGATATTGCTTCTTCAACAACTTTAGGTTCCATTTGAGATAAAAAGCAAGTAAACATTGCTTCTAATTGTCTTCTAGTTCTCACACCTTGTTGTATACTGCCAATAACTTGCTCAGCAGGGTGATCTCTTAACCATTGTGGATTTTGGTTAGATTAATTCTCTGGAACATCATCTTCAGTAGGGTCTGCTGCAGCTTCAGCATGATGATTAGCAGATCCTTGAATTGCTTCAGTTGTTGCATCAGTAGTGTTACCAGCAGGGTGTTTAGCAGGGGTAGAGTCAGAGATCTTTAACTCATTTATCCTTTCCAAAACATCAACACATTCTGGATCAGTGACTTGTTGACTCTCAGCAGGTTCTGAAGCTTCATCTTCTATTCCAGTGAACTTAGGTTCATCAAACACAACATGTATTGTTTCTTCATGTTTCAGTGTCCTTTTATTCAGTACCCTGAATGCCTTGCTGACATAAGAGTATCCCAAGAAAATTCCTTCATCTGATTTTGGTTGGAATGTCTTCAATTGCTCCTTATCATTTAAGATAAAACATTTGCTTCCAAATGGATGGAAATAGGATATATTGGGTTTCCTTCCATTCCAATTCTCATAAGGTGTCTTCAGCAGCTTCTTGTTCACTGAGGTTCTGTTTTGTGTATAGCATGATGTATTAACTGCTTCAGCCCAATATCTTTCAGGCAATAATGCTTCACAAATCATAGTTCTTCCTGCTTCTTTCAAAGTCTTGTTTCTTCTCTCAGCAACCCCATTTTGTTGAGATGTACTAGCAGAAGCTAGTTGATGTAGTACACCATTCTACTCACAATATTCTCTATAACTTTATTGAGAAATTCAGTACCCTTATCTGATCTGATCTTCACTACTGTCAAACTTTTCTCATTTTGTAATCTCTTCAAAAGTTCAGGAATCTTTTGAAGTGTTTCACTTTTCTTGTTCATAAATACCACCCAAGTGTATCTTGAATAATCATCCACCATTACTAAAGTGTACTTCTTTCCTGTTACACTTGTTGGTGTTACTGGTCCAAAAAGATCCATGTGCATCATCTCCAAAACTCTTTTTGTTGATTGCTTTGTCTTAGACTTGAAGCATGATTTTGTTTGTTTACCTTGCTGACAAGCATCACATATACCATCCTTCTTGAATGTGATCTCAGGTAAACCAATCACCAATTTATTCTTCACCAACTGATTGATGTCATCAAAGTTTAGATGATTCAACTTCTTATGCCATAACCAATTAAGTTCTGACTTGGTATGCACAATCAGACATGTCTCTGGAACAGCAGTAGACCAATCCACAACATACATGTTTTGTTGTCTTCTTCCAGCCAACACAACTTGATCACCTCTTTCACTAATGACAATACAAGTGCCTTTGTCAAAAGTGACCTTGTAACCCATGTCACAAAACTGTCCAGTGCTCAGTAGGTTGTAGTCCAGTCCTTCCACAAATGCAACATTTCTGATTGTTAGTCCATTTCTCACAAGTGTGCCATATCCTCTTGTGTATCCTGGTGTGTTCTTATTGCCAAAATTCACTCTTGGACCATCTTTTGCCACATAATTTGACAAACAGTGCTTATTCTTTGTCATATGTCTGGAACATCCTCTGTCAAAGTACCAGACACCCTACAAAACAAAGTTAATGCATTTTAGGTACCCAAAACTGTTTGGGTCCATAGTGGTCAGTGGTAAGCATGACCCTTGGCAAATTTCCATAAGGTCTTCTCTGAAAAGTGCATACTTTTGTTCATACATGTATTCCACACATCTATAAGGTCTAACAATTGGTTGTGTAGGATTAACATATGCTTTCTGGCCTTTTGGTATGTAATGTTGTTTGGAGTGATTTCTATTGTTAGAAGCACTAGCATAACCATTGGTTTGCTGTCTGTTAGGAACAGCCCTGTAATATGGAGTCTGCTGAGGTCTTGTATAAGTCCTCTGCTGAGTCCATTGCTGAGGTTTTACCCTAGCATTATGGTTATATCTATTGTTTCTAGCAATAAGGGCAGGAATATTCCAATCATCATCAATAGGAAACAATCTACCTTTCCCCCTAAGATAAGTATCCCTTGAATGATTGACATTTTTAGGTTTAGGATTCTTATCCTTGGAATATTTCTGATTTTTGCCTTTTTGTGGTCTAGCAGACTTGGTAGTAGGTCTGCTATCAGCAAGTCTAGAAGGTACAACAATCCTAATTTTAGATTTATTCTTTTTGTTAGTTGCTGTTGACCTTTTTGACTTCTGATTTTGCTTCATTGAAGTCTTCTCAGTAGGCTTCACCTCCTCAGCAACCTTTTTGGGAGTTGGATCTTGTGCAGGCACAAACTTAGGACCAATTCTGGTACTAGGTTCAGTAACCTTACTAGATCCACTCTTATTGGATTGTTGAGTTCCAAATCCAAGGCCTGTTTCTATCACCATAAGGCTTTCCAGATTTGAATGCAGTAGAGGAATAAGATTGTTCAGCAGATTCAACTCTTGAATGTAATGTACAAAGAGGCTTATCTTTGATCTGTCCAAACTCTTTTTCCTTACCCTTAAGAATTCTTAATTCAGCTTTTAACCTATTAACTTCTGTTTGAAGAGCTTCTTTTTCTGCCTTCACAATCTCATAACCAGATTGTATTATCCTCAGTTGATTAAGGATGGCATCCAAAGTTTCTTCATTGTCAGAATTTTTAGGATTTGAACCACAAGTTGATTCACAATCACTTTCAGCAGGAGTGTTTATAGACACAGAATTGTATACCTCCTCTTTGTTTCATCCATATTTGCCATTAAAGCATAATCATCCATATCAGCAACAAGTGCAATATCATCAGATTCATTTCCTTTTTCTGATTCAACTTTATATCCTGATTCATCTTCAGCAACCATAGCTTTCTTGCCAGATCTTCTTTGTTGTCTTTTGCTCTTCAGTAGGTCTGGACAATCAGGTTTGAAATGTCCAGGCTTCTTGCAGTTGAAGCAAAGATATTCAGGTTCCTTTTCTGTTTTAGTTCTGGACAGTCAGGTTTGAAGTGTCCTAGTTTCTTGCATTGATAGCACAAGTAATCGTTGTCTTTTTTGGATACATCCTTCCTCTTTTCACTGAACTTCTTTGTGAAATTCATTGGAGAACCCCTTCCATTTTTCATCATCCTGATTTTCTTGCTCAGTAGGGCAATTTGTTCTTGCATCTCATCCAGTAGATCATCTTGAGCTCCTGATGTTTCTTCTTGATGTGTAGCAGCCAATGAAGTGGTTTTTGGTTCTTCTTTTTCGGTCTCAGGTACAAGTTTCTTACTGAATTCATAAGCCTTGAGATCTGAGAACAATTTGAAGGTGTCCTCTTCATGTAGACTTCTCATTTCTTCTATTGCAGTCACCTTCATTTCCCAAACTTCTTTTTTAGGTAATGCTTCCAAGATTTTTGAATTGATTTCCTCTTTTGAGTATTTAACACTCAGTAGGGTGAGTTCATCCATGATTGCATTGAATCTTGATTCCATTTGTTCGATGGTTTCATTTGGTTTCATTTTGAACTCTTGGAACTTCTTCTTTGCTACATTGATTTTGTTCTTCTTGATTGCATCAGTGCCTTCACAGATTAATTGCAACTTATCCCATAGTTCCTTTGCAGTTTTGCAATCTTTCACCTTCATGTACATATTGCTATCCAAAGTTCTGTATATGATATCAATAGCAATATTGTTAAGATTTGCTATTTTTCTATCTTCAGCATTCCATTCTCTTTTTGGCTTTGGAATGTACTGAGTCTCATTTCCCACTGTTACTGACTTGGTGATCTCCAGTGGTCCATCTGTCAGCACATCCATCATCTCATCATGTGTTGCATCTAGAAAAGCCTGCATACGACGTTTATACTCATCAAAACGATCTAAAGAACACATCAACATTGTTCTAGCATACTGGTTGTTATCCATGATGCAAAGCTTTGAAAATCAGAAACTTGAAAAAGTTTTCAAAGTATTTTCACAAGCACAACAAGTACGATTACTTCAAAACAGAAGCACTGCTCCAATACCAATTGTTGGTCCCTTGAAAAGGCTTTGGTTAAGTTTAGAGGGGAGGGGGGGTGAATAAACATTAAAACTTTTGGAGTTAACAAACTCAGCAACTTGACACTGTTGACTACTCGATGGTCTCTTTGACACTCGATAGTCTGGCCGATCGTTGATTTCGCTGAATTTGTGCAGCGGAATATATTCAAGTTAAGCCTTATTACTTGTTGTTAAAATATGATACCAAGTATTAGATACTCAGTAGTGTAAGTTTGTGATTCAGTTGCTAGTCTCAGTAGGTTAATGTGCTAAATAAACTAAATGCAGAATATAAATGCAGAAAGTAAGTAGGCAATTTTTATAGTGGTTCCAGGTGGTGTAATCCTGTCAGTCCACTCTTCTCATGTGATGTTGGAGGTAATTCACTAGAGATCTTTGACGTAGCTGTTATAAAAATCCCTATGTTGTTTGTCCTTCACCAATAACTATGGCTTCACAAACTGAACACTTGGAACAGGTAGGATTGCTACTCCAAAGTCATTCACTGGTCCTTGAAGGGTAGGATTGCCTCTTCACCAGCTCCACCACAAACAACAGTCCTTGACACCCAAAGATGCTTCACTATCTTCAGCAGGTTTCTTGTAAAAGAAAGTTTGAATCAAGTAAGAGATTCAGCTTTCAACAGCTCGATCAGGATGAAATGATCAGCAGCTTGAAGACTTCAAGTGTGTAAACTTGATGTAGCTTGATAGAAGATTACACTTGAAAAAGTTTACTAGATCAGTAGCTTTAGGCTCTGTAGGGTTAGCAGGGTGATTTCTTGATAAGAATCTGAAGCTCAAGATTAATTGTTGTTTTTCTCCTTTTAATTTTCATCACTTGTATCTGAATTAGGAGTCCTCTATTTATAGGTAGGAGTCCTTGTGACTTATGTTTGAAATTCAAACATAGCCATTTCAGATTTGTCCCATCTTGACTTGCTTTAAGTCCCTGTACATAGTACTGACAGTGTCAGACTGCTTTTTGCCAGTTTTCAGTCTATCCACCCTTTGACTTGTATCCATTGGATAAACCTCTATTTCTTCCCAACGTCTCTTTAATCTTAGCCATTGATTTGTTTGATAAAATCAGAAGTTGTTACCTATCCTTATCCTTGTATTCTTTCAATGTAACCTTTGATTAATTCGAAATATATATCAGTAGGTTCCTGTGTATAATAGTCTGCTGAAATACATATCATTCAGCTGATCCAAAGTTGTTGTGTTTATAAAACACTGCACCTGATTTCTCTTATATCTAACTTTTAATTGTGAAGTTAGATTACACCATTTTGATCATAACCAAGTTCCAATCACCACTTAACTTTTGGAACTTAGACCTTGTACACAAGGTATATGTAATCAGTTTAGGTCATCACAGACTTCCCAAAATTCTGATTCCATATCCTTGACTTTAAATACTAAGTTTGATCCCTTAGCCTTCAATAACTGAGTTTGAACCCTCAGCCTTCAGTCTTCAGCAGGTTCCTAAACTAGTCTACTGACTCAGGTACCCTACTGATATAGACAGGTCTGCTGATGATATTTAGCTAACCAATTACAGTGCTTGTTTGATCAAACCTATACAAAGATCAAACTCTAATAAGTTTATACATTTGATTTAGACATCTTTTTGCTTTTGCTCTATAACAGCTAGTCTGGCACTCATCACTAAAACTTAAAATAAGTCCAACACCCTCATTAATATAGCCAACGGACGGAAATTCAAATCAAGGATTATCAAGGCTATAAATAGAAGGCATTGACAGAAAAAGAAAAACAACAAGATAACATGCATTAAGCAGAAACTCTGTCAAATCAAAAAGCCTTCATCTGTGCTTAAAAAGGAATATCTAGTGATCAACTCAAATTTCAGAACTACAATTTCAACATCAAGCATTGAGTCTGATGAACAAGTTTTTGTGAATCCAATTCACTTCAATCAAGCAGCTGAATCAGAGGCATTTAAGAAGGATTTGTGTTTGTGATAGCTGCTGAAGGATTTGTTCCTAATGAGCAGTGAAAGAGACTGAGTCACTGAAGATGTTGCAGTCAAGGAGTGATAGTCTGGAAGATTGTGAAGCTTGTGTAGTCAAGGACAATCAGGCTATTGTATCTGTGAAAACAATAGTGAAATTCCTCCAATCATCACATGAGAAGAGTGGATTAAGGGATTACACCACCCTGAACCACTATAAACCTTGTGTCAATTTACTTTCAGCAATTTATCTTACTGCATTTATTTAATTGCTTAAATTACATCATATATCTGTGGTTGCATAAACTACTTTGAAACAACATATTAAGAAGGGACTTATCCGCTACCCAAAAGCTTTTAAATACAAGAAAAGTTTTTGAAACTCCACTATAGCCATTCACCCCCCCCCCCCCTCTGACTATAGTTTTACCCTTCTCTGTGACCAACAATTGTTGCTGCAAGAGCTGATGTTTTAGGTTCCTCCAGAGCTTTGACTGCTGCTGTGGCTGTGAAGTCTTCACTGAATTCATATGCTTTCAGATCTGAGAAGATTTTGAAGGAATCTTCTATATCAAGTCTTCTTGACTCTTCCATAGTTGTGGCTTTCATTTTCCAGCACATAGGTAAGGCTTTCAAGATTCTGGTATTGATTTCTTTCTTGGTATATTCAATCTTGAGTAGAGCTAGTTCATCTATTATTTTGTGAATCTTGTTTCCATCTGTTCGATGTTTTCACCTTATTTCATCTTGAAGTTCTCAAACTTTTGTTTGGCAACTGAGATCATGTTCTCTTTGATTGAATCAGTTCCTTCACATACAAGTTGCAGTTTTTCCCACATATTTTTTTGCAGCTGTTCAATCTTTGACTTTCAGATACATGTTGTTGTCCAAGGTTCTGAGAATGATATCTGATCGGGGTCAATCAGGTTATAATATACTTGACCACCATAAACCAATACTAGCAAGAGGACTAGGCCCATCGTAGTATAGCTATAGTGAATCAAGGTCGATCCCACAGGGAACCAATTGTGGATCATCTTATATACAAACAATTAATTAAACATGTCAAGGACATAAAGGCGGTCTACGACCAACATAAGACAAGAAAGGTAAAAACACGACTCGACACAACGTAATTAACATATTCTTTATCGTTTGGACCTAGATAATTTATATAATAAACAACTTATTAATCTCAATCCATTTGTATCTATCTTAGATTGGCTACGGAGTCATCCTCTTTAACTTGACGTTCGTAGAGTCACTAAATCAACGTGATATTGTTACGTGACTTCGCTTTTAGTGCCTCCATCTCATATAACTCACACGCTTTACTTTGCCGATATTGACTCGCTTTCCTATGGTTAGCGTACTTCCTAAACGATCACTCAAGCCCTCGTCCAACTAGCAATTACCAAGTTATAGTCTCATGCTAATCTACGACGTGCGTTAATCAAAGCTAGCAATTCCAAAATATAAACCTACTACCTAGATAACGCCTACTAAACGTCCAAGATCAATTCATGAGCCTACCTAAGAGTTTTATATCGGTATTTCCTTCTAACGTCAGTTTAATTAAACTAAGATCATGTTCTTAACCTAACCTTTGATTGAATCGGTCGACCGAATACTGAGACACTTCCTTCTTTTCCCCACATCCTGATTTCATCATACACAAGTTGCGCATTAATTAAACTAAGCAGATTCATGGATAGAAACTAAATATGTGACGTTTCCCACATCTACATCATTAGCTATGAATTAACTAACTCAAACAATAAAGCATAATTGGGGGGAATTAATTACTTAATAATGCAGCCCTTAAATTCAATAAACTACATTGAATCAAGATATGAATAGAGTGATTTTATTGAATGATATTCTAAGGTATATGTTTGTGTGTCTTTACAATTTCTCGTAGTCGCTATATAGGAGTTTCTTATGAAGGATCTAGAAGGTAAATACGAAAAAATCCGAAAAGTGACCGGTGACACACTCGGTCAACGAAGCACCCCACCGGTCGACGGAAGCTATAGGCTCGGTCGACCGAATTCTTTTGACACGTTAATCGTTTTTCGTCGCCTATCTTGCTCTCCCACTTTGCGCTTGCGTGTTGATCTGATTAATCTTTCATTTAATGCTCGATTTCCTTGAGATTTCTGATTGCGCGATATTTATCTTCCCGATTTATCACGATCTACAAAATCAAAGAATTATCGCAAATAATATTGTTGAGATTTTTGAAATTTTCCTCGATTCATCATTATTCCATTCCATGGCAACATTGTTGAGATTTTTTCTTTTCCAATCATCATTATTCCATTCGCTTTTGGGCTTGGGGACTCTGACTTGATCACCATTAATGGTTTGCATATGAGTGATTTGAATAGGTCCATCAGTAAGTACATCCATCATCTCATCATGAGTTGCAGCAAGAAAGGCCTGCAAACGACGTCTATATTCATCAAAGCGGTCCATATTGCACATGAGCATCTGTCTGGCATACTGATTGTTATCCATGGTGTAAATGAGTTTATGCAAGAAGAACAACTAGAGGATTTGAATGGAATGAGTGAGCTCTCTGATACCAATCATTGGTCCCCTGGAAAGGCTGACACAAGTATAGAGGGGGGTGAATAAACTTGTCACCAAAAACTAGACCTTAAATTTTGATTATGTTCAATTGTAAACTTGTGTGGAGTTGAGCTGAGTAAGTTGAGTATAAGTCAAACTGACTTATGCTGAAACTGAGTCAACCGACAGCGGATTAGGTTTTAGCCTTTATATTGATCTTGTTATTTCTAAGAAAAAACTAATGTTGATGCAAAATAGAATTCTGGTGAATGTCAGTTTGTGAACTGTGAATGAATATCAATCAGTTTGTTCAGTTATGCTGTATGAAAAACTTATATGAAAACAATCACAAAAACTATAATAAGATAGACAATAAGTAAAATGTGGAAAGTAAGTAAGTCAAGAATTATAGTGGTTCCAGGTGGTGTAATCTTGTCAGTCCACTCTTCCCCTGTGATGTAGGAGGAAAATTCCACTAGAACTCTTTGATGTAGCCGGTTACAAAAGGTCCTAATTGACAGTCCTTGACTAATCCCTAGCTTCACTATCTAAACAACTGTAGAACAGGTGTGATTGCTGCTCTGCAACTGCTTGAAACACTGGTCCTTAAACCGTTGTATTGCCTCTTCTCCAGCTCCACCACAAACACAGTCTACCCGACTGCTGTGACAACAACTGTCCTTGGCAAATCCTGAACCATATTTCTTCACAGTCTAAACCTTTGATAAAAATCAAAGTTGGGCTGAGAATCAAGTAAATGATTCTTGCTTGTGGTTCTTCTAAGTGTTGGATTCTTGATTGAGTCTTTGTAGCTTGAACACTTGAAGAAATCTAGATGTGTTCTTGTAAGCACAGATATTGATAGCAATTCAGATGAACAAGACTTGGACAAAAATGCTTGCAAACTTGTATTCAATTCGATGTTCTATGTGTTTGATCCTTGATGCCAAGTCCTCTATTTATAGTGTTAGGTCCAACATTCATCTTGCTTGAATTTTGAATTGTATGAACATCTATATTATTAAATGTCAGATGTCAGTGACCGTTTTGACATGTCAGTACTTCATCCAATAAGATTGCTTGATTTGTAACCTTCACTTGTAGATTCAGTTCATTTAGATGACTGACCTTATAACTGAGTATCCTGATCAGTTATAATCTGAGTATGTCAGTTATCAATTTGTCAACTGACTTAGAGCATTAACTGAGTTTTTACTCTTCTTCAAAACTTAGTACTCTATTCATCTGATTTCATTTGACTTAATAAGAGTACACCATATCTTATAAATCATCTAAGATGTCATTGTCCTTATGATTCTTAGGACTTCATACAAGATACATAAAGTCAGTTCAGGCCACCACAAACATACCTGAATTCTAACTTTATAGTCTCGGCTTTAATCTTCATAACTGAGTTTGAGCCCTTAGTTCTTCATTCTTCAATAACCGAGTCTGTGTCCCACAGTTCTTCATTTACTGAGTTTGTTCCCGTAGCCTTCAACTTCTAGATAAGTCAATAGAGTCTGTGTCCTTCAGCAAACTTACCTTCTTCAGTTCTGAGTGAATTTCAGTTTTTGACTTCTGAGTGACATCTTCAGTTTAAGTCGGTATCCAGTTTTCTAGATGATTTCCAGTTTTCAGTTTTACGACTCTCTAGTTATTACAGTGCTTGTCTAATATAACCTATACAATCATCAGACTCTAATAAATTCTATATGTTCAGTTCTAGACATCTTTTAGCTTCTCACTATAACAGCTAGTTTCAGCACTTCATCAATGAGGTGTCAACAAACAAATAAATAAATAAATAAGATGAATCATCATCAAAACTTAAGTTTTATTTTTAACAATTACAATGAATCCTAACCACAAACAAGGTTGAAACTATGAATTAAAAAAAAGGCTATGATATTTACCTTCTTGAGAGGAACCGAGATTCGAAACCGATCATTGACCCGAAACACATCGAAACTAGTACTCTGATCTACACAAACGAGCTAGACTGATCAAAACTGAGCTTCAAAACTGGGCTGCTTAACCGAGCTCTATGTTGGGTTCAACGAGTCGGGTGTCCTGGGCACGCACCGGGACACGTCCTGGGATGTCTGGGGCACGTCCTGGGCTGTCTAGGACACGTCTTGGGCAAGCAAGACGATTAACCGAGAGAACACCCCGGTACAACGAGCCAGAAGAAGCTGAAAACCCCAAAAAAAAAAGGTGATTCTTTGATGTCTAGGGCTACCTAGGGTCCTTTTTATAGCCCCTTCTCGACATAAGTCGGTTTTCAAATCCTTCAAGGAAAAGAAAAACCTATAATAATGAAAAAAAACAATTTTGAAAAGACCAAAATACCCTTACAAAGAGGTGAGGGGTTTTACATATATATTGTACCATACACAATTTTGAATAAGTGAAATCAGTTTTCATCCCACGGAGCATTGAGAATTCAATCTCTCCCGATCCTCCATTTTCTTTACGTAAAATATCTCTATTTTCAATCTTCTTTCTTCTCGTCCCACAAAATATCTCCCTCTGTCCTATGTTCCTGTTCTTCATCTCCGGCAGCCGTAATCTCTTCTCATCTTCTCCAAGCTTCCGCCGTCTGATTTCTCCGTTCCCACATTAAGAAATCCCAAAATCCCCGCCTTCGATCCTTCCATCAATCAAGCTGCCATTGGCAATCGTAATCTTCTGTCTGCCCTCATCCTTATTACCAGCTTCCTTATCATCATCACAATTCCTCAACTTCAATTCTCTGAACCCACACCATAATTCATTCAGCCATCAGGTCACTCTACCAAATCTCTAACCGGCACTAATCTCGTTCGTTGCCTTTGGTTCTTCTTATATTGTTATTTTTTTTATTGTTATATATATATCAGGTTTGGCTGCTCAACATGTCTCTCTCTGCCTTGCTGCTGTTCGACTGTGGTGCTTTGCCCCACACGACTTATGATCTCAACCTCTTGTCCTTGCATTATCCCTATACAGGTTTGGATGATATTATTATTGGTGATGGTCGTGCACTTTCTATTAGTCACGTTGGTTCTGCTTCCCTTTCTTCATTTCGTTTATCAAATGTATTGTGTGTTCCTCAACTTTCCCGCAACCTGTTATCTGTATCTAAATTATGTTCTAATAATTTTGTCACTATTAAATTCTTATCGGACTGGACAAGTCGATGTATCTATCAAGGTCAGGCTAAAGATGGAGTCTACTCCTGGTCCTCCAATCCTTTGTTTACCTTTTCAGCTAATAAAACCTCCACCTATACTTGGCACCCTCGTTGGGGTCATCCAGCTTTTCCCAGTATGCAGCTTTTAGTTAAAAACAATCGTTTGCGTCTGTTATTTCTTCCCCTTGTGATGAATGTTTGCGTAATAAAAGCCACATGTTTCCCTCTTCAGCATCTACATTGCATTCTTCCCACCCCTCAGAAGTTGTATTTTCTGATGTTTGGACTGCTCCTATTTACTCAGTGGATGGTTATAAGTATTATGTTATTTTTGTGGACCATTTTACACGTTTTATCTTTCTTTATACTTTAACCCATAAATCTGAGGTTTGCTCTGTATTCAAAAAAAATAAATTGTATGTTGAAAAGATCCTTTCGGCTTCTATTAATTAAAACCCTTTACTCTGATAACGGTACTGAGTTCGCTGCCTTACGCCCTTTCCTAGCATCTCATGGAATTGCTCATCACACCTTCCCTCCCACACTCCCCAACATGATGGTACATCCGAACGTCGTCATTTACATATTGTCGAAACTGCTCTCGCTCTTCTTACCCTAGCCTCCATGCCCATCACCTATTTGTCTTATGTTGTCGGTGCTGCAGTTTATCTCATCACCCGTATGCCATAAAAAAAATGAGTATGTTATCTCCTCATGAAAAACTTTTCTCTACCCCCATAATTACGCCAAACTTAGGGTCTTCGGTTGCCTCTGTTACCCCTGGGTTAAACCTTACAATCACCACAAGCAGGAGTCCTCCCATCTACCATGTGTTTTTCTTGGATATTCCCTCACTCAAAGTGCTTATCTGTGCTATGATCTGATTGGTGCCCATATGTATGTTTCTCGTGATGTTTGCTTTGTTGAGGATCTATTCGCCTTTGCTTCAACCCTTCTGATCCGGATATTCTCTCCTTTGATCACTTACTCTTACTGGCTCTTTACTCCGATCTTGTTCCTCTTGTCCCATCATATCCCGCCCTTCCCGAACCTCCTTCTCCCTCCTCCCATTCAGCTGCTACCTCTTCCCATCACCCCCAGTCTCATCTTCTTCGTCCCCTTCCCCCTCGGCTTCCCCCCTTCGTCTCATTTCTTATACCCTCCCCCATCTCTCATCCTATGGTTACTCGATCTCTCAATAATATCTTTAAACCTCGCCACCTCCTTAACCTTACTGCCTAAATGGATTCTCAATATTCTAATACTGAGCCCTCCACATTCAGCAATCTTTACAGAGTTCTTATAGGCGTCCTGCTATATCTGAATATTATGATGCACTTGTGTGCAGTGGCACATTGTCCCTTGTTCCTCCTGATTCAGATATTAATATGGTTGGCTGCAAATGGGTTTTTTGGATTAAACGTCACTCGGATGGCACCATTGAGCGCTATAAGGCTCGTTTGGTTGCCAAAAGATTCACACAGTGACCTGTCATTGATTACTTTGAGACATTTAGTCCTGTTGTCAAACCCACCACTATTTGTTTGGTTCTCAGTATTGCGGTATCCTTGGGTTGGTCCTTTCGGCAAATGGATGTCAATAACGCTTTTTTGCAAAGTTCTCTTACTGGAGATGTTTATATGTCTCAGCCACATGGCTTTGAGGATTCTAACCATCCCACTTATATTTTCAAGTTACACCAGGCTACTTATGGCTTGAAGCAGGCTCCCCGGTCTTGGTATCATGAATTGCGGTCTTTTCTCCTATCCATTGGGTTTGTTTATTCTGCTGCGGATTCCTCTCTTTTTATTTATCGTACTTCCACCAACATTACTATCTTACTTGTAAATGTTGATGATATAGTCATTACTGGCGGTTCTTTCTCTCAGGTTTAGCAGGTTATTGACCAGCTTGGTCAAGGGTTTTCTGTTAAGGATCTTGGGGCATTATATTATTTTCTGGGTGTTGAGGTGACTCCCGAGTCTCAGGGACTCTTACTCACACCAACTAAGGGTTAACATACATGATTTTAAGCCAGTCTCCACTCCGCTTCCACCTGATGCCTTTTCTCCCAGTGAGTCCGCGGCCCCTCCTTATGCCGATGTCACTCAGTATCGTTTGGTTCTTGGTGCTCTCCAGTTTCTTTTATTTACGTATCCCGATATTGAATTTACGGTGAATAAGCTTTCTTAATGCATGCATTCTCCTATGGATTATCATTGGGCCCTCGTCAAGCGGATTCTTCGGTATTTAGCTGGTACATTGCATGAATGTATGCAACCTTTCTCTGCCTCCCTACTTGCCCTGCATGCCTTTTCTGATGCTGAATGGGCGGCAACAAAGGTGATGATTACTCATCCACCTCAGCCTACTTGGTTTTCCTTGGTCGGAACCTCATTTCATGGAGTTCTAAGAAATAGACATCCATTTCCCGTTCTTCAACTGGGTGAATACCGTTCGATTCTTTGCCATCGCCGTAAGCTTTCCTGGCTTTCCTACTTACTTGCCGATCTTGGTTTCTCCGCGTTGACTGCTCCAATTATCTTTGGCGACAATGTTGGTGCTAGAATTCTTCAGAAAAATTTGTGTCTTCCACAATGGAATCTGATAAGTGAGATCTCGAGTAAGTGTTTACATAATCTTCTTGTCTAGAAAAATAAGTAATTTTTGCTGGGCCTTTATCCTTTTTTTAGGTTCATTCGTTGGTTCCATTTATGAATAAAGGTGATAAAGGGGTTCGAATCCCTTTCTTTCCTCTTCCGTTCAATTGTGTGCGAATCGGTTTTCATTCTCGAATGAAACACGTTGCCATCGATTATCACTATATTTGTGATGAAGTTGAGCAAGGTCTCATTCGGGTTTCTCATGTTTCTAGTGTTGATCAGCTCGCTGATGCCTTAACCAAACCGCTCTCTCGCATTCCTTTCAGTCATTTCAAGTCCAAGTTGGGTCTTCACTCCCTTCGTCCCGCTTGAGGGGGCGTATTAGCATATATGTTGTAATTATATTTGGTATTTATGATAGCTTAACGAATACTTTACCTTAACTTTGGGAGCAAGTCAACATTATATATAAATATATTGTACCATACACAATTCTAAATTAATGAAATCAGTTTTCATCCTATATTCTGTCACTTTTATAAATTAGTTTATATCAGACTAAATTTTAACATATGGTTAAATTGAATTGTATATTTGATTTAAATTTTTATTAGGTAAATAAGTTATATTTCGTTTTTGAAAAACATACTTTTCAAATTTTGCCAAATTAGAAAGATATATTTCTTCTAAAAAAAAATACATGAGTGTTTAAAAGGTATCTATCCAAAAAAGAATATCGGTATGGTGAGACCCGACCCATATTTTCAGATTTCCGCCATCATAAGGAGTCTTATAACATAGTAGAAAAATCATTTGAATTCGTAAAACAGTAATGAAAGTACACCTAAACTTAAAGGAAATGATTCGTACTATAATGTTGTAACAAATCCACTGAATTTGCTAAAACAATTATCGAGGGATTGCTTATTTTGGAAAATCATTCATTTTAATTTTACAATTTTAGTGAAAAGTATTTTTGAAGCTAGTATTTGTTGGTTCATGTTTTGACCTTTATTTATACATACATTTCATTTATTTAGGTATTTAAAATATTTACAAATATTTGTATTTTCTTAAGGTAAAGTATCAAAATAATTATAGAAAAAAATGTGGGACACGTCAAAGGTGAATGAACATGTTCAGTGTCAACTTTCCCGGTTATAATTATAAAAATGTTCACGGCATCCTTCATCCATCCATACCATTAAAGAAACAGAAAAAAGCCATGAAATCATTTCAATGTTTGGTCTGTTTCAAGCTAATGTTGATTCTATTCATCATCGTGGAAGGTATGCTAACATTCTTCTGTATTTGTCTTTGTAAAAAAAGTGGATTATATATATATATATATTAGTTTATATATATTTATATATATATATAGATATATATATATATATATATATATATATATATATATATATATATTCTCTTCGTTTTTTGAGGGCAAACTAATAACCTCTTTATGCTTATTGAATACATTAGGATCAACCATTTGCAAAGATCAAATTGAAGTCCCCCAGTGCACCGATAAGAAATGCAAAGACGAATGCTTCACGCTGATTGGTTCAGACTTGTAATTTCAACTACAGTTGCGTTCACACGTAAGCGACTCAACTTGTGTATGCGTCAGTTTATGTCCTGCACCTCCAGGATTTATTAGATAAACATTTTTATCAAAATAAAACATCCTAGTATTGTGACGCCTGCTCCTAAGGTACTTATCCGTCACGTATACAAGTATCAATCTATATATATATATATATATATATATATATATATATATATATATATATATATATATATATATATATATGAGCAAATTGAGTATTTCCTTTAGCCGATAGATGTTGCCATTTGTAGCACAAATATTTGATATAAAATATTCAGTAATGTTTTATTGAACTTCTGCTTACTCACTTTTCTGTTTTTTTATATTGCAAACTACGATTGCTTAAAATAAAAAATAAATTATTTGTGCGAATAAAAAAATTTAAATGTTGGGACAAGTGGTAATAGTGGTTGACCATACAAAATTTTTAGTATAGATATGAAATCAACTTCGCCGGGAAGAGTCCAATAAAATGCATATGACTTTGTCCAATTAATGAAGATATACAATGCTCACATTAGTGGAAGTAAAAACTCAAAAGCCGATACATGAAAAGTTAATTGTAGCCGATGTGCAACTGGCCATCGAAGAATCACAAGAACTTTCCTCAATAGAAATACAAGAATTTGTGAAAGACTAGAAGTGCATGAATCTTGAATTTTTTAATCAAGCCATCAGATTACCACTACAAGAAAAAATACTTTTAATGTGGTGAATTATCGTCATTAAATGTCCAATTCCCGTTATTAAAAGCTTTTAATGACGGGAAATTTCCCCTCACTTCCGCCTCCGCCTCCGCCGTTAAAAATTATAATGACAGGGTTTTAACGTCATTTAAAAGATTTTCAATGACAAAGAGTTTCCTCCTTAAATATATTGTTTCCCTCATTATATAGATTCGGTTTCTATTTCAATGTATGATATTTTACTTGACAAAATTATCGCTCATAATTCGTTTATCCCTCACTAAATATGTTTCGTCGTAATTTTTGACAGATATCTAATGACTAGATCTACCGTCACAAAAATTGTTTTTAATGATGAAAAAATTCATCATTAACTACAATTTGACAGTCATAATAACATGAGAATATAGTTGCATCACAAACCAAAATTTTACTTAAACTACGTAAGATTGATCTATTACAAACAGATTTACAAAGGCAAGTTACATACAGATTTATAAAAGCCAAAATACATGTAGATGCATAATGAAAGGATTTTCTAATATCATATCCCGATGTACAAATATCTTTCCACCAGGATTTACAATTATCGGGTTGTTACCCTAGAGTACCGTATACTGTCAAAACGCTAGCAAAAACATAACTGCATGTTACAACATCGGTGGATATGATACATATCAATCCTTCTCCACATCACTTCAAAAAGCACAAAATCTTTTAAAATCTTGAAGCTAAATTAGGAATAAATTAGCGACACAAACATTGTAGAGACACATTTACAGAATCTTAAAACAAAGTAAATAATCAACTTGGCCCAACTGGGCAAGTAACAAGACTACCTCAATTACTTATTTAACGGTATAAAATTTTAATCTATATAAGGCACTTGCGTATAGCATATTCCATAGCCCTTAAAGATCACAACAGGAGTTTACTCTCTATGAGCCTTGAAAAGGCCTAACTAAGATGTTAACAAAAAAAAAAGTCACATCCAACAGGGATAGAAACCATCAACAACATTCTAGGCCGACAAAACATAGAAAAAATAGTAAGACACTCTGAACAGCGAATCGAATCTACCATTGGTCGAAAAACGGTTTATTATATTATCAAACAAAGAAAAGAATGCCAAGTATGTGAAAATCCCGAATAAAAAAGTACACGTAGTTGGAAAAACTAATCACAACCGACTTGTTGAAAACATAACACATCTCAAGAAAGCTGCAACGGTCAAGAAAATAACCTAGACAAACATATCCATTAGCCTTAAGTACTTTCATATCAGCAGCTTGTGAATCATTGAAATGCTTCCTTCTAACTCCACCTCCAAAACCAAAGACGTGACTGTGGTTTTGTGGTCCAAAGAAAGTTTCAACCACCTCAATAGGTGTGAGTGATGCATTGGCTTGAACAGTCTTGACAATCTCATCCTACAATGCTTAGGCTTCGTACGTCAAATTCAAAAATTGATATATTTATATAGAAATGGTAAGTATGGGTACTTACATATTTTTCTTGTTCTCTTGATTCAACAAACTTTCCCTTCTTCTGTCTAGTCGCATAGAAGATTTTTGCAATATCAGGTGGGGTATCTACCTTATCTCCCTAGAAGATTTGAACAACAGGAAAATTAAATATCCATTACGAATCACAATAACTCTAAAGCATAAAGAATCGTTGAATGTATACCATCACATGTATGATATGTCTATGCGACTGACTTCCGGTTCGATGAGGCATCACCCCCTCTTTTGGACTGATTATCTGAATTCTGAGAACTGATTTACTGCATCAAAATCACAATACAATGCAAAACAATTTTCTCTTTGATCCTGAAATACTTGCCCACTAATGCACATGATCACCTATTTCAGGACACTTTTACTTCCTTCATACATTCCACGGATAGTACAACGTAATAAACAATTTAAAATACTCACCTTCAAGTACGATTGAAAAATAAAATTAAGATTTTTTGTTAGTTGGTATACATTTTATGCATACCTGAAACGGTTCGGTCAAGAACTTTTCTATAACAAGCCACTCCCAATCTTTAATTGTCATCCCTGGAGGAACATTTTTCAATACTTGTGCTTTAGTCTTGCAAGGTGTCATGAATTTTGCATTCAATGATGACCTCCAAGCTGTCCACAATGAACCCATGTGCTCCAAAGTAGGTTCACGATATGATTCCATATCAGGATTGGAAAAGCATTCCTACAAAAGACAACATAAATTCACATTACAAACATAGTGTATCCATCCCCAAATCCAGCTTCCTCAAACATAAATGATATGCATTTTCTTGTTAAAGCTCTAACAATAACATCAAATTGAGATGATGCAATGCATGGTCCAAGAATCTTATTCTTTAACACCTATTAGTTCTCGCTTAATGATGCTATGAATACATCCCACTAAATTACAAGTACTCACCAATGATGACACTCTCCTCCGCATCATAAAATGTACTTGATACACCACCGATTCTTAATCAATAAACATAAAACACAGCCCAAACTTCCAAAAGTAATTCTTAATTAAAACACAAAACACAATTCCAAATTTTCCTCAAAAGCATACGAGTTAAGTTATATCTCTAAAGCATACAAGATAAGTTATCACTAGAAACAAAACCATAAATATACATGTTATCACAAAGACATAGGTGAAATGTCAATTGACGGCTGCTCTGATTTGAGTCACACATGCATGAAGTAGATATGAAATCGCCAACCTGAGAGTAGAGCAATATATATACATAAATAAGACTGTTTTTTGAGCTCCATTAAAAACCGAGCTCGAAACAGAATTCAGGGACCAAGAGGTCAGCCCAACTAACAACTTTCATCCTAATATTTACCTGAGCCAAAATAGACATCCATACAGTTGCAATGAATCCAGGAAATTGATAAAGAAAGAAACAAAGAGTACTAACACCAGATACCAACACACACCATCAAAATAAATGATACTAGAATAAAAAAACTAGAAAAGTCTCAGCATAAAACCATAGGGGTATGAAAAACAAATTAGGATACTTTAAATGTTAAAACCATGAGACAGGAAAACTTGTAAAAAGGTAACCGAAAAGAGAAAATGATATGTCCAACACTCAACAAAGTACTGATCATGATACTAAAACAGACATATAGACAGTCTTAAAAAATAACCAAAAAGTAGAACAAAGGTGTTTCACATACCTTCACTGCAGCCCACATGTGTTCCTTGTCACCTTTAGACATATTCTTCCATGTAAGAACTTGTGTAGGACATATGTTACTGGACCGCACAATTTTCCCCAAGTGTCTGGACCAATAAGTGTGATTTGGTCCTACTCCATGATTGTTGAGAAATTGGATCTCAAATTTTTCTCCTTTTTTCAAACTACGATTTTCGAGTACTTGTTGGGTCCTCTAACTTTTCTAACCTTTTCAGTTGCAGTATTTGATCAATGAAATGGATATTAAAAAGTTGTGTCTTCATTTTATTTCTAACACAACAATAGATCAGGGGCAGATCCAGCATAGGAGGGGTGGGGTGTATGGACCCCACTCAAATTTCCTATGAAGCTTACTAAGATACCCTCTAATAATAATATTAAAAATATGTATGTATACATTTTCGACACTTTTTAGTGTAATTATGTCTTTAGTTCAACCTGGTTAAAAGCTTTTATAATACACCTTAAGGCCACCTGGTTTGAATCTTGGGTGATGATGTTTTTTTTTCACCTTTTTTAATCCTACTTCCACCTGGAAAATTTTCATGGGTCCACCACTGCAATAGATTAATATTAAAAAAGCCATATTCAGTTTATTATGCTTACCTTCAACATTTTTCCTTGAATTTCCATACCTCATTTCACCAGTATCACTATTATCATCTTCTAAATCCCCTATTTCCATTCTCATATATACATGTCATACAGTAGTACAATTCGCATTTATTGGGCTAAATCCTCTGTACTACTATATGCATGTTTTTTTCACCTTTTTTTTTAATCTGAATTTCACCTAAAAATTTTCCTGCGTCATGGCATGATAGATTAATATTAAAAAAGCCATATTCAGTTTATTATGCTTACCTTCAACATTTTTCCTTGAATTTCCATACCTTATTTCACCAGTATCACTATTATCATCTTCTAAATCCCCTATTTCCATTGTCATATATACATGTCATATAGGTACTTTTGGATTTATCGAGCAAAGCCAATTTCTCAAAAAAAAAAAAAAAAAAAAATTTAATAAAATAAAGTTGCTTTAAAAAAAATTAAAAAAAAAAGATCTTCTAAATCCCCTGGGACAGAAAATGCAAAGTTACAAAAAAAATATATAGTAAAGATAAAGAAAACTAAACGAAATCAAATGAACAACCCCAACTAAAGACTACCAAATGATGGATTATGCTCAAGCAATTTGAAGATCAATGGTTGCACAGTTGCATCCTTGGCCAAATAAACTGATATTCTCCACATCTTCTTGTTCTTTCAACAAACACATCAAATCTTTGTCATTTCTCAAAGGCTTACCACACCTATCCGTTATTTTGATACCAAAATAATAAATGTCAATGAACCTAGAACATATGCTCAAGACATCCAAAAAAGAACAATCTTCTGTTATATTTCTTTCTTCCCATTTATCTTCACCATAGTGAACAAAGAGATTGTGCATTGGATTTCACCGGTAGGGAGAAAATATACTTTTTACAAATACATTGATTAATAAAAAATCTCAAAGAACATTTTTACGCAAATGAAAATTTTGTTCATTGAAATTAATATCACTAAGGACCTGACTCACATAAATACAAATACAGAAACTCAAATAAAACATAGAAGACATAGCCTATAACATTCTATAAGCTGCAACAAGAGAAAAGAACATGTAGAAAGGTGAAAGAAAAGAAAGAGAAGGACCACAATTTCTCTAAGGCAACACCCAAGAAGATGGTTACGGTCCTCAGGCTGGAGCATGGGATTCAACAACTGCTCAAATTGGTGATTATTCTCCGGATCAGTTATCACAGCCAAGGCAGTCTGAATTTCCTCCTGTGCCGACTACTTTTCCAGATGACAGAAAAATGACAACTGTAAATTCAACCATTGTATTCTCTTCGTCTTCAGTGCCTACTATAGGAGTTCAAGCACCATAGCTCAGTTTCAGCCCTCAACTCAGCAGGTACAAAACTACTGTTTCTGCTTCTTTATTTTTCAGCTTCACAATTTTGTCGAGTTGTTACTTCATGTTTCTAGTCACTTGCGCTAGAAAACTACCATTAGGGATTGTAATGTAGCGGTATGTCATATATTACTCAGGAATGTGCTAGAACAGCTTATGATTGTCCGTGTTCAGTTGCATGCTAATTATTGATGCAGGACAAATCTTGGAGATTTCACTTAGAATACAAACTAGAGCTATTAACGTAATTATATGCAATCTAGCACTTCCTGTTTCATGAGGCTGCTATGGAAATAAACAAACTGAGTTTTCAGTTAAAGGGATGCTCTAGACTGAGTGATAATTGTGGGATAAGGGCTATCTTAACTTGGAAAACTGTCAGAAAAATCTTCCAATGTTGATTAAGAAGGTATAATCATAGTTATATTTGCATCCAACAACACCAAGGAGACACCCAATCAAAACTGGACAAGAGCAGATCAAGTTCGGAAGCAACTAAACTATTTAAAATCCATGTCACACAACCAAACATCATATATATCCCTCATGTAGGAACTAAAAGTTCAACCAATCCTTGTGTTCTTCAAACCAGACATAATAAGCTAGGATAAAATAAAGTTGATAAATTATGTAAGTAGCACCACAATATCTTTACACTAGCATTAATCATTGGACATTGACATAGCCAATAAAGATTAAACGTGAATAAACCAATTTCCAGCAACTCCATCCCAAAAGCATACCAAAACAATACAATAAAATCAACAAGACCCAAAAGAAGAAAAAAATAAATTATTTAAAATATGCACAAAAGTATAGCCAACTCCCATAAAAAAGAAAGTAATAACCAAAACTAAAATACCAACCACCCCAGTAACACAGGTCATTTTATTATCCAAGCAACACAAGTCACAAAAAGTGGGGCAGTGTGGTAAATGATTACGTGACTCAAATTGTGCAACAACGTTTAGCATTGTTTTAAGATCATCTTCACCAACAATTGTAGGGCGTGGCATGTGGGGTATGATACTAAATTTGCATTCGTATTTCAAGAATACAACTCAATTTCCCGAACGAAAACCAAAGCTTTATAGCTTTCAAACTTCATATAGTTAAAACCCTAATTTAATAGTTCACATTATCGAGTTCAAAGAAGTTTAAACACAAAAACACAACATACAGACACACAAAGGAGTACTTACCGAGTTCTTTGTAAATGAGATTTGGGACTTATCAAGCTGATCTTCTCTGAAGAACCTACCATCTGTTTACATAACAAAGAGAACAAACCAAAACCAGAACAAAAGTCAATAGCAGCAAAAGCCATAATACAATCGGATATTCTCCACAACGTGAATCATTAGCTCAAAAAAGGATAGAATATCATCATAGCCTCTTCGGATCACCAATTACACCCTTCCATCATCTTCATAGCCGTAAGCCGCAAAATGATGAATAATTACAAGTGGTGTTCTACAAAATGAATTCTGCAAACTATGTGATGAGAGCAGATTTGGTTCAAAAAGTAAAAGTAAAATTGGTACAAAAAACCAAGTTTCTGAATGCAAAACACTTATAATGCTTTGCTCTTGCAATAGTACTTCAAATTTACTGAATTTTGATTAAGTTTTTGATAGCAGTATTTATTAGAATTACAATATAAGGGGGACACAAACATGAAAAGAGAAGCAAAAAAAGTGAACCTGTCTAAGATTGCAGAAGCCTTCATACACAGCTAAAACAGAATCAAAAGCTTTTACAAGAGATAAGAGTGTTGCATTTCCATCATGCACAATTTCTGCTTCACAGTTTTCAACAGAATCATCAATTTACTGCTAAAAGGATCGTTATAAAGTAGGATAATTGTTCATATGAAAAGAAAAATACAAGAATCTACTCAAAGAAAAAAAGAGCAATTAAAGAGTGTAAAGGACATGCCATTATTACTAAGAACTGAAGAACATAAAGAGCTATGACACGATCTCCTGGCTGAGCCAATTTCACCAAACCCCATGTCAAAAGCTCTCTACTCTGAGGATGATGTTTCACTCCAACAACAACCATCTGTCCACCGATGCCTGCGCCGCCGTGTCGGCATCATCTACGGTGACCAAAGCAGTCTCTTGAGTCATTTTCAGTTCAATTTACAGCTGCCCACAAACATAAATTCCCTTCTCCGGCCAAAAATTCATTGAATCCAACAACAATCTTGAGGACCCATTGAACAAAAAGAGATAAAGATACGTGCTTTATACAGAGATTGACTGATTTTATGCCAACTTTTCAGGTTCAATAAACAAAATGCACAAATGGCGTGAGGTGTGTTGCTTTCTTGAAACCAAGAGCTTTTTAACTTGAGAAAGAAATATGTCTTGAATATTAATGCAAATGGTAGCAGTTGTTGTTTGAGGCGGAGCAGTTGAACTGCTAGTCCCAGAGAGAGGACGGTAGCAGTTAGAAGGTCGGGAAGTCTTCCTCGATAACACCTAGCATATATATATATATATATTTTTGCTTTTAGCATAATTTTATTGGCAGAATGGCGTGAATAATCCGTTTCACTAAGTGTTTATAAATTTTATTTTTATTTTTTTGCTTTTAGCATAATTTTATTAGGAAAATGATAAAGACAAAACACCTAATTTATGATGTGAGCCAAATGGTCTAAAAACAGCGAAAATCATTCTCCAAAATTGAAATCAAGTTATCCCAACCATAAACTCGGTCAATTTTTTGCCAATCCCCAATTTTTTTTGATAAAGACACAGAATTTATAATAAAAATTAAAATGTGTAAATTATTTATGTTATTTTTGTGTTAAAATGTTTGATTATAAAGTGTTATGGATGATTTATGAGAGTGGTCTAAATCACTTCCATTTTATTAAGGGTTAAAAGCGCATGCTTTTATTATTATTTTTATTATAATGCAAGGAATATATTATAATGCAAGGAAGTATAATATCGAGGTGCCTTTAGAACCCGCCTTTTATTATTATTTTATTATAATGCAAGGAAGTATTTATTATAATGCAAGGAAGTATAATGTGGGGGTGCCTTTAGAACCCGCCTTTTATTATTATTTTTATTATAATGCAAGGAGGAGGATAAATCACACGCCGTATTGAGTTTATACGTTTGTTGTTGATAAATCACATTACTCGAAGCAAGAACCGACAAAGGCAAAAATAATTTAATAGATCACACGCCGTATTGAGTTTATACGTTTGTTGTTGATAAATCACATTACTCGAACCGAGAACCATGTTCATAAATCACATTACTCTAACCGAGAACCGACAAAGGCATCACATTATTCGAACCGACAAAGTTTCCATTTCTATAATAATTTAATAAATCAAATATCGTATTGAGTTTATACATTTGTTGTTGATAAATCACATTACTCGAACTGAGAACCGACGAAGGCAAAAATAATTTAATAGATCACACGCCGTATTGAGTTTATACGTTTGTTGTTGATAAATCACATTACTCAAACCGAGAACCAACAAAGGCAAAAACAAAAACTGTCAATGAATTCTATCTATGATCAGGAACACTCGTATGGCATGTCCGTGTTTGTTTCCGTATTACATAGAAAGATGTTGATGTGGTCCCAATAAAAAAGGGGGAAACCCCAAAAAAAAAAAAAAATAAAAAAAAAAGGGCACCGTGTCATCCCCCTTCCTCCCCTAAAAGAATTAAGTAGGAAAGTACAAAAATATAAAAAGAACGCAACAAAAAAACAAAAAAAAAAAAAAAAAAAAAAAACGAAAAAAAAAGAAAAAAGAAAAAAGAAAAAAGAAAAAAAGCCAATAGGAGCCTGCCACGTGGCAGCATAGGAAGGCTCCCCATTCTCTTTGTATTAGTTAGTGACGTAGGTGTTCCACAAGCAACGTCAGTGTGAGTGACGTTTTCTATATAAAAAGTGTTAAATCTTAGAACGTCAGTCCATGAATACTTCTGGCACCTTATAAATTGCTTTTAGCACCACCATATTATTTGTATTATTTTTTTAACTTCAAGCACAACCAATGTTAAATATATATACGCTAAAAGGATATGATATATATATATATATATATGTGTGTGATATGGGAAGGGGAAGAAAAAAAAAAACAAAAGGAAAAAACTAAAATTAAAAAAAAAAAAAAACCCCCCAAAAGGGCAAAAAAAAAAAAAAAAAAAAAAAAAAAAAAAGTCCGGACCAATAGGAAGGCGACAAGTGTCAGCCCACTATCAATCCACATTGTCTTTGTATTATATAGTAGGATAGATTGAGATAATTGTACCTTTTAGTTTTCAAAAAGAATTGTAATAGTTGAATAGATATTCGATATTTGAGTAATAATTTTAGGATGTTGTCCTAGTTGCAACATGTGTTACTTGTCGATCGTTGTATTAATCTTTTAGCTTCCTGAATCTATCTTTTCGTTTTCCGCTTTTTCTCTGGTGTTGATGATGTCAGACTTACGTATATAATCGATATCCAGAAAGGGCTGATGATGATGTCAGACTTACGTATATAATATATCTTTTCGTTTTCCGCTTTTTCCAGTTAAGGACTCTATATCGTCACACATCAAGCTGATGTGACTATGGCAATGGGTAGAAGCCTCGACGTATTGATGAACTCATAAAGAAATAAAAATAATTAACACAAGTCATTTGCTTCAATTCCTCTTCTCACAACATGACTCACAACATTGAAACACATCAGGTGTCCCCAAGACACACTTTAGTGAGTAAGAGCTTTGGTGTGTCGTAATAACAATTTGGATCGGAGGAACTGAGTGTGGAAGTTCAATCAACCCGTAAATGGATGTTCTTTAATTCTATAAATGAGATGAAAATTCTTTCAGCCCAAATTCTCTTTTGTAAATCATCATACCACACGTTTTTCACTTGTAAAAAAATTTAAAAATCAAAAAAATCACAACCACAAGATTATGTTGAGATTAAAAATCATCTCTACTGAGTAGATCATTCATCATATGTAAAATAATAGCGTGATATTCACTAGTTATCGATTAATCATCTCCACTCATTTTATGGCGAAGGGTGAGATTTTTAACATAAACATGTCAGGTAATCGGAATTTGGACTGAACTCTTCGTTAATCGGGCGGTCTCGGTCTTAGATATCCGGGCTTTTAAGGGGCAAAAAAAAAAAAAAGGGTTTTCTATTACTAGGCGTTCTCTCATACGCTTTCACACCTAACTTTTACGCCATTGTTCGCTTCAACCCCACTGTCACTTACCTTCTTCAAACAAACCTTTAGCCATCCCTGAAAAAGAAAGAAAGAACACCCTTCCGCGAATATTTTGAAGGTAGCATTTGAAGATTCGAAGGAATGCCGTTGCCTCTCTTGAAGCTAGGGACCCTTGCTTTGAAGACTCTGAGCAAACCCATTGCAAGTAGACTCAAGAAAGAGGCCGGAAGGCATCCCAAGTTCCGCAATTGCATCATCAGCATGGCCCAGGTACATAGAACTCATTTCTTTGGATTTTTAAGTCGCATGGCTCAGGTCCTTGAAATTCTAGCGATCATACTTTCCGTGCTGTTCATTTCCAACGCTAGGCTCCTATTTATGTGCTTTGATTTGTTAGTTTCTTCTTCTTTTTGTCTTTTTTGTCTAGGTTGTGTAACTTGCCAACCATGTGTTTGCGTATTGTGCTTTGAGAAAATGGCGGCTGGGGTGGGGAGTGGTGGGAAAATGGATCGAAAGGGGAAGGCGATGTGATTATCGATAGTAATTATCAAGAAGATTTTTCGGATGTATATTGTAGTTTGTATTCCTACCCAATCTGGAGCATTGGTAAAAGTGTCAACATTATGCTCAGACATATGTAACATCAGACTTATTGCTGCATTTCATTCATTTGATCTGCAAATAAGAAATTTCTGATTGATAAATTGATTCACAATCCTAAGTAAAAGGGAAGCATTGTGAAGACAGTCAACATGAGGCTTTGGGGTGAGGGGGGATGGGGATAGATGGGAGAGAATGGTATAAAAATTTCAGCATAGATGATGGGTATGTTGATATCAATTATCAACAAATAAGCTATTCTAATTGATTTACATATTTGTATCATTAGGCCACTGGAGGCATTTGAAAGAGAATCAACATTAAGCACACTTTGATCTTTCTTTGAAAAGTTAATCTTCTCTGTTGTATTTCATTCATGTAATGTAATGTCTAGGAGAACCTTGGGTAATTGGTGCTCATGTACTCACCAACGTTGTGGATTTCTTCCCTGGAAATGTGGCAGTATAATTTCGGGATGCTGAAAGGCTTGTAGTCTAGTAGATAAGTAGCATTTTTTCCTTTCCTATGACTTAAATTTGAGTCTAATGGTAATAACAATTCAACCAGTAGAACATTGTCGTTGTTTTACAGCATATACTTTCTGAAGTTGGGGATCCTCAAGTATAATGTTGTGAGTAGTTCTTAATTATGCTCTAGGTGTTAGGTAACTTCAATTGTAATGGTATGAGTAGCTCATCAAAATGTAAAACTTCTGCCTGGACATTGTCGGTTGCCTAATTTTCGAAATTGGGAAGTTAAAATGACCTCAATGACAACTTTAGCTTTTGTTATGAAAACTTCTCTACATGTTTTAGCCTAGGGGTTAAAGTACTGTTAGTGCTGAGCTGAAATAATTTGGCGTGATCTTCTTGCTAGGTAACACGACAACTTTATGTATGTCTAGCCCATTTGCATTTGCTTCTAACTTGTTATCAATTTTTGGCATTTGTGATTTCTTGAATTTCTACACCATTCTGCTGTGTACATGTGAGCAGCGTCTTTAAGTGCATATATGAATTCTGTTGGAAGTTTGTCTTCACTTTTTTTCCCCAGCAGGTGTTATACATTAGGTTCACAACTTTCCAGCTTATCTTTTTGGTCTTTCTTTGATGAATAACGTTTACTTTTTGAACCAGGCAAACCATAGGATAACAACACAAATGCAGAGACGGATTTATGGTCATGCAACTGATGTTGAAATTCGACCTCTGAATGAGGAGAAAGCTGTACAAGCAGCTGTGGATCTTCTAGGAGAGCTTTTTGTCTTTTCGGTAGGTTTTTCTGGTTGACCACAAACACCCCCCCCCCCCTCCGGGTTTTGTGGCTGTCAATTTGTTACTCCTAAGGAGCAAATGTTTTTAGCATACCTTGATAATACAAAGTTGGTTAATTGCATTGCAAGGTCATGGATTGAAACACATCCCTGCACAGTTTGTTATTCTACCCTTTGGATAAACTCATTGTGCAAGATGTGGAATTCAGGAATCATAATGGAAAACTCGCAGCTTCCATTTGTGAGCTCAGACTGCATTTTTTTTTTTTTTTTCATTCTCTTTAGTGCTTTTGTGTTTTCCATGGTGGTGCCTTGTGCATCATGAGTACTATACTAGTTAAACCTGAAGCAACCTTTTTTACGACATTCTGTGAGCTTTGTTTTGATGACAAATTGACAGGGGTAAAAGGGTAGATTTGTTTGAAATGATATGTGGTGTGTGATTATGAAATTGTAAATTGGGTGCTATTACAAGTGACGGTTAGATATTTGACTTGCCTCTGTATTGTTTCATGTATGATTAGGTTGCAGTTGCCGCCCTAACATTTGAGGTGCAAAGAAATGCTCGGTCAGAAGCTAAGAAGGAGGAACTTCGTAAGCAGGAAGTTGAGGTAATATGTTGATTCAGTGATTCTCTCTGCTTTTGACATTTACAATAGAATGTGCTTATGCTAGATGACCAGAAACTTCAGGTTCAGCTAGCTATTGCTAACCGATGAGCTTTGTTTTCCATGTGTGTTATGTGTGGTGTTATTTCTCTGTTCTTAACTCTCACATAATGTGGGGGGCATGGTGGTGTTAGGCATTGAGGCAGCGAGACGAAGAGTTATCTAAAGAAGTGGAAAATCTGAAAAAGCAGATAAAAGAGATAGAGCAGCAAGCTCAGAAGAAAGGGCTTTTGGGTGCTTTCAACCTCAGGTCTGGTGGTCAGAATAATGAGCGCCCCTCGCCCCTCGCCCTCGCCCTCCCCCTCCCCAGTGCCATCAAAGTGAGATGATGGGATATCCAAGGCCCACTAGTATTTAGTACTCTACTACAACATTAGTTGATATAGGTAGATAAAAGGGCATGCTGTTTTCAACTCATTCTCTTTCTCCCAACCTCCTTCCCCCCCAGATGCTCGATTGAGAATATATCATTAATTTTCGGGCCACGGAAACAACTCTCCTAGGAATATTAAGACTAGGGGTAGCAGGATAGTAGGTCTAAACAAGTTAACGTTTTCTTCTGGATCCTCCACAGGTGGGATACTTCCATCATTGTTTGTACTTACTTTTTATGGCCTTTTTCCAATCACTGATATTGTGGAGTTAAATCTATTTGCTGCAACACCCCCCCCCCCAAGCAAAATAAAATAAAATAAACAAACCAACTTTTGACGCTTACAATGTACGAGCTGTTATTGTTTATCAATCAACAAATAAACATGTATGTTTAATAAGTTATACTGCTTGCTAAATTATGATTAAGGTTCAAAAACTTATTTTCTCGTCAAATCATATCTAGCATAATGAAATTTTGTTTGGAAAAAAGTTTATATTAAAAATAATGGAAAGTATGTGTTGAGGAGTATGGGGAGTGTCCTCATCGTGCCGTTTCCAGGGCGTGTTATATATATACTAGTGAACGTGAGCCGTGTAAGGCACGGCGGACCCAACATAAATCGTTATCGATGATAACATTAAAGAATAGATCTCTAACGTTGTAAATCGCGTAACCTTAAACCGTAATAATTCAAGGCACAAGACAAATATAGCAACTGAAACATATCACATTCTCTGCAAGAGGTAGCTCTTTTTTAGAGACGTGAATATTATGAATCACTTCTCTTCCAGCCCTATCAGGAGTTTTCCCCTACAAAATAAACCACAATATGATTTATTGGAAAACAATGTTATAAAATCTATCAATTTAGTTTCGATTTTACGTAATAAAACATTATAGAAAAACAATAAGCGGACCATAACTATACGGTCAAATCTCCTGGGACGCCTTAGCTTCCAGATCATTAATATGCGTGAAAATGCGTTTCATTCATTTTCTATATGACATTTCTTTTTCTTATCATTAATGAATACGTCATTGATCTCGTGTCCATTCATTTGGTGGAAAAAAAAAACACGTGTCAAACGGTCCGAAGAATATAAAAAGTGATTTTGTATTTCAACGTCAATTTTGGTGATGTTCGTACTGCAAACAGCCATCGGTTCCACCGACGTTATGTTGTTCAAAATAATAAAACATTTTATGTGGTGTCCACATGGTCACATGCGAGCACACCTTCTTGACGCGGATATTTATTTGCTCTTCTTTTTTTGTTGTTGTATTTTATTGCTAAAATTGACTCATCTTCTATCTTACACTACACAGTAGAACTTAAAATCCGCCGGTCTTTCCGTTTTTTTTTTTTTTTCTGCACAAACTACTAACGGTACACGTTTGGTAAAAAAAAATTTACACGATTTTATTCAATTGTTGTGCCGAAATCGAATCGAAATTTTTCGGTTGATTGAAATTTAAAACTGAATCCGCACTGTCTGTTAGAGGCACAAAAAATGAACCACTTTAGTTCGATTTATATAACAGAGAGTCGGAAAAAAAATCGGTTTATATATAACGAGATAACCGATATCCCTAGTTTTTACCGAAGGGGGAAAAAAATGAACCGTATTGAAATATACACTTTGTTATGTATATTCAATTGTTCTGTCGAAATCGAAATTTTTCGGTTGATTGAAATGTAAAACTGAATCCGCACTGTCTGTTAGAGGCACTAAAAATGAAAAGTACCGAAATATACACTCTGGTTCGATTTATGTAACGAAGAGTCGAAAAAAGAAATCGGTTTATATATAACGAGATAACAGTTTTTACCGAAGTAAAAAAAAAAAAAAAAAAAAAAAAAAAAAAAAAAAAAAAAAAAAAAAATTAAAAATTTTAAGTGCCACGTGTCAGCCCGAGAGGTTGCCACGTGGCCTCTTGTGGGCAAAGTGCCTTAGCACTTAATAGATATAAGACTAGTGAACGTTAGCCGTGCAAGACACGGCGGACCCAACATAAATCGTTACCAACGACAATATCAAAGGATAGATCCCCAACGTGAAATAAATCGCGTAAGCTTAAACCGTAACAAATTCAAGGCACAAAACAAAGAGAGCAAGAGAAATATATCACATTCTCTCCAAGATATAGCTCTTTCTTAGAGACGTGAAGATTGTGAATCACCTCTCTTCCAGACTATCAGGAGTTTCCATCTACAAAATAAACTACAATATGATGAATCGGAAAACAATGTCATAAATTCGATCATTTTAGCTTCTACTTTACGCAATGAACATTATAGAAAAACAATAAGCGGACCACGGTCAAATCTCCCGTGACGCCTTAGCTTCCAGATCATTAATATGCTTGAAAATGTGTTTCATTCATTTTCAATACGACATTTCACTTTCTTATCATTAATGAATACGTCATTGATCTTGCGTTCATTCATTTGGTGGAAAAAAAAAACACTTGTCAAACGGTCTGAAGAATATAAAAAGTGATTTGGTATTCCAACATCAATTTTAGTGACGTTTATTATTGCAAACGCCCACCGACGTTATGTTGTTCAAAATAATAAAACATTTAATGTGTTGTCCATGCGTCACACGCGCACACACCTTCTTGACGCGGATATTTGTTTGCATTTTTTTTTTTTTTTTGTATTTTATAGCTAAACATGACTCATCTTCCATAGTACGCTACACAGTAAAACTTCAAACCCGTCGGTATTTTTATTTCCCTTTTTAGCACAACTACTAACGGTACACGTTTGATTAAGAAAAATACGCGGTTTTATTCAATTGTTGTGCCGAAAGCGAATCAAAATTTTCAGTTGATTGAAATTGAAATTGAATCTGCACTATCTGTTGGAGGTAATAAAAATAAACCGTATCGAAATATACACTTTGGTTCTGTTTATGTAATGGATAGTCGAACAAAAAATTTCGGTTTCTATATAACGCTAACCGAAATTCCGGTTTTTACCGAAGGGAAAAAAAAAACCGCTGTTAAAAAGGAAAAAAAAATGAATCGTATCGAAATTTAAAAAAAGTTACACGGTTTTATTCAATTGTTGTGCCGAAATCGAATTGAAAATTTTCGGTTGTTTGAAATTTAAAATTGAATTCACATTGTCTGTTGGAGATAATAAAAATAAACCGTATCGAAATAATATACACTTTGGTTTTATGTAACAGATAGTCGGAAAAAAAAATTCGGTTTCTATATAACGCTAACCGAAATTCCGGTTTTTACCTAAGGGAAAAAAAACCGCTGTTATAAAAGGAAAAAAAAAAGAATCATATCGAAATTTTAAAAAAAATACACGGTTTTTTTCAATCGTTGTGCCGAAATCGAATCGAAAAGTTTCGGTTGTTTGAAATTTAAAATTTTGAATCCGCACTGTCTATTGGAGGTAATAAAAATAAATCGTATCGAAATATACACTTTGGTCGGTTTATGTAACGGAGAGTCGAACAAAAAAATTCGGTTTCTATACAACGCTAACCGAGTTTCCGGTTTTTACCGAAGGGAAAAAAAAAACGCTGTTAAAAAAAAAAATGAATCGTTTCGAAATTTATAAAAAAAAATACACGGTTTTATTCAATTGTTGTGCCGAAATCGAATCGAAAATTTTCGGTTGTTTGAAATTTAAAATTGAATCCGCACTGTCTGTTGGAGGTAATAAAAATAAACCTTATCGAAATAATATACACTTTTGTTCAGTTTATGTAACGGATAAAATTTCGAACATAAAATTTCGAAATTCTATATTTACGCTAATGGAAAAAAAAAAACCTCTATTAAAAAAGGAAAAATAAAACGAATCGTATCGAAATTTTAAAAAAAAAAATACACGGTTTTATTCAATTGTTGTGCCGAAATCGAATCGAAAATTTTCGGTTGTTTGAAATTTAAAATTGAATCCGCACTATCTGTTGGAGGTAATAAAAATAAACCATATCGAAATATACACTTTGGTTCGGTTTACGTAACGGAGAGTCAAACAAAAAACTTCGGTTTCTATACAACGCTAAGCGATTTTCCGGTTTTTACCGAAAGGAAAAAAACCGCCGTTAAAAAAAAAAAATGAATCGTATCGAAATATACACATTTTGGTTCGGTTTATGTAACGAAGAGCCGGAAAAAAAAAAGATCTGCCACGTGTCAGCCCAGGAGGCTACCACGTGGCCTCATGTGGAGTAACTACCTTAGCATTAAATAGATATAACTAGTGGGGCTGATGCCGTGCAAGGCACGGCTGCCCATCGAAATCGCGTTTCACGGTGTTGATAGTGTGAATGTTTTATTCTGTTGTTTTGGAATGTTACATACATGATAGTAATGCAGTAAGTAGTAAAGACCTTAATGTAAGTAACTAAAAAGAAGTAGCTATATATAAGGATAACTAATTAACCAGCCGATTTATTTCATTACAACCTTGGAATTGGATCCATAATATTTTACAATACTTAAAGCAAAACATGTGCCTATTTAAAGCACAAGATGCCCAAAGAGAATGCAACATAAGTTAAGTGTTGGGCAGAAAGCAAAATACAACAATAACTATCCAAAAAAAGAATAGAGCTGCATATTATCATGCCATTAGTTTAGTTGAACCTGGGGACTAATGGTTCTAATATGCAGACTATCTTTAGCACAAAAGCGTGGAGCAAAAGTTCACAAGGTTTTGTACGGATGGATTACTAACCACTTCTTACCATGCCTTATTTTTCAATCTCCTTGCCCCTCACCTTCTTTCCTGGCTTCTGGAGAGTTTCATTTTCAGTAGAACATGCACTTTCATCGACAGTTGGCGGTGAAGCAGCGGAAAGGGGATCCACAACAACTTTCTCAGGACATTCAGCTGTGAACACCAGGCTTCTTTTGGAAGAAGGAGAGGCCGCAGAAGTTTTCGCCAATGTGGTAGATGTGTTTGCGATTTCCTCGATAGCCAGCTTTGTGCTTGGACTGAAGAACTATTGTTCCTTCACCACAACTGCAGCTGTAGTAGTTTGTTGTGCTGCAATATCAACATCCGCCTTTGGTTCAAGAGACTTCGTGTCTCTAAACGCTGCAAATTCTTCCTGAGTGTAAACTTTGACAATTGGATAGGTCATTTCACCGTTCCCTCGATACGATTTGTCATAACATTTCACGAAGCAAATGACAGGGATTTTGTGGATTTTTCCAGCAATAACATTGGTCAAAGGAGTGTTCTGCACAACAAAATAAATGTCAAGATGAATGTAATTGTTAGACTACATTTGGAATGGTTAACATGCCACACAACACCTTTTTTTGGGTGAGCATAGCAAGAGGAATAAAATTTAAGTAGTAATATATACTGAAGCAAATGAATAATTTAGTTTCATTTATATTACATACTCTATAAACTACCGTAACAAATGATGTCGATATCCTAAGTTTGTTCATATCTGAGGACATTAAAAATGAGTCAAAGAATACTTGAACGTGAAACATGGGAAAATGACGCGTATTTTTTAAACGATTAGAAACTATAGAATGTTAGGAAACTGTAAAATGCCCATAGAACTTACACTCCGCGTAGAACTTTTATTGTATGAATGTGTTGTACATAGTATTATAACATTCAATCAACACCATTAATAATAGAAAAAAGTTTGTAATGTTCAAAGATAATAATCTGTTACTATTCAGGCTTGAATAAGAACGGTATTAACATGAAGAAGATGGTACATACCTTATCAGCAGCCTCTTTAATCTGATGTCCTGTAAATCCTGTCAATTTGTCTGCTTCCGGCGAGAACAAGGTAGCATCAACCGTCTTTGTTTCATCATTCAGGAACACTCCAATATGGGACCTACATTTTATCGATGGAACATGTCAGGCTTTTAGATTAAATTAATAGAGCAGTAAAGACACGAAAGACATACCGAGGCTGAATTTTAGTCTCCTTGCCGCACGATGTGCATGTTGTTTCCTAGCCTATTGGTGCCTGGTAAGATCTGTCATAATCGCTGACAAGAACTGTGCCATAGTTTTTCTTGCGCAGGCATCATGTACATATTGGCAGCAACCCAAGCAGCCTTTGTCTGAAACAGAATTCCCCAGAAAACAACAAATGTATAAATGTGTGGTGTAAGAATTAAGGGGAACATCAATTGCTGGAAACACTGACATACCACAGAAATGTTCGACACAAAGTCTGCCAAGGGTACAATCAATGTTTCGTCTGGTGGAGGCAATAGTTTGTAAGTGTCTGTGTAAGCTTTCTCATCATGAAGCTTTTTTTATTGCCTCAGAATTTGCAGCATACCTGCCCAAAGAGAAAGAGTATAAGTATTTATGTAAATGTGTAACACTCTGAATCAATGGAGTACTAAAGGCTTTTCATGGTACGAGTCTCCATAAGTAGATAAAGAATGGAAGAATGAAACACATACCAATAAAGCAATGAGTCGTCTTCTGCCAAAGGTGGATCATTCAGGAAGAACGAAGTTTTCTTTGTTGCTACAGAGAGACCTATGTATAACGCATGAGACAATTTGAAAACTGTAAGGTAAAAAAATATTGTGAAAATAAATGTAGGAGAACATTATATTCCAACATTAGACCAAACCATGATGCGTAGTGATTTTTAAGTTGACCCCAACAATGATGGTTGGCTCTGGCAGTCTTGCTGAAACATTGAACTATTTATTGTCCGATGTGTCATCCCACAAATGCAACAACATCATTTGTTTCATGTTGTAACGTTAAAATAAATGTTGGAAATATAATTTGTGTTTTGATGATGATTCGTCACGTAATTAGACAAATCACTTACAACCCATGATGATGAAGTCATAACTAACTGTTATAGTGCTTAATGAAAGAAGAAGCAAGAAATGGTCTAGAGATAAATGTATAAGTTCTATCTAGAGTCTGAACCTTGTATAGGTTGTTTCGGACAAGCATTATAATAGAATAGGAACTAGGCGAACAACTGAGTCACAACAATAAAACTGAGTCACAACAAGAAAACTGAGTTATAGCAAGAAAACTGAATATGCTCATGAAGAATCGAGGTTCAAACTCGCTTATGCAGAATCGAAGAAGATCAAGAACCGAGGACACAGACTCGATTCTGAAGATTGAAGAACCGAGGTGGCAAACTCGGTTAGAAGTCGATTAAGTCGTGACTATAAGTCGATTTCGCAAGTCTGTGGTGACTCAAATCGAGTTATAGATCATGTAAAATCGAATAATCTTAAGGACAAAGATTATCGCTTACCTGGATAAGAAGAAATCGATTGGTGTACTCGACTTAGTCAATTGAAGTCGATATTAAGTATACAAGGTACTCGCTTTTGAAATAAGAGTAGAAATCGAGTTAAGGCCTTGCCAAATTTAAAGCGACAAAACGACAAAAGATCATACATGAGAACGTTGGCTAAACGACAAGTGTAACGACTACAAGAGCTAGTGACCGTTACATCACCCCTATAAATACACAAAAGGATCACTTGGAGAAAGTGAGAGGAGGATCAGAAAAAAAGCTTTACAAGCACATATTCAAAGATCTAAATCCAGATCCACAAAATCAGATCAAATATATCTAGAAAAAGGGGAAGCCAACAGAATTGCCTTGAAGACTTCAAAGAAAGATCCAGTAACCCATTAAGGGGGAAAGAAGGCATCTCGGAGTTACAAAGTCAGATCCAGAAGAATCAGACAGCTCGCTGAATTAATCCTTGATTAATTCTAAACCTAACCTTTGTGAAAAAGGGTTGGCTGTGCATAGTTTGAAGAGAGCAATTCTACCTTCCTTCATACGGTTGCAACTTGGTTGCCACAGCTGTTGGTGCAGTCTGAGGACTGTGTGTTGGTATTAGTGGTGAGCTGGTGAAGGAGCAATTTAACCTCCGAAAGATCAATTGTGCGTGATGAAGGAGCAATCTCACCTTTCTTCATTTTGTGTAGACAAAGGAAACTAGGGTGTCGTGAAGGACCGTCATAGTGCTAGGATTTTGTAATGGTTATCTCATTATTCTAGTGATACCTCCTACACCACAGGAGAAGGGGAGACATACGGGATTACACCACCCGGAACTTCCATAAACAAATCTTGTGTTGATTTACTTTATGCATTTGTATTTGTTTTATTTACTGGATTATCACTCAGCAAACACTAGACACTGAGTCAGCACAGATCTGATACATAGAGAGTCCTAGAACTTAACTGACACATCTATCGCACTAAAGGCTATTACTTATCCGCTGCCAGTTAACAAGACTAAATATAAGTCAGTATTGATTTATATTCAGTTGAGCTAATCGAACTCCACACAAGTTAAGGGACAGAACAAAAGCGAATCGAAGATCGCTTTGAGTTTCAAAGAAACTCGCCTTCACAGGGCTTTTCAGCACTCGAGAACTTGTGTGACAAGTTTATTCACCCCTCTAAACTTGTGTTAGCCTTTCCAAAGGGACCAACAATTGGTATCGAGCGAAGGCTTCTTGCTTTTGAAGAGATCCATTCTTGATCCGTAATCGCTTTGTCTACTTAAAGTATCTATCTATCCGTTACTTGTTAGGAACATCCAATTGTTGAGGACCCTCATTGTATCGATTCACTTAGTTTCAATGTCTACATCTAGAAGTTGGCTTACTCACCCCCTGACAAATTGCTTGCAAAATATATCTGATTTTCAGGATCAAATGATCGAAAGGTTCAGTGCGACAAATTTATATACAAATCCAGAACCTCAACTCAGTGATGAAGTGAATACAAACTTCAATGTTCACATTAATGAATCCAGAGGAGTTCCATCACTGAGAGACCTCTCAAAAGAAGGAGGAAAGGAGTTGCTGCAAGTGGTTGTTGATATAGAAGATTCATCTCAGCAACGAAAGAATGTACATTCAAATCCTAAAACAACATCAAATCATCAAGGAAATGTACATTCCTCAAATCAGTTATCATCTGCTGAACTTAGTCTGAGAAACTTTGATCTTGTCAAGTTAACTGAAAAACTTACGTTGGAACTAAAATTAAAAGATAGGGAACTTGACAAAGCAAAAGATTGGAATGAGTTTCTTGAAACTGAGGTGTCAAATCTAGCTGAAAGATTAATGTCTAGAAAAATTGACAAAAGCAATGATAATTCCCCACCCCTACCCAGTCTTGAGACTTCAAAAAGTATAAACTTCAGAAATCAAGATACTGGAAGATCTAGTGGATTGCACAAGGAAACTAAAAATGATAAATCTAAAAGAATCCTTGTGAAATCAACTAAGAGTGAGCGTAATGGTTTATCCAGAAAAGAGTTGAGAAGGATTAATTCTCTCAACAAAGAAACTGAAAATAATACTTCAGTAACTAACTCAGCCGGACCCAAAAAGATATGGGTACCGAAGAAAACTTAAACTGTTTTGCAGGAAAAGTCAGTTCACATTGCAAAATCCTCATAAAACTGACTCTTATACAAAACTGAGAAAGCAAAGGCTGATGAAGGACTAATTGGTCAAAAGCAGTAAACTTTCCAGCTACCTTCTGACGTTTGGGCTGACATGACAAATCACTCGAAGCCACGTGTCAATCTGGGAGAAAAAGTAGATGTACATCCCTACATAATCTCATTGATTATGACACGACTCTTATTTTGAAAATGATTGAAAGATGCAATCTTGACGAAATCCTGTTCAATCAATTTCAAAGCATCCCTTACTCAAAAATCAATGGATCGTTACAACATTGATGAAGGAATCACTACAAGCCTGGACGAATTTTGTCAAAAATTCTCAAACTCCACTCTTTCAATCCAAATTGCACAGAAGATCAAAAAGATTCGAGGATTGGAGAACCTGATTGATACAAAGGTCACTACTTTATGTCCAGATGGCATCAAAGACTTCTACAGGAATGCCGAAATCATCAATAATGGAAAAAGCTTCAAAACGACTGTTCAAGATAAAAGCTTTATTGTTGATGAATATTTGCTATCACTTGTCTTCCGGTTAGACATAATCGGAGGATCTTCATCTTTCACATTCGGAAATGAAGAAAAGAGCAAACTTTGGAGTATCACTGCAATCAACAAGAAGGAGAAGAACTTCATTGGATCCATCTATCAACAAAAGAAAGAATTCGCAGCCTTAACAATACTTCTTACCAGAAACGTCATTGGTCACGTTCGAAATTTCTATACTCTTTCAACTGATAAAATGAAGATGATTTATGCTATTTGGTTTGGAGAGAAATTGGATTGGAATAAATTTATTCTCAATCAGTTGATAAAGCAAATTTCAGAAGAGAAAGAAAGAATCAAAGAAAGAAAGGACGCTGGAGAGAAGTTTCTATTGAAAAAGGGCTACACATATATAGTCCAAAGAATACTAGATCACTACTCTCTCCAAATCAACTCCAACCGAAGTCAAACAAGAACCCGTGTCCATCAAAGCTGGGAAAAGGAAAATCATTGAGGAAGAAAGCGAAACCTCTGACTCCAGTTCAAGCGAGACCATTAGGATGGATGATAGAACCGTAAGAAGACAGAAAAGGTTGTGGAACAAACTTCAAGCGATGAAAACCGAACCTAAAACGGTAATTGATATTGATGAAAGTGATGTTGAAACTGATGATGAAGAAGACGAAGGAAGCAAGGCTGAAGAAATTGAAAGAGAGATTGAAGAATCTGAAGAAACTAAAACTGATGATGAAACTGAAGTTAGTGATTCTTCAACTGAGTTGTATGGAGAATACACTGAAAACCAAAGAGAAGCTGTGGAAGATGCAGAATTTTGTGAAGCTGAGTATGAAAAGGAACTGACAGTTCCTGATGTTCATTTTTATCCTGAGGCCAGCACCACATCTCAGGCCCCTGAGGCATCTACAAGCAAATTGGCGACTGAAGAATCTCAGCATCAAGAAACTGAAGCTGGAAGAAGAAAGAATGTGGAAAAAATCATTGAAGGCGTAATGAAGACCCTAGAACAAAGCTCTTCGATCTACATGACTTCATTGGAAGATCTCACTAATCAGGCTTGAACAAATACTCTAACCTCATCACCCTCCGTAGGTTATTTGAAGATTGTTATCACTTATCTTCAAACAAGGGGGAAGATAAAGTTGGTGATGGAGTTAAGGGTCAAGCTGGCACTAGTGGAAGTGAAGCTAAAGTAGAAACAACTGATGAGATCCTTGCCAAACAGTTGATGGAAGAACAAGACAAACAGATAAGTGCTGATCTGTTAACCACACAACTCAATGAAGAAAAAGATGATAGTTGTCACGGATTTTATTAATACAAAATAAACAAGTAATAAAACCGGTTAACCTCAAGTGCAAGGATCGTAGTAATAGAGGCTAATGCCGGGTCGATCTTACGGGAACTAGACAACTTGTAAATCCTAGTTGTTGTTTTAACTAACTTTGTCACGAACTATACCGAATCAAAGAATTAATCTAGACAAAAAGTGCGGAAAATAAACTAGGCAGAGGAGATTATCCAAGGCTAGGAGAGATACGGGTAACGGACTTATTAACTAAACTAAACTAAACTAATTGTAAAAGGAAATTAACTAAGCAAAGTGAAATTCAAGTTGCAAGGATTTTAAATCAAATTATAAAAGGCAAACGAGGATTGATCCACCTATCAACATGTATTGATCTCCTATCTCGATTATATGTGATATTTATCTAGGTTGTGATTCACCTTACCTAAACATGAACCCTAATTCCTTAGGTAATTCATCTATTAACCTAGTATCTTCCAATGCTAGATTAACGCGCTTTTAAGATCGAAGGTGTCAACTTTTACGTTTAAATCTAGTGCTTAGACTTATTAACTTCCGTTATTATAAATCTAAGGACTATCCTTATCTATGGTGATCTAAAGGCTTATCATGACTTCCATCAAACATAAACACATATCATACATGCAAATCTTCCGATGTAAACGCAATTAAACGAGACAAAACACAAATAAGAAACAACCTTAAATAAATAACTCACAGTATAATCGAAATACAGAAATCAATCCAAGTTGATGGCTTCACAATTCTCGTTTGATCGAAGCTTTAGCTCTGGGCATCCTCAAAGAACACGATTTGGCGTAAAAGAACATAAAAACGCTCTAACTAATCTAATTTAAAGTTGCATAAAAGTGAAAGAAAAAGAAGTAAAAACGCAGCCTTAGCCGCCTATGGTTTAGGGTTTTGATAATGTCGAATTGTTGTTTTTTGTGTGCAGAAATAGGCAGGTATTTATAGAAGATTAAGTCGGTTATGGGTTGAGTCGGCGGACGGACGAGCGTTGATCAGTGGGCGGACGCCGTTCACTTCCTTGAACTCTCCTCGAGGCGCCCGTTCGCCTCGCCCAAACTCTCTGAATCACTTTTAGCACCTTGGGCGCTGTTCGGATTTCAGGCCTTTCGTTTGATATGGACGGAGCATGGACGTTCGTTCGGCATGACTTGAATGCGATTTTTGCATGTTTATCTCTTTTTCTTCTCTCCACTCGATCATTATCTCTTCCTTAAATCTTTATAGCTCGAAATTTATCTCTTTTGATCATCATTTGAGCACAATAATCATACCTATAACACATGGAAAACATCGCAAACTGTAATAATATTCAAATAATCATAATTTAACCATGAAATCACATAAATATATTGATATTGCGATTAAGCCGTCAAAAATACCGTTTGCTCAATATTTTAATATAAAGACCAATTATTATGCAAATTATACAATATAGAGGGAAAAACATCGTAAAATATATCCTTATAATTCATAGATTTTCACCCTTCACAACTCCCCCACACTTAGCTTTTGCTCGTCCCGAGCAAAACAAAACGAAAAATTAGGCTCGAGAAAGGAAAACGGGCATCTAAACAGATATAACATACATTCAATAACTTAGAGGTTCACCGGTGTGTGGTGTGCAGAGCCATAGAAAACTTCCACTAAAACCAAACTTGAGAAACTCAAAGTAAAACTAGCTAATACCCCCTCGTAGAATAGCAATAAATGACACTCATAAGATGTACCCTACAAACGTGACATATCCCGAAAAGAATGATCGAATGAATCTAGGGCCTTTACAAATACTCGAGAGGATAATCCCTACATCATATCTTTCGATTTATACTGGGATAAGATAGAGCGATAACTTAGTCTTGTATACATTTCATAACACTTCATTAGTTGATTTAACTTTTTCACTTTTAAACGCACATTAGGATAAGCTATTGCCCTCATAGTAGAATAGGACATTTCGAGATAATCCCCTACCTTACTCCAATCATAAGGCAGCTTTTCCTAACTGTCGTGAGCTTTAAGTCATCATAGTGGTATAGGACATACGTGGTAAACCCTACCGCACTCAAATCATCGACTAGCTTCCGACACACCCGATAGATTCATTTAATTATTCAACTTCTCATTTGACATTAGTTATGTGTTACTTATCACATTCAAACCTCCAGATATTCACAGTATAACATACTACGGAACTAAATACAAACTATCATAAATCTCAAGATATATACGTAGCACTAAGCACATGACTTATAAGAAAATCAAAAATCACTAATCCAAAACGGGGTATAGCTTTATAAAATAGCTCATCGTCTACTATGGCTCGTGAAAAATAGTGTCAGGTGAAACAACTAACTTACCGAACATATGACATATAGCTTAAATGACTATAAATATAACGAATATTGAATTGAATTGCCTACTCGGGACAAAACAAAAACAAAAGTGTCGGAAAATTTTCAAAAATTACGCTCATTTTGCATAATAAAACATTCTAACGTATTAAACAAACTCATATACATAGGATTAAATCGAACTATCCCCTCCCCCACACTTAAAAATTCAACATGTCCTCATGTTGAGCAGAAATTTAAAAAGATAAGAAACTTAGCTGAATTCGCGTAGAAAACCGAGCCGTTGGTCAGGCTGGAGCATGAAAAGGCCAACGCTCACAAAAAGCGTGAAAAAATGTCCCAAAACTAACTCAATCGGATCTCGACAAAAACTATCGCTGCAAAACTCGAGAAACAGAAAACTCGGGGGGAAAACGGGGTATAATACGGCAGTAGAGATAATAAATCAAAATGGAATAAAAAGAAAAGATCACCGATAAATATGCCAACACAAGTCAAAGAACGAGAAACCGTAAAGTAGCAAAATGTATAGTATGCAACCAAATCGAATGAAATGTATCAAAAAGTGCAATAACAACGAGAAAAATAGATACATAAAAATAATAACTCAAGGCACCCCCGGAGTCGGAGTATCATCAACCGGAGGAGGATCTGAAGAAGGGACATCACCGTGGATGCGATCTGTAGGTTCGGTTAAGGCGTGCAGAGAGCGGCGATGGGCGGCCCACCTCTCTATCGATAGGAACTCGCAGCCCTCGGATCCACTGAGTCTCCTCATCATCCGACTCGGGCTTCTCCTCCATCTTAACCACCTCGGCTATCACCCGCTCTATCTCGCTCGGAGAAGACATAATCCATATTACTCGCATTGAATACCCTTCTCAGCCGGCCGGTTTCCTTCCATCAACTATGCATTCCAAAACCGATAAGATATTATCTTGGCCATCCCGGATATCACTCAACATCGCCCTCAAACTATGAGCCATACTATGCCGAGTAATATCGGAAGAAGATAATCCGAAAAGAAGCTCAAGCTCGAGGCGGTGTCGATGTGGACCAGGCTCGAAACGGAACGGCCTTTCTCTACGAATAGGGGTAGCTCTTCGTCTTGTGGTCCGATGTATACTCAAAGAACCCCAAAGATCCAGACATAAGCGATGTATCAAATGAGGTACTATCAAACTCCGGTGTATACCTTCGGTTCATGGAAATCTCATCGAATAAGGCTTGACCCACATCTACATTCAACCCGAACGTCAAAGCATATAACATCCCAAGATCACTGATATGAAAATGTGTGAGATTATTCTTCGGGATCAAACGACTCACGAATAAAGCGGCACCGGACTCTCCAATCCTCGGTCCATGTCGTAGTGATCAACTCCTTCCGCTGGCCATTGGGTCTCATTGTCCAAGCCACATCCGGACAAACCCGTAATCTCAACTCCTCCATCGGGTCACGACCATCCTCACGTTGCCTCCTCGCAATCTCCTCTTTATAATCTAAACCCTCAAAAGCCGGTAAATTGTTTTTCTCATTTATGACCTTAGCAGTAAAAGGGACCTTAACACCTCGCACCATAACGCACTTTTCATCTAAGTCCGCCTCAGAAAAGTTGGCATAGAACTCTCGGACAATAGAGTCATTGACAGGAGTAGATGGAATTTTTGTCAGGGCTGACCACTTCCTAGTCTTGAACATCTGAGCGAAAGTAGGATCAACTTGAGACACTTTCACCTCTCGGTCAAAAATAAGACTCCTGGTCGAGTAATGCTTAGTGTAGGCTTCATGTGCTAAAGGATTGACAAACCGACGAGGCATCGAAAGAGGGTAATGATCTTAGACTTTTTCTTAGGAGGTGCTCTCGGTTCAGCTCTTCTTGCACAACATCCTCCTCACCACCTCAACTCTAGACGGCTGGGCTCTGAGCGACTCCTCACCACAAGTACCTCGAGACATCCTACTCGGGGGCGGCATCATCATCCTCGATGTCGAAATTGGAGGAAGAATCATCCCGTAAATTGGTTCTAGCTCGTTGAGATGTTCTAGCGGTTGATCTCAAAAGACGACTCCTCTGTTAGGGTCCAATTCGGATGGATCAAACTCAGGACGTTGCCGTTTACCTGTCTCCCGGGCTAACCCTTTACCATAACGTTTCACAATTTCCTTCTTACGCACCATTGTCAAACTTATAACTAAACCAAACCATTCACACAAATGGTTACCCGTTTATCGTCCAAATCGATTTCACGCAAACCGTCAAACCACCAAAGATCAACAACACACCATCACCATCACGGCGAAGGAAGAAGAAAATAACCAACAAAAGCGAAAGAAAATCAACAACGGTTGATAATTCAAGAAAATGAGCCGACTTTCGAACTCACAAAAACGTGAATTAAAACGCGAAAAGTTGTATCAAACTTACCAAACACTATGAGGGGATGATGATCGAACAGATTAGAAGCCCAGAAACACCGAGATGGACCCCCAAAATCCGAGCTTTTGTCGAAATGGCCGCAATGAACAATCTCTGATTCCACAATTTGCGTTGATTGTTGGAGGAAATGGATTGGATAAATGAAAAGAAGGTGCAAAGACCGTTCTTTTGCAACAAGAATCGTTGAATTTGGTTTAGAAACAAGGATTTTAGGTTAGAGGGGAGAAGAGAGTCGGGTTGCGGTTTGAAAATTCTGAGAAATGAGGGTTCATGTCTAGAACAGATATATATAGGCTCAGAGCGGACGTTCGTCCATCCTGACGGACGGGCGTTCACTAGTAACTGCATGAACTGGACGGGCGTCCCATACACCAGACGCTCGTCCTTCGGGCAATTTTTGAAACAGGATTGGAGGGAATTCGCCAGACGGGCGTCCAGAAATCTGGACGGGCGTTCATAGAAACAGAGGGTCGGACGGGCGTCCGTTATACCAGACGCTCGTCCAAAATAAAGAAATGCCCAAATTTCATAAAATTTCATATAAACCAACTAAAAGCGAAAGAACAAATGTTGTCTTTATTATTATTGATAATTTAAAATTCAAAAGTACAAACGGAAATGCTACGAACATAAAAGAACTCGGAAATAAAACAAACGAATAAAACAGTGGGTTGCCTCCCACCAAGCGCTTCCGTTTTACGTCGGGGCTCGACGAAACAAACCTAACTAACGCTAGTCCGCATAAATCTCGTCCCAATCCACCACACGGATGAGACGACGAAGCATATCAATAGCGGGGAAGGAAATCAAAGTCGTCTTATGCGCCCGATCATCTCCGGCTACCTCTCTAAACCTCTAAAATGTGAAGCTGCGCACACCGGTGCCAAATCCGTCAGCATAGGATCATTAAGGATCGTGTAAGGACGTTCTATGGCCTCCTGCAACTCCTCAGTCGTGAAATCGCTGCCTCCCGAACAAGGTGGAACTATGATAACGTACGTGATGGTCTTAACCTGAGTGCTAATGTCAAAATCTACATGAAGAACTATAGTGCCTCCCGGTCCACCATCTACCGTGATCAGCGGGATCCGACTAATGAGTGGGAACTCCTCAGGGCGAACTCCGTAAAAATCCATATCTAGAAAGCAACTCTTGTGAGATAGAAACATAAAAGCTTAGTAAAACTAACTAAAATAACCAAAACAACATACGGAAGCAAAAATACTAAGGAAAACTAAAACATGATTGGATATCTAGGATGCCCCTTAGTGGCGCTTTTGGTTAATGTCGTTAGCTCGACATCAACTGTTGAGTCTAGCCTGGATCGAGGCCATTGGACTTTTCTCGCGACCACTACTTCGTGTAAGCTCGATCGATGGCGTGGCGCGAAAAACAACACTCTAACACATGGGGTTAAATTCTTTATAGCTTTCCGACACGCTTAAACCTCCCATGGTTGACTTCTTCGTCTTCTGAAGCTTCTGATGGCATTCTTGTTGACGCTCCTTCCAATATTCTTCCATATCCCAACTACCGGCTAGAACTTCTTCTGATGGGCCAGTGCCGTCATCCTCAGAAAACAAGTCAGGCGAGAACTCGTCAAACTCATCGACTTTAGGGGTGCTACACCCGAGGATGTCGAGAAATTTAACAATCAAAGGCTTCTCTTGAGGTGCACCTATATAGTGCTTGCACCGTTGACCATTAACTCGAAATGGTTTACTATAACCACGTAGTTCTAGAACGCCTCCAGGAATGATTTGGAGAATCTCAAAGGGACCAGACCAATGTGTCCTTAACTTCCCAAGGAACAAATGTAACCTGGAATTGTAAAGTAACACTTGCTCTCCAACTTGAAATTCTCTCTTCTTGATCTTTGCGTCATGAAGGAGTTTCATCTTTTCCTTACTGATCCTGGCACTTTCGTAAGCTTGAAGCCTAAACTCGTCCAACTCATGCAACTGCTGCAGTCGATGTTTGCCACAAGCTTGGGAATCGAAGTTAAGAAACTTTGTAGCCCAATAAGCTCTGTGCTCTAACTCGACGGGCAAGTGGCACGATTTACCATAGACCATCCGGTAGGGTGATGTACCCACTGGGGGTCTTATAGGCGATCCGATATGCCCATAGTACATCATCCAACTTTAGACTCCAGTCTTTTCTATGACTGTTCACTGTTTTCTCCAGGATCTTCTTCAAGCTCTGGTTGCTTCGCTCAACCTGACCACTAGTCATCGGATGATATGGTGTGCCGGTTTTGTGACGAACACCATACTTCTCGAGGACTTTTTCCAAAGGTCGGTTGCAAAAGTGTGTCCTTCATCACTAATTAAGGCACGTGGACATCCAAACCTCACAAAGATATTTCTCTTTAGAAAATTCATGACCGTTTATGATCATTGCGAGGAGTGGCTATTGCCTCCACCCATTTTCGATACATAGTCTCACGCAGACTAAGATGTATTTGTTCCCACGGAAGATGGGAATAGACCCATAAAGTCAATCCCCATACATCAAAGACTTCGCATTCAAGAATAGGGTTCGATGGCATGTCGAATCGCCTTGTCGAGTACCGGTTCTTTGGCACCTATCGCAAGCTTTGCGAAAGCTTCCGTGTCCTTAAAGATCGTGGGCGGTAGAAACCGGATGGAAGATCTTCGCAACCGCTTTTCCAAGGACCAAAGTGACCACCAGGGTCCACTATGGCATTGCTCGATTATATCGCGTTGCTCGGTTATTTAGAACACACCTCCTTAGCAAACCATCTTTCTGAGATCTTGAAGAGGTAAGGTTCATCCCAAACGAAAGACTTCATATCGAGAGAAGAACTTCTTCTTCTCTTGATAAGACATTTCGAGGATCGAGATAACGGGCATGAAGGTAATTCACTATGGAAGAATACCATGGAACATCGGAGGACAACCGTCTATCAACATGATGTTTTCTAGAGGAAAGTAAAGATCTATGTCATCAGGATCACCCTTTTCCTCACTTAACATCCTAGAAACATGATCCGCCACTACGTTTTCACTGCCCTTTTTATCTTTAATTTGAACGTCAAACTCTTGGAGGGTCAGTATCCAACGCAGTAAGCGCGGTTTAGCCTCTTTCTTTGTCATTAGATATCGCAGGGCAGCGTGATCAGTCCACACGATCACTTGAGCTCCTAACAAGTAACTACGAAACTTGTCCATAGCAAAGACTACGGCCAAAAGCTCCTTTTCAGTAGTAGTATAGTTAACTTGAGAGGGGTTCAATGTGTGACTGGCATAATAGATAGGTTGGAACTTTCCGTTAAGCTTTTGCCCTAAGACTGCACCAACTGCATAGTTGGATGCATCACACATAAGCTCAAAGGGTAGGTTCCAGTCAGGCGATATAAGAATTGGAGCAGAGATCAGTCTACTCTTAAGCTCCTCAAACGCGCTTGCAATTCTCATCAAAATCAAAAGTAACGTCTTCTTTGAGTAAAGTAGATGGGGGCTTGGCAATCTTTGAAAAGTCTGGATGAACCTCCTATAGAAGCCGACATGTCCGAGAAAACCTCGGACCTCCCGAACATTCTTAGGATAACTCATCTTCTCAATAGCTTCAACCTTGGCCCTATCTACTTATACCTTTGGTGACACTTTGTGGCCAAGGACTATGCCTTCATCTACCATGAAATGGCATTTTTCCCAATTAAGCACTAAGTCCTTTTCACACATCTAGACAACACCGATCAAGATTATCGAGGCAATCATCGAAGGATTGACCAAAGACCGAGAAATCATCCATAAAAATCTCCATGCACTTTTCAACTAGCCCGTCAAAGATTGCCATCATACACCTTTGAAAGGTGGTCAGGGCATTACAGAGACCAAATGGCATCCGCTGTGAGCGAATGTCCCATAAGGGCAAGTGAAAGTGGTCTTCTCTTGGTCAACAGGATCGATGGGTATCTGGAAGTATCCTGATATCCATCCAGAAGCGAAGAGAATCGTGCCCCGCCAGACGCTCAAGCATCCGGTCAATGAATGGAAGGGGGAAATGATCTTTCACAGTGACCTCATTGAGCTTTCGATAATCGATACATACTCAGATCCGATGAACGAGCCTCAATGCTATCTCTTCTCCCTTCTCATTCTTCTCAATAGTAATTCCACCTTTCTTGGGAACTACTTGAGTTGGGGATACCCACTCACTGTCTGCAATGGAGTAAATGATACCCATATCTAGAAGCTTTATAATTTCCTTCTTGACTACCTCTTGCATGTGAGGGTTGAGCCTTCTCTGAGGCTGTCTAACTCGTTTTGCACCCTCCTCAGTCTTGATCTTGTGCATACAGATGTCGGAAGGTATTCCTCGGATATCTCCCACCTGCCATCCAAAGGCTTTCTCATTTTTGCGCAAGACGTTTAACAGTTTAAGCTCTTCTATTCGAGATAGCTTGGCAGAGATGATCAAAGGAAGCTTATCACCTTCTCTCAGAAATACATACTTAAGATGTTTAGGCAACGGCTTGCAACCAAGTCTACAGGGGTTCCTCTGGACTTGATTTAAGATCTCTCTCCTCAACTCAACATCGTTGAGTTTACTTAGTGGCCCTACTGCCAAAGCTTCTTCTCTTAGCCCATCCTCAAAATCAGCTGCTAATTGATCTAGATTGACCACACCATGATTGTTCAGATTATCGATCAATCGCTCATATTCTGGCTTCTACACCAAGACTTGCTTATCCATGAAGTCATTGAAGTCATCAGACGTCTCCTCAATGGAATGACCGGTTGAAGAACCGGAGGGTACTTGAATAGATTTAGAAACACTATAGCTCACCTCTTGGTCACCAACTCGGATAGTTACTTTCCCACCATCACAATCGATGAGGGCTCTAGTCAGTAGATAGGAAAGGTCTTCCAAGAATCGAGGGACATTTTCATTTTTCTCCATATCTAAGACATACCAGTCCAACGGAAAGGTAAACCTACCAACTTGAACCATTACGTCCTTTAGGATCCCCGAGGCTTTCTTTGAAGATCTATCGAACCGCAAGTTCATGGTAGTGGGTTCTAGAAGATCTTGTAAACCAAGTCGATTGCGCAGGCATGACAACGGCATCAGTGATGGATGCACCTGTGTCACATAAAGAATTTGGAAAGACTAGGCCTCCCATCTGCAATGTGAGCACAAATTTTCCTGGGTCACCCCTCTTGGTTGGTAAGTCTTGATGATTTATCAAGGAACAATCCTCGCCAATTTGCCTTTCCATGCCTGCTAATTTCTTTTTCGAAGATACAACATCCTTGATGAATTTTGTATACTTAGGCATCTCGACCAAGACCTCGGATAATGGCAGATTTACTCGAGTATTTTTCAAAAGGTTAAGCACCTTTTCATATTTCTTATCTTCACTCGGAGGATGTGTTGCTCTTCCTCGGTGAAAATGGAAGCTTTTAAGGTCACTCTCGGAAAATACCTTCTTGAGGATGCACTTACGGCCTTGTCTTCCGAGATCTTTCCACCTCACAACTTTTTCGAGACGTCTTATTGGTCGTGGATCACCACCCGACTCTCAATCGAATCTTCTTTTCTCGGGGGTTCACCACCCGAGGTGTTTCAACTCTTTTATCTCTCGGGGATCACCACCCGAGTATGCTCTTGCGGGACGAGGGGATAGTGGTTGCTCAACTTCCCTCCCGCCTTATCATGGCGAGGAGGGGCTAGTGGTTTCCTGGAAGCCGTGGGACCACTCACCGAGTGCCACTTCTTAAATTCATCGCACTTTGGCCTCCTCTTTTACCGTATTGCATTGTTGGCACGAGGTCGGTGCATTGATTGTTGCTTATGTCGGCTGAGCAACCTTTGACCGCCTTTGGATTCTTTTCCGTAAAGTCGGGCAAATGCCTGACGGTCTCTGGAAGCTAATCGCTCACCAGTTGTCCTATTTGCCTCTCAAGGCTCTTGTTCGTATTCATTAGAAGTTGAATACTTTTGCTTTGCTCCTCCAACTTAGCTTCGAGATTGTTGGACCTGGAGGGGGCCTTGAGAGTTTTGGGTATTTTGAGAATATGGGTGGTGGGCGATTCAAATTTGAGAGTTGGAATTGGCGGGCCAATTACGATTGAACCTCCGAGTATTGTTTGAAAAATTTGAGTTCGGTCCGATTGAATCCAGGGTTTCACATTGAAGTTTGGATTACGATTAAAGCTCGGATTGAAATTTGGATTTGAATTAAAGTTCGGATTACGTTTGAAGCCTTGGTTTTGAGAATTATTCGCCGGAGAATTGGTTATTGAACCTCGGATTAGATCGCCGAAAAAGCATTCACTTCGCGTTCTCGTCCAATCATGGGACGAAGCGGCGATGTGCCGGATCATCACATACTTGGCATGTGATTGGATTATCTTGTCCATTGTTATGAAACAAAGATCGACTTGATGAAGCGGAGGGGCTGAAATTGACATTGGCCAAATATGTGGCGATCGGCGATGCAATTTTCGCAATCAAGATTCACGAGGTTCTGTGGAAACGAAGAGTCTGATTAATCAGGTTTGAAACTTGAGGACTTGCCATCTGCTTTTGCAGCATGGCTATCAGACTTTGAACATTGACTTCCTCCACCTTGGGAGGAGGAGGAGCTTGGATGGCCTGATAGGATGGGGCATAGTTGTATTTGGCAATGTCTTCAAGCAGTGCCCATCCTTCATCAGGTGTCTTTTTGAGGAAAGCCCCACCAGAAGAGCTGTTGACCATGCCTTTAGTAAGCTCGGTCAGTCCACTGAAGAAAGTGTTTACTTGCCTTTCCTTAGGCAAGCCATGGTGGGGACATTTTCTTAAAAGAGATTTGAACCTCTTCCAACATTCAAGAATGATTCATTCTCCTTCGGTAGAAGGTAAAGATCTCGTTCGACATTAATCGGGTCAGTCTTTGAAGGAGGGAAATATTGACTTAGAAATTCTTTTTCAAGTCCGGCCAGTAGTGATGGATTACGAAGGAGAGAGTGATACCACTCCCTAGCCTCTCCTTTCGGAGAGAAAGGAAAAAGTTTAAGCTTGATCGCATCCTCACTCACTCCTTGGATGCGGGTGGTACCGCATATCTCTAAGAACGCATGTAAGTGGGTATGCGGATTTTCAGATTGGTAGCCATGAAAAATTGATGCATCTTTGCATCATCCGGATGAGTCCGGGCTTGAGTTCGAATGTGTGAGTCAGTAATGGCGGGCAAGACAATAGCCGGGTTGATGGTGATCGCACCAGGCATGGCATAGTCCGCCAACGTCGTCGATCCTCTGCGCCATTATTACTATTTCTTCGATCTCTTCTATCAACTTCCGTTCAATTTCTTGGTCGGCTAGACTTCCTTCGTCCGAAGGTCGGTAAAACAAGTTTCCGCCTATTGGGTCGGACTATGGTCCGCTTTCGAGTCGTGAAAAGAGTAATGGCCCTTTCGACTTCGAGTTTGCATAAACCGAAACCCAACTCAATTGAACAAAACCTAAAACTACGAAATTAAAAATCTAAAAGAAAGTTAAAGGAAAAAAAAACAAGATTATCTAAAAGAAAAGGGTCGACGGGCGCCCACCTGAGGTGAGATCTGGGCGGGCGTTTGGAGGTCAAACGCTCGTCTGGTCTTGAAATCTTGGACGGACGTCCGAATCTATGGGCGCTTCGTCTAAGATGAAAATTTGATCTGAGTTTGAAAATTTTTTAGCGGACGGGCGTTGATGAGTGTGGACACTCAAATGCGAGATGCAGGACGAACAAGAAAAGAACAGAAAAGTTGAAAAACTTAAACCCTAACTCTTAAACCCTACTAATCTGAACCCTAAAACCTAAAAAAAAACTAACTAAAAACTAAACAGGGAATAAAACACAGAAAACAGAAGAAAAAAAAAACGAAAAACAAAAACTAGGCAACCGTCCGGTTCCCCGGCAACGGCGCCAAAAACTTGTCACGGATTTTATTAATACAAAATAAACAAGTAATAAAACCGGTTAACCTCAAGTGCAAGGATCGTAGTAATAGAGGCTAATGCCGGGTCGATCTTACGGGGAACTAGACAGCTGTAAATCCTAGTTGTTGTTTTAACTAACTTTGTCACGAACTATACCGAATGTTGAATTAATCTAGACAAAAAGTGCAGAAAATAAACTAGACAGAGGAGATTATCCAAGGCTAGGAGAGATACGGGTAACGGACTTATTAACTAAACTAAACTAAACTAATTGTAAAAAGGAAATTAACTAAGCAAAGTGAAATTCAAGTTGCAAGGATTTTAAATCAAATTATAAAAGGCAAACGAGGATTGATCCACCTATCAACATGTATTGATCTCCTATCTCGATTATATGTGATATTTATCTAGGTTGTGATTCACCTTACCTAAACATGAACCCTAATTCCTTAGGTAATTCATCTATTAACCTAGTATCTTCCAATGCTAGATTAACGCGTTTTAAGATCGAAGGTGTCAACTTTTACGTTTAAATCTAGTGCTTAGACTTATTAACTTCCGTTATTATAAATCTAAGGACTATCCTTATCTATGGTGATCTAAAGGCTTATCATGACTTCCATCAAACATAAACACATATCATACATGCAAATCTTCCGATGTAAACGCAATTAAACGAGACAAAACACAAATAAGAAACAACCTTAAATAAATAACTCACAGTATAATCGAAATACAGAAATCAATCCAAGTTGATGGCTTCACAATTCTCGTTTGATCGAAGCTTTAGCTCCTGGGCATCCTCAGCAACACAGTTTGGCAGAAAAAGAACATAAAAACTGCTCTAACTAATCTAATTTAAAGTTGCATAAAAGTGAAAGAAAAAGAAGTAAAAACGCAGCCTTAGCCGCCCTTAGGGTTTAGGGTTTTGATAATGTCGAATTGTTGTTTTTTGTGTGCAGAAATAGGCAGGTATTTATAGAAGATTAAGTCGGTTATGGCTGAGTCGGGAATGGGACGAGCGTTGATGCAGTGGGCGCTTCGTTCACTTCCTTGAACTCTCCTCGAGGCGCCCGTTCGGCCTCAGTTCAAACTCTCTGAATCACTTTTAGCACCTTGGACGCTCGTTCTCGTTTGATATGGACGGAGCATGGACGTTCGTTCGGCATGACTTGAATGCGATTTTTGCATGTTTATCTCTTTTTCTTCTCTCCACTTGATCATTATCTCTTCCTTAAATCTTTATAGCTCGAAATTTATCTCTTTTGATCATCATTTGAGCACAATAATCATACCTATAACACATGGAAAACATCACAAACTGTAATAATATTCAAATAATCATAATTTAACCATGAAATCACATAAATATATTGATATTGCGATTAAGCCGTCAAAAATACCGTTTGCTCAATATTTTAATATAAAGACCAATTATTATGCAAATTATACAATATAGAGGGAAAAACATCGTAAAATATATCCTTATAATTCATAGATTTTCACCCTTCACAATAGTCTGATTGAGGAATTGACTGAAGAAGTGATCTTCAGAGATACAAGGACTGAAGAAGATGAAGAAACCGCAGTCAGAGTTGTGCTGAATATAAGAAAGAAACTTGTGATCTGCATCAGAATGAAAGAACGACTAAAGGCAAGAGAGACAATGACTAAGGGGGAAGCTGGATTGAAACAAGAAAGCAAAACTGAAAAGACTAAAGGGAAGGAATCTAGTCTTATCTCAGAGGAAGAAGAGAAAGTAATGAGTGAAGAAATCAAAGAGATCTTGGCAAAGTCTAAAGCTGGCAACAATGAAGAAGCAAATCATTTGCTAAATGAATATTTAGAGATCAAGCTTAGAGATGGTGAAATGAAGAAGAAGGAAAAGCAAGAAGATCTCTAGAGACAAAAAGGAGTATCTTTGTTGGTGAAAAATTGTTGGCTTTGGAAAAAGAAAAGATGTAATTTATTCAGTTCTTAACTCAGTTGTTTCTTTTTGAATCTTGTAATAAACTTGCATGTTCTAGTTTGTTATTTGTTCTGTTATGATTTCTTGCATTATTCTTTTATTATTTCTTTTAGGGAGGGTTATGATACATCATCAAAAAGGGGGAAATTGTTGGAAATATTATTTGTGTTTTGATGATGATTCGTCACGTAATTAGACAAATCACTTACAACCCATGATGATGAAGTCGTAACTAACTGTTATAGTGCTTAATGAAAGAAGAAGCAAGAAATGGTCTAGAGATAAATGTATAAGTTCTATCTAGAGTCTGAACCTTGTATAGGTTGTTTCGGACAAGCATTGTAATAGAATAGGAACTAGGCGAACAGCTGAGTCACAACAAGAAAACTGAGTTATAGTAAGAAAACTGAATATGCTCATGAAGAATCGAGGTTCAAACTCGCTTATGCAGAACTAAAGAAGATCAAGAACCGAGGACACAGACTCGATTCTGAAGATTGAAGAACTGAGGTGGCAAACTCAGTTAGAAGCTGATTAAGTCGTGACTATAAGTCAGGATTCAGGCAAGTCTGTGGTGACCTGAAACTGAGTTATAGATCATGTAAAACTGAATAATCTTAAGGACAAAGATTATCAGTTACCTGGATAAGAAGAAACTGATTGGTGTACTCTGACTTAGTAAATTGAAGTCAGATATTAAGTATACAAGGTACTCAGTTTTGAAGAAGAGTAGGAAACTAAGTTAAGGCCTTGCCAAATTTAAACTGACAAAACGACAAAAGATCGTACATGAGAACGTTGGCTAAACGACAAGTGTAACGGCTACAAGAGCTAGTGACCGTTACATCACCCCTATAAATACACAAAAGGATCACTTGGAGAAAGTGAGAGGAGGATCAGAAAAAGAGCTTTACAAGCACATATTCAAAGATCCAAATCCAGATCCACAAAATCAGATCAAATATATCTAGAAAAAGGGGAAGCCAACAGAATTGCCTTGAAGACTTCAAAGAAAGATCCAGTAACCCATTAAGGGGAAAGAAGGCATCTTGGAGCTACAAAGTCAGATCCAGAAGAATCAGACAGCTCGCTGAATTAATCCTTGATTAATTCTAAACCTAACCTTTGTGAAAAAGGGTTGGCTGTGCATAGTTTGAAATGAGCAATTCTACCTTTCTTCATACGGTTGCAACTTGGTTGCCACAGCTGTTGGTGCAGTCTGAGGACTGTGTGTTGGTATTATTGGTTCCTCATTGTAGGTGAATAATAATTAATTATTGCTGAGACTATTTTTTAGTTCATCGATAAAAGCAGGATTACTATATTGTGCATACCAATGCTTCTGTCAGCGTCGGCGTGCTTGTACATGTCTTCAAAGCGTATAAAGTCAAATGCGCAAGTAATACTTGGAGGAATAGGCTCGCGCACGAGCTCAACAGGAGTTCTACCATACAAAGTCCAGCTGTATCCATACTCACCAAGCTGAAAATCTGGATTATCCTCTTTAACATAGGCATGGATATCGTATCTTTTATATGGCTGCAAGAGCCTGGCAAACCTTGCCATTGCTGGTTCATAGGTCATTACAGATATGAGTGTACCCTATAAGAAGGAGAGACAAAGTATTGTCAATTTTGAACGGTAATTTTTTTGCATACAACATGTAATAATGTAGATTGAATAAATATAATGAACCTGTGTGTCAGCGAAAATGTAGTTCCTGTAGGTAGAACCATTTTGAGACAACTTTTGCTTGGACTTGTGCAAACATTGAACCAGAACAGTCCAGTCATTTGAGTTAGCAGTCACTTGAATAGCATCAGACAGTGGATGGTTGTTGTTCCTCTTTTATGTGAAATGAAAAAAAGAAAGGCATTTATATTTACATTTAATACCAAGCTGTAACAATCATGTAAGTATATGTGTAAAGAAATATACAGCATTACAAATAAGCACAATATTTTCATAATGCTAAAAATAAATATTAATACTGTTAATTCAACAATACTTCTCTGTAGACAACATTTTTTGTTGTATTTTTATTTACTGTTTCGAAGAAGGTCGGTGCAATAAGGACCATAACAGAAGAAGCCGTTTTTGCACGTGACAAAGCAATGTAAAGCTGACCGTGTGAAAATACAGGTTCTTTAAGATACACACCCACAAAATCTAGAGTTTGACCTTGCGATTTATTTATCGTCATTGCGAAACACAACCTGACTAGGAATTGTATTCTTTTATAAGGAACATGCGAGAATTCTCCATTAGTAGGTTTCATTGGAATTCTGTGTATGAAAACACTTTTCTCGACATGGTCTCCTATCGCTATTTCCGCATGTATCACATTTTTGTCTAAATGTTTGCAAATTTGACGCGTACCATTACATAGGCCTCCGACGGATCTAAGTTTCGCAATAAAATTATTGGTGCATTAGGTTTTAAAACTAATCTATGTTGTGGTATTCCATTAGGAGTTAAACTATTCAACATATCCTCATACTGGCCTTGATCATCTTGATTCAATGTCTGGTCAAAGCTCATATATTCAGTTTCAGGCCCTGGAAATTGTTGTATCATTTGGTCGTTTATCTCATCTACAAATAAATTTTTTGTTGTAAGAATAGCTTTGTTTATATAATGGTTTGGAAGATGAGCAGAAAATTCAGAATGCGGAAATACTTTATCGATGAGTAACTTTAGGCCATCACCAGCAGTTTCATTTTTCACAATGACATCAACTGGCAATTCAATAGTTTGGCTATCGTATTCTTGACGCCGTCCTTCACCAATCTCCAGCAAGAGTTCAGTGAAAGCAGGATCGAGTCGTGCTCGCATATTCTCAACAAGCTTAATTTTTATTAATCTGGACCATAGAGGTGATCTTATCAACAATGCATTTATAGTTTCAGATTTTGTACCTTGGGAGACCACAGGTAGAATTTGCCTGAAATCTCCACCTAACACAACTACTTTACCTCCAAACACCTCAGAATTGCTCATAAGGTCTCTAAGCAAATCATCAAGTGCTTCTATTGCATTTCTTTTTTACATCGGAGCTTAATCCCATATAATTAATTTGGACTCTCTAATCATCTGTGCTAAAGATGTCTGTTTACTTATCCTACATGTAGATCCAGGTTCCAGGTCTATGGGGATTTTAAATCTGGAGTGAGCAGTTCTACCTCCTGGCAACAAAGAGGCTGCTATACCAGATGTAGCAGTTGCTAGTGCAATATGTCCTTTTACACGAACATGGGCCAGCAATGCTCTATATAAGAAGGTTTTACCCGTGCCACCAGGACCGTCAATAAAAAACATTCTGCTTTATTTTTGTATACATCATCTGTTATGCGTCTAAAGGCCATTTGTTGTTCTACATTCAATAATTTTCTTGAGTTAATATCAGCCTCGGAGACTATGATATTTTGTTCACATCTAAGTTCTTTAGTTTGATCTTCAAATTGCGTTCTATCAGCGCCACACGGTATCAAACCGTAGGAGCCAATGTCTTTTCCCATTGATTGTAGAAAAGAATTTATTTGTTGTAGTACAATTTGTGTAATTTTTTCTTTTGTTAAATGAGTTTGTTTTGCTATGTCCTCTGACAAAGGTGCTTCAAATTTCTCCCAAAGTTTCAAAGGGTCTTTAGGGGAACAATACACCAACAACGTAGCAAACAGACGGCGAAGTTCGTAGGGCATATGGTGCATAGCTGCTTCTCGCAAGTAATTTTCTTGGCTGTTGTTATCTTCTAAAAAGCCACGGGCTAAAGATGAATCATGGTAGGTCTCAAAGACCTGACCCTGAAACATTTTCAAGTCATTAAATGACTTTGGGCCTCTTACTTTGGACAGAAGCAACTTTAAGTAGTACCGCTCACCCTCCATTGGGTTGACGATTACTATCCTTCCCACTGGGTTGCCCCTGGCCCGCAATTTCCATCTTTTCTTTTCAGGTTCCCATACGAAAAAGTCGGGGAATTCTGCGTAGGTGCATTTTTGTTTCTTTGCATGTAAATTTGTACTATTCATGTAAAAATATTCTGTTAACATTGTTCTTTTATTCAGCGGATTGGTAATCACGTTTTGTAGTTTATTGTTATGGTTAAAGTTTATAGGTTGGTAGTTTTCAAGGTGCACCTGTAATTGCACAACCGTTGGCTTCATTTCACCTAAAGAGAATTTAAAAATCCTCCACAAGGCTTCCGGTGGGGAAATCTACCTACCAGATTGGTATTGTTCGATTTCATTTGTTTCTTTGCGGGTGGATTGTTCTGAGATGTTAAACATTATTCTATCACTTCCTTTGCATATGTATTTGTATATGTATTTAACTGCTTTAACGGTGGAACAAATCTCAACATTTATATGACAATCAAACTTCGCAAGTAAGTATGGGTTATAAGGGACCACCCACCTATTGTCTAGCCAAGCACCCCTAGTTTTTACTCTAGCACCATCATTTTGTCTTCTATAAGTTGGGTATGCATCTGAGGTAAGTGTGGTTTGTTCACAGAATTCTTTGGGATATGAATTTCTATATAAACCTGATTTCTTCATGCAAACATTTGTCGGGTTTAATAGACCACATGGTCCATGGAGCATATGTTTAGTAACTAACTTATATAAGTGCGGATAAAGTTCTTTGTTAGGTAGCTCAGCCGAGACAATCTTATCAAACTCTTCAGGTCTATAAATTTTATACCGAGGCTTTAAGATGAGCAGAAAATGTGCATGTGGTAAACCTCTTTTCTGAAATTTAATGACATATGTGTAAGCAGCAACTTTACCAAATATGTTTTTCTTAAAAAGGTCTATTTTTAATTCTTCAAGTTTAGCTCTAAATATTCTAGCCAATAAGTCTGGACGGTTTTGGGCTTATTCACCCTTGTGCAAAAGTTCTTTAATTTCAGGCAAGTTAGAATTGCAAGTTATTGTTAAAAAATATGTTTGGTTTACCGAACTTGCGAACGACATTGCATCCAAGTATTTTTTTCTCATATGCCTAGGTCCACCAGTAAATGTTACAGGAAGTATAGTTCGCTGACCAATTTTAGTGGCGTCTGTTTCCCCCGTAGAAACAGCATCAACTATACCTTGTAGGAATACTTATCTTACGTTATTTTGTTGTATTCTGAAATAGTCTAATCTTTGGGTTTCAAGTTTCACAAACATGTCAACAACATATTTCCGGAAGAGTCTGCCAAATTGTAAGAGGTAAGATGCATCATTTTCCTTAATCTGAAACTTATAACAATAGTATTCCCTAATTGAAACATGGTTAGGATGATCCACAACCGAAAGGTTTCATTTTCTTGGTTAAGCAGTTCAAGAGCATTATTAGCATTAGCTGGGTCAAGAAGTTTGCTTTTCTCACAACCTCTTTTTCTTTTACGTGCGTTATTTTTTATTCCTGTCTTATTTATTCCTTGATGCCAGCCAAGCTGGCCATAAGAAAACATAAGAGGATACTGTAGCGGATCGTAGCAACCAAAATAGTATTGTATTGGATGCGAATGACCACTATGAGTGTAAACTTTAATACTTCTTTGTTGATTGTCTTGTCCATCAACCAATATCCCAGCAACTTCTGGGACAGTTGGTTTGTTATAGATTCGTTGATCAATTTGAGGATTGCAAAACAATACAATATCCAATTCATCAAGGTTAGGAGTTTTACGTAAATCTCTAAAAATCTGGCATAAGGATTCTCACTGAGTACTGTCAAGATTTGCGCAAGTGTCATTTCATAAAGTCGAGGACATTTAGTTAAACTGTTTGACAATTCGTAGTCACTATCATGGAAATAAAATTGTAGGTTGTTACATTTCTCACTCATGCCAATTAAATCATCCATCAAATGATAAACCTGGCCTTGCACACGGAAAGTGTAGATTCCTTTATTATGGCATGCTAATTGTTTATCATATTTTGCTCCTAAGGATGTGAAGGCCAGATGATTATTATATGTTCTAATTGATGCTCTAAAATTAATAGCTTCATGCGTTTGCTCGGTAAGTAGGTCAATAAGAACAGACGGAAGTTTGGTACTAACGAGAGAAACGTCACCCGCTAAGCAACAGAAATTTTCAGTTTCATGTATGATCTTTTTGGCTAAACAGTGGGCACAAATAGGCACATTGGTAAGCAAATTAGATTCTTTGGCAATATTGTCAAGTAAATCCCTCCCTACTCTTGCCTTTGCAGGTGGTTTATTTGGACAAGAACGTTTGGCTTTCCATTTGTTTACAAGATCTACCCTAGAACTACCGGCTAAGGAGGAACGTTCAGGAACCGGGGACTGTTAAGGGTGGTTTTATACGATTTGTAACGTTATATTTTATAATGATTTCCTCCATATTTGTATAATTTGCATAGAAATCGAGCTTTATATTGAAATATTGAGCAAGTGATGTTTTTAACGGGTTAGTTGCGAAATCGTATGATTTATGTGTAAAATTGATGGTTTTATATTGATTTGGAAGATACTACATTTTGCAATGTTTTGATGTGTTGTAGGTACATGTTTGATGCTCAAATTAAGATAAAAAAGAGATAAGAGTCGGATTTAATGGATGAAAAAGAGATAAGGATGGAATTGGCTAGAAGAAAAGAGATAGAGTTGAAGATTTCGAATTTGGATCCGGCTGGGTGGCGTCCCAAGTCCCGTCGATGCCTGGTCAAGGCGTCCAGAATAGTGGACTGGCGTCCAGGAGAAGATTTTTGGTTCAGAGAGTTTGGACGCTGGGTGGACGAGCGTCTGAAGGAAGTCCAAAGCAGCTGGACTGGCGTCCACAACTCCGGACGGGCGTCCGCGGCCGACTTACAGCAAATCGACTTTATTCCCTATAAATAGCAGCGCGATTTCAACCCTAAGACACACATTATTGATACATTATTGAGACCTATTGATACACAATCACTAGGAGAAAACCCTAGGCGGCCCCAGCCCCCTTTAGGGAGGCTGGGGTTGCGATTTTTCTTGTTTCTTTTCCGTTTTATTTCTGTTTTGCTGCTGCGTTTTATGCTCAACGCTTGGGGCTGAACATGTTCAAACGATTTGAATCTTTTCCATCAGGTTTTTTCTATTTCCAATCTGAGTTTATGTTGTGATTTTAATTCAAAGTTGTATCTTTTCCATGATTATTTGTTATGCAATCGATATCGAAAGATGTATTGCTATTTGATGTTTACCGTATGACGAGAGTCGGTGTAAACCTTAGATCACCATAGGAAAGATGGGATTTTTAACCTTGACATAACGAGAGTTGATAGGTTAGATTTCTAGGTTGCTAGATTGAGAGATCTTACACCTTGTTTTGATAGCGTCAATCTTATATATCGAGAGATGAGAGATTGATAGGCGAATTATCTACGAGAGTAGGAATTCATACTTATGAGAGGTGAACCACATCTTTAATTAGATCATCACGAGATAACTTTAGAGAGGAAATAGAGGGTTGCGGGAACGGTGGATTATTGTTTGTTCGTTGTTTAATCACCATGATCATCTTCTTGTTTACTGTTTATTTTATAGTTTATAGTTTAGATTTCGTTTTCGCTTTTATCCTTCCTGGCTTTGGACTGACAATCCTCTGTCCAGTTTATCTTTTCGTTTTAGGTTTTAATAATAATCGTATCAACCTTAGGAAAATTAATGAACTAGATACCCCGATTCCCTGTGATCGACTCCGGTATTAATCGCTGTACTACGATCCCTACACTTGGGGAATACCGGATTTATAAATTTTATTACTTGTTTGTTTTGTTAGATAAAATCCGTGACAAGTTTTTGGCGCCGTTGCCGGGGAATCGGTACGGTCGTCTAGTTTCTTATTAATTTTTTCTAAAGTTGTTCTGTTTTGTTTTTCGTAGGTAGTTTGTGTTATCTAGTGATTATTAATTTTTCATAGGTTTGTGTTTAGGGTTTTGTTTAGTTTTCGTGTTTTGTTTGGACCTGTTTTCGTGTTTAGAAGCCTTTATGTGCTTCAGTTTGAACGTAAACGGGCGTCTGAGCTATTGGGCGCCCGTCCGTCCAAATCGATCGTCTCTCTGTTTGTGTTTTGCCCGAGCGCATTTAGCGTCCCAAAGAACTTGGACGCCCGTCTGTTTTTTCTCGAGCAGACGTCCGTCCGATAACTTGGGCGCCCGTCTGGCCTTGTCTGTCACCGATTTTTTATTTATTTTTGTTTTAGGTAGATATCTTGGTTTGTCTTTCTTTTGCTTATTAAATAAATGTACTAGGGTTTCGCTTAAGTAGGTAGGTTTCGTAGGTAGGGTTCTGAGGTTGAATCATCGACTCCATGTTTTTCGCGGTCAAACTTTTGGATAAAATGGATCGTTTTAGCACTCGTTAGTATTTTGGCAGTAACTTTTGGCTCGAGTGTCCGTTTGGCGCGCAGGACCCCAATTCGGAAAGCTCGTTCCGGAGGCCGTTCAACACCGTTTTCGAGGTCAAAATCCACTGTTTTCCCTTCCATTTTGGGCTCAGAAGATTTCAACACGTTTTTCTCCCTTTTTCGTTTTCTTGTTTTTTGTTTTAAATTTTTCGTAGGTAGGTTTCTGTTTAGGTTTTCCGTATCTTTTTCTGTTTCTGTTTCTTTATTTCTTTCAATAAAAAGTACCGTTAAATAAATTGAGGTTTTTTTTATTTTGCCGTGTTTCGATAACCATTGGGTTAAGAATGTGCAAAACCTTTTTTTTACTCAATTTTGAAACGTGAATTTAGGTTTCATAGTTTTGTTTTCAATAAACACTAGGTTTTCTGTTTTAATGATATGATATTAGGTTATTTCGGGTTCTTTCTTTGTCTTACGGTATAGGTCGAAGTCTGGCAGTTTTTTACGCTAAGTCAGACGGGCGTCCATAGTAAGTGAACGCCCGTCCGTCCCAAAACGCTTCAACGCTGTTATGTTTTTAGAGAGTCAGACGAGCGTTTGCCTTTTTCCCCGAACGCCCGTCTGCTCTATGTGGTTCTGGACGGGCGTCTGCATGCCTGAACGTCCGTCCGCCCTGAATATGATTTAGACGTCCGTCTGGATTGACTGAACGTCCGTCCAGTGTGTCAATTTCTAGTGAATAGAATTTGTTTTTGATATATGCTTTATTTGACGTGGATATTTTCATACGAGCTTCTGTGGCTAATTATTTTTACGTAGATGTTCTGAACTTGCATGTGTACATCTTTCCATCTACCGATCCATGTTAAATAATTGATTAATTTTTATTTACATGATTCATCTATGCATGTTATAGTTAATGTCGGTTCTCGTATGCTATAACTGTTCTTATTGTTATTTAGTAGCTAATGTCGGTTTCCGTATGCTACATATCGTTGTGATGAATCTTGTGAGCTTTGAGACTTATGTGCTTTCTTGTTATTTTTGTAACTCATATGGGTAGCTACTGTCGGTTTTCCGTTGCTACTATCTTTGGCTTATGAGTTATATCTGTTTAGTATAGCTAACTGTTGGTTTTCCATAATGCTATCATCTTTGATGAGTCTTAAGGCGCGTCTACACTGCATATAATGAATAGTAATGTCGTTTATCGTAAACTATCATTATTTGGTAGACGTTCTTGTTTTTGGTTCCGTTGGCGGGAATACTCACCACTATACTACCTTAGAAAAATTAATAATGAACTGGACAACCGCACCGATTCCCCGGCAACGGCGCCAAAAACTTGTCACGGATTTTATGCAATGAAAAATAAACAAGTAATAAATATTTATAAATCCGGTATTCCCCAAGTGTAGGGATCGTAGCATAGCGATTAATACCGGAGTCGATCTCAGGGAATCGAGGTTGTTTAATCTAGTTCTTATTAATTCTTCTAAAATTGTCACTACTATTTATTACTAGACCTAAACTAAAACGGAAAATAAAGCGGATGAGAGGATTGTCACCCAAAGCCAGGAAGGAAAGTTACGAACTTAACTAATGAAAATAAAATCTATTCTAAAAACTAAGACGAAAATAAAATTCTAACTAAGCAACGAAGAACAAGGCACAAAGGTTTTCAATTAATTCAACGAGGAACAAGCAATGATCCACCTATCTCGCAACTCTCAATTTCTACCCTAGATCGTTTAGTGAAGATTTAATAAAGATGTGGTTCACCTATCAAAGGTATGAATTTCTACTCTCGTAGATAATTCGCCTGTTAATCTTTCATCTCTCGATCTTAAAGATTAACGCTTCCATAACAAAGGTGTAAGATTTCTCAATCTAGCAACCTAGAAATTTAAACCTAGCAACTCTCGTTATTTTTAGGTTAAAAGTCCAATCTTTACTACGGTGATCTAGGTCTAACAACGATTTTCATCAAACGTTAAACATCACAGAGCAACAATCCATCGATATAATTGCATAACAATATAAAAGCATAATAAAGATACAAGCTTTAATAAAACTCACAAAACAAATCCAAAGAAGAAATCAAGTTGATGCTCGATCGGCTTCACAAGCTTGTTCAAAACGCTTAGCCTCTATCCATCGTTGGAATACAAATCATATAAATAAAAAGGAAGATAAAAAGATGTTTATGATGGTGGGAAAACGCAGCTAGGGCGCCCCCCAAGGGCTGGGGCGGCGAGGATTGAATTGTGTGTCTTTAGGGTTGGAAAACGCGCGTCTATATATAGATTTCAAGTCGGTTTTGGCAATGGCGGCGGCCGGGCGCCCGTCCGGTGCCTCTTCCGCGCCGATCCGGCCTTCATAAAATCTTCGAGTCGGGCCGAGCCGATCGAGACGCCCGTCCCATGTAATTTTGGACGCTCGTCCACTGAAAATCTGAACATCCTGAATCAAAAGCTCCTCTTGGACGCCAGTCCACTGGACGGGACCTCAAACGTGCGTCCAAACTTGTAAAGCTTCATTCTACCTTCGACTTGCATCTCCTTCCTTCCATTTAATCTTCAATCAAACATCTTTTCAGCTCATTCCTTGCCATGCAAATGTACCTACAAGGTAATAGAAACGTGCAAAATGTAGAACCATATATATTGATGAAAAATCACTAATAAAATCACGTAAATAGCTCGATTTTGCATTTTAATGATTTCCACACCCATTCTTTCAATATTTCATTTAAACACTTACTTTTCTATAAAAAGTAATAAAACACGAAGGAAATTGCTACGAAATAATATCATATATATCGTAAAAATCACCGTTAACAACTAAGAAGATGACTTGAAAGGTCTACATCATCCTTGGAAGGATAGAATGACGTAGATGCAGATGGCTCGGACATACATGTAGTTGGAAAAGAGTTTACAGGTGTTTTGGAACCGTTGGAAGCTAACAACGATTCAGAATTTTGTCCGCTAGACATACGTGATGTAGATGATGATTGTTTAGGCTGCTTAAAGGCAGCCTGTATTTGGTCCCTGGTTCTTAAGCCTTTTTTCTTTCTCCATCTGTCAATTGACAAACACCTATATGTTTTAGTGTCAACCGTAAAGGCACCATTTGTTGTGTGCAATTTTCCTTTTGTTTTTTTCTTTGCTTTCCAGCGGTTAATAGCAAGAGCTCTGTAAGTTTTGCTGGCAGCAGTTTTCTGGGATGCACCCAAAGGGTACACACTTAGGAACATAGATTTTTTTGGGTTAGGAATAATTTTTAACGTTGTATATACCTAGCAACAGAAACCCAATAACAACCCTAACCAGTGATCTAACTGCCAAACACTAATAGACAAGAAAGAACTGTACAGACCCTTATGTGAAAGACACGATAAACTATTCTGTTTCATACGAAACGAACCAGGGAATAAGAAAAAGCAAAAGTAGACAAACTAACACACCTGAAAAGCAGCCATCACAAGGAGAATAGCGTTCCGGTATCCTATTTCGTAGATGATTTTTCCTCTCTGTTAATCCAAACCAAAACAGAATAAGACAAAACCAAACATAAGAGCTTGCTTTCATGTTGGAATAACAAGTGTACAAAGTGGAAGATAATATCTTGCATGACTAAAGCTTACACGAGAGGTAGACTAAATAGTTCTATGTGAAAAGATTACATGATGCAGGGAAAAAAAGAAAAAGAAGCAAAAAAAAGGAGACCAAGGCTGAACAATTGTACGTAACAGGTAAAACCTGTAAGAACATAGCCTAAAATCTCAGAGAGGAGAAGGTAGGAAAAAAACAACCCTTATGTTGGTCATTAGGACTGAGAATGTTCTTTGAACATCGATAGACTAAGAACCACAGAACATAAAGCATATACATGTAACCTGAGAAGGACAAGAGTATTACTTAAAGGTGACATATTGTAATGCAAGCATAGAAATCAAAGCTTAGGGTAACTACAAATGAGCATTATGCAAGCACATAAATTCATGCTTAGAGTAACCACAAGCTGAGCAGCCACAAAATTTCCTAACAAGCATGATCTAAGGTACCATATTCAGAAGAAAGCAAGGTAATGCTACACTGCAAAAAGATTTAGACCATATCCCACGGTTAAGTTCAGTACTGAGCACCAATATTGCATGTTGAAAAATTAAAAATAGCAAGGTTGAACAACATAATGCCATAGACAAAGTTTGCAAAAACGAAGACTGTAATCTCATGTAAGAAAAGCAAAAACTGAAGGTTTGTGTTGCTCATAAGGACTGAAAATATTCTTTGAACAGTCAGAGACTAAGAACCAAAAAAATTAAACATATATGTAACCTGAGAAGAACCAAAGTGTTACTTAAAGCCGACAGAAAACACCATAAATGAGCACAAGATGACATGCTCATAAGGACTGAAAACATTCTTTGAACAGTCAGAGACTAAGAACCACAGAAAATTAAACATATATGTAACCTGAGAAGGACCAAAGTGTTACTTAAAGCTGTCAGAAAACACCATAAATGAGCACAAGATGACATACAACATTTATGACTACAAAGGTATATAAACACTGTTTATAAAGATCATGTACAACCTAACAACACCTATTACAACCCAAAAATCCTGCACGTGAGTTAATAAAAAAGAAGGAAAAAAGTGTTACTTAAAGGTGCCAAAAAACACCATAAATGAGCACAAGATAACACACAACATTCATGACTACAAAGGTACATAAACACTGTTTATAACGATGAAGTACAACCCAACATCACCTATTACAACCAGAAGATCCTGCAGATGAGCTAATAAAAATAACAAAAAGTTTCACTGTTTACAGTACGAATGTAATAAGGTGGATAAAGAGGTAAAGACAAAGCAACCCCACCAAAAACACCAACTTTAGATCATTTATATAGCACATGCAGAGAATGAACATGCATTAAATATAAGAATCAGGTAGGACTGCATTAAAATTTCATGGTAAGAAAAGAATAATGTGTACCTGAAGTGGTTGTGAACTCGTGAGAAATGCTGTACAAATGAGGGGTATTTAAGCTGATTTTAGATCTGATAAAACAGTTTAAGAACTGTTGGAAATAATATTTATGTTTTGATGATGATTCATCACGTAATTAACAAGATCACTTATAACCCATGATGATGAAGTCATAACTAGCTGTTATAGTGCATAATAAAAGAAGAAGCAAGAAACAGTCTAGAGAAAAGTGTATAAGTTCTATCTAGATTCTGAATCTTGTATAGGTTAATTCAGACAAGCATTGTAATAATTAGGAACTAGGCAAACAGCTGAGTCAGCAAGAAAACTAAGTATACTTATGAAGAACTGAGGGTTCAGACTCAGTTATGGGAAAACTGAAGAAGATAAGTTCACTGAGGGTCAAAAACTCAGTTGTCTTATCTAGAAGACTGAAGAACTGAGGTGGCAAACTCAGTTAGAAGCTGATTAAGTCATGACTATAAGTCAGGATTCAGGCAAGTCTGTGGTGACCTGAAACTGAACTATAGTTCATGTAAAGTTGAATAATCTTAAGGACAAATATTATCAGTTATCAGAAGAAGAAGGAAGCTGAATGGTGTACTCCGACTTTGTCAATAAAAGTCGGATGTCAAGAGTACAAGGTACTCAGTTTTGAAGAAGAGTAGAAAACTGAGTTAAAGCCTTGTTGAATTTAAACTGACAAAATGACAAAGGTCGTACAGATGAACGTTGGCTAAACGACAAATGTAACGGCTACAAGAGCTGGTTGACCGTTGCATCACCTCTATAAATACACAGAGAAAAAGGATTGGGAAGAGAGATCTGAGAAGTTTTGAAAAGCACATATCTAAAGATCCAGATCCAGGAAATCAGATTTCATATCTAGAAAAATGGGAAGCCAATAAAATTGCCTTGGAGATTTAAAGGAAAGATCCAGTAACCCATTTAGGGGGAAGAAGGCATCTTGGAGCTACATGCTATATCCAGAAGAATCAGACATCTCACTGAATTAATCCTTGATTAATTCTAAACCTAACTTTTGTGAAAAAGGGTTGGTTGTGCATAGTTTGAGGAGAGCAATCTCACCTTTCCTCATACGGTTGCAACTTGGTTGCCACAGCTGTTGGTGCAGTCTGCGGACTGTGTATGTGTTAGTGGTGAGCTGGTGAAGGAGTCATTCCACCTCCGAAGGATCAGTGTGCAGAATGAAGGGAGCAATTCTACCTTTCTTCATTATGTGTAGACAGTGAAACTAGGGTGTCGTGAAGGATTGTCATTGTGCTAGGATTTTGTAACGGTTATCTCAAGATTCTAGTGATACCTCCTACACCACATGAGAAGGGGAGACGTACGGGATTACATCACCCGGAACTTCCATAAACAAATCTTGTGTTAATTTATCTTATGCATTTACATTTGTGTTGTGATTGATTTAATCATTGCTTAATCTTGTTATCCTCACACTCAGCAAACATCAGACACTGAGTCAGCACAAAACTGATACATAGGAGATTCAGATCTTTATTGACACATCTATTGCACTTAAGGCTAAAATTATCCGCTACCGGTTGACTTAATTTTGGTTAAGTCAGTTTGACTTAATCTCAGCTTAGTTAGCTCAATTCCACACAAGTTTAACTGAACCTTAATTTGATTAAAATCCAGTTTTGGGAAGTTTTTGGTGACAAGTTTATTCACCCCCTCTCTAAAAATTGTGTTAGCTTTCCAGGGACCAAACAAGAACCATCGACTAAATAATTGACATCCAGCAGAGATAATAGAGTGGGAATTTGTAATGAAACCTACCTATTTAGGTCTAATCCATAGGGAAGAGAGCTTTCTCTTTGATAAACCATCTACCCTGTTATTACACGGTAGAAATTCATCACGTAATCTCCTTTAACTCAGTAAACTTTGCGGACCAACGGTTGTAGACCTTCCTCGTCTGAAAAGATGATATCACGATGAAGATTTTTTGAATTTATGAACTAAGCAAAATCCCCATTATTGTGAGAAATAGTTTTTGGCGGAGATATCGACAAGGACAGATTTCCTGCATAGACTATCAAATAGAGCAAATTTCCAAAGGAGGAAGAGGAAAACCGATGGATAAAGCAGAGGCACAGAGCCGCCCCAATTTCCGGTAACCCAAGCAAACGGCGCAGCAGGTTTTTCTTCTTTATTTTGTAACAGGCTAGCAAATATTTTGTATTCTCTAATACGAATATTCTATCTTCAAAAGAACGTAAGAGAAAAGGAAAAGAATTAGAAGAAAGAGAAAAAGTGGCCCCAGTCTCATGTGGCAAATAAAAAGCAACCTGGCAGCCCATCCTTACCTCATAAACACAATTTGCACCCAAAAACAGTAATGTGTTTAGCCTTAGAATGAGTTCTCCTTAGACGTTAATAAAATAGGTAGAGATATATAAATATAGTCAACACGTGTCGGATACTTGGTGTCGAAAAAGTATCACAAGCACTAGATTGAAAATGTCGGTGATTTTCATCTTTTAATCATTATTCAGGAGGTATTAAATTATTATTTCTGAAAAAAAATGCAGTTCATCTCAAAAAATAAAAAATAAAAATAAAAAAATTCAGTTATATATGGGAGAAGGCAATTTTATTGCAGTAAATCAAATTCGCGAGTGTCTAGTCATCGGAAGGGGAGATGAGTCCCAGTTTGATACTGATTTTATTACCTTTATTCAGATTTTAGTCATTTTCAGTAATTAAAAATAATATCATTATGTAAAATAACATCTAAATAAGGTAGCATTATTTTTAGGTTTGTGTTTATTTTTTATTTTTTTACGGAAGATGATGGAGGCACCGAAATGAAATGATGCACGTCCACATATCCACATCACAGAAAACAACAGATTTGTGGTTGAAAATGATTGGAAGGACTTTTTTTATTTATTAACATTGTATAAGAAAACATGTGGCCCATAGAGTGTCGCGGTGCTTATTTTGTGTAATATTTCGGTGAATGAATCAATTTTCTTTAAGGAACAAATTTTATTAAATCTAATTAGAATTACACGTAGAAATGACCCTATCTAGGAGGCCAACCCCCAATCAACAAAACCATAAACCCCGCCAGCCCCTCAAGCCCTTCCTAGCTAGAACCTGAGCTGGGAAGTTGCCACTACTAGGGGTGAATAAAAAATCACAACTCGACCCAATCCGATCAACTTTAACCTAACTCAACCCTCAACAGCGGGTTAAAAATGGATTTGGGTTGATTATAGTTGGGTATGAGTTTTTATAAAACCCGTACGACCCAAATCATGTGCACCCCTATTCAGTGGCGGATCCAGAAATTTGTTTTAGTGGTGTCACCGGATCCTAAAACTACATTTTTTGTCTATAAATTTGTTCTATTGGGGTCGCCGGAGAATAAAATGAGATTCTTAACCATAAAATGACATTTTTTAACAACAAAACTACATCGTTTTAATACTAAAAAAAATCGGATCTTAGTGGGGTCACGTGACCCCACCCTTCAACATGTGGATACGCCACTGCCCCTATCCACTACGTTTACCAAATGAAAAAGAGCAAGAAACAAAAGACTCCACTAAAGCTCGACAATCTGTCACCAAGCACCCGAAAGAAGAGAGATGCACCTCACGCGACGAAAGACTCTGAATGGAAGCTAATTAACATGTAACTCAACAATAATGCGATCAAAGCCTAGGGTGTCCGCCAAATTGATTCCTATCTTAATGGCAAGCAACTCAAGCACCAAGGCGTCCTGGAAGCCATGCACGAGAAGAGTAAGCTTTCAGAAGCCCCCACTGCTCATAGTTTCAGAAAACGATTCACTCACCCTGAGAACTTTTGGTCCTTGTTGCATCAACATTTATCTTACTGACTGGCCTGACCCAACGAGTGGGCTACAGCTCACCTCTTGATCCAACTGCAATACGAGTAGAAGACAAGAAATGGTCATAGGCATCACGACCTGCAGTGAATGTGTGACACTCGCATCGAATGCTCTTAAAAAATCCACACACAACAGGCCAGAGAATGGCGAGTACAACACTGAATACAAGAACTTACACTCCAGAAGGAGAAGAGTAGTATACTCTCTCACCACCAATCCCTTACCTTCCACTGTGCTCCTCACCCCGCTGGCTGTCGTCCGCTTCTTGCCGATCCTTGAAACAACTCTAATCCATTTCTCAATTGAATTTAAAAAAAAAACAATCTGATTTTGTGAGGAAAGTTGCGTTTTTAGGCACGTCCAAGGCTTTTCAAGTATTGTTTTTATTTTTTATTTTTTATTTTAATATTTTTTTTGGGCGTTCGACGATTCATAATGGTTGACGTTGATTCGTCACTAGTGAAGATTCCAATGAATAACTTTCTCATTTCTCCTCCAAAAGGTTAATAGCGATTTTCTGGCGTTGGAGACGATTTTCAACACTATATCTAACAGAACTTACTTAGGATTGAAACCGTACATAATCAAGTAGTAAATTAATTAAAATTATTGACCGTCAAACGGCATAAATTAAGCATACAAATGGACACGTTCAACTCTCTTATTTAACCTTGTCTACATAGTAAAGGAAGAAAGATTCTTGCAATAGGCTTTTTCGACAGAAGATCAAGGAAAGATGAGCTGAAGAAGAAAGGCATAATATAAAGGGAAGAACAATTCCACTTTCTTCAAGGATTCTTGCTAGTGAATTAATGATGCTTGAGTTGCCCCTCGCTAGATAGAATATATAGCAGCGAAAGAATGGAGCAGTTCCAAGCCATGTGACAATATAAAACGGTGTGGTTCATATTGATCCATACAGTGTCTTCAACGCCAGAAAACTATGTGGTTCATATTAATGATTAAAGAGTAGACAACGGTTTTAATGATTAAAACTGTGTGTTATCTGAAGTCAAGAACTGACGAGTCAAAGCTTCTCTGAATCAGCGAAGTGGACTATATTCTTAGAATCGATTCGGTCGAATTCATGAGAACAAGTTGTTGGCCGTATCTCATCCTTCTTATTGGTTAAGATAAAAATGCATATTAGTATGCGATATTCAACGAGAGGTTTCCTACCCAACCCATCACGGAATAATTCTCTCAATCTTCGGATGTAGAGAAAATGAGATAAATTCTCTTTTGGATAGAGAATGTCGATTATTAAAAGTCAATTGTAATAGAATCATGGATTCGAGTATTGATAGCAGTATAGTGCATCCTCAAGTATCTTTAGAGAGCGAGGAATCATATGCTTATGTATTCGGGTACAAACCTGAGTATTGTTGACTACACTGATTCTGATTTTTGTCGGATTAAGGATGATCGTGAATCGATCTCAGGCTCAGTGTTTACTCATTGTAATGGAGCTATAGTCTGGAGCAACCTAGCACTACCAATTAGACTCTGTTAGTCGAATACATAGCAGCTTTCGGAGAAGCTAAAGAGCGATGTGGCACGAGAAGTTCTTTGTTGGATCGGGAAGTGATTCCGTGTCTCGATGGTGATACCATTTCTTGTGAAAGCAGTTGAGAGGTAGCTCATGCAAATGATCTTCTCAGGCACAAAAGGTCAAAAGCATTATGAGATAAAGTACCACACTGTCGGACAAATCGTGCAAAGAGGCGACGTTTTGGTCCTAAAGATAGCCTTGAGCCGACAACCTAGCTGATCATATTACCAAGTCGTGTGGCATCTAATGTCACTGATAAGCGCTTGGCGGGTATGAAATTGGGAGATATGTCTCATCTGCTTGAGAGCAAGTGGGAGAACACTACAAAAAAACAGCAGTTTTGCGACGGCATTTTTGCGACGGAACTTATTTCCGTCGCAAATTTACGTTTGCGACGGATATTTTAATGTTTGCGACGGGACACTTGGCGGGACCGATTTTTTTCACTTGGCGGGCAATTTTGCGACGGAATTTTAATCATTTTGCGACGGACCATCGAATAAAATTTTATTAAATTATTTTATTATTCTAAATTTAGATAAACTTTGCGACGGACTTTAATTGCCGTCGCCAAACTCCGTTTTGCGACGGAATTTTTATTGTTTGCGACGGAATATTTAATAAATTTTTATAAATTATTTCATTATTCTGTATGCACATGTTTGCGACGGAATTAGGTTTTTGTTTGCGACGGACATTATTTGCCGTCGCAAAATGGCGGATATCAGTCGCATTTCCCCCTTTTCTTCCTCATTTCACTTCTTCATCTCCTCTTCTCTCTCCCGCCCCCCCCCCCCCTCCTCGCTGAAGCTCTTCCGGCAACGCCACCTCCTCCCACCACCGCCGCAGCCACCCACAGGTATGCTCTACCCTCCCCCTCCCTCCCTCTCTCCCCTAGACCCGATTTCCCCCCTCCCCCCATGCATTTTTTTTTTTAGTTATATATATATATATATATATATATATATATATATATATATATATATATGTATGTATATATATATATATATATATATATATGTATATATATTTTTTTTTTATTTCGTTTTATATATATATATATGTATGTATATGTATATATATATTGTATATGTATATGTATGTATATTTTTATGTATGTATGTATATGTATATTTTATGTATGTATGTATATGTATATTTTTATGTATGTATTATATGTATATTTTTATGTATGTATGTATATGTATATGTATATGTATATATATATGGTATATGTATATTTTTTATTTCGTTTTTTATATTTTTTTATATAGTGTATCATATGTAGTATAGATTTATAGATATATATGTGTAGTAATCATGAGTTAGAAAATGCTTACTTATGTATATTAGTTAGATAAGTTAGGAAAATGGTTAAGTATGTGCAAAGCCGGATGTTGGTTGAATTGGTTTGTTGAATTGGTTTGTTGAATGCTTAAGTATGTGCAAAGCCGGATGTTGGTTGAAAATGCTTAGTTTAGAAACCGGATGTTGGTTGAATTGGTTTGTTGAATTTGGATTGAAATGATGATAAGTATGTGCTTACATGATAAGCATAACATACATAAGGTCCTCAAAGGGTGCTGTTCCTACCCGTTTGGAAAATGGTACTGGGGGGTACTTTGTTATCCGGCAAAGCCTCCGAATTATTTTGACGTCGAACCTTTGACCATGAATCGAAAATTTAGGTTATAGTGTTGTTAGTTTCATAGTAAGTTGAGTAAAACTGAGTTTGCAAAAGTGTTGAGACAACCTTCAAAGACTATTGTTAGTCTCATATTTTGTATGATATGATGTGTAGGATTGAAAATGAAGAGAATAGAACGGAGTTGGATGTACGAGAGGTTGGATGCTAACAAGAAATTTAACCCGGTATTTGTGAATGGAGTGGAGGAATTCATAAAACATGCAAAGCAGTTAGATTCGTTTCGGGCAAATAATGGAATGATGAAGTGTCCATGTAGTAAGTGTAAGAACACTAAATTTTCAATCGAACATGACGTGAGATTACATTTAACTAAATATGGGTTTTGCGCAAACTACTATGATTGGGTGTGTCATGGTGAAGAGTTTCCCATTCCGATCAACGTTCAAAGAAGAACGGAATGTGAACCACTATCGGGACATGGTTAATGATGCATTACGTGATAGGATTGATCACGTAAGAGAAGAATTTCTTAACCAAGAGGAGAACAATGAGACACCAAACCCTGAAGTTGCATCGTTTTTGAAATCTTTGAAAAGCGAGAGGAACTCAGTATGTGATGGAAGTAGTGTCTCCGTCATCGCAGCGGCTTCTAGGTTGCTCACTTTGAAATGTGATCACAACCTCTCTCACAAATGCGTTGACGGGGTTACCGGTTTGATAGGAGATATTCTTCCGAAGAATAACTTAATGACCTCGAACTTCTATCAAACCAAAAAGTTGTTAAAGGCATTAGAGCTACCCACATGAGAAAATACACGTGTGTCCCGCGGGTGTATGTTATTTTGGGAGGAGGACGCGAATCGGACAAGTGTCGGAAGTGTGACCTTGATCGATATAAACCGAAAACAAACGCAAAGAGGTCAACGTGTGCCTAACAAAGTGATGACTTATTTCCGATTGGACCTGAACTCCAAAGGTTGTACGCCACTAAACATATAGGCAAGGAAATGAGGTGGCACGCGAAAACCCTAGGACAAGCGGTATAATGGCCCACCCAAGTGACGCTGAAGCTTGGAAGCATTTTGACCAAATGCACCCTGAGTTTGCTAAGGAGCCTAGAAATGTACGGTTAGGACTTTGCACGATGGTTTTGCACCTTTTGGTAATTTTAGGAAGAACTACTCTTGTCGGCGATCATGGTTACACCATACAATCTTCCGCCCTGTTGTGCATGAAAAGACAGTTTATATTCTTATCGGTTGCTTGTACCGGGGCGAAAAATCGAAAGGAAACCTCGATGTTTATTTGCAACCATTGATTAAGGAGTTGAAGCAAATTTGTGGGAAACAGGGTTGTTTACTTACGATGTATCCACAAAACAAATTTTCATATGAAATTTGCACTAATGTGGACTATCAATGATTTTCCTGCGTATGGCATGTTATCCGGGTGGACTACGGCTGGTGTGAAAGCTTGTCCCTATTGTGGTGATGGAAACAAGTCGTTCTGGCTCAAACATAGTGGTAAATGCACTTGGTTTGATTGTCATCGGCAGTTTCTCCCTGAAGACCATATTTTTCGCACTGATAAAGGTTTTTTGAAGTCCAAACAGTATGAACACGCGACTCCACCCCGTAGATTGAGTGGTGAGGAGGTATGGGAATTTGTACAACACCTACCAAGCATCATTGATGGCTCAGATTCAGACTTGAAACGGCTTAAAAACTCCAAGAATGGTTGGTGGAAAAGAAGCATTTTTTGGGATCTTCCGTATTGGAAAACATTGCTGCTTCGACATTGCCTGGATGTGATGCATATTGAGAAAAACTTCTTTGAAAAACTGATTGACACGGTTATGGACGTTAAAGGCAAGACTGCTTGTGGTCCAAAATCTGCTAAAGATTTGAAAGAGCTTTGCAGAAAGCGCCCCGATTGTACACTTGTTCTTGACAAGCAGAAAAGAAAAGTGTTGTGTGAATGGGTCACCAAGTTGAAATTCCCTGACGGTTATGCTTCAGACCTGAGTAGGTGCGTAGATCATGATCAATACATTCTACGTGGTTTGAAAAGCCATGATTGTCACGTTTTTATGGAACGTTTGTTGCCAGTTGCCCTTCGAGAATTGATTCCGAAAAATGAATGGAATGCATTGACTGAGATAAGTCAATTCTTTCGAGACTTGTGTGCTGCTACCCTAAAAATAGAAGACGTGATTCGTTTAGAGAATAACATTGCTGAGATTATTTGCAAGTTAGAGAAGATTTTGCCTCCAGCGTTTTTTAACTCGATGGAGCATTTACCGGTACACTTGCCGTATGAGGTCAGAGTTGGTGGTCCCGTGCAATATCGATGGATGTATCCATTCGAAAGGTTTTTGAATCACTTAAAACAAAAGATTGGTAACAAAGCTTTCGTAGAGGATCAATATGCAATGCGTATTTGTTGGAAGAGATTTCAAACTTCATTCTATGTATTACGATGATCATATTGAAACAAAAGCAAAGAATCTTGTTTGTTGGTGAGACTTCGCATCGCAAGAATCGTTTCAGATTTACCTGAGTTATTCCGTGATCATAATGGTACAACAACTGGGAGTGGAAGACGAGGTTCTTGGATAATAAAGAATATGACTTTGTGCACAAGTACGTATTGTCTAACTGCGAAATCATGAAACCGTATGAACTGTAAGTACCTCATTACTACATATATACAATGCTTAACGCTTTTTTCTCGAACAAATATACATTAATCGACAAAATGATTCATTCTTAGATTGTTCGAGCAATTTATTCGTGTTCAATGACCTTTCAATTGACCTCGGCGTATATTTGGAATAAACATGAACATGAATTTACCAAATGGTTTGGACAACAAGCATCATTGTTGAATGATGATTTGCTAAAAGCTTTGGCAAGTGGTCCTTCTCGTCAAGTCAAAACTTGGAAACGTTATTCGATTAATGGCTACAACTTTCGGACATTCAACCGGGCAACCGATATTGGTAAATCTTCACCAACAACGGAGTTTGTGTCGGTTCCACGGAAGGTGCCGACTATTATGGCACTTTAAATGAAATCATTGAGTTGGTGTATTATGGACATTCGATTGCCTACAAAGCCGTATTGTTCAAATGTGATTGGTTTGATAATTCGAATGGGGCATGAATGTGCATAAAGATTATAAGATAGTTGAAGTTCATCGTGGTAGGAAATATGGCGCTTATGATCCATTTGTTCGCTTATCAAGTCGAGCAAGTCTACTATGCTCCATATCCAAGTTTGAAAAAGACAAAGATCAATGGTCGGTTGTTTTCAAAACAAAGGCAAGATCGACTATCGATGCTCCCGCCGAGGAAACCGCTTTCCAAGAACAAGTGATCAATGATGTTTCCGATTATCTCGATCCTCTTAACATTGTCCACCAAGATCTTGATGTCGATGTTGACTCCGATGTTGGGGATAATGACTTGGATGATGATGAGATGGCGGATTTCATTCAACAAGAAGATGGAGAGGAAGAAGAATCGGTTGATGATCTAGAATCGATGAAGAGGAGGAAGAACTCTTCCATTCTAGTAGTGATAGTGAATAATAATGTATTAAATATTTTATTTTGTCATGATAGTGAATAATAATGTATTAAACATTGTAATTTATTATTAATTAGTATAAACGCCTTTTTATTATAATTGCATTTATATTAGTATAAACGTCATTTTCTCGTGTCAAATAGATGTCGGTAGAGGTAGAGGTAGAGGTAGACGCGGTAGGGTAGTTCCCCTCCCCTGGCGCCTTCCTCCTCCTCACAGACAATGCAGTTTGGATGATGAGATACACCAGATGAGCGAGGAGGATTTTGGTGTCATTGTCAATGGTGACCTTGGATTGCCGCTTTGGATCCCGAGGAGATGGTAAGTTAATACATATCTTGCTTTAAGTTGTTTGTATTTTTATTTATATTTTGATTAACCAAATATATTAACAACTTATTGTTTTCAATATGACAGTTTACCGACAACTATGTCAAGAAAATGGCCAAGAACGCCATAATCAATGGCTTCAACACTTTTGCCACCACGTGGCATAATGCCAACCAGGAGCAAGCAGGATAGGTGGTGGAACGATTTAGGTACGTCGTTCATATAAATATAACTATATATAAATATAACTATAATTATAACTATACATATAACATATATATAACTATGTTGCAGGGTCATTTCAGCTTTGAGTTACGCCACGAGCGCCTGGTTAGGGAAGCTTTTGAGCGGTATGCTATCAACAGGGTCCGTGATTATATGTATCGGGCTCAAACAAACCCCCGTGCTCGGCTTTGGATGACCCCGGATATTCTCCGTCGATTCGAGAGTGGATTGGGAGTCCCGTAAGCAATTATTCAATATTTAATTAACAATACTTGTTTTATATATATATATATATATATATATATATATATATATATATATATGTACTAACTTGTTTATCTTATGTCGAATAGGCGTTCCAGGAAACATCTGCGAAAAAGAAGCTAAACCGAGCTTCGGATCCGGTGAGGAAGGAAGATCCACAGGACACATGCTATGGGCGACGCGCGCGTTATCGATTTCGCTCGGGCCATGGAGGACAATAGAGGAGCGCCCTATCCGTCGGTGATCTTGGTGAGTAGTTCGAAGAAGAAGAAGTCGGGCAACTTCGTCTCGAGGAAGTTTGAGAAAATCATGGTACGTTATGTATTCTAAATATTATATATACATTATATATATATCATGTAATTATTGTTACTAACAAATTTATATCATACTTTGCGGGACGTCTTCACCTCGAAGAAGGCGAAAGCCCGAGAGACGCGACGACACCCGCATCGACGAGTCGCGCGTTTTATTACGGCTTGTGGTGGTTACGACAAGAAGGGAGAGTTTTTGGCATGGGGTCACCGCCTCCATGTACTACTGACGACAGTTCTGCTTGCCGCTCGACACTCATCCGCCGAGACATACTCTCGGGCATAATCACCCGCCTCACCCAGGAGATGGCGAGAGACGAGCAGACTCATCACGAGAAACCAGGCGAGTTGGAGGAGCTAGAGAGAGAGAAAGCGCCGGGATGACAGACTAGCGCAGATGGAGGCGTGGATTACCTAAATGTTAGGCGGATCCCTCCTGAGGATGCAACCCGGGTACGAGGCAGCACAGAGATGACCATTCTGATCATGGACCTGGAGGAGGTGACGTGGGTTTAGGTAGTACACCGGGTCCGACTGGGTGACATTGTTTTGATACATTTTTATTTATTTTGGCTTATCGTATCCCTTTGACATATCGTTTTATTCATTTTTTGACATTTCCCTTTGACGTATTTTTGACATATCCCCTTTGATATCGTATTCCCGCTTTATATTGTTGTTGTTGATAGCCGTAGCAATTGTAATGCTACCGGGAAAATAAGGCTGTTTTGCGGTGGTGGTTTGGCAAATTCTTTGCCAAAATGCATATAATTTTCTGCTTAATTTTATTTTTTATGACGGAATATATCCACCGCAATATGGTATTTGCGACGGCAAAGGCTCATTTTGCGACGGATATGAAAAGATCTAAGAATAAATAAATTATTTAATAAAAATAAGTTGCGACGGATTATACATTTTTTGCGACGGATTATACATTTTTGCGACGAAGTTTTACATGTTTGCGACGGAATTTTTGCGTCGCTATTTGTTATTTGCGACGGACTATACATTTTTTGCGACGGAAATTATAATTAAAAAATAAAATAAAATACGTTATTATCCGTCGCAAAATCCGTCGCAAACAATTTGCGACGGATAAACCGTCGCAAAACGGGGTTTTTGACTAAAAATGCGACAAAGAAAAATCGTCGCAAATCCGTCGCAAACTAGGGTTTGCGACGGAATAACTCTTTGTTTGCGACGGTAATCTTCCGTCGCAAAACTGCTGTTTTTTTGTAGTGGAATGTTGTGAAAGAATAAGGGTGTGGTGCTCTAAAAACAATCATTGCTTGTCTTTACGGGCAAGTGGGAGATTGTTAGATATAATGTGCCCGAAAGACAATTGTTGCTTGTCTATACGGGCAAGTGGGAGATTGTTGGAAGTAGCGCCCGAAAGACAATTATAATTTTTTTATAATTGATAAATGACAGATTTATTCTCATCTTATAATTTGCTTCGTGCTTATAAGTAATACACTGCTGAAAACCCCAAGTCGTATCATATGTAGCCATATAACTTAGTGTGTGTCACACATGAGGATTAAGTTAATGGTGATACACTTGAAATGTTAGTCTGTGGTGAACTTAATCAAAGTCTGGGGTATATTGATTAACGGTTGAACCTGTATATATCAAAAAGTAAACATCCTCGATATATGTTGCATTCTCACCTAAGCCCCTTTTGAGCAGTGTCACTTCTGATATCACAACGAAACGACATGATATGTCTAAATACCGCCGTCACCGATGAGCAGTCAGATTGTAACGCCCCGTTCCCGGATACCGAGTCCTTATCCGGAAATCGAACGTTCGGCACGTATAAAATAAAAGTAAATTCATTTTATACGTAAGCCTCTACTACGTCGTATCAAAATTAAAGGCAAAATTAAAGTAATGAAAGAACAACATGAAAAGCAGAATAGAAACATCTTGATACTTCAACGAGCGCCGTCAAACGTCGTCGTCAAACTCTTCCTCGTAAACATGTTCGTCTTCTCGTCCCCAAACACATAGAAAAAGTATGCATTCGAGGTAAGTACAACGTACTTAGAAAGAAAGAGAAGCTATGAAAACAATCATAGTTATAAAGAAAAGATAATTATATAATCAGTTGATTAAATGAGACCGACTCAATCTAAGGTTCACTTCACGCTCATCAACATGTTGTGACTAACTGTTTCTACTTAGCCTATCTATGTTACAACCGCACTCAAGGGCACTACGCGTATCCACCTCAGCAGAGTCCCTCTGTACTTAGGGTCTTTGACCTACAGAGTTCTTCTACCTTGGGGACACTCTTTTGCAACATATTAGTGGATCACACCAATATCCACGAAGTCTAGAAAAGGTAGACTCCGATAGCACGCACACCTCAGCAGAGTCCCTCCGTACTTAGGGTCTTTTGACCTCGGTTCCTCCACCTTCGTGAGGTAGCACATGCATCATCGATTTAGCCTGGTGCCTAGCCAAGAGAGTCATGTTGTTTAATCTTTTACTAGTCACATACGTTGTTTATTAAGTGATTAACTAGCCAGCCTAAGTGTTTTCAAATAATCTCCCTCACAAATACTACTCTCTTCCTAGACCACTAGACACGGACAAGTCCTAGCACATACATAGACATTGATGGATACTAATCCATCAAAGCACAAGCCTATCATGCTCTTCCGACGGATCCGAACTTCAACTCCATTGAAGAGTACATTCGGTGTTTTAACTGAACGAATCAGAAGCTCAATTCAGGCTTGTCTAAGTTTTATACCATTTTGACATATCATGTATAAAGGTTTCATAAGGACAAATCATGTTTATAAGGCTGAACAACAACCCACAAATAAAGAAGGACAAAACAAGCAAGACGCCCGTTTAAGTCCCTGGAGCCCGTCTAAACATTACTGGACGCCCGTCCAAAGCTGGACGCCCGTCCACTATGCCCAGACGCCCGTCCACTTAAAACAGTTTCAATCCTGAATGTAAAATAGCACCTCAGACGCCCGTCCGGATAAGCCAGGCGCTGCCTCGAGACACAACCTAAGCAGACGCCCGTCCAGAGAACCGGACGCCCGTCCACCTGGGTTCGACCAAAACCCTAACCTCATCATCGTGCGATTTCCAGATCGTATTTCAACCAAACAGCAGCATATTATCAACACATTGAGCACAAAAGCTTCATTTAACAATACCATAACCCCTATAGACATTTACCAAGGCAACAACACAATTTTCTAACACCAAAACGTCTTAGAACATGATCATATCCCTATAACTAGTAATTGATTTCATAGGACAGGTTCTTCTTACCTATTGCAGCCCAGAAAACTGATCCAAACTCAGATGAAAGACTGCTGCAACACCACCAAACTGATAGCAAACCGCTGTCCTTCTCACGACGCTTCCAATTCTTGAATCGGTTCTGAAAACGATCAACTCTTCCTCTTAGAATTGTGAAAACTCTCTTTTCTCTCTTTCTCTCCTCACAATGCCGCACAAGGATGGGGGAAGGCTTTGAAAATAAACCGAAAATCCCTGATTTTTGGTTAGGTCTTAATATTAAAAGAGAGTTAATTCTTTTCCTTAATTGCCCTTGACCACAAAACTGATTTTCCTTTTAATTATATATATAAAACTCGAAATTATATATATAAAACGTCCAAAAATAATTAACTCCGAATAAAAGGAAACCGAACCTAATATTTCGTTTTCACAAAAAGACACGTCTGCCCTTTCCCTAAAAATCGAGAATATTACATTCTCCCCCCCTTAAAAGGAGTTTCGTCCTCGAAACTAGAACATACCTGGTAAATCCCCAAACTCTTGGAACTCACTAAGCATGTCGCTTTCCACTTCCCAAGTTGCCTCCTCGGGTGAATGATTGCTCCACCGAACTAACACCAAGGAATCATCCGTCTCTTAATCATCTTTTCTTTCCGGCCTAAAATCTTGATAGGTCTTTCGTCGTAAGCAATATTATCTTGTAGGATTTCTCGATCAACCAGTAGTTTCAACATCATTCTTCGTCGACACTTCTTCAACATTGAGACGTGAAAAACACTATGGACTCTCGACATCGATTCCGCAATCAAGCTTATATGCTAACGTCCCAACTCTTTCCGAGAATCTCAAAGGTCCAACATACCTTGGACTCGGCTTTCCCTTTTGTCCAAAGCGTTTCACCCCCTTCATCGGTGAAGCTCGGAGGTAAACTCTATCACCGACTTCAAACTCGAGCGGTCTTCTTCTAACATCAGCCCAACTTTTCTGTCTGTCTTGAGCTGCCTTCAGATTCTTCTTGATCAATCAACCCTTTCCTTTGCTTGTTCAACCATTTCTGCCCTGTAATCTGCCTCTCCCGACTTCATCCCAAAACAAAGTGGCGTGCGACATCTTCTCCCATACAATGCTTCAAACGCGGCATGCCTATGCTTGCATGAAAACTGTTGTTATAGGAAAACTCGCTACCGATAGGTAATCATCCCATGATCCGCCTACCTCCAAAACACAAGCTCTCAACATGTCCTCGAGTGTTTGGATGGTCCTCTCAGATTGTCCATCTGTCTGAGGGTGAAAAGCCGTGCTCAAATCTAACTTAGTTCCGAAGGCTTCTTGCATGCTCTTCCAAAACCGACTAACAAATCTCGAATCACGATCTGAAACTATCGAGATAGGAACTCCGTGTAGCTTCACTATATTGTCCAGATATAGTGTCGTCATCTTCTTCAATGGCATGTCGACCTTGTATGGTAAGAAATGAGCAGACTTGGTCAATCTATCCACAATTACCCAAATTGCGTCATGGCTGCCTCTTGTCTTAGGTAATCCGGTGATGAAGTCCATTGTGATCTTATCCCACTTCCATTCCGGGATATCCAATGGCTTAAGCATTCCACCGGGTCTTCTATGCTCCGCCTTAACCTTCGACATACGTCACACTCGCCACAAACTTGGCTATTTCCACTTTCATCGAGGCCACCAAAATCTTTCCCTTAAGTCCTCAGACATTTTAGTAGCACCGGATGAACCGCAAAAGCTATTCTATGTGCTTCTTCCATAACTCTTTGTCTTAAGTCACCAACATTAGGTACATATAGACGATCCTGGTACCAAATATTTCCATTCTTGTCTAGCACATAACCGACCGTAGGCTTCTCTCTAGCAACTCGCTTCAAATCCAACAAAACCGGGTCTTCGTCTTGCTTTCCCCGTATATCATCCATCAACTCTGACCTTGCCAACAACGGTGCCACAAACTGCCTGTCTTCAATCTGATCAAAGCTTCTGATTTCCAGCCCATCTAACCTTTCTGCCACTACCTCAACACTGGAAGCTGCAAGCACTGGTTTCCTGCTCAAGGCATCTGCCACTACATTCGCTTTACCCGGCTGGTATTGAATATCCAAATCATAGTCCTTAACGAACTCTAACCATCGCCTCTGTCTCATATTCAGATTCTCTTGTGTGAAGAAATATTTTAAACTTTTATGGTCAGTGAAGATCCTCGCTTTAACTCCATATAAGTAATGCCTCCAAGTCTTTAAGGCAAATACTACCGCTGCCAACTCTAGATCATGTGTCGGGTAATTCTTCTCATGCACCTTCAACTGCCTAGACGCATAAGCTATCACTTTTCCTCCTTGCATTAACACACAACCCAAACCCTGTCCCGAAGCATCCGTGTAGACATCATAGTTATCAAAAATCTCCGGAACTGCTAACACTGGTGCCGTAGTCAACTTACTCTTCAAGGTATGAAAAGCCCTATCACACTCATTAGTCCATTCAAATTTCACATTCTTCTGTGTCAGCCTGGTGAGTGGAGTAGCTATCTTCGAAAAGTCTTGCACGAACTTCCGGTAGTAACCAACCAACCCAAGAAAACTTCTTACCTCTCAAATCAAGTAGGTCTAGGCCAATTCTCAATCATCGATCTTTGCCGGATCAACTTGAATGCCATCTCCAGAAATGACATGACCCAAGAAACTCACTCGATCCAACCAAAAGTCACACTTAGAAAATTTTGCATACAACTGATTCTTCCTCAGTGTGTCCAACACTATCTTTAAGTGTTCCTCGTGTTCTTTCTCATCCTTAGAGTAAACTAGGATATCGTCTATGAACACTATCACGAACTTATCCAAGTACGGCATGAAAACTCGCTGCATCAAATCCATAAATGCAGATGGAGTATTAGTGAGTCCAAAAGGCATGACGAGGAACTCATAATGTCCATATCTTGTACTGAAAGCCGTCTTCGGTATATCTGCTATCTTAACCTTCAACTGATGATATCCGGACCTCAGGTCGATCTTGGAAAACACTTTCTTACCCTCGCAATCGATTAAATGATCATCTATCCTTGGTAGAGGATACTTATTCTTGATGGTAAGGTTGTTCGATTGCTCTGTAGTCGATACACATTCTCATGCTGCCATCTTTCTTCTTTACGAACAAAACAGGGGCTCCCCAAGGCGAGGTACTGGGCTGAATTATGTTCCTTTCAAGCATATCTTTAAGTTGAGCTTTCAACTCCTTTAATTCAGCCGGTGCCATTCTGTAGGGTGCCTTAGCAACTGGTGCCGCTCCCGGTATCAACTGAATCTCAAAATCTATCTCTCTCGTCCGGCATGTTTCCGGTAGCTCTTCCGAAACACCCCGGATATTCTCTTACTATAGGCGTTTCTTCCAATTTCGGTTTCACTTGTTCCACATCCACTGCATACAACAAGTAGCCTTCACAACCCTTCTGACAAGCCCTGATGGCCTTGACTGCTGAGATGATCGGATGTCGCTTCTTACTCGGCTTGTACACATTACCTTGATATGTCTTATCTGATTTCCCGGGTATTTTAAAAGTCACTTTCTTCTCTTTACAGTCCAAGTGAACATAATTCTCAGATAGCCAATCTATTCCGAGGATTACATCAAAATCCGAAAAGTCCAAAATCAGAAAGTCACTCTTACATCGATAAGGTCCAACTTGAACTTCCACTTGAGGTATCACTCTAGTTACCCTTGTTACCCTCCCTAACGGTGTAGTTATTTCCAAAGTGTTTCTTAAAGGCTCCGAAGGTAAATTCAACTTCCTAGCTACCTTGGTTGACACAAAAGTATTTGACGCTCCCGTATCAAACAAAGCTTTGACCACTAGGTTTTCTAACATTATCGTACCTAAGATGCACATTCACTCATTCATAATACATCACAACATGAATAAACATGCCATATGATATCTTAATAAAGGAATGAAACAAAACATGGTACCGAAATAACGCTCATCCTCTGGTTCCACAAAGCTAGCATCCGCCGCAAAAACTCGAACCGTCGGCTCGGGCCGCCTCTCCCGCTTCCTTGACCCAAACCACTCTTGTTTCCCTATTGGGACACGCTCTAGAAAAGTGTCCTTGCTCACCACAAACATAACAACCGTTACTACTCTGCTCGCACTCTCTGTATGATTTCTCATTGCACTTGGGGCAAAGTGGTGCACTGCTCGGGGGCTTTAGCCAGAGAGCCGTAGTCTTCTTGGCGACTTGCCGTGGCGCCCCCTATAATCGCTTTGACTTGTCCCAAAGTTTCTCTTATTACCAATAACCACTCAGAGCCTCTTCCCGAAAGTCTCGACTTCCAAGGCTTTATTCATCAACTCTCGCCATATTCCTTGCCGTAAAACCTATCATGCCCAACCGATCTCGTAGGCCAACCCATCCTTGTAAAGGGCCATCTTTCTCTCTTCCACTTTCATCAATTCAGATTAAACCTTCCTAACTCGTTGAACTTGTTAGTGTACTTGAGACACTTGTCGATGATTACCTTGCTTGTGCTTCGTAAATTGACTTGCTTTATCTCGCTTGAACCGTAACCGGAAGTACTCATTATAAAACATAGTCTTGAACCCTTCCCAATCCGCTACCTTACCGTTGTCGCTTTGAACGGCATCAATCCACGCTCTGCCGCTCCCAACAGTAAAACTAATCGCTAGTTGTGCCATCTTCATCTCTCGGGAACATGTATGTTCCTACAAGCTTTCTCGAATCCTCTTACCCATTCCTCCGCTTGAATGCTCCACATTACCAAAGAAGTTCTCAACTCGATTTCTCCTCGCCTTGTATACCACCACACGGCCGTGTGTGCTCAAAAGCCGGTCTAACTGGTAGGTGAACCGGAGGGTAACCAAAAGGTACATGCCGCCGACATCATTGTCATGGGTAAGGTGGGATTACTTGAGGCTCGGGCCGATACGGATGGTACCTCGATAAAACCGGTGCCGTTGAGGCCGATGAAAACCAAAGGGTGGATGACCAACGCCTTGTCGGGTAGTCAAAGCGTGGTGAATGTGGTATCAGTAGGTTGAGGAACATGACCTGCAGGAGGAGGGTAAAAGACTCTGCTCTCCGCTTGAGGATACACTGGAGGGTAAGCACCGGATGGTGGGGATACACATTGGTCACCGGTGGAGGCACACTAATCGGTGGAATGTCGCCTACTACAAAGGACACGAATAGGTGCTTGTCCAGGCTCTCCATAAATGTAGTTGTATCTTGGCGGTGGTCGGGTGGCGATTCTCGATGCGGCCTTGGTGACACCTCTTGTTGAGACCTTGGTGTAGGTGTGGTTGTATGGGGTGGTGGTGAAAGACTCAAACGAGGCGAAGGATTCTGCCTCACAAATCCGCCCCCTACTACGGGCACTGGGCTCTCTGCCACTTGTCTAACCCCTGAGCTCCCAGCTCCACGAACGCCTCTTCTTGTGGTTACCATTCTGAAAGATCAAGAAAACCAGACGTTACTAAAAGATCTAAAGAAACTTATCTTAAAAGAAAGGAAGCCTAAATGACGCTTTTCTCTGATACCAACTGTAACGCCCCGTTCCCGGATACCGAGTCCTTATCCGGAAATCGAACGTTCGGCACGTATAAAATAAAAGTAAATTTATTTTATACGTAAGCCTCTACTACGTCGTATCAAATTAAAGGCAAAACGGAAGCAAAACTCGGGTATATAAATTTTTTCCAGAATTAAAGAGTAGAAAAGAAATCTAAGGGTGGAAATGTAAATTATTACATTTGGAAAAGTACGATGATCCCAGAAAGATAAAGTACAACAAAACTGTCAAGACCAAAGGTCTACCTCAAAAGTAATGAAAGAACAACATGAAAAGCAGAATAGAAACATCTTGATACTTCAACGAGCGCCGTCAAACGTCGTCGTCAAACTCTTCCTCGTAAACATGTTCGTCTTCTCGTCCCTAAACACATAGAAAAAGTATGCATTCGAGGTAAGTACAACGTACTTAGAAAGAAAGAGAAGCTATGAAAACAATCATAGTTATAAAGAAAAGATAATTATATAATCGCTTGATTAAATGAGACCGATCGAATCTAAGGTTCACTTCACGCCATCAACATGTTGTGACTAATCTGCTTTACTTAGCCTATCTATGTTACAACCGCACTCAAGGGCACTACGCTGTATCCACCTCAAAGCAGAGTCCTCTCAGTACTTAGGGTCTTTGACTCTGAGAGTTCTTCTACCTTGGGACACTCTTTTGAAACATATTAGTGGATCACACCAATATCCACGAAGTCTAGAAAAGGTAGACTCCGATAGCACGCACACCTCACAGAGTCCCTCCGTGCTTAGGGTCTTTTGACCTACGGGTTCCTCCACCTTCGCAGGTAGCACATGCATCGCGATTTAGCCTGGTGCCTAGCCAAGAGAGTCATGTTGTTTAATCTTTCACTAGTCACATACGTTGTTTATTAAGTGATTAACTAGCCAGCCTAAGTGTTTTCAAATAATCTCACTCACAAATACTACTCTCTTCCTAGACCACTAGACACGGACAAGTCCTAGCACATACATAGACATTGATGGATACTAATCCATCAAAGCACAAGCCTATCATGCTCTTCCGACGGATCCGAACTTCAACTCCCTTGAAGAGTACATTCGGTGTTTTAACTGAACGAATCAGAAGCTCAATTCAGGCTTGTCTAAGTTTTATACCATTTTGACATATCATGTATAAAGGTTTCTTAAGGACAAATCATGTTTATAAGGCTGAACAACAACCCATAAATAAAGAAGGACAAAACAAGCAAGACGCCCGTTTAAGTCCCTGGACGCCCGTCTAAACATTACTGGACGCCCGTCCAAAGCTGGACGCCCGTCCACTATGCCCAGACGCCCGTCCACTTAAAACAGTTTCAATCCTGAATGTAAAATAGCACCTCAGACGCCCGTCCGGATAAGCCAGACGCCCGTCTGAGACACACAACCTAAGCGACGCCCGTCCCGAGAACCGACGCCCGTCCCACCTGGTTCGACCAAAACCCTAACCTCATCATCGTGCGATTTCCGGATCGTATTTCAACCAAACAAAGAAAGATATTATCAACACATTGAGCACAAAAGCTTCATTTAACAATACCATAACCCCTATAGACATTTACCAAGGCAACAACACAATTTTCTAACATCAAAACGTCTTAGAACATGATCATATCCCTATAACTAGTAATTGATTTCATAGGACAGGTTCTTCTTACCTATTGCAGCCCAGAAAACTGATCCAAACTCAGATGAAAGACTGCTGCAACACCACCAAACTGATAGCAAACCGTTGTCCTTCTCACGACGCTTCCAATTCTTGAATCGGTTCTGAAAACGATCAACTCTTCCTCTTAGAATTGTGAAAACTCTCTTTATCTCCTCACAATGCCGCATAAGGGAAGGGGGAAGGTCGAAAGTAAACTCGAAAATCCTCGATTTTTTGTTAGGTCTTAATATTAAAAGAGAGTTAATTCTTTTCCTTAATTGCCCTTGACCACAAAACTGATTTTCCTTTTAATTATATATATAAAACTCGAAATTATATATATAAAACGTCCAAAAATAATTAACTCCGAATAAAAGGAAACCGAACCTAATATTTTGTTTTCGCAAAAAGACACGTCTGCCCTTTCCCGAAAATCGAAATATTACACAGATAAAACCTATCTAGCCACTAGAGTGGAGAAGGAAGGATCTGCTGGACATACAAAAACCCGAATCCGGATCCGATCCATAATTGGATCGTCAGATCACAGCACCGATCGAGACTCTCGATCATGCACAGCGGAAGCTATGAATAAATTCACATGCGATTTTACCACGATTCGATTCGCATAAATAATCAATAACTATAAGAAGGTTAGTAGATTTACCCAAACCGGAGAGAGATGAGAAATACTCGACCAAGAGGAGAAGCCGTAGTCTTTCGGATTGTATCTCCTAGCGACGACTGGTGGACGTCGATCCTCGCCGTAGAACCTCCTCGAATGTGCACAAGAAAAACCCTAAGTTTTTCTTCTTTTAATGACTAAGGTAAAAAAACTAATTTTCTTCCTTTTATTATAGTGGTGGCGCCAATTGTGAGTGTGTGTTGTGTTGGGAGGAACTCACTTTATATAGGAAAATAACTAGTCAAGAGAGTTATCTTTTTCACACCATAATTACCTATTCCCATATGAAAAAGATATTTGCCAAAAGATAAGAGATAATTCCCAAAAAATCAATCTCTTATTTTTCCATTAATTATCCAACAAATAGATAATTAATTAATTACACATGTGACATAATCTAGAAAAATTTCTTCTCCTAATTTATCTACATGTGAGGCGCGCGCCACTTTCATCATTAATTAATAGAAAATGTCTTTTATATTTTACATATTATTTACCAAATAAATAATATTGCATATTCATTAAATAGACCAACTATTTAATTTATTCTCGAGGTTCCATAAAACGAGAAAACACTCGCGTGTTAGGAGCCAACCCGGGGACCATGGACCCATAACCAGTAGCTACAATATATTCAATAAAATATTCATCGAACATAATATTTCTACTCACCTCATTAATTCCGGAATTACACCACCATAAATCCGAAACTGAACTCTATCGACTATAGATATAACTTATTCTCAAAACATCGAGTCGATAAGTGTCCATTGATATAATCATTTAATATAAACTAACCCTCCATAGACTATCCGTAAAGAAGCGGTATTATTTCCGTAAACCTTCTTCAATACCTCTTATCCTTATTTACCATTAACCCACTAATGATCAATTAGTTCATAACCAATACGAACTCCGCAGATCGATCAGTTTTTAGGATTAACAAATAAGGGGATTGTCTTTCTACTTCCCGCATGAAAGAATGGATTCCATATCTGTGAGATACACACTACTCACTCATCCCAGAATAAAGCCAACGTGAAAGTGATTCGGACCGCGCCTCTTAACGATCCTTAACGAACACATCAAACCCTATCCTGAAACAAGTAGGAGTCTGTAATCACTTCAGGATTAAGGTTAATCCATACATGATCATCTTGTGACTTAATAAGATTTCTCAATCACAGAATTATATGAGAAACTCAGATTAAATCGGTCATGTCCTATATGACTACATCATATATAAATTCCCCACTTAGATAACCAATATCGACGGTCTGGATAAGACGGTCACACCATAAAGTGTTATGGGCACATTAATGGTGGTTTAATCAATAGGCCCCATACTTTGATTAAGTTCACCACGGACTATAAATTCAAGTGTATCACCATAAACTTAATCCTCGCATGTGACACATGTTAGGTGTAATGCCCGAAAGACAATTTTGTAATTATTTTATTTAATAAATGAAATGATATTATTATTCATATTTATTATTCTCATATTCACCGATGTGACAATAGTATTTACACTACAGAAAACCCTAAAGTATATCGTTTATGTAATCATTTAACTCAGTGTATGGGATATACACGGGAGGATTGAGTTAGTGAAGATGTACTTAAAATACAATTAGCCCATAGTGAAGTTAATCGAGAGTATCGGGTCTCTCCTTTAACGTGCTATTAATGTTCCCAGAACACAATAGGTGTGATTGTCTTATCTGGACTTTCGGTTAAGAGAACCTAGTGGGGCATTTATATATGATAGATATATCATATAGGGCTGGACCGATTTGATTAGAGTTCACGATATAATTCCGTAATCGAGAAGTCTTATCGAATCAATCGATGATCATATTTATGGATATATATTAATCCTGAGGTGATCACAGTCAACAGCTTGAATCAGTATGAGGTTTGACTCAGTGGCGGATCCAGGAATAAATTCTAGTTGGGTCACCGGAGTCTAAAACTACATATTTTACCCAAAAAAAATTTCAGTGGGGTCACCGGGATCTAAAACATCAATTTTTATCTACAGAATGACACTTTTTAACAACAAAACTACATAGTTTTAATACTAAATTTTTTTTTTAAATTCCAGTAGGGTCACGTACCCCTCCCCTGGGGTACGTGGGTCCGCCCCTGGTTTGACTTGACGGTTAAGGATTACACTGAATCTGTGGTCTGAATTACCCCATCTTGGCATTGTACTGGATTGAGTGAGTAGTCTGTGTTATCACAGATACGGAATCCATTCCTTCCATTTATGGAAATAGATAGACGGTTCCCTTATTTGTTAATCCTAGAAACTGATCGATCGTACGAGTTCATATTACACTGATTAGCTACCAGTGAGTTGTATGAATTAATTGATCACTAGGGGGTTAATGGTAAATAAGGATAAGAGGTTCTAAAAAGGGTTAACGGTAACTTCCCGATTTAGAATGAACGATCATGGAGGATTAATCCATATGTAATGATTATATCAATGGACGCTTATTATCAATCTCGTGAGGAGATAAATATAATATCATAATCGGAGGAGTGCGATCACGGGATTATGGTGGCATATTCTGTGATTGATTTATCGAATATAATTATTCTGCTCGTAAGATAATTATTTATTTGATTTATCGGAGCGGCGATTATTAGTCAATGGTCCCCGACGTGCCTCCAATATAGCATAAATGCTATTCTCGGACGTCGAATCCTAATAATATTAATTTAGTTCTTATTGGAATTTAATTAAAACGATATGTGAATTAATTGTTTAGTGAACTATTAAATTAGTTGGGCTAAATAATTAAATATGTGAAAAAGACGTTTTTCATAATCTTGGCAAATTAGTGTGTTATGGCCGAAAATTAACATTGACTAGGTCAATGACAATTTTCGGCCAAGGGCATGTTTTTAGGAAACAAGAAATTGTTTTAAGACATGTGCATAAAATATTTATTGGATAAATATTTATGGTAAGAAATAAAGATAAATATTATTCTAGATTTGTTCTAGAATATTATGGGATTATCTTTTATTTATTGGATTTATTTATTTGCAAAATGAAATCCTTGGAGGACAATGATTACTCTCCTATATAAAGAGAGTTCTCCCAAGCCTAATATACTAGACATAATTTCAACTTTTACCTCTTAGAGAGGAGAAGAAAATTTTCGGCCAAGGGGAGAAGGGAAAATCTTGGAAGTTTTTTCCGGGTAGCATATCGGGAGGATTCGAGACGAGAATTTTCTTCCACCGGGAGTTGCTTGGATCACACGTACGGAAGATCGTGGTGCTCTTCACACAATCTGTTATTCTTTCTATTGCGGTTCTTCTACTTGGATTTTGAGATCCAAGAGGTATGTTCTACAACCCCCTTGTAGAGTAGATCTAGTTATTTTATTACGTGTAATTTATAGATCTAGATCCTTAAATCGCTTCCGTTGCGGATGATATTACTAATAGTGGTATCAGTCGCCAAGGTAATCTATATTTATACGTATAAAATATTAGATCTAGGAGTGGTAAACATGTAGATTTTTGTCCCAATTTTTTTTCTTGGGGCCGAAATATGTATACATTTTTTTTATGTTGCGATTGTTGTGGTTTGAAGAGATGGATTGGGGTTGGTACTGTTTACTCGTAAGATCTATTGTAGCTCATTTGTTTAGTAACAATTGAGCATAGGAATTGTATTTTTTTATGTCAATTTTTGAAAATTCCATGTAAAAGTAGCATATTTTATTGTAATTTTGTAAATCCGGACTCGAAAAGATGAAGATCTTGCTGGAAAATTGAAGATCAAGGCGAAACCCAAGGTATGAACGAGGAGAAACGGTTAAATTTTTTTTTTAAAAACTGCTTACAGGACTTTCTGCGACGCTGAAAAGCGTCGCTATAAGTCCTGTTTATAAAATTACATACGGCTAGGGTTTTAATATTGCGGCTGCATGTTGCTTTTTGTTAACCTAATTTTTTTTTTTAATTTTGAAAACTGCCGATTGGCAGAAAGAAAGAAAAAAAAATTTTATTTTGGGAAATAATTTAGAATAACAGCCGCATAATAATAATAAAAAATATAAATTATTTTTTAATTATAATAAATTGGGTTTATTTAATTAAAAAGGTCTTTCTTCTCTCAGGTGTTCGTGGTTCGTAATCCAGAAGTTTCAAGTTCAAGGTTCGAAGATCGAAGACTTGAAGACAACAAGATTGTAATTTACTTTTTTTTTCTAGGATAGATTAGATACGAGGGTACCAACGATCCATCTCGGTGTTTAAATTTTCCGCAATTTATTTTTTATGTGTTTGATCATAAAATAGATATAAAATCGGAATTGCCATGACATGCATCATATCATAAATCCACTCCATGCATACATGTAGAATTTTAATTTTGGTAATTAAAATAGGCATGTATACAAACTCACGTAATTAGTTGAAATTTAATTAATACGTGGTAATTAATTAATTTAGTAACTAATTAAAGATCCGAGGACGGGTTATAAAATCGTTAAGCCTTTCGGTGTGTGTTCTCGTGAACCGCCGTAAAAGCCCAAACGAGATCACGCTTTCGATTCGTAGTGTCTACGAGATTGAATGATGGTAAAAGAACAATAAATCTTGGATAAAAACGGTTCGCCATAGGTTGGGTGGTCAATCGAGCCGGGCTCGACCGACTTAACCCTCCTAGTGTGATGTATGCACGGGGTCCGCAAGACTAAGCTACACCAAGAGCGGAAGGGTGATTCCTTCTTATCTCAATGGGGCACTTTTGACCCGACTTCGTCCGATCATCACATATGTTCCAACGAATAGGACGGGTAGGCTTGCCTACGCTACCGACACCATTCGAATCCTTGATTTGATGTGCTTTTATGTTAACATCAAAAAGACGTGGTTAGTTAACCCACCACCACTTCCAAAATATTGAGTGGGAGCGGGGAGGCGACACCAACCCCACGGCCTCTACTATGATACAAGTATGTGAGAGAAGGGTGACGCCTCATGCGCTTTGATTTCGCCCCACTACGGATGGTGTTCACCTATTAACATTCATGGCTTGGTCTCCGAAAGGATAGGATTTTCGGTACTCGCCAGTCACCGACCTATCCTACGACGGCACACTCGGGCGCACTCAAGAGATCCGATATAGTAGGTCACACTCATAAAGGATATTCTTGATAATATCTAGGCTAAAAAAAGGAAGGTAGTCAATGAATAAAGGGATGTTCGATTCTCGTGGGATGTTCGATTCTCACAAGTTATTCATTGATGAGATTGTCTCGATTTAATCACATCTCTTTGACCAACCCTACGGCAAAGATCGAGATGCGAGGTTAAAACCTTGAATGGTAGAGTAGACTTAATTTTAGTTTACAATTCTAAAATAAACTTTTATAGTAGTGTTAAACTTGAATTAATATATGTCATTTTATTTACAAACATTATATCCCTTACTAAATTGCTTAAAAATTAATAATTGACTAGTATTGACTTCGTTAAAAAGTGGAAAGTAACTAGGACGTTGAACTAGTTAATCGATAATGCAATTATTTTTTGAAAGAGATATTTTCTCTTAAGCCTTTTAAAAACCAGAGTGACATATAGGTATGTCACTAGTGTCATTCGTGTCAAACGGAAGACAAACTTAGTTTGAATAAAGGTGATTTCGGACTTTGAAATTCTTCTAGTGAATTTTGCGTGTGTAGTGATTACACGAGTAATTTTATAATTGAAAAATCGGAAAATCATGAAGTGTTACTAGTTGGACGATATTTGGAATCGATAAACTAGTGGGAGCTTTATGATTTGTTGTTTTTTCTAGAATATTAGAAAAGTGTAACTGACTACACACGTAACCGTTCTAATTGAAAAACCGGAAAGTCATGAAATGTCGCTAGTTGGACGATATTTGGAATCGATGAACTAGTGGGAGTTCTATGATTTGTTGTTTTTCTGGAAACATTGGAACTATGTACGAAAGATTTTCTACTCGAAAAAATCGGAAAATCATAAAAAAAATAAAGCATTGCTCGTTAGACGGTATTTGGAACCGATAAACTAGTGGGAGCTTTAATGTTATGATTTGTTGTTTTTTTGGTATATTAGAAAATCCGAGAAGTCCCGACGAGTAACACTCGAAAAAGACATCCCACGGTTCAAGAGTAGTGTATACTCAAACGAACCGCTGGTTCAAGACTCGCTTCCATTCACGTAAAAGTCAAGAATGAGAGAATATGTCTAAAAGTGTTAGTCATCTAAACCGAAAACTTTAAGGTCGAACCGAAAATTAATTAACTGAAAATCATAGGATAAGGACAGTGATTTTGGATCACCAACCTATGAATCCTTGGCGATTCTCAAGCTAAGTTCTTTGAAAGAACAAGGTTGCAGTGCATTTAACTATTAAATGAGTAAACAACGGGCAGTTAATTTTAGCTAGAATAGTGGGAGTGATATAAGGATATGAATCTCGGATTCAATCCTTGGATATCGCGGAAAAATCATTTTCTGTTTAAGATTCGTTGGAACGAAAGGATTTACCTTCTATTTGATAATTTGTTTGTCGATAGAAAGTGAATATACCATTTGTAATACTTTAATCCAAGACTCGGACTTTTGTTTGATAAAGTCAAAACCACTTACAATTGCTTTGAAATATGTATATAAAACACATCTTAAGAACTATTAAAAGCAATTGGTTTCTATTTTTAGATAAACGCTTCTTCATATTCCATAGTTAGTGCATAGTCCCTAAAAGACAAGACCTGAAGACTGGCTCAGGGTGATTCCTTTCTCCCAGTCTGGTTATATTGTCTCAAAGGTTCAATGACTAAGTTTCCTTTCAACCGGGGAAGGATAATGGTTATAAAGAAGTAACATACCTTGTTCATGACGAGCTTCGGGGTCTGATGAAAGATACAAGCTAGTAAGAGCTCCCGAGTAGTGACTTCTTGTCTGATAACTACTCAAACACTCCGGAAAGTTTATCCAAAATATTTTGAGGTTTCTCTGTTTTCAATAGAGATAGAGTATTCTATACTCGGAATAGGCCATTCATAGTCCTCGAGACTGATGCTCAGCCTGCCTCATTGTGACATGTTCTCACTAAGTGAGAAACCGTTAAATTGCCTTATATAGTTTTAGATGTGCTATAATACACTGCTTAACTCAATATAGATATTGGAAGCGAAATAACGGTCTACATTGAAATATAAAACCGAGAAGTCTACCTAGAATATGCTTTGGAATTTACGGATAAGGTGTGGATTCGGTTCACCCCACTTCCATAAATATAAGCATTTAGCACACGGTGCTTGAAGGTAAGACTGAAATTTCACAGATACGTTCGGTCAATGACCATTCGTGATATATCTTTTAACCTATTGGGTATAAAGTTTAGATATAGGATTCTTGAAATCGGGAAGTGACGCTTATATCGTTGCATCCTTTCCGATAGAGTCCATAAACAAAGAAAACCTTGAACCTTGAAGTACGCTTACTAAAGGTAGTTACTAATCGATTAAAATCAAACCACATCCAACATCGGTTGTTGGTGATAACACTAAATACTACTAAACTAGATCGAATTTCGATCCACCCAAAGTAGTATCGGAGTATGGTTTATCCATTACCCATTACGGGTTCTCATGGACTTTGTAGTCCGAGGATCGATTGATGACCTATGGCTCTTTTGTGCGCATATAGGATTCGATAATAGAGGTTGGTTTAATAGCCATAACCCTCGTGAATGGAGTTCGGTACTCCGGGCCTGCTCATGCTTTTGTAGAACCACCTGAGCGCCTCAGCCCCAAGTGGGAGTAATTGGATCTACACGGAAAAGAGTAGAATGAATAGGAAAGTTTATCCTTCGTGAGCAAACCTTGAGTGGTCTAGGGGTAATTCCTAAGAAGTAGAGAGTTAATCGGACCTTGACTCTCTTACCACTTAGTATTGCATGATTTCGCTCAAAAAAGCAAAGTAGGGGTGATTCCCTCGAGACTTCCTTGCCAAACAAATGGAGTCTGGATTCATTCAAAGCAGTAGGGTATTGCCTTATGAACTTATGACAGATGACCACAAGGCTTATGTCCTTTGTGGATAAAAAGCAAACCTCTCGGTCATTGGAAGTCATATATTTCTACAATATGTGGATTTGACCAAAATATTGATAAGTCTTTTGTAGACCGGATATCAATTTTAGTACAAGAGTGAATATATACATTAGTGTTTGTGAAGGATAACACTTTGCACTGGCTTGGAATCAACATGGGTGTGTTATCTCAAGTCGACCGACAATACCACAATTCTCTATAATGTAGATTTGGACAACATCCTAAAGAGTTTGACTCGGTCGAATTCATTAGAATCAGTCCACTGGTTTCCCATCCATCTTATTGGTTAAGATGATGCATCTGTATGCAACATTCAACGAGGAAGTTATACCCTATGCCTCAGAATGACTCTCTAAATCTTCGGATCAAGAGAAATGGGATAGATTCTCTTTCTACTAAGAGATGGTCAGTTATTGAAGGTCAATCGTGATCGAATCTTAGATTCGGCAGCTTAACAAAGCAAGTTTAGTATGTCCTTTAGTATCTTGAAGAGAACGAGGAATAATATGCGGACATATTCATGTGTGAACTTGGATATGTGTGATACAATCGATTTTGATTTTAAGTCGATTGAGGATGATCGTTAAGTCGATCTCGGCTCGATGTTTACTCTTGTGTTGAAGCTATTGCCTGGAGGAATCCAAAGAACGCCAACTCGACTTTAATTAGTTGGGTGATTAGCGGCTTTTGTAGTAGCTAGAGAGGCGATATAGCTTAAGGATTTCCTTTTCATATCTGGGAGTGATTCTAGATTTGGAAGCCGATACCACATCAATGTGCAAATGATGAAGGGGTAGCTTGTAAGGATTTTCGAAATCACTAGAGGTCAAAAGCATATTGGGAAGGTACCACATGATTAGATGGACCGGTAACGTTTCGATTCTACGGATCGTCTCGAGCCGACAACCTGACTAATCATTAAGACCCATGATATTTAGATGTAAGTACCCCTCGAGTCACTGACATATCCTACGACGGCACACTCGGGGTGTACTTTGCCATCTGGCAATGGTTATGATATGCTTAATGGGTACTATAATACGGGATGGGTCTCCATTGCTTTAGAGCAAGTGGGAGGTGTAGTTTGTTGTAGTTTAAATAATAGGGTGTGCTCTAAAACAATTAATTACATGCTTTCGTGCAAGTGGGAGATTGTTAGGTGTAATGCCCGAAAGACAATTTTGTAATTGTTTTATTTAATAAATGAAATGATATTATTATTCATATTTATTATTCTCATATTCACCGATGTGACAATAGTATTTACACTACAGAAAACCCTAAAGTATATCGTTTATGTAATCATTTAACTCAGTGTATGGGATATACACGGGAGGATTGAGTCAGTGAAGATGTACTTAAAATACAATTAGCCCATAGTGAAGTTAATCGAGAGTATCGGGTCTCTCCTTTAACATGCTATTAATGCGCCCAAAAAACAATAGGTGTGATTGTCTTATCCGGACTTTCGGTTAAGAGAACCTAGTGGGGCATTTATATATGATAGATATATCATATAGGGCTGGACCGATTTGATTAGAGTTCACGATATAATTCCGTAATCGAGAAGTCTTATCGAATCAATCGATGATCATATATATGGATATATCTTAATCCTGAGGTGATCACAGTCAACAGCTTGAATCAGTATGAGGTTTGACTTGACGGTTAAGGATTACACTGAGTCTGTGGTCTAAATTACCCCATCTTGGCATTGAACTGGATTGAGTGAGTAGTCTGTGTTATCACAGATACGGAATCCATTCCTTCCATTTATGGAAGTAGATAGACAGTTCCCTTATTTGTTAATCCTAGAAACTAATCGATCGTACGAGTTCATATTACACTGATTAGCTACCAGTGAGTTGTATGAATTAATTGATCACTAGGAAGTTAATGGTAAATAAGGATAAGAGGTTCTAAAAAGGATTAACGGTAACTTTCCGATTTAGAATGAACAGTCTATGGAGGATTAATCCATATGTAATGATTATATCAATGGACGCTTATTATCATTCTCGTGAGGAGATAAATATAATCTCATAATCGGAGGAGTGCAGTCACGAGATTATGGTAGCATATTCCTGTGATTGATTTATCGAATATAATTATTCTGTTCGTAAGATAATTATTTATTTGATTTATCGGAGCCGCTGATTATTAGTCCATGGTCCCCGACGTGCCTCCAATATAGCATAGCTATTCTCGGACGTCGAATCCTAATAATATTAATTTAGTTCTTATTGGAATTTAATTAAAACGATATGTGAATTAATTGTTTAGTGAACTATTAAATTAGTTGGGCTAAATAATTAAATATGTGAAAAAGACATTTTTCATAATCTTGGCTAATTAGTGTGTTATGGCCGAAAATTAACATTGACTAGGTCAATGACAATTTTCGGCCAAAGGCATGTTTTTAGGAAACAAGAAATTGTTTTAAGACATGTGCACAAAATATTTATTGGATAAATATTTATGGTAAGAAATAAAGATAAATATTATTCTAGATTTGTTCTAGAATATTATGGGATTATCTTTTATTTATTGGATTTACTTATTTGCAAAATAAAATCATTGGAGGACAATGATTACTCTCATGTATATAGAGAGTTCTCCCAAGCCTAATACACTAGACATAATTTCGACTTCTACCACTTAGAGAGGAGAAGAAAATTTTCGGCCAAGGGGAGAGGGGAAAATCTTGGAAGTTTTTTCCGGGTAGCATATTGGGAGGATTCGAGACGAGAATTTCCTTCCACCGGGAGTTGCTTGGATCACACGTACGGAAGATCGTGGTGCTCTTCACACAATCTGTTATTCTTTCTATTGCGGTTCTTCTACTTGGATTTTGAGATCCAAGAGGTATGTTCTACAACCCCCATGTAGAGTAGATCTAGTTATTTTATTACGTGTAATTTATAGATCTAGATCCTTAAATCGCTTCCGTTGCGGATGATATTACTAACAACACACATACTAAGTTATATGGCTACATATGATACTACTTAGGGTTTTCAGTAGTGTATTACTTATAAGCACGAAGCAAATAATAAGATGAGAATAAATCTGTCATTTATTAATTATAAAAACAATTACATAAATTGTCTTTCGGGCGCTATTTCCAACAATCTCCCACTTGCCCGTAAGGACAAGCAACAACTGTCTTTCGGGCACACTATATCTAACAATCTCCCACTTGCCCGTTAAGACAAGCAATGATTGTTTTAGAGCACCACACACTTATTCTATCTATCCACAACATTCTCCCACTTGCTCTTTACTCAGCCGATAATCAGTTCACTCTGCAGGTTTACTATTTTCTTATTTTCTTTGATCTTTCAGTTACTTCTTGTACTTCACTGATCCTTGATTTGGGTGAGATCAGTGTACACCATATTTGTCAATGTATTTCATCATTTGAATTATAACTTAGACTTATCCAATGTCATCACAGACTTCCTTGGTTATAAGTCAGACCATAATGTCTTCATGCTTCTCTATTGGTACTTGACTGGCTTCACTCTGCCGGTTATCGGTTTTACTTTGCCATCCTATCAACTAGTACAATACTTGTCTGACTCAACTTATACAACATGTCAGACTATAAGTAAACACTTATACAGAGAATTCTAACTTATTTCAAGCTTACTATAACAGCTAGTATGGCCATCATCATAACACAAGAAATGTTCCTAATACCCCTATTCTTTTAGGTTTCTTGGGAGCTACCCGGAGGAGCTCACAAGCAGAGAGGTTGATTCTCACCTCACTCTCCCCATGAGTTCGACGAAGTCGACGCTTCTCGGCAAAAGTGGTGTCTTCCTCACTTATAGCGCCGCCGGTTCTAACTTCACCCTGACTTCGGGCAGCCTCTTTGTGACTCTTCTTACGTCACGACGCTAACTCAGAAATGGCACCAGCCAAGTCAAAGGGATCATCCCGGACTTGAAAGGCGGCTTCCCGCTCAGCCAACTCATCAAGTAAGTCATTTCTGGCGGCCATATCAGGACTGGAAGGGCCGTCTTCCCCTTCATCCGGTGCATAATCATACGCCTCTTGATCCTCATATGAATTTCCCCCCAAGGAGTATTCGTCATCAGACATCCTGAAAACAAGAGGGAAAGGTGGAGTTTAGTCACCTGGGATAATAAAGATTAAACCAGAGGGGTGATCGCATCCATCTCGACACCTTCCTCTCCGTTTTTATCTCTATGTGAATTGGAAACGCGATTCCCAAAGGAAGGAGCATACATTCAAAAGGTCATCACCAAAATACCCAGGTAAGCTCACCTAAAAAACCCCTACTTAACCCCACAAACGACATAAGGTTTTATACCCCACTGAGGAAAACCAAAGCCAAAAATGAATACCTACTCTAAAAAATCCAAACTTTAACCCCGAATACACAATCTAACACGCCTACATTGTTAAAAGCAAATCAAACTGAAAAAAAAGGATTGAAAACATGAGGGAATGAGGAAAAAGAGCAAAAAGCTAAGGCCATTTACCTATTTTACGAATAGAGAGCGAGTCGGAAACTGGGAAAGCAGCCGGAAACTTCAAGCAGCAGCCGGAAACCTTGAGCCTACAACCGGTATCTTCAAGTCTCCACCGAAATTCTCACCAAAAACACTCGGAATCCACAAAATAGAGGAGAGCCAAAAATGCGAAGAAACTAAGAAAGTGAGAGAAAACGAAAATTGTTAGAATATTGGGGGGGGCTTTATATAGGCAAAGGAAAGCTGATCGTTCGGCCAAGATCTAATCCATTCTACGGTCCCGATTCGGGCGGTCCTTTCAAATTTCGAAAGTCAAAAGACCGTCATCATTGATAGACAGCCATCAATGCCCACGTAAGCACGTGGGTGGTTACCAAGAAGGCTGATAATAGGCCACGATCTAACCTTTCAACTTCCCCACTACCCACACTGACACCTCGCGCCACCTCTCATCAACGGTTGTCACTACAGCGCTCCACTCAACTGAGCTCGCCAATCAAATCGCGACTCTAAAAGGCTTCAAGCCACAAAAGGCCGTCCGCTTTATAGCGCGAGCCTAAGAAACATATCGCACTAAATGACATCTGGGATGTCCGCTTCATAGCGCGGCCCAGCGGCGAGACGCTTGACTTCATAAAAGCTGCAAAAAAGGTCGGACAAAACAACATGGCCGTCCGCTTTAGGGCGCGAGCCTAAGAAACATATCGCACTAAATGACATCTGGGACGTCCGCTTCATAGCGCGGCCCCGCGGAGAGATGCTTGACTTCATAAAAGCTGCAAGTATAAGTCGGATAAAACGACAAGGTCGTCCGCTTTATAGTGCTAGCCTTAGAAACATGTCGCACTAAACGACATCTGGGACGTCCGCTTCATAGCGTGGCCCCGCAGCGAGATGCTTGACGTCATAAAAGCTGCAAGAATGAGTCGAACAAAACTATGGCCTTCTGAGGTCAAAACCTCATGGTTCAAACAGAGCTACTGGCGATCCATGAGCACGCTTTACTCCATGCTTGGCAAATTTTTGAAAATACCGAAGACATGGAGTAGAGGGCCTTTGATATGTCTAAATAGCGCAGCCACCGATGAGCCATCGGATAAAGCCTATCTAGCCACTAGAGTGGATAAGGAAGGATCCGCGACCATAACATCTATGGCAGCAATCAACTGAGGTCGCCAATGTCGGCTTCCTCGCCAATAGCATTCAAACCTAAAAGGTCACTAGAAGCTCAGGGGGGCGGTCGGCGATCCCAACAAAGGTCTATAAGAGACCGCATAAGCCATTGGAGGAAGAAGCAGAGAGCTAACAAGACAAGAAACAGGCGACCTAGTAGACATCGATCGAGGCGACCACATAGCCGCACCGCCGAGATATTTAGTCTTCTTGTCTTTAAGATATTTAGCCTACTTGCCTTTGCTTAAGACCTAATCTTCCATCCTCCCTATAAAAAGAGGCTTCATGTAACATAAAACATGGGGACAATAAAAAAAAGAGGACAAAACTCTGCCAAAATCAATACTCTTAAACTTTCATTCACACCGTCGTACCCCCGCCGGGAACCACCGGCCTTTCACCATTCAAACACACATTATAAGCCAGATATCCACTAAACAAACTACCGCTAAGTCACCGTGATAATCTAGGCATTATCAGTTAGCGTCGTTACCGGAAAGCTACAAGCTTTTCGGTCTTTCAGACGTGATCACCTAGAAAGCCTACGTACGGCGAGGTCGGAGATTGTTATCCTCACCGTTTCTTCAGGCGCTGCGAGGTATTCTTGCTCGAAGGAGAAATCTTGGTATCTATCTCAATGAAAAGAAGGATAAAAGAGGTAACTTTAACAAAGCTTGCACTAAACTCACGAGTTAGCGTTTGAGAAATCACCTCTCTCACGAGTTCTTCTTTTTAGTTAAGCTTTGGAAGTTTGGGATCTTTACGCTAGTGTTTGTGTTGAAAAGCCTGAGGAATACCGAGCTTTCGTTTGGGAAATCACCTTTCTCGGTATCTTTAAGGTCCAACCTCGCCGTTTTGCCAGAAAAAGCCAATTTGTCAACTTTGTTGGCCAGAAAAAAAACCCTTTTGTTTACATGATAGTGCATGCGTTTTCAAGGAAAAGAGTCAACCAAATTTCTAGGGTTTTTGCGTTAGAATCGTCACCTTTTTCCCCTGAAATTCATATTTCCGGCCACTACTTCATCTGAGCTGCCACTGTCCAAAAGATCTCCACTCAGCTCCCCAAAAGTCAAAGAAAGTACGAAGTAGTTGAAGGTGTCAGAGAAGATCAGGTTGTCAGAGTAGTCGGTGGCGACCAGATTAATGATCTTATCTCCAGGCTAAACCAGCTCGTGTGAATTGCTATGGCAGGAAGTAAGAGTTCACCACTAATACCACACACCCCGACAAAAGGGGGCACGTCCGATCAACACCGTGCTGAGGGCGGAGGTGAGACATTTGATAATCCCGCTGTATATTGGGATAGGTCGCAGAAAGTGGTTCTAGCCGCCGACGACGCTAGAAATGTCTTGAATCAGAAATCTAGATCTAAAGAGGCTGTTGCGGCCTTAGAGGAAGCTTGCAGGGGAAAAACCTCATTCGGGATGACCAGACCTCAGCGAAGCCAAGAGACGGTACCAGAAAGGTACCCGGATTCCAAGAGGACCCTAAGGTCGTAAAACTGAAAGAATACTCCAAGTATGTCGAAACAATGTACTTAACCAATTCTCGACTAGTGGCTCTCGGCCGGGCCCCATTACCGGTCCAAGCTGCGATCCCTCCTAAGAGCGAGGTCTGCCCTAGGACGCTAGACAGAGGCCACCAAAGTCAGCTTCAAAGGATAGAGGTTGAAGAGAGTGTTCAATCATCAGGCCGAAAGGGTCGCGGGACAGATCGGGAAGTCGTTGAAACTTTGATTCAACCTGGTCGCGACAATCAAAAGGGGAAAAGAGAAGAAATAGGATCCGTTCTCAAAAGGCTATGGGAAAAAGAAAAGGCTCCAGTCTTGAGCCGTCTAGCTCCCCCGGAAAGAGGCGTAATGCCCAGGCAAGAGGGGAGAGATGAATGAGATGCTCGTGTGATCATAAGAGAAAAGCGAGCCCAACAGAAGGAATCACGAAACCATGCGCACTCAAAGTACGTGTCTGAATGGACCACTGAACCGTCCCCTCCCAAGCAAGGAGTTGATCATGCCATGATCGAGCAAATGGAAATACTGAGGTAAGAGATCGCAGTGCTGAAAAAGTCGAGGCCCGCTGAAAAAGCTACCCCGATCTCTAGGATAGATGTGCTCGCCAAGAGAATCACTAAAACCCTACCAACGAGAAGAGAAAAGGTCAGCCATCCCAATTATAACTACTACAACGGGAACACTTGTCCGAACGATTGGCTCACTGCCTTCCAGGGTCGCATCACCTTAGTGACCCAAAACAGATCAGCCTGGTGCATTGTCCTGGTTGGTAGTATGCAAGACAGGGCTGCTTCTTGGGACCGCGGGCTCCCTCGGGGTTTGGTTGAAAGCTGGGAAGATCTGTCTGAAAAGTTCGTGAAGGAGTTTTAATCGGCGAGCAGGCCGAAGAAACCATCGAGGACCTTTATGAGGTCTACATGGGAGAAAATGAATCAGGAAGAGGCTACTACGAGCAGTTCGTCAACGTCTAAGATCAAACTAGAAACATCCCCGATGACACAATCATTACTTGCTTTCTGACAGGAATAGCGAGGAGTCCAATGAAAATGGATTTCAACATACGGCCATCCAAATTACGCCTAAGGGAAATGTTGGAAAGGGCAAGAATGATTGGGCTGAGTGAGGCACTATCTCCTTCGGTAAAGGCAAAACCCAAACCGGAGCAACACTCACAAAAAGAGGATTGTGGAGAGGATCGTAAAAAGGAGCGGGGCCGGGACTCAAACCAGGGTCGTGAGGAAAAGAAACCATATAAGTTTAATGAGAGTGACTTCACCCCGCTCAATACCAAGACATCACAAATTCTCTTTGAAATCCGAGAGCATTTTGAAAGGCCAAGGTCCATGAAAGTCGGGCATGATACTCGTGAAAAAACAAAGTGGTGCGAGTATCATAAAGATCGGTCATATCACTGACGAAGGTTTCACATGAGAACGGAGATAGACAGGATGATCGAGGAAGGGCCTGCGGCCAAGTACAGGAGAGATGGAAATGTCGGCGTGAATAAAGGCCGACAACCTCGCGTATATCAGAAAGAAGTACAGGTCATTCACGGAGATCTCCCGAGCAATAGCCAGCTGAAATCGCAGATACACTCAATCAACACTCGCGGTTTCAAAAAACCGATCGTTCTGGGAGAATCAGAAAAATGAATCATGTTCACCAAGAGTGAACTCACTACTATAGAGGGCGTTATGGAGATACCGTTAATTCTCAAAGTCGGAGTTAACGAACAACACGGGGTCAATCGAGTCATGATCGACACCGGTGTGGGTCACGATGTAATCTATTTTGACTGTTTAAAATAGATCGGATTTCGAGAGGCCAAGCTGAATCCCTATCTTGGAGTGCTAGAAGGTTTATCCAATGATACCGTAAGGATCAAGGGCACGATCGACCTCAACATCACTTTGGGCGACTAAGAACCTTGCCGAACTGAGGTAATAACTTTTCTAGTCGTCGATCTTCCGTCTTATTACAATATGATCCTGGGGATTCCAGCTATGAAGAAGTTCCAAATGGTCGTGTCTATCCCACACCAAAGGGTCAAGTTTCATATAGTACATGACCAAAAATAGGGCCGACTCCAAAAGACCCAGAATTGAGGAATTCAGCGTGAGTGGGATCAATATAATGCAAGAGGCCACAAACAAAATAGTAGAGGTTGAAACTCTACAGGTCAGAGATCAGGCAGATTTCACAACCGACGATGAGCTTGTCGAGGTCGTCGTGAACGAAAGGTATCCCGACTAGAAAGTAAAGATCGGTTCTCAGACAACGGAATCGGAAAAAGCGGAGCTGATCGCACTGCTGAAGGAAAACAAGGATGCCTTCGCCTGGGAGGTAACAGATATGAGGGGTGTGGAGCCTAAGGTCGCGCTACATTATCTTAGCGTTCATCCCAACTTCAAACCAATTCAGCAGAAAATGCGTCAATTCTCTGAGGAAAAAGAGGTCACCATCAAGTGCGAAGTCGGAAAGCTCCTGGACGCGGGTATAATTAGAGAGCTTCAATATCCGACCTGGTTAGCCAACGTCGTGGTGAAGAAACATAACAGAAAGTGGCAGATGTGCGTTGACTTCACCGACATAAACAAAGCTAGCCCGAAAGACCCCTACGCGCTGCCACGAATCGATAAAATGGTAGATGGGATCGTCGGTTTTGAGATGCTGAGCTTCCTAGATCCCTATTTAGGCTATCATCAGGTCAAAATGGCTGACTGCGGCAAGGAGATGACTGCTTTTAAGGCAATTAGAGGGCTTTATTATTACGAGATGATGCCTTTTGGCCTAAAGAATGCTGGTTCGACGTATCAACGGATGGTGAACCGAGTCTTCAGCTCACAAATAGGCAAAAATATAAAAGCATACATTAACGATATGGTCGTCAAGTCGGGTTGTCACGATCATTTAGCTGATCTGAAGGAAACTCTCTAATGTGTTAAGAAGCACTCAATGAAGCTTAATCCCTCCAAATGCACTTTCGGGGTCCAGGTAGGAAAATTTTTGGGTATCATGGTGAGTCAGAGGGGTATCGAATCAAATCTTGAGAAAATCGAGGCTCTGATCAACATGAGCGAGCCGACCACGGTAAAAGAGGTGCAGAGGATGAATGGGAGAATAATTGTTCTGGGAGATTCATTTCCAAGTCTGCTGAGAAAAGCCTACCTTTCTTCAAAATCCTCAAGGGGAACAAAACCTTTGAGTGGACATGAGAGTGTTCGCAAGCTTTCAAGGAGCTCAAGGCCTACTTATCAAGCCCACATTTGCTGATCAGTCCTATGATAGAGGGTGTTTTTTTATTTCTGTATCTAGCGGCCTCAGACCGGGTTATTCCTGCTGCTCTTGTCAAGGAGGATGGTACCCTTCAAAATCCCGTTTATTATGCTTCTAAGGCTCTCAGTCCCGTTGAGAGTCGCTATTTTAATATCGAAAGTTGGCTTACTGTGTTGTTATTGCTGCCCGGAAATTAAGGGTTTACTTTTCATCACACACCATTACTATGTTATCTGATGCTCCGTTGCACCAAGTCCTCCACAGGCCAGACTTATCTGGTCGACTATTACGATGGGCCATTGAAATCACCGAATTTGATATCCGGTACAAGCCTAGGAAAGCTATCAAAGTCCAAGCCTTACTTGATTTCATCACAGAAACGAGCTTCAATGAGGAACAACCAGAAGAGCAGCCCACCTCGACTCTTAGCAATGATCCAACAGCACCAACAGTGACCGAGCCTAAAAGGCCGAATCATTTTTGGCAGCTCTACGTCGATGGATCCGCGAGTCATAACGGTTGTGGGGCTGGAATCATATTACTGGAGCCAGGTACCTTGGAGGAAATTGAAAAAGCCCTGAGATTTGACCTGAGATTTGACTTCACCGCATCAAATAATCAAGCGGAATATGAAGCGGTCATAGCGGGACTCGAGCTCGCTAAGGCCATGAGAGTAGAAATAGGTGTTTTGCAACTCACAGAAATGATCTAAATATATCTACTAAGAACGGATCGAAAGGGGGTCGAAAACCAGCATAGAAATGATCAAAGTTAAGGACTAAAGAGTCGTTTGGGCGACGAAAGCCGATGCGATCCTCGCGCTCATCAGGCTTGAACTTGTCTTCCTCTTTCGACGAATCAAACAGAGAAAATCTGTACACACACATAGGGGAAGGTGTTGAGATGAGAGCCTACATTCAAAAGGTCATCACCAAAATACCCAGGTAAGCTCACCTAAAATACCCCCCACTTAACCCCACAAACGACATACATTTTTATACCCCATTGAGGAAAACCAAAGCCAAAAATGAATACCTACTCCAAAAAATCCAAACTTTAACCCCCGAAAACACAATCGAACAGGCCTAAATTGCTAAAAGCAAATCAAACTGAAAAAAATGATTGAAAAACAGGAGGGAACGAGGAAAAGAGCAAAAAGTTAAGGCCATTTACCTGTCTTACGAATAGAGAGCGATTCAGAAACTGGGAAAGCGGCCGGAAACCTCAAGCAGCAGCCGGAAACCTTGAGCCTACAACCGGGATCTTCAAGTCTCCACCGAAATTCTCACCAGAAACACTCGGAATCCTTGAAATAGAGGAGAGCCAAAAATGCGAAGAAACTAGAAAGTGAGAGAAAATGAAATGTGTTAGATTATTGAGGGGGGGGGGTTTATATAAGCAAGGGAAAGCTGATCGTGCGGCCAAGATCTAATCCATCCTACGGTCATGATTCGGGCGGTCCTTTCGAATTTCGAAATTCGGAAGACCGTCATCATTGATAGACAGCCATCAATGTCCACGTAAGTACGTGGGTAGTTACCAAGAAGGCTGATGATAGGCCATGATCTAACCTTTCAACTGCCCCACTACCCACGACTGCCACCTCGCGCCACATCTCCTCAACGGTTGTCACTACAGCGCTCCACTCATCTGAGCTCGCCAATCAAATCGCGACTCTAAAAGGCTTCAAGCCACAAAAGGCCGTCAGCTTTATAGCGCGAGCCTAAGAAACATGTCGTACTAAACGACATCTGGGACATCCGCTTCATAGCGCGTCCCCGGGGTGAGACGCTTGACGTCATAAAGCTGCAAGAATAAGTCGGACAAAACGACAAGGCCGTCCGCTTTATAGCGCGAGCCTAAGAAACATGTCGCACTAAACGACATCTGGGACGTCCGCTTTATAGCGCGGCCCCGAGGCGAGACGTTTGACGTCATAAAAGCTGCAAGAATAAGTCGGACAAAACGACAAGGCCGTCCGCTTTATAGCACGAGCCTATGAAACATGTCACACTAAACGACATCTAGGACGTCCGCTTAATAGCGCGGTCCCGCGGCGAGACGCTTGACGTCATAAAAGCTGCAAGAATGAGTCGAACAAAACTATGGCCTTCTGAGGTCAAAACCTCACGGTTCAAACAGAGCTACGGGCGATCCTTGAGCACGCTTTACTCCATGCTTGGCATATTTATGAAAATCCCGAAGACATGGAGTAGGGAGCCATTGATATGTCTAAATAGTGTTGGGTGGATCACTCCTTCATGGAGGCCAAGCCCACTAAATAATTAGAAAAATAATAATATGTCAAGTAGTATTTAAGGGAACAAATTAATCTCTAATCTTCACAATCTTTTACAACAAAAAGGAGAAGAAATTCGCAGCAATTTTTTGTGTTGCAGCAGCAACTTTACGGTAACGATCGGACATCTAAACGGACTCCGATCGGCACGAAATTTTGATGGCTTATTCATATCTTATTCTTCTTCAATCTGAACGGTGGAATTTAAGTTTCAACGGTTCAATATCCGGGAAATCGTCAACGACCTGACTGCTGCGTTTCTGCTGCGTTTTCAGTGATATTTTTCAACAACTCTTGTATTTTGCATTCTTAGTTGACGCTTTGGTGTAGTTGAGTTGGTTGATGTGTTTGAAGACCTTTGTATCATCTTTTTTTGATTAGTGGAGTTTTGTGGGCCTCGGCCTTGTGGTTTTTACTCTCTCACATCGAGAGGAGTTTTCCACGTCAAAATTATGGTGTTGATTTTCTTTGTGTTTTGTTTCGCTTTATTTGTGCTCTGATTTCGTTGGGGCTGCCTCGTTTAATTCCGTTGCGTGTAATTGGGAAGAATTTGTGGGTATTTGTGATACGTGTGGTATTGCGGTTGTTTGTTTTCCTAACAAATAGCGCCGCCACCGATGAGCCATCGGATAAAGCCTATCTAGCCACCAGAGTGGATAAGGAAGGATCCGCGACCATAACGTTTGTGGTGGAAATCAACTGAGGTTGCCAAAGTCGGCTTCCCCGCCAAGAGCATTCAAACCTGAAAGGTCACTAGAAGCTCAGGGGGACGGTCGGCGATCCCAACAGAGGTCAATAAGAGACCGTATAAGCCTTTGGAGGAAGAAGCAGAGAGCTAACAAGACAAGGAGTAGGCGACCTAGTAGATAGCGATCGAGGCGACCACATAGCCGCGCCGCCGAGATATTTAGTCTACTTGTCCTTAAGATATTTAGCCTACTTGCCTTTTCTTAAGCCCTAATCTTCCCTCCTCCCTATAAAAGGAGGCTTCATGTAACCTAAAACAGGGGGACAAGAAATAAAAAAAGAGGACAAAACTCCGCCAAAATCACTACTCTCAAACTTTCATTCACACCGCCGTACCACCGCCGTGCACCACCGGCCTTTCACCATTCAAACACACATTATAAGCCAGATATCCACTAAACAAACTACCGCTAGGTAACCGTGATAATCTCGGCATTATCAATACATAATATTTACTTTTAAATAATATATTATAACATGATCTTATATCAATCGATAGATCGTACAATATAGTCATTAATTTAAAAGTGTGTTGGGATCAATGGATACACTATGATAAATGGTTCAAAAGTGTTTTGAGTCTAACGAACACTTTGTTGTGACAATTCTACTCTGAAGAACACATGTCTTGTAAAACTTGACACCAATACTGCCATCAACAGGGCCGGCCCTCATGTGAGGCCGGAGAGACGGGCGTCTTAAACCCAACGGTGCCGGGAGGGCCCAGCGGTACATGTTTCGCTAAAAGAAAAAAAATTGTAGATTCAATCCGATCCAACCTAATATAATATGTTAAATTTTTTTTATAAAGGTCCAATTTTTTTTTACTCCAATCGATAAAGTCCCAATAAAAAAATTTACTTGGCCTAAAAAAATAGACATACACACAAGTTTTATTAATTTTTTGTTTGAAAAACTATAGAAATTAAAAAGACTACTTTGTGTTGGAAATTTTTGATGAATAAGAATCTGACAAACTCAGAAAAAACTCCAAGACACGAAATAACGTTATCTTTAAAAAGATGTTTCATCCCACGCAGATTGTCACTTAGGGATTCAAACGAAAATTTCTCTCAAAATACAATGGAGGTGTTTGATTCAAACAGTGACTTGTTTGAATCAAACCCGATGACACTCAATATTTGTTCTGATTATACTGTAAACTATCTGAATTTTGATTGCATACTTGTGTCTTTTATAGGTTGAAGGTACCCCATAAACGAATTGAGATACTCCTTACACGAAATGGTAGAATAATGTCAGATCGGCCTAAAACATGCAACTCTTGAATTTTCGGAATTGCATCTATTCATAGGTTCATGAATCTTCATGAATCTGTTCACGAACTGATGCATTGATTCGGAAAAAATGCATGAATCTCGCTCATGGGCCGGCCCAGAGTAGCACTGATGTAACTACGCACCCAAAATGTGAAAATCATCTAACCATATATTTATTTTTCAAAACTACGTCATTTTAGTGATAATGTGTAAAAACAACCCTTAAGTACTTTAGAGGATCCACTCCCCAACATAATGCATTCAACCAGAAGAAATTTGTAAATCAATCAATGAATATTAGTCATTGGTTATAGTTTTTGAAATCCATAACTTATGAAATGAATGATTAATTAATAAATGTATTGATAGACATTCACTAAATGATTATTTCATAACAACAAAATTATTATCATGAAATCTTTTATATCATTAAAGGATATTTACACGGGAAGCGCCCGAGCTTTTTTTGCCACGTAGCAAATTCCTCGTAGGTCTTTATAACAGGAGAGAGAGATAAAAAGGAAGGAAAATGGGGGAAGAGGTCAAAGTGGGCCTTGTGCAGCATTTAACTACTTACTCATCCTAAAGTCCACACACCCCACCGCCAAACATATATTCCTCAATTTTCCCATATTTTCTCAATCGATTTTCGTTCCGGTAAGAACCTAAATCCGTATTATTTTCGTCTTCATCCGCCGGTAATTGCCTTTGTTTTTCCCTCGGAAGTATAGTATATGTGGTTTTTTTTTAATATATATTTAATTTTCAAGAGTTTTGTACTCTTTCTTCTATTTTGCAATCCTTTATCCAACAGTTTCATCGCGTGATTGCTTGTTTGAAATTGTAACTTCTAGTTTTTCCCGATCCTTTTCTATCTCGTTATTGTTTTCGGGTTCGGGGAGAGGGCGGGTTATTATAAATGGGGTTTGCTTGATATTTGGTGTATCCTTTATTGAAATTATCTGGGATTTTAGTAATGGTGGGTTTGGGCCCAGGATCTTCCTAATTTAAGAGTTTATGTCTTGAGTTTCTGCCCCTTGTGAGTTAAAAGCTTCTGTATTGTGGAAATATGAAATTGTTATCCTTTTTAATACACAAATACAACATTGAATTGAATATTTCATTGGTATATGCACTTTGATATATTTTTCTCTCTTTAGTTTTTTTAGTTTTGTTATAGCATGTAAGTATGATCATTATGTTTTTATTTTATATATACAAGTTTTGTCAATATAAGGATTAGGCTGTTATACGGGGACACCATTCGATGTTCACAATTGCTTGCTTAGTATACTAGCCTCATGTATAGGTTAATTCAGTCAAACTAACTGTGTGTTGTTCTGCAGTTGATATTTTGTAATGGGAAAGGGTTCAAGAGCATTGCGTGCAGTCTGCATCGCACGCCTCTTCAAGGACCGGGCAAAAATCATGTTGATGATCTTTGGGGATATTTTCTCGACTGGAATCTCGCTCGGAAGGAGAGCCGAACTATTGATATTGCATTGCTTGAAGAGGAGGTTCACCAGATGCTCCGTGAGTGGAAAGCCGAACTCGGTGAACCATCTCCTGCCACTTCTTTGCAGGTAAAGAATGATAATAGAAAACACTTTCAAATTTGGTTTACATGCTTAATACCTTGTGGGATTTGTTGCTTGATGATAGTGTACTGGTGTAATTCCATGAAGGAACATGGACCAATTACTATTTAGCTAATGTGAGATTGTGATTAAGTGCTTGTGTTCCTCTATGAAGGACATACGTCTTTCATGATCTCTTTGTAATCATATATGACCAGCATGAGCAAGGCCATCCAACCCTTCATTAGGTCCTTGCTTTTTTTTTCTCCGTCTTGTGTTTTTTGAAAAAGGGTATAACACATGGTTACTTAGATGTTACGATTGATAGAAAAGTGATGGATTACAATAGGTATTTTGGATCTCATGTTGATGGTTTTTGAACTGTTGATACCGATTGCATTTGTGATAGTAGTATTTGTTACATACTTACCTTCTCCACTTTAGTTAATATGAGATGCTTATACAATCTATTGAGCATTTGAGTCGTTTTGGTGATTTGCCGCTTAATCGTTGATATCTATTGATCTCGCTTGGTGGTGGCGATGTAAATCATTCTCATCAGACATTTACAGACTATTACATTTGTGTGACGAGGAAGATGATGCCACCACCCACTAACCGCACTAAAGACTCGAGATAAATGCACCAAAAGTCGGTGATGTTGCCGCTTCCCAACAGTATATGTGATATTAATGCAAGACTCGTATGTTTCTATTGGCATGGTATGCATACATACTGCTGTTCCATGGCATGTCTCATAAAGTGGGATAGCTTTCTAAATTCTTGTTTTGAGTTGTGCTTTTCCATATACCTTCCATTTCTTTTTTGGCGCTGTAATGTTTACATGTACTTTTCAGGCTGTGAATCATTGAATATGAAAACATTGGCTTCCTGTGCAAAGAATTAGTTCAAAGACTTTTAGCACATTTTTTCTAGTACAGTTTATAATAAGATTATATAGTGGTACCTGTTTGGTTATGAAGCTTTGCCTGGCGTGAATTGGGCTATATCTTGGTTCTGTTTTGTTTTCCTTAGGTTTGGGCACTGATGACGTTTTTCTCTTATCCATCTTCTTTGGTAATAATCATGGTTTCCCATAGTTATGGCTTTGATTTGTTTATATTTTGCCCTTTTTAGTATAACTTTGGGCAATGGATTTCTAAATTTTGGAAAATTCTGAGTTTGCCTGTGTTCATTCTTTATATCCTCTTATCAAGATCCATAGCTCTTGGTTTATGAGTACCTATGAGTTGTTTACAACTTTACGTGTGTTGGTCCTTTGAAAAGGCTTTGGTTAAGTTTAGAGGGGGGTGAATAAACTTAACACTTAAAACTTTTGGAGTTAACAAACTCAACAACTTCAACAGCCTGTTGATACCTCAAGAGTCTCACGACTATTGAACTTCTTGAATTTGTGTCATGGAATATATCAAAATTAAGCCTTGTTACTTGTTGTTAAAATATGATACCAAGTATTAGATACTCAGTAGTGTATGTGTGTGAGATCAGTTGCTAGATTCAGTAGATTGATGTGCTAGATAAATTAAATGCAGAAAGTAAATGCAGTAAAGTAAGTAGACAGATTTTATAGTGGTTCCGTGGTGTAATCCTGTCACCCACTCTTCTCCTGTGATGTTGGAGGTAATTCACTAGAGATCTTTGAGATAGCAGTTACAAAAATCCTATGTTGCTTGTCCTTCACCAATAACTATGGCTTCACAAACTGAACACTTGGAACATGTAGGATTGCTGCTCCAAAGTCTTCTACTGGTCCTTGAAGGGTAGGATTGCCTCTTCACCACCTCCACCACAAACAACAGCTTTCACACACCAACAGATGCTTCACTGTCTTGATGATTCTTATAAAGAAAGATTGAATCAAGAAAGTTGATTCAAACTTTCAAAGCAAACTTGATCGTGATGATATGATCGCAAGACTTGAGGTCTTCAAGTGTGTAAACTTGATGCAAATTTGAATGCAGATTACACTTGAAGAATTTCTCTAGATCGAAGAGCTTTATGCTCAGTAGGGTCAGCAGGGTGTTTTTCTTGATCAGAAATCGAAGCTCAATATTATCTGTTATCTTTCCTTATTTTTCATCACTTGTATCTGAATTGGGAGTCCTCTATTTATAGGTAGGAATCCTTGTGACTTATGTTTGAAATTTCGAACATAGCCGTTTCAGATTTGTCCCATTTGACTTGCTTTTTCTGACTGTTCCTAGACTCGATAATCGCCGTAATCCTTTTTACAATATACGATCATCCCACCCTTTGACTTGTAACCATTGGATAAAGGTCTGAATCATTCCAACGTTCCTTTAATCTTACCCATTGATTTTTTTGATAAAATCAGAGGTTGTTAGCTGTCATTATCCATGTTTTCTTCCAATGTAACCTTTGAATAATTCGATGTATGTGTATCAGCAGGTTCCTGAGATAATAAGTCTGCTGATATGCTTATTAGTTAGCTGATCCATATTTTGCTAACTGTCTTTTATCTAACTTTTATTTATGAAGTTAGATTACACCATTTTGAACATAACTAAGTTCCAATCACCATCCAACTTATGGTACTTAGACCTTGTACACAAGGTATATGTAATCGATTAGGTCATCACAGCACTTCCTAAATTCGATTCCATATCCTTGACTTTAATTACTAAGTTTGATCCCTTAGCCTTCAATAACCGAGTTTGAGCCTCACCTTTCGGTCTTGAGGTTTCTGGTTAGTTTATCGACTCACTACCTCTTGATCTAGACTAGTCTCATTGATATAAGTCACCGACCTTTTACAAAGATGCTTGTTTGATCAAACCTATACAAAGATCAAACTCTAATAAACCTATACATTTGATCTAGACATCTTTTTGCCTTTGCTCTATAACAGCTAGTCTGGCACTCATCACTAAAACATAAAAATAAGTCCAACAATTTCCCCCTTTTTTGGTGATGATGTCAATACCCTCCTTACAGCAAAGCAAAAAGATTAAAAACAAAAACAGAACAAATGCAGTCATTTCTCATTATAATCATTCGTTCAACAGTATTACAAACTAGATTCAGCCAAAGGTAAAGCAATTGTAAGTATGTTGATCTATTGTCTTCTTTCCCTTTCTTCTCTTGCTTTCTCAACTTGTTCTTGATAAGCTGTTATTTCTCGGATCATTTATCTCATCCAGTCATTTTCAATCAGAGAGAAATCAATATGAGGGTTAACTTGTTTCCACCAATGCCATGCTTCAGGTAGAGTAAGATTTATCTGATGTACTCTGAAGCCTAACCTCATGTAAACTTCTTTAAACTCATTCAGTGAGTCATTTGCTGATGTGGTAGGTAAAATCCTTCCACCTCTACCACCTCTTCCACCTCTATGTGTAGCCCTCATGGTTTTAACTCTTGCTTCCCAAAATTTTAAGCCCAAAAAAGAGTTTAAACCTTCATGAAATCCCTTGTCATGATAGGGTCTCCTCTTATTATTGTATACCTTCTTGTATTCTCTGAGAAGATCATCAGTAAGTGGAAGTCTGCCAGGTGCTGGTTCTATGAAAGCATTTGTATAAGCTTCCCATATTTTCTTTGCAAAAATCCTAGCAGCTTCTTTTGCTTCTGCTGTTTGACTCTCTTCCCCCTTATTGACATCATCAACAAAATGGGACAGCATCCTGTGTGATCACTAGGTTGTTCATTTGACCTTCAATAATTTCAGTCCGAGTGTCAATTGTAGTGATCCTTCCTTGCATTGTTTGCTCCAGTAGATTTATCCTTTCAGTAAGTCTAGGATCAGGTATAGCATGTTGAGGTGCAACAAAGAAAGTAAAGCAGTCTTTGTATCTCAAAGAAGGTTATCTAACTTCTGATGAAAGGAGGCAAGTTGATCTTTCAAAAATTTCTCCTTCGGTGTGTTGCCCTATTTGATTCCTCTCACATCTTGCATTAGATCATCAATAGCATACTGATTAGATGTGAAGTTTGAAGTAATTGCCTCAGTGGACTTTCTATTATTATCCACTAGTTTCATCAGTTCTTCAAATCTTTGCTCCTGTCTATCAAGTTGAGTCCTTAACTGTGCCATGTCATCTCTGACAGTACTCAACTCATCCAAGACATGTGCTGGTATTCCACCAGCCATTCCTCCTGCAGCTCCATCAGTAGGCTCTTCTACATTGTATTGTTGCCTCTGACTGCTGGTAACCAAGGCATAGCTCATATCCCTTCCAGCAGGGTTAGGTCCTTGGAATTCCTCTAGAATAGGATCAAGATTAGGTTCTTCAAACAGTGGAACAAATGCCTGTTGTGGTTCTTCATCTATATGTTCTTCTCCAGGCACTTGAAATTCTTCATCACTGTAGTCATAGTCCAGCAACTGTTCATCTTCATCAACATCAGTAGGTTGCTGAACATCTTTCCCTACAGTGGTCTTGTCTCCAGTAGGCTCCACTACAGCAGCCTCTTCAACAACAACAACAGGGGTTTCCTCCAAACCCAAAGTTTGTTCCAACCTTTGTCCAGGTGTTGTTTGTAACTCAACAGCCTGTACCTCATGTTCCAACCGTTGCCCAGTCTTTGTTTGTACCTCAAAGAACTTTGTACCACTTGCTCCAACCTTTGTTCAGTCTTTGTTTTCGCCACAACAACTGCTCAGTGGGAATACAATCAAATTCTCTTTTTGAAATTCCTTAAGATCAGAATCCTTCGTAGAAAATTTGCAGTCTTGGTTAGAGTGTCATCGGTGTCAATCCAGCTTTGATATTGACTTGAATTCTCGTAATCGACATTAGGTTCACTATGATCAAGAACCATTTCATCATCCAAATCTACAGTTTGCTGATCATCAGGTTGTTCAACAGGTTCAGCCACAAATGAGGTATCAGATACACCAACTAATCTGTTTGCACCAATATGTATATCCTCATTGATTAGTGCCTCTAGATCATCCATAGTAAGATCCTCCAGATCTTCATCCATTTCTTCAGTTTGTTGCCTCTCAAGAGATCATCGAAATCGATAGATCGCTTCTACTCTTGGTTCATTTAACATAGCAGTTCCACTGGTTCCTCCTAGACCAGAGGGATAATTACCTCCAGAGTCAGATGATTATGAGTCATCATTGTCATCCCTTGGGTCCCTGAATTTGATACCCTCCTCCTTCTGTTGTTCATCAAAGATATCCATCAATCTTGATTGCAATAAGGAGGTATCAACCAGATCCAGCAAATTTTCCACTCCCAACTTATTAAAAGCCCATTCTTCAAAATCTGTCATTGGTTGTGCAGCTGGCTTTTGTCTTTTGTAGAAGCCAAATTTCCATTGAAAATAGTCAGCCACTTGCTGGAGTTTAGGATCAACAAACTCCTCCTTCTTCTTCTTTTCATGTCTTTCAAATGACATGGTTGGCTTTCTGGTGTCAGGTTGTGCAGCTTGCTGACCTCCAAAGGTCTCCACAAGCAGATTCAATGTTTCTTCAATAGATGCCTCTAGGTTAGTAGGTTGCTCAGATTGTAAATTTGTTCCTACTACCTCCATCTGTACTACACTTTCTTCCCCCTGACTTACATGCTCATCAACAGGGTTAACAACAGATTGTTCTTCCCCCTGACTTATTGCAGAATCAGCAGGGTCTTGTACCAAAGTTTCAACTACCACAGCAGGTGCAGACTCAGTAGTGTGATGTGGTTCTTCTACAAGTTGCTCAACAACAACTTGTGCAGTTTCAGTAGGCTCAGTAGCCTTTACTGGGGAGTATTCAACAACTACTGCAACAGGCTCAGTTTCAGCAGTTTGATGTGATTCTTCATTAGGTTCCTCATTAACAACCTCCTCTATCTCAGTAGGCTTAATAATTGTTAGAGGTTCAGCCTCAATAGCTTCTTCTTCTTCTTCTTCTCTTTGTTCCTCTAGAATCCTCAACTGCTTCCCTTTGCCATGTTTCTTTTTCTTGGCAATCTCTTTCATTCTCTTGGAAAGATCTTCTTTTTCAATTTCAGTAGCTTTCCTCTTTCTACTGGCTTCCTTCTATTGCTCTTTCAAGACTTCAAAGAATGCCTTTCTTCTTTGCAACTACAAAGAGGTCGAGAACCTCAATCTCTACTGGACCCTCAGTAGACTCAGTAGTCTCTGCTGTTTGTTTCCTTGTCTTCCTAAGCTTTAACAATTCTATGATTTTCCTTGTATCAACAGCCTTTCTCTTCTAAGTAGCCTTCTTAGGTGCAGCAGGTTTAACAGCTTTCTTAACCTGCTCACCACCAGCATTATCATCTCCATCATTATCATCACTATCAGTAGCCTTATCATCTACATCTTCATCATCATCCAGACCAGGGATAGGAGTAGCAACTTCTGGGTTGAATCTGGATTTATTAATCTTTTCAGATAATACATCAGGTATCTGAAAATGATTCAACAAGGTCTGAATCATTAGACCTAAAGGCTTGACCTTGGACTTCCTTGTACCATCTCTATCTTCAATACACACCTTCTTCATATAGTGTATAAAGAATCCAGCCCAATCAAACTTCATGCTTCTGCAGATGATGATCAGCAGGTCTATTTTAGGTCCAGACAGTGTATCTAGACTTCCAACAAATCCCAAAATGGTTTTGGCAATCAATTTGCTCAGCAGGTTGTATTCATACCCAATATATCTTACATTGATTCCCAGATTTGATGCTATTGTATCATCTGTTTTTATTGAATCCACAAACCTCATTCTTGCTAGATTCATTGCTTCTGGATTGAAGGGTGCATTGTTTTCAGGTGCAAATTTAAATACCTCTCTCAGTAGGTCTGATGATACTTCAATCTCTCTTCCATTAACAGTTGTAGTGAAGGCCTCTCTACCTTCATGAATGACAATGTTCTTCCAGAATTCCAACACATTGACATAGGAAATTCTTTCCAATCTCCTGTTGATAACACCTTCTAGCCCAGCAAACCGTCTGATTCTCCTTCCAATATTAATGGCTAACTCAGTGGAGTTACAGTCAGTAACATATCCTCTTACACTCTGACTTGTTCCAATATGAACTTCATCCTTCTTTGCCATTGTTGTAAGAAAAAGATGAGAAAGATAGCTCTCAAATTTGTGTTCACACAGTGTAAATGCGGAGAAAATCGATCTGAGTTTTGTAAGTAGCCTCATGTCATAGGTCTCAGATATATACGAGGCGGATGTGGTTGAAACTGCCGTAACACGTCATCGTGCATTAACCACGATTAAAGTTGGAATAAATGGGATCTTGACACGTGGCCCATTACTTATCCATAAATGTTTGTAACCGTTCGATCATGTAACCGCGGTTATAAAGATAAGATAAATATCCCGCCATCTTCTTTTTGACTTTTGTAAGTTTGATTGTGTAACGTTTTCTTCAGCAGCCTTGTCATCAACAGTCTTGGCTCAAAGACTGCGCCGACAAAGAGTCTCGGCCCGCCTCTTGATAGAGTTACTCTACTGATGCTTGATTCCTTTTCTATTGTCCAATTGATAATACAAGATGAAGTTTAATACCAATGACCGATCCACAAGTGAGCTCACCCAACATGACAAAGACCAATCCCTTGGCAACCTCATTTGCTCAATTGTCCAAACATAAATAAGTACATGGAATTGTTGATACCAATGAGCTCACCCAACATAGTAAAGACTAATCCCTTGGTGAATTCCAAAGACATTGTTTGATTAAAATTATATCACCAACTTTTATAATTCCAAGTTCAAATCCTTAGTTTAGCAAATCTTTCACTATCCAGGTGGTTTAGTGAAAATATCGCAAGTTGATCTTCAAGAGTGATATAAAGAACCAAAGACATCTTTCTTTTCAACATGATCTCTTATAAAGTGATGTCTCACATCAATATGCTTGGTTCTTGAGTGCAAAACAGGATTTTCTGTGATTGCAAATGCACTTGTGTTGTCACACATAATTGGAATTTCTCTTTCTTCAATTCCATAATCCCTTAACTGTTGTCTTAACCAAAGTACTTGTGCACAGCAACTTCCAACAGCAATGTATTCAGCTTTAGCAGTGGAAGTTGATATAGAATTATGTTTCTTGCTAAACCAGGAAATCAGTCTATTTCCCATTAACTGACAAGTTCCTGTGGTGCTTTTCCTATCAATCTTGCATCCAGCATAATCAGAATCTGAGTAGGATATGACTTTGAAGCTTCCATCTTTTGAATACCATATCCCTACTCCCAAAGTTTCTTTCAGATACTTGAGAACTCTTTTTACTGCAGCTAAGTGACTTTCTTTAGGTTTTGATTGAAATCTTGCACAAACACATACAAAGAAAGGATATATCAGTCTCATCAAGCATGAAGTGCACAAACAGATCGCCTATCATCCTTCTGTATAAGGTCTGATCAACATCTTTGCCTTTCTTATCTTCATCCAATCTGATGTTTGTACTCATAGGAGTTGATGCTTTGATGCTGATTTCCATACCAAATTTCTACAGTAGCTCCTTGGTATACTTGGTTTGATGAATGAAGATTCCATCTTTCATTTGTTTGACTTGCAATCCCAAAAAGTAGTTCATTTCTCCCATCATACACATTTGGAATTTGCTCTTCATTAGATTTGCAAACTTCTCACACAGCAATTCATTTTCAGAACCAAATATTATGTCATCAACATAAATTTGTACCAGCAGGGTGTTGTCTCCTTCATTGATTTTGAATAGAGTCTTATCAAAGGTACCTTTGGTAAAACCATTGTCCACCAAGAATTGAGATAGAGTTTCATGCCAGGCTCTTGGTGCTTGTTTCAAACCATAAAGTGTTTTGTTGAGTCTATACACTTTATCTTCTTGCTCTTTAACTTCAAATCCAGGAGGTTGCTGAACATAGACCCCCTCTTCCAGAATGCCATTCAAAAATGCACGTTTGACATCCATCTGATAAACTTTGAAGTTTTTATAAGCAACATATGCCAAGAATAATCTGATAGCTTGCAACATGGGCATATGTCTCATCAAAATCTATTCCTTCGGCTTGAGAATATCCTTTAGCTACTAGTCTGGCCTTATTCCTCACAATGGTACCAGATTCATCCAATTTGTTTCTGTATTCCCATTTTGTGCCAATTATATTTGCATGAGTAGGCCTTTCCACTAGTGTCCAAACTTGATTTCTTTCAAATTCATTCAACTCTTCTTGCACAGCAATTATCCAATCTGGATCTGAAATTGATTCTTCAACAACCTTAGGTTCCATTTGAGATAGAAAATAAGTAAACATTGCTTTTAACTGTCCTCTAGTCCTTACACCTTGCTGTATGTTCCCAATAACTTGTTCCGCAGGGTGATCCTTTAACCATTGTGGATTTTGGTTGGATTGATTTTTAGGAACATCATCTTCGGTAGGGTCTCATTGCTTCTTCAACAGGGGGTTCAGCAGATCCTTGAACTGCCTCAGTTGTTGCATCGATAGTATTACCAAAGAAGGTGTTCAAAGAAAGCGCGAATAAGAAACTTTTAAGTCATTAAATCTTTTCAAAACTTCAACACAATCTGGATCTGTGACTTGTAGATTCTCAGCAGGTTCAGATGCTTCATCTTCCATTCCAGTGAACTTAGGTTCATCAAACACAACATGTATTGTTTCTTCATGTTTCATTGACCTTTTGTTCAAGACTACCACAATGCCTTACTTCGATCAAGAATATCCCAAGAAGATTTCTTCATCTGATTTTGGTTGGAATGTCTTCAATTGCTCCTTATGATTTAAAATAAAACACTTGCTTCCAAATGGATGGAAATAGGATATATTAGGTTTTCTTCCATTCCATATCTCATAAGGTGTCTTCAGCAGCTTCTTGTTCACTGAGGTTCTGCTTTGTGTATAGCATGTTGTATTAACTGCTTCAGCCCAATATCTTTCAGGCAGCAATGCTTCACAAATCATGGTTCGTCCTGCCTCTTTTAGAGTCCTGTTTCTTCTTTCAGCAACCTCATTTTGCTGAGGTGTACCAGCAGCAGCAAGTTGATGTAGTACACCATTCTATTCACAATATTCTCTTATAACTTTATTGAGAAATTCAGTACCCTTGTCTGATCTGATCTTGACTACTGTTAGACTTTTCTCATTTTGCAATCTCTTCAAAAGTTCAGGCATCTTTTGAAGTGTTTCACTTTTCTTGTTCATGAATACCACCTAAGTATATCTTGAATAATCATCTACAACCACTAAGGTGTATTTCTTTCCTGTTACACTTGTTGGTGTTATTGGTCCAAATAAATCCATATGCATCAGCTCCAAAACTCTTTTAGTTGATTGCTTAGTTTTTTACTTGAAGCATGATTTTGTCTGTTTACCTTGCTGACAGGCATCAAATACTGCATCCTTCTTGAATGTGATCTCAGGTAAACCAATCACCAGTTCTTCATCACCAATTGATTGATATCATCAAAGTGTAGATGATTCAACTTCTTATGCCATAACCAATTGAGTTTTGACTTGGTGTGTACAATCAGGCATGTCTCTAGAACAGCAGTAGACCAGTCCACAACATACATGTTTTATTGTCTCCTTCCAGCCAACACAACTTGATCACCTATTTCACTTATGACAATACAGGTGCCTTTGTCAAAAGTGACCTTGTATCCCATGTCACAGAACTGTCCAGTGCTCAGCAGGTTGTAGTCCAGTCCTTCCACATATGCAACATTCATGATAGTTAATCCATTTCTCACAAATGTGCCATATCCTCTTGTGTATCCTGGTGTGTTCCTGCTGCCAAAATTTACTCTAGGTCCATCCTTTGCCACATAATTTGACAGACAATGCTTATTCTTTGTCATATGTCTGGAACATCCACTGTGAAAGTACCAGACACCCTACAAAACAAAGTTAATGCATTTTAGGTACCCAAAACTGTTTGGGTCCATAATGGTCAGTGGTAAGCATGACCCTTGGCAAATTTCCATAAGGTCTTCTCCTAAAGGTGTCATACTTTGCTTCATATATGTATTCTACACATCCATAAGGTCTAACAATTGGTTGTGTAGGATTCACATATGTTTTCTGGCCTTTTGGTATGTAATGTTGTTTGAAGTGATTTCTGTTGTTAGAAGCATTAGCATAACCAATGGATTGTTGTCTGTTAGAATAATACAGTATTATGGAGTCTCACCGAGGTCCCCACCGAGGTCTTGTATAAGTCCTCTGCTTGAGTCCTCTCACGATTCCATTGCTTAGGTTTTACCCTAGCAAAGATGGTTATACTTCTTGTTTCTAGCAGTGGGGGCAGGAATATTCCAGTCATCATCAGAAGGGAATAGTCTACCTTTCCCCCTGAGATAAGTATCCCTTAAATGATTGACATTTTTAGGTTTAGGATTCTAATCCTTGGAATATTTCTGGTTCTTGCCTTTTTGTGGTCCAGCTGACTTGGTAGCTAGTCTCACTATCGAGAGATTTAGAAGGTCCAAAGAGTCTCTACCTTTGGATTTACCTTTTTGTTGTGTAATCGATGTCCTTCTTGACTTCGATTTTGCTTCTTTGAAGCATTCTCGATGAGACTTCACTTCCTCGAACCTTACTAGGAGTTGGATCTTGTGCGGTACAAACTTAGGACCACCTGCAGTACTAGGTTCAATAACCTTACTGGATCCACTCTTATTGGATTGTTGAGTTTCAAATCCAAGACATGTTCTATCACCATAAGGTTTTCCAGATTTGAACGTAGTGGTGGAACAAGATTTTTCAATGCACTCAAGAACTTCGAATGTTCAAAGAGGCTTATGCCGATTCTCGTCCCAACTTCTTTTCCTTTCCTTTGAGAATTCTTAATTCACCTTTTTAATCTTTCAACTTCTACTTGAAGAGCTTATTTTTCAGCCTTCACAATCTCATAACCAGATTGTATTATCCTCAGTTAATTAAGAATGGCATCCAAAGTTTCTTCATTGTCAGAATTCTTTGGATTTGAACCACAAGTTGATTCACAATCACTTCCAGCAGGAGTGTTTATAGATACAGAATTGTATACCTCCTCTGTTTCATCCATATTTTCCATCAAAGCATACTCATCCATATCAGCAACAAGTGCAGTGTCATCAGATTCATTTCCCTTTTCTAATTCCACTTCATACCCTGATTCATCTTCAGCAACCATAGCCTTCTTGCCAAGTCTTCTTTGTTGACTTTTGGTCTTCAGTAGGTCTGGACAATCAGGTCTAAAGTGTCCTGGTTTCTTGCAATTGAAACAAAGATAATTAGGTTCCTTATTCTGTTTTAACTCAGGACAGTCAGGTTTGAAGTGTCCTGGTTTCTTGCAATGAAAACACAAATAATCATTGTCTTTCTTTGGTTCTTCCTTCTTCTTTTCACTAGATCTATTTGTGAAATTCCTTGAAGAACTCTTTCCAGTCTTCATCATTCTGATTTTCTTGCTCAGCAGGGCAATCTGCTCTTGCATCTCATCCAGCAGATCATCTTGAGCACCTGATGTCTCTTCTTGATGTTTAGCACCCAAAGCAGTGGCCTTTGGTTCTTCCTTTTCAGTGGTAGGAACCAATCTCTTGCTGAATTCATAAGTTTAAGATCTGAGAATAATTTGAAGGTATCCTCTTCATGTAGTTTTCTCATTTCTTCTGTGGCAGTAACCTTCATCTCCCAAACTTCTTTGTCAGGTAATGCTTCCAAGATTTTTGAGTTGAACTTCTTTTGAGTAGCTTACACTCAGTAAAGTGAGTTCATTCAGGATAGCATTGAATATTGATTCCATTTGCTCAATGGTTTCATTTGGTTGCATTTTGAACTTTTGAAACTTCTTTTTGGCCACACTGATTTTGTTCTTCTTGATTGCATCAGTGCCTTCACAGATCAACTGTATCTTGTCCCAAAGTTCCTTTGCAGTCTTGCAATCTTTCACCTTCATATACATATTGCTATCCATGGTTCTGTATATGATATCAATAGCAATGTTGTTCAAATTTGCTCTCTTTCTATCTTCAGCAGTCCATTCTCTTTTTGGCTTTGGAATGTGCTGAGTCTCATCTCCCACTGTTATTGACTTAGTAATCTCCAGTGGTCCTTCAGTCAGCACATCCATCATCTCATCATGTGTTGCAGCTAGAAAAGCCTGCATATGACGTTTATACTCATCAAATCGATTTAAAGAACACATCAACATTGTTCTTGCATACTGGTTGTTATCCATGATGCAAAGCTTCGAAAATCAGTAACTTGAAAAAGTTTTCAAAGTATTTTCACAAGCACAACAAGTAGGATTACTTCAGAACAGAAGCACTGCTCTCCCTTGAAAAGGCTTTGGTTAAGTTTAGAGTGGGGTGAATAAACTTAACACTTAAAATTTTTGGAGTTAACAAACTCAAGAACTTCAAAGACTGCTTTGATACCTCGATAGTCTCACGACCTTTAGTAGTCTACTGACTATTGAACATACTGAATTTGTGCAGCGGAATATATCAAAATTAAGCCTTGTTACTTGTTATTAAAATATGATACCAAGTATTAGATACTCAGTAGTGTATGTGTGTGAGATCAGTTGCTAGATTCAGTAGATTGATGTGCTAGATAAATTAAATGCAGAAAGTAAATGCAGAAAGTAAGTAGGCAGATTTTATAGTGGTTCCAGGTGGTGTAATCCTGTCAGTACACTCTTCTCCTGTGATGTTGGAGGTAATTCACTAGAGATCTTTGAGATAGCAGTTACAAAAATCCCTAAGTTGCTTGTCCTTCACCAATAACTATGGCTTCACAAACTGAACACTTGGAACATGTAGGATTGCTCGCCTCCAAAGTCTTCTACTGTCCTTGAAGGGTAGGATTGCCTCTTCACCACTTCTCACCATAAACAATAGTTTTTCACACCCAACGGATGCTTCACTGCTCACAGTAGATTCTTATAAAAGAAAGATTGAATCAAGAAAGTGATTCACTTTTCAAAGAACTTGATCGTGATGATATGATCGGCACTTGAGGTCTTCAAGTGTGTAAACTTGATGCAGCTTGAATGCAGATTACACTTGAAGAATTTCTCTGGATCAGTAGCTTTATGCTCAGTAGGGTCAGCAGGGTGTTTTTCTTGATCAGAAATCGAAGCTCAATATTATCTGTTGTCTTTCCTCAATTTTCATCACTTGTATCTGAATTTGGAGTCCTCTAGTTATAGGTAGGAATCCTTGTGACTTATGTTTGAAATTTCAAACATAGCCGTTTCAGATTTGTCCCATTTGACTTGCTTTTTCTCGATCGTTTCTTAGGGTCGACAATCGCTGAATCCTTTTGACAAATATCTGATCTCCACCCTTTGACTTGTAACCATTGGATAAATGTCTGAATCATCCCAACGTTCCTTTAATCTTACCCATTGATTTGTTTGATAAAATCAGAGGTTGTTAGCTGTCCTTATCCATGTTTTCTTCCAATGTAACCTTTGAATAATTCGATGTATGTGTATCAGCAGGTTCCTGAGATAATAAGTCTGCTGATATGCTTATTAGTTAGCTGATCCATATTTTGCTAACTATCTTTTATCTAACTTTTATTTATGAAGTGAGATTACACCATTTTGAACATAACTAAGTTCCAATCACCATCCAATTTATGAAACTTAGACTTTGTACATGTTAGGAAATCTACGCGGGAACGCAGCGGAATTCAAAATTTTATTTCCTATCGACCCAAGATCGACTTCGTTTAAGCAATAAACTACTAAGCTAGTAGACGGTGGTAACCTTGGAGATTAGTTCTGCATAGAGCCGCCCAATTGTTCGGCCTCTACCGCTAGTCCACACGAACAGCCCGCCGGAATCCCATCATGGATTGCTATTGGAAAACCCCGGTTGCTAGACCGGCCCTTTTCCCCTCTCTCCAACTCTCTATAGGATGCTCTCTATTTTACACAAAAGAGCTTGACACCCACCTCTTATTTATAGTCATAGGTGGCGCCCCAATAGAGTAGAAAGGAAGAAAACCTTTCTTCAATAAAATAAGGAAAATATAATTGATTGATTTATCTCATTTATTATAATATCTTATATTAAATAAATCTAGGATATTGTCAATATCTTATATTGAATATTCCCAAGATATTGTCAATATCTCTATCTTTATTTTATTACCATAAATCTATTTTTTCAAAATCTATTAATATCTAATATTAATATTATGGTAATCTTATTAATTAAATTGCACAATCCAAATATATCCAATATATTTAAAACTTGCGCCACATGCATAAGTATGCACATCTTTAATCACATGATCAACTAGTTTGGCAAACTCACGTGTATTGCATATATATATAATATATGTTTATTTAATTAATATAATACTATGATTAATTAATTTACAAAATACATGTGTATCATATACACACATAAATTTTGACACATACACATCAACTATGTATATTTAATTAATCAACATAATTAATATCTTGTATTATATTTATTTATAATAAATAAATACCACCATATTAATTTACCACTATAACTTTTATAGTCTCGAGATAAACTTTCCTTATTTGGTTATCATCTATAACCACATTTTAATCCGGCTAGATGTTCATATGTGTGTGACCCGATAGGCTTCCGAATATGTTGGCCGTAGACATAAAGTGCAAATTACGAAATTGTCCTTCATGCCTAACGATCACGGGATAGCGTCTAGCAACACACCGTGACCCCCAATCATCGGAAGAGTCAAATCAATGACTACTACCTTTCATGTGAAACAGTTACCGTGTAACTTACAATCCTATCGTTGTAATAATATCCATACGGTCGTTAGTCGAGTGTCAAAACATCAACGACCTTATCTTATAATCTGGATATCATGCTCTCTCGAAGTAACTCGTTTACTCCCACTTTGCAAAGATTCATGAGAGTAAGACATTCCTTATAAGAAGGCCATTTCGATATTCGATCCCTATCACAGATACGCGATTCCCGGATGACCAATCATGTATACTCCGTGATGCTTCAAAGATCACACCCAATCACTACCGCATGATCGCCCGTGGTTGTGGAAACCTCAATAGTGTCAAAGCATGACAATCCACACCGTGATGCCATGAAGACTCGGTCTTAAGGATAATTACACAACCGCCACATAGTGTGACACTTATCCGTGTAAGTGGGTCGATCTAACGTCGCATTCTCTAATACACGCCCACGCATACGGTCCAAGTGTCTCTACACTTCGATAGATTTAGATCTATCTACGCCTAAAAGATGAAGACATCTAATACGTGCTAGGTCATTTTATACTATCAATGCCCTGCTTAATAGTACATCACCTAGAGACATTTAAGTATCAAACTTATTAAAGTGATTAGAGATCTCATTAACCATAATCGCCTATCATGGTTTCTCTATCACAGTTTAATACTATGGGCGTTATCATATAACAATTCATAATTGGTTCTCCAAAAGAACATATATATATATATATATGACAATAGAAAAGCCATTTAACATATGTATAAACATAAAGAAATAGTAGAAATGATCCGACCCGGTCAGATCCGGTCCAACCCGATTGGGTTTAGGACACTATTCCAACAATCTCCCACTTGGCCTAAAACCAATCACTCGTACACACAAGACCAAGTTGAAACACAAGAATCTCATGCAATACTCGCAACTAGCCCTAGCCATGAACGGATCGCTATCAATGGGGACTCAGACTATCTTCATACCATGCTCTAAATGACCAAGTCAAAGGAACCGCCTCAACACACACACAGATCTCTGAAGAGGCCCTGGTCCTTGCTTCAAGCAATGAATCCACTTACTATATCAGCTATATAGAAAAGGTGGAAGAACCGTACAAGTTTCAAGAATGAACCTTCCAGATCCATGTACTGCTCCCGCTGCGCCTCTAAGGGCACTACTATGCTTTGGCTAAGTTGTAGAGTTTACAGTGACCCATAGCTAAGAACATTTCCAGCTCACTGTATCACTTAATCAAAGTGATTGCAAACCCAGACTGTAGCTCCCACTCGCCTTCATAAGTCTCAGGATATACGTCTGTATATCTACGTTTATTTAATTCCAAGTTTCAATAAACTAGGAAACTTTCCTTAACTTGTTTAAGGATATTCTCGACATTTACCAGATTTACTTTCATACTTGCTCATGACTATTCATGGACAATGAACATCCGGCATTATTCTTATGATGGTTTCTATCGCAGTAGCGAAGGAAACCTTCCATAAGCATCATCTTTCACCTTATCTTTAGGACTAACGTCCTAACATAGATAGATCTTAAGAACACTGGCTAGCAGTATCCCTGTCGCGATCTATGCTAAACTCCTTTTAACATCACATCTATATAGGTAAACTATAATCTAACAGTAGTTAAATCTATCGCTATAGATTCTTATTTCTAAAAATAAGAACTGCTAATCCAAGCGCTTTCGTAAAGACCTTGAACTACCAAACCTTAATTGACTGTGACATGGGGTGGCAATTCTCGAGAGAGATATCCAATACCTTACTCAAATATCGTAACACACTCCCACTATCCATCCTGCACATGGGGCATATTCTTCTTTTGACTAAATCAAACTCCTTTGATTATCTAACAAAGAAATCGTCTAGAGAAACTTGTTTGAGTCCATAAATGGATCTCGTGGGCTCATATATCATGTTATCGTCTATGAACATTGAGTTGTTTGCCCAACGTCTTCAACACTATCATATAGCCATGATACGAAGTTATAACAAGTATTATCTGAATAGAACTGGGCTCAGCCATACGGGGACATTCCCTCTAGGTAAGACAGACCAGGTTCACAACCTGGTTGTCACTGATGGAATCTAATTCAGATTTTATAGCTCCTGGCCATATCTCTCAAACCTGCCTTTCAAACATTCTTTCATAAGTCGTGAGATATTCATTCTTCAAGATGAACATACCAACAGCCCTTTCAGGCTTGAGGTTATCCACAGACTTACAGAACTTTTGTGTGCATTGAGCAGTATTTTACACCTCATCGCTATGTGGCATCCGCTCACGTTCCTATGGTTGAATATTTCTTTGTGGTTCTCAAACTCTTTTGAGATCTGATTCACTCCCACTGCTTCTCTTGGAAGAAACACTTCCTCTAAGACAAAGATGTTTGGAGACAAACACCTTTTGCTCCGCATGACGAGTAAATAATATCTAGCGTACTTGCTAAGATATTCCACAAAGCCGCATATGTCGTACTAAGCTCCAAGCCCTTTCTGACTTTGTCTATGAAAACTTCAAATAATCGGTTAAGATAGATTCGACATTATCCTCTTCCATATCTAATATGGAATTTATTCAACCTTTATTCTTTGGAACTCGGTTAAGTATAAGGGCACTATCCCGAAATGGGTAAAGGATACTTCGCATGGCTTGCGTCACACCTTTATCATAGAAAGTGTTATTTCAATTTTAGGAACACAATCTAATTGCGTATCCCAAAGATTGTATCCTTCAAGGGAGAATCTTATTCCCTTTCAGACGACTTCTGAAACACCCTTCAGGTATTAATTACTTCAATCCAATTGAAGATTAATTCATAAGTAGCTCATCAATCTCATATTCGTACTAGCTTGAACTTTTCAGGCTTTCCAAATTGTTGTACTTCAATAAGTACATTCGACTATTTCTAAAAATAGTCATAGAGATTAATAAACAATTATTTGTGGCATTAATTGTCATAAGCCAACAAACATCGGTATGTTTAGGCTTTAGACAATTTTTCTAGATTTTATAACCTATTCATAATAGGGTATTTTAGTCCTCTTTGGATAAGATACGTATAACCCACATGATTCATAATCGTATGGTTCAACATCATCAGAATGACGTTTAATTACACGCTTCTCTTCCGGAGAGTCGACATCTAGAACAACTACAAATATCAAGGATAATGACCATACAAAAATTTAGTTGAGATCTCATCACATATATCAACCATATAGTGACATCAATCTAGTATGTTAGATTCAAAGACCTTTCAACTTTATCGAATAACATTTATTCTTTACGATTGAATATGTCTACTAAATCCTAACAAATAACCTGAAAGCATGTTCTTTATAAGAACCGAACATAATAACATTTATTTAGTTCCTTTATCGCTTTACTAGATCCGCAATATGGTAAGTGTTACAACGCTTTGCTTCACCTTCCATATCTGTATTTAATCTTTCTAATTTAATCACACTTGCAAGATATCATATATCTAAGAGTTGACTTGAACTTAGATAGATTTATCTCAACAGACTTGCTTAGAATAGAGACTTCGATAAGCTCTCTATTTAAGCACATGCCCTAACTTTTCTTTCAATCCTTTAAGCACTTGAAAAATGTTTCTTATTGTAGTCTTCATAAGACTTAAGTGAGATCACAAGAGCCATGTCCTTAATTTCCTTTTATAAAGAAAATCTAAAGTTTATTAAATAGTTTATTTAACCTTTTGAATCGTATTCAAAACATTGACTATTTAATTAACCTTTAAGCAATGATAGAATTAAGTCGATACTTAAATCTTACCATTTTGAAAACAACCTTTCCAAAATTAGATGTGGTCATTCTTATCCAACGTTTGAATTAATTGTCATCATTATGATCGAATGATCATCTTGGATCGTATCCAATATATGACTAATTCGTTGAAACTTATTTCAAATGATTTAATCATATCATGAGCTTCCGCTTTCATTAATAATTAAAGTCTCGAACCACTTGCATCAATTATGTAATCTCCTTGTCTCTAACTACTATAACGGGATTGCTCATGTCATTGCTTATTTTAAAAGGATTAAAATTACTTAACCATATTTGAGAACGTTTCTCAAAATTAACAGTCATAATTTGGTTTTACTAATCGAGAATAAAACATAAATATAAAGTTTGCTAAAACTACAACATAAAAATGAAAATAAAAGAGTGTTGTTGTTTATACACGCAAAATCAAAAATGGTCTTTTGATTTATGATTTTGCTCCCACTAGTCAACTACTCCCAATTGACTTTCAAGAATTTTTCAAAAATTCTTTAGTGGCTGAGATCCAATCTAGTTACCTTGATTCCCGGCGGTGGTCGATCAACCAAGATAATTTTGAAAGGTAGGTAACACCTTTACCATTCACATCTCTATGTGATTCTCAGTGGTTGACTAGTCAACTCTTTGGCGATACACATCACTATGTGTTAGTCAACCCCTTGTCTCTAAAGTCAGATGGCCCTGACGGTGGCCAATCACCGAAAGACTCTAGTCAAGTCATAACCCAATATTCACGAGATCTCATGCGATCATATCTCAATAACGACGATATACCCGAGGTAGGTCAACTCCCGCGGTGGTCGATCGTTGGATCCAAACACAGTTTTCTTCACCGTCGTTATAATATTGGGAGACAATATTTCGACTTGATTTTTGTTGTGGAAGTATTTTTCGTAAATTAATTCACTTAATTAATTTTAATTTCGGTCTCATCAATTATATCTATCTCTATAGATATATATCCTACACATTTATCTAGATCGTGCCTAGTCATGCATCTATCGTATCATATAAAATAAATACAAGCACAAAATAAATAAATGCGTAAAGTAACCGGTATGATCATGGACTTTTCCTAGGTGCGGTTTCGAATACAAATCGACGTAAACCGCTGGTCACAATCTAAGCAGAATTGCAAACCGCCAATAGGATCTTTAATACTCCATTCTCCAATGGGATCTTTATTTTCGTCTTTCTTTGGTCTTCATCTTCTACTCCATTCTTGTTATATTTAATTCTATCTAATAAAATAAATACACCCGCCGCACACGGGGAGGCTAACGGAATGGGATGAATGCAGAAAATAAACTAGGTCACGTTTTCATAACGCTCAGGACTATTTTTAAACCAAAAGAAAAATTACATCATTCACATCTATCCTATCGGTCGAGTCCATGATCAATCTGTTCATATAATCATATTATATCTACTATATCTAATCCATAGAATAAAATCTTATGAAAAAGATAAAATTAAAATTTAACTACTTGCGTCTTAATTAATCAATTAACATTTAATCTATTAAATAATTTTATCCAATCAATTAACTAATTAACATTTAATTAATTAAATGATTTAATCGAAATAAAATTAACGATTAATTTTAAACGATTTTAATTTTAATTTTAATTTTAATTAATTAGAACTATTCCAAAAATAAATCAAAATTAAAATTATGTCTCTTTTGTTTCTTTCCTTTTGATTCCTAATCAAAAGGGATGTCTTTGGTATCCTAAACCAAAAGGCATCTTCCTAAACCAAATTTGGTTTAGGCCTGGCCACTTTCCAAAATCAAAATTTTGGAAGTGGTGCAACAGGCGCAAGCCTCTACAAATCAAATATTTGGAAAGAGCGCAGAAACTATTCCAAATCAAATATTTGGAAAGGCCAAATTATTTTGGTTTAGGCACAGCAACTTTCCAAAATCAAAATTTTGAAAGTGGCTTGAGCGCAAGCTTTTACAAATCAAATATTTGAAGGCGCTGCGCTTATTCCAAACAAATTTTGGAAAGACCCATTATTATTTTAATCTGTGTGGCAATCCCCCCAAACTATTTGAACCATTGGTTAGCCACACGACACAACTAAACAAAGGAGATATCAATCACAACTATGAACCATATTGAATCACAAAATACACAAAACAAAAGTTTGGAGATCCGCCAAAGATTGACCGGTCAACCGATTTGCGCCGCGGCAAAGAGCCGCTTGCCCGCCAGCTGAGGGTGGTGCCGCCACCGATCGGCCGAGCACCACCAGATCTCGTTTTTTTTTCTTTTCGTGTATCAATTTTGCAAATCAAAAAATCTTTCATCTTTTAATTACATGATTTAATCGATAAAATTAACTACGCAAAATAACATGCTTATTGCTTAAGCTTGAAGCTCTCTCTGATACCACTGTTAGGAAATCTACGCGGGAACGCAGCGGAATTCAAAATTTTATTTCCTATCGACCCAAGATCGACTTCGTTTAAGCAATAAACTATTAAGCTAGTAGACGGTGGTTACCTTGGTTGATCTAAAAGATCGACGCTTTGACCGTCTAAGGAGATTAGTTCTGCATAGAGCCGCACAAGTGTTCGGCCTCTACCGCTAGTCCACACGAACAGACCCGCCGGAATCCCATCATGGATTGCTATTGGAAAACTCCGGTTGCTAGACCGGCCTTTTCCCTCTCTCCAACTCTCTATAGGATGCTCTATATTTTTACAAAGAACTATTACTTCTTGGAATTGTGTTGTACAAAAGAGCTTGACACCCACCTCTTATTTATAGTCATAGGCGGCGCCCCAATAGAGTAGAAAGGAAGAAAACTTTTCTCCAATAAAATAAGGAAAATATAATTGATTGATTTATCTCATTTATTATAATATCTTATATTAAATAAATCTAGGATATTGTCAATATCTTATATTGAATATTCCCAAGATATTGTCAATATCTAATATTGACTATCTTTATTTTATTACCATAAATCTATTTTTTTCAAAATCTATTAATATCTAATATTAATATTATGATAATCTTATTAATTAAATTGCACAATCCAAATATATCCAATATATTTAAAACTTGCGCCACATGCATACGTGCACATCTTTAATCACATGATCAACTAGTTTGGCAAACTCACGTGTATTGCATATATATATAATATATGTTTATTTAATTAATATAATACTATGATTAATTAATTTACAAAATACATGTGTATCATATACACACATAAATTTCGACACATACACATCAACTATGTATATTTAATTAATCGACATAATTAATATATTGTATTATATTTATTCATAATAAATAAATACCACCATATTAATTTACCACTATAACCTTTATAGTCTCGAGATAAACTTTCCTTGTTTGGTTATCATCTATAACCACATTTTAATCCGGCTAGATGTTCATATGTGTGTGACCCGATAGGCTTCCGAATATGTTGGCCGTAGACATAAAGTGCAAATTACGAAATTTCCCTTCATGCCTAACGATCACGGGATAGCGTCTAGCAACACACCGTGACCCCCAATCATCGGAAGAGTCAAATCAATGACTAGTATGACCACGTTTACTCTCTACTCTTAACTGCCTTTCGTAAGTGTTTATGTCAGGCTTATAAGGAGTGAGTGGGGCCTTACCACTTCTGGTCATCAACTAACGAAAATAGAAAATACTTGATTTTGAAAGTAGTAAAAAAAATTGGTAACTTACTTATTAGGTAAGTACCAACGAAAAATAAAAATAGAAATGAGATAAGAAAAAGTGTTGACTTATTCTCGAGAATTTTGAGCTAATACAAGTAGTAACCATAGACACAAAGAAAGAAATTAGCGACGTCCCGGCAACGGCGCCGGAAAAAGTCGACGTGGCCTTTTTCTAGTGCTAATACCAGTCCTTAACCGACAGTGTATCGGGTCAAACTGTAGTGCTAGTGTGGTGAGTCAGAGTGTCGAATCCTCAGGGAACTTGGTAATTCTTCTAAGTGTGGTTAAACACCAAAGAGCTATTATTAACTCGATCTAAACCGTAATTTTATAACACAGATCACTACTATTCTACTTAACATAAAATAAATGCGTAATTTAAAAGTTATTCTAATATAATATATATAGATATATAAATATATATAGATGTACATAGATTGCAAAATATATATATAGATATAAATATATAGATACCAATATATTTATAGAACTAGACAGATAAGTTTATAGAACTAGCCAAAGTTTATATAATTGAATTATACGATCTTTTCCAGTAAACGAAATGTGCTCGATCTTTCCTTTTATTTTAGGTCCAATTGAGTAAATGAAACGGTGCACTCACGAGGTTAACAATTCCTCCTCACACGAGCGTATGAAATTGTCATATGTCATTGTCATCAGTTTAATCTCCACAACTGCCCCATGCTAATCTCAGTTAGTCTGAACAGGTACCGAGTACAAATCTACCCCGGATAAAAGAGGTTATTCCGTTTGTCGACGGCCGATGTTATTCAAAAGGCTCGGTTGTCGCGGATCGATTTAACTTTCCGGTGTTAGTTTTAATTAAACCGTTGATTTTAACATTATTACGATCTCGAGCACAATTTTAATAAGATTAATCTTTCCTAAGACAAATCGCCTCGGATAGGAAATAGGATTCCGTTGTCACGCTTTACGCACGGCCAATTTTACCTTCCGGTTTTCTATCTTTTATCTCATATCCTAACTTCTCTGGTCAGTTCATCATTAGGTTATATGGTGCGATTCATCTTGGTTAATTACGTCAATCCGAATATTATCAATACGTTACAAAATAGAAAAAGATTCAATTAACTCAATTTTTATCAATTTTACTTAGACATCATTCATTTACCGAAAAGATCGAAATATAACTATTACATAACTTTGGCTAGTTATTAGAGTTAGCCTAAAAACATTATAACAACGAAAAAGATAAAAACAAACATAAATACTTAAGAAAATTTACCGATTACAAATGCTGAATCAGAGTTGTATTCTTCCGGACATTACAACGACTTCAACAACACCGAACTTCCGATAATTTCTCGAGTATTACAACAGTACTACGACATTATTATTTTTGGCTTAAGGCCTATTTACAAACTACTAATTAAAAAGAAAATAAAGAAGAGAAGATATATATATAAGAAGAGTAGATATATATATATATTGGTACACTTCGGCTCTGTTGCAATGAGCTCCTTTATATAGATGAAAGTCTTGGGGCCGGACTGGTCCGGTGTAATGATTGATTCCACCGCCTTGATTACAATCAGCATGTGTGGTGATAATTATAATTATAATTATATATAACTTATAAAATTCATATCTCGAGTTCTGGATCTCCAAAAATCATGATTCAAGAGGCATCGGAAAGCTCTCGGGAAAATCTACAACTTTTGTGAAGGACTCTTCTTCAGATAATGTCATTTTAATGAGCCATTCGTTTGTCGAAGATATTTCTCGATTACCACTTAATCAAATCGATTAGCCACTTGACCACTTCGATTGACCACTTGACCACTTAAGCAATTCAATTGACCATTTAAGCTCGTGACACTCTCTAAATTCTTCCAGAGATATGATTATACTTCAATATGTCGATTCTCGGGGTCTTGGTTTATAAATCTGCAATAAAATACCACAAATACCCACGTAAATCTGACACGACACTCCGATTTACTAAAATAGGTACAAAATGATAACTTTTTATTATTATTACTACTAACTACTCTAAATTATAAAGATTAACATTTCATACTATTTATATCATAATTTCATATATTTTATATAGAATTCGTTGATAAAACATAATAATATAACGTATATTTAATCATATAAAAGTAGTATATCACCAGTAAGAACCTAAATCCGTATTATTTTCGTCTTCATCTCCTTGTGTGCCGGTAATTGCCTTTGTTTTTCCAAGGAAGTATAGTATATGTGGTTTTTTTTTAATATATATTGAATTTTCAGGAGTTTGATGCTCTTTCTTCTCTTTTGCAATCCTTTATCCAACATTTTCATTGCACGATTGCTTGTTTGAAATTATGACTTCTAGTTTTTCCCGATCCTTTTCTATCTCGTTATGGTTTTAGGGTTCGGGGAGAGGGCGGGTTATTATAAATGGGGTTTGCTTGATATTTGGTGTATCCTTTATTGAAATTATCTGGGATATTTTAATAATGGTGGGTTTGGGCCCAGGATCTTCCTGATTTAAGAGTTTATGTCTTGAGTTTCCGCCCCTTTGTGAGTTAAAAGCTTCTGTATTATGGAAATCTGAAATTGTTATCCTTTTTAAATACACAAATACAACATTGAATTGAATATTTCGTTGGTATATGCACTTTGATATATTTTTCTCTCAAAAGTTACTAGTTTTTTATAGCATGTAACTATGATCATTATGTTTTTATTTTATACTCCCTCCGTTCCTAATTATATGTCGTGTTTGAGAAAAACACACAGATTAAGAAATTGATTTATTGTGTTGACTTTCATTATTTCTAAAGAAATCTTGAAAAGTGTAGTGGTGTATTGAATTAATATGAAAAATTTATTGGTTGAATGAGCCTAGGAAGTTGAAAAGTAATATTGAAAAGCGTAAAGAGTATTAAAATATGTATTGGAAATGTAACTACGACATAAAAAGAAAATTTTGATTTTGGCAACTGCGACATATAAATAGGAACGGAGGGAGTATATAATAAGTTTTGTCTGTATAAGGATTTGGCTGCTATATGGGGACACCATTCGATGTTCAGAATTGCTTGCTTAGAGCAACCACAATGACTCTAAAATTGCCAATGTGAAATACACTTTTTGTGAGAAGAGCCAATTGTTAAACCAATAATTCTACAATTATACATAAAGTGACAATGTGACTTTTCACAATGGGAATATTGTAGTCTTTCTGCTCATGTTCTGAGACACGACGTAAATAATAAAATAATACATCTTCCTGCTAAAAATAAAACCTAGCTTCTATTGCTTACTCAACTTCTTCCTGCGCCCAATTTCTTCAGTACTGCTACTGCCAAAGCATTTCTGCTCCACGTAGAGCAGTAGGTCGAAATTACCCCAGGATGAATGAACAAATTTTTCGTACGGTAATGCACTAATGCAACTATTGTTTTGCTTTTGTTTTTTCCTTTATTCTTTATTCTTTTTTTTTTCTTTCTTTTTTTGTACGTGAAACCTTGTTGGCCAGCCTCTAGGGACGGCTCTGAAAGTCGCTAATATTTTACAGAGTCACTAATATTACAAAGTAATCTTATAAAAGTAATCGTGTAACATATATGACATATAATACCGAACCGAAACAAACCAAAGTTAATATAATCAGTTCTAATTTGTTTCATATTTTTCAAATCGATATGTTTGATTATTTGTTAAATCCTTAAAATCAAACTAAACCAAACCTGGAACACCTCATTGCTACTAACCGAATAAACATTGACTTATCATTTGCAAATGTTATAATATTGATGATTATATTGTAAATAAAAAAATTGAATTTATTAAATAATACCTAACAATATAAAATAACTATATGATGGTCATCAAAAATAATTATAAAATAGTAGTAATTAGCGGGAAAAAAAAAGACTTGTAGAAACCATCAAAGTAATTTCATCCCCAACTGTCCAAGGATTAAAATAGTTGAAATATTCTAAACCATTCATGAACATCACAGCAAAAATGATTAAAATATTTATAGTTAGCGTATTTATAATTTGTCAATCAACGGAAAATATGTTTTAGTCGTGTTGTGTTATTATTTTTTATAGGAAAAATTAGGTATAAGTCCACTTTTCTCCTTTTAATTAAGCATTAATCCACACATCTTGTTTCAGTTGCAATAAGGACAATTTTTTTGTCATGGACCATTTTACCCTTTATATTACATAAGCGTATCGATTTACAAATATATCAGTTTCGCACGATGAAGGATGCTCTCCGATGAAAACATCCACCTTCATCTGTAGGCAAAACCCTCACAACCACCCATGGATTCAGATTTCGTCTGTTCAGAATCCGGCGATCCTAGGCCTTTTTTGCATCATTAGAAGAACAAATGCACGGACTAAAGCTTCCATTACTCAAGTCTATCTGTCGAGAGAATTCTTCAGTACTCAAATCTTGCAAGTGAATCGCCTTTGGTGATTGAAAATAGCAGATCGCCTCATAATTGGCCGGACACCGGCACCATCAGTTTCTTGAATTTGCAGACTCAAATGGCAGAACACTTTCCATTAGTATTGAGAAGTATAACCTGCACATTTCCTGGTAGAAAGAAAGTTCAGAGGATTTGGTGATAGCTCATATGATCACCAATTTTGATAATTCATTATTTGGTGAAAATGGTCTTTGTTTTTTTTTTTTGTTTTTTTGAGCCGTTAAAATGGTCTTTGTTTTCATCTCTGCTTTTTCATGATCACATTTTTCTCCAAAAGACTGCCATGTGCTCAACACTTAAATAATGCAAACAAGTGTATATATGGCTTCTGCGTTTGTATTCTATCATTTGGCCTGTGGGAAGAGGGTTCACTCCGCAATCTTGCAGTGTCCTTCACTACAAAAGGAATTGTGGATGTTGCAGTTATTTCCTCTTGGTAATGGGGAGAAGAAAATCATGGATGGATGTTCCCCGTAAACGATTGGGATTGTATGCAAATATTGCATTATGATTCTGTAAGTGGAAATTGTTAGTAATACCATTCAAATGGAGCGATTTAAGGATCTAGATCTATAATTTACACGTAATAAAATAACTAGATCTACTCTACTGAGGGGTTGTAGAACATACCTCTTGGATCTCAAAATCCAAGTAGAAGAACCGCAATAGGAGAAACAAAGATGGTGTGAAGAGCACCACGATCTTCCAGACGTGTGATCCGAAACTCCCGGTGGAAGAAAATCCTCGCCTCGAATCCTCCCGATATGCTACCCGGAAAACCTCCAAGATTTTCCTCTCACTCCCTTGGCCGAATTTTATCTTCTCTCTCTAAGAGATGAAGTCGAAAATTGTGTGTTATGTTTTAGGCTTAGGAGAACTATCTTTATATATGAGAAGTAATCATCGTCTCTCCAAGATTTTATTTTACAAATAAATAAATCCAATAAATAAAAGATAATCCTAGAATATCCTAGAACAAATCTAGAATAATCTTTATCTTTATTTTTTACCATAAAATATTTATCCAATAAATATTTTATGCACATGTCTTATTAATCCACAAGAAAACTAATTTCTTGTTCCTTAAAACAATGCTTTGGCCGAAAATTATCCCTTGTGACCTAGTCACAATAATTTCGACCATGCACACAAATTGGGCCAAGATTATGAAAAATGTCTTTTCACATATTTAATTATTTAGCACAACTAATTTAATAGTCCACTAAACAATTAATTCACTTATCGTTTTAATTAAATTCTAATAAGAACTAAATTAATATTATCGAGATTCGACGTCCGAGAATAGCTTTATGCTATATATTGGAGTCACGTCGGGGACCATGGACTAATAATCGGCGCTCCGATAAATCAAATAAATAATTATCTTACTGACGTAATAATTATATTCGATAAATCAATCACAGAATATGCCACCATAATCCCGTGATCGCACTCTCCGATTATGAGATTATATTTATCTCCTCACGAGAATGATAATAAGCGTCCATTGATATAATCATTACATATGGATTAATCTTCCATAGATCGCTCATTCTAAATCGGGAAGTTACCGTTAACCCTTTTTAGAACTTCTTATCCTTATTTACCATTAACCCCTAGTGATCAATTAATTCATACAACTCACCGGTAGCTAATCGGTGTAATATGAACTCGCATGCGATCGATCGCTTTCTAGGATTAACAAATAAGGGAATCGTTTATCTACTTCCATAAATGGAAGGAATGGATTCCATATCTGTGATAACACGTACTACTCACTCAATCCAAAGACAATGCCAAGATGGGGTAATTCAGATCACAGACTCAGTGTAATCCTTAACCGTCAAGTCAAACCTCACACTGATTCAAGCAGTTGACTGTGATCACCTCAGGATTAAGATATATCCATAAATATGATCATCAATTGATTCGATAAGACTTCTCGATTATGGAATTATATCGTGAACTCTAATCAAATCGGTCCAGCCCTATATGATATAACTATCATATATAAATGCCCCACCAGGTTCTCTTAACCGAAAGTCCGGATAAGACATTCACACCTATTGTGTTCTGGGCGCATTAATAGCACGTTAAAGGAGAGACCCGATACTCTCGATTAACTTCACTACGGGCTAATTGTATTTTAAGTACATCTTCACTAACTCAATCCTCCCGTGTATATCCCATACACTGAGTTAAGTGATTACATAAACGATATACTTTAGGGTTTTCTGTAGTGTAAATACCATTGTCACATCGGTGAATATGAGAATAATAAATATGAATAATAATATCATTTCATTTATTAAATAAAATAATTACAAAATTGTCTTTCGGGCATTACACCTAACAGAAATGATTCTGGTTTTTGGTTTATTCAATGTCAACAGTTGGGGAAGTAAGAAATTCAGTTTACTTATTTTTAGATGTCATTGTGGTGATATTAGAGTGCTCATATGTTTCTGACATAAACGGATTGGACACGGTTATATGATGCTGCTGCTCTGAACATAAACAAGTACCGGTGGCTGCAGCGGTGTATTACGATGATTTTTATGTAAACTTCAAGCTTGCAATGGAAACATCAGGTCATATAAAATGCATAAAGCTATAGATAACAAATGAATACATGCATTTTGGGCTTAGTAATCTTGAAAAGGACAAAAAAAAACTTACGATCGCGAGTAAACCGAGATAGTAAGAAAAAGAAGGCAAATAGAGTTTTAGTAAATGTTGCATTGAACACCATAATGTCTTGTACACCATATTTATATGTGTACATAATTACACCCTTAGTACAACACTTTTAGATAACTACAACAAGGTCCCTTAGCCTTATAACATTATATTCTAACAGCCCCCCTCAAATTGAAAGGGGTATTTACTACATTCAATTTGTGCCTGAAAGAAGTAAACAAAGTAGAACTGAGAGGCTTGGTCAAGGAATCAGCCACTTGATCACATGAAGGAATGTATTGAACTTTCATAGAGCCTTGCATCACTTTTCTCTCACAAAATGAGCATCCAGCTCCACATGCTTGATTCTGGAGTTCATGACTAGATTATGAGCAAGAGAGCCTGCTCCTAAGTTGTCACACCACAGGATGGGTGTAGATGCTTTGGTTTAATCTTGAGTTCAGACAGATACATTGAGCGACCATTGTGTCTCGAGGCTGCATTGGCAAGAGCCATGTATTCAAATTCTATGGATGATCTGAAACCACATGCTTTGCTTCTTGGAGGACCAAGAAATCAAGGAACTCGCTAGAAATATGCAATAAGTCGCTATGGATCTCCTGTCTTCTTTGTCACAGGCCCAACCAGCATCGCTAAAAGCATGAATTTGTAGAGGTTGAGAAGATTTAAACAGTAAGCCATGGTAAATAGTACATTTTACATATCTGAGGAGGTGCTTGACTTGTTGCCAGTGAGAAACAGTGGGTTCCTGCATGTGCTGGCACTGCATATGCCAGATCAGGTCTGGGAAAAGTTAAAACTCCCATAGTACTTATGTACAAAGTTGGATTCTGCATAAGCTCTTGTGATGGGGGCACCGTGGAGGTCACAACCATTGGAGTAGGACATGGTTTTAAGTTTTCCAATCCCGCTTTTGTAGCAAATTGCGTGGCATAGACATGTTGAGATAAAAAACAGACCATGATGATTTCTCATTGCCTGAACCCCCAGAAAATGATGCAGATGACCTAGATCTTTGAGAGAAAATCTGGAATTCAAATCATTGACAAACTTTTTGATTCTGGGAACATCATTACCAGTAATTAGTATGTCATCAACATAAACAAGGACATACAAATTGTCCTACCAGTGTGAAGAACAAACAAAGAAGGATCAGATTTAGACTGAACAAAGTTCCACACAAGCATCTATTTTCTTAACTCATCAAACCAGGCTCTTGGAGCATGTTTAGAGACCATAAATAGCTTTCTTCAAATGACAAACATGGCCTGGCCTGAGCTTATCAACAAAACCTTGAGTTGTTCCATGAACACAGACTCATATAGGTGCCATTGAGAAATGCATTGTTAATATCTACTTGTCTAATTGACCAATCTAGGGCAGTGGCAAGAGCTAAAATGATCCTGATAGTATAAGCTCTAGCAACAAGACTAAATGTTTCTGAGTAGTCCACTCCTGGGATTTGATTGAACCCTTTGGCTACCAACCGAGCCTTATATTTATTGACAGAGCCATCTAGATTCAACTTGAGTTTATAAACCCATCTATTAGTCACTACATTGTGAGCCTGGGATCTAGGAACCAAGTCCCATGTGTGATTCCTCATTAAGGCTTTATATTCATCCTTCATAGCCTGCATCCAAGAAGGGTGACTCAGAGCTTCAAACACTCTAGTACGTTCTGGTGAGTGCACGGAAGGATTAGAGGTGGCAAGATAGGAAAAAGTTTTTGGTTTGTAGATACCACATTTGGATCTAGTTTTCATTGGATGTTGATTAACAAATGTATGTTGGGAGTAGATCGAGAAGAAGAAGAGGAACTATCGTGGAGGAGAGAGAGGACTATACTCAAGTTGGACAATAGGACTAGTCACAGGAGATGATTGAACAGAATCAGACTTTGGCTCCCTGGGAGAATGACTGAGTTGAGATAGATGAGTGGGAGGAGTAGCAGGAGAAGAAGGATTAGTAGAAATAGTTGTAGAATGAGGTAAGTGACTAGATGATGGACAGAGAGGATTGGCAGAAGACTGAATATTAGGAGATGGAGGAGTGAGTTCAGGAGTATATAGATTTGGTAAACTAGGGGATTTGTTTGAAGGAACAGGTAGGGACAACCTAGACTCACTGACAGTAGATCCAGTGGAGTTTTGAATGGCAATGGAAGGTGTATTAGACTTGGAATAGGGAAAGCTATGCTCATCAAAGATGACATCTCTAGAGATATAGAGCCTGCCAGTAGGACTGAGACACAAATAACCTTAATGACAAGGACTTAGTCCAAGGTGAGTGCATTTGTGAGTGTGAAATTGAAACTTTCTATTGTGATAAGGTCTGAGGTAAGGATAGGAAGCACAACCAAAGACTTTTAACATAGTATAATCAAGGATCTTTCCAAATAAGCATTCAAAAGGGGATTTATGGTCCAGAATAGGAGTTGGAAAATAGTTAATAAGCCTAACAGAATGTGAGAATGCTTCCCACCAGAATTTCAGAGGTAGAGAGGCGTGAGCTAGGAGGGCTAGCCCCATTTCTACAATAGACCTTTGTTTCCTTTCTGCCTTGCCATTTTGGCCATGTGCATGAGGACAGGAATGTCTAAATTGAATTCTAGAATCTTTTAACAAAGGTTCAAAGTTCCTAAATTCTCCTCCCCCCCAGTCTGTTTGCAGACATTTGATCTTAAGATTAAACTGAGTTTCAACTTGCATTTTAAAGTGTGTAAAGGCAGTAATAGCATCAGATTTAACTTTTAAGGGAAAGATCCAAGTGTATCTGGTAAAATCATCCAGAAAATGTATGTAATATGTGTATTCAGTTGAAGAATGGACTGGAGAGGGCCCCCAGAGATCTTAGTGAACCAGATCAAAGGGAGCAGTGGTTTTGGATGTGGAATGTGAGTAAGGCATGAGTGTTGTTTACCAAGACAACAAGCTTCACAAAAAAGATAAGTTTTCATTAAGATCAAAAGATTCATTACTGAGACTACGAGAACTTGACTTAGAACCTTACTAGAAGGGTGACCTAGCCTTCATGCCAAACAAAGGGCTTTGTTTTGATTGGAATGCAAACTAACAAAAGACTCATGACTAGACCTACTAGAATAGTACAAGACTTGGTGACACTGAACAAGATAAAACTTGTAAGATTGACTTGATGGAGGAACAACTTGAAATCTTTTGATGAAGAGGAGCTCAAACAATCTGGAATGGACATTTGGTAGAGACCATTTCTAAAAGTGCCTTGCGTAAGAATTCACTTTGTAGTTAGATCCTTCACAAAACAAGAATCGAGTGAAATTCAAGAAAACAGAGTTATCTCATAGCTAACTTAGAAACACTAAGAAGATTTTTAGTGATGCTAGGAACATGAAGGATACCATTTAGAGAAAGTTGTGAGTTACTATGAGTGGGAAGTGTGGATTGACCTACATGAGCAATGTGTAAGGACTCACCATTACCTACAGAGAGTGCATCGACCTTTTCATATCCAGAGCTCAAATGCAGGTTATTAAGATCATTAGAGACATGACTGGTAGCCCCACTATCAAGATACCAACTAGGATCCATCATTGTGTCACAGAGAGCAACATAAGCGAGATTTGACCTTTGACTAGAACTTTGATAGAGCCATTACCGTTGTTAGCAACAAGAGGATCGAGATAGGAAGTTTCATACCTGTGATAACAATTTGCAGCTATGTGTCCAATCTTACCACAGACTTGACACACTGGTCTAGGACCTGAACCAGACCTTCCACCTCCTCTATTTCTACCACCTCTGTTGCCTCTGTAACCACGACCTCCTCTACCAGAATCTTGACCACCATAGGGATTTCCATGTCTATTACCTCTGTTCCCTGAACCAGACTTATGAGAAGCCAAATTAGCTGTTGGTGATGGCACATCTAGGTTAAGTAAAGGATTGAAACGTGCTAAAAGTCTCTCATGGGTCACCAGCTGGGACTGCACCTCTTGCCAGGTCAACGAACCAATCTTTGATGTTATATTGACGATTACTGACTCATAATCTTTACCAAGACCACCTAGGGCCAGCAGGATGAGCTCAGCATTGGAAATCGGATACCCAGCTGCAGCTAAGACATCTGAATAGGATTTCATCAGGGCAAGGTAATCCACCATAGATTTAGACCATTTGTTTGTTCAGTCGAGCTCCTTTGTATTCTATCATACGGGCTTCGCACCGATTGTTGAATAATGTCTCCAAGGTATTCCAAACTTCATAACTTTCGATTGACAAAATGACAACTTGATTAGGGCTTGCTCGGTCATGGATGCCATCAACCAACCCATAAGTAGAGAATCAGTAACAAACCATTCACCATAGGCTGGATTTGTGACAGTACCATACACTGGTGATATCATAAACTGAGATGGACGAGTCTGTGTTCCAAGTAGATAACCGTCTAGATGACGACCATGAACAATCGGAAGGATTTTTGATTTCCAAAGAAGATAATTGCTCCGATCTAGTTTTACAGTGCAGCTCTGAGTCAGATGACCACCAAACGGAGTTGGTCCAGTAAGACGACTCGGTGTCGGAGATGAAACCATAAAAGTTGACAGTGGCGGTAAGGATCCACGAGATAACCCAGAAAAGAGGGGATCTATGTGAGAAACATTTAGATCAGGAATCGCTCGAGTTTGCATGTGACCGGTGGTGGTCACAATCGGAGTTGGAGATGGTGCAGAAGGGTTTTGAGGAATTGAAGTAGTCATTGTACTGATAGAGGATAGAGATCCAAAAAAGGTACTCATCTGAGTATTTGGAGTAGAGGCTGAAACAACCGGCGGCGTTAGCTCACCGGAAGTGACGGTGGCGTTAGCCATACCACCTGTTGCTCTGCTACCAAGTAAGAAAAAGAGGCAGCTAGGGTTTTAATAAATGTTTCATTGAACACCATAATGTCTTGTACACCATATTTATATGTGTATATAATTACACCTTTAGTACAACACTTTTAGATAACTACTACAAGGTCCCTTAGCCTTATAACATTATATTCTAACAGAGATTGACGGTTTGTTTTGTGCTTGAGGAAATGGAATCAAAAGAAAAACTGGTGATGGCTGAGAGCAAAATTGTGGATACAGTTCATATGGACTGTGTAATTGTCGGTTTGAAGCCAAAGTGTTTGATTATCGATGAAATAGATGGTGCTCTTGGAGAGGGCAAGGGTGATATTCACATCAAGCAAAACATAAGACTTAAATATGCTTATTGTTTGGAACATACTAAGAGTTGTCTTATTGTTTGGAAAACACTATGTTGATTCAGGTATCAGAGCTATGCATTTCACTGACAAACATCTTTTAAAAGTCAAGACAATTTCTTCCAAAATGAAGCAGAATATCAAACAAAAATGCAATTTCAGTACTTCATTTATCTTTTTTTTTGGCCAAACCCAAGTGGCAGCTCTCTTAATGAACCAAATCTAGGTACCTCAATGTCTACAGCCAGAAAATGAGCCTTATATGAGCCAGATATGTGTGCCTTGAAGTAGTCACTTGAATTAAGCCTTAAATGAGACTGATACTGATACTGTTACTTAAGGGACAATTTGTCATACCGAGTTGTAAACGAAAAAAGGGTCAAAGAACTCGGAAAACAACTTGTATATCCTGCAACAGCAAACAACAGAAAAGCAATGAAGTCAAGTAATAAAGGTAATGAATGGTAACAAAACGGAAAGTGAAAGCTTTTTGAAGCCCATGAATGGTTTGGGAAAAGATTGTCTAGGTGTGGGAGAGTTGATAAAGGAAAAACTACTTGATTTTTATGGTGCTATTATAGACATATTTTGCGTCTTTGATTATGTTTGTGAAGTGTTGAAAAGGCGAATTGGATACGTCTTTTGAAGGATTTTTCAAGAATGCACTGTTGTTTATGAAGCCAAGAACAAGTGGCCTAATGTGATTGAACCCAAGAACAAGAAGAGGCCTAAAAGAAGTGATCCTAAAGAAAAGTAGTATCGAATCATGCTCCGAAAAGAAGTAAATATGAGTGCTTGAACTGTAGTAAGAAGACATTCGATTCATATCAAGGACTTGGGGACATAGACCTTGCAACAAAAACCGAAAGGAGAGTCCTTTTAAGCCTGACATCGTGTAATCGACATCGACGATCATTCATCGCATCGATCACGACATCGACATCTTGTGTGCTTTAATGCAATAGATATGCCTAGTTCATAGTTGTGATTGTGTGCCTTGGTGTCTTTGAGGTTTTGATCTACATTGTATCATCATGTAATAGATAGGCCTAGTTCATAGGCTTATTGAACTTGTAATTCAACACCTTGTGAATTCCGGGCATGATAATTTAGTTCTTTGAACTTGAATATCCTTCTTATATTTTGGTGATAGTTCATCCTTTGTTTATATCAGCTAGTGTTCATCTGAATTTATATTGTTTATACACATATCATGTTATAAACACCACACCTTAATCAAGTTAATCTATGCTATTCCTTTTATCAATCAAAACCACATAAACTTGACATAGGCTTAATAGTTAATCACTTGAAGTAAGCCTTAAATGAGCCTTATATGAGCCAGATATGTGTGCCTTGAAGTAGTCACTTGAATTAAGCCTTAAATGAGACTGATATTGATACTGATACTGATACTGTGTTAGTGTAAATGCTTCGATGAAATTCGGCTTTCAAATACTACGTCAAAATAGTATCAAACACGGTCTCAAAATGAAGATAAAAAAAATATGAACTTTGGTGAAACAATTTTGATGATCGGTGTTCTAAATCAAAAGTTACGGTCGTTTATAAGAAAAAACGCTCCGGTTAATACAAATATTTTTTCGTCTTTCAAAATATTCGTCGGAAGGGTATCATATTTGGGCTCAAATTGAAGAGAGAAAAAAAACATGAATTTTGGTGAACAAATTTCGATGATCAGAGTTGTAAATCAAAAGTTACGGTTGTTTGAAAAAAAATAAACAAATTTCTGATAAATATATCATATATGCAAACAATACCATTACCAAGCTCAAGCTACGTGCGGCGTCCCTCTCCTAAAGTGGTATTTTTATCCGTCTCAAATCTTTTGTCCTCCTTTTACAACTTAAAAAAATGTATCATATTTATTCATTTTATGCCAAAAAGAGAACTTTTATTTTTATCTCTCTTCTATATATAATGCCTATTAAGATTATTTTACGTATTTTATGTATATATTTAAATCCAATTTCCGTCATGTATATAATTTTAATCCAGTTTATACTTTTTTGTTGCTTTAAGGACAAAACATTTTTATTCGGGCTATTTTGCCCTTTCTTTTAATCACAGTCAAAATCCCAATTTCGGTACGCGTATTCAGTAAAATCTCATTTCAGACGCAAAATCGCCAAGATCTTCTTGCAAACCTGCAATTCTCCCATCGATAAAGAAATCCTTCGGCTTGGCAAATTGGTTCAATCCACCCAATTTGATAGCTACATGCCTGTACGTATATATGCTCTCTTCTCCTCCCTTTTTCCCTCTCCTTTTTCCTTTCTGCATTTCTTCCTATATTTCCGATTTGGTTTCCACTATTTATTATTTAATTCATAGTATTATTGAGATTGTATATCAATAGATGTGGCATCTGCATTTTAAGAAAAGTAGATGAGATAAGGACGGAATCCGCAATTGAAGCTTGAGGTGTGACACTAGCCATTTTTTTTTTTTTTCTTTTGAATCTTGCCTCCCAATTTAGCCTTTTTTTTTTTTTTTTTTTTTGGGGGCTCTGGGTAAGAAATGCTTTATGGCCTTGGCTTCCTTGTAAACGAATGGGTTTCTCGTGCGTATTTGTAATTGGATTTTGTTTGGAAAAAATGTGGCCAAGATTGGGCGAAATGATGATTCATTGTTTTCCAGCTTGATATATTTGAATTCAATGGATGTGATATGTTTTAGGATTTTGTTTCGGGCAAGAGGAATCCATTGCCCTTATCCCTTTATCAAAATGATGGATCCATATATCTTATTTTGTTTCATATACTTGGTTCATATCATTAAGTTTTCTAATAGACTATTGCTACTTTGTTGGTGTGTTACTTTGTTGAGAACAAAAATAGACTAGTGTGTTACTTTGTTGGTGTGTTACTTTGTTGAGAACAAAAATAGACTAGTGTGTTACTTTGTTGGTGTGTTACTTTATTGAGAACAAAAAAAGACTAGTGTGTTACTTTGTTGGTGTGTTACTTGGTTGGTGTGTTACTTTGTTGAGATAAAAAATAGACTAGTGCGTTACTTTGTTGAGTACAAAAATAGACTAGTGTGTTACTTTGTTGGTGTGTTACTTGGTTGCTGTGTTACTTTGTTGGTGTGTTACTTTGTTGAGAACAAAAATAGACTAGTGTGTTACTTTGTTGGTGCGTTACTTTGTTGAGAACAAAAATAGACTAGTGTGTTACTTTGTTGGTGTGTTACTTTATTGGTGTGTTACTGTGTTTGTGTGTTACTTGGTTGGTGTGTTACTTTGTTGAGAACAAAAATAGACTAGTGTGTTACTTTGTTGGTGTGTTACTTTGTTGAGAACAAAAATAGACTAGTGTGTTACTGTGTTGGTTCGTTACTGTGTTACTTTGTTGGTGTGTTACTTTGTTGAGAACAAAAATAGACTAGTGTGTTACTTTGTTCGTGTGTTACTTTGTTGGTGTGTTACTTTGTTGAGAACAAAAATAGACTAGTGTGTTACTTTGTTGGTGTGTTACTTTGTTGAGAACAAAAATAGACTAGTGTGTTATTTTGTTGGTGTGTTACTTTATTGGTGTGTTACTGTGTTTGTGTGTTACTTGGTTGGTGTGTTACTTTGTTGAGAACAAAAATAGACTAGTGTGTTACTTTGTTGGTGTGTTACTTTGTTGAGAACAAAAATAGACTAGTGTGTTACTGTGTTGGTGCGTTACTGTGTTACTTTGTTGGTGCGTTACTTTGTTGAGAACAAAAATAGACTAGTGTGTTACTTTGTTCGTGTGTTACTTTGTTGGTGTGTTACTTTGTTGAGAACAAAAATAGACTAGTGTGTTACTTTGTTCGTGTGTTACTTTGTTGGTGTGTTACTTTGTTGAGAACAAAAATAGACTAGTGTGTTACTTTGTTGAGAACAAAAATAGACTAGTGTGTTACTTTGTTGAGAACAAAAATATACTAGTGTGTTACTTTGTTGGTGTGTTACTTTGTTGAGAACAAAAATAGACTAGTGTGTTACTTTGTTAGTGTGTTACTTTGTTGTGAACAAAAATAGACTAGTGTGTTACTTTGTTGATTCAAATGGTTATGCTTGTGTTTTTTTGTCTTTAGAAAATTGGTGGAGCCTAGATTCTCTATTGATGAAGCCGAGCCGATGCTATTTGATGCATTTTCTGCTTCATACATCTTTCATGGAGTTTGATGTGGTGCGGGTTTGAAGGATGAAGGTCCATAGATGGTAAAACAGACTGCTTTTGTCTTCAAGAACTTGAAGAATGTTTTAGTTTCATTAATATGCTTTTTGATTACATCCAATAGTATTAGGTTTTTATTCTCTTGATTCCCCCGGAGTTGTATTATGATTGTTGAAGCATTGATGATATTTTGGGTGTTGATAAACGTGTCACCGTTCTTCGTGTCACCGTCATCACTTTATTCGCTATATTCTTTATTCTTTGTATTCTTGTAAAAGCTGCGATAAAATTCGGCTTTCAAATACTACGTCGAAAATGTATCAAACGTGGTCTCAAATTGAAGATAAAAAAAAATTATGAATTTTGGTGAAACAATTTTGATGATCGGTGTTCTGAATCAAAAGTTACGGTCGTTTATAAGAAAAACGCTCCTACGGTTAATATAAATATTTTTTCGCTTTTCAAAATATACGTCGGAAGGATATCGTGTTTGAATCAAATTGAAGACAAAAAAAACATGAATTTTGGTGAAAACATTTTGATGATCGGAGTTATAAAATAAAAGTTACGAGTGTTTGGAAAGAAAAAAAAAAAAAAAAAAGTCAAACCTGTAGCATATATGCTGAAGCAAAAGGCGGAAACAAGTGAATATGTGCGCGCTGCTTGATTAAAAAGGGGTATTTTTGTCCGTCTGAATTTTTTTTTTAATCCTTTTTTGCAACTAAAAAAAGAAGTGTCCTATTTATTCATTTTGTAATGGTTTTTGTCATTTTCCCTCAATCCCTCATTTTTGTATCAATTTTCCTAGAATGATCAATATTAATAAAACTAAACTGTGTAGTTAATGTGAATGACTTGGAACTTTAAAGATTTTATTTTTTATTTTATTTTTAGAAATTTTGATAATTACTCACGTGTTTTATTTATTTTTTTCATATTTGGATGGTTGAATGACAAAAGCAAACTACGGAAAAGACATGTAATGTGTAATATACAAAATGTAATAAAAGATTTGCTCACAATATAGAATAATAGATCACTTCCAAAAAAAAAAAAAAAAAAAGAATAGAAGATAATGCTGCCGACAAGTTACTTTGAATCGGCCAACTTGCGGTACAAGAGGGTAGTCCACACGCGCAGGGGTATATTAGGGTAATAAGGTAATTGCTCTGGACAGGGCAGATATGCTTTGACATTATTGCTACCCAATTTCTTCTTGTGCCTCCCAACATCATCCGATCAAATGCTCTTTTGTTCTTAATATAAAAAAAAAATCCTCTTTTTAATCATCAAAGCAGAAAGCTCCGAAACTACTTATTCCTCTTTTCAATAAATCGGTTGAAGATGGTATCTAACTCCTCGTAAGGCAGAGCAAATCGGACTGTTGGAGGGTAAGACAGAGTAAATCGGACTGTTAGCAACAAATTCAGGTACTGGGAATGACCTTTATTGAAGTTATTTTTTTTAAGAATTGAAGTAAATTGGTGTTTGTAATATTGCTCTTATTTATTATCCTAAATTGTCTAAATATCTTAAAAATATTTTTTATTTTCTCTGTTTTTTTTTTTTTGTTAGTTGAGAGTGGATGTAAAAGAGGATAGATTGGAGCCCTTTTATTTTCCAGATTTTTTAGGAATGATTTTGGGTGTTTCAATTAATATAGTAATGGACTGTTTGTTTGAGTAAAGAACATTCAATGACACTAGTGCTACTGGTGCAATCTCTTCCCTAAATTGTTTCTTCTGCACTTCCTGTTTTTCTCCGGTAAATAGTCGCGGTCTCGGTCACCGACTCGGAAACCACCGAGTCACATGAATCGTTGCGTATCGATATCGTTTCGGTCGAGACGAGTTTTCTCCCATATATCGATATCGTTTCGGTCGAGACGAGTTTTCTCCCATATAAAATGCTTTAAAAAATTGAAAAAAATCTATAAAAAAAAATATATGAATAATTAAACACAACATCAAAATGTTTCAAAACAATAATAAGTTCATTTTTTTTTAATTAAATACAACAAAATAAGCGTTGTCGCGTTACGTTATCCAAATAAGACATGATACTCATAGCTTTTACATCAAATCATTAAATACATTTTAAATCTAGAATAAATAGTTAAATGCATCATCATCACATAACATCTTCAAGGAATTTCCTATGTAAACATGTTTACCATCTTGAGAGTCCTGAGAATAGAATTCAAAAAATCGTTATTTATAAATGTAGTCATTAAAATTAAAGTAAACTATAATATAATTCATTAAAGATTATAAGCCTCAACAAAAAAAATGTGCAAATCGAAGGTTATAAGTCTCAAATTAACACTATTAATTGACACTATGACATCGTAAATACATAAATAATGTCATGTAATTTGACATTATGACAAGAGCAACCTATAGTTAAAATAAAGAGAACAAAAGAATATAAATAATTATTATAGAAAATTTATGATAATTAAAAATGAAGATTAAAAAGATAAGATTGTCCCTTCAGAAAAAGGAGAAAAAAAAAAAAGAAAAAAAGAAAAGCTTGATTAAAAAAATATGGGGAGATGGTTTTAAAGGACAAAAAAGAAGTTAAAAATATTAAATAGGACATCAACGGAAAAAGTGGAATTTAAGGACAACCTCTTATTATTTCTCAAAAATACCCCTGTTTAGTGGTTTTGCCGAACAGCAGATGAGTATCAATTGGATACCAAAAATCAAAAAAATTGTAACTAACACAACTTGAAAGTGTAATTAAACAAGGCAAGATATCCTTAATGATAATGTAAAGAGTGAAATTGACACTGGAAATCGCCGTATATTTTTGCTAAAGCTGACGTATAGCCTAAAAAATTATCAAATTAACGGTTAACAGAAAGAAAGATGAAGAAGACGACCCAAAAAAAGAGAAGGAGAAAATCGCACCTGCAAAAGGTGCATCGGCCTAGTGATGAACTAGACTATAATGTCTCATTGAGACTAGTGTTCGAATCCCGTTAGAGAAAAAAAAAAAAAAATTAATTCGCAACTGCAATATAGGAGTTTTACGAACAACATAATGGATTTATCACAATTTGAGAAAAATGTATTTAATATGAAAATACATATGTGGTTACAAAAAATCCCTAAAAATCAAGCCATAACTTTTTTTTCAGAAAAATAAAAATAAAAAATCAAGCCATATTTATCAGGAAAAAAAACCAAAAAGATACGCATAACATTAATGGGCATTTAATTGGCTGTTACAATTCTGAAATTGGCTGGAAGGGTATAAAGGTCCAGTGGATTATATTATTGTCCTTATAAACATAATATAAATCCCACTAGATTAAACCCTTATTTCTATACTGAAAATGTCCTTTTTTAACATTAAAGCCAAAAAATATATTAGACTGAACATATTAGGCTCCGTTTGTTTTGGCCGGAGTTTTTTTGGGCGTTTTTTTTACATCACATCACAAATCATTTCTTACAATTCTCTCACCAATCAAATCTTCAACTACAAATAAAAAATATTAAATCATCTCTAATCATTTCACTTTATCAACTTTATTACATTTTTTACCATTATTTTATTCATTATTCTACTTTATTTCACCAATCATTTCATAATTTACACCAATCATTATTCTACTTTATTTTACCCATTCAACTTTCTAATCATTATTTCAATCACTTTATCAAAAAAAAACTCCAGAAAAAAAAAGCTAAAAAGCCAACCCAAAAGAAACATAAACCTAAAGTTTTTTTTTTATAAAGAAGTTGCTTTTCCTCCAAAAAAAAAATAATAATAATAATAATAAAAAAATAAAAGTTGCTTTGTTTTCGCAGATTTCTTTATAAACGGTTTTCTTTTTTCTTTTTATACAGAACTTGGGTTTCCTGGTTTTCATTCCTCCATCAACAAACAAACCTAAAAAAAAAAAAAATCCAGCCTCTCGTCCAGTGAAGAAGACGATTCTAGAAGAAGTGAAGAAAAAGATCTATTACCTCTCCTCCTCGCCTCGCCAAATTCGAAGGTTGGTTGTTGTTTTAATATGGGTATTTGTGGTTTTGGTTTTGTTTCTTTGTTAGAAATTGAGGAAATTTAGTGAATCAAATCTGTGTTGTGGGCTTGTGGCTCTTGGAGTTGTGGGTTTGTTCTTGCTAAGGCAAGAGGATTCACGGGTGCACATTTGTACAACTATTTTTCTATTTGTTGTGAAAAGATGATTCTCTGCTAAAAAATAGTAAGGTTCTCTGCTTCTGCTTCTACTTCTATTTCCAGTCGAAATCACTGTATATCGGATTGACTCGGCCGAGTCAGGCCGAGTTTTGCCGAGTCAAACCGATATATACCCGAGTCATGCCTAAAACGAGATGAATCCGTAACTTTGTACCGGTAAGCTCCGAGGCCGAGTCGTCTCCGACTAGTTTCCGTCTCCGTCTGGGTATGCGACCTTGGATTGCTGTTGCATATTCAGCTCCTGTTGCAGCTGCTACCGCTGTTTTCTTGATTTACCCAATTGGTCAAGGAAGTTTTTCTAATGGTATGCCTCTAGGAATCTCTGGTACTTTCAACTTCATGATTGTATTCATAAAAAAAATTTGGTTTCAACACTGAGACACCGAAGGACTCGAAAAAAGCCCTATAGAAACCTTTTCAATTTAAACTGAATCAGTCGACCGGGTCTACGAATCTATTCTAACTATCAACAAATTCCTAGAATTTTAGGCGGGATGGGAATTGTAATTCTGTCCACTTCTCGAGGTATAATGACCGACCGAGAGGCTAGACTAGAAGGAATCGGCTAAAAAATTGACTAGAGTCATTTTTGTATCACTTCGCACCTCTTTTTTCCTTTCTTGTTCTGTTTCTATTGGGAAATTGTGAAATGGATTTTATTTATGTGAACTATCCCCCCGTTTCAAGACTTAATTTCTTTTGGGTAGGAGCGGGAAGGGTGAAAGCGAGGCGGGATACTAATTCCTCACCCGCAAATCCAACCTTCCCGTAGGTTATTTTCTTTTGTCGAGACTTTGAACCATGAAGCTTACTGGTGGTAGGGAGGGAGGGACATTGTCGTTGGGTGCAGGAGATGGGTGGTTTCTTGTTCTGTGGCTGGAGATGAAGAACAAACAGATTTCAGAAGCCACGGGAGGAGAAGAGAGACGCCAGTGGAGAGGCTGGTATGGTGGGTTGGAGGTGGATGATAGAGGCTGGGGAGGCCATGGAGAAGAAGGGTGGAGGCTGGCTGAAATTGATGACCGGAGAAAGGTGCGTTGGTGGAGGGCATGAGGGGGTTAATGGGCAGATATTTTTTACTGTGAAGGACAAGTTTGTCTTTTCATCTTATTAATTAAAATGATTGCCCTGGCCCTAATTTTTGAGCCCTAGCCATACCGGTTGCCTTTATTAATCCTTTATAAGTGTTTTGGTTAGATCTTTTAGATCTTAGCTCTGTCTGACCATTACTCTGTCAAAGTTTCTATGCCTTTCTCAGATATGTTAAAATAATATTGCTCTTTGCCTTAATCAAAATATAAGCTCGTCTCTTTATAATATATGTCTCTCTTGCATATTAGGGTGTCCATAATGGTGATATTTTCAAGATTCCCTAAGTCTGTTAAAGGATGGGCCTCCAAAATTTAAGTCCACAGTGGCACCCAACCCAACTCCTCATCCCTTAATAATATTAAGGCTTTCCCTTACAATAGGGAGTCTCCTAACGTAAATAGTGTCACATTTTCTCCTCTAAAACACTACACCAAATCATTCCAGCGCCAAATACTTTCTAGAAGTCAGACTGAAGACATCCAAAACCACCCAAATTTGAACATACGATATTTCGGTGATTTGCATTCGAATATTCCTTTGCTTATCAGAAATTATTGCTTAATTCATCAATTATATAGTGTTGGTCGGAGTGAGTTGCAGCTGTCGGCGGTTCCTCTCTTGCCGGTCGCGTCTCAAGTGCTTTTTCTTACTACCTTTTGTTGTTTATTTGCCACTTTCTTTGTTGTGCTATTGAATTAATTTGCTCTTTTTTAGAAATTCTTTTGTTAGAATCGGGAGATTGGGATTTTGGGATGATGGAGCTGTGAAAATTAGATTAGTTACACAATGACTTGGGTAGAAATTGAAATTGATTGTTGATACATACGATTAAGGTTGTATGAATGATGATATAAAGAATGATTTAATTGCTTGAAATTTTCAATCTTTAGGAAGAGTTTGTATGAATAAATTTAAGTACTCTGTTTTTTTTTCTTTCTGAACAGCCATTGATTTAGCATATCTGTGAGTTTAGCACATCTGTGAACAACTATTGAAGAATCCATCAAAAAGTTTCAATCTTTTTGTGATTTAAGAAGATTTGGAGTGAATGAATTTAGCAAATCTGTGTTTTCCTTTCTAGTTGTATCAGGAAAAATATGTTATTTAAATTAGTTAGTTGAGATGTGAAAGAAATGTAATTTTAGGGAATTATAAAGGAGTATTATTGGAATTGATTATTTTATAAAAAAGTGAATCTGGAGCGGAAAATAAGATAAATGAGGAGTGTAATAGGGTATACCATTGTGGACAGCCTAAGTGTCACTTTTTGGAATAAATATTATGTGTTCACATGCCTTTTTAACTCACAGCACTTGCATGTCACATTATATTGTTTGAGCTGTCATGCATTGCACCTTTTTGAAATCATAAAGATAAATATTTTCTGATACAAATAATTCATATTTTATTTTTAAGACAACTGGTAAATATTGAGTGATATTTTCTCCAAAAAAAAATATTGAGTGATATATATATAGTATGTTCCCTAATATAGAATCAGATTAATTGAAAAAAGATCCGACTAATATAGTGATTTTGATTTTGTGTTTAAGTTCAGTGATTTTTTGGTACAAAACAAAACGAAACACATATGTTAACATACTGTAAGACTGTATCTATGTCGCCAATTGACATAGTCACAATACTCTTATGCAACGTGTGGTGTAGACTGTAGAGGTAGAATAGTTTTCATTAAAGATACACTCTTTTATTTTATTTTATTTTACTGCAATTCAATGAGATAGGAATGAATTTGGTCAATCTGCAAAATAGAAAGACGCACATACAATCTGCAAAATTGGCGGAAACACAACGTTATTAGGATATCAACTATAATGTAATACGGCTGTTGCATGAACCAATCCATAAAGCAGTAAATAAGAAACACCAAAAGTCTTCTACTCGGTAAATAACAAACATCGAAATTTAAACTTCTTTAGCGATAATCAATTTTTACTTACTTTGACTTCAGCGCAGCGTATGTTTTGACTTACTCCCAAGGATACAGTCTTACAGTAGTGTTTCAAACCGAAATTAAATCTGTGTCCTTTATCAATTTTACTTGCTTTGATTTTACGTTAGTAGTGTTGTATGAGCGTAAGCGTTGAAGTCGACTATGCTGAGGGTTGCTGCAGGGTGAATGAATGCTGATGAGTGCTGCGAAATAATGGTGAAGATAAGAATAAAGGGTGAAGGAATGGTGATGGATGGTGCGAAATAATTGTGAAGATGAGAATAAATGGGGAATAATAAGTTGTGATACGGGGGTAGTTTTGTATGAGGAGTTACGTATGAGGAGTGGAGGAGGTGGATTGTGGATTTGTTTACGGGATATTTATGTTTAATTTTTTTGGTGATCAGGTTAGTAGAGAGATATCAGGGGTTAGTTGTGTATTTTGTTTTGTCTTTTTTAATTTTCGAGTGGTGGATAAAGTTAGTTAGTTTGTTTAATTCTTTTAATTTTCGAGAGGTAGATAATGGTGAGAGTGGATAAAGATAGTTATATCATGGTAGTGTGTAATTTTGTTTCGTTTTTCCTGCACGTTTATTTTTTAATTTTCGAGTGGTAGATAATTTTGGTTTTTTTTTTTTCTGCACGTTAATATCCGGGTATGGGTCGGGTAGGAGGTGGAAATCGGGTAATTAGGTAGTTATTTACTCGAAAATATATATATAGATAATAATAAAATGTCCTTATATTTAGCTGTGTCTAGGAAGTTGAAAAGTAATATTGAAAAGCGTAAAGAGTATTAAAATATGTATTGGAAATGTAACTACGACATAAAAAGAAAATTTTGATTTTGACAACTGCGACGTATAAATAGGAACGGAGGGAGTATATAATAAGTTTTGTCTGTATAAGGATTAGGCTGCTATATGGGGATACCATTCGATGTTCAGAATAGCTTGCTTAGTAAACGAGCCTCATGTATAGGTTAATTCAGTCAAAGTAACTGTGTGTTGTTCTGCAGTTGATATTTTGTAATGGGGAAGGGTTCGAAGAGCGTTGCGTGCAAGTCTGCATCGCATCAGCTCTTCAAGGACCGGGCAAAAAATCGTGTTGATGATCTTCAGGGGATGTTTTCTGACCTGCAATCTGCTCGGAAGGAGAGCCGAACTATAGATATTGCATTGCTTGAAGAGCAAGTTCACCAGATGCTCCGTGAGTGGAAAGCCGAACTCGGTGAACCATCTCCTGCCACTTCTTTGCAGGTAAAGAATGATAATAGAAAACAGTTTCAAATTTTGTTTACATGCTTAATACCTTGTGGGGTTTGTTGTTTGATAATAGTGTACTGGTGTAATTCAATGAAGGAACATGGACCATTACTATTTAGCTAATGTGAGATTGTGATTAGATGCTTGTGTTCCTTTATGAAGGACATATGTCCACGTCTTTCCTAATCTCATTGTAATCATATATGACCGGCACGAGCAAGGCCATCCAACCCTTCATTAGGTCCTTGCTTCTTCTTTTTTTCTCCGTCTTGTGTTTTTTGTAGTAGAGTATAACATATGGTTACTTAGATGTTACGATTGATAGAAAAGTGGTGGATTGCAATAGGTATTTTGGATCTCATGTTGGTGGTTTTTGAACAGCTGATACCGATTGCATTTGTGATAGTAGTATTTGTTACATACTTACCTTCTCCACTTTAGTTAGCATGAGATGCTTATACAATCTATTGAACATTGAGTCGTTTTGGTGATTTGTCGCTTAACTGTTGATATCTATTGATCTGCTTGCAGGGTGGCAGTATTGAATCATTCTCATCAGACATTTACAGGCTATTGCATTTGTGTGATGAGGAAGATGATGCCACCAGTCCACTAACCGCACCAAAGACTGAGATAAATGCACCAAAAGCTGGTGATGTTGCTGCTTCCCAACAGGTATATGTGATATTAATGCAGTACCTCGTATGTTTCTATTGGCACAGTATGCATACATACTATTCCATGGCATGTCTCATGGGTGGGGATAGCTTTCTCAATTCTTGTTTTGTGTTGTGTTTTTCCATATACCTTCCATTTCTTTTTTGGCGCTGTATTGTTTACATGTACTTTTCAGGCTGAGTCATTGAATATGAATATATTGGCTTTTTGTGCAAAGAATTAGTTCAAAGACTTTTGGCACATTTTTTCTAGTACAGTTTATAATAAGATTATATAGTGGTACCTGTTTGGCTATGAAGTTTTGCCTGGCATGAATTGGGCTATAGCTTGGTTCTGTTTTGTTTTCCTTATGTTTGGGCGCTGATGACGTTTTTCTCTTATCCATCTTCTTAGGTAATAATCATGGTTTCCCATAGTTCTGGCTTTCATTTGTTTAGATTTTGCCCTTTTTAGTATAACTTTGGGCGATGGATTTCTAGATTTTGGAAAATTCTGAGTTTGCCTGTGTTTATTCATTACATCCTCTTATCAAGATCCCTAGCTCTTGGTTTCTGAGTACCTATGAGTGGTTTACGACAAAGTACGTTGACAAAGTGCATGCCAACCATCATTATTCGCCCACTACATAAAAATAACCAGAAATTGTCACTAATGTTGTTGGTGTGAAGCTACTTCTTTTGCATTGACCTAAAAATTCCTATCAATATCCTTAATGTTATAATTATATGGTTTTATTTAAGATTAGTGATGGTTAATTTCCTTTAGTTGGTCTTCGTTTATACTTCATCTAATTGAAGGGCATTGTTTTTCATGGAGAATGTTATTGACTAGATACGTGCTACTAACTTGCCACAGATATGGATTTAGTTACTACTTGGTTGTTTATGATTATGCTTTATACCAAATGTGATGTGATTGGAGGTTTATTCAATTCTATTTGTTTTGTTGAAGTAATGTTTTTGTAAGCTTTTTCTCACCTTTTAAAGCTATTTGGGATGTAAGGTGGTTTTGGCCCAGTTATCTTCATTTTTTTTGTTTCTTCTTTTGGCTCTTGTATTTCATTATAATATATTGTTTAGAAGGTGGATTTAGTGGCTGAGAAGGGGTTTGAGTCAATATAATGCTAACAAGCCGTCCTGATTTTCTGAAGGGTTTTAATGCTAGCCAGGTGGCTCCAGAACAAAGTTTCCAAGTGCTAGATCAGAACAAAAGCTGTCCCTCTGAAGCCAACAATATGGAACTTCACAATTTGGCTGGTGCATCACAGCTTGAATTTCACCCCTTTGAGTTGCATCAGGATTTTGAGCCACAGTACTTCACAGGGTTTGATGGCACGGGTATTTTCGGGGAAAATGCTTTGCCGAACATTGCTGAATTTGCTCAAAACTTTTGTCCACCCCCTTCTGCTTTTTTAGGACCAAAGTGTGCCCTCTGGGATTGTCCTAGGCCTGCTCAAGGGCCAGAATGGTGCCAAACATCTCAGGACTACTGCAGTAGCCATCATGCCACGATTGCACCTTTTGAAGGATTTCCAGGCATGCCTCCTGTTTTACGACCATGTGGTATTGGCTTGAAGGATAATCTGCTCTTTGCTGCACTGAGTGCAAAGGTTCAAGGAAGAGAGGTTGGGATACCAGAATGCGAGGGGGCGGCTACTGCAAAATCCCCGTGGAATGCACCTGGTATGGCTGCTGATTAAAAGAGTACTCGCTTTGAATATGCTGCTCTCATCAAACCTTCCATGCTTAATGTTTATGGGCCTTCGTAACATATGCTTGCCTTATGTTTTCTGTTGTCTGCAGAACTGTTTAATCTTGAAGTTTTGGAAGGGGAAACAATCAGGGAATGGCTTTTCTTTGATAAACCTCGAAGAGCATTTGAAAGTGGGAACAGGAAGCAAAGGTCATTGCCGGATTATAATGGGCGCGGCTGGCATGAGTCGAGGAAGCAAGTAATGAACGAGTTTGGAGGGCTAAAGAGATCCTATTATATGGATCCTCAACCTCTTAAAACTTATGAATGGCACCTCTATGAATACGAGATCAACAAATGTGCTGCTTGTGCATTATATAGACTGGAACTCAAGCTTGTAGATGGTAAAAAGATTCCAAAAGGAAAAACAGCTAATGATACAGTTGCAGATCTGCAAAAACAGATGAAGAGACTTTCTGCAGATGCCGAATTTCAGTTGGAAAACAAGTTGGCTGTCAGGGGAAATGCGAAGTTAACTTCTAACAATGGTCCTGGAAGCGTTGATGCCGCCTCAAATCGTATGGCGCCTGTGAATGGAGGGTTTGATTATGGAAGTGGTGCTTCATATGGATACCTTTCTAACGACATGAGTGGCTATTACAACATAAATGGTCAATAATTTTAACTGTTCTCTTAAATAAGGGGTAATGTCGTCTTTTTGTCTTTATGAATTGAATGGTTTGCTGGAACCCAGTTCAAACTGATAGAATTCTGTTTTTTTTTTAAGGTTGCAGTTGATGATGTCAATCTTTGTCAACCATACCGCGTCTTCAGTAGGAGTATTGTTGCGGATACATTGCACCAACAACCCAAAGTGCGACTGCAATCTGACTCGTACAGTTTTTGGGAAGACATTTAACACTTTATAATAATTGTGCCTGAATCTCATTTGGCTGCCATTACATATTCCATCATTTAACCTTGTAGGGGATGGTGAAGGCTTTGATGCATGTAGTAGTGTTGGGTAACTTAGTAAATATGCCGTAGTTAGTTTGGAGGCGTACCCTATAGAGGAGGCCTAAATGACACTGGCTTTTCTTCGGGATGTTGTTCCGTTCACCGGCCTGCCTTTTTATTCAGCATTTCTTGACTAACCTTTCTTTCTACCAATGGAGGATGGGGAATGGCCTTATGATAAAAGCTGTTTCTTGAAATTTGTATGTTTTTCGAATGCATTGTTATTATGATTATCTTATGTGCTGTGGGGTGGGTGATTTTCCAAAATTTGTGCTGTTTAGATATCTTTCTAGCCGCTGTATTTTTGCTGCAATTTGCGATGATCTCGTAGTCAGTCAGATGGTGTCAAATGGTACGACTTTTGTGGAATCGTCTTTTATGCCTCCTGCGTTATGAAGCACGGACACGATATCGATATGGTGACACGATTAATTTTAAAATTCAAGGACATAATATGTTTGTGACACGTGTTTATATATATATATTATTAATATATATATTATTAATATTTTATGATGTATATAAAATTCAATTTATTAAGAAAAATTGAATAATTATACAAAGTAAGAGATGTAATACGCAATATGGTTCTAAAAGAAAATGTAAAAATGTAATAAACATATTGGTTGCAAGTGGGTATACAATATTAAATATAACTCTGATGGATCCGTAGAAAGGTACAAGGCTAGATTAATAGCAAAAGGCTACACTCAAACATATGACATTGACTATCAAAAGACCTTTTCACCAGTTGTGAAAATCACTACAATCAAGTTTTGCTGACAAAGAAAGAAGAACCATCAATTGACATCTTCATCAAATGAATAACAATACAAATTTCTTGCATAGAGATCTTCATGAAGAAGTATATATGCAGCTTCCTTCAGGATTCAAAATTGACAAGCCGTTTACAGATTAACCAAGTCCTTATATGGATTAAAGCAAGGCGGCAGACAATGTAATTGTAAGCTGACAGAGTCATTAGAAACACAAGGGTTTATTCAATCCAAGAACGATCACAGTTTGTTCACAAAAGGTTCTGAAAAGTCTTTCATTGCATTATTGGTCTATGTGGATGATATCATAGAAGCTAGTACAGACCTTCAGTTGATACAACAAGCTAAAGTAGGTTACACACGTAGTTTACTATCAAAGATCTTGATAAGCTAAGATATTTTTTAGGCATTGAAGCTGCCAGAATACCTAAGGGTATTTCCATCTCCCAAAGGAAATACACCTTAAAACTTTTACAAGAATGTAAGTTTTGGGGGGCCAAGAAGACCTTGCAGCATGGAAATACCCAAAGGAAATACACCTTAAAGCTTGACGGGGTGCTATAATATATGGATATATGGATAAAGAAATGTGATACAAGAGATGTGTTCAATCGAGGCAATCAACTCAATGGAGTAGTGTAGCTAGGCAATTATCCTGTTACAACAATCTTATAACTTCCTTCCAATCGATTCACGAGGTGTAAGTCTTATAAATACTCCATTATCTCAGTAATATTGTAATTTAATTTATTTATTATTCGAGTAATAAAAATTCCGCATTATATTTTGTAATGTTTTCAATTTCACAATTTCAACCAATAAGTGGCTCACAGGCCGCTGAAAAGTTAACGTGTAAACTGGGGAAACATTTCTTTTTTCCAATGGGCAACATTCAGACGCGCTTAAAATAATAAGAGGTGGTAAAAGTTACTGACAAACACCTCTTAATTAATTATAAAAAGTTAAAATTTTCAAAATAAGTACTTAATCTTTTTTAACCAACAGTCCCTGCATTCATGTTTAAGCCTTTATCGTATCGTAGTTTCGTCCTTTGTTCCCTTATTGTGTGATATCATTTGAGGTTTGGTGAACAATGTTAATAAGATCGAGCTGAATCATGACAAAATCATGTTTACATTTTATTTTTTTGGCATCATAATATCGAATTCATATCTATTTTCTATATTATACAAACCGACATCGAATAATTTTATAATAAAGATTTTATAAATAAAAGATCAACAACAAAAAGGAAAGAAAACCTGATGTAACAATTTATTTTCACATAGCTTGGACAGCCTTCTTCTAACTAAGACCAACTAAGAAACATGTAATTCAATCAAAAACAGAGCAGACGCAGGACGAGCAACGCAACCCGACACAAACCCTGCTCCAATCATCTCCACCTTGTAAATACACAACTGAGTGATTTCACTGGCCAAACAACTTCTTGATTCCAGACTTTTGGTCTGCAGTCAACCTGCTCGGGAACTTAACGTCGAATTTGATCCTCAGATTGCCCTTTCTTGAAGGATCTTTAGAAATAGGCATCCCTTCTCTTGGTACAACTTCTTCATAACCAGGGTGAATGATATTGCTGACAGGTATTGTCAACCTTCTGCCATCTAAAGTGGTGAGGTTTACTGTATAACCTGTTAATGCTTCTGAAAGTGAAACTATCTGTTTGAATACAAGATCATTTCCCTCTCGTGTGAAGACACTATGTGGTTTCTCATCGATCACAAACACAAGATCAGCTGGGACAACGTTCGGCTGTTCGTTCCCTTTCTCTGGAAAAGTGATCTTAGTACCCTTTTTCCAACCAGGTTTTATGTCAATGTTCAAGATCTCCTCCACTGGTATTGTTTTCCTGACAAACGATGACAAAGGTATTTGAGTACTAAAACTTTACAATGGTTGTTCCGTAAAATATGACGCCTTGGGGCGCGAAAGGAATCTCTATCTACACAAGAATTTGAGAAAAACATCCAAAACCCAAAAACTTACCATACACACACAAACACACTGAACTTCAAATAAGATGTTCTGATCTAGACAATCTTATAACAAAATTCTAATTAGTCTTTATCTTCATGAGGCCTCTACACTAGTTAAAATAAAGATAGGCCCTGATTTTAGTTGGGAAAATAAAGAAGAAGAAAAATTTCTCAAAGATATGATCTCTTAGAACAGGAACTTACCCACTGGCATCAGCTATTTCTCTAGAGATCTTCATCTTCTTGGTGGTTCCTTTGTAAAGCTCTTCAAGAGTACAAGGCAAGTTCTGCTCAATAGGTGGTGCTTTCCTAGGAGTAGAACTCATAGGTCCACCTCTCTCACCACCAAATGAACTGAAGATGTCATCCCCAAATACAGAGCTAGAAAACCTTGTATTACCACCCCTCATGCCACTACCACCACCACCACCTCCCATACCGCCCATCCCTCCAAATGGGCCTGAAAAACCAAAGAACTCAGCAAAAATGTCATCAGCATTCCTAGGATTGAATCGAAATACATTGGGGCCATCTCCTGTTGAAAAGAAGGTTGTTCCACCACCAGGGCCTCCAGCAGCATCGGGCGGTGGCACCTGTCCTTTTAAGCCTTCTTCACCATATTGATCATAAATAGCCCTTTTTTGAGGATCACTAAGAACCTATACAGAGTTTAGAAAAAAAAAAAAAAAGATTAAACTTTCATTATGCAAAATGTACAACAAAGGTCAAACAGGTGGCGGGTTATATACAGAGGCAAACTAAACGCCATACAATTCTATCAAGAATGGACGAAAACATGATTTGCGTCAAAGAAAGATGATTATATCATGGTTAATATATCCAAAAAAAACAAAAAAAAAAAAAACAAAAAAATTGTACATGTACAATATCCGGAGCAAAAAAAGAATCTTTTACGAATTAATGAAAAATTGGTCGATGACAAATGACAACATGAACTGCAATTACGAAAGTTTAAGTAGAATAATTGAAATTTACAAAGCAACAAACAAACACATAAGGAACAGGGATTGCGATCAAAGCAAAGGGCAGGAAAGAAGAAAATACCTCATAAGCTTCAGAAATTTGTTTGAATTTAGCCTCAGCATCTTTCTTGTTATTGGGATTCTTATCAGGATGCCATTTCATGGCAAGTTTCCTATAGGCTTTCTTCAAATCATCATCTTTCGCACTCTTATCCACCTGCAATATCTTATAATAATCCACGCCCATCTTTTCTTCTCTTCTCTTCTCAGAACTCTGCGTGAAGTAATATGAATAAAACGACGGTTATTTCTTGCTTAATTCTCAGGAAAATTGGTGTGCTGATTTCTTTGAAGGTAGAAATATATGATTGTAATCTGATGAATGAATGCAGCCAAGGGTTGGATTGGCGACATAAAAAGTGGGAGAGGGTAAAGGATAATTCTGGAAACTTTGATATACATGTCGGTTCAAGAACAATGTCGAACTTTCTAGATTTTGCTTAGAGACGAGTGACACAACTCATATTCTTAATCTAATCAACTCAGATATTTTTCTTTTCTTTTTCTTTTCCTATTTTTTACTAAAAATATATACTACTAATACAGTACTTTTAAAAATAGCACTGGACACGTAAATGTGACAATGTAGAGAAAATATACATTCAGGTCACTGTAGACACCCATATTTCAAGTCAGGTCTGTTTAGACATGATATTTTTTTTTAAAGTTGCCATCTTTTATTTCCACGGGATGCCAGTGTAAATTCACCGGATTGCGTGGAATTTTATAAAAGCAGCGTGGAAGTTCAATGATGGCAAAAATTTCAATTACACGTGGCGCGGGAAATTTTAGTTAGGGCCACATGGAATGTGAAACGCAACGTGGAAAATATCCACGGTACGTGGAATAAGGAAATTGAATTAATAAATCTTTCCAACTGCCGTTTATTCCTACATTTTAAGCAATACCATCATCTTCTTCACCCAAAATCATCAATCTTTTTCACTCGAATTTATCTTCACAAAACTTTCAGACAAAAATTATCAATCTACACCTGTCTTACTCTTTTTAAACAAATAGGTAAGCATTTCGTATAGCACTTTTGTTTGATTTATTTTAAAAATTGTATTTGTTTTAATTTGATGATATGTTCACAAAACTTTCAGACAAAAATTATCAATCTACGGGATATTAATCTACAATTTGCCTTTACTCCTTTAAACAAATGGGTAAGCAATTGTATAGCACTTTTGTTTGATTTATTTTAAAATTTGTATTTGTTTTAATTTGATGATATGTTTGAGGTAAATAACCTTATAAAGATATAAAATTTCGATTTTTCGTATGGTGAAAAGGTAAAAAGCTTATAGTTTTAGGGTAGTGAAAGGATAAAATTTTGATTATTAAGATATTGAAATGATTAATTATAATGAGATCGTTCGATAATAAAATTGTCATTCATTGTAGAAATTTTGATATTGTATTTATTTTGATTATTTGATAGTTTAGAAATTATTTAGAATGAAATGCATTAGTGTAATTATAGTGGCAAGGTTAATATTAGAAATGATAATGTAGAAGTTTTGATATTGTACATATTTCGATTATATGATGTATGTTATAAGTTGTTTCGAAATTTAGTAGTATAAATTCCTTTCATGTTCCATGCCTTAGTTCATTTTGAAATGATTAATTGTTAAGGGCAATCACAATGAAAATGCCCTAATTTAATAATAAAAAAATTGAATTTAAAAACGAGAAACAAACAACAAATAAATGTTGTTTGAAATTTCCAAAACAACAGAATTTTGACGTATTCTATGGTACGCCTCGACCTGATGAGGTTCTTAGAAATGCATGCATCCCTAGGGTGTTTTCGAATCCTTCTGATCCGCTGTGTCATGCCTAATCTCCAGGCTTTGTATTGGGGCTCCTGGTAGGTAGCTCGTAGAATTTTCATTAGGTCTGCTCAATAGAGCATCTTTTCCGTTCTCAGTAGCTTGGTAAAGCCTCCGCCGGAAGTGAGGCATCCGTTAGATCGAAAGTATAAGATCTGTTCTGTTGGCTATGTCCAGCATCTGATCTCCCTCGTCATCAACAAATATTCTATGACGCTGGTGAAAACAATCTTCTCTTCTATTTCCCCCCGTCTACTGTTACAACATAACACAACACAACGAAACTTGAATTTTTTTTACCTAACCTAACCTAACCTATCCTAACCTACCCTGTTCTAGTCGAGGATGATTGGATTGTTCCCACTTCAATTAGAAACCAGCGCATTCCGCCGCCTAAACCTAGACTGAGCGAAGGAGGGAAACACAAACAACGGTTATGCGGCGGGGCCGACCAGGATCCTCGGGATTGCTTCTCAAGGTGAACCTCCCACGGCGGTAGGACGGCGAGTTGCCTAATGAGAGGGCAGATCCCTGGCTCGCAAAGGCGTTGCTCGTTGTGTGGAAACACGGACACAAAAGGCCTAAATGTCCGTTTAATACAGCTTGTTGTTCTAATTGATCTGATCATTTTGTTCCTTTTTTTCATGTTTTTAGTATTATCTCAAGTCGTGAAAGTTTTTATACATGTTTTGTATCTTTTTGGGGACATTGATATTAGCGTGATCATGACTATCTTATATGTTTTGTATCTTTATATTATAATAGCAAATGGGTATTGTAGTTCAAACGAGTGATAACAGGGCTTACAAACATAAAAACAAAGAGTAATGATACATTGAGATAACAATAAAATGATGCTTAAATAAAATAAGGGTGATCATGAAATACGATAGGATTGAAGGATGTAGGATCTTAGATCTAAACGAGTTAGATCTACGCGCAGCGGATGGATCACGACTTATACAACACAATACATAATTAAAGGACTTAAACTACTACAAGGGGTTAAGATCATGTTACCAATATCGGGAAGAGACGCCTTGATCTTAGGATGAGAAACCTTGATCTTCCAATGTGTTCTCCAAACGGTGGTTGGTGGACACCCTTCTTGATATGAGAACCTCCTTGATATGCTTCCAAGAAAAACTCCAAGTTTTTCTCCAACCGGGTGGAGCTAAGGATCGAACTCCTTAGCCTTTTTTCTCTATAAATTTTGTGGCCCTCTCTTCATCTAGGGCTCGGGGAGAACTCTCTTTTTATAGGCAAAATCCAAGAGAGAAAACCTATACCCAATCGGTTTAACAAAATAAAAAAGATAATTCTAATTATTATTATCCAATAAAAATAAGAGATAATTACAATCTTATAATAAGAAAATATGATTATCCTTATAGTTAAGAGATAAATAATAAATAAATTATTTTCTTTTATTTATCCAATTAATTATTTAACAAATAAATAACTAATTACACAATATGTCATTATCCAGAAAATTAATTTCTTGGAAAATCCAAGACATATTAGCGCCACACTAAGCCCACACTGCACTACGAAAATGTCTTTTTCAGTATTATATTATTTAGCCCAACTAAATAATATTCATGCATATCAATTAATTAGCCGACCAATTAATTATCACTGAGGCCTAAATAACAAGATTATTAGTCCGAATTACGAAGCCACATCGGGGACCATGGACTATAACCAAGGTAGCTCCATAATTAATTATTCATCGAGCGTAATAAGTACATTAATTATTAATTCCGGGATTACGCCACCATAAACCCGAATCGAACTCTGCAGATTATAGATGTATACTTATACTCAACCCATAGAGTGAATAAGCGTCCATTGATATAATCACTACATACGGATTAACCTCCATAGATCGTCCATTCCGAGGTGGGAAGTCTCGTGAACCGACTTCGAGAATATCTTATCCTTATTTACCATCAACCCCGATGATCAATTAGTTCACATATCGACTAGTGATCAATTAGTCTAATATGAACTCCCGGGATCGATCACTTTCTTAGGGCTAACAAATAAGGGATTGTCTCTCTACTTCTCTGGGGAAGGAATGAATTCCATGTCTGTGAAAATCGAACTACTCACTCATCCGGAGATAGTGCCAATGAGAAGTGGCTTGGAACACATATTTAAGTGAACCGTAACTAACACATCAAACACTACCCGGGACAAGCGGCACCACTGTGATCACCTCGAGATTAAGGTTGATCCATATATGATCATCTAATGATTTAATAAGATTCCTCAATTACGGAATTATATCGAAAATACTGATTAAATCGGTCCAGTCTATATGAATGCCATCATATATAAATGCCCCACGTAGGTACCCTCTACCCGGCAGTCCGGATAAGACTATCACACCCTAAGGTGTTCAGGTGCATTATTGGTGTTTTAATCAAGAGACCACTAAACTCGATTAAGTTCACCACGGACTAACAGATTTAAGTATACCACCACTAACTCAATCCTCACGTGTAATCCATACACCGAGTTAAGTGGTTACATACAGATATACTTAGGGTTTGCAGCAGTGTATTACCTTACAAGCACAAAGCAAGTAATAAGGTGAGATAAGTTCTGTCATTCATTATTAAAAACAATTACACAAATTGTCTTTCGGGCACTACACCTAACAATCTCCCACACCTGCACGAAATGACAAGCAACAATTGTTTTTAGAGCACACCCTTTCTCATCTTATTCACAACACTCTCCCACTTGCTCTAAAAGCAGATGAGACATATCCATCAATGTCGTACCCTCCAAGAACTCGACTTGGTACACTGATTAGTTAGGTTGTCGACTCATGACGATCTTTAGGATTGAAGCGTTGCCGGTCCTTCCAATCAGGCGGTACTCTCTCTCAATATGCTTTTGACTTCTTATGACTGAGAAGATCCTTCTAAGCTATCTCTTCACTTGTTTTCATGATGAAGTGATATCGGCTTATCGGACTGGAATTTCTCCCGCACTACCAAAAGGAAATTCTAAGCACTATGAGTGAGCCAATGAGCCGAGATCAACTTAATGATCATCCTTAATCTGACTACAAGTCAGAATCAGTGTAGTCAACCATATTCAAGTTTGCACCTGAATATACAAGCATATGATTCCTCGTTATCTAAAGATACTTGAGGACGTACTAAACCGCTACATATTGCTCGAATCCAAGATTCGATTACCATTGACTTGTGATAACCTGACTTGCCATTATCCAAGAGAGACTCTATCCCATTTTCTCTTTATCCGAAGATTTAGAGAATCATTCCCGAGAGGTAGGGTAGGACTACTCGATGAATGTTGCATACGTATATGCATGATTGTCTTATTCAATAAGATAGGTGGGATAGCCAATGACTCATTCTCGTGAATTTGACCGAATCGATTCTTAGAATATAGTCCAATTCTCTCATCCAGAGAATCTTGGCTGTCGATTTCCGACTTTAGATAGCACACACATGTTGTTTCCAATGTTTTGGTGTTATCATTCATGAACACTAATACTACTCTTTTACCAATATTGATACCCAGTCTACAAAAGACTTATCAACATTCTGGTCAAGTCCACATATTTTAAAACATGCGACTTTTAATGACCGAGAGGTTCTCTTACATCCACAAAAGACATAAGTCCCGGCAAATCAACTTTGCCATTTGTTCTAACCAAGACCCTTCATGTCCGAATGAATCAGGACTGCTTTACGGCAAGAAAGTCTCGAGGAATCACCCCTATTTTCTCTCGCTTTCTAACGAAATCTAGCAAGACCGAGTGGTGAGAGAGTTCAAGGTCCAGTTAACTCTCTCCTTTTAGGAATCACCCTAGACCACTCGACTTTGTCTTTGAAAGTTAAACTTTCCTATTCATTCGACTCTTTTGGGCGTAGGACCAATTACTCCCACTTGGCCTGAGACACTCGGGTGGTTTTACAAGAGGTCGAATGCAATCGGAGTACCAAAACTCCATTCACGGGGATAAGGTTTTCGAACCAACCTCTCGATCGTAATCCTATCTGACCCCAAAAGAGCCACAGTCATCAATCACCTCAAAGAGACTATAAAGTTCACACAACCATAATGGGTCAATGGTTAAACCATACTCTCACCTGCGTTAGGTGGATTGACATTACGATCTAGTAGTATTTATCGGTGTAATCACCAACAACCGATGTTGGGCGTGGTCCGATTAAATCGATAGTAACTTCCTTTGGGTAATCAGACTCCAAGGTCTAAGGTCATTACTTATAGATTCTATCGGAAGAATTGTGATGATCCAACCGTCACTTTACGATCTCAAGAATCTTACAACCAACCTTCACTCGTCTCATTAAGGTATTTCACGAGCAGTCAAAATCAACGTATGCGCAAAATCTCGATCCTACCTTCAAGCATTAAATGCTAAATGCCTACATTTACGAAGTGGTGTGAACCGAATTCATTCCTTATCCATAAATTCACTAGCATCTTCTAGGTAGACTTCTCGGTTTACATAATAATGTTAACCGTTATTTTGCAACCAATTATCTTAATCGAGTTTAGCGATTATATTGTAGTACATCAATAACTATATAGGGCAAGTCTATGGTTTCTTTCTCGGTGAGAAACATTCCACTTAGGAGGCGGTGAGCATCAGTCCCAAGACTATGCTATAGCCTATTTATGAGCATGGAATACTCTATTCTCTGCTAAAATCGAGAGACTCCTCCTCGTATTCTTTTGATAAACTAAATCGCGTTTGAGTAGTCATCGACAAAATGTCACCACTCAAAAACTCCCACTAGCTTGTGTCTCTCACTGGACCCGAAGGTCATGATGAACAAGCTATGTTACCCCTTCAAATCTATTACCCTCTCCCGATTGAAAGGAAACCTAGTCATTGTTCCTTTGAGATAGTGTTCTTAGACTGGGAGATAGGAATCACCCTTAACCAGTCGTCAGGTCTTATCTCTAGGATATATGCACTAATTAATAGATATTGAAGGGTCGTTTATCTTAATACGAAACCTTTTACCTTTAATAGTTTTAGATGTGTTACACATACCTATTCAACTTTTCTTAGTGGTTCTGGTCTTTATCAAACAAAAGTCCGAGTCACGATTCGTACTACAAATGTCATCTTCACTTTGTTTAAGGCAATCAGTAGTATCGAGATGAAAGTGAATCCACTTGTTTCAACGAATCAGAAAGTGTAAAAATAAATTTTTCTGTGATATTCAAGGATAGAATCCAAATTCATTTCCTTATATCACTCCCACTATTATATTTGAAATAAGCGCCCGTTGTCTACTTTATTAATTGTTAATGCACAACTTCCTTGTTCTTCCAAAGAACTAAGCTACCGAGTCAAGTTACTCGGTTTAAGAAAATCGCTAAGATTCATTGGTTAAGTGATCCAAATCACTTTCCTTATCCTATACTTTACGTAATTAATTTTTCGGTTTAGCCTCAAAACTTTAGTTAAGATGATTAACACTTTTAGACATTCTTTCCCATTCTCAACTTTCCTTAAAAGGAAATAGTCTTGAACTAGCAGTTCAATTGAGTAGACACTACTCGTGAACTGTGGGATGTCTAATGAAAGCGTTACCAGTGGGGACTAATTTTCTAATAAATTAGAAAAACAACGAGATAAAAGCTCCCACTAGTTTATCGGTTCCAAATACCGTCTAACTAGCGACACTTTAATTTATGATTCTCTAATTTTCTATTAGAAAATTTCTCGTGTAGACACTACACAATTAAAATTCACTAGAAGAATTTTATCGTCCCAATCATCCTTCAAACTAACTATGGTTGTCTCTCATTCAACACGTGTGACAAAGTTGACATACTTATTTACGTCACTTAAGTCTTGAAGGCTCAAAAAAATCTCTTCCGAAAAATTAATCGCATGTAAGATTAATAAGTACAACGTTCTAGTTACTTGCCACTTTTAACGAAGTCATTACTAGTCAATTTTACACCAAAGAGTCTAGCACCACTAGAGAGATATATAAATAGTTGTAAATAAAATTGATAGAAAATAAATCCAAATCATACACTACTAATAAATTTTAGGAACATAAACTAAGTACTTATAGTCTATCCTACCGTTCCAAGGATTTAATCTAATGCCTCGTGCGCCTTAGGGTAGGTCAAAGAGGTTTCGATTAATATTGAAGATCGATTGAGAATCGAACATCTCATTTGTGATCGTCAATCACCTTTCCTTTTTCAGCCAAGGTATTACCAAAATACCCTTTATGAGCATGACCTACTGTTTCAGATTTTTAGGTAGACCCCGAGTATGCCGCCTTAGGGTCGGTCAGTGACCCGACGAGTACCCAAAATCTTATCCTTTCGGAGACCAAGCCTTGAATTTTGATAGCAGTGAAGGCCTTCCTTAGGGGGCCGAAATCAAAGCCGGCACGAGGCGTCACCATTCTCTCACGTTGCTTGTGTCAACAGTAGAGGCCGTGGGGTCGGTGTCGCCTCTCCCCGCTCCCACTCAATATTTTGAAAAAGTGGTGGGTTTCTTGATCACGCTTTTTGGACTTGATGTTACATTAAGGAACAATAAATCATAGGCCCCAATGTTGTCGGTTATGTGGGCTAGCCCACCCGACCTATTTGTTGGAACATATGTGACCGTCGGACGGGTCAAGACCAGGGGAGCTCCGTTGAGCCGTAGTGGCTCTTCGGATGGCTCAGCCTTGCCGGACCCCCGTGCAAACGCCACACGTGGAGGGTGAAGTCGATCGAGCCGTAGCTACTGTTGACCACCCAACCGTGGTTAAACCACTTTCGAACCATGTTTGCCCGTGATTATCCAATCCTTAAACATCAAACTTTCACATAGACACTACGGAACAAAAACGTAATCTCGTCTAGGTAAGGTGGAATTCATCGAGAATCCAACACCTTAACCACGAGGTTTCGGGATTTTACTCCTTATGCTTTCGCAGAGTGGGATTCACCGAGAATCCATCACCCAACCTCGACGATTGAAAAAACATGTGTTCCTCGGTTTTTACCCTAATTAGTTTCTAATTAATATCAAACAATTAATTAAAACTAATTGCGTGTTTTATACATGCCTAATTAATTCCTCGAATTAATTTCTACATGTATGCATATGGAGTGGAATTCATGATATGATGCATGCCATAGCAATTTTCGGTTCTACTCATACAATCTAAACATGTATTATAGTGCGGAAAATAAACACCGAGATGACTGGCTGTTGGCACTTCGTATCTAATCTATTAGAAAACAAATAACCAAAACCCTAACTAGGGTTTACTACTTTCTAACATAATCTGCAGCTGTTCAAAATCTTCGACGATCGACAAACCAAACGAACTCGGATCGCAACGAAACTTTCCAGATCTGTTCCTCACTCCTTGGGCTTCATTATGGACAGTTGGATCGGAGCTTTGACATATCAATCTTCTCCAGTGAGCCGCCCAACTTGCTGCTGAATCTGACTTTTACAGCAGCGCATCAATGACTTCCCGAGGCCGATTGGGAATCGAGATGAATCCCGATCGACCTGAAATTTTTATCCCACGTCTAAAACTCCGTATTTGTCGATATGAACGGTTGGATTTGCGTTTCAACGGTCCAAACTCTCCCAGAAATTCGAGGATGTCACAGATAGGGTTTCTGTGAATCCTGCGTTTTTCTGTTACAGCAGCTTCTTTGCAGCAACTAACGGATATCAAAATGGACTCCGATCGATGCCAAATTTTGTGGAATTGTTCATCATCTTACATTCGTGATTCTGACCGGTGGGATCGTTGTTTCAACGGATCGATCAACGGGAAAAACGAAATAACTAAACAGCTACTAAACAGATCTATTTTCTGGAAATTAAAATTGCAATAAAAATAAATTACATAATTTCTTATACTCATATGAACGAATTTTCATCGTTTATATGAGTTTACAATAGATCTAACGGGTAAATGATTGCCAACCCCAATCCATCTCTTCAACCATAGCAATTAATCATTATCAATGCATAAAACAATAAATAAAATTTACCTACATGCAATTCCACTCCTTTAAATCGTTTAATTATGATTATGACTATATAAATCGTGAAACCTTTCTCTAATACCACATGAAGGATGTAGGATCTTAGATCTAAACGAGTTAGATCTACGCGCAGCGGATGGATCACGACTTATACAACAAAATACATAATTAAAGGACTTAAACTACTACAAGGGGTTAAGATCATGTTACCAATATCGGGAAGAGACGCCTTGATCTTAGGATGAGAAACCTTGATCTTCCAATGTGTTCTCCAAACGGTGGTTGGTGGACACCCTTCTTGATATGAGAACCTCCTTGATATGCTTCCAAGAAAAGCTCCAGTTTTTTCTCCAACCGAGTGGAGCTAAGGATGAAACTCCTTAGCATTTTTCTCTATAAATTTCGTGGTCCTCTCTTCACCTGGAGAACAGGAGAAGCTCTCTTTTTATATAAGAAAATCCAAGAGATAAAACCTATACCCAATCGGTTTAACAAAATAAAAGAAATAATTCTAATTATTATTATCCAATAAAAATAAGAGATAATTACAATCTTATAATAAGAAAATATAATTATCCTTATAGTTAAGAGATAAATAAAAAATAAATTATTTTCTTTTATTTATCCAATTAATTATTTGACAAATAAATAACTAATTACACAATATGTCATTATCCAGAAAAATTAATTTCTTGGAAAATCCAAGACATATTGGCGCCACACTAAGCTTCACGTGCCCACGAAAATGTAACACAGTATTATATTATTTAAAATTAAATAATATTATTAACGATATCAATTAATTAAATGTACCAATTAATTATCACTGGCCCAAATAACAAGATTATTAGTCCAATTACGAAGCCACATCGGGGACCAATGGACCTATAACCGAGTAGCTCCAATAATTAATTATTCATCGAACGAATAAGTACATTAATTATTAAATCCGGGATTACGCTACCATAAACCCGAACCGAACTCTACCGATTATAGATGTATACTTATACTCAACCCATGTAGTGAATAAGCGTCCATTGATATAATCACTACATACGGATTAACCTCTCCATGCATCGTCCATTCGAGGTGGGAAGTCTCCGTGAACCCGACTTCGTAATATCTTATCCTTATTTACCATCAACCCCCGATGATCAATTAGTTCACATATCGACTAGTGATCAATTAGTCTAATATGAACTCCCGGGATCGATCACTTTCTTAGGGCTAACAAATAAATAAGGGATCGTCTCTCTACTTCCCCGCGGGAAGGAATGGATTCCATGTCTGCGAAAAATCGAAACTACTCACTCATCCTGAGATAGTGCCAATGAGAAGTGGCTTGGAACACATATTTAAGTGAACCGTAACTAACACATCAAACACTACCCCGGGACAAGGAGCACCACTGTGATCACCTCAGATTAAGGTTGATCCATATATGATCATCTAATGATTTAATAAGATTCCTCGATTACGGAATTATATCGAAATACAGATTAATTCGGTCCATCCTATATGAATGCCATCATATATAAATGCCCCACGTAGGTACCTCTCTACCGATAAGTCCGATAAGACTATCACACCCTAAGGTGTTTCAGGTGCATTATTGGTGTTTTAATCAAGAGACCCTAAACTCGATTAAGTTCACCACGGACTAACGATTTAAGTATACCACCACTAACTCAATCCTCACGTGTAATCCATACACCGAGTTAAGTGGTTACATACTGTGATATACTTAGGGTTTGCAGCAGGTGTATTACCTTACAAGCACAAAGCAAGTAATAAGGTGAGATAAGTTCTGTCATTCATTATTAAAAACAATTACACAAATTGTCTTTCGGGCACTACACCTACCAACAAGGATGACTCCAAATAAATGATCTTCAATATTTAGTAATCACCACATTAAACACGACGTGATTTTCTATAGGTTGATCAATGACTTCAAATCGCATTCATCTCGCGTTTTATGTCATTGTCCGTAATGAAATCATTCAACCCGCTTAAGCGAACTTTTGATTTACCATATAGACAATTCTAGCAGGCCATGATTCCCTGTGGCAATTCGCAGCTTCCACGGTCTTGTTTATAACATGTCGTTTGTTACAGCAAATGCCTTTGGAATATGCTACAAATCACAAACAAATTTAAATATTGTTTCAAAATGGGGAAAAAGATCAAACAAGAAAACAACTAAAAATACTTTAAATATCTCACCACATAATAACAACCATGTGAAAATACCCGCTTTTGGCGTCAAAATGCGAAAATGGGGAGTTTGGTTACTTGCACTGCATCATCATCATCGCATCATCTTCTTCGGGTCTCGGATTCGAAAAAGTCTTCTCACAATAGGTGTGATCCATCACAATAGTGTTGAAAGTGAAACCCCCACGTGTTCAAACACTATAAACTCCTCTCATTCAAGTAATGAGCGGCCACATACTCCTCCCAACCTTCCCCAAAGAAGTGAAGAATTCCATTGTCTGTGGCTCCAACCCTCACTTCCCATGTCCCTAATCGGCTTTTGAGAACGGACTATCTAGGTTCCTTAGCGTGTCGTTCAACCTATTAACGTATCTTTGGAGGTAGTGTCTACTCTCGCAAAAGAAACATTTCATGGTTTGTTTAATCATAATGCATGTGATATAAATGTAAATTAATTAATAATGACATACCAAACTTGTTGCAAAACCGCCATCAAGAACTTTAAAGAAACGATCATTATCCATTTGCTTGATGTAGATTATAAATTGAAAGGTGAAGAAGTGGTTAGTTTAAATTGACTACTTGAATGATGAAGAAAATTCGTAAGAACTTAAAAGAGTTTGAAGAATGAGAGAAATGGCTCGCATTTACTATACAACAACAATAATTGCCATCAATGGTTAGTTAGGTGCTAAATTCACACGGGATCGTTGGAATTCACACGAGTCTAAGCTCACACTTTACCTTCTCAATCAATGCTAGTTTTGACTTGTCATTGATGTCATTTCGATGTCGTACGTCATAGGTGTCATTAGGGTGCAAAGTCACTATTGTCATTGATACAGTGACACGTCTTTTCACGAGGGTCATCAATGGTTAGTTCGTGCTAAATTCGCACGGGATCGTTGAAAATTCACACGGGATCGTTGGAATTCACACGAGTCTTAGCTCACCTTTACCTTCTCAATCAATGCTAGTTTTGACTTGTCATTGATGTCATTTCGATGTCGTACGTCATAGGTGTCATTAGGGTGCAGAGTTGATATTGTCATTGATACAGTGACGCGTCATTTCACGGGGGTCATCAATGGTTAGTTCGTGCTAAATTCGCACGGCATCGTTAAAAAATCACACGGGATCGTTGGAATTCACACGAGTCTTAGCTCACACTTACCTTCTCAATCAATGCTAGTTTTGACTTGTCATTGATGTCATATCAATGTTGTACGTCATAGGTGTCATTAGGGTGCAGAGTCACTATTGTCATTGATACAGTGACGCGTCTTTTAACGTGGGTCATCAATGGTTAGTTCGTTCTAAATTCGCACGGCATCGTTCAAAATTCACACGGGATCGTTGGAATTCACACGAGTCTTAACTCACACCGACCCTCTCAATTCACCTGTTAACTCTATATATACCATGACCTATTAAACTACCTCTGCATAACCTTCTACTTTACATCGCCTTAATCACAATGTCTGAACCGCTTTCCCCTCATCGGGAATGGCATGAACCGAATTCCCCCGTGTATGAGGATCCTCCATTCAATCCTCATGCACCTGTGTTTGTTAATGACCGTAGGAGGAGGATGGGTGATATTAGTCACTATTACGACTTTCAGACACTGAGGTTGAGGTTTAGAACAGACGAAGAGCGTCATTCTTGGATTTGGATGTTTCAAGATAGAGCTATTATCGGAGAGAAGAAAATTGAATGGGAGAGTCTACCTACCAAGATGAAGCGTCTCCTACGCAGACTTTCGTTGGAGGGCCTCGCAAATAGTCCCACATCGACATCGACTATGAATAGATCAATTGTTCGTGAATTCTATGCAGTTTTCAGGTCAAACGTGGGCTGTGGATGCAGGCCCATAGCATCGTGGGTCATCAATATGCGTGGAGTAGATGTTTCCTTGGAGGTGGACTGGATCAATAACTACTATGGTGTAAGTGGAGTTGAAGCATCCAGTGATTTCTTCAACGGTGCTTCCAACGTTCGTGCATTGCAACGTATAATTGCTCGATGTCAATTGCCTACCGAATGGGAGCGTGTTATGATCCAATTGTTTGCCAATAGCCTCTACGGTACTACACACACACTTGATCCCCTATTTGATTTGTACATTTTGGTGTACGCATTTCTCCATTACGAAGTTGACGTTGGACGTTACATCATTAGTAGGATTTGTGACAGATCGCTTGGCAGTAGTGGTGATGGTTATATCTACTTTCATTTTCTTATCACGGCTATCACAAGAGATTTTAACGTACCGGAGTATGACATGGATGACATTTCTTCGGAAACCTCCACTGTGATCTATAGTGACCACCCTTGGTTTGTTTAACTATTCTATCGTATTTATTGTTTGCTTTTAATGCTTGTTTTGACTTGTAATTGATGTCCTATCGATGTCGTATTGTAAGCTCCATAGTCTTCAGACTGAAACGGATTTAAGACATCGAGTTATGTTCCATTATTTCTTGTTTTATCTACTCGCAATTGTAATGGATGATCTTCGACCATCACATGAGGGGACTATCATGTTGTTTCTATAAAAGTGTTTCGACGACAGATTTAATAAAAGTGTTTTGACGACAGATTTAATAAAAGTGTCTTTTCACGTGAGTCATCAATGGTTAGTTCGTGCTAAATTCGCACGGCATCGTTAAAAAATCACACGGGATCGTTGGAATTCACTCGAGTCTTAGCTCACACTTACCTTCTCAATCAATGCTAGTTTCGACTTGTCATTGATGTCGTATCGATGTCGTACGTCATAGGTGTCATTAGGGTGCAGAGTCACTATTGTCATTGATACAGTGACGCGTCTTTTCACGTGGGTCATCAATGGTTAGTCCGTGCTAAATTCGCACGGCATTGTTCAAAATTCACACGGGATCATTGGAATTCCCACGAGTCTAAGCTCACACTTTACCTTCTCAATCAATTCTAGTTTTGACTTGTCATTGATGTCATTTCGATGTCGTACGTCATAGACCCTCTCAATCAATGCTTTTTTTGAAAAAAAAATCTATATATTAACCATTCCTTTTACCAAAGCATTCATCCCTCTCATTTCTCGTTTATTTTTATCGAATAATCTCTTTTTAGTGTACCTTTCAATGGCTAACCCCCATGCTCCTGTGTTAATTCCCAATGACGAAGTTGATTTATCGTTGGACGCCTTGAGCCTCTCATAATCCGTTTCACAAATGTAGAGGAGAGGCGTGAGTACATGACTAACCTGGATGGCAAGAGGCATGTTGTTGCAGAGAGACGATTGAATATGGAAAGTCTACCTACTTTGATCAGAAAGTTGTTCCGAGATAACGGGTGGCTTGGTGTCCCTCAAAGCGCATTAAGCTTTCATCACGTGAATCGGTCTATTGTGCGTGAATTTTACGCTTGTCTAGCATCGGCAGAGCTCAATGAAATGTGCATACTAGTGCGAGGCGTTCCCGTCCGTTTGAATAATACATGGATCAACAACGAGTATGCCATTCCAGAATATCCTCAGGGTTTGGATTTCTTTCTATTTCCGGATGTCCCTGAACTACTACAGTGTGACATGGCTGTTTTATTTGGGGAGACACATCTGTGGGAACGTGTGAGGCCTCAGCGGTCTACCCGCCCTTCACCCTGGTCCTGGTACGGTCCATTCCTTCCTTTCCTTATTAAGTTTCTTGCCACTAATATGTATGGTACGGTGAATTACACCGAACCGGCATTTGATTTGTACGCCCTTGCTTACGTATCTATTACTTCCTATTTCGATGTTGGAGAGTATATTCTGTCTAGGATTCGCCAGATAGCAAAGGGCAATGCAGGAGATGGATATATATTTTTCCCCTATTTGATCACAGGTCTATGTGTCAGGTCTACCGGGGTGCCGGAATATGTTGAAGATGATGTGACATACGGTCATGATGACGTTATCACATACGAAACTTAAATATGATGAAAGTGTTATGCTTTTTTATTCATGTTATTTAAGTATTTATTTTTTAGATAGATCAACTTTCATTTCGGTTTATTTTTGTTTTGTTATTTTTATGTTCATCTACTATAGATGTTATTTTTATGTCCTCTCGACTAAATAAGTTTTTTTAGGTGTTATGTGTTCTTGTTGGTGCCCAAAAACTCGTGGACTCGCATTCAAATTTCTTATATAAATATTATAAATTTACAATAAAAAAGCTAACAGAATTTAAAAGATAAATATTACAACGCCAAAAGTTGAGATAAAAACAAAATAAATGTCAAATGTTGGACGTACACGACTCCCGAACAACAAATATAAAAATTACACCGCTATACGTTGACAAAATAAATCTACGGCCATTTTGATCCCCGAGCTCAGTGAAAACTATCATCACTCATCTCAAATATGTGTGCGTCGGTGATGATTGTAAGCTCCATAATCTTCAGACTGAAAACCGGACAGCGTTCCCTACATATTAAAGCCATAAAATTAGAACCGAATGTTTGAAATTAAAAAATCTGAATAAGGTTTGATACGTCATGAGTTCTCCGTCTGTGGACATCCAATCTGGTCAGTGCATTATTGTATAGAATGGTGTTTGAGATGGATCGATCATCCATTGGACCGTCCCGCAATCTTGTGATGCCGATAACATTAACCTCGTGTATAGAGCCCATTTCGTAAGATCCGGTCAATGTGGGTAGGGTCACTATACGTATCGGTTTGTCGTACACCGTTATGGTCCATTCACCGATCGACACGCCGCACAAGCACCCAATGCTCCGTGTTAATCATCCAGATAGCATAGGCGATCGTTTTCTTGGTCCATTTAAAGTTTCCAATGTCAAAACAATTGGAACCACCGCATCCATGTCGCCTCCCATGTCTCTAATTCAGCCACAAGAGTAATTGCGAATGAGGCATAACACAAACTCACATATTTTTCATACGATCGATCGTGTAAGTTGCCATACGAGCGATACAAATGATCCCACATACGAGTCAATGTGTCTGCAAATGGGATTTATTACTCACCACAATATTACGATAAAAAAATGTAATACATGTTAAAAATTTCAATACAAGTTTAAATGAGTTTACTCGCACATTTATCGATGACCTTGAAACAAAATACAATTTGAAAAATCTCGATCCGCAGGAAAGGTAATATTTCCTCGTCGCTTTCAGCCCCAACTAATAACTTGGTCGTATCACCTTCACTTGATCCGATCCATTTTTTCATTCGCTATACTCCGCTTCGATAGTCCTCCGGCGGGTGTGTGCCTATCGTCCTCGAGCCGTTTTTAGGCTGAATCCACTAGGTATTATCCTTCCTAAAGTACTCGATCGGCTTAAGGGTCGATCGAAGGCCCATTTTTTTTGAAGTGCAGTCTCTTTGTAGCTCCCCCTCCCCTCCCTCCCTTCCCCCTCCCCTCCCCTCCCCCTCGTTGTATTCAAACTCGTGATCGCTTGGGGCCCTAGAAGAGTTCCAGTGTCTGTCGAACTCATCTCCGCATGCACATCATCAATATCGACTGACTGAACCAAGACCAGCACACTCAAATGAAAATTCATTCAATGGGTCAAGATGGGTGATTTTCTCTATCTCAGGGTGTTGACCCTGAACGGATGGTGTGCCTTGTGGACCTGAAGACGGCCCACTTGGACCCCGATACACGAAGCCCGGAAGGAGTAACTTGGAACGGTGACGCCAGATGAACATTCCTAAGAGGTGTCTCCTCCGTGTTTGTATCACAACCTCGAGGTGTGTCCGTCCGTGGTTGTATCAAAACCTTGAGGTGTCTCGGTCTCAGTCTGACGGCTTCCTTGTGTAGTTAAAGACGGCCCAACTTCGGTGGTTGGTGTGCTTTGGGTCTGTCGAGATGTGGAGGTGAGTCACCGTCTGGGAGCCTTGTGATCTGAGATGTCCCTCTTTTGGGCCTAAGTGTACCACTGTACAATAAAGGAAATGGTGTGAATTTAAATTTGTGTTAACAAGATAAATGCAATTATATTTGTATTTAGGAGTTAATTCAACTGTTGCACCGCCGCCACTTTTAACGACTCAAGGTAGCAGCGTATGTCGTTCTTCAACTACTCACTCGTAGTTGTTTCTGAGCCTCTCTCAGACGTGCCATTTCCTGGGCCTCTCTCGGGCGGGATCCGGGACAACCACGGGAACGCAGGTAATTCTCGAGGTGGGTCAGAACCTCCGCCTCCGGCAACCCCATACCAATTACTGAATCGCCTATCTTGGCGGTTGTCAAAATATCACCAACCATCTCAACTTTGCAAAAGGAAGGAAAAAAAAAGGCAACCGATTTTAAATACAATGTTTAAAAATATTGCTGAAAATATAGATTGATAACAATGATAATATAATACATACCCATGGAGTAACACCGGATGTAGGATTGACCAAGGATTTGTAATAGACTCCGCCCGGCGGTGCATTTCCATCTCAACAAACTTGGGCGAGCATTAGCTTCACTGCTACCACCATTTACAAATCCCCGTCTTCAGTATAAGTCTAGGCATTTCATGGAAGCACCACAAGCAGAACGCAGTATAAACAACCGGAGAATCGTGGCTTATACGGTTTCCCATTTCTTTTAGGTACAAGATCCTTACACTCAAATACTATCTTACGCCAATTCAACATTAAATTGTTATAAAAATATCGCCCCATGGAAATGTCGACCGGTTATACGTTCTCGACAATATAAAAATCAGGCGGTATTACCACTCCGGGTCGCTTTCCGATTATTAACCCATAAATAACGTACACTAAAGCATCCGGTATATAGTTTCAACGTCATTCGATGCCATAATCGCTGATTCGATTTTTTGCAACGTCACATTCTTGATACTTATGGAGAGTACAACTAACATCGAAACACCTTGACTGATCAGGCAATTCAACATCCAAATCTCCAAATCTGTACCCCATGATGAATGCAAACTCTCGTCTTCCGAACTTCACTCTATTATCGCCAATCTTAAAATGAAGCTCGTCGTCTCGGTCTGGATAAACCATATTGAAATACAGGTATGCTATTAGCCGCCCCTTGAATTCCCAATTGTTACTTATAAAATAGAGAAACGGACCAAACACTGATCCCTCCAATCTATTCCACAACGCTCTGTTTGGTGTAGCATTGTGCAATAACTCTTGTAGTCTTGTAAGAGTAGCACTTTCCGCATGGAACCGCAATTCGGCATTAAATTTTTTTTCAGGCGGATGAATCAATGTCCCACGTGGTGTTGGATAACTAGTAAGCTGCGAGTGATTAAAAATGTGTTAAGAAGACTATATATATATATATATATATATAAACTTAAGAAAATAAGTGTATATATATCTTTATATATAATCACAATGTATATATATATATATATATATATATATACCGTTGTATAATTTCTCCTAGTGTATGTGTATATGTCTATGCGTGTGCTTAAACTGTGTGTAAATTTAAAATTATCTCTGTGTGTATAATTTCTTTCACTTGATAATAAATATATATGCGATGGCATGAATATGTGATAAAATAAGTGTATATATAACTTTATACATAAATGTACTGGAATATACACACACACACAAAGCGAGAAAAATATACTATTAATACATATATATATATATATATATATATATATATATATATATATATATATATATATATATATATATATATATATATATATGTATTAAGAGTATATTTATATTTGTAACGAGCACCCGTGTTGTTATCGATTAAACAATCATTTTTCCTGTGTGTTTATTTTAGCCACATAACATAAAAATCAATATTAAACAAAAATACTAACCATTTGTCTCTTTATATATATATATATATATATATATATATATATATATATATATATAAATGGTTAGATTTTTAGAATATTGTTGTGTTTTTTTTATGTCTAGCAATATTCAGCAATATACAAGTAAATGTATGTAAATATATGTGTATATAACTGAAAAACCAATATACAAACTAGAAGAGAAATTTTTCGTTTCGTTGTGTTGTGTTGTGACAGTAGACGGGGGTAATAGAAGAGAAGATTGTTTTCACCAGCGTCATAGAATATTTGATGATGACGAGGGAGATCAGATGCTGACAGAGCCAACAGAACAGATCTTATACTTTCGATCTAACGGATGCCTCACTTCCGGCGGAGGCTTTACCAAGCTGCTGAGAACGGAAAAGATGCTCTATTGAGCAGACCTAATGAAAATTCTACGAGCTACCTACCAGGAGCCCCAATACAAAGCCTGGAGATTAGGCATGACACAGCGGATCAGAAGGATTCGAAAACACCCTATGGATGCATGCTGACGATGACAAATTATGTCACCTTAATGATTTGAGCCCTAATTTAATCTAGTGATGAACACACAAGAACCCTAATGCCAAAAAGAGGAATGAGGGGGTGGATTTTATGTATGCGGCTGAGTCCAAGATGCTCTCTTGAATTGCCTACATATCCTGTTCAATTCCAGGAATCAAGCCCTACGTAGTTCCTGGAATGGGGGTTTTTATAGTGATCATACTTGCCTAAACCCTAAGGTTAAGTCGACTTGTATTATTGTCACCTTTACCCTTAAATGGGCCTTGACCCTTGCCCAAGCTACCGCTATTAATGGGCTTAGTAAGCTGATGCGGATTCTGTCCTCGATGTCGACCTGTGGTGATCGACTCTGGGACTTACTGTCCTACATTGCTAGCTGGTGCGGACTGAATGTCTTACACTGCTCGGTGTTCGATAGTCGATCGTCGTAGCCTGGCGTTTATGAGATGGCTCTTGCCTCTAGCCTGGGCATCGACATGAATGCACTGGCGTTACTTACTGTGTGATGACCAACCGATAGATGACACGTGGAGGGAGTGAAACCCTGTATCGTCATAAGCCCCCAGACTTGAGAGAGGCGACTCCCATTGTCCGAGGTCGAGTCTGTCACATGAGTCGTCTTCGAGTTGAGTTTTGTTTGGGCGGGCTTTTTCCCGCCACTTGTTTTCGTTAACTGCCTATTACCACGTGGCACGATATCTGGCATACAGAACGCTTCGAATCCCGCAAAAGACGCGTCACAGCCTTGATTGTCGCGATTTCCAGGGGTTATAACCCCCAACACCCACGTCTCTTCAAATCATTTGTAAATCTTTTGCTTTCATATATAAAAGGAGAGAGGATAGACGCTGCTGCAAACCTGCTTGCTATTTTCTTCTCACAATCTCCAAATTCAAAACACCAAGTAAGATTGTTTCTTTTTTCAGTGTTCATCTTTTCTTTTGATTTATCTATGTCACGTAGTAGTAGCAGTGCCACAGAATCTGATAGAGGTAGCGATACGCCTTCTCCATCCCAAACTCCAGTATCTGCTGCCTCCGATCATCTTCTCCGACGAGATTCTCGTGAACCCACACTTCCCCTCCCTGTCCCTAACCAAACCTAAAAAGCTAGTAACTAGGATGGATGGAAAGGGTGCAAAAGGTGTCTGAGTACACTTTCTTCTGAGGAAATCATTAAACTTTGTCAAAAATACGATATCAAGCCCCCACTCGAAGCTCGACTTCCGTCCGGTAATCATATATTTGCCGACGAGCCCCCAGAAGGATTCTATGCGGTTTATGAGAACCAACTGGCGAGTGGATTGAGGTTTCCACTCTGCCCAGCCGTTCTGGCCATCCTTCACCACTATGATATAAGTGTCTCCCAACTCACCCCGAATGGCGTCAGAACTCTGATGGGGTTCATCATAGCATGTCGAGTGGCTCAGGTATGTTTTTCGGTGCCCGTGTTCCGACACTACTACAAGATTGCTGCCACACCCGACAAGTTATGGTATTCCTTCCAGAGGAGAGCAAATCGCCATGAGTTTATTACAAGGGGGCCTTCTTCTCATGGGGAGTGGAAGCCTCGATTTTTCTTTCTCCGTCATGGCCTAGATAACCCCTACATTGGCCAATGGAGGTCGAGAGAGGGGAAACAAGACAAGCTTGGGAAGGAACCGGCTCCTCACGAGGCTCGACTCTTGAGTGGACACAACTTCGAGGTGTGTACTCGAGACCTGAGTCTCCTGTATCACCTGGCTCACTTGGAGGAAGCTGGGCCCATGCCATACGTAGGCCTGAACGTTCCTGATCACGAGAATCGTAGGATGTTTACTTGCTTTTACACACTGGTTGTTCTTTGAGTCGATAACTTGTTGTTTGTTGGTCAGAACTAACTTGTCCTTTTTCTGTATTGCAGTGGGCAAATTCTCCAGGGTCACCAACCCCCAGCGCATTCCTGAGTCGACGGTCGTGGCTGCTCCACCTCTTGAGGGTCAGGCCACTACCGACTTGCCAGTGGCTGAGATCAGTGTGCCTTCCTCTTCTCGAGAGGGGGCCGTCCCTCCACCTAGGACAAACCTGCGCGCCAGCAATCGAGTCGCCTCGCCACAATTTGGATCGATCAAGTACCCTCGACCACCGGCAAGTTAACTGTCCGATTCGGCTCTCTTCGAGACGAAGGCGAGGAGGAGCTTATCGATTTGACCTCGAATGTCGAGGTTAATGTCGAAGAGCCGTGGTGCAAACAAAGAAAAGACCATCTGTTGCCGAGGTGGTGAGGCGGCGCCTTCTCAGAGTCGAAGAGGAAGAGGTCGCCGAGACCTCCACCGAGTCGAGGATTGAGTGCAGGCCCAGGTTGCCGATGATTACGCTGGCGTGGGCCGATGCGGAACACATCCCGTCTTTGCGAAATTTAAATCGTCTTGTAAGTCGATCTTTCTTTTCCTATTAACCACAGCCGAATCCTATGCCTTGTCCTTTTCTTATACACTCTTTACGTTTTGCGAGAATACCCTTATTGGTCGGGAGGTCGCCCGACGGCCGCCAAGACAGGGAATCGGTGGGCGAAATCAAGAAGGAGAATGGCGGTTTGCTTCAAGACAATGTTGCCAAAAACGCTGCCCTCTGCTCCGTGGAAAAGCAAAACAACGCTACCAAGCATGAGTCGGTCGCCGAGCTCGAGAAGTCGCAAGATAAGTTGGTGGTCACTTTGAAACAAAACCGCCACTACTGAGAAAGAGCTGGGGCGATTGCAGGAGGAAAGGCATGATCAGGGTAGGGAGCTGCTCAAGCTGGCTCAAGACTATGAGATGCTGCAGAGAGGACAGAAGGCTGCGGATGATGAAGCTAGGAAGGCCCGTCGTGATCGAGATGCGCTCTGAGCTGAATTGGATCAAGCGCGCGCGTAGGTCGAAGAGGCTAAGGCCGACGCGATCATGGAGTATCGCAAGTCAACAAACCTTGAAGACGACTTGGAGGTGATCATGCGCGCCTCGATGATGGGCGGCTACACTCGGCCGTTGATCGGTGAAGGTACGTGCGTCTCGGATTCGACTTCTCGTCCCTCGAGACGCCTATGTTTTATAATCCTGACTCGGAGAAGCTGTATGATCAATACTTCGAGGAGTTTCAGCGGGGAGAGTCTTTGGCTATAAAGTATGCTCCTTCCTCGTCTGCCCCTACTGCCAATCCGACCGCCGCTGATCCGACCCCTGCCACTACTGAGCCGACCCCGGAAGCCGACCTCTGATCGTTGTCTTTTTAATTCTTCTTCTGATATTCGAACTTCTGATTTGTAATAACCTTTATAACTCTGGCTGGTCTTTTTCGACCTGGCCTTGTTTTGTAACAACTTTATTTTGAATTTTGATTTGATTTTGACATCTTTCTTGACTTGACTTTGCTTGTCTTGATGTTTCATAGTCTTTCGCTTTGCCGAGCTCCTGGCTCTGTTCGCTACTCGCTATTCGTTTTATTTGTTTGTACTGTGTTGATCTCATGTTGGCCCCAAGTGTATTATGAACCCTTGGTTCTTATTGCACTTGAGATCGACTTGCTTGCCTTAGTCTTTTGCCCTTAGGCTTGTTTGACCTTAGGTGAGCATTTTAATGTGAATCGCCTGGTTTTAGTCTTTTTGCCATTTAGGCTCTTTCGACCATCGATCGACAGTGGCCCGACTATGCGAACCGTCCTTTATCCAGGCCTTTTAGCCCCTCGGGCTTATTCGGCTTCGATCGGGACGGTGTGGCCCGGCTATGCGAACCGCCCTTTGCTTTAGCCTTGTGCGCCTCTTGGGCTCGTTCGGCTCTTAGCTTGGACCTTTGGCCCGACCACTGCGAACCGCCTCTATGCCTTTGCATTAAGTCGCCCATTAGGCTAACTTTGCTTTGGCTTTATCGAGATGTCCGACCTGCGGATTTCCTACTCGTTTTGATTGTTTTGCCTTTAACTTTTCAGTCACATTGGACTTGTATTGTTTTGGCTATAAATCCTAACAAACACAGAAAGCATCTCGAAAAGATACAAATTTATTAGAATACTCATAAAATTATCTCATGGACTTATTACAAGATTCATAAGTGAAAGTAAATAAGTTCATCAAAGTAAAGCTTATCTTAAGTTCATGTCAGTGGCTTTCCAGGCAAAGATGTCTCTGAACTCGACTAAAGTTCGACCGATGAGTTTGTTTTTCTTTCTCGGGGATCCAAATTCCGACCTGCACACACCGATCGTCCTCTCCTTCCCCGTAGTCGGACGTTTTTCGACTACGCCACCTTTGAGACCCAACTCTTCTCCTCCTCTTCCTCTGGAATCAGTTCCTCGACTAAGACTTGTTGAACCGCCATCTTCCCATTCATGACTACAGAGTTACAACTCCGAGCGACATCAACGTCTCCTTTTACTTCGTGGGAACCGTTCCTTGTGGGAAACTTCATACTGTTATGGAAATTCGATGTGATAGCACGCAGGTCAAAGAGCGCAGGTCGTCCTAGGATAACATTGTATGCAGAGGGAGCCTTGACTACCACATAGCTTAATTCAAGTGTCCTTCCTTTCGCCATCTCCAACTGTCGTGAGTAACTTTATCGGGCCCATGGGATGGACTGCTTGCCCTGTGAATCCGAACAGGGGAGACGCTATGGGGGCTAGATCCTTCTCTTTCAACTTCATCGCTTGAAACGCCGAGTGATATATGATGTTCACTGCACTCCCGTTATCGTCGATACACACTCGATACACGGCTCGGCTAATAATCGCCTCAATAATTAACCGCCGCTATGACTCCTCGACTTGGGGATATCATCTCGAGGACCATATCCGACTTCATGCGAATCAAACCGCTTGCGCTCTCGAGCTACTAGTCGGCTTTTCACCGTCCGATCCTTATCACTTTCATCCGGACCAAAGATCGTATTGACATAGTTTACAGTCGATTTTCTTCGTATCTGTCCCGACCAAAGTTATCTCTGTTGTTTCCTTCCCGACCTGGGGATCGATTCCTCTGAGGTGACCGATCCCTTCGTCTCTGGGCATCTCAACCTCGGTTCCTATCTTGATTGGAGTTTTTCCTCTTGAATTCTCCACGCCCTCTGGGCCCATCATATCGAGATCTGTCAACAACTTCGTCTAGCTTTCCTTCCTGTATGCAGACGTCAATATCTCTCTTCAGGTCGATACAGTCCTCTGTTGTATGGCCTATGTCTTCGTGAAAATCACAGTATTTGCTTGCATTCCTCTTTTCTCGAGGTTTCTTCAGCGGTGGCGGTTTCTTCGCCAAATTTTTTGAGAGCATAATCGACAACACCTCGGATCGAGGTCGATTGAGCTGGATAAAGTCCTTATCATGTGAGGGTCCCTTCTTGCCCCCACGGTCTGAGGTGGACGTGTCGATACGGTCCCAAACTGACGGCTTACTCTCGACATCCTGCCTCTTGGGTGATTCTGTTCTCGACCTCGGTGTCTTTCTTGGATTCCATCCATCCGGATTGGGTGTGCCGCCCTTGCCGCCTCTTCCTTGCAGAGAATCTATGCACTACATTGACACATTCGTCCATGGTATGGGGGACGTCTCTGCTCAACTTCATGTATAACTTAGTATTACGCAGCCCCCCTACGAATGATGTCATCAGAAGTCGGTCATCCGCGTCCTTGACCTGCATGGCCTCGAGATTAAACCTCTTCAAATATTCCATCACTGTCTCATCTCTTTGCTGCCTCACGTTCATGAGGTGCGTGGCATGTTGGTCCCTTGAAAAGTCTTTGGTTAAGTTTAGAGGGGGGGGGTGAATAAACTTAACACTTAAAACTTTTGGAGTTAACAAATTCTACAACTTCAAAGAATCACGATACTTGATAGTCTCTCTTTGAGACTTCATGAGCTCTTGATGACCGTGAGTCTCACTGATAGTTCGATTCTTTGAATTTGTGCAAATGGAATTATATCAAAATTAAGCCTTATTACTTGTTGTTAAATATGATACTAAGTATTAGATACTTAGTAGTGCAGTATGTGATTTCAGATTGCTAGATTCAGTAGGTTGATGAGTGAAATAAACTAAGTGCGTAGAAAGTAAAATGTCGAAAAGTAAATGGCGAGATTTTATAGTGGTTCCAGGTGATGTAATCACTGTCCACTCCACTCTTCTCTGTGATGTTGGAGGGAATTCACTAGAGATCTTTGATGTAGCTTTTACAAAGATTCCTAAGTTGCATGTCCTTCACCAATAACTATGGCTTCACAAACTGGCAGGAACATGTAGAATTGTCGCTCTGAGTCTTCCACTTTGTCCTTGAAGGGGTAGGATTGCCTCTTCACCAGCTCCACCACAAACAACAGTCTTTCACATCCAATGGATGCTTCACTGTCTTGGCACAGATTCTTTATAAAATAAGGATTGAATCAAATAAATGATTCATTGGCAAAGCGACTTGATTAGGATGATGTAATCGGCACTTACTGCGCCTTCAAGTGTTTAATCTTGATGTAGCTTGATATCTGAATGCACTTGAAGAAATTTCTTCGATCAATGATTTATGCTCAGTAAGTTCAGCAGGGTGTTTTTCAGCTCAGAGTTAGCACTTAAAGTTTATCCCCAAAAATTCATCATTTTTCTTGAGTTGAAAGTCTTCTATTTATAGGCAAGAATGCATGTGACTTGTATTTGAATTTCAAATGTGACCGTTCCTTGTATTTGTCCCATCCGATCGCATTCTGCCTCTATTCATGGGGTGACCTTTGTCGAAATTCCTTTTGATCAAGATCTGTCCACCCCTTTGACTTGTATCCAATGGATAAAAATAAAAGTCATCCCAACGTCTTTTTAATCTCAACCTTTGATTTCCTTGATAAGTCAGAGGTAGTTGGCTGTCCTTATCCATATAGTCTTCCAAGATAATCTTGAATTAATAGAGGTAATACATCAGCAGGTTCATGAGTCTGCTGAGATACCTATCTGTCTGCTGATCATCATATAACTGTATATAAAATACAATGCAGCTGATTACTTCTATCTAACTTTTATTTGTGTAGTTAGATTGCATCATTTTAATTGTAACTAAGTTCCAAACATCATCCAACTTATGGAACTTAGACCTTTCTACACAAGGTATATGTAATCGAGTTTAGGTCATCACAGACTTGCCTAAATTCGATTCCATATCCTTGACTTAAATTACTAAGTTTGATCCCTTAGCCTTCATTTATCGAGTTTGAACCCTCACCTTCAGTCTTGAGTCTTGGCGAGGTTCTGACTAGTCTCTTGACCTATCTACCCTATCGACCTATACCATCTGCTTGAAACAAGTCGCCAGACCCTTTACGATCTTGTTTGATCAAACCTATTTATGAATCAAACTCTAATAAACCTATACATTTAATCTAGACATCTTTTTGCCTTTGCACTATAACAGCTAGTATGACACTCATCATCAAAACTGAGGAATAAGTCCAACAATTTCCCCATTTTTGGTGATGATGCCACTACCCTCACCTAATCAGCAAAGCAAAAAAATAAAACACAAAAACAGAACAGATTCAATCAATTCTCATTATAAACATTGTTCAGTTATTACAAGCTAGATGCAGCAAGGATAAAGAATAATAAATATGCTGATCTATTGTCTCTTCTCTCTTTCTCTTCTAGCCTTCTCAGCTTGTTCTTGATAGGCTCTGATCTGTTCTATCATATCCCTCATCCATTCATTTTCAATAAGTGTAAAATCAATGTAGGGATTGACTTGCTTCCACCAATTCCAAGCTTCAGGCAGGATAAGATTAATCTGATTCACCCTGAATCCAAACTTCATGTATAACTCTTTAAACTCATCAAGTGAATCCTTTGCTTTTGTGACAGGCAAGCTCCTATCACCTCTCCCACCTTTTCCACCTCTTCCACCTCTGTTGCTTGCCCTTAAGGCTTTAACCCTTGCTTCCCAAAATTTCAATCCCAAGAAAGATTCTAGACCTTCATGAAATCCTTTGTCATGATAAGGTTTCCTCCTGTTGTAATACTCTTTCTTGTCTTTGCCTCGAAAGATCATCGATGAGTTGCACTCTGCCAGTGCAAAGTTGCTCAAAGCATTTGTATCATCTGTCCATCTAATCACATGCAAAGAGTCTTGCGACCTCCTTTGCTTTGCAGGTGATTAGCCCTCTTCCCCTTAGTGACATCATCAACAAAACGGGATATAAGGCCATGAATAGCCTCTGTGACACTATCACTCTATGCAATTGACCTTCCATAGTTCCGGCTTTTCTAGTATCAAGAGCGGTAATCCTGGATTGCAATGTCTCCTCCAAATTGCTGATCCTTTCAAAGAGTTTGGGGTCAGCACGATGGAGTTGTTGTGCAACAACGAGTTCGATGAGGTTCGGATGTTGCGCAAGGTTGTCAAGTTTCGATGAATAGAAATAAGTTGTTCTTTCGTAAATTTATCTTTTGCAAGTGTTTCCAACCTTGATGCCTCTCACATCTAGCATCATATCGGTGATGACATTTTGAGTGGATGTAGAATTTGAAGCAAATCAGTATCATAGATTGTCTGCTTTCATTCACCATCTTCATCGATTCTTCAAATGTCATGCTCTGTCTGTCTCGATTGTGTCCTTAATCATTGCATATCATGCCTTACGAGTCTCAACTCATTGAACACTTCAACTGGCACTTCACTCCTCATTCTACTATCGGTAGATCCATCAAAGAGCTCCTCAACTCTATATTGTGCTGTTGTCTCAGCGATGACCATTGCCTTACTCATATCTCTCCCAGCAGGGGGAGGTCCTTCCTCAACCATAGCACCAAGAATATCTTCCATGATAGGATCTTGTGCAGGTTCTTCAGCAACTTCTTCTTCTCCAAAAATTTGAAATTCTTCATCACTGTAGTCATAGTCCAGCAGCTGTTCTTCTGGATTAACAATATCAGCCTGCTGACTATCCTTCCCTACAGTGGCCTTGGCTCCAGTAGGCTCCACTACAGCAGCCTCATCAACAACAGGGGTTTCCTCCAAACCCAAATCAGGTTCCAACCTTTGTCCAGGTGCTGTTTGAGACTCAGCAGCCTGTACCTCCTGTTCCAACCTTTGTCCAGTCTTTGTTTGAGACTCAAAGAACCTGTACCTCCTCTTCAACTTCCTCGTGGATTGAATGTAGCCTCATTATCCACTTGGAAACCTTCAAAGATTACCAATCTTATGCGGGATGATGGCGCTTTAGTAAGAATGCCCTCAAAGTCAAATCCATCCTGATATTCAATGGATTCTTCCTGAGAAATGCACTAGGTTCACTGTGATCAATAACCTTTTCTCCATCAAAATCCTCACTCTGTTCAGCTTCATGTTGTGCAGTAGGCTCTACAACAAAAATGTAGCAGATTCATCAACCAAATTTACCAAAGACTCAATGTAATTCCCTCATTGATCAATGTTTCCAGATCATCCATGGTGAGATCCTCAGTAGATCCTCATCCATCTCTCCAAATGGCTGGCCTCGGCAGAGACTTACGATCTCAGAGCTTCTTGACCAAAGGGCTTCAGCTTGTTGTTTCTTGAGCCACTCCACTGGTCTCCCCAGGAAACATAGGGGTATCATCATCAGAATCTGATGAATCACTATCTGGAGTGAACTTTGGATCTCTGAACATAATAGCTCCACTTTTCTTTCCTTCATCCAAAAGATCCATCAGCCTGGATTGCAACATGCTAGTGTCTATCAAATCCAGCAGACTATCCACACCTAGCTGCTCAAATGCCCATTCTTCAAATCCACTCATTGGATCAGCAGCTGGTTTCTGTCTCTTGTAGAATCCGAACTTCCACTGGAAAATAGTTTTGCACCTTTTTGAAGTTAGGATCTATTTTGTTCTTTTTGGATGCCTTCTCATATGGCATAGATGGCCTCCTAAAGGCAGGTTCAGCAGCTTGCTGACCTCCAAAATCTTCAACAAGTAAGCTCATGGTTTCTTCAACAGTTGTTCTAAAGTCGATGAGGTTCTTTGAGGCGTGCACATTTGTACCTACTACTTCCATCTGTACCACACTTGGTTCCCCCTGACTTACATGCTCATCCGTAGGGTTAGCAACAGACTGCTCTTCCCCCTGAGTTCTTGCCACACTTGCAGGGTCTTCAACCAAGTCTTCAATTATCTTTTCAACTACCACAGCAGGTTCAGGTTCAGTGGTTTGATGTGGTTCTTCAGTGGATATCACAAAGAGGCTCGGGGTCAAGATCAGATATCTCGCAATGATTGCTCGAGAATAATCATTCGAAGATCGAGTGACTTGACACCCTCTTCGGTGAGGAGTCGATAATCACCACAGCGGAATGATAGTTAAGGGCTCAGCCTCAACAGCCTCTTCTTATTCTTCTTCTACTGGTGCTTCTTCTTGGATTCTTTGAGCTTCCAAGTTTTTCAACTCTTTCCCTTGCCATATTTCTTCTTTTGGCAATTTCCTTCCTTCTCTTGGAGAGGGGTTCATCATCTTTCTCAACCACAGTGAGACTTTCTCTTTCTAATCTTGTCCCTCTTTCTGTTGTTCCTCGAAATTTCAACAACAGCTTTTTCTTGTTTCAACAACAACGAGAGGTCGATAACCTCCACTTGACCTCGGCAGAGACTCAAAATGCATGTCTTTGTTTGCTTTCTTGTTTTCTTTGAAGGCTTTAACACTTGATTATCTTCCTTATGTCTCCACTCTTTCTTTTCTTAGCACTTTCTTTGGTGCAAAGAGGTTTGATGGTTATCTTCTTAGTTTGTTTGAACCCGCTCACCACCAAAGATCACCATCATCATCATCATTATCATCGTCAAACCTCTCCAAAGAACCTCTTCGTCATCATCTAGACCAGAATAATATAATCAATTTCCTTCTTGTATCTAGGCCGATTAATATCCACAGTGCTACATCGTGGATTCCAAGATGATTCAAGAGGGTCTGGACCATCAATCCTAAGGCGGTGCCTTGGACTTCCTCTTTCCTAATTTCTCTTCCTTGGCCACTTTCTTCATATAATGAATGAAGTAACCAAATTGATCAAACTTCATGCTCCTACAGATGATAATCATCAACTCTATCTTGGGTCCCGATAGAGTGTCCATACTTCAATCAATCCAAGTATGTTTTTAGCAATCGGTTTGCTCGATGAGACTATATTCACTTCCAATATGTTTGCGGTTGATGCAGTGCACGGATTTGATTTACGCATCTGTCTTAATCGATCTACAAACGCCAATTTGTCCAACCCCATTGCTTCGTGATTGACAGAGCCATCCACCACTTCAACAAATCCGAAAACTTCCTCTCGGTGGGGGAAACTTCAATTTCTTGCCCATTTACAGCAGTCTTAAATGCTTCAGTTCCTTCCTTTATCTGAATGTTTCTCCAGAAACTGACAACATTTGTATAAGAAATTGTGTCCAGTCTTATGTTTAACACATTTTCGGACCGCATACCTCCTTATTCTTCGACCAATGTTAATGGCCGATTCGATTCTGCTTTGCATCTTCAACAAAACCTCTTACACTTTGGCTTGATTCAATTTGTACATCAACTTTTTCCGCCATTTTAATGAGAAGAATGAGATGAAGAAGATTGAATTTCAAATCTGTGTTCACACGAAGTGTAAATAATCGCAGATGATAAAGCGATTTGTAAGTGATGATTCTCTGGCGTGTGATAGCTCAATATATAGACAAAGGGTAGTTGAAATCGTCATTGCACGTATATTGAGGTAACCACGATTAAAGCCGAATAAATGCCGGCTTGACACGTGTTCCATAACGTCGATAACCGTTAGATCGTGTTAATCGCGGTTATAAAGGATAGAATAAATATCCCGCCAATATGCTTTTTGACTTTAATAACTTTGACTGAGTAACGTTCCATCCAAAGGGTGGGCTCGGCGATCTGGCGATAAAATTCTTCACTGCCTCTTTGTCAAAGTATGACTCTTGATCCTCGTTTTCTTCTTGTTTTGTTCAATTGATAATACAAGATGAAGTTTAATACCAATGACCGATCATCAAGTGAGCTCACCCAACATGACAAAGACCAATCCCTTCTTGGCAACCTCATTTGCTCAATTGATCAAACATAAGTACATGGAATTGTTGATACCAATGACTAATCTGCTAAGTGAGCTCACCCAACATAGCAAAGACTAATCCCTTGGTGAATTCCAAACATTTACGAATATCACCAACCTTTATGATTCCAAGTTCAGTCCTTAATTTAGCAAATCTTTCACTATCAAGTGGCTTAGTGAAAATATCAGCAAGTTGATCTTCAGTAGGGATGTATAAAACCACCACATCTTTCTTTTCAACATGATCTCTTATAAAATGATGTCTTACATCAATGTGCTTGGTTCTAGAGTGCAAAACAGGATTTTCTGTGATTGCAATTGCACTTGTGTTATCACACATAATTGGAATTTCCTTTTCTTCAATTCCATAATCCCTTAATTGTTGTCTTAGCCATAGTACTTGTGCACAGCAACTTCCAGCAGCAATGTATTCAGCTTCAGCAGTAGATGTTGATATAGAATTCTGTTTCTTGCTAAACCAGGAAACCAGTCTATTTCCCATTAACTGACAGGTTCCTGAGGTGCTTTTTCTATCAATCTTGCAACCAGCATAATCAGAATCTGAGTAGGATATAACTTTGAAGCTTCCTTCCTTAGAATACCATATCCCTACTCCCAAGGTCTCTTTAAGATATTTGAGAACTCTTTTGACTGCACCTAAATGACTTTCTTTAGGTTTAGATTGAAATCTTGCACAAACACTCTGACAAAGAAAGGATATATCAGTCTCTGTGGCGATTAGGTACAATGATTGCCTATCATCCTTCTGTATAAGGTCTGATCAACATCTTTGCCTTCTTTATCTTCATCCAATCTGATGTTTGTACTCATAGGAGTTGAACTCTTAGTGCTGTTTTCCATACCAAACTTCTTCAGCAACTCCTTGGTATACTTGGTTTGATGAATAAAGATTCCATCTTTCATCTGTTTAACTTGCAATCCCAAGAAGTAATTCATTTCTCCCATCATACTCATTTGGAATTTACTCTTCATTAGATTTGCAAACTTTTCACACATTAAATTATTTTCAGAACCAAAAATTATGTCATCCACATAAATTTGTACCAGCAGGGTGCTGTTCCCTTCACTGATTCTGAAAAGTGTCTTGTCAATGGTTCCTTTTGTAAAACCATTGTCCACCAAGAATTGAGATAGAGTCTCATACCAAGCTCTTGGTGCTTGTTTCAATCCATAAAGTGCTTTGTTGAGTCTATACACTTTATCTTCATGATCTTTAACTTCAAATCCAGGAGGTTGCTGAACATAAACTTCCTCCTCTAGAATGCCATTCAAAAATGCACTCTTGACATCCATTTGATATACTTTGAAGTTCTTATATGTAGCATGTGCCAAGAATAATCTGATAGCTTCCAATCTTGCAACAGGTGCATAAGTTTCATCAAAATCTATTCCTACGCTTGAGAATAGCCTTTTGCAACTAGTCCGGCCTTATTTCTTACAATGGTACCAGATTCATCAAGTTTATTTCTCAGATACCCACTTAGTACCAATGATATTTGCATGATTTGGCCTATCAACTAGTGTCCAAACTTGATTTCTTTCAAATTCATTTAATTCCTCTTGCATAGCAATTATCCAATCTGGATCTGAAATGGCTTCTTCAACAACTTTTGGTTCCATTTGAGATAGAAAACAAGTAAACATGGCTCCCAGTTGTCTTCTAGTCCTTACACCTTGCTGTACATTGCCAATAACTTGTTCAGCAGGGTGATTCCTTAACCATTGTGGATTTTGGTTATTTTGATTATCAGAACATCATCTTCGTAGGGTGCTGTTGTAGCTTCTTCTGCGGGGGTTCAACGGATCCTTGAACTCGCTTCGATTGTTGCATCGAGAACATTACCAGCAGGTGTTCAGCAGAAGCGATGATCGAAACTTTTAAGTCATTGAATCTTTCCGAACTTCAACACAATCTGGATCGGTGACTTGTTGATTTTCAATGAGTTCACAATCTTCATCTTCCATACCAAGAAACTTAGGTTCATCAAACACAACATGAATTGTTTCTTCATGTTTCATGATCTTTATTCAAGACTGAATGCTCACGTTGATCAAGAATATCCCAAGAAAATTCCTTCATCGATTTTGGTTGGAATGTTTTCAAATGTACCTTATGATTTAGAATAAAACATTTGCTTCCAAATGGATGGAAATAGGATATGTTAGGTTTTCTTCCATTCCAAACCTCATAAGGTGTCTTCACAGCCTTCTTGTTTCATCAAGTTCTGCTTTTGTGTATAGCATCTCAGTATTTATTGCTTCATCCCAATATCTTTCGTAACAATGCTTCACAAATCATTGTTCTTCCCGCTTCCTTTAAAGTTCTGCTTTCTTCTCTCAAAGAACCCCATTTTGTTTGAGGTGTACCAAAGAAGCAGACAAGTTGATGTAGTACACCATTCTCGCTCACAATATTCTCTTATAACTTTGTTGAGAAATTCGAAGACTCGATCCGATCTTATCTTTATTATCTTGTTAAGCTTTTCTCATTTTGTAATCTTTTCAAAAGATTAGGCATGCTTTGAAGTGTTTCACTTTTCTTGTTCATAAAAATCACCCAAGTGTACCTTGAATAATCATCCACAACCACTAAAGTGTACTTCTTTCCCCGTTACACTTGGCCGGAGTTATTGGTCCAAAAGATCCATATGCATTAGCTCCAACACTCTATTAGTTGATTGTTTGGTCTTTGATTTGAAGCTTGACTTTATCTGTTTACCTTGTTGACAAGCATCACATATGGCATCCTTCTTGAATGTGATCTCAGGTAAACCAACCACTAGTTTCTTCTTCACCAACTGATTGATGTCATCAAAGTTCAAGTGATTCAATTTCTTGTGCCATAGCCAATTTAGTTCTGATTTGGTATGCACAATCAGACAGGTTTCTGGAACTGCAGTAGACCAATCCACAATATACATATTCTGTTGTCTTCTGCCAGCAAGCACAACTTGATCACCTCTTTCACTAATGACAATGCAGTTGTCTTTGTCAAAAGTGACCTTGTAACCCTTGTCACAGAATTGTCCAGTGCTCAGCAAGTTGTATTCCAGTCCTTCAACATATGCAACATCCTTGATTGTAAGTCCATTTCTCACAAGTGTGCCATATCCTCTTGTGTATCCAGGTGTATTCTTGTTGCCAAAATTTACCCTTGGACCATCTTTTGCCACAAAGTTTGATAGATAAAGTGCTTATTCTTTGTCATATGTCCGAACATCCACCACAAAGTACCAGACACCCTACAAAACAAAGTTAATGCATTTTAGGTACCCAAACCTGTTTGGGTCCATAATGGTCAGTGGTAAGCATGACCCTTGGCATGTCTCCATAAGGTCTTCTTCTGAATGTGTCATACTTTGGTTCATACTTTGGTTCATACATGTATTCCACACATCCATAAGTTCTAACAGTAGGTTGTGTAGGAATCACATATGTTTTCTGGCCTTTTGGTTTGTAATGTTGTTTGAAGTGATTCTTGTTGTTAGAAACATTTGCATAACCATAGGTGTGCTGTCTGTTAGGAACAGCCCTATAATAAGGAGTCTGCTGAGGTCTCTGCTGAGGTCTTGAAAAAGTCCTCTGCTGAGCCCTTTGCTGATTCCATTGCATAGGTTTTACCCTAGCAGTATGGTTATACTTACTGTTTTTAACAGTAGGTGCAGGAATATTCCAATCATCATCAGCAGGGAATAATCTACCTTTCCCCCTGAGATAAGTATCCCTTGAATGATTAACATTTTTGGGTTTAGGATTCTTATCCTTGGAATATTTCTGTTTCTTACCCTTCTGTGGTCCAGCAGACTTGGTAGCAGGTCTGCTATCAGCAGGCTTAGAAGGCACAGCAGTCCTATTTTTAGATTTACTCTTTTTATTAGGAGCTGTTGACTTCTTTGGCTTCTGATTTTGCTTACTGGGAGTTGGATCTAGTGCAGGTACAAATTTAGGACCAATTCTGGAACTAGGTTCAGTGACCTTACTGGATCCACTCTTGTTGGATTGCTGAGTTCCAAATCCAAGCCCTGTTCTATCTCCATAAGGCTTTCCTGATTTGTATGCAGTAGTGGAACAAGATGGTTCAAAGAGATTCGAGGTCAGCTGGATGTTTAGCGGACTTATCTTTGATTCATCCAACATCTTTTCTTTACCTTTGAGAACCCTTAATTCAGCTTTCAATCTTCCAACTTCTAATTCAAGAGCTTCTTTTTAGCCTTCACAACCTCATAACCAGATTGTATTGTCCTCGCTTGATTAAGGATCGCATCCAAAGTCTCATTGTTGTCGAAATTTCTAGGATTTGAACCACAAGTTGATTCACAATCACTTTCAAAGGAGTATTGATAGATACAATGTTGTATACCTCCTCGGTTTCATCCATATTGGCCATCAAAGCATAATCCTCCATATCAAGAACTTGATCTTTGTATCATCCGATTCATTTCCTTTTTTGATTCCACATCATATCCTCGATTCGTCTTCAAAACCATAGCCTTCTTGCCATGTCTTCTTTGTTGACTCTTGGTCTTCAGTAGGTCTGGACAATCAGGTCTAAAATGTCCAGGCTTCTTGCAGTTGAAGCAAAGATAATCAGGTTCCTTGCCTTGTTTTAGTTCAGGACAGTCAGGTTTGAAGTGTCCTGGTTTCTTGCAATGAAAGCACAGATAATCATTATCTTTCCTTGGTTCTTCTTTCCTTCTTTCAGTAGGCCTCTTTGTAAAATTTCTTGCAGGGGCCTTTCCAGTCTTCATCATCCTGATTTTCTTGCTTAGTAGGGCAATTTGTTCTTGAATCTCATCCAGCATATCATCCTGTCCTCCTGATGTTTCTTCATGATGTGAAGCAGCCAATGCAGTGGTCTTTGGCTCTTCCTTTTCAGTTTCAGGCACCAGCTTCTTGCTAAATTCATATGCCTTAAGATCAGAGAACAACTTGAAGGTGTCTTCTTCATGCAATTTCCTCATTTCTTCAATTGCAAATACCTTCATTTTCCAAACATCTTTGCAGTAGAGCTTCCAAGATTTTGGTGTTTACTTCTCTTTTGAATAACTTACACTCAAAGCAGGTGAGTTCATCCAGATTGCATTGAATCTTGATTCCATTTGCTCAATGGTTTCATTTGGCAAAGATCTTGAACTTTTGGAACCTCTTTACTGCCACACCGATTTTATTCTTCTTTATTGCATCGGTGCCTTCACGGATCAAGTGAATCTTGTCCCAAAGTTCCTTTGCGCCTTGCAATCTTTAACCTTCATGTACATATTGCTATCCAAGGTTCCGTAGATGATATCAATAGCAATGTTGTTGAGGTTTGCCCATTTCCTGCCTTCTCGCATTCCATTCTCTTTTGGCTTAGGAATGTATTCGATTCACACCCACCACATTCTCGCTTTTGTAATCTCCAAAGGGCCCATCGATTAATACATCCATCATCTCATCATGAGTAGCGACAAGATATATGCATTAATTCGCCGCTTATACTCATCAAATCTATCAAGAGAACACATCAACATAGTTCTAGCATACTGTGTGTTATCCATGATGCAAATCTTGAAAATCAGTAACTTGAAAGAAAGTTTTAAAGAGTTTTCACAAGCACAACAAGTAGGATTCCTTCGTAATGTATGATAAGGAAACCTAAATTTCACGCATACACGTTGAAACGATCTAGAATTATCACGATTTTTGCTCTCAACCCTCAAGAAACATGTTCTTGAAAACCTTGGAATTGATCAAAACCCCTTGGAGACCTGCCCAAGAAACCTTGATTTGTGAACGTTCAATAATTGCCAATTCTTGAATTTGATGTTCAAGATTAAGTTTATACGTAAACTTAAAAAAAAACGCAATTTTTCTTGCTAATGCAAAGAAGCAATTTTGATATAATTCTAAATAATTGTGTGTCTTAAAAAGAGACTCATATGCCTTTATTTATAGGCTTACAACTAGAGAAAAGAAAAACCAAATTCCGATGTGGGACAAATTGGCGCCACACTTTATTAAAAATAAACTAAATAAATTCATAAAAATACTCTCAATATGCGCCTAACCACATCCATCAGCAACAATCACCAATATTGACTTCTCACAACCAACCTCTCCTGCGTGAGCATCATCGAATGCCTGCATAACCAAGTAGAGATAAAGCTTCATCTCTCTTCTTGCGTTGCAATCTGTTAGCGGTCCATCTCTAATTAGCAAAGGATCCTTAGCCTTGAATCGGTGATATAAGATCATGATGTGTGACCGGTGGTAACGGTTCACGAACTCACATCAAGAAGTACGCTCCGATACCAATTGTTGGTCCCTTGAAAAGGCTTTGGTTAAGTTTAGAGGGGGTGAATAAACTTAACACTTAAAACTTTTGGAGTTAACAAATTCTACAACTTCAATCTGTCACGATACTTGAAGAGTCTCTTTGAGACTTCGAGAACTCATGATGACCAGAGTCTACCGATAGTTCGATTTGTTGAATTTGTGCAGAAATTATATCAAAATTAAGCCTTATTACTTGTTGTTAAATATGATACTAAGTATTAGATACTTAGTAGTGCGGTATGTGATTTCATTTGCATGATTCAAGAGGTTGATGAGTGAAATAAACTAAGTGCAGAAAAGTAAAATGTTTGAAAGTAAATGGCCGATTTTATAGTGGTTCCGAGTGATGTAATCCTCGCTCACCCACTCTTCTCCTGTGATGTTGGAGGGAATTCACTAGAGATCTTTGATGTAGCTTTTACAAAGATTCCTAAGTTGCTTGTCCTTCACCAATAACTATGGCTTCACAAACTGAAAACTGGGAACAGGTAGAATTGCTGCTCCTGAGTCTTCCACTGGTCCTTGAAGGGTAGGATTGCCTCTTCACCAGCTCCACCACAAACAACAGTCTTTCACATCCAACAGATGCTTCACTGTCTTCAGCAGATTCTTTATAAAATAAGGATTGAATCAAATAAATGATTCAGTTGCAGCAGCTTGATTAGGATGATGTAATCAGCAGCTTGCAGTCTTCAAGTGTTTAATCTTGATGTAGCTTGGATACAGAATGCACTTGAAGAAATTTACTGGATCAATGATTTATGCTCGATGAAGTTCAAAGAGGTGTTTTTCACCGAGTTAGCACTTAAAGTTTATCCCCAAAAATTCATCATTTTTCTTGAGTTGAAAGTCTTCTATTTATAGGCAAGAGTGCATGTGACTTGTATTTGAATTTCAAATGTGACCGTTCCTTGTATTTGTCCCATCTGATCTGCATTCTGTCTCTATTCATGGGGTCGACACTGCCGAGTTCCTTTTGACAATCTGATCATCCACCCTTTGACTTGTATCCAATGGATAAAAATAAAAGTCATCCCAACATCTTTTAATCTCAACCTTTGATTTCCTTGATAAGTCGAGGTAGTTGGCATCCTTATCCATGTAGTCTTCCAAGATAATCTTGAATTAATAGAGGTAATACATCAAGAGTTCATGAGTCTCATTGAGATACCTATCGATCTGTGATCATCATATAATCTGTACATAAAATACAATGCAAATGATTACTTCTATCTAACTTTTATTTGTGTAGTTAGATTACACCATTTTAATTGTAACTAAGTTCCAAACATCATCCAACTTATGGAACTTAGACCTTTCTACACAAGGTATATGTAATCGCTTTAGGTCATCACAGACTTGCCTAAATTCGATTCCATATCCTTGACTTAAATTACTAAGTTTGATCCCTTAGCCTTCATTTCATCGAGTTTGAACCCTCACCCTTGATCTTTCAAAGAGTTCCTGACTAGTCTAACGACCTATCTACCCCCATCGACCTATACCAATCTGCTGAAAGCAGTCACAGACCTTTTACAAAGGCTTGTTTGATCAAACCTATTTATGAATCAAACTCTAATAAACCTATACATTTAATCTAGACATCTTTTTGCCTTTGCACTATAACAGCTAGTATGGCACTCATCATCAAAACTGAGGAATAAGTCCAACATGGCACTCAGATGAAACTTCTTATTGACTATGAACGCATCTCGGAACTTTCGAGCGAGCATGGCAAAACTGGAGATCGACCCTGGTCGCAACTTCGTGAACCATTCTCTTGCTCGACCTACGAGTAGCGTCTCGAATGCCCGACAAACAAGATGCATCGGTGCTCCATCCAACCTCATTTACGGCGAGATACCTGTGGAGGTGGTCCTCCGGTCGGTGGTGCCATCATAAGGTTCTATTTTCGGTATCTTAAACCCCTTGGGTTTAGGAAAGCTCTCGATCTCCTTCGTGAAGGGAGACTCGAGCCACAACGACACCTGATTCTTTCCCAAAATTGCATTCAACTCCTCCCTGGTGCTGTCATCGTCCCCTCTCTGGTGTTTTTGGTGGATCTCGCGTCTCTTCCTTTCCACCGAGCAAGATGATGCGCTTATTTCTTCCTCGAGAGTCTGCATCTAGGTTTGTCCACGCCTTCTTTTCGCCGCTTCCGCCATAGCTTCTTTCTGGGCGGCGTCTGCTTTCCTGCGCGCCGTAACTGCCTCGGCGATTATCCTGGACATTACCTCCAAGTCCGCCCCTGCCAACTGATCCGCAAGCGTCCGATATTCTGGAGCAAGAGCTTGCTTTTCTGGTTGGTGGGTTTCCTGGACAGGGTTCAAAGCTTGATCTTTTTCCCCTTGTTTTTGCTGAGGATCGTGCTGAACAAGATCCAAGGCTGGATCCTCTTCTCCTTGCATATCAGGATCGGTTGGCTCGTTCATCTGGGAGCCTTGATCAACTGCTTTGGATGTGGTTTTGGATGCAGTTTTCTTGGGAGGCATCGTGTTCTTGAGTATTCGATCAATAGAAGGCCCTCCTTCTAGCGCCAATGACGATGACAAATTATGTCACCTTAATGATTTGAGCCCTAATTTAATCTAGTGATGAACACACAAGAACCCTAATGCCAAAAAGAGGAATGAGGGGGTGGATTTTATGTATGCGGCTGAGTCCAAGATGCTCTCTTGAATTGCCTACGATATCTGCTCAATTCCGTGAATCAAGCCCCATGTAGTTCCCCGGAATGGGGTTTTTATAGTGATCATACTTGCCTAAACCCTAAGGTTAAGTCGGCTTGTATTATTGTCACCTTTACCCTTAAATGGGCCTTGACCCTTGCCCAAGCTACCGCTATTAATGGGCTTAGTAAGCTGATGCGGATTCTGTCCTCGATGTCGACCTGTGGTGATCGAATCTGGGACTTACTGTCCTACATTGCTAACTGGTGCGGACTGAATGTCTTACACTGCTCGGTGTTCGATAGTCGATCGTCGTAGCCTGGCGTTTATGAGATGGCTCTTGCCTCTAGCCTGGGCATCGACATGAATGCACTGGCGTTACTTACAGTGTGACTACCAACCGATAGATGACACGTGGAGGGAGTGAAACCCTGTATCGTCACATGCATTTCTAAGAACCTCATCAGGTCGAGGCGTAACACCATAGAATAGGTCAAGAATTTTGTTGTTTTGGAAATTTTTCAAACAACATTTATTTGTCGCTTGTTTCTCGCTTTAAATTCAATTTTTTTATTAAATTAGGGCATTTTCATTGTGATTGCCCGTAATAATTAAATTATTCGAGTGTTATTTGAAAACTAAAGTGGTATCAAACTACACATTTCAAAATGAACTAAGGCCATGAAAGGAAATTATACTACTAAATTTCGAAACAACTTATAACATACATACAATATCATATAATCGAACTATGTACAATATCAAAACTTCTACATTATCGTTTCTACATTATCGTTTCTAATAATAACATTGTCACTATAATTACATTAATGCATATCATTCTAAAAAAATTCTAAATTATCAAATATTCAACATAAATACAATATAAAAATTTCTACAACGTCATTATTTGTACAACATCAAGATTTCTACAAATTTTCCAATCATATAATCAAAATAATTACAATATCAAAATTTCTACAACGTTATTATTTGTACAACATCAACATTTATACAAATTTTCCAATCAAAATAATTACAATATCAAGATTTCTACAACGTCAAGATTTCTACAACATCAACATTTCTACAAATTTCCCAATATACATAATTCGAAATGTCCAATATCTTATAACCATCATTTCTACAATATCAAAAATTGTACAATATCATTACTACAATTTCCAATATCTTATAATCATAATTTCTACAATATCAAAAATACTACAATATCAAAAAATTTACAATATCATTACTACAAAATTTATAAAATTAACTCACAATTTCGATTTTTTTTGGGTCAATACATAAACATACTATATCACAATTTCGAAACAAAAATTTCAATAACATTATTATATCACAATATCGATAACATTACAATATCACAATTTGAAATAAAAAGTTGCAGTTCATTAAAATTTGGGGGCAAATTCATCAAAATTAAACCTAATAAACTGTAAATAACTTACTAGAGGATATTCTTCAAAATTAATAACGGCCATTGTTGTATGAAGCTTCAATCCACTCCCGGTTCCAATTCTACGCAATGTAAACTAACCCGTGTCAAAGACCTTCTTGCCTCGAGAGAGGTAATTCCTTCCACGTGAAATTAATCAATGATGTGGGGATAGGGATGTGGGGTCATGCGATTTTTTTTGTGTGTGGGGCGATTTTTTTCGATAAAAAGTGAGGAAGAAGAAGATAAAGTGTCTTGTATATGTTTTAGTATTTCCACGGGCCCGGATATTTTCCACGGGCCCGCTGATATTTTCCACGTTATGCTTCACATTCCACGTGGCCCTAATTAAAATTTCCCAGTCACGTGAAAATTCAATTTTGGCACCATTTGAATTTCCACGTGAACCATTCAATTCCACGCTATCTCGGTGGAAAATTACCACGGTCCCGTGGAAATAAAAGACATGAGCAACTTAAAAAAATGTCGACCGAATGCAGACTGACTTGAAATATGGGTGTCTACAGTGACCTGAATGTATATTTTCTCGACAATGTACCCAAAAACAATTTCCTGTCCTGCAACGTCATCGTATAATATGTCAAACGTAACAGAAATTAGGGCTGAGTAAAATAACTAGAAAATCAAACCAAATCGTAAATCAATCTGAAATTAACCAAACTAATGACAAACCAAGTGAATTGGTTTGGTTAAAAACCAAACCGAATTGTATTGGGTTGGTTTCAGATATTTTTAATTACACTCAATCCAACCCGAACCCAAATGGAATTTTTTTTATACATGAAATATAATATACCGAACCAACCTAATATAACTCATTATCTAATAATCTAGTAGTCTCGGACTCTCAGCCCACACCACTTAGTCCAATAGTCCACAACATACATTTTAGAGTTTAGTCTATCTTAAGCCAATTGACTCAACCCTCGTTCACCCTAAACCTAAACCGCAGCCAAAGCTTCTCGCCTCCTCCATCCATCTCGCACATTCCAGTTTCACAGTTCACCATCTTCATTGACAAGGCTGAATGTATGATTCAATTGTCTTTTGCTATTGATGTAAAATAGTGATCCAAACCTTTGGTTTGTGATTTATTTTACTGTGTATGTAGTTATTTAGAGTTTATATAAAAATTGTTGGTTTTGTCAATTAGACTCGTCATGTTGACATTAAATTTCAGGTCTAACCTTTTTTTTATAGATATATTTCTTCAAGTATCCCGGTTGTTACTTTAATGTTTAAAACTAAACTGTAGAAATGTCTATGACTTAAGAACATGGGTCGTATAATTGAAAATCAATATATAATTATATGAAGTCCGTATAAATGCCAAGGACTATTGACAAGTACCCTAATAATTCAAAACTCAGACATTCCTAGGGGTAAACAAAAAAAACCGGAAACTAAACCAACAGGTCAAACCAAATCGAACCAAACCGGAAAGGTATAAACCGTGGTTTTTTGGTCGGTTTTTGTATTGTAAAAAATCAAACCGTGAAAAACAATTTGGTTACAATTTAAAAAAATAAAAACAGTTTATAACCGGACCAAAGCGGATTTTATATGTATATATACATACATACATACATACATACATACATACATATATATACATATATACATACATACATATATATATATATATATATATACACACACACACACACATATACACACACACATACCACATCTATTAATACTTTAGAACATCAATGTGATTTTTTCGGTCCAACTCAACCTGTTTAAACTTTGTATTTGTTATGTATTAATGATCAATTACTAATCTCATATCCTAAAGATTCATATTTTGTTGATCATTTCATAGACTTGTATTTAATTTCAATCATTTAAGAGAATCTTGAGTACATGTCAGTTCACTACTCACCACCGCTAACTCTTTCTAATTCCTCAGCACCAATATTTGAAATATGTGAATGCTTATTTGTATGACTTGCTTCTTCTAATGATGTTGATGAACGTCATCAAGGACATTTTCCGATTTGTTCATTTGTTAGTTGACATCTTATCTAAATAAATGCATTTATAGACATTAGTTTTATATATGTTTGTCTTTTATTTGCTTATAATTAGATTATGTTGGACAATAACATTGTTGAGATACTCAAAATCAGAGTTGGTGTTTTGGAGAAAATAAATGAAGCCCAAAACTATATGTTCTAACTATATGAAGCTCAAAACTATATCACACATTTTTTCATTTGAAATGTGAAAAAATTAGCTATCTTTAATTTATTTCTCGCTTACTTATGAAACAAATGCATTCATCTTTCTCCCTTGACCATACTCAAAATATTATTTTTCCTAATAGATTTTGAGATTTATATATGATATTCAATATTATAACGATTTGTTCATTATTAGTTTTTTTTTTTTTTTAGTTAATGATTCATTGATGAATTGAAATGAGTAAGAGATGACTCTTTCATTATCTTGTTTGTCCCAAACTTAGGAATTGAATGGTAGGTGTCGAGTTCGTTGTGTTGGATGGTGTTGATGTATGATTGGTTTTTGGATCTTAAAGATTCTCATGGGTATATGTTTAAATATAAAACAATTGTTAAATCAACTCAATGGATTTACTGACATGATATTATTAATGTATTACATATATTATCATTTGTTGTTACGAGACAATTTATGATTTCCTATCAATAATTTTAATTTTTAAAGAAAACCGGAACCAAGCTGAACCAAACCGGACTGAACAAATGGTTTACGTCTGAAAACCGTCCTAGTTTGGTTTCGAAAATAGGAAACCGTATAAAATGGTTCGGTTTTAAAAAACGGGAAAAACCGGCCGAACCGGACCATGTTCACCCCTAGACATTTCTACGGCCCATGAGTGTAAACCGTAGTAATATCTACGGCATGGATACAAGATTCGTAGAAATGTTACGGTCTTTACCGGGTAAATATAAAAAATGTTAAACGTAAATAACCCGTAGAAAATATTACGGTTTGACCTTGAATCGTAGAAATGTCTACGGGCTAAAAGGGTGGGCCGTAGAACTTTTATGATTTTGAATATTTATTGAGTAGTGAGGAGTAGACATGACGGGTTTTGGGTCTGAGCTGGGCCGGGTCAAGACCCGACCGGTTGGTGGGGGGGGGGGGGAAGAAACCCGGCTCGGTGGGCCATGGGTTAATTGGGGCGGGTACAGCCGGGCTTGTATCCCGACGGGTTTCGCCGGTTCATAGGCCACGGTTCTTCCGGGTAACGGGTCAGGACGGGCTTAGACAGGTCAATACAGTTCAGATCGCGGGTCACTTAATATTCTATTTCATCAATAATACCATAAAACCTTTTTTTAACAATTGAGATTATACATATATGAAAGCTGAACACTTGGTCGAATGAGTAACATATAAGAAAGGTAATTATATTGAACATAAATATCATTATTGTTTTAAAGTATTAAAAAAATATGGATCATATGAATAGTTTGTGACATAACGTTTTTGAATTAAATTATTGTTTTAAAGTATTAAAAATACTATATTAATCATATGAATAGTTTGTGACATAACATTTTAATTAAAAATGAATGTTTAATTTGGTCTAATATGATTTTAAATATTTAAGTTTTATGCGGTATCGCTCAAGTTGTATGTGGTTTCTTTCAAAAAAAAAAAAAAAAAGGTTTTATGTGGTTAAGAATTCAAATGTTTGGTAATATGCTAGTTATGTCACTACTTGTGTTAACTTAGTTATAGTCATCTATATTATTCTAGCAATTTATTTTTCTATTATTTATGAAATAAGTGAAGAAGTAGCATACAAAACTAATTTATGTTTGTTATAACAAGTCATTTGTTCAACAATACTATGAGTTTTCGTAGTTTGATAGGTCGTTAATTTGTTTTAAAAAATATATCTTTAACGGTTATACGTATCTTGTTTCCAGTTCTAATCATAGAGTTTAGAACAATTGTAAGAAGAAGATTGCAGATCATTGTCTCTCGAATAAGTCTCTACTTTACGACTCCAACATCATTTACTGAATCTCTACACATAATCACCTGCACTGGAATCTCTACCGTACTCACAATAATAAAGTAATCAGAATCAAAATAATTATGACATATTTTCAAAACAAATACACATATAAATAATTTATTGTCTATTATTATAGTGATAAATATTACCTTGTATGGATATTCAAAATATGTATAGAAGATCTTATTAATGAAATATTTGTAGAAAGCATTTTTGTGACTCGAAATATATATATATATATATATATATATATATATATATATATATATATATATATAATGTTAGAAATAAGAAAAACTTGAATCTGTAAAAAAATCGATTGTGGTAGATATAGAGTATGATGTCCAATTTTATCCGTAATGTTGAATAGAGATCATGTATCTGATTCTCGATGCAAAGACATTTAGTTGGATCTGAAATCAGATATACAGATTTACTGTCACATTACTGATTCTAATGCAAATGTTTCTAATGACTTTTAAATAGATGATATTTAAAAGAAAGTTAATGTATTTGAAGGGAGTCTTTGCTTTTCTTTTTTAAAAAGAGGGTGCAACACGAGGACTTCCCAGGTGGTCACTCATCCTAGTGCTACTTTCGCCCAAGCACGTTTAACTTCGGAGTTCTGATGGAATCCGATGCATTAGTGTTGGTATGATCGCACACGGAATCTTTGCTTTTACATGTTAGTAGTAGCTTGAAAATAGATTTGAATTCTTTTGACTATTTCTAGATAGGAGTCTAAAAATAGATGTCACTCTAGACTCTTTATTGGCATTATCTGATTTTTTTTTTCCTTTAAAATTCAAATTTTTTCTTTCAATTTTCAGTTTCATATATTATCTACCCTTACACAAAAAATATAAATAAAAATTACTCACCAACGTTAATGTCAAAAAAAAATTCAGCCATGAGTTTTTTTTATTCTTTATTTATTAAATTTAATTATAGAGCCACTACGATGATCGACTTGATTTAATTTATCAAATACATCTATTGGATGACCCCTACAATAAAATAGATTCCATTATATGTGATAGCCATTACAATTGCTCGATCAGGGAATTTGAGGTGCCGGAGTAGGACCTTTCTTGCCACAATAACCCTATTATTTTCCAATGATTTTTTATGACGTTTTCAACTGCTCATTGATGTACCAGTAATAATAGTATGTGATGTTTCACAACTGTTGGTATATGTACCGGAAGCGGATCCCCGACGGTACAAAGAAAGCTGTACAATTTGCTGTGCACTTTTTCCGTTCAAAATTTGGACGGTTCTGTCCAAATTTGGACGGATCCGTTTAAAATTTGGACGGAAACACAATTTGAACGAATCCGTCCAAATTTGATTCACTCTCTTCCCGTCCAAATTTTGGACGAAAATGATGCACAGCAAATTGTACCGCTATATTTGTACCGTCAGGGATCGGGTCCGTATGTACTAGTAATAATACTATGTGTCATTCACTTGTTTTGTTTCATTACATATATATTTGTAATACCCCAATATATTTTAAATAAGAGTGAGTGATTTATGGATTTATTAATCCTAAATTGTAATATTATCTAATATTTTTATGTTGGAATATTTAATTAAAAGGATTAATGGGAATCAATGATTATGGGAAAATTTTCTAACCTAAAAAGAAAACCCTACCCATTACTCCCCGTCTTTCATGCGCAAAAACGAAAAATGTTACGATATATAGATAAAGGATTGCTGATGCAAGAAGATGTGCACAATTTGAGCAGATCAACTCGACTCAATACAAAGAAGATCGATCAAAGACAATGAGACTGAGGAACTCGTCAAGCAGAGTCAAGACACAACGGTTAGCTTAGCAGTATAAGAAAGCAGTTATTATGTTATAAATGCATTGTAACTTCTTTTCAACTGATTCACGTGGTGTATATGATATAAAAAAACCCCATTATCAACAACATTGTAACTTAACTCATTCATTATTCTTTAGTAATAATTTCAGATTTTATTTTGTTGTGTTCTTCAATTTCCCAACTTCAACATGGTATTGGAGCGTGAAACTTGAGAGTTTTCATTGATTTTATGCATTTTTACTGTGTTCCAATAAGAAACTTGAGAGTTTTTTTTTTCTTTCATTTTTTTGTGGATTGCACAGATTCTTGAGAGAATTTTATGTTGATTTTGAGTTATTGATGAGTTTGTGATCACGTTCTGTTATATTCTAGTGTGAATTTTATGTTCTTAAATGCCATGGCAGCAAAGAAGCACGAACTGTCAAGTGTCGGTGCAGCCATTGATGAATGGCAATAATTACAATCCTTGGAAGATGTCAATAGAGATGGTGTTGATGACCAAGAACAAATATGGCTTCGTATATTGCACAATTAAAAGGCCAGAAGCAGATTCAATAGACTGGCTTGGAGACAATGTGATACTATGGTGAGATTTTGGATCTTGAATTTTGTTGAAAATACTATTGCACAAAGTTTAATGTACTTCAAAAGTGCCCATGCAGTTTGGAAAAATATGGCGGATAGATTTTCAAAAGTTGATGCGTTGAGACTTTGTGATCTCCCTGAGGAGATACATATCTTGAGTCAAGGCATTGATCATGTAAATCAATATTTCACCAAATTTATGGTTATTTGGGAAGGGATCAAGACTATTAGTCATATGCCTACATATTCATGTGATTCACAGTTCCATTGTAAGGCCATAAGTACCTTGGTGGATAACATGGAAATAGAACATGTGATGATTTTTTTTGAAATTTCTCAGGGATGAGTTTGAGCCAATGGTGACTCAAGCAATGTTGATGGTGCCCTTTCCTAAGATTCATGATGCCTTTGCAATGGCCATAGAGTTTGAGAAGCAGAGACTCTATGTGGAAAACAAGGCCAAGAATCAAGATCTCATTATTTTGGGTTTTTTCTTCTCAGCAGACCGATTTATGTGTCTGCACATAACTCTAAGACTAAGAACTTTAAGAAGGCTCAGTGCAGTTTATGTGGCTTTAATGGCCACATATAAGAAAGTTTCTATAAGAAGCATGGTTATCCACCTGGATTCAAGTCCAAGAAAGCTAATATGGTGGACCAGATAGATATGAACCAGTTAGCAATAGAAGAACAAGCCCAAAGGTCAACTGGATCAGGGTTTCCAAATCTTACTGCACAACAGCTAGAGAAGTTGATGCTCTGATGAGTTCTGATTCTACTGGACATACAATCAACCAGATTGATGCTATAAAAAATCATTTCTCACATGTTCAATGATCAGGTGACCTTAGTCGGGTGAAGCCTGTCCAATGGATCTTGGACTCTGGTACCACAGACCACATTGTATATTTTTAGAGCAATTAAGTAATCTCAAACATGTGCTTAACATAAAAGTGGGATTACCTAATGGCAATACAATTTCTGTATCACATATGCGACAAGTGAGGATCAATCCTCAGCTGACCTTACAAAATGTGTTATATATTCATGGACAGTTTTGATGATCAGCTAAGCTATCCAGCACAGGAACAAATGCAACTGAGGCATCCAGTAAAGGATCAGTACAAGTCATCCAAGCACATGCACCTGTCCACTTGATGAGATAAACAAGAACAAGAAAGGAACCAAACTTTTATTAGGGAGGTGCCAACACAATACAACATACTACATATCTGCTGAGTGAAGTAATGAGTCTAGAAAAACTCTCAGCTGAGTATGCCATATATGTTTGTGCCATTGATGCTGTCACAGAACCAAAGACATACAATCAAGCAATCAAACATGATGAGTGGAAATAAGCCATGCATAAAAAGATTGAAGCTATGCAGACCGTTCACACATGAGAGGTTGTTGATCTTGTTGAAATAGTGTCCTAAACCCAATCTGGTTGGACCGGATCCGACCGGGTCGGATCATTTCTACTATTTCTTTATGATTATACATATATAATAAATGACTTTTCTGTTGTCATATATTTGTTCTTTTTAAGAACCAATTATGAATTGTCATATGAAAACGTCCTTAGTATTATACTGTGATAGAGAAACCATGATAGGCGATTATGGTTGATGAGATCTCTAATCACTTTAATAAGTTTGATACTTAAATGTCTCTAGGCTTATGTACTATTAAACAGGGCATTGATAGTACAAAGGCTAGCACGTATTAGATGTCTTCTGTCTTTAAGGTCAGGGATAGATCTAGTCTATCGAAGTGTAGAGACACTTGGACTGTACGTGGACGTGTATTAGAGAATGCGTACGTTAGACTGGCCCACTTACACTATTAAGTGTCACACTGTGTGACGGTTGTGTAATTATCCTTAGGACCGGAGTCTACATGGCATCACGGTGTGGATTATCATGCTTTACACTATTGAGGTTTCCCCTAGCCATGGGGCGATCATGCGGTAGTGATTGGCTGTGATACTAAAGCTTGCGTAGGATTCATGTTGTTCGTCCGGAAATCGCGTACCCTATTAGTAAGAGGAATATCCGAAAATGCCTTCTTATAAGGAATGTGATGTGATCCGTGACCGAATCAGATTCGAAAATGCCGAAGGACCGACTAAAGGTATCAATAAAACGAGCACCGCAACCCTTAGCTAACTCGTAACTAAGAACCTTGGTATGACCTCAACCCTTAGATAACCCGTATCTAAGAACCTTGGTATACGAACGCCACAAGGTATGCTCAGAACCTTGATAAGTTCCGTTTGGAATCCACCAAACAACGGCGTTGGAATCCTCCAAACACCAACGTGAGAAAACTCACCAAAGCTTAAAGCTTCAAATAAAATATATCAAAATTTGTCTGATGATTACAATGACTCTTAATGCCTTTATATAGGCTACAGACTCCAAGATTAATTGCTAATTTAGCAATGTGGGACGAAATAATCATAATTAAAAATAATAACAAAAATAAAATACTATCTAACCAATGTGGGATAATAAAAGATAACTAAAAATAAATAAAAGACTCCAAATAAATTTGACAAAGTTTCTTCTCGATGGGAATCACATCAGAATGTCTTACTCTCGTGAATCTTTGCAAAGTGGAAGTAAATGAGTTACTTCGAGAGAGCATGATATCCAGATTATAAGATACGGTCGTTAATGTATTGACACTTTACGTACGACCGTATGGATATTATTACAGCGATAGGATTCTATTTACATGCTAACCGAGCACATGAAAGATAATAGTCATTGCATATTGACTCTTCCGATAATTAGGGGTCATGGACGTGTTGCTAGACGCTATCCGTGATCGTTAGATGTGAAGGGCATTTTCGTAATTGCGCCTTATGTCTACGACCAACATATTCGGAAGCTTATCGGGTGAACATCAAGTCGGATTAAAATGTGGTTATAGTCGATAACCAAATAAGTAAAGAATTTATCTCATACTATATGTTATAGTGGTAAATTAATATGGTGGTATTTATTTATTATTAATAAATATAATACATATATTTCGAATTGTATATGTATATATGATATACATGTATTTTGTGAATTAATTAATCATAGTAAATTAAGGAAAATCCCAAGTCTAGATTTTTGGGAATATGAGGCGCCATTTTTAAAGTGTATTAGATACACTTGGATTGTGCAATTTAATTAATAGTATTTTCTTGTTGTAATATTAGATATTAATGCATATAGATTTGCACACATGTGTAAATTGATTTATGGTAATATAATAAATAGATATATTCAATATAAGATATTGTCAATATATATCTTGAAAATATTTAATATAAGATATTGAATATTTAATGAGATAAATCAATCAAATATATTTTCTTTATTTTATTAGAAAAATATTTTCTCTCTCCTCAATCTACTAGAAAGCTTCTCCCAATCAGATTGAGACAATAAAGGGACGCCCCATAATCTATATAAAGGAGGGATTAGCTAGCTCTTTTGTACACCATAATTCCAAGAGCTAATTGTTCTTGTGAAAAATAAGAGAGCTTCTTAGAGAGATTATAGAGTAAAAAAAGGTCGACCTAGCAGTCGAGTTTTTCTAGTAGCAACCATTGGCGGGATTACGGCGAGCTCGTGTGGATTACTGGTAGAGGCCGGACACGTGGTCGGCTCGCGCACATCTACTCCTACCGGACGGTCAAAGCGTCGATCTTTTAGATCAACCAAGGTAATATTACCGTCTCCTCTCTTATATGTTTATTGTTTAAACGAAGTCGATCCTGGATTGAGAAATTAATTTTTGATATTCCGCTGCGCTACTCGATTGATTTCCTAACAGATCTGCCACCTGGCAAGAAACCCGTTGGATGTAAATGGGTGTACAAGATCAAATATAATTTTGATGGCTCTGTAGAAAGTTACAAGGCTAAATTAGTTGCAAAGGCCTACACTCAAACATATGGCATTGACTATCAAGAAACCATTTTCAATAGTTGGGAAAATTGCTACAGTAAGAACTCTGCTGACAACAGCATCAACCAATAGCTGGCATCTTCATTAAATTAATATCAATACAGCTTTCCAGCATGGAGATATTCAGGAAGAAGTTTACATGTAGTTTCCCCCAGATTTCAAGGCAGACAAACCAAATCAGGTTTGCAGATTAACCAAGTCTTTACATGGATTGTAACATGCCAGCCGACAATGGAATTGTAAGCTTGACATAATCTCTGGAAAACAAGGGTTTGTATAATTCAGGAATGATCACATTTTGTTTACAAAGGGATCATGAAAATCCTTCATTGCTTTGCTGGTTTATGTTTATGACATAATAGCAACTAGTCCTAATTTTCAGCTGAAATGGAGTTAAAAAGTTATGGGACAAATGTCCAAAATGACACATATTAGACTTAATTAGGTAAATATGACACTAAAGAATTCGGTTATAAGGACACATAATTAGCACATTGACCAAACTAACCTAATTTTGTTTTGCTTTTGTTTTTTTAATGTTTTTTTTTCTGGGTGTTTTTCTTATGGTGTATTTTTTTGTAGTCGTTTTTCCCCCGGTGACCACCGCGATGCAGATACGCCTCGATGAAGTGACACCACGATGCATTGATCACCCAAGATCCATTGACCACCTCGATGCAGTGGCCACCTCCGATTCAGAGACACCGCGATGCAGTGACCACCCCAGATGCAAAGACACTGTGATGCTGTGACCACCCCCGATGAAGTGACACCGCGATGCAAAGACACTGCGATGTTATAACATTTGACGATGCAGAGACACCGCGATGCGGAGAAACAGCGATGAAAAGACACCGCGATGCAGAGACACCTCGATGCAGAGACACCGTGATGAAGTGACCCCACGATGAAGTGACACCGCGATGAAGTGACACCGCGATGCAGTAACCAGCCCCGATACAGAGACACCTCTGATGCAGAGACACTGCGATGCAGAGACACCGCGATGTCTCTTTAGCGTTCAAAAAAAAAAGCGGCCAGAAAAAAAAAAAAAAAAGAAATCACGTCCAGAAAAAAAAAACTCCCGGAAAAAAAAAGATAGTTTTGTCTAGTTACTCATTTTGTGTCATTATAATCAAATAAGATTCCTTAGTGTTCTAAGTATTCAAACTAATCATTATAAACAAATATCCAAAAAGTTATTAGACTTATTTCCTTTTTAAACTTTAGAGTTGTAATGGACTCTGATGTATTAGTACTGATACGGTCGCATCGAACCTTATTTCCTTCATGGTAAACATTCCAGATCACTTGTAAATCACTAAACGGTGCACGCAAGGAGGGTGCGGGTTAGAATTTTCCCAAAGACATTGATAGATGTTGGGCACACTTGTTCACAAAACTGGGATCGTCTGCTGTAAGGGGCAAATGCTGTGATGTGCTGTGAAGTAAAACGGCGTCGTTTCAACCCCAAACGACGCCGTTTTGCTGTGTTGGTTTTTTTTTTTTTTTTTTTTTTTTTTTTTTTTATAGTTCGCGACCAAAACTGTGTCGGATAGACTCGAAACGATGTCATTTCTTCGTCACAGCAGCCTCTGCTGTGTATTAATAACAGCACAGGATCCGGGATCCTTGTTCACATATCATTTCCCAAAACAGAATACATCACTTCAAAATTCCTTTTTGAAAGTGTTCAAACTAACTTCTCTTTTTGGCAAAGTTTTCATCGCTTATATATGATGCTTAATCCAGTTAATAGGTTGAAAATAGTAGCAGTAGAAGCAGGTCTTCATGGCGTTGAAGATAGTGTGGTTACTCACCTTAGTTTTGCCTCTCCTCTCTTTTCTGGAATCAACACCTCTAATTTCTCCGACAGTATCTTACTCACAGAAGAGCCGTAACTCTTTGATCGCCAAAATTCAAGAGTCCGATTCTAAGCTCGCTCAGTTAGGTACGATCTGTATTACGGCAACAAACTGACTTTAATTTGTGAAGTTGTGTTTCAATTTGATTTTCTTTTAAGTTTGAAGGCGGTATTTTCTTCTAACTAGCAGAATCTGATTGCGAGGCCAAAGGTTCGCGTATCATAGAGCTTCAGACAAAAGTCGAAGAATTGAATACTGATATTAACCAGCTAGACGCCATTTTATTAAGCGTGTCCGAGGTTTGTCATCGATTTGCAAAGCATTTTTTCTTCTGTTAAGCAGGCTAAATTGTTATTATTTCTTTCCTTTAATGAAAGTCAATTTTGTTTTTATCAAAATATGTGTATGTGCAGCTAATAAACTCATAGCTACTATATTCCAGATGGTCGTAAGCCATCTTATGTCAGAGGGAAAGGAGAAAGTTAACTGTAATGTTTTTCTTTCTCTTTTGGGATGAAAATCACTGTAAAATGTTATTATTAGGCGGCATTGTTCGCATTGGAGGGAATTGCATATAAGACAAGTGTTGTTATATCAAATTATATTGTGGTGCTGCTAATAAAATCAAACCTTGTATATTTGAGATGGCAGTGAGCCATATTTTGTTCAGAAATCTAGTCACGAGGTGATGTATTCCGGTCTTTCATGTTTAATATATAAGGAGGTTAAGTTGAGTTTTAGGAAGTTGTTCTTATTGGTTGCTACTGGTTAAAAACTACAAGGATTAAAGAAAAGAAGGCTGAAGCAAGAGACAATTTGTTAGAAAGGTTATGTTGCCAGTATAGTTCTAAATCAGCTGTATGTGCACTCTTCCAGTGGCTCATTTAACAAGGTATCAAATGTAATTAGGCCGTTCATATGAACGATGATTCTCTTCTCTTGTCCTCCACACAACCACCCCACCAAAAGAAAATTAATAAAAAAATAGAAAACTAAATAAACTGAAAAAAAAGAAACAATAACAAGTAGAAGGTAAATTATAGAATAATTCTTGCAGTATACAGCCACTAAATAATGACATCATTTGGCAATCTGGCACGGAAACTGAAGGCTTTGACCGGTAGTTGGTGCCTGTGCTTTCTTTTGATCTTCATAATATATGAATTCGAGCCTTAGGAGGTCATGATATCTGCTTCTGATAAAGTGCCACCTTTCTTATGCTGGCTATCATAAGAACAGTACCTCTTTTTTATTTGACCTGTGCTGTGTGTCTTGGAGTAATTGTTTAGGCAATTAGGGAATTTACTTTGCCTGCTCAAACCCTTGCATCTTCCCGATACTTTCTTCCGAGGATGCTCCTCATTGAGTATTGGACCTTCAGCTGTAAAATTGGATCATGGACATAAACACTAAATGTGAAATGTTTACCTTCTACCTGAATGAATGATGTAATCGAGTTGTGGATGTTAAATATCTCTCTTTTTGGTTTAATATATATATATATATATTTTTTTTTGCCCAGAATGCGACATCAAGTGCAAGTGACGATGTTCAAGCTCTAGAAAAAGAGGTACGTATTTTCAGTTTGTTCAAACATAACAGGATCATGCGATTGTGATGTTTCTGCCTTTTGAAAGGTATACACGGTGATATGGCAGGTTCAGCTTCTCTGGGCCACCTCAAGAAAGAACAACTTTGAGATTCATGAGTTAGAATTTAGAGTGCGAGATGCCAAAAGTAGATTAAACACGGTCAATTCGCAAGTTGAAAAGGTGGGTGGCATGTGATTGCAGGTTACCAGTATATTTTCAAATGGCCTATACACCTCTACTGTGAATAAACAGACATTTTTTGATTAGGAAGCAGACCGAGTTGATGAACTGCAGTTTAAATTCTGCTTACGTTTGTGCTTCATCGTAATTCTATTGTACTCCCTCTGTCCCATTTTATGTGTCCAGTTTGATTTTGCATTTTCTGGCACGCTTTTTAAGGTGATGATAACTAAGCCAATTTTGACACTATCTTGATGAAATTACCGCCCAACCCTTCTTCAGTAATTGTAGTGTAAACAAATGAGTAATTTCGTCGAGATAGTGTCAAAATTGGCGTAGTTATCATCACCTTAAAATGCGTGCCAGAAAATGCAAAATGAAACTGGACACATAAAATGGGACGGAGGGAGTATTTACTATTGACCTGTTTTTCAAACCATTTTAAAGTATGAACTATGAAGAAACTCAGGGGATTGTCATTTCTTACTTTTATCAGAAATATGGAATGCTTAATTGCTAGAAGAAGTATTTTGATGGCTTTTCTTCCCAAAAGTTCAAGCATTTATTGTGAAAAAGTTGCCCTGGTTATAGCACTGCGTTTTAAAGGCTGTTTGACAGAAGTTTTTTTACAAGTGTTGATCATTATGTTAAGGGAGCATAATAGTCAATGAAATTAAGCCTAATTGTCAATGCATTTGGACGATAAGAGAATCCTGAAGATAACCTGGTTTAAAAACAAGAAAATGAAGGCTGAATTTAGATCCAGAAACCTAAAGGTTACTTGTTATTCTGATGTATTAACATTATGCTTCCTGGAATTAATTAGAGCTTCCACCATTAGAAAAGCAATAAGTATTCTCATTGCAGTTTTTCTTATGTCAATTTCCGTGTGTACAGATGGATAATATTGTCTCGCACCAGTGGATCCAGATTCAGCGACTCGAACAAGCTGTTGAAATGGCAAAGGTGTCTCTTAGAACAGTTGTTCTTAGTAATATATTTTATTGTTTGAAGTATATTGTGTTGCTATTCCAGTTCAGTGACAAATTTTCTCTGTTTTACCTCGCTGCTGGGTTCATATTTCAGACGAGAACGGTGATTCTAAAAAGTCAACTGGGCTTCTCAAGATGTTCATTTCTTAAGGTAGTAGGATGATGTTTCTAGCTGATTCAAGTCCTTTATTCCACGAAACGTAGGCAGAGCAATAAGTATTGGAGAATGAGAATTTTTTTTATGTGTATTCATTTTACTCTTGCTTACCCAAAGACTGTTTTCAGATGCTGGAAGAAAGTATATACAGAGGAATCTTTTGCTAGCTATGTTGTCGTTACCATTGTAAATTAGGTTCTTAGAACTTCAAAAGCGCCAAGCATATCTTTGTTTTTACCAGTTGCACAAGCTTAAGAATTTTCACTTGTTGAACATCTGTAGAGGATCATGGAGATACTTGAGCCCTATTTTTCTGACGGTGACTCTCTACTGAAATCCAACATTTCTGAGGCTTTGTGTCATCTAAAAAGCACCTTTGCAGAAGTTAAGCATTTTCATCACCAGGTAATAATGCCATGCCCTGGTCCCTTTTAGTTTCAGCAACTAAAATTTTGTGCAGCATGGATGGGCAATTCATCATATGCATGTGAATGTTTGAGGTTACTATATTGTAAAATGGTGTGTGTGTGTGTGTGTGTGTGAGTAACCTTCTTTCCCTCTCTATTTCTTTCACTCTTCAGCAGATTCGGTGCTATGCCATCTATATATCAGCCTCTTGAGAAAGCTTAACTATTGACTAATGAACTTGAAATGTCTTGTCATCGTAGTTTTGTTGAACTGAAAATTCACCTTTTGTTAATTGTCCCACAAAGCACAGAACTGCCGTAGTCCCAAAGTTCGTTATATTCTTTTTTTCAGTAGAATCTGTACTGTATTCAAAAGTATCAGCTGATATCGTGGTCTTTGTAGTACTGTATTTAAAAGTATCAAAGTATCAGTCAGTCTTTCTTCATTTGGGTATAATTGGGATCATCATCTCCTGTGAAATTTGTGCAGTGATCCTTCTAGTGACCCTATTTCAACGTTAAAACGACGTCACCGGAGGAATTACAATGTTAAACACGAGTGTTTTAACACGTGTATCCCCCTGGTTTTAAAACACGTGTTTTAAATAGGGTCAGTAGAGAGATCACTGCTAGGTAAAGGGGTTTGTTGCCAGGAGATGTTAGATGCTGTTAATTTTTGTGCAAAAGTTGTGACTAGTAATTTCTTCATCCCTTGTGCACACATCTGCTCGTACTTTTCCAGTTGCAGGCTTATATCCAGCATTCATTGAAAAAAAACGAGTTCACAGCAATCCTAGCTCATGAGGAAGTCGTGTTTGTGATGGTACGCGATTGTCCTCATTTTCTTATTCATTCTTTCTATGTTCGACGCGAGCCATTAAACATAGTGATATACTGATTCATGTGTGATTTGTAATAAGAACGTTTTATGCTTGCAGGCTTCAGCTCTGATCACATTCCCGGTATTAAGTTTCTTCAAGCTACTGTTTTCACATTTTGCTTAGCTAGAAAATGCAGGCTGTTGCTCAGTGGATGAAATCAAAGTGATACTTGGGAATGAAATGACCGAGGATTAGAAGTTGAAGATCTCACTGAAAAAAAGGATGTGAAGTTATTGACTTGAACAAATTTGACTCTTAACAGCGATTTCCTTAACCAAATCACCAGTTAAAAGGGAAAGTTTATAACGAAATCTCTTTAATTGCACGGGATTAGTAAGCAATGACGCATGTATAGAAAAGATAATATGTAGTTTTTATGCAATTTTATCAGGACGCTTCAAGCTCCGTTGTCATCATGTATTCTAGGAACCGGCTTCTTCCTTCTAAAGTAGACTTCTTCATTTGGCGTTTGAAGCTAAATCGATTACCAACTTATGATAATTTTCTTATGAGAAATATCGTGATCTCGGATCCAGCTTGTGTTTTTTCTTTTTCTCTTCATTTATTTGATGAATCTATGGACCATGTAATGGTTCGTTGCAATCACTCCTGCAATCTTTGGTCTTTAATTTAAATTATTTGCTGTTCAAAAAACAAAGCTTGTGAAATGAAGGACAACTAAGTTTTGATTGTTTTTTCTTTCTTTCTTTCTTTCTTTTCTTGTGATTTTTTTTTTTTTTGTGTGTGTGTGTGTGTGTAGAAATTCAGCTAAAATGATCAAGAAATGATCTAAACTAAGTAAAGGAGTGAAAAAGAGGATGAACTCTCAAGTTCATAAAAACAGACGACCAATGTCAATTGACCCAAGAAGTATGAAACAGAAAACTGTAGATTGGAATGCTACTTAACAATGGAAATGATATTATTGAGTGTAAGCTTCAGAATAATTACATCTGGGATCAAAGATCCTTAAATAGACTTGAAAAATAAAAGGAGTAGTGGGGGAAAATTCACACCAAATGGTTTGATGTGTGTCTCAGTGTCACTAACACCTCTTAACCACTCTAAGCTTAATGTAGTCTTCAAAGTAGACTTCTTTTCTCTTTGTTTTGCTTCTGATTCTGTTTCGGAATTGTAACAGTTCCCCTCAAGAGGGACTTGGAGACTAAAGATGGTAGAAATAGGTAAATCTCTGTATGATATCATAGAAATAAGGTGAATTTAGAGCTTCGGTGAGTATGTCAGCCAACTGGTCTTTGTCTTGATAGGAAGTAGTTTCACTCGTTGGGATTGCACCTAGAGGTGGCCAAATGGTGTAACCGCCGGTTTTTCAAACCGGCGGTTTGATTGACGAATCACGGTTTGAAAAACCGGCGGTTTATCGCTCAAAACCGCCCGGTTGCCGGTTTGGGCCGGTTCCGGTTTGCTCCTGCCTTCGATCACGGTTCGAGATCACTGCTCCGCCACGGTTTTAAAATTTCATATTTTTTTTTTCTTTTCATTTTTATATAACACTTATTATTTTCACTACAATAACAAATTATTATTATTTTAATTATAATTATTAAAGCGAATGTAATATATATATTATTTTAAATAGATTTCTATTCGCTTTTAAAAATAATAATAATATTGTGTTATTTTATTTATATGTAAATAATGTTATTTTAAAAAATTATGTTGTTTTTCTTATATACAAATTGTGTTATCTTTTCAACGCTTGTACCGGTAATTCGGCTGCCTACGTATTTTTTATGTGTAATCGTGTCGGAGGACAACACATATAAAAAACTGCTTAATGTAGTTCTAATTGTTTATGTTTTTAGTCTTTTATAGTTTGTTGTAATGATTTTTATAGTTATTTAAGTAGGTTTTAAGTATACTTTGATTATAAATGTTGTTTTATAGTTTCTTATAGTTTTTTTTATAGTTTGTTATAGTTTTTTTTTTATAGTTTGTTATTGTAGTATTTTATAGTACTCTTATGTGTTTGTATTACATAGTTTCATATAATTTTTTAGGTTTGTATTATTGTATATGGTATTTTTTAGGTTTATAATTTTTTAGGTTTGTATATAATTTTTAAGGTTTTTTTTTATAGTTTTTATGGTTAAATTGTTTTTGATGCATCCAGAAAAAAAAAAAAAAAAAAACTGTTGGGCCGGTTAAACCGGCGGATCCGGTTCCGGCCGGTTTTACCCGGTTCCGGCCATCCGGTTTGAACCGGCGGTTCCGGTTACCAATAACACAAACCGGCGGCAAACCGGCAAACCGGCGGTTTTCGAACCGCCGGTTCCGGTTCGAACCGCCGGTTCCGGTTTCGGTTTGGCCACCTCTAATTGCACCTTTCCCCTTACAATGTGACAATCTATTTCAATGTGCTTTGTCCTCTAATGAAAAACTCGATTATGTGCAATGTGGATTGTGCTGGATATACGGAAACCCGAATCCGGATCCGATCCACAATTGGATCGTCAGATCTGATTCACAGCACCGATCGAGACACTCGATCATGCACAGCGGAAGCTACGAATTAAATTCGCATGCGATTTTACTACGATTTTAATTCACATAATTAATTAACAATCTACAAGAAGGTTAGTAGATTTACCTCAACGGAAAGGAAGAAATAGTCGACCAAAGGGAGAAGCTGTAGTCATCCGGATTGTATCTCCTAGCGACGACTGGTGGACGTCGATCCTCGCCGTAGAACCTCCTCGAATATGCACAAGAAAAACCTTAGGTTTTTCTCCTCTTAATGACTAAGGCAAGAAACTAATTTTTCTTCCTTTTAATTGTAAAGTGGCGCAATTTTGTGTGTGAAATTGTGTTGGGAGGAACTCTCTTTATATAGGAAAATAACTAGCCAAGAGAGTTATCCTTTTCACACCACAATTACCTATTCCCACAAGAAAAAGATATTTGACAAAAGATAAGAGATAATTCCCAAAAAACCAATCTCTAATTTTTTTTCGTTAATTATCTAACAAATAGATAATTAATTAATTACACATGTGACATAATCTAGAAAAAATTATTTTCCTAATTTATCACTAAATATGGCGCCATTTTAATCATTAATTTAATAGAAAATGTCTTTTCTATTTTACATATTATTTACCAAATAAATAATATTGCATATTCATTAAATAGACCAACTATTTAATTTATTCTCGAGGTTCCATAAAACGAGAAAACACTCGTGTGTTAGGAGCCAACCCGTGGACCATGGACCTATAATCAGTAGCTATAATAAATTAAATAAAATATTCATCGAACAGAATATTTCTACTCAACCTATTAATTCCGGAATTACGCCACCATAAATCCGAAACTGAACTCTATCGATTATAGATATAACTTATTCTCAAAACGTCGAGTCGAGTCGATAAGTGTCCATTGATATAATCATTACATATAAACTAACCCTCCATAGACTATCCATAATGAAGCGGGATTATTTTCGTAAACCTTCTTCAATACATCTTATCCTTATTTACCATTAACCCACTAGTGATCAATTAGTTCATAACCAATACGAACTCCGCGGATCGATCAGTTTCTAGGATTAACAAATAAGAGGATTGTCTTTCTACTTCCCACGGGAAGGAATGAATTCCATATCTGTGAGACACACACTTCTCACTCATTTCAGAATAGTGCCAACGTGAAAGTGATTCGGACCGCGCCTCTTAGCGATCCTTAACGAACACATCAAACCCTATCTTGAAACAAGTAGGAGTCTGTAATCACTTCAGGATTAAGGTTAACCCATATATGATCATCTTGTGATTTAATAAGATTTCTCAATCACAGAATTATATGAGAAACTCAGATTAAATGGGTCCAGTCCTATATGACTACATCATATATAAATGCCCCACTTAGACATCCAATGTCGATGGTCCGGATAAGACGGTCACACCATAAAGTGTTCTCATGCATTAATGGTGGTTTAATCAATAGACCCCAGAGTTTGATTAAGTTCACCACGGACTAACATTTCAAGTGTATCACCATAAACTTAATCCGCATGTGTGACACACACTAAGTTATATGGCTACATATGATACGACTTGGGGTTTTCAGCAGTGTATTACTTATAAGCACGAAACAAATCATAAGATGAGAATAAATCTATCATTTATCAATTATAAAAACAATTATATAAATTGTCTTTTGGGCGCTACTTCCAACAATCTCCCACTTGCCCGTAAGGACAAGCCAATTGTATTTCGGGCACACTATATCTAACAATCTCCCACTTGCCCGTAAAGACAAGCAATGATTGTTTTTAGGGCACCACACCCTTATTCTATCTATCCACAACATTCTCCCACTTGCTCTAAAGCAGATGAGACATATCTCCCAATTTCATACCCGCCAAGCGCTTATCAATGACATTGGATGCCACACGACTTGGTAATCTGATTAGCTAGGTTGTCGGCTCGAGGTGATCTTTAGGACCAAAACGTCGCCTCTTTGCATGATCTGTCTGACGAGGTGGTACTTTATCTCAATATGCTTTTGACCTTTTGTGCCTGCGAAGATCATTTGCATAAGCTACCTCTCAACTGTTTTCACAGTAAATTGATATCGGCTCATCGAGACCTAGAATCACTTCCCGATCCAACAAAGAACTTCTCAAGCCACACTGCCTTTTTAGCTACTCCGAAAGCTGCTATGTATTCGACTAACAGAGTCAAACTGGCAGTGCTGGATTGCTCCATACTATAGCTCCATCACTATGAGTATACACTGAGCCTGAAATCGATTCACGATCATCCTTATTTCGAAAAAAATTAGAATCAGTGTAGTCAACAACACTCAGGTTCGCACCTGAATGGACACGCATACGATTCCTCGTTCTTTCAAGATACTTGAGGATGCACTATAGACTATACTGCTTTCAACGTCCGAATCCAAGACTCGACTTTTATTGACTTTTCATAACCTGACTTTCTCTATCCAAAAGAGAATCTAACCCATTTTCTCTATATCCGAAGACTAAGAGAATTATTCCATGAGGGCTGGGTAGAAACCTCTCGTTGAATTCTCGCATTCAAAATGAATTATCATCTTTAACCAATAAGATGGATGGGATATTGCCAACAACTTGTTCTCGTGAATTCGACCGAATCGATTTCTAAGAATTTAGTCTACTTCTCTAATTCGAGAAGCTTTGGCTAGTCGGGCCGACTTCGATATAACGCACCCAAGTTGCTTACAATCAAGCTAAGCAAAGTTATCTTTGTCATTAACACTAACGCCTACTACTTTACCAATATAGATTCTCCACTTCACAAAGTCTTATCAATATTCGTCAAGCCCACACATTCCAAAACATGTGACTTTTAATGACCTAGAGGTTTGCTTTAATCCATCAATGGATATAAGCATAGGCAGTCAATCTGCCATTGGCTTTAAGCTAAAACCCTTTTGTTCCAAATGAATCTAAGCTCCATTGTACGGCAAGAAAGTTTTAGGGCATCACCTCTGTTAATCTTTCTGCTTTCCATGGAGTCAATCAAAGCTGAGTGGTGAGAAAGTTCAGGGCATCACCCCTATTAAACTATCTACTTCTCAGGGAATTACCCCCAAGACCACTTGGCTTTTCTTAGAAAGTTAAACTTTCTCATTCATTCATCTCTTCTGCACGTAGATCCAATTACTCCTACTGGGCCTGAGATACTCAGGTGGTTCTACAAGATCAGAATGTAATCGAGTACCAAAACTCCATTTACAGTGTTTATGGCTTTGAACCAACCTCTTATTATCGAGATCCTATACACCCTTCAAAGGGCCATAGTTATCAATCAAAGAGGTCAGAAGTCTGCATAATCACAGCAGGTCAATGGTTAAACCATACTCCCACTGCATTAGGGTGTATTGATATTCTGATCCGGTGTAGTAGTATATATCAGCGTAACCCCCAACAACCAATGTTGGATGTGGTCTGATTAAATCAGATAGTAACTTCTTGAGTAACTTTACTTCAAGGTCTAAGGTTGTTATCTAAACATTCTTTTAGAAGGATGTACTAGTGTAAGCGTCACTATCCAATCTTAAGAATATTATAACCAGCCTTTACTCATTGCATTAAAATATTTCACGAACAATCACCATCTGAACGTGTATACAAAATCTCCAGTCCTACCTTCAAGCACCAAGTGCTTAACGCCTCTATTTACGAAAGTGGAGTAAACATAGTTCACTCCTGATCCATAAATTCATAAGCATATTCTAGGTGGACTTCTTGGTATTTTACATAATAATGTAAACTTTTATTTTGCAACTAATATCTTAATTGATTTAAGCAGTGTAATGTAGTATATCAATAACTATACAAGACAATACATGGTTTATCCTTTCAGTGAAATTGTTTCACTCGGAGGTAGCCGAGCATCGCCTCCAAATACTATGCTATAGCCTATATCTCGAGCATGGAATACTCGCTTCTCTAGTAACATCGAGATTCCTCCAAATATTTAGATAAACTAATCGGCGTTTTAAGTAGCTATCAGACAAATTTTCGACTACTCAAAAGCTCCCACTAGCTTGTATCCTTCATAAGACCCCGAAGGTCAATATGAACAAGTTGTGATACTTCTTTAGCTCTATTACCTTTTCCTATTTGAAAGGTAACTTAGTCATTTTTCCTTTGAGATAGTGTTCTTAGACTGGGAGATAGGAATCACCCTTAGCCGTCTTCAGATCTTATCTTTAGGATATATGCACTAATTAATAGATGTTGAAGAATCGTTTATCTAAATACGGAAACCATTTGTCTTAATAGCTTATGATGTGTTACATATACCTTTTCAGCATTACTTAGTGGTTTTGACTTTATCAGACAAAAGTCCGAGTCTCAGAATCGTATACAAATGTCATATTCACTTTCTTTGAGGCAACTATATTATCGATTTGAAGGTGAATCCATTCGCTCCAACGAATCCGAAAAAAGAAATAAAATTTCTGCGATATGCAAGGATTAAAATCCAAAATTTGTTTCCTTATATCACTCCCACTTTCTAAGCTGAAATGACTGCCCGTTGTCTACTCTTCATCATGAATGCCCATCTACCTTGTTCTTATAAAAGAACTTTAGCTTCTGAGTGAAATTACTCGGTTAAGAAAGTCTTTAAGGATTCATAGGTTGGTGTTCCGAAATCACTTTCCTTATCCTTTACTTTCTTTTATTAATATTTCGGTTAGCCTTTAACTTATTTAGTTTGGATGACTTGCGCTTGTAGACATTTACCTTCCCATTCTTGGCTTTCTTTAAAGGAAATGACTTTGAACTAGTAGTTTATAAGAGTAGACACTACTCAGAACCGTGGGATGCCTGGTGAGATTGATACCAAATCATTCTCGCTATCTTTGAACTAATTTTGTTGTGTCTCTCGCCAAAGACGAGTGACACCACTACATCAATGTCACTTAAGTTTGTAGGCTCAAGAGGAACTTCCTCTTCCAAAAATTAATTTGCATTCTCGATTATTGAGTTTAACGTTCTTGTTACCTTTCCACTTTTACGAAGTCGTTACTAGTCAATTTATCGTATTTAGCAGTTTAGATACCTTGAGATTATATGTAGTTGCGAAAATAAATTTTGACAGAAATATAAATCAAATCATACACCACAACATATAATAATTTTAGGAATAATAAACGTGATGTCATGCATTCAGCTTATCCTATAATTCCAAGGATTTAATCTCACACCTACAGTGCCGCCATAGGGTAGGTCAAAGAGGTGACGATTAAATTGAGACAATCTCTCTCAACAATAACTGAGAATCGGACATCTCCATTTAATTGTTGATTACCTTCCTTTTTCAGCCAAGATATTTCCAAAAATATCCTTGTGAGTGTGACTCATCGCTTTGATTTTTTTAGCACGCCCCAAGTATGCCGTCGTAGGGTAGGTCGTTGACCCGACGAGTACACAAAATCCTATCCTTTCGAGACCAAGCCTTGAATTTCGATAAGCGTGAAGGCCATCCGTAGGGGGCCGAAATCAAAGCGGCACGAGGCGTCACCATTCTCTCACGTGCTTGTGTCAACAGTAGAGGCAGTGGGGTCGGTTGTCACCTTCCCCGCTCCCACTCGTTATTTTGGAAATTAGGTAGTCTCATTAGGATTTTAGAATTTTCTAACAATCCAAAAAACAATAGATCATGAATATTTAATTTAATCCTCCCACTAGTTTATCGGTTCCAAACCGGCTAACTAGTGTCACCATATTCACGATTTTCCAATTTTATGGATTTATTAAAATTCATTGTGTAGATACTACACATTTAAAATTCGTCAAGAATTTTATAATCTTAATACATTAAGACTTCATGATTTTTCTAATAATTCAAAGAACAATAAATCATAAAATTTAAAGCTCCCACTAGTTTATCAGTTCCAAATACCGTCTAACTAGTGACACTATATTCATGATTTTCCAATTTTCGAATATCTAGAAATTTCTTGTGTAGACACTACACAACTAAAATTCACCAAGAATTTTATAATCCCAATACTTTAGGACTTTATGGATTTTCTAATAATTCAAAAAACAATAAATCATAAAATTTAAAGCTCCCATTAGTTTATCTGTTCCAAATACCATCTAACTAGTGACACTATATTCATGATTTTCCAATTTTTTATCGAATATTTAGAAATTTCTTGTGTAGACACTACACAACTAAAATTCACAAAAGAATTTTAAAGTCCTAACTAGTCATGATAAAATTTTAGGATCGTAGAATTTTATCTCAATAATTTGAAAATAATAAATCTTGAAAGGCAATCACCAACTTATCGGTATTAAACCCTGGCTGAGCTTTAACCGAGTTCACCGAACGGTGTCGGGATTGGCTAAGCCGACCCGTCCTCTTCGTTGGTTCATATACGATTGCCGGATGAATCAGCTAAGGTCGCCCCATCGAGCCGAAACTCGCCGATAGCTTGACCTCGCAGACCCCGACGCTAATGTCGCACGCGTGCGGTGTGCGGGTTGAAAATCGGGCTAAGGTTGCCCTATCGAGCCTCACCGCCGGATAGCTTGACCTTGCCGGACCCCGTGGCTAACCCCGCACTTGGACGGACAAGTCGAGTCGAGCCGGCCCCCGCTGACCGCCTCAACCAATTTTCGAACCTTTGCTCTGCTGGTGTCCAACTTTTCCGGATTTTCCAATTTTTCAATATTAAATTCTTTTATGTAGTCACTACATAATAAAAATCCACTTAATGGTTTTTAGATCTCCAAAATAAAATTTACCGAGTAAATTTTATTTTATCATGTGAATTTTGTTTCCGATTAAATTCCGTCGCTTTTAATTAATTTAATTTATTACCTAAATTAATCTAAAATAATTACGTCTCATACATGCCTAATTAATATCACGATTAATTATATACATGTATGCATATGCTAGGAGTGGATTCATGAATATAATGCATGTAATGGCATTGTTATATCACATAAATAATCATACAAGAAAATAAATGCGAAAAATAAACCATCGAGATGGACCGCTGGTACTCCCCCAAAGGACGGACCTTAAAAATCTCAAAGTGGGGCACCGAACAAATTCGAAAGCGCGAGTGAGGCATCAATAAGTTTTTACATTTTTACTTATAAAACACGCCGATTTTCGGATATCACGTGAAGCCATGCACTTCTCTTTAAAGTCAAGTCCGCCCCTGCACTTCCCGTATCTAATCTATAAATAAACAAATAAACTCTAAATTATTAAGCAAATTTCCGACTAGTATAAGAATTTTCTCGCTTCTAGATCTTCAATAATAATCCTTCTAGTTGAGTTGGTTGAATCCCATTCTTCCTTCATCACCACCCGAGTTCGATTCCCGCCACCCTTAATTTTCTGTTTTCAGATTAATTTTTATTTTATTTTATAATTTTACCAACAGAAAAAAAAAAAAATACGAGGAAAAAAAAAAAAAATTTCCAAAATTTTATACGGCCAAAGGATTTGACCTTGGGTCTGCACAAAATTAACCTTCTGTCTTTACCACTCTACTGCATCTTTTATCTTCATGGTCTTCGATCAGAATTTATTTAAAGTATTTCGGCCGAAATAAATTAAATGCAAAAATTGCAAAAATAAATTACATAAGGAAAAATTAAGTTTACAATAGATCTAACGGTAAACAAGTACCAACCCCAATCCATCTCGTCAACCAAAACATTCAACCACGTATTTATATAAAAAATATAAAAGATGAAATATTTATTCAATTCTACCCCTTATTAATTAATTATGCAATAATGATCGCAAAATCGCGCTTAATCTGTCTCTGATACCACATGCTGGATATACAGAAACCCGAATCCAGATCCGATCCACTATTGGATCGTCAGATCTGATTCACAGCACCGATCGAGACACTCGATCATGCACAACGGAAGCTACAAATTAAATTCGCATATAATTTTACCACGATTTTAATTCACATAATTAATTAACAATCTACAAGAAGGTTAGTAGATTTACCTCAACGGAAAATAAAAAATAATCGACCAAAGGGAGAAGCCGTAGTCTTCCGGATTGTATCTCCTCGCGACGACTGGTGGACGTCGATCCTCGCCGTAGAACCTCCTCGAATATGCACAAGAAAAACTCTAGATTTTTCTCCTCTTAATGACTAAGGTAAGAAACTAATTTTTCTTCCTTTTAATTGTAAAGTGGCGCAATTTTGTGTGTGAAATTGTGTTGGGAGGAACTCTCTTTATATAGGAAAATAACTAGCCAAGAGAGCTTATAATTTTCACACCACAATTACCTATTTCCACAAGAAAAGATATTTGCTAAAAGATAAAGAGATAATTCCCAAAAATCAATCTCTTATTTTTCCGTTAATTATCCAAAAATAGATAATTAATTAATTACACATGTGACATAATCTAGAAAATTTATTTTCCTAATTTATCACTAAATATGGCGCCATTTAATCATTAATTTAATAGAAAATGTCTTTTTTCTATTTTACATATTATTTACTAAATAAATAATACTCGCATATTCATTAGATAGACCAACTATTTAATTTATTCTCGAGGTTCCGTAAAATGAGAAAACATTCGCGTGTTAAGAGTCAACCCGGGACCATGGACCATATAACCAGAGAAATACAATAAATTAAATAAAATATTCATCGAATAGAATATTTCTACTCAACCTATTAATTTCGGAATTACGCCACCATAAATCCGAAACTGAACTCTATCGATTATAGATATAACTTACTCTCAAAACGTCGATTCGAGTCGATAAGTGTGCATTGATATAATCATTACATATAAACTAACCCTCCATAGACTATCCATAATGAAGCAGGATTATTTCTGTAAACATTCTTCAATACATCTTATCCTTATTTACCATTAACCCACTAGTGATCTTTTAGTTCATAACCAATACGAACTCCGCGGATCGATCAGTTTCTAGGATTAACAAATAAGGGGATTGTCTTTCTACTTCCCGCAGGAAGGAATGTATTCCATATCTATGAGACACACACTTCTCACTCATTTCAGAATAGTGCCAACGTGAAAGTGATTTGGACCTCGCCTCTTAGCTCCTTAACGAACACATCAAACCCTATCTTGAAACAAGTAGGAGTCTGTAATCACTTCAGGATTAAGGTTAATCCATATATGATCATCTTGTGATTTAATAAGATTTCTCAATCACGGAATTATATGAGAAACTCAGATTAAATCGGTCCAGTCCTATATGACTACGTCATATATAAATGCCCCACTTAGACCACCAATGTCGACGGTCCGGATAAGACGGTCACACCATAAAGTGTTCTGGGCGCATTAATGTTGGTTTAATCAATAGACCCCAGAGTTTGATTAAGTTCACCACTGACTAACATTTCAAGTGTATCACCATAAACTTAATGTATTTTCCAAGATGATCCCTGTTATAGATCTTCTGGTTTCATGATAACCTCTGCAGCCCGAGTCTGTAAATGCTGCGAGTTTGAGTATGTTATTTGATGGAAAATAGGCCTTGTGCTGGTGAAGATTTGACATTTCTGAGCACCGTTTGAGCTGCTTGAAGATCATTAACTGTGGGGGAGTTTCTGTCAAGTGCGCTAAGTGTTCTAATCTTTAGGTGAAGTTAAGAACTACAAGTCTTGGGTTTTGATAAACTTAGAATGCTACAATGCCAGAATAAGATGATCAAACAATATGGAACAAACAAAGCATACATCCAAGCAAAGACCAATACTGAATGTAAATGACACAAATATGTAGACATGTTCCTACTCCAGGTATAAAATACCCCCACCGAGTCATCAATCTTGTACCGTATAATGATATTTGGATTTTTTAACCTCCCCACAATAAGGGTTCTTTAAGTAGGATTGTTTAGAGTGTTACAAGAAACTTAAAATGTAGTTACAAACTATTCTGTCAAGGACAACAAGGAACACTGGTCAGAGTCAACTTTACGATACTCCGTTGCATGTTTTAACCCCCATTTACGACATTTTTGGCTTAGTTTGGGTAATTTTAGGCCATATATAGGGAAAATCACTTTTAGCACTCATTATGGGGCAAACCATCAAATAGATGGGAAACCTCACCATTTTACAGTATTTTGACCCTTTTCGAGCCCTATGTTTCCTGCAGAATTACGTTCGGTATGTTGTTTGCTATGGGAATGCAGGAAATAGGTGACTTGTAAACCCGGGATTTAAGGCATGAGGCTTAGAAAGACAAAACCGAGGCTCGGGAGGAAAAGTTGAAGAAAAGTGAAGAATTGAAGGTTCAAAGCACCAATGCACGAGCATCAAAAAAAGAGTGCGCGTATGATTCAAGAAACCGTAACACTTGCAAAGATTCATAGCCTATTGTGCGTGTTCATTGAGAAGAATGCGTGCGCATTGAAGACAGAAAGGATTCAGAGCCTATTGTGCACGCGCAAGACACCAAGAATGCGTGCCCATTCACCTCAAATTACAGTAAGCCAATGCGTGTGCATTGATCGATGTGTGCACACATTATACCATTTTCTGCATATTTTTTACGCATATAAATACACAAATTTTTTCACACACTCTCTCTCACTCTCATACTCTTACTTAGAGCTTACCTAGATCGCCGTTTTCCTTTTTTTGATCCCTAGATTCACTTTTACACAAAATCCTCTTAGATTAAACATAATTTAGCTTAGTGTTATTAAAGTAAGGAAGGGAAGAATATTTTATTCATATGGAAATACCATGTTATTAAAGTAAGGAAGGGAAGAATATTTTATTCATATGGAAAAACATCTTCATTACAATCTTCCGACATCTCCTTAAATAGAGGTGAAATAGAGACTTGATCGATTTGGATTCCTTGATTTAAGGATCTAAATCACCACCTATTATTACACAATATTCTCATTATTATGATGTAAATCACCACCTATTATTACACAATATTATGTCATTATGACTGAATAACTATAAATCAGGAAAGTCAACCATCCGGCTTATTTACCCTAGGAATGACCATTTCTATTACAATTGACTATAATACCCTTATTATTCAACACCCCCCTCAAGTTGAGCATAGATGTCAATCATGTTCAACTTGGATACATAGTCATCAAATTGCTGCTTCATCAAGGCTTTAGTGAGCCCATCTGTTGTTTGCAGTGCTGAAGGCATGAATGGAATGCAAATTAGGCCCTTTTCTAGTTTCTCCTTGATGAAATGTCTGTCTATCTCCACATGTTTAGTTCGGTCGTGTTCCACAGGATCATTAGCAATTGCTATGGCTGCCTTGTTATCACAGAATAGTTTCATAGGCATTATCAATGGAAGGTGTAGTCACTTAACACTTTCTCAAGCCACACCTCACAGATGCCCCCTGTGCTATTGCCCTAAATTCAGCTTCAGTTGAGCTTCTAGACACCACATCCTGTTTTTTGCTTCTCGAAGTGACCAAGTTGCCCCACACAAATGAGCAGTACCCTGTTGTAGATCTACTATCCTTAGAGCACCTCTACCAGATCAACATATAATTCTACATGCCTCTCGATTCACCTTTTGAACAACAATCCCATTCCAACTGCTCCTTTAAGTACCTCGACTCGATCACAAACGATAGTGGACTGCTTGGGAGAGTGCATGAATTGGCTCACTACCCCAACAACATACGAAATATCAGTCTTGAATGTGCTGTAAATGAGTCTACCCACCACCTTCTCCGTAGTGTTCTTTATCTACATTTTCTTCACATTCACCTTTACCTAGCTTTACATTCGGTCCATAGGGGTACTAGCAGTTTTGCATCCCAACATACCAAAGTCTCACAAAGAAGTTTAATACATATTTCCTTTGGGACACAACCATCCCTTCTTTAGATCCGCTATCTCCATTCCTGTGAAGTACTTGAGGACCCCAAGATCCTTGATTTCAAATTCCCGGCCAAGTCCATTTTCACTTGCTTGATGCCTGTTAGATCATCCTCAGTGAGGATGATATCATCCACATATACCACCAAGATTACTTTTTTTTCCTCGCTTTAGATATCTTCACAAACAAGGTATGATCGTAATGCCCTTGTTTGAACTCCCGCCATCAATAAGAACCGCCTCAATCTATCAAACCATGCTCTAGACTCGCTTTAGTCCATATAAAGACTTCCTAAGTCTGCATACCTTTCCTTTAAACTGATGTGTTAGCCCCGGAGGAGGGTCCATATACACTTCTTCTTTGAGATTTCCATGTAAGAACACATTTTTTACATCAAGTTGGTAGAGTTGCCAATCTAGGTTCACTGCCACAGAGAACACAACTCTTATAGTGTTGAGCTTGGCCACCGGTGAGAAGGTTTCAGAGTAGTCTATGCCATAAGTTTGGCTATATCCCTTTGCCACCAATCTAGCTTTATATCTCTCTATCTCTCCATTAGACTTGAACTTGATGGTGAATATCCACCGCACTCCAACCGCTTTCTTTCCCATTGGTAAGTTTACTACTTGCCAAGTGCCATTCTTCTCTAGGGCTTTGATTTCCTCTTGACCTGCCGCCTCCACTCGTGTATGGATAAAACTTCTTGAATGTCTTTTGGTATTGGATGTTCAGTTACACTGGTGAGGAAGGCTTTATGAGGTGGTGATATATTTTTGTAGGTTAAGTAGTTCTCAGATAGATAGCTAGGATTTTTGTACAAGCCCTTGGATGTTTTCTAATGGCAATGGGGACATCAAGTAGAAGGTCTGACATGTCCACTGTGGTTGGGCTATCAATATGGGGGCTGGATCTTGAATCTGGTGTGGGAGGTGGTACAGAAGGTTCAAGGTTAGACTCCCTTATACTGTCCGATTGTTCAGGTTGTGCAGGTTCAAGATCTTGAACAATGGTAGGTTGAGTTTCTGTGCTCTGTTTAGACTTTGGATAGGTTCTGACATAGGTCCTTTCCCAGAATTTCTGAGCCGGTCTGGGGGTTATAGGTTGATTATCACCTTTCGTGGGTGATGTATCTCCATGTCCTCCCAGATCTACTTCAGTAGCCTGTTCAGCCTGTTCATCCAATTCTGCCTGTTTATCAATTTACACTTCTTCTGTTGGCATACTAAGTTGGTTTTCTGAACCCATAATGTATAGGAATTCAACAGCATCTTCTTGAGTGATCATTGACCCCCCTGAAGATGATGCTGGTCATAATACAATGTGTTTTCAAAAAAGGTGACATCCATAGTTTCTATGACTCTTTGTTTTTCAAAATCAAACACCCTATATCCCTTTTTGTTAGTAGAGTACCCCACAAACATGCACTTAGAAGATCTAGGATCTAACTTCCCTTGATTGTAGGTGTGTGCAAAGGCTACACACCCAAATATCTTGAGGGGTAGATCCTGGATCACCCTAGTGCTAGGAAAATGTGATTTTAGTTCACTTAGAGGTGTTTTAAAATTCAGTGTTTTAGAGGGCAGCCTATTAATTAGGTAGGCTGCTGTGAGAAGAGCCTCACCCCATAAGAATTTAGGACATCTAGAGAACAACATGATGGATCTTACAACTTCCAAAACATGTTGGTTTTTTCTTTCTGCCACACCATTATGTTGGGGTGTGTTTGTGCAAGAACTTTGGTGAATCATGCCTTTTTCATCAAAAAATGTACTTAACACATTGTTATAGTATTCAAGACTATTATCGCTTCTCAAAATTTCGATTTTTGTTTGAAATCGAGTGTTGACCATGTTGTAAAAGTTTTTAAAGGCTTTTTCAACCTCGCATTTCTCTTTTAAGAGATAGATCCATGTGACTCTTGTGTGGTCATCTATAAAGGACACAAACCATCTTTTTCCAAATCATAGTTAGGTGTCTGTAGGGACCCTGCACATCACTATGAATGAGTGCAAATGGTTTGGAGGGTCTCAGTGAGGCTTTTGAACATATGTATTTCTCTTGTGTTTAGCCAACTCACAAATTTCACATTGAAAATCAAAACATTCTTATTTTTGAAAAGATTTGGAAACAACTTGTTCATATACCCAAAACTTGGGTGCCCTAGTCTAGTATGCCAAAGTATTATTTCATTATTAGGAGGCAGACTTGAAGTGCTGAAACAGGCATTTCTGGGTATAGACTCATGTCCTGAGCTATCTTTGTCTTCCGTAATGTACAATTCCTCTTGACTCTAGCATTGCCAATCACCTTCTCCAAACTCATATCATGTATTTGATAAATAAGAGAAGAAAATGCAACCTTGCAGTTAGATTCAGAAACTAATTTATGGACTGAAATTAGGTTACATGATAACTTGGGGACATGAAGTACATTATGGAGGGTAAGGTTGGTATTGAGTTTGATTGAACCCTTTCCAGCTACTGCTGAGAAGGATCCATCAGCCACCCTTACCTTTTGATTTCCTCCACATGGTAGGTATGATGCAAAGCAGGTAGAGCGGGATGTCATATGATCTGTGGCACCCGAATCAATGATCCAGTGTGCATTAGTGTGATGTGAAAAAGTAGAAAGAGCCGTTAAGTTACCGATTCAAAGCAAGGGTACATTGGGGTTAGGCTTAGAGATTTGTTTATGGCTTGCCAAAAGACTACTCAGCTTGCTCAATTTGCTCTCGTGAGAATGGCAAAGAACCCTTGATTCTTCCTCGACCGATCGATGGCACGTGAGATACTTGATTTCCTTTATTTCCCCAAAGATTTCCAAATTTGGTGTCTTGGTTTCCAATTTGAGGGCTTTCCATGGATCACCCAAAGAATTATCTCTCATTATGTCCCTTGCTTCCTACAAAGGGTCACACCATAGTTTCTGCTTTCCTTCCCTATTTTCTCCTTTGGCAACCAATGCAGATGCCTCCAGATCTTGTCCTCCAATTTTTTGATTTTGGGAAAAATCGGACCCACCATTCATCACTTTCCTTCTAGCCTCCTCCCTTCTGACCTCTGAAAAAACTTCCCTTAATGAAGGAATGGGCTTCCCGCTAATATTCTCGCCCCTAACTTCATCTAGGTCGAGTTAAGCCCTGCAAGGAAAGAGTACACTGCTCATTTTCTTCCCTTTTGTTAAACTTAACGCTATCTGCTGGACATTCCCATGTGTCTTCATGGCATACGTCCAGCTCTTGCCAAAGGGTGACCACTTCATTGTAGTATGTAGTCACATCCTTATTCCCTTGCTTCAAACTCCAAAGTTTGGTCTTCAAGTAGTAGATCTGTGAAGAGTTTTCCAGATCTGAATACATCTCTTTCACAGCATCCCAAATATCTTTTGCTGCGCGGAGTAGCATATGAGGTCTGGCTATGCCTGGTTCCATTGAGTTTAATAGCCAGGCCTTAATCATGTAGTTTTCTGATCTCCATGTCCTATGTTTGGAATCATTTTCAGCCGGTTCCTTTTCTGCCCCAGTTAGGAATCCGAGCTTGCTACGCCCATCGATCACCATTTTTATGGTCTCGCACTATTCCAAACAATTTTTTCCATTTAATTTGTGTGAGACAAGAAGGTGGGCAGGAGGATAGTTAGATTCTTCCTTGTTTGTGCCAGAGGATTGACCAGTGGTAGTATTGACCACTTCTCCGGTGAAGGCAGACCGGTTATTCATGATTGTAGGTTTTAGGATCACCTAGTCTCTGATACCATGTTATTAAAGTAAGGAAGGGAAGAATATTTTATTCATATGGAAATACTATGTTATTAAAGTAAGGAAGGGAAGAATATTTTATTCATATGGAAAAAACATCTTCATTACAGTCTTCTGACATCTCCTTAAATAGGAGGTGAAATAGAGACTTGACTGATTTGGATTCCTTGATTTAAGGATCTAAATCAGTCACCTATTATTACACAATATTCTGTCATTATGATAGAAATCTGTCACCTATTATTACACAATATTCTGTCATTATGACAAAATAACTATAAATCAGGAAAGTCAACCATACGGCTTATTTACCCTAGGAATGACCATTTCTATTACAATTGACTATAATACCTTTATTATTCAACACTTAGATTATAGCTCAACTGTCTTGAATTTTGCATTTTGGTTCTTCTTCTTCACCAATTGACATGGGTGTTGATGAAGCTTGATGTAAAAACCATTTTCTGTGATTTTGGTAATTAAGTTCACCTCTTTTCCATTTTATGGCTTTGATTTTCTCTTTGATTGTTATTTCTAGCTTTACTATGAAAAGCTAAACATCTACATAGCTAAATCATGTGAAATTTGAAGAAACCCCCCTATAATTGATGAAATTGGGAATGAGTAATGCTTAATTGTTGTTATATCAAAGAAAGCTTGCAATAAAATCCCTAAAGTGTAATAATGGTTGAGTTAAAGAAAGGCAAGTGTTAGAGGACTCATGTATTACTTCTATGTGAGGTGTTAGGGATGAGTCCTTAGTGTAGAAACATGATTCTTACACATCTTTGCCTTGTTACACTTGAGACATAGTGCGATATGGCCTTTTTTATTTATCATGAATCATGTTTCTAGAGTTATTTTTGAGCTAGAGAAGGGTAGAGGTAGCTATGTTTTGTATTGGCACACCCGATGATTAAGCTTGCTCGTTTTTATCTTTCTTGATTATTTCCCAGAAATTCCCTTCAGTTAGTCCCGTCCCTAGCCCAACGTTACAACCTTGCAAGTCCTACTCGACCTTGCTTAGCCTCGGTTGGCCTAGATTAGAGGAGATTCTTATGAAGTATGAGCCTATGGTGTAGTTGCAATAACCTAGCATCTATAATCTATACCGTGAACCGTGGTAAATGTAGAGAATCTATTCACACACACACATCCCGCTTGCTTGATAAGTTATGGTTAAGTTGCATGGATTTACTCATTTACTTCACATTTTCTTTGATATATGATTGGCTTGACCTATGCATGCAATGTTGACTCTTTCGATTCTTTGAAAACTCTCATTTTGCTCGAGGGCGAGCAAACGCTAAGTGGGGGGTTGTTGATGAGAGTCAACTTTATGAAGCTCCGGTGCATGTTTTAACCCCCATTTATGACATTTTTGGCTTAGTTTGGGTAATTTTAGACCATATATAGGGAAAAATCACTTTGAGCACTCACTATGAGGCAAACCGTCAAATAGATGAGAAACCTCGCCATTTTACAGTATTTTGACCATTTTCGAGCCCTATGTTTCTTGTGGAATTACGGTCCGTATGTTGTTGGGAATGCAGGAAATAGGTGACTCGAAAACCCGGGAGTTAAGACATGAGGCTTAGAAAGACGAAACCGAGGCTCGGGGATGGAAAAGTTGAAAAAGTGAAGAATTGGAGGTTCAGCAGCCAATGCGCGCGCATAGAAAAGAATGCGTGCGCATCCGAGAAACTAGAACACTTGCAAAGATTCAGAGCCTATTGTGCACGAGCATTGAAGACAAAAAGGATTCAGAACCTTTTGTGTGCGCGCATTACCAAGAATGCGCGTGCATTCACCTCAGCCGACAGAAGCCAATGCGTGCTCATTGATCGATGTGCGCACGCATTATACCGCTTTCTGCACATTTTCGACGCATATAAATACCATTTTGCACATATTTTCTCACACTCTCTCACTCTCATACTCTTACTTAGAGCTTACCTAGATCGCCCCTTTCCCTTTTTGATCCCTAGATTCACTTTTACACCAAATCCTCTTTGATTAAACATAATTTAGCTTAGATTATAGCTCAACTATCTTGGATTTTGTATTTTGGTTCTTCTTCTTCACCAATTGACATCGGTGTTGATGAAGCTTGATGTAAAGACAATTTACTGCAATTTTGGTATTTAATTTCATCTCTTTTCCATTTTATAGCTTTGATTTCCTCTTTGGTTGTTATTTCTAGCTTTATTATGAGTAGCTAAACATCTACATAGCTAAATCATGAGAAAATTGAAGAAACCCCACTCTAATTGATGAAATTGGGAATGAGTAGTGCTTAATTGTTGTTATATCAATGAATTCGTATCTTAAAACTTGTTCTTAATTCTTGAATTAGCCTGTACACCTAGTTCATGATCACATACACCACTTTTATAAATGTATGTTGCGAAGGGTGTGAGAAAAGGGGTTTTAAAATCATTTATTATAATTTACTGAGTTGTTTAGATTCGATTAGGGACGAGGTTCATTGATTGTTTAATTGAGCAACTCTAGAGCGTTAATCTTGTTTCGGTCAATTTAATTCTTAAAGACGCACTGTTGAACCGGGCATAGGGTACTAGGTTGTTGCATGGCGTCTAGTACTATCTTAGGAGTTTGCACCCATGAATGAGTCGATATAGTCATTAGGTTGGTTAAACTTATTCCTAAATAACCGATTATAGGGGATAAAGTATTCAATTGGATCATGGTTTGACTATGTTTCTCTCTATTTTCCTTATTATCTCTACTTTAAATATCATAGTAGTATAATTTAAACACGAACAACCCTTGATTAACCTAAACTAAGTAGGAAAATGACTTTGGTACTCGATTGATTCCTCATGGGATACAACCTTGCTTTCCACTATGGTGCATCCGACCCGGCACAATCGCTAGCTAAGGTTGGACGTCACTATTTCGATCATAAAACACCACTTTAGATTGCATTTACTACTAGATAATGTAGCAGACTCGCTACGTTTTTCACTTCTCGGTTGATGCAACATGGAAGGGTGGTATTCTCTTGATCGATTCACAACTAATTTGCACAGCTTTAAAACTCAACCAATCAACATTCACAGAACATACACTTAACAAGTGTTCTATCAAGATTCTCAAATTACTCAAGATGAGATGAATAATATAACCCACTAGAAATTTAGAGAGTTTAAACAAGGCAAATGCTTCGGAAAATTATAAGTAGTCTTTCTCTGATCTCTATTGAGAAGTATTTACAGGAAGACCTAATTAGCACGACATCATAAGTTGTTCTAGCCATTGTTTTCAAATTAAACATGGCTTCATCCTTGCTTAGTGGCGCGTAGAAGCTTCCTCACTCTTTCCTCTGTTTATTAAGATTTAAACCAAATGATTTGGATCAATTGTTGAATCACGATCCCCATTTGCATTAAGTTTGAGTAATTTACAAAAATACCCTTTTGTGACATTACATATTACTAATGGCCATGAAGCAATTAATGCTTACATCATACGGCTACACTCATATGTTTTAGTGTTTTACAAGTTGAATAAGTAATTAAATTATTATTTAATTGTAATATTAATTATAAAATCTATTTTTATAATTAATTTATGATTATTATTGATTTAATTAACTTATTTGAAGTCTGGGCCTCGGGTAACCGAAGTCCAATACTGTAATAGCTAGCCTGTTTTTAATCCTCGTTTGGGCCCATGGTACCTATTTGCTTTACATTTACCATGAATCTGTCATTGAAATCTGATTGATTCAATTTACTTAATCTGCTTTATAAGTTTTTCTTTCAATTACTATATGTGGCCGGTAATAAATTCACAAATCGCATCATCCATTTTATTATAGAGGAGCCCCGATATCAATTTCAAGAAGCAGTAGCAACAGAGACCAAGTATACACAGCAACAACTCCATTGAAAGCTCCAACAGGACAACCCCAATTTCTGATATATGCACTCAATTCTTCCTTCAGAATCTTCAAATTACAGCATTTCACGGCCATTATCAACCCTTCATCATCATCTTCTTCTCATGATGAGGAGCCACTAGTTTATGATTTTCAACCACAAGATCCAGAAAGTCTTTACACAACAATTGCAGCTCTAACAGGTACCACGGGCCGTGGGAATTTACCACGCTGCGCTTTTCTTTTCCACGTGACCTTTATTTATTTTCCACATGGTCACGTGGAAGTTTAACTTTTGACACCTCTTTATTTTCAACGTGAAATATTTAAATTCCACGCCATCTGGTGAAATTTTCCACAGGCTCGTGGAAACAGACACATGGGACTTAAAAATAAATGTCAGGTCTCAACAGACCTGACATGAAATATGGGTCGCTACACTGATCTGATTCTATAATTTCTCCCATCCGTCTCATGGAATCACTACAAAAAACTTACTCTTTAGCGGTGGATTTTTGTGGTGGATTTCACATGTCACCGCTTAATGATATGCTTTATCGGCGGATTTTATGTTTCCACCGGCAACAACTATTAAACTTTATAGCAGTTTGTATCACCCATCAAACCTAAAAAAATGATATAACCTCTACGGCCGTGAAAAATGTAAATTTTCGCTGCATCATTAAAGGTGGATTAAATGATCCGCAAAGAAAATCGATTGAAAAAGCATATATAATATGTATATATATAATTGTGTGTTTGACAAATAAGTATAAATCCACTAAAAACTTAGTATAAAAACCCTTAACCCTTTTTTTCACGAAGCAAAACCTATCGGAAGTCAACTAACGCGTAGAGTTTCCTCGCCATCGCCGTTTTCTTCACCCTTCGTCGGTTACTCACGCTTCTCGACGGTTCGCCTCTCTCTGAGGTGATTTTGCTTCTCTCTTCTCTTCTCTCGTGTTCTCTCATCGATCGCTCGGACTCTTTTCTATTATCTTTGTGCTCAATTTCTCGATTTCTCGATTTCTAGGGTTGAGAAATCTTTAAGGTGCTTCCTTTGAGTCTTATTTAGCGATCTATTGATTAATTTGGTAAAAACATGGAAAGAGATGTCCGAATTGGGTCGAATTGGTGCTTCATAATTCTTGCTGTTAGAGTTCTTTGATATGGAGGTGATTTTGCTTCTCTCTTCTTTTTCTCTGTGTTCTCTTATCACTCGGTCTCTTTTCTATTCTCTTTGTGCTCGATTTCTAGGGTTGAGAAATGTTTAAGGTGCTTCATCTGAGTCTTTTTAAGGATCTATGGATTAATTTGGTAAAAACATGGAAATACATGTCTGAATTGGGTCGAATTGGTGCTTCATAATTCTTGCTGGTAGAGTTCTTTGATCTATGTTGCTTAACTTTGATTGTCTGGTAATAAAAAGATTGGTGACTAAAGGTGTAAGAAAGACTGCTTTATTGAGCATATAGCCTATTCCAGGAGCTGTTGAAATTGTTAGGTGTTAGTAAGGTGTGGTGTCATCATTAAAGGCTCTCTTAGTAGAACTGCTCTAGCAATAACTGCATTTAGTTTTTGCATCTTTTTGTTGCAGTGATTGCTTGGTGTTGAGTTTAAGTGTAAGTGACCATAAACTTTCTTTTCCTGTTCAAAGTGTCGTTATTTTCTTGCTGAGTATTTCATGCTCTTTTGTTTGTTTTTGTTATGAAACCACTTAAGATGCTTGTTAGTTTGTCTTGGTTAATCAGCACAGGTTGTTAGTTTGTCTTGCACTTTCTCGTTGTCCCTCAAGTATGACCACTTGGAGTGTCCATACCCGCCTGCACATTTGAAGTCCGAATTTTAATGTCGCATTTTTTAAAATCCTTTAACTGCTTAAAACTCAGATTTTGACCTCTTTTTGAGTGTTATTTATGAAATTTTGTTTGTATCATTTTCTGTGACACCTTTCATATCTCTCAATGGAAATTGCTGCATCTAGCCTACATATCTTCGGCCAGAGCATCTAATTTTGAGATTTGTTTCCTTTTCACTGTGATTGTTCGTTAGCAGAGATCGTTGTCTTATTCAGATCTAAGCATTATATGATTTTTCTCTTCTTTTGTGCTCTTGTCTCAGGCTTGACGAAAACTTGCTGACATGGAAACCGATGACCATGTATTACGACAACAAGCATTGGTCAGTTTAGTGTTTTGGTGATTTCTTTTTAATATGGTCTTAAATTTGTTTTCTTATGTATTTCAGCCAAAAGCAAATGGAAATGATATAAGCATACTGTATTAACCCCTGTGGCATTAATTGTTCTCATTTGGGAGGATTTTCGTGTTCGTGTTTTCACCATTGAAAAATGTTCTGATGTATTTCTTATGTTTAATTGTAGAAAACGTAAAGAGAACCAGATGAGCTTCAAAAAATTTGATATTGCAGCGATTACCACCTGGAGGGAAGCTACCTCTGAAGTGGGATAAGTACGATTGTCCAATGGAAAAGCATGCTAATGCACTTTCCACCCAATGTGGGATAGTTGTCAAGCTTTCAGAAAATTGCCCTTTGCAAAAAACATCATTTACGGACATTGAAGAGGAAAAAAGGCTAAGACTCATCGACCTTGTCATGGTATTGTACACTTGCTGGATTTTTTCCTTCTTTTTCTATCAATTCCTTTTTCTTGCTAATGTTGTTTGAGATTTAAAATACACATTTATTGGTGCTATACTTATTTTACTTAGGGTGTAGTTGATTGATATGGTTTTGGTAGGAACATTTTGACTCTGAGAGAACAAAAAGGCATGACCAATGTATCTTGAGCAAACTTTGCAAGAAGTATAATGACTACAGGAGCGCCTTAAGGAAAAGCCATTATCTTAAGCACAAGACTAATGCTGAAAGATTGGCAGATCGGCCCACCGACATGTCACGTGAGGATTGGAGGTGGCTTGTCAAATTTTGGACTACTGATAAAAACTTTTAGGTCAGACTATTGTTGTGCTCACAGGGGATTGTTATAAATGTCTTTATAATCACCCACATAATGCTTTAATGTGGCGTTGCTTAAGTGTCCAGAGGTCTGCATATTTCTATTCAGACTATTGTGCGTGTATGTATGTGTGTGCGTGTATATATGTGTGTGAAATATTAGTACTAGATGAGAGGCTCCCCAGGCCAAAGCTTTAGCTTCTCCAAGTAATGTGATGGTTGATTAGAAAATCGATAGCTATTAACCCTTATTCGTCGTCTGAAATAATGTGATAGTGTGACTATGACACACTGATTTTGAGTCTTATTTATGCAAAATCATTTACGTTTGGCTGTTATTTGCAGAATAGAAGCAGACAAAACAAGCTGAATAGTTCTTGTCTTACATTGCGCCATATTTCTGGCTCTAAATCTTATGCAAGACATAGGGAAGAATGGGTAATTTTTTCCTAACCCGCATCAACTTTATGCTTTATTTTCACTTTCAAATTTCAAATATAATGTATGAATTATCTCCTAATTCGTTTACAGGAAAAAGAAAAAGGAAGAGAGCCGTCGAGGTTGGAAATCTTTGAGATTACACACAACAAAAAGGATGAAGCATCCGCGTCGGTTTTTGTGAGTTATTTGTTTGATTAGTCAACTTAGACTATAATTATAACATATATTTGATTTTTTTTCTTCTTCTAAATAGGATGCATTTGAGAGGGCCAAAAGCCAAATAGAGAACAATGATGAGATAGAACAACTCAGCGATGAGACAATTTACAGCCAACAATTTCCACAAAAGAGGCCTGGTCGCATGCACGGCATGGGTCCAATTGTTAAACCTTCACAACTTGGCTTAACAAATGTGTCATCTACATGGCTGAGACAACAAGAGCAACAAGAAACTATAGATAAATTGAAAGGAAAAGTTTCTGAACTTCAAAGCAAAGTATCGGAAATGGAAGAAATGAAGATGCAATTTTCTTCTACGATGACATTCATGAAGGAACTTTGTAATCGCTTCGTGGCATGACAATACCTAACTTCCCCATATGGTAAGTGTTCTTAGTCTTTATGAATATCTACATTGTTTTATATCTTTACCTTAGCTTGTTTTGTTTATTTGGTATTCTTAAGGCCTTTTCTTGAAAATTGTTTGTTACTCAATCACCTTGTATGCTAGTGTCCTTCTTGTAAGTCGAGTTTGCTTGAGTCCTCAATTTAGCATGCCGTCTGCACTTTGCATCCGCCAGCACAAATCTTTGTGTAAGTCTCAATATAGTGTTGGTCTCATATTTGGACAACAATTTCGCTCTTTTCATGGGCGTAAGCTTAGGGGGTTCTTTGTTGTTGTCTTGTTGAGGAATGTCCGTAATGGAAATGTTGGATTTTAGATCGATTAGTTTTCACATATTTATGTGAAGTATTTTTTCCCCTAAAACACAGATTTATGTTGAAACATGCCTCTTATTCATTAAATTCCTTTGACTTGATCTAGTAAGATGCCGTGAAGGTAAATTAAGTGGTTTTAAGGGTAAATTTCAATTCCGTAAGTCATCATCTTTGAATAATTGAGATGCCCTTTATTCTGGTCTGTCAATTTTCTTGATGTCCTGTTTTGAATTTTGAATTTTGGTAACACAAGCATAATTTTACAAAGTCTGATGGAATGAACTTGCAAATCAAGCCCCATTTTAGCATTTGTTGGCGTGTTAAAATGATTTTGGGAAGTATGCAGCACCCAGGCTTGATTTCCTGCTTTAAAATGATTTTGATCCTGCTTCTTGTTCCAGGTTGATGGTGAACTTACCGGATGCTGCAAATAGAGAGAAAATTTTAGGAGTCATATTAGCAAGAGGAATTGGCTCTTGTGTTGATCTCAGTGTTGGAATTGGCATTTGGAAATAAAATGTGATGTTTTTGGATTGAGATTCATGTTTGAATCAATGTTCTTAAATTTACCTTTTTCATTTTTAATTTTTTTTATTTTATTTCTATTTCTATTTATTTTTTTATTTTTTTTTTTTTTTTTTTTATTTCTATGGATTCACGGAGTAATAATCCGCCGCCAAAACCTTTACTTTCCTTTTGTGATGGAATAAATATTCCTGGCGGAATATTGGGTAATTGTCGGCTTATAATAACCGCCACAAAAGATCTTAGCGGTGGACCCAAAATCCGCCAGAAAAGGGCCTAAAACTTTTAGCGGCGAAGGCAAATACGGGCGGATTTAAAACCGCCGCGAAAAAGATTTAACGGCGGATTTTCAGCTTTAGCGGTGGAAAAATCCGCCGCTAAAAAGCATGTTTTTGTAGTGAATCTTCTCGCTCAATGCTCTCCAAACCCGTGTCATTTCTAGAGATTTTCATCCGATTTCTCGCAAATCGCGCCTCTCTCTTCTTCCCATGGTTAATCCATTTATGGTATGAACAAGATACCGCTTTGATGTTTGACTCATCTTAGGAACCGTTATCTCCAATAATGGAAGGTCTGAGATGCTAAAGCCATTATGATGCTGATTTGTTGTGATTATTGAAAATTCACAGTCAATATTTTGATTGAAATTTAGATTCTCTCTAGATTTTCAGGGAATTCTTCGTCTTCTCTCGTCTCATGTATTAAATTATTTTGAATTAAGATTTTGCCTGATTTTTTCCACATGTGTTGTATTAGGTTTCATTCAAGGCGTGATCTTCGAGAATTAGTTGTTGATTTGCTGATGATTCGAAGCTTTCAAGTCCTTGAGTTGGTGATTTGCAGCCTTGCCTTCATTTCTGGCATGGCAAATCTATCACATGGCCGATACGAGCATTAAAGTGAGATTTGTAATCGAACAATGAGTATTCTGGAAGGCAATCTATCCTTTCTTCACATGTACGTAAATCTGAGGTTTAAGGCTGGATTTCTTTGGTAGTTGGCTAAACCTCCCTTGCTGGTTCGACTCATGGTCGACCGAGAGTCTTTGTACTCAAGTGAGGTCTCTCAGAGTGTTGGATCAAGAGAGAGAGGGAGGGTTTCACACCCTATGATGTTTTGTATTCATGGATGGTCCAAGCATTTCAAGGCCATACTCTGAATCAGTCTCTTTTAGTCTATTACCTGACCTTGTGTGTATATGCAAACTCTTTGGCTCTAAATGGTCTGTCCGGTCCCATCTTGATCATTTAAATTACAAATCATCTCAGTGTGCTATTCCTAGAATAATCACAAGTGATCACACAAAACTTTATAGAGATGCATATTGGCTATCTTTACAGACATGGTAGAATTTTTTCTTGAGGTTTTTAACATTTTATGGAAGAATTCAGCATCTATAGAGATTTATTTGATGAATGTCTTGCACATTTGAAGCTAGTATTAAAGAGTCGTGAAGATACAGATTTGGTTCTCAATTCGGAGAAATGCCATCAGCCATTTGATGGAGAGGAAGGATCCTAGGCCATAGAGAAGGGAATCAAAGTCGAAACAAAAAAGATTGAGGATTGAAATAAGTTTCCACCTCCTATGAATTTGAAGATGCTGAGAAGTTTTCTTGGGAATGCATGTTTCTATAGACAATTTATACCGGGATTTTTTGGACATTTCCAAGCTACCCAGATAACTATTTTTTAAGAATGTGCCATTTCAGTTTGATGAGAAATGTATGAAGGCCTTCAATAATATGAAAAAGAGATTGACTAGTGCACCAGTACTTGTAGCCCTCGAATGGAATCTTCCATTGAGATTATGTGCGATGCAAGCGCTTTGGCAGAATGGGCCGTGCTAGGACAACATCATGAAAAAGTACTTTAAGCTATTTATTATACATCACATACTTTCAATTCAACACAAGTCAACTACGCCACCACGGAGAAGGAATTCCTAGCCGTCATCTTTGCTCTTGATAAAATTTAGATCCAATTTAATTGGATCCAAGGTGATTGTTTACATAGATCATGTTGCGCTTAAGTACTCATTGGCAAAGAAGGTGTGAAGCCGATATTGATTAGATGGATTCTACTCTTGTAGGATTTTGACGTTAAGCAAAAAGATACGAAGGGAAGAGAGAATTTAGCTGCCGACCATTTGAGAAGAATGAATTGGAAGAAATAAGGCAACCGGAAAGATATTAAGGATGAGTTCCCAAGTAAAAAACTTATGATAGTGGATGCACCTCATGCGATTCAAAAATATTACACCGGAGCTACAACAAGCAAGGACATACCATGGTTCACAAACATTGTGAATTTCTTTCATAGTAAGTTTACACCGCCGGATTGGCCAGACTATAAGAGAAAGAGGTTTTTCCACGATTTGAAATCCTATTATTAGGATGACCCTTACCTCTTTAGCAATGTTCTAAAAATCGCTAGACGCTAGTTGGGCAGTCGGGTGGGGAGTTGGGAGTAGTCGGCTATGCGGGGGAGTAGTCGGGGACTAGACGGATGTTGAATTTTTTATAATTATTTTATTAATAATATTAATAATAATGGACTTGGAAAAAACAAAACAAAAACAAAATACTACTAAAACCCCAAAAATAAAGATACTACCACTTTAGCATACTAAGTACTAAAAAAAATAACTCACTAGACACTTGAAATGCTGCTGGCCGGTTGTCATCGGTAGTTGCTGCCGGTTGGCCGGTGGTCGGCGTTGCAGCTGGAGGGTGGCCGGAGCAATTTGCTATAGTGGTCAAATCAGCTTGCTTGCATTTGCGATTTGCGTATAGGGGTTGGAAGAAAGAACGCACTTGGAATTGGGAAGAAATGGAAATGATTTTTTTTATATTATAATTAAATTAGGCTTCCAAATATAAAGAGTAAATACAAAGACTAGCTTTGACCGAGTTGACCGAGTTTGGCTGAGTTTCCGGCCTTGAACCCGTCTAGTCCGATTTTCAGCCCGCCTAGATACCATCCCGCTTAGACATGCATGGCCGAGTAGTGTAAAGTTGGGTCGGATGATGGCCGCCACTTAGCGTGCAAGTTGGCCGATTTTTAGAACACCGCTTTTAGGCGGTGTTCGAAGGTATTATAAGGTATTGCATTATCGATAATGATATTTCAAGCGTATTTCTTTTTTGTCGTGATCGAAGCGGTTGGTGTCCATCATGGAGGATGGAGACGGTTTATAAGGTTTTGCAATGCAGTTTTTATTGGACTTCATCATACAAAGATCCTCATTGTCTTGATCAAGCTTGTGAAGCATGTTATAGAGCGGGAAATATCTCACGGAGGTATGAGATTCACCTCCAATCCATTATGGGATGTGAGCTATTTGATGTTTGGGGCATTGACTTCATTGGACCTTTTCCATCCTCATTCGGTAATAAATTATTTTGGTGATGGTAGATTACTTCTCAAAATGGGTTGAAGACCAAGCCTTTCCCACTAATAACGCCAAAATAGTGATGAACTTCATTAAAAATAACATCTTCACAAGGTTTGGAAGCCCTTGACCTATCATTAATGATAGAGGTACACATTTCCGTAATTGACCACTTACCAAACTGCATGAAAAATATGGCGTATGGCACAAACTTAGTGCACCTTACCACTCACAAACTAATGGGTAGGCGGAGGTATCTAATCGATAAATTAATAGCATTATTGAGAAAATGGTGGATACCAACCGTAAGAATTGGTCGGTGAAGCTTAACGATGTTTATAGCCTAATCGCACCGCTTTCAAAACTCCTATCGGATGTTCTCCATAGCATCTTGTTTTTGGAAAATCTTGTCATCTTCTCATTGAATTGGAACACTGTGCATTGTGGGCCATCAAGTTCTTCAATTTGGACGCAGAACTTGCTGGTGAACAAAGGCTACTCCAACTCTCCAAGTTGGATGAATTTGTTGAGATGCATATGAGAGCCAAAATCTACAAGGAACGAAAAAATTCATTCTATGGCAGAATAATTTTGCATCGTGAGTTCTATAAGGGTGATAAAGTACTCTTGTACAATTCACTTCTTAAGTTGTTCCCATGTAAAATCCGATCAAGATGGATCGGCCATTTGATGTGATACGCACACATGCTTCGGGAACAGTTGAGCTAATTGATGGCGAAACAAAGTTTTTGGCAAATGGTCATCAAACCACGTTGGTTTTTGAGGAATAAGGCTTTCCCAAGGGTGAGGCAATGAGTTTGGAAGATCCTCCGCAAGACGCATAAAAGAGGAAGTCTAGCTATAGACTATAAATTTAGCCGAATAATACACTCTTTCTTATTATTCATTTGGCATATTCTTTAGGTTTATTTTTGTGCTTAAATGTATGTGCTATTGTGGGTAGTAAAAGTATGTCCATTTTTCGATTCAATTTCATAATTCCACCTTTCTACCGTATAACTTGACCCTGTCAAACTAACAACGTCAAACTAACAACGTTGTTTGTGTTAACTTTAATATTGAGGGCTAGATCATTTAACTGTTTGATAATCAGTGGAAGTGGAACAATGGATTGGTAATTACAGTTGGGAGTGGCATTCGCCAAGTGTACATTGCGCCCGCTAAAAGGTTACAGAATGTTTGAGCAGTATGCTAGGAGTTTACGGCGTTCGCCAAGTACACTGTACATGTGGCGTCCGCCAATGGTTCTAATGGTTCAGCAGTTGAGGTTGGCATACCTTTTGAGGTATGATAAATTTTAGGTTGTGGCATTCGTCCTCTTCTTTAGTGGAACCCACCACCTTTCTCTGATAGATAAAAAATGGATTTAAACTTCATTTTCTCCCATGTTCACCATTTTTTCACCACAACCCAACACCCTCTCCGTTCACTATATTTTCCGGGTGGCGAGGGTAAACTTCAGCAGGTTTCGATCATGGTTTGTGTGGGTCCCCCTCAAAAGCGTGCTCACCCGAGTTCTCCTCCATCTCGCAATGGTAATTCTCAACCCAAACTAACTTCATCTTCTTGGGATTCTGCTTCATCCGCCCCTGCTGTGGCTGTTCGTTTTTACAATAGTTGTTTGAAATCCCGTAAAGTTCATTTAGAGCGTGTTTTTTTTATATTAAGAACTTACATGATGATACTGAGTCAGAGGACGAACGTCGACATTGGTTGAAATTCATTTATAAGCCTACTCATTCGGTGCACATATCTATGGTTAAGGAATTTTTGGCTCTATTGTGTGTGGGTAGATCTTTTGTCACTTATATTGAGTTTCATGGTGCAAAAGTTTGTTTTTCTCCTACGGCTATCATGAATCACTATAAAATTCTAGATTTCTCTGTTAATGATCATTTTTCTCGTAAGGGCCAGTTTGAAGATAGGAAACGTAAGTTAGCTGCATATGAAAAGGCAAATGCCTACCTTAACCCCAGATGCCCTCAAGAAACGTGGTCGTTTTCCATTGATATTTGTTGGGTATGTTGGTCGAGTTTGAAAACAGTTGTTCAACTATAAGCTTATTCCTTCATCTCATGTTTATGATGTTAATGTGGATGAATGTCTTGTTTTGCATGCATTGCTTTCCAAGGAACCTATACATGTTGGTGTAATGAGTCACGATTATATTTCTGCTTTTGTTGAGATGTTTCCTGATAAGAAAGATGTTGTTAATTCTATCCCCTTCTTGAATTTGATTTCGGATCTATGTATTGCGGCGAGTTTTGTTGCTTCGACTAATGATGAGACTGTTCCTGCCCACCCGCATTTCCTTGTACCCGTTAAGAAAAGACATTCTCTTAACCACCCTGACCCTACTTCTCCACCTACTTTTGTACCACCTACTTCTCCACCTTCCAACAGTGGTGGATCCACGTGCCCCAGGGGGTCACGTGACTCCACTGAATTTTTTTTAAAAAAAATAAAATTTCAGTATTAAAATTATGTAGTTTTATTGTTAAAAAAGGTTGTTTTGTCGATAAAAATTGATGTTTTAGACTCCGGCGACCCCACTGGAATTTTTTTTCGATAAAAGATGTAGTTTTAAACTTCTGTGACACCACTGAAATAAATTCCTGGATCTGCCATTGCCTTCCAACCCTCCAAATTCATTTAACACTGAGTTGCTCTTCACGCAAAGGTTGATCTTTATCCTCTCAGATGTCCGAGGTACTTCAGGCTCTTGACCTTTTGTGTAGTGTTGTTGCTGCCCCTCCTAATGCTGTGCCTCACCGTTTCCCTCCCGCACTACCATTGAATGTATCGCATGTTGCTTTGGTTGCTGATTATGTTGATGTGATCAAGCAATCTGTAAGTTAGGATGTTCCAATGTTGTATAATTCGTCTTCAACTGGATTGGAAGGAGCTGCACTTTTGGATCCCATTTCTGCCTCTCTCGCCACCTCTATGCTCTCTTCTCCTTTGAGTTCCATTGACGTTGTTCCTGGTTCCACGGATTCTCTTGCTGTTTGATGGATCTATCTCTCTTGTTTTTACTTAGTACTTTTTTGTCTGATTATTAAACGGTTATTTTGTGTATTTTGTGGCTACCCATGACTCTTTTGCTCTAGTTCTCTATGACTTGTGTTGCTATTCATGTTTTGGCTATAAACTTGGTTGCACATGAATGTTTCTCTTCAACTTGCTCTAGCCTTTTGTTTCTTGCATTTTGTTGGCGTACGTCAAAAGTCCCCAATATCGTATAACAAAGTACCTGGGTCCTTATGGCGTTCGCCCAGTATGTTTTGGCATTCGCCACCCTAGCTCTGAATCAATGAATTCTTTGTCTTTACACTCAGGCGTTCTCCACAAGGCATTCGTGCCCACCATTGACAATATATGAGTTGTTGACTTTTTTTGGCGTTTCTTATGTTTCTCCCACTATTTCTTTCCTAGTCACTATCCATTGAGGACAATGCACATCGTAAGTGGAGAGTGGAGACGTGGTCGGTTCAACATGATATTTTTGTTCATCCGTATTTCAAGACTACTTAGATTGATTTTCCTCGAACTTTAACAAAAAAAAGTTTACAATATACACGAGATATATGATTCATGGATTAATGAGAGGTGATGCTAGCTAGATATGTTAATATAGTAATTTATAACTCCATGTTAATCTTAATTCTTCTTGCATAGCATAATATATCATGTATCTAGTTTCAAAATATTGTTAACATGTGATAATAGTGTGTAGTCATGGAAGTGAGACCTAGCAACAAGAACTTATGAGGTAGATCCTTTCGAGGCGAAGTATATGGGTGTTATTAATTAGAAGTAGGGAAGACAGTCCTGACATTTCTTTGGCCCGAACATAGCCAAATAGCCTACATGTACATATATCTTTTATCTCCAGATCCGCATCTCAGCCTTTGTAGAGTGGAGAGACTCCACTCGAGCTTGCCGTTCGTTTTGAGACTCATAATTATCCGACCCTTAACCATTATTTTGGTCTACAATCCCTTGATGTCCAATGGTGATGTCATTTGAATCAAGTTGGGGGGAAGATATATAAGAATACCTTGCAAAGAAGAGATGATGATTGAAAAAATAGAAAAAATTCCTCATATGCATAGTATCGCAAATAAAAGGGGACAAACAGAATGCCATTTGGAGGAGTTTGCTTTTCTCATGCCAGTGAAATTCGGATGAAATTGTGAAGTAACTGTTATTTACTTTCTTGCGTATTTTGGTTGATGTGGCCACGTCAATAATCTACATTAATAGAAGGAGATGACGAGCTATGGGTTCGAAGTGAAGACATAGAAGATTGTTGTCTTGATTACCCTTCGCATAGCCAATACCCGAGCTTGATGTTACAAACTAAAAGTCCTATCCGATCTACTTCCTTGATTGTGGCATCTGGATTAGTGGAGATCGGTACAAATCCTAAGCCTATTGATTTGCATTTTTGCATAGCAAGAATGACTTCAACTATTTTGGCATGGTGACAAGGTTTATGTACTATATAGTCACATATATGTCCAGCTATACAACTAGAATTGAGTTTAAGAGATAGCTACAAGTCTCTCAATTGCATCATCTAATTAATTATATATCACATTTCATTGACCCATGAATATATCTCTCATGGGTACTCAGGGGCGGACGCAGGATCTCTGGTAAGGTGGGGCAATAAATATTTTAAAGACAAATAATAAATTTAAGGGGGCCAAACGATATGCTTTGTACATATATTAGTGTAATTTTTCCGGATCAAGACCCCTTGGTTGTATGTAGCTCCGCCACTGTGTGTAGTGTTTACCGTTTGTTTTGTTCGAGGACGGCCAACGCTAAGTGGGGAGTTAGCGTATTAATTCTCCCGTCTTTTGATACGTTTCCAAACAATATTTTGCTAAACTTAGTTTGAAATATCATGTGCTTATCAGAAACACGAGTTAAGTTCCGATTAGCCATTGTTATCGATTTATGGACACTTTTCACAGTAATTCGCGTTATAATTTGTTTTTCGGATTTACACATGGTGCCTTGTAGTCCTGTTGTGGCTTTTTCAGGAATTTTCACTATTTCGATGTTCCGGTTTGTCGTGTTTCAACGTATCACCCATTCCTGTTGGCGGCAATCAAATTTGAAATTCTTCTTAGAGCCCGCCAGTGAAAGCTGCGCGCACGCCACGAGCCAAGTGTCCAATCTACCACGCGCTGATTGCATCTGAAAAGTTCACCTACCATGTCAGGAGTTGGTGGACACCACGACCCTTCTTCCGGCGAACGCCAATTTTGCTAACTGCCCTGCTGACAAGCATTTCATGAAGTTCATAGCACGGCATCTGCCCCATCTGCCGGGGGTGCCCGCCATGAGTCGTCCAGACTATTTTCAGCAAGTTAGATGCAATTTGAAACACAACTTGAAATGCAACAAGAACATATAGATAGAGAGACTTGAGGGAAACACCTTGGTTGTAGGATCTTGAGCCGAAAATCACCACAAAAACAAAGATTATCTTGTACACTAAAGATTTCTTATTGTATCATGAATGTTGGAGCGACAACACATTGAAGTATTTGGATTAGAAGGGCTTTGCTTGGATTAATCTATTGAGTTAAATATAATTTTCTTTGTTTGATTTGAATGTTCATTGCCATGTTCGATTCTGCACTTATTCACAATGAATTTTAGCACCGAAATGATGCGAAAATTTTACAAAAGCCTGCAATTCTTTTGTCTGAACTACGAATTCCTATTGACAATAAGCAATATTACAGTTCCCAACATAATCTATAACAACCAAACCCAATAATTTAACAAGAACCCTAAGATTCTTAAAACCCTAAAAGATGAATACTTACTGATTGGAGAGAACTTAGGATTAAGAGAAAGCTTGCGGCGCGGTGATCAACTTCTTCTACTATGGTCTGGAATTTCAATGGTTTGATCTTTAGTAAAGGCAAAGATTCTCTTCTATCTCCTCTGTTGTCTTGCAATAGTCGACTTCAACCCTTTCTTATGGGTGATGGGGAAGGTTATGGGAGGTTTTTTTTTTTTTTTTTTTTTTGGCCCCGACCAGGGTTCGAACATTGGTTTCTATACCATATTATAGTCTAGCTCACCACTAGACCGATGCACATTATACTCCCATTAAACTCCATTATCCTTTAATTAATTAATTTCTTTTATTAATTAATTATGGTTAAATAATAAATGGATAATTATGTTATTAAATAAAAACTCATTTTACTCTTTTACCCTTACTGAAATCTTGGGGTGTTACAGAGATGTTGGATTTTTTTTGTTAGTGTCGAGGCTTCTAGAAGGCGTACTATGTATTAACTATTAAGTTAAAACAGTTACCAATTTTTCAGTTCGGGTATAATTTAGTTAAAACAGTTCGGTTTTCAACGGTTACGGTCAATTTATAACACTAACCGTAACCAAACGAAAATTTCTGTTTTCCAATAACCTGAACTGAAAGAGAACCGAACCGAATTTTCGGAAAACATGTATTCGTGTACACCCCGACATATATGTACGTGTAATATTTATGTTCATCGTTGTCTAGAAATTTAACTTTTGGACTCGGTTTTAGTTGTGGTATGTTCAAATCGTATTTATGTATTGAATTCCTTAACAACCATGTTTAAGATATAATAATCACATGTCATGTTAGAGCACTTGCTATAGACTATAGTGTCTCTAAATAATGTTAAATCTGTATTTTTACAGATCTAACACTTTAGATTTAACTAAAATAACAATACACTAGAATCTGTATGATGGATTTAGATGTCTCAGATCCTGTATCTATTGCGTTGGATATACATCATCTGTGCAGCCGCAATTTCTTATTTTTTTAAATTTTTTCTTCCGATAGTAAATGGTCTTTTATCTCTTTTCTTCCTCAAATTTATTTGCCAAATTCTAGTTTTTTCAATATGTTCAAATACCTTCCTAAATAAATAAATAAAACAAATAATGTAGACAGCTCTTTCATATATATATATATATATATGACACACATGTACATATCTCTCTATTTACATGTAGGTGAGAATTTGTCTTTTATTATGATTTTTAATTATTTAAATGTTGTATACATTATTCTAGAGACACTGATGCAGTTGACTCTTGATAAAAATTCTGTAAAATGGACAAAAGGTGTTTGAGACTTTAAAATAGAGAATCCGTGAGGAGAGATTGATGCGAGTGCTCTTAATGCGGTCGTGACAATCAGTACTTCTGTTCTCAAATAATGGTCATTTCAGTCTTCATATTTTGTACTACCTCCGTCCCATAAAAAATGTCCACTTTTTGTGGGGCACATAAATTAATAAAATAATTAATGTGTTGTATTTTAAGTAGTTATGAATATATATACCCCTAATACATAATAAATGCTTTTTTGGAATATGAAAATTAAATGTTATGATAGGTGTATGTAACGCCGCCTGCCTTAGGACATCGAATCCTTATCCGGAAATTGAACGTTTGGCACACATAATATTAAATAAATCTAATATTACACGTAAGACTATACTACGTCATTAAGTATCAAATAAAGCAAATGAAGCGAAAAGACTCGGTAAAATTCTCCATAAAACCAAGAATAGAAAGAATAACTAAAGGGTACAAATGTAACTTATTATATCAAGAGAAATCCAAATGAAAACATAAAAGAAATACGAAATCCTCAAAACTATGAAAGACAAAGCCAACAAGTTCAACTAAAGAACTTGAATTCAAAACAAAGACAAAAGAATAATGAAAGACAATAAATAATAAATAAATTCCAACTCCGACGTCCTCAAACGTCGCCATCAAGAAGTCCTCATCAAGCTCATGGTCGACTGTTCATCTTCTCTCCTCCAAACACATTAATAAACATGCATTTGAGGTAAGTACATTGTACATAGTAAGTAGTAGAAGCTACAAATTAACTAAGGCTCTTTAACAAGTTTTATTATAATAGTTATCTTTATGAGACTAACTCAATCTATGGTTCACTTCATGTCCAAAGAACATGTCATGACTAAATCGCTTTCTAACTTAGCTTATCGTTGTTACATCCGCATTCTGTGGCACTACGATTATGCTACTCACCACGAAGAATCTGGGTGCAACCTATTAGTGGATCACACCAATAGCCACGGGCTAGTCCCGATAGTATACGCGTTCGGTGAAGTCCTCTACTCTGGTGCCCTCTAACGGCCAACAAAGTTATCCATCCACGAGTACCATCTACTCCTGGTGCCTTTAGAAAGGCCAACAAGTTTACTCTTTTTATCCGAAAGCCTACACATTACGATATAAACTTGTGTCTATCCAAGAATGACATGATGTTTAGTCTTTTATTAGTCAAGTATGTAATCATTATTAGTTGTTAACTAGCCACCTAGTTGTTTTCAAGTAAGCTCCTCGCAAACTCAACCTCTTTCCTGCACCTCTGACAATCGACAAGCGCCTAGCAATTACACGCATATTGATGAACTCTAGATCACCAAAGCACAAGCCCTTTATGCCTTCCGACAGGTCCCCGACTTCAACTCCCTTTAAGAAAGACATCCGGTGCCATAACCAAACGCATCAGAACTCAATCGGGCTTGTTCGTTTTCATTTAATTTTATTTAAGATCATTAACAAAACTACAATTCAAGCTAAGCATCAAAATAGAACATTTGCCACGTAACCATCATCTACCAAACCACATATTTTTATTTTTTTTTGAGAATTAAAAGGACCCAACACAATAATACAACACAACTATACATTATACTTATTGTATCATCTTTTTATTTCAATCATAAAAGCTACACATTATATTATTATCACGTTGATCAATGTTTAGATACATATTACTATCCTTAAAAAATACATTTTACTGCAATTTTGGACTTTTATTTTATTTCTGAAAAAAAATCTAAACAAAATAATACCAATACATATATAAACCTTATTTGTTTATTTTTCCTCCGTAGACAGACGGCTTCATTCTGGGAAGTAAACAAATCCAAGTAATATATAAAATAAAGAAATTATATCAAACTAAGATCAAACAAATAAAACTTTCAATGCAGTAAGACTTCTAAGGCACCTCAATTTTGCTGGCCAACACAATTTCGAGAACGGAATTAACAGTTCCGACACAATTACCCAATACTATTATATACGGTACATAATAAACAACATAAACACATAATCAAAATTAATCGATTTGGATAGAACACCCCTTTAATTCACCTTAAAATTATAAAATATCAATTATTCAATATGAAAACCCTCTTACAAAACGAATATAAAAAACACGATCTAACTAACTCTCTAAACCATAATTAATTTGTAGGAAGATCCTCTTACCTTTAAAGCAAAGCCTATTCCAACTCAAAAGCTATGAAAATCTGCAGCAAAACCTTGATCTTTCTGCAGAAAACCTTAAGAAAAGCTCCAACTTTCGTGTGTGTTGAAACGAGGCTCCTTTCACAACGATTCCAACGCCCCACTCGAATTTAAAAACGGTTGAGATTCGACTTAGAACCGATAGAAAATCTCTCTCGCCTAAATTGCCTTTCACATGCCGTTCTCTCTTTCACGTTGGAAAGATCTCGATTTCTTTTGGTTGTAGGAACTAATGTGATCTATTTTTTTAAATAGATAAAATCCCAATAGTTAACCTAATCCCTTATTTCCTTAAATACCCTTATTATTAACTAATCGATTTTTCCCAAATATATATACGTATTTCGACTATATATATATATATATATATATATATATATATATATATATATATATATATATATATATATATATATCTATATATATATCCACAAAACTTAACTCCAATAGAAGATTTGAATAATAATATTTCGTTTTATGAAAGACATTATCATGCCTTTTCCGAAAATCGGAATATTACAGTATGTTTGAAAAAAGTGCATTAAATTATGTGTTGATTTTCTAAATGGACCCTTTTTATAAAACAATTCATTTTAAAGATGTTGACACTTTTTATAGGACGGAGTTAGTAGTAAGATAGCATTTATTAGCCTTTTCTTTTCATTTTAGGCTCAATTTATATTAGTGGTAAGTGGGGAGGCCTTCGCGAGTTACAAGTATTGAGTTCAAATCCTCCTTTCCTTTAATTATAAAAATATACTCACTCCGTTTTTTTTTATGGGAAATTAGGGATAATGACACAATCTGGAATATTTTTAAGAATATGACAACTACATATTTTTACAGGAGAAGGACAATCAGTGCATAATTTTATAATGCGAGAAGACAAACAAATAATCCCGAAAATCGAGAAATCTCCTCATGAATCCCGAAATCGTTGAATTTTGACAAATAATCCCGAAAATCGGTGAATTTCGACAATGAATTTTGAAAATTAGTGAATTTCGATGAATGAATTTCGGCAATGAATTTAATTTAAGCGATGAATTTCAACACACAAGTGAATTTCGACAGATGAATAAATAGTTTTGTCCTTTATGCAAAAGTTTCAAAAGATCGTCCCTTCTACTCAATTGATGAAATATTTGACCCTTCTCCTCATTCCCTTTTTTATCTCATCATTTTACATTTTCAATACATCATTTATTACTTTTTTCCTTCTTTACCAATAAAATATTTACATTTCCAATAAAAAAATACATTTCCAATACTAAAACCCATTTACCAACAAAAGTATTTACATCTTCAATAAAAAAATACATTTTCAATACTATATTTAGACATATTAATTATTTTCTTAATATGCGAATCTTCTCTCTGCGACATCAAAAAACGGAGGGAGTAGTAATCAATGCATTAGCCTAGTGGTAATCACTAAGGTTGTTATCCCAAAGGTTCCGGGTTCGAGTCTCAGTGGAGACAAAACTGTGTGTGCACGCTTAAGGGAAAAAAAATCTAGAGCAATGATAGAGACACGATCAAAATTACACAACGGATGACACGTGATATTCCATGCTTGATTTTAATGAGTTTACATCACAATCAATTAACACTAATTAAAATCAAGGGTGATAGATTACGTTGTGTCACCCGTGATGTAACTTTGGTTGTGTCTTTATCCTTACCAAAATTCTAATAATTGTCAAAATAAAGTATTTTAGGCTTCAATAAACCATTTTTTTTTTTATAACACTCAAGAACTCTATATCAAATAAAACTAATACCGTTATTATTTAGTGACATAAATAATAAATGATTTTATAAATATTAACATGGATTACATAGTGCCTTCTAGAAATATATTGGTGGGCCATCATTCCCTTGTATCGTCAATCTTGTTACGAATACATAAATCATGCGCGAGTAACGCATCAAAGATTGACCAACCCTTCTGACCCAAAATATAAAAATAATTAAAGAAAATTGACCAAGTAGTTTGACGACAAACATTCAACAATCGGCGCCTGGAATCACGCGAAATTCTTACCTATATAGTTTGTGACTCGTTTGGCTTATTCTGGACAAACAATTTTATTACAGAATGAAACTGTATAATTTCAACCGATCCAAATGACCAAGGGTTTAAATAATTCCATATTGTTACTAAATTTATTACATTATCTAAATTTCAACAACAAAAAAAAAATGTTCAATTTGGATATATGACATCACCAGGAGGGAAACTAGTCGGGGATTTTGGAAAATCAGGCTTTGTACCCCTCCTCTTGGAATTAAAGTTGTAAATTAATTACATTCGCTTTTAATTATCACGCCGTTAATAGCTGTGTAAAATCAATTTTTACACCGATAATACTGACGTAAAACCACCACAAACCTCCATACCCATATCCACTCATTATTGGCGTAACGAGACCCATTTTACGTCAATAATAGTGGCGTAAATGGCATTAACGAGCGAGGTAATAACAACAGAAAGGTTTGAATTGACAAAGAATTGCTTATTGGTGTAACGAGACTCATTTTACGCTAATAATATAGGCGTAAAACGCCAGTAATAGCAGCTTAAAATGGACTCGTTACGCCAATAAGCAACTCTTTGTCAATTCCCCACCATTTCAATGTTATTTATCTGTGAATTCCCTCCATATCACCCACTTACCACAAAAAAATCTTACCTCAAAAAAACCATCACAAAATCCCCAAAATCCTGTGTTTGATCTTGAAGTTGGGTATCATCAAACAAAGAGGTTGCTCCATCAAGGAAGTTGGGCATGGGTAACTATTTTTCGTTTTTTTTGCAATAACTTCATATGATTTAATGTGTATAGCATTTTTTTATTATTCTTGTGCAAAAGGAGTGAGGGGGGTAATTTAGCTATTATTTTGCAAAAGGAGGTAAATTGTTTTGAATTTCATGAAGAAATTGATGAAGACGATGAAATGGATTGTTTTTTATTGGCGTTAAACCAATTTTACGCCAATATTATTATTACGAATAATGTTTTAATGCCACTATTATTAGCGTTATCTTCGGTTTAACGCCAATAATATTGGCTTTTTTTATTTTTATTTTTTGGCGTAAAGTTATTTTTGTGTGTATATAATATATAAATACTAAGTATATTATACTAAATATACTAATGCAGAAGCCTATAATTTCATAATTTTCACATTATACTAAGTATAATATATTATATAGTACTTATGTGAAAATTATGTTTTTTCCCTTGTAACTAATAGCATTGTATCGTCGTTAGTATAATTTGATATTTAATAGCCTTGTATCATATTTAATATAATAATTGCCTTTAGCCTTTTTATCATTTAAGATCTTTAGTATATGTATATAATTGCCTTAGCATTTTTTTAAATAATTTAATGGCTTAGTATATGCATATGCCTAATATTACTGACAATGTAACCTAACCAAATAGGACGGCGACGAAATAACTAATAACACATAACACAACTAAGAACGAACAACGACAATAACATTCACGACTTCCGTTCTGCCTTACGGTGAAAGCCACCCGAAAGCGAGGTTCTTGTAGGTCTAGGTTGTTTTCGATTCCACTCCTTCCTACTCACCGGTTATGGCCTTCCTCATGCCTGCAAGAAATGAGGTCCTATAGGACAGCTCGTAGAGGATTTGTTTGTTCTCTTGTTCATCTCTCCACTCAGCAGCTTGGTAAAGCCTCAGCCGGAAGTGAGGCATCCTGTAGATTATGTATTTTAGTGTTGTTTCGCCGGACTCGTCCGGCATCTCCATCACTCCTCCCGTCGTGACAGCGGTTGTGTCACCTCCGTACCTTAAAAGTCTAACAACCAAAAATTCAAAAAAATCACACTAAGATCCAAACAAACAAAACATCGCCGTAACTTGGATAATGAATGACTACACTAATTTCCAATCTTATGTACATGTATACTGTCACAAACGGATATGCACATGTATTCGGACTTTGTGTGTGTTTGTTTGTCATGTGTGTATATATATATATATATATATATATATATATATATATATATATATATATATTGTTACAATTTCGGATATCATAAGGGTTCGGATTTCGTATGTGTTGTTTTGTGTCAAGTATATATATGCATAATGTCACCAACGGATATCATAAGGGTTCGGACTTTGTGTGTGTTTGTTTGTGTCATGTATATATATATATATATATATATATATATATATATATATATATATATATATATATATATATATATATATATATGTGTGTGTGTGTGTGTGTGTGTGTGTGCACACCATCATAAAACGAATATCATAAGGGTTCGGACTTTGTATGTGTTTGTTTGTGTCATTTATATGCACACTCTTATAAACACGACTTTTACATATATTTATAATTAGTCGTAACAACTTATATGAAAAGAGAGAGACGACACAACATGAATGTTATGGATATTGTGTGTGTTAGGATTGTGTAATGTCATCTCTATTTTCATAGAAATTGTTAGGACTAATAATAGATATACGTAGAAGTTGTCATTATATTTATATGTGTGTGTGTGTACAATTTCCCTATGTATATACACACACACACCCCTATACAAACACACACACTTTTAAATATATATATACACACATATGCATACACGGACCTATTTCAAAGTTTCAAATTACTTGTAGATATTGACAAGTGGTTATTGATTTTTTCTCGTGACAACATGTTGGGCATTTCATTTACTTTGAAAGGAAGTGGTATCACAAATCCGGTAAAGAATGGTCTTATTCGAATGGAACTGCTTATATCACTTGCGTGAACAGGAATATTTCATTTCACGAATTGAAGGAGAAAATTTACAAGAGAGCTGGCATTGATCCTCTTGGGTATAAGTTGAACATTAAAGCCTTGTACACGACCGGTGGAACACACCAACGCCTCCTGTTGAGATTTCTGCCGATGACTCATGGTACGGTTACATTTGTGAAAAATTAGAAAATATTCCTGTGAAACTATGTGTTGATGCCAAAAAAGTGGTTAGTTATGATCCTCCGAGAGATATGAATGAGACCATGATTGATTTAAATGAGTGAACGATTGATTTAAATGAAGAAAACTACGGTGAAGATTTTCCCAGTAACGATGACAATCTTGTTCGTTGTGCTCAACTAGAGATTTTCTCAGCAAGGGTTCCTAAAATTTATCCTCTTGATAATGAAAGAGAACGATTGGATCATATGCCAGATTATGGGGTTTCTGATACACCATACTCGTCTGATCATATACTCAGTGAGGTACCGAATACATCATTCACGGAACTACTATTTGGTAGCTCTAGTCAACCTTTTAACGATGCTACAATAGCTCTAACTATACTAGTTGTGAATACAAGTCGTCGATTATGTAGTGGACTCCAAATTCTGAATACAAGTCATAACGCTCCACTTACAACGAATTGTAGTGTTCCGACTATTCTAGTTCAACCAAGTTTTGGCCTAGGCGGTTCATTTTTAAACCACAGTGTTGCACACCATGTTGAATCCCGACACACATATGGCAGTAGTAGTCGTGACGGAGGGAGTGATTTTGAAGACAGTCTTCCGCCAATTGAAATACCGTTGTGCCCTAGCACAGGGACGATTACCATAGAAGACGAAGATGGTTTGTATGTTGAAAGGTTGTTCAAAAATAAAGATGAGATGCGTGACATATTACGATATTACGCAATGAAGAATAGGTATCAGTTCAAACTCAAAAGGTCTGATAAGAAAAAACTGTAGTTGGAATGTAAGCGATCGAAGAAATGTGAATGGATGTTGACTGGTAGGAAGGTTGAGGGTGACGATGTCCACTATTTCAAGATAACCAAGTATGAGGAAAAACATACATGTGAATCAGAAACATAACTAATCAAAGATGCTCAAGCCACACCTTTTTCTATAGGCCATTTGGTAAGGAATGACATTATTGAACTTAAGGGAAAATTTAAAGAAAAGAATGTCCAAGTTGCGGTGAATAAAGAATTCGGCTTATCCCTTAGTTATGACCAAGCTTATAGATGTATACAAGAGTCTTTACGTCTGATTGGTGGAATTCTAGAACAGTCTTACACTAAGTTGGCTGGCTACTTTCACATGGTTGAGGAAGTAATTGCCGATACATTGACACACATAGAAAGGGATAGCATGGGTAGGTTCAAGTATTGTTTTATGGCATTGGGACCTAGTATTGTTGGATTCAAATTTTGTCGTCCTATACTATGCGTAGATGGTACTTATTTGAAGAATAAGTATGTGGGGACTTTATTAGTTGCTGTTGGAGTAGATGTGGGTGATCACTTGTTTCCATTGGCTGTTGGCGTAGCCGATGGTGAGAGCAATGATTTATGGCCGTATTTCTTTAACCACTTGAAGAAGGCAATCGGAGAGCGTGAGGATCTTGGAGATTTGTCATTTGTCTCTGATAGAAATCAGGCAATCAAGTCTTCCGTTGAAAGAGTGTTTCCAGATGCTTACCATAGATATTGTTATCACCTCCTTGACATGAACGTCAATGACACTTACGGTAAGAAAAGATATTGTAAGGTGACATTGAAGAAAACAGCTTACACTTGTTCAGAACGGGAGTTCGAAATATTGTTTGAGGAGATTAAGCAGAAAGATGAGAAGGTTCATACTTATTTGGAGAATGTCGGAGTGAAATACTGGGCACGGGCACATTTTCCTGGAACGCGATACGCTATCATGACAAGAAACTATGTTGAGAGCTTCAATGCTGTACTTCTCGAGGCACAGAATATGAATATAACGAATATTCTTGAGTTCATTAGGAAGATGTTACAACGTTGGTATAATGAGCGGAGAGAGTTAGCATCACGGTCAGTAGTAGTGTATTAGCACCGAGTTGAAACGAAGGTGATGGATACCGTTCATCGTAGAATAAACTTCACGCTCTATCCCATCGACGCCGTTCAATTTCAGGTGTCGAACCTTGATAGCAGCAGCAGATTTAATCTCTATGAGCAGAAGTGCTATTGTGGAGAGTGGATAGCACATAGGCTACCATGTGTACATGCCGCTGCAGCAGTCGCAGAACATCGCTTGAACATTTATGACGGTTGTCATCCTTATTTCAAAGCGGTGTGCTTCAAATGTATTTATGAAGGCCGCGTGTTTCCTGTTCCTATTGAAGAACATTGGAAACTCCTATATAATGTTCGAACATACGTTATTCTTCCACCTATTGAGAGGGATAATGTGTCGGGAGACCGGATATGGCATGGACGAAAACGAGGCCGACGTAGAACGAAGATGATACGTTCAAACGGAGAACGTAAAGCTGCCAGGATTAGGAGGATACTTTCGGTAAGCCGGCATATCAAAAAATGTTCAACTTGAAGGTCTTCCTGGACACAGAAAAGAAAAATGTCCTACACCACTTCATTTGGCTGGCCCACTCAATGTATAGTATAATTTAGATTGTTAACTTGATGTATGAAAAGACTGACGAATTTTTCTTTGTCTTTTTGAGAACAACGGTCTGTAATCGTTTATGTTTTGCTCAACTTTTTGAGTGCTTGCATGGCTATTTAGAAATCTCACTTGCCTATTAGAATGCTTGCATGGTTATTTAGAATTTTTGCTCAATAACGACTCGTTATTCTAAAATAGTGAAATACATGGCTATTTAGAATTCTTGCAACCATTTCATATGCTATTTACCGTTATCTTTAATGCGTTGTATCTCTTATACTAATTCTGAGAAGAGAGAAAAACTGAAATCATCCGCCAAAATCTGCAACTTCAACAAAGTCTATAACTTTCTTCATCGGACCGAATACTTACAATTTGGAGCCATTAATACTAGACAAACATGGTTTTTAAAGTTGTAAACATCAAAGTAAATAAGACAACATCAAATTAGTAGACAATTACTTAAATAAACCCCTTAACCGGATTATTGAAGATGACATCGACCGATTGCCAAGCAATGTCATATTGAGCTCATACTTCTACCCCAACCCTTCTACATAACCTATAGAAAAGGAAAATTTTATTTGAATCGTGTAAAAACCGATATGACATTGGATGAAGTGAAGCAGAAAGTGTGTGAGAAAGTAGAAATTGATGTAGCACAAGAACACAAAACAGTACGATTACTGATCAAGAGCAAAGTCTGAGAAAATCCATAGAGAAAGAGGAGAGATTCTGAGAGTGAAAAAGGGAGTTCCATCATTCCACAGGTGGTTAGTCAACAAGTATCCAACTGGGTTTACAAACTTAAAAAGAAAGAGTAATGAAATAATTAGAAACAACAAATCGAAAAATAGAACAGTAATACAAGTAATTTCTTTTTATTGCTTTCGTTTCGTTTTGTTAAATCGGGTCCGTTTCATACACTAGAGACTAGTCACAACTAGCATTTGCCATACTTATTGATTTGGAGGTTCCTGATTTCTTTCTTTGCAAATCAATGTGATAGTCCTTTCTACTAGAGATGGAAGAACCACCTCATGTGAACGTCGAAGATCATCCATTACAATTGCGAGAAGAAAGAAAGAAAAAACAAGAAATCATACAACACCACTACGCAACTTTAACACAGTAAGTGTATTAATGGTGGAATAAGTCCTCCTTCTCCTCACATGTGATTAGGACACACCAGCTACCGACTAGCGACAGAGGAGCCAACTTTATAGCAGTAGAGTAATTGATTGCATCGATCAAAGCTCCAACTACAATGTCATATGTTAATGATTTAGTTTCATAATGCAAATTGAAATCAAAAGAGGCAGATAGCGTTTGCTTTAACTCTCTCAACCAATGAACCAATTAATAAGAAATGCTATTCAATTGAAGATAATAAAACAACTTTTATTAAACGACAAGGAACCATACGTAAACATAAACAACTTTTATTAAACGACAACATTTTTATTCAAAGGAAACAGAGACATATATGCAACTCGATGAAAATTACAACGAGGTAACTATCTTCATTAGACATGTAGGGAAACGTAACTAGATGACCACACACACAAATTTGTAAAAGCAAACAATAAATACGATAAAATACTTAAACAAACCAATGGTGGTCACTATAGATGACAGGGGAGGTTTCCGAAGAAATGTCATCCGTGTCATACTCCGGTACGTTAAAATCTCTTGCAATAGCTGTGATAAGAAATGGATAATAGATATAACCATCACCACTACTGCCAAGCGATATGTCACATATCCTACTAATGATGTAACGTCCAATGTCAACTTCGTAATGGAGAAATGCATACACCAAAACGTACCAATTAAATGGCGGTTCAAGAGTGTGTATAGTACCATAGACGCTGTTGGAGAACCATTTGATCATAACACGCTCCCATTCGGTAGGCAGTTGACGGCGAGCAATTAGACGTTGCAATTCACGAAGTGGGAATCCCCGTTGAAGAATTCACTGGATGCTCCAACTTCACGTACACTATAGTAGTAATTGATCCAGTCCACCTCCAAGGCAACATCTACTCCATGTAATTTGTGCACCCCTGATGCTATAGGGCGGTACTCCTCAACTACGTTTGACCTGACAACTGCATAGAATTCATGAAAAATTGATCTATTCATAGTCGATGTTGGTGCGTGACTACTTGCGAGGCGCTCCAATGAAAGTCTGCGTAAGAGACTCTTCATCTTGGTAGGTAGACTCTCCCATGCAATTCTCCTCTCTCCGATAATAGCTCTATCTTGAAAGATCCAAATCCAATTTTGATGCTCTTCATCTGTTCTGAACCTCAACCTCAGTGTCTGAAGGTCGTAATGGTGATCAATACAACCCGTCATAGGGTCGTTAACAAACACATGTTGATGAGGATTCCATAGAGGATCATCATACTCGGGGGAATTTAGTTCATGCCATTCCAGATGAGGGGAAAGTGGTTCAGACATTGTGATTAAGGCAAAGTAAAACAGAGGGTTATACAGAGGTAGTGTAAAAGCTCATGCTATGTATAGAGTTGTCAAGTGTGTAAAAGTGCAAGCCGTGGCAAATTTGCATAGTATGAAGTACAATTACTCTAGACAATATTATCGACATAGGAGGCCATTTGACGAGAATATTATCATCGTAAAATCATGCACGACTGATGACAAGACTTGACACTGTACCCATGTGTCCTGCCTATGGTCATAAATCACCACCACTTGACGTGTGGGACCCGCCGACATCGACCACACATGGCAGGGAATCTCATTTCATGACAATATTATCGACGTAAGAGGCCATTTGACGATAATATTATCGTCGTAAAATGATGCACGACTGATGACAAGACTTGACACTGTACCCATGTGTCCTGCCTACGGTCATAAATCACCACCACTTGACGTGTGGGACCCACCGGCAGTGACTACATAAGGCAGGGATTCTTATTTGACGACAATATTATCATCGTAAAATCATGCACGACTGATGACAAGACTTGACACTGTACCCATGTGTCCTGCCTACGGTCATAAATCACCACCACTTGATGTGTGGGACCCACCGACAGTGACCAGACATGGCAGGGATTTTCATTTGATGACAATATTATCGACGTAAGAGGCCATTTGACGACAATATTATCGTCGTAAAATCATGCACGACTGATGACATGACTTGACACTATACCCATGTGTCCTTCTTACGGTCATAAATCACTACCACTTGACGTGTGGGACCCACCGACAGTGACCACACAAGGCTAGAAATCTTATTTGATGGCAATATTATCGACGTAAGAGGCCATTTGACGACAATATTATCGTCGTAAAATCCCTAGACCCCATATTCCATCCCGCCCCATTCTCTGTATATATACTATGAGACATCCCAAATAATCATGCAAGAACGAACAATTAAAAGAACTTCAGGTATTAAAACAACCTAAAGTTTTTAAATTCCGATTACTCGTTCATTTTTAATCTCTGTGATGCAAATGGATATTGATCGTTTCTTTAAAGTTCTTGGTGGCGGTTTCACAACAAGTTTGGTATGTCATTATTAATTAACATACATTTATATGACTTATATTATGATTGAACAAACGTGATATGTTTCTTTTTTCATAGACACCGGCTCCAGCATACGTTAATAGATTGAACGACACGCTGAGGAACCTAGATAGGGTGGTTCTCAAAAGCCTATTAGGGACATGGGAAGTGAGGGTTGGAGCCGCAGACAATGGAATTCTTCGTTTCTTTGGGGAAGGTTGGGAGGAGTATGTGGCCGCTCATGACTTGAATGAGGGGGAGTTTATAGCGTTTGAACACATAGGGGATTTCACTTTCAACACTATTGTGCTGGATCACACTTCTTGTGAGAAGCATTTTTCTGAGTCTGAGAGTGAAGAAGATGATGCAGATGATGATGCAGGTGCAGGTAACCAAAATCCCCATTTTCAGATGACGCTGGCAAACTGGGCATTTTCACAAGGTTATGTGGTGAGATATGTTAAAATCTTTTTAGTTGTTTTCTTGTTTTATCTTTTTTCCTCATTGCACTTTGTAACAGTATTTAAATTTGTTTGTGATTTGTAGAATATTCCAATGCCATTTTCTAGAACAAACGACATGTTGCGAAACAAGACCGTGGAACTGCGAATTGCCACAGGGGAATCATGGCGTGCTAGAATTGTAGCTTCTGTCGCAAACTATCAACAAGTTTGTTTAAGCAGGTTGAATGATTTCATTACGGACAATGACCTAAATGTTGGAGTTGAATGCAACTTTGAAGTTGTTGATCAACCTAGAGAAAATCACGTTGTGTTGAATGTGGTGATTACTAAACATTGAAGAGCATTTATTTAGGCGTCATCCTATCGTATTTAATGATCACCCTTGGTTTATTTAAGCATCATCTTATTGTTATCTCAATGTATTATTACTCTTTATTTTTATGTTTGTAAGCCCCGTATCTAAGCCATAGGCGGATCTACCCTTTGCTAAAGGTGGTCCGCGGACCCTATTAAATATAAGAAAACTCTACATTTTATGTGTAGAAAAATATTTCGGATCCCATGAAAAATAAAATTTACTCCGAAAAAAAATTACGGACCCCGCTGAATAATATTTCTAGATCCGCCACTGATCTAAGCCAATGTATCATTACTCTTTCTTTTTATGTTTGTAAGCCTCGTATGTAAGCTAATGTATTATTACTCTTTATTTTTATGGTTGTAAGCCCCGTATGCTTTTACTACTTATCATTTCCTATCGACTATTTTTGCTTTGACAGTTACACAACAACTGTTAGTTTTACAGAGGTAGTGTAATACAAGACAAACTTGATTTTCTAAAGTTGTAAACATCAAAGTAAATAAGACAACATCAAATTAGTAGACAATGTTACTTAAATAAACCCTTAACCGGATTATTGAAGATGACATCGACCGATTGCCAAGCAATGTCAAATTGAACTCATCTATGTTTGCTTCATTCATCATTAAAATTTTTGTAGGTGATAACGTCATCATGACCGTATGTAACGTCATCATCATCATTTTCCGGCACCCGGGCTGACCTCACGCACAAAGCTATGATCAGATACGGGAAAAATATATATCCATCGCCTGCATTTCCCATTGCTATATGACGAATCCTAGACAGAATATACTCTCCGACATCAAAGTAAGAAGTAATAGATATGTACGCAAGTGCGTACAAATCAAATGTCGGTGCCGTGTAGTTGACGGTACCATACATATTGCTGGCAATAAATGTAATCAGGAAAGGAAGGAATGGACCATACCAGGACTATGGTAAAGGGCGGGTAGGCCGTCGAGGCCTCACGCGTTCTCACATATGGGTCTCCCCAAATAAGGTAGCCATGTCATGCTGTAGTAGTTCGGGAACATCTGGAAAAGATAGAAATCCAAACCTTGAGGATATTCTGGAATGGCATACTCGTCGTTGATCCATGTATTATCCAAAATGACGGGAACGCCTCGCACTATGACGCACCGTTCATTGAGCCCTACCGTAGCTACACAAACGTAGAATTCACGCACAATAGACCGATTCACGTGATGAAAGCTTAATGGGCTTTGGGGGACACCGTCACCATGCCATCCATTATCTCGGAACAAGTTGTTGATCAAACTAGGTAGACTCTCCATATTCAATCGCCTCTCTAGAACAACAGCTCTTGCCATCCAGTTAGCCACGTACTCACGCCTCTCCTCTTCGGTTGTGAAACGGCTTATGAGAGACTGCTCGTCCAATGACAGATCCATTTCGTCATTGGGAATGAACACAGGAGCATGCGGGTTAGACATTGAATATACTAGACAGGAAATGAGAGGGATGAATCATTTCATAAAGGATCGGTCAATATATAGACTTTTTCTTATGAGAAGTCATAACTCACCACCACTTGACTTATGGGACCCCCCGATAGTGACCACACATGGCATGGAATCTCATTTGATGACAATATTATCGTCATAAGAGGCCATTTGACGACAATATTATCATCGTAAAATCATGCACGACTGGTGACAAGACTTGACACTGTATCCATGTGTCCTGCCTACGGTCGCAACTCACCACCACTTGACGTGTGGGACCCCCCCGATAGCGACCACACATGGCAAGGAATCTCATTTGATGACAATATTATCGTCATAAGAGGCCATTTGATGAGAATATTATCGTCGTAAAATCATGCACGACTGATGACAAGACTTGACACTGTACCCATGTGTCCTGCCTACGGTCATAAATCACCACCACTTGATGTGTGCGACCCGCCGATAGCGACCACACATGGCAGGGATTCTTATTTGACGACAATATTATCGACGTAAGAGACCATTTGACGACAATATTATCGTCGAAAAATCATGCACGAGTGATGACAAGACTTGACGCTGTACCCATGTCCTGCCTACGGTCATAAATCACCACCAGTTGACGTGTGGGACCCGCCGAGAGCGACCACACAAGGTAGGGATTCTCATTTGACAATAATATTATCGACGTAAGAGGCCATTTGATGACAATATTATCGTCCCTAGACCCCATATTCAGTCCCGCCCCATTCTCCCTCTATATATACTATGAGACATCCCAAATATTCATGCAAGAATGAACAAATTGTTCACTCAATATCTCCCTATAAATACATTTGATTAAGAGCATCCTACCTCATGTCTAACTCGGATTATTTATTCCCTCTTTGGGTGAACCCGCATGCCCCTGTGTTTGATAACGAGGGTAGGTAAGATGCGTCCTATGATGAGGAGACACTCTTAAGTAGGTTCCCTGATGATGGGGATAGACATTATTTCGAGACAAACTGGATTGGTAGAGCTGTAGTTGCAGATATGAGGTTATCGTGGGATAGTTTGCCTACACTCTTGAGAGACAGATTACTCAAAATTGGGTGGTCTGGTTTCGCAAACACCCTTGATGGAACGGTGAGTATGAATCGGTCTATCGTTCATGGGTACTATGCAATTGTTGAGAGTGGGATACTTTGGAGGAGGACCGCAAGCACACCACGAAGCCTCCGAGGCACTACCGTCAGTTTGGATGCGGGGTGGATCAACTGCTACTACGGCATTCCAGAAGTTCCAGACGGTGAAGAATTTTTCAGGCATCATCCTATGATTGTGCTTGACAATAGGATGGATTTGACGTATGAACTGGTTAATGCATTTGGTGGGACTCATCTTTGGGGTCCTAACGAAAGGACAAATGATGGTTTGGTTAAATATATTCCTGCAAGATTAAATGTCGAGTGGGTACGTGTCATGCTTATGTTTCTTGCTAATGTGTGACACATTAGTAGTACTTAACAGAAAAACGCAGGATTCACAGAAACCCTACCTGTGACTTTCTAGAATTTCTGGGAGAGTTTCGACCGTTGAAACGCAAATCCAACCAGTCAAATCGATAAATACAGAGTCTTTGACGTGGCATAAAAATTTCAGGTCGATCAGGATTCATCTCAATTTCCGATCGGCCTCGGGAAGTCTTTGAGGCGCTGCTGTAAAAGTCAGATCCAGCAGCAAGTTGGGCGGCTCACTAGAGAAAATTGACAAGTCAAGGCTCCGATCCAACCGTCCATATTGAAGCCCAAGGAGTAAGGAACAGATCTGGGAAGTTTCGTCGCGATCCGAGTTCGTTTGGTTTGCCGATCATCGAATATTTTGAACAGCTACAGATTAGGTTTTTTTTAAATTTATTTTCTAATAGATTAGATACGGGGGTGCCAACGGTCCATCTCGGTGTTTATTTTCCGCACTAGTATACATGTTTAGATTGTATGTGTACAACCGGAAAATTGCCATGACATGCATCATATCATGAATTCCACTCCATATGCATACATGTAAAAATTAATTCGAGGAATTAGTTAGGCATGTATAAAACACGCAATTAGTTTTAATTAATTGTTTGATATTAATTAGAAACTAATTAGGGTAAAAAACGAGGAACACGGGTTTTTTCAATCGTCGAGGTTGGGTGATGGATTCTCGGTGAATCCCACTCTGCGAAAGCATAAGGAGTAAAATCCCGAAACCTCGTGGTTAAGGTGTTGGATTCTCGGTGAATTCCACCTTACCTAGACGAGATTACGTTTTTCTTCCGTAGTGTCTACGTGAAAGTTTGATGTTTAAGGATTGGATAATCACGGGCAAACATGTTTCGAAAGTGATTTAACCACGGTTGGGTGGTCAACAGTAGCTATGGCTCGATCGACTTCACCCTCCACATGTGGCGTTTGCACGGGGGTCCGACAAGGCTGAGCCATCCGAAGAGCCACTACGGCTCAACGGAGCTCCCCTGGTCTTGACCCGTCCGACGGTCACATATGTTCCAACAAATAGGTCGGGTGGGCTAGCCCACATAACCGACACTATTCGGGCCTGTGATTTATTGTTCCTTAATATAACATCAAGTCCAAAAACGTGATCAGTAAACCCACCACTTTTTCAAAATATTGAGTGGGAGCGGGAGAGGCGACAACCGACCCCACGGCCTCTACTGTTGACACAAGCAACGTGAGATAATGGTGACGCCTCGTGCCGGCCTGGGACCGGCCTCCCTAAGGAAGGCCTTCACCGCTATCAAAATTCAAGGCTTGGTCTCCGAAAGGATAGGATTTTGGGTACTCGTCGGGTCACCGACCGACCCTAAAGCGCACACTCTCGTCTACCTAAAAATTTGAGACAGTGAGTCACACCGATAAAGGGTATTTTTGGTAGTACCTTGGCTGAAAAAGGAAAGGTGATTGACGATCACAAATGAGATGTTTTATTCTCAATTTGATCTTCAATATTAATCGAAACCTCTTTGACCTATCCTAAAGCGGCACTGAGGCATTAGATTAAATCCTTGGAACGGTAGGATAGACTATAAGTACTTAGTTTATAGTTCCTAAAATTTATTAGTAGTGTATGATTTGGATTTATTTTCTGTCAATTTTATTTACAACTATTTATATATCTCTTTAGGGTGCTAGACTGCTAGTAGTTTACATCATTGAATTTAAAACTAATGACTTGCAATATTTTTTTTGGTAAATGCCCTAGTCTATAATGACATAAAGGACTATCATCTAATCTATCAGACAAGGTGTTATTCTCTACAGAATTCTAAACATAATTAACAACAGATCTTTTGTTAGGCTGTTGTAGCAAAACATATAACCCTCTGTGCAACTCATTTGAACCAATCATGTTCTTGTTCTTGTCCTGCAAAACACATGTTAGGAACATTTTTATTGTTTTGACGATGGCCATGCTAGCTGTTATAGCAAGCCTGAAATAAATCTAAATGAGCAGTAATGTTTGTATAGGCTTTACTTAGAAGTCTGACATGTAGTACAAGCTTAGTCAGAGAAGCACTGTGATAGACTAGTAGGCCGGCTCAGTAAATATATTGGATCAGCTCAGTGAAGAAACTCAAGAAACCAGCAGAGTGAAGTGAAGACCTATGGACTGACTTACAACCAAGGAAATCTGTGATGACCTCGGGTAAGTTAAGATATATTAAAAGTGATGGAATCTATTCTTTTAATATGGTGTACACTAATCTCACCCAAATCAAGGATCAGTGAAGTACAAACATACATTGGACATCAAGAATCAATGTAGAAGGAAAGATAGAACAAAAACAGCACACCGGCTAAGTGAAAGTTCTACCGGCTGAAAAAAGGAACATCAGTGAAGAGTACCTCTACGGTGAAGGAATAAATAGAGCAGCCAAGTAAGTCAAATTTGATACTCATGAGATCTGTAATATGATTAAATCGAAGACCAAGCAATCAATGCAGAATCAATCAAGGACGGATTTTATGATGAACGTTTAAAGAAAATCCGTATCACCAAAATCAAGGAGGATTAAATCAAGGCAGAATCAAGGATGATTCTGAGAATTATATAGACAACGGACGAAGTTTCAAATCAAGGAAATCAATACTATAAATAGAAGGCATTGACAGAAATACATAAATACATAGAAGTATACACACAGATAGATCAAAGAACACCAAGTGCTGAAACTATGTAAAATCACAAGCCTTCTTTCTGAACTTGAAAATACATCCAGAAGATCAAACTCAGAAAACAGAGCATAAAAGTTATATCTAGTACTGAGTATGATCAAGCCTTTGTGAATCCAATTCACACCAAACTGAAGCACTTGAATTAGAATGGCTGAGAAGGAATTGCAACCTTGAAATGATAGCTGCTGAATGATTTGTTCCCAAGGAGCAGTGTGGAAGACTGAGTCACTGAAACTTTTGTATCCAGGGAGTGATAGTCTGTAGCTTGTGAAGCTTGTGTAGCCAAGGACAATCATAACTATTGTATTGGTGAAAGACAATAGTGAATCCTCCAATCATCACATGAGAAGAGTGGAATTAAGAGATTACACCATCCTGAACCACTATAAATCTTTGTGTTGATTTACTTACTGCACTTTACTTTACAACATTTCCTTACTGAAGTTTATTTATATTCTGTGTGTGCTTGAACTACTTTGAAACAATCATTAAGAAAGGATTTATCCGCTGCTCAAAATCTTTTAAATAGGATTTTTTTTGAAACTCCAATATAGTCATTCACCCCCTTCTGACTATATTTTCACCCTTCTCTAGGACCAACAATTGGTATCGGAGCAGTGTTCCTAGTATCAGAAGCTGTTTAGATCTGATTTCTTGTAACAAGGAGATCATAAACTTTCAAAACTGTTTTTCAAATCTGTGATTTATATATACATTTGTTTGTCTATGACAATGGACTCTTCAAATTTCATGTGTAAAGTACCCGTAGTCACTATTAACAATTTTGATGAATACAAAATAAGAATGTTTTCTCATCCTGCAGCAACTCATGAGAAGATGCTGGATGTTATCAATGATGGTCCCATCAAAATCACAACCGTAGAGACCATAAGTCCAAATCAAAGAAAATCAATTGAAAGGCCAATGAAGGATTGGACCAAGGATGATAGAAGAAGAGAAAATCTTTATTTTGTTGCAAAAGATATGATCTTGAAGACTCTGGACAGCAATATGTTCACGAGGATTAAAGATTACAAAACTGCAAAAGCAATGTGGGACAAGCTGGCTCTTGTCAATGAAGGATCAGAGGCAATCAAAGAGAATAAACTATCTGTTGCAAAACAAAAGTTTGGAAGCTTCAAAATGAAGTCAGGTGAATCTGTTGATCAAATGGATAACAGATTCTCAACCATTATCAGTGAACTGCAACAACTTGTCCACACATACCCACAAAATGAAGTTTGTTTGAAAATCTTGAAGGGTCTACATGAAAGATTGAAGATCATCACATTAGTGCTTAAAGGCATGTTGGATCTTGCCAAGACTGATACACTGACCTTAATGTCACAACTAAAAGCTCAAGAATTTGAGTTGAACAATGAGGAAGGTGCATCAGCAGAGCCAAACAAGGCCCGTGCACTGGTGGCACCCCAACAGAGTAAGTCAACAGAGTCAACCATCAAAGAGACTCAAGAACTGAAAGAGCAAGTGGCATTGTTGATCAGAAAGTTTGACAGATTCAAGAAGAGACATGGTAAAGGAAGTTCTTCATCAAACAAGAAGTCAAATTCAAGCAAAGACATGAAGAAAAAGGATGATGAAGTCAGACGCTTCAACTTCAAAAAGAAAGGACACTTCAAGGCCGATTATCTAGAAGAAAAAGACAAAGATGAAGAAAAGAAGAGATGTCGTCAGACAAAAGGCAGAGCAGAAAATCATTAAAAGCTGATACCTGTAGTGAAAGTGATGCAATAGAATCATCTGATAATGATTCAGATGACAGCGAAGGCACCAACTCAAACAATGACAAATCTTGTTTATGTCTAATGGCTAAGGAAATTGAAGAAACAGAGGTACTATCTAGTTCATATTCATCTAATACATCCACATCTGACACTGCACAATCTTCTATCTTCCCACTAGACTCTGCAAATCTAATTCAAAATCTCATTAGTAGATTTGAAGAAATTCAAACAGCTCATGAAATTATGGAACAAGAATGCAAGAATCTAATTGAGGAAAACAAGAGATTAAAGAAAGAATTGGATAAACTGAAAGCTGAATCAGCTAGTAAGGGAGAACACTTAGCAAATCAACAAGCCTCAGATGATCACTCATATGGTGCTAACTAACCAGCTAATGAAACTTCTCCACCAGCTGAGGCCACCACTACACCATTAAATGCACCAGCTTACAAATCCCCAAATAGGTTTGGATCTAGATCTGGTCTTGGCTACAACAGTCAAGACGAGAAAAGAAACAATGGACAACACAAATCTGAACTAAGGACAAAAACTGGACCTAAATTCAGAAAATGACAGACCATAGTTTCAACTACTCATTCTGCACTAGTGAAGTCAAAAACCAGTGTAGTGAAACAACAGAGTAAATCATCTTACCAGCCTACTAAGGGCAAAGGTATACTAAAAGGTTAGGGCTGATGTTACCTCTTAGAAGATGATTGGAATGTTCCACCTCCAAAATACAAGATAAAACCATTTCATACAAGGCCGAATGTATTTGGGAAAATCCAGAAAATTAAGGCATGGTCCTGGATACAAAAGGCAATATGAAAACATGTCATCTGCCATGTTTTGGAAAGTGAAGCAGGATGCTAAAACATCAAAAGTTAAAGAAATGTATCAGAATACTTTTAGTAAATCTATTAGAAGCTATTCCGTCATGCCTTATACATATGAGGTTGATGACTTGAACCCCCCAAGGAGAAAATATTTTGGATATACACTTGGAGTAGGAGGCATGTCTGCTAACAGGTGTGGACCCAAACAACGTTGGGTACCTAAACTTGCTTAATTTGTTTTGTAGGATGTCTGGTACATAGACAGTGGATGTTCCAGACATATGACAGGAAGTAAAGGATGGCTGACTAAATTCAAAGCTTTTGATGGACCCAAAGTTACCTTTGGAGGCAAAGAAAACCCCGGCAAGATTAATGGGAAGGCACCATGCTAAAGAACAATCTGAAGATTCAGAATGTGGCATATGTCAAGGGATTTAATTTCAATCTTCTAAGAATTAGTCAATTATGTGACAAAGGCTACAATGTGCACTTCAACAAAGAAGGTTGGAAGGTGATTCACAAACAAACACAGTTGTACTTGCAGGAAAAAGAGAAGACAACATATATGTGGTAGACTGGAAGACAGCAAAAGCAGAAACATGTCTGCTTGCAGAGAACAAACAACCACCTAACTGGATTCGGCATAGAAGACTGACTCATCTAAATTTCATGGCCATCAACAACCTAGCAAAGAATGAACTTGTGGAAGACCTACCTGAGATCACTTTCAAGAAAGAAAGTCTATGTGATGCATGCCAGAAAGGGAAACAAATCAAAAGCTCATTCAAGTCAAAGCCACACCAATCAACTCAAGAATTCTACAACTTCTGCATATGGATCTATTTGGACCAGTCACACCAGTGAGTGTAAGTGGTAAAAAGTACATTCTAGTGGTGGTTGATGAATTTTAAAAAATCACTTGTACCATTTTCATGAACAAGAAAAGAGAAACACTCAAGAAGCTACCAGACCTTTTGAGAAGGATTCAGAATGAAAAAGAATTGAAGATTATCAAGATAAGATCAGATAGAGGCACAAAATTCCCCAATGAAGTGATCAGAACCTACCGTGAAGAAAATGGTGTACTACATCAACTTTAAGAAGTAGAAACACCCCAACAAAATGGAGTTGCAGAAAGAAGAAATAGAACTCTCAAAGAAGCTGTCAGAACTATGATGGCAGATAGGACTACCAAAAAGTTTTAGGTCAAGCAACAAATACAGCTTGTTATACACAGAACATATCAATCATCAACAAATATCATGGCAAAACACCCCATGAAGTTTGGAATGGAAGAAAGCCTAACATTTCTCACTTACATATGTTTTTAGCTAAGTGTTTTGTCTTAAACAGGAATCAACTACATACTTTTGATGAAAAAGATGATGAAGCAATCTTCATGGGATATTCAGATACAAGCAAAGGCTTTAGAGTACTGAACAAAAAGACCCTGGTGATTGAAAATACATGTTGTATTTGATGAACCTAATACCATCTATGAAGATTTAATCACTCTAGAGGAAATAGAGACAACAAAACAAGATTCTAGACCCGCTTATGTGGGAACAGAAACACCAACTGCACTAGTAGAAGATGCAGCTGATTATCAAGAAGATGAAGCACCAGTAAATACATCAGTAGAAGAGGCTTCATCAACACAGTTGGCACCCGACATCACCTAGCTCAAAGACCATCCAGCTGAGAAAGTCATTGGAGATGTACACACAGGTGTGAGAACTGGAAGACAACTCGAAAATGAAGCAAATGATGCAATCCAAGATGCTCATTGGATCACAACTATGCAAGATGAGCTAAATGAATTTGAAAGAAATGAAGTCTGGGAACTTGTTGATAGACCAGACATGGAAACCATCATTGGAACAAAATAGGTGTTCAGAAATAATATGGATGAACAAGGAGCAATTGTTAGAAACAAGCCAAGTCTGGTAGCAAAGGGATATTCACAAGCAGAAGGCATAGACTATGATGAGACATTTGCACCAGTAGCAAGATTTTAAGCAATAAGAATGTTCCTGGCATTTGCAGCTCACAAAGACTTCAAAGTATATCAGATGGATGTCAAAAGTGTATGTAGAGAAACCCCCTAGATTCAACTCAAGGAAAAAGAAGACAAAGTGTACAAGCTCAAGAAGGCACTGTATGGACTCAAACAGGCACATAGAGCCTGGTATGAGACACTTTCACAATTTTTGATAAACAATGGATTCAGCAAAGGAACCATTGACAAGACTCTTTTCAAGCTACATGTTGGTTCAAGCACTCTACTTGTCCAAAGCTATGTGGATGACATCATTTTTGGATCAGAAGATGAAAAGCTATGTGAAAAATTTGCAAACCTAATGAAAAGAAAATTTCAGATGAGTATGATGGGAGAACTCAACTACTTCCTTGGACTAGAAGTGAAGCTGATGAAAAATGACATATTTATCAATCAAGCCAAATACACAAAGGACTTGATACACAAATATTGAATGGACACAAGTGGCACATCAGAGACACCAATGTGTGCCAGGTTGTTCTTGGGAAAGATGAAAATGGGAAGGATGTGGATCAAAAGCTTTATAGAGGAATGATCGGTTCACTACTTTACTTAACTGCAAATAGACTTGATATTGCATTTGTAGTAGGAGTATGTGCAAAGTTTCAATCACAACTAAAAGAATCTCACTTACTACCAGCAAAGAGAATCATCAAATATCTGAAGCAGACAGTAAATATTGGAATTTGGTATCCAAATCAAATTGATATCTTATTCAGATTCAGACTATTATGGATGTAAAGTGGATAGAAAGGGAACCAGAGGAACTTGTCAGATTCTAGGCAACAGACTAGTATCATGGTTTAGCAAAAAGCAGATCCATATATACTTCAACAGCTGAAGCAGAATATATAGTAGCATGTAGCTATTTTGTGTAAGTACTCTGGATCAGACAACAGCTAAGAGACTTTTGAGTAGAAAAAAGACAATTCCTATCATGCGTGATAATACAAGTGCAATATCAATTATAGAGAATCCATTACTTTACTCAAGAACAAAGCATATTGATGTGAGACATCATTTCATTAGAGATCATGTTGAAAAGGAGATGTAATTTTGAGGTACATATCTACAGAAGATCAATTGGCTGATATTTTCACTAAGGCACTCAGTCATGAAAGATTTTGTAAGTTAATAACTGAGTTGGGAATGATTAAAATTGATTAAGTTACAAGGAGCAGCTAACTGAAGTAATCAGCGAAGTGACTTCACCAGCTGACTGAACCTTTGCCATTTTGGGTGCGCTCACTTGGCAGGTAAGGCACTTGTACCAGCGAAGTCCATTTCATTGATTGTTAGGAACAGTTGTTTTGTTACAGTAGCTCAGTAAATAGGCTACTACACCGGCCTAGTGATCGGCCAAGTCACTTAACCGCTAAACGCAATGGAGAAAACAATGAAGTGAAGTGTGAAATGAATCATTTTTATACATGTGGAAAATTGGAGATTTATGGAGCATTTATTTTATGAAGATTACACACGTGGATTTTTAATCAGACACAAGGATTAATTTATGGAGGTTATTTTTGACAAGAGGGAATGACTGCAATGCCTGGATTCCCGGGACTTATCATTACTTGCCTCAATCCTCTCTCCTATTACCCTTGTTAACCGTGATTTATATACAAAAAATCATGCCATTACTCCACCAAAATCTCCCCATATTCAACCGTGTTCACACACTCAAATCCCCACTATATAAACAACACTTCGGTGGTTCCATCAACATTCTACACTATCTTTGAAATTTCTTAAACCCTATTTCCTCAAGAAATTTCAAAGCTTTCACTCTCAAACTCTCAGAAATGGCCTCATCTTCCTCAACCACAAAGTCTGGAAAACAGTACGAGAAATCAATTGTCACCGGGACATTCTTCAGACCTGAACGTTTCTCACTTTATGCGGCAATGATCCACAATCCTGAAGACTAGCATATAGGTGTACAAACTTGGGATTGATGACCCTTCTCAATCCACCAATCAAAGGAGTATGCTATGAGAATATGATCTCATTCTGGCGCTATGCAAAATCTGTTCCTGGAAAGAAGAAAGGCTTGCCGGAATCTATCACCACAACCGTGAACGCAAGAGACTTGGTCATCACACCGGGACTCCTCAGTCACTACCGCAAACTCTTCAACACCGGACCAGCACAAACACATGAGGTGGAAATCGATATTGATGCATTTTGGCTAGAAATTGGACATAAAGCTACATCCGATAACAAAAGGCTCAACTGCAACAAATCCGAACTCAAAAAGCCGTTTGCACAATTTGCTCATCTTATCATCTAGGATATAAAGGGCAAACTGGGATCGATGTATGGAATGACGGAAGTAAGAGCAAGACTGATGGCTATCATTTATGAAGGGAAGAAAATCAACTGGTCTACCTTCATATTCAACAAACTCAAAGAGAAAATTAAAAGGAGAACTAAATGCTGGGAAATTAGCAGCGTAGAAAGGGGAACAGAATAAAAGTGCTTTCTGGGTCAGAAAATCCTTTGGAATCCCACTTCAAAACTTGCTGGACTGTATGAAAGTGAAACCCACCCACTTGCACAAGTTACATGATGCAAAAGTGATGTTCACTTATATTAAGGAATCAAGGAAGTTGGAGACAAGAACGGGGCAGAAAATAAAGCAACCTAAGAGCAGCAGTTCTAGATTCAGAAGAAGAACCAGATCTCAAACCAAAGAAGCTCAACTTAGGATTTTGCCAAGAAATGAAGAAAGCCCTTTGGTGATAAGTGAGGATGAAGAAAATCCGGAGGAAGAAGTCCATCATTTATCTGATGAGGAAAAGGAAGAGGATGATGAAGAGGTTCATCTACAGGATGTTATCCAAATGAGTAAGACTGATGGTGAAAAGCAGCTGAGTGGAATAGGTGAGAGAGTACCTCCAGCAGACTCAACAAGGAACCCCAGCACTGATCAAGAGGGAATGACAGCTGAGGAAGCTGAAGTTGCAACAGATGAAGATGAAACAAAGTCCCAACCAGGACTTGGAGAATAAAGCTAACCCCAACAATCTCTATCTGACATAGAGATTGAAGAAGAGCAATCTGAAAGAGATTCTGATGAGGCAACTGCACCAGCACAGGCACAACCTACCACTTACCATTCAGACAGATCTTTTCATCTAGATATTAATCCTATGGTTGTGGACATGGAGAAGCAAACTCTCAGTAGGGAAAATCTCCAAACAACACTGACGAGTGATTAAACTTCCATGGAGCAAAAGATTGAGGCTCTGCTTAGACACATTGAGGGTCAAGATGCCTTGATAGAAAAGAAAAGGGATCTGATAAGTCAACTGAATTCACTGATCACACATCATGTCCATACAAATTTTGATAATCTAGAAAGTGCATTTGCTCGCACGCTTAACCCCATGGTTGACATACTGGAAACTCACTCTCAACAAATTCCGGCTCTTGACAGCAACCTGGATCATGCCATCAAGCAGCCTGATACAATCATAATAGTGTCTGACACCACAAACCAAATTTTGGAAGAGAGAGACGATGCTACCAAAAGGGGGAAGGTATTGGTAAGCCTGAAAGAACTAGGCCTTAGAAAGTAGACTGTAAAATGTTTCTACTTTTGACTTTCGAATCTTTATGCCCTTTATGGATGAAGAAAATTGTTGAGTTTTATTATTATTTTTATATTTAAATGATTGAATTTATATTCAGTCTTATGAGGGTTTTGTCATCATAAAAAATGGGGAAATTGTTAGAAACATTTTTATTTTTTGATGATGGTCATACTAGCTGTTATAGCAAGCCTGAGATAAGTCTAAATAAGCAGTGATGTTTGTATAGGCTTTACTTAGAAGTCTGACATGTTTTATAAGCTTAGTTAGACAAGTAATAGACTGGTAGGCCGGCTCAGTAAAGATATTGGATCAGCTCAGTGAAGATAGCCAAGGAACTAGCACAGTGAAGTGAAGACCTATAGACTGACTTACAACCAAGGAGGTCTGTGATGACCTTGGGTAAGTTTAAGATATATTAAAAGTGATGGAATCTATTCTTTTAATATGGTGTACACTGATCTCACCCAAATAAAGGATCAATGAAGTACAAACATAAATTGGAAATCACGAATCAATGTAGAAGGAAAAATAGAACAAAAAAGCAAACCCGGCTAAGTGAAAGTTCTACCAGCTGACTAAAGGAACATCAGTGAAGAGTATCTCAATGGCGAAGGAATAATCAGAGCAGCCAAGTAAGTCGAATCTGATACTCATGATATCTTCAATTTGATTAAGTCGAAGACCAAGCAATCAATGCAGAATCAATCAAAGACAAATTTTATGATGAACGTTTGAAAAAAATCCGGATCACCAAAATCAAGGAGGATTAAATCAAGGAAGAATCAAGGATGATTTTGAGAATTAAATAGCCAACAACGTATTTTCAAATCAAGGAAATCATGGCTATAAATAGAAGGCATTGACAGAAATACACAAATACATAGAAGTATACAGACATATAGATCAAAGAACACTAAGTGCTGAAACTCTGTCATAATTCACATGCCTTCTTTCTGAACTTGAAAGATACATCCAAAAGATAAAACTAAAAAAATAGAGCATCAATGTTACATCTAGTACTGAGTCTGATCAAGTCTCTGTGAATCCAATTCACACCAAACTGAATCAATTGAATCAGATTGTCTGAGAAGGAATTGCAACCTTGAAGTGACAGGTGCTGAAGGATTTGTTCCCAATGAGTAGTGTGAAAGACTGAGTCAGTGAAGCTTTTGTATCCAGGGAGTGATAGTCTGTAGATTATGTAGCTTGTGTTGCCATGGACAATCATAACTATTGTATTGGTGAAAGACAAAAGTGAATTCCTTTAATCATCACAAGAGAAGAGTGGATTATGGGATTACACCACCCTGAAACACTATAAATCTTTGTGTTCATTTACTTACTGCATATTACTTTACAGCATTTCCTTATTGAAGTTTATTTATATTATGTGTGTGCTTGAACTATTTTGAAACAATCATTAAGAAGGGATTTATTCGCTGCCCAAAAGCTTTTAAATAGGAAAAGTTTTTGAAACTCCAAAATAGTTATTCACCTCCCCTTTAACTATATTTTCACCCCTCTCTAAGACCAACAACACACTTGTTATCAGTGAAAATAGCTGCACACTTGGAGTGATAAGCAAAAGTAGGTAATGAAATCAAATAATGCTTAAAACCAGGATTATACAACACATCATGTAAGGCCATCTGAGGAGTATTCCTCACTTGTCCCATATGTGTTGCAGAGGTTGTATTGCCATTAGGTAAGCCCTTTTGTATTTTAGCCACAAGTTTGGGAATACTTAATAACTCTAAAGAACCTATAATTTGATATGTGGAACCAGAGTCCAAGATCCATTGTATTGGTCCTAGAAAATTTAAGTCATCTGACCCTTGAACAAATGAAAAAGCATTGTTCACTGCATTAAGTTGTCCAACAGTGTATCTAGGTGAATTAGAACTCAATAGAGCCACCAGCTTCTCTAGTTGATGTGCATAAAGGAATCCCTGGGACTGCAGTCCTGCTATGGGCCTGATCTTCTTTTGCTGATTGATCCTCTCCAACCATATTGGCTTTTCATGACTTGATCTAGGTGTATAGCCATGCTTTTTGTAGCAAGTCTCTTTAGTGTGACCATTGAATCCATAGAAACCGCACTGAACTTTTATGGAATTCTCGGTCTTAAAATTATGTGCAGGCACATATACTGGTTTGCTGAATGCCTGACTTTGCCCATGTCCATTCTTTAGATTCTTCAAAATCATTGAAACTTGATTCTTTGCTTTGTTTTCCACATATAACTTATTTCTTTCAAACTTTAATATTACCTGGGAAACCATAGGCTCAAACTCATGTCTTACACCTTTCAGATACTTCATTACATGTTCTGTCTCCATATGATCCACCAGAGTATTAATTGAACTATAATCTTACGTTAAAGAATAAGATTGGGTTTAATTGAAAATACTATAAAAATGGAAAGATTTCATTGTGGATTCCTTGTGGATCCTGTGCAGAGTTGAACTTGGGTAATGGTCTTGATTTCTTCCAAAAGAACCGTAAACTTTTTGAAGTATTGATTAATAGAATTACCACCCTGCATAGTATCACATTGCCTCCAAGAATGCTGGATCTGCTTTTGGCCTCTTAATTGTGCCCTCTACTAAGAAAAAAATGTTCTTGGTGATCAGCACCATCTCCATAGACATCTTTCATGGATTGTAATTATTCCCATTCATCAATGGTCGCACCAAAGACTCAAGGATGGATTCGTATTCGGTTGAACATAGAGTGGCCTGAAAGGGCTTGGTTCTTGTTTCTTTGCTGCCATGGCTGTCAAGAACATTAAATACACACCAGATTATACAAAAATTATGATCAAGAACTCAAAACAACCACATGTTTCTCTCAGGAATTTGTGAAAACATAGGAAAGATGAAGAAAACGCTCAAGATTCTCCATAGATCAGAATGAAAACACAGAAAAACTACTAAAACTCTCAAGTTTCTTGCTCTGATTCCATGTTGATGCTGTAAAACTTAAGAATACGACAAAATAAAAATAGGAAGTATATTAATCAAGAACAATCAAAGAGTACAGAAGAGTTGGATTACAATGATGCTGATCATGGGGTATTTATAATATCATACACCTCACGAATCAGTTAAGGGAAGTTACAAGGTAGATACAACTGATTACAATTGAATAACTGTTCTAACTACAAATTACCTAATCCGCTGAATATACTAATGCTGATTTCTCAGCACTCTGTTGAGTCTTCATCTGTCAGTTGGACATACTCAGCTGCATGCTGAGCCAATCACCTTGCACTCGGCACTCATTTAGCCATATATTGTAACAAGTTCTCTCTTAGCAGCTTCTTCCTATCTTCTTTCCTGCTGAGTGTAATTGATGTAGGGATGTAGAAACTTCCAAGCATTCCATACATCTCCAACAGGTGGGTGGATTCCATAAACCTCAAATCCTCCTCCACTGTAGAATGTTTTATATTCCTCATATGAATACAGTGATGTTGGAGGTGAATTTCTCCGACCCTTATTCTTTTTCTTCTCCAATTCTCTTATTTGTTTAATTCTTTCATATTAAACCCTTATCTCTAGAAAACTCTTGATTCTTACCAATTTTGACACATCATAATAAGGATTTTTCTTCGGATTGAACTCCTTCTTGAACTTCTTGTATAGATCATCAGTTAAAGAAACTCTGCCAGGTGCTGGATTCCTTAGCTCAGAAAAAGCTTCAACATATCTATTTTTCTCCATTACTCTACTAAACTCTTTTGCTTCAACTGTGTTACTTGCCTCTTAGTGGAATCATCTGCAAACTTAGCCACCTTGTGAGAAAGATCTTCTTGGCCAGTCACAAGGCAGCTCAACTATCCTTCAATCACTTCCATTCTTGTCTTGGATGATTGAATATGCTTTACAAGATTTTCATCCAACATTTCAACTGGCTTCCTCAAAGATTTATCCTCACCTCTTACAAAGCCATCTTACTTGATAAAAGTAGTATTCATATGATCAAAATTCAACTTCACAGTATCTCTTTTGGTGAAATTTTCCTCATTGGCTCTCCCTTCATGTTCAACCAAATTCACCAAACTATCCAACATGTCTTCTTGTGCTTTCAGCTGAGCTTGCATCTTTGCAATTTCTGCCTTAATTTCCTCAATCTCAGCTGATATAGGCTATGTAACATAAGGATCATCAGGTCTTCTTTGTCTTACCACCATAGCAGTCATATGATCTTCAGGAATGACTATTTGTGAAAACTGATTATGATTTTGATTATATGCAACTTTTTGAAATTAGGCATTTGAGGCATCTGTAACACTGAAATTTCCTCTTCTGACTCATATTTTGAAATCTACACTGCATACTGTTCTCTAGAGAAACATAGGCCTAAAGATGGGATTGTGGTTCTGATTATCCCATCAGAAAAAGCTTTTATAGTGGACTAGGATTCCCCCTTAGTCCTGTCACCTCCCTCAGTGGTTTGCAACTAGACTGGTGACGTCTTTGGATTATTTCCAAGTACAGTTTTCTTGTCCCCATTCGACTTCTCTAAAACTTGTGGTGTGGTAGTACCAATCAATAAACCATCATTCAATATTGCTGGGTATCATCAATAACAAGCACTTCAATTTGAGAAGCATGTTGCTCAATATTTTCTTAGTAGTGTGACCTTCAGCAGACTTAGATGGATCATCAACATCTTCATCAATAATGATTCTCTTAGGCATATCAATGAGAATCTGGTGTGTAGGACCCACAAGAGTACCATCTGTATCAATGATCGATAGAAACTTTACTGACTCCTCACTAATAACCATGGTTCTTCATTCACTAACACTTCATCAACATCCTTTAACCCATCACATTAAAGGATTGAAACTTTCTTAGAATCAACAAACTTCCCTTCCTCAGCAACTTATTCTTCAACAACTTTCGGATCCTCAGCAAATTTTTCTTCCTTAGCTGGATGATTTCTTCATTCAGTTTAAGGTTCTAAGCTGATTTTCCCCCCTCGGCTGATTGATTCTTTTCACCAATTGCTGAACTGGACTCCCCAACATTAACATTATGCTTTGGGTCTAGAGAGTTTTTAATTGCATTTTGGATAGATTCCACTGTTGGACCTAGATAAAGGTAGTGATATCATGATATTTAGTCCTTAAATTATACATTTATTTACCCCGAATTATGCTCGAGAGGAGAGAGAGATGGTCTGAATATTATGTGAAATACATGTTAATTGTGTAGTGAGTGTTTTCTAGACATTGATTCTGCATTTTCATGATTACCTCAAGGATTTGGTACTATTTTGCTTTGTTTTACGTGCTCTATAAGAGTACTTTATTCCGGAGCAACTAAGGCATAGATCTGGGCCAAAGGAAGTCATGAGGATGAGTTGAAAGAGTCCATGAAAAGATCTATCAAAGAATAGAGCTGAAGTTGGGCTCGATAGCCCGAGGCCCACCACCGACCTATCCAGTTCTTGGAAGACACGAAATTAACCCTATATTATTTTACTAGGTCGGGTAGAGCTTTATTGAGTCATATGTCAGCTAGATTGTCTATATACCACATATTTTGTTTGTAACATATACTTTTCATACTTCAAAATAGATACATATATTTTACATCATTGATAAAATAAAGGTTTAGCTTTTTGCATTGTGATTTTGCTTTTCTGGTTTCCCTCTTCCACGCCGTCTCTAACTTGAGTAGATCAAATTAGATCTTCATAACCCAAGGTATAAAGTTTGAACGTTCCTTTATGTCTTTGTTATGGTAGTTTTGCTTGTATTTACGTGTTGTACTTAATCTGAATGTGTAACGACCCCATAATTTATTAGAATTAATCGTAAAGAAGAAATGTAGTTCCATAATTAAGAACCACCACACCCGATTCAGCGGCGGTCTATACCGGTGAATCGAGGCAAATTTAGGTCACCTTAATCTGGATATTCATCGTCAGCTACGTTGATCGACAGGCTTAATTAACAGTAGGTTAGATCTGGCCAATCTGCTTATTGTATTCATAAATTAACACAAAGTACGATAAAGTGAAGTGTTAATTAAGACATAGTCTGGATTGATCTCTAGGAACGTGCTAGTCAATGCACGATAGCTGCTTAGGGAGGTTCTCGGTCTTGAGCCGGAACTTTTTAGTACTTATTGTGTGTGAGTTAATACAACCAAGTAAGGAGGTTAACTGCACATAGACGTTTACTGTCCTTTCAATGGAAGTAAACAAGGTTAGAAGACTGCACCCGTAGCTAAAACAAAATTAATAACTTGTTTTGATTGATTCGGGGAATTACTAGAGGGCGTACACATAAAGATTAGTTACACCAAGTTGTGGGATAGGTTGGAAGGGAGGAATATCGTGTTTATTTAAATTCTTATGTTGGTCAATGACCATTTGTGTATTCTTAGTTAGATTAGGTGCGTTTATTCTAAGTTGCATTGTCTCTGTGGGATCGACCTTGATTCGCCGTTGCTATACTATGATATGACCTAGTACTCTTGCTCGTGTAAGTGACCTCACGCGCGACATCAAGTTTTGGCACCGTAGCCGGGGACAATGGCCAACTTTAGTAATAAATTCATTTATATCTAATTAAAAACAATTTGTTTTTCTGTATATTAATTTTAGTTAGGGCTTTGAGTCGGTTTGTATGTTCCTGCAATACTGTGAGATCAGAGAGAGAAAATTAGAGCCCAATTCAGCGTGGTGTCACTGCGATGAATCGTGTTCCATAAATTCAAACTCTAATCATCTATATGATTCTTTGTTTATCCCTATTATTTTTTAGTTAGTAGGTCCGCATCAGGTGGGTATGAACCTAACTGAAGTGGAAAGTTGCTAACGGTGTTTTGATTTTTTTATTTTGTCTCTTTTGCAGGAGTACGGAGCACTTCTGATTTCTTTTCCAAAAATATTTTTAGGAATCCAAAGTCAAACCAACACGATGCCTCTCACTGTTTTGAACATTAGATCAATCTCTATGTACCCCGTCTAGAAGGAACAAGAATAGTAAGAGAAAGACAAGAAGTGAGTAAAGCTGGAAGAAGCAGCAAAAACCAAGAGAAACATTGAAGCGAGCCTGAGGGAGTACTAGGACTATAGGAGAGGTAAGTTCCTATTCAAGTTATTGACATATCTTTTGACTTCAATCCCGAAGTGGATCATGATTATTACCCATCTGAGCCCGAGGATTACCCGTACTCAGACGTAGTGGAAATATTAGGAGACTCTGGCATGTTTAGGCTTCCTATTTACCTAAGTGGTGTATACTTAGGAATAGGATTGTGTGACTCCAGTTCGAGTTGCAATATCATCCTGTTTTCACTATGCCAAGTGGTAAACTTCAAGGTCATATTGGACCAGACACGTGCCATGAGATTTGTTGATTGTAAGGTTGACATGGCACCGGGCATGCTAATAGACTACACTATCATTGTGGGAGATTTGTGTTTCCCCATTGATTTTTTGGTTTTGGAGAACCGATACGACCCTATTGCAAATATCTTGTTAGGATGAGCCTTTCTGCCTACTAGCAGAGCTATTCTGGATTATGATTGTAGCGGGATCACACATAGGATCAACAATGATGCTAAACATTTAGGATCCTAGAGCCTCTCAACAACAGACCTGGGGAGTACCGTATGAGTTCGAGTTTTGGGGAAGTTAAGATCATTGAGAATGAAGATGTTAGGACTAAAGAGGTTTTGGTTAGGACCAATGAGTAAGAATTCGTGACAGCTCCAGGAAAAAGAGGGGAAAAGGACCATGACCAAGCGCAATGGAAGGCACATCCTACCTTGTGCAGTGTTGGAGTAGATTTGAAGGATGATAAGGTGGATCCCTCACAATTAAAGAACAATGCTCAAAGTAGACGGGGTAAGCTGAGTGCACTGGCCAGAAGGTCTAAGCGTGCACGGCAAAGAGCATGAGGACCTACCAAGCAAGATTGAGAAGGTGCCCTTCTTGATGGTAAAGAAGCGTGCTTTTTCCTGGGTCTAAAATTCCAATGAAGATCCTTTATTGAGAGAGATGAGAGGCACACTTCGGTTAAAGCCTCTAGAGTGCAGGTTTGGTGGGTGAAAACCCGAAAGTCTGACTGAATGAGAAGTCAGAGGGAAAGTCGAGCTGACGACTCTAAACTTAGCACTACTTTTTACCTTTTAGATAGTAGAGTCAATAAAAGTAGCTAAAATGAGGACGAACTTTTTTTCATCCTTCCTCATCCAATGGCCTTAAACCAATGAATGGTGGGAATGTTTTTTTACTCGTTGTATGCTTTAGTGAAGTAGGTTAGGTGAGTTGTGAAAAGAACAAGCAAAGAGTGAGAAATTGGTCATCTAGGAGTCAACCAGGAATAAAAATGAAGTGAGAACTAGTGGAGGATACACTAGACTTGAGTTTGAAAAAATCTGAAAAAGGTACCCTCAATTTACAGCGGTTGTATGCCGTATATCGAGTTAGGTAAACCTTAGAACTAAACACAGGCGCCTTCGATGGCGAGTGGTATGCACGCTTGCCATTTGCATCGGGCATGGCGGCATTGAACACCGCCGCACCACTTTTCTATTTCTCCATCATTTCCTCCTTCCCATACGTCCTCTCACCTCAATCAACCCTCAATCCTCTCACCCATTAATTCTTCCCACTCCCCATTCAACCTTTCCATCTTCACCTACACCTCCTCATTCTATTTAAACACCCCATTTTCACCATTATTCTTCACTTTCAACTCACAAAACCTCCATCTTCATCTTCTTCATTTTTTGGCATCATTGTCACCACCACAGTACCATCACAACACCACCACAAATCACCCAACCAACCATTCACCTTCACAAAAATACCATTTCCCTTGATGTTGTTGTCTGTGTTGTTGTTGTTTGCCATTATAGTTGATGTTCTTCATCGTCTACTACTAGTTTTCTGAAAAAAAAATCCGATTTACAGGCTCCGATTCAGCGAGCCCCACTACTAGTATATCGAGCTTATTATTAGCCCAGAATCAGTTTATCAGCAGTCTATGTTCATCAGTTTTCATGGCCCCCAAACACAGCCATACCAGTCTTCATCCAAGCGGTCAACAGGTAGTCCAAGGAGATACCAATCCCTTGATAGATGGGGTTGAGCAATTTGTGTCACTATAGATTTACGAGTCGTTCCGAGGTCATTGGAACACAAGACCTATTGTACGAGAGAGGGGCGTCGATTTGGAGGACCGTGGTACGCTTTTACCATAAATTCTTAAGTACCACAATATTTTGGACATGGCCAATCCTCCGGCTAGGTTCATTGCCACCTTGGTACGGGAGTTTTATATGCACATGGCGCATAATCAAGATGCTACATTTGTTGTGGTCCGTGGAGTCCGAGTTGACTTCACGATTGAGCGCATCAATGCATACTTGGGTGTTCTCCACGCACCTATGGGCCCGGACAAGTACAATTCATCTACAGACATCCATGATATGGAGCGGATGCAGATGATCGCTGACTATTTTGGGGTGGTTTTGTAGAGAAACTTCATGGCGGTCCCCACTATTTTTCTGGAGAACAACCTTTCCTGGGATAGGAAGATGGCCCACCGTTTTGTCTGCCCACACCTTTTACCGACCAAGCATCATGTCTCTGTCACACCGAAGCTGGTCGAGTTGATGTTCTATCTGGATCAGGAGTCACCAGTTAATGTGGGATTGCTTATGCATAACCGCATTCGAGCGCCAATGACTCCGAGCGCGAGCTTCTACCATATGGTCACATGATAGATATGTTTTCTATAGGACGGTGTTCCAAATTTAGCTGGCATTTCTTGGGAGGAGCCACAACCTATTCTTAGTTCGGTTTCGGTCACTCGTATGAACCGATGTGTTCCACAGGCAGAGAGGCGTGAGAGCACTGCCATAGAGCTTACGGCTTTACACCGTAGGATGGATTACATGATGAAGCACGTAGGCATTCCACCATACGCCCATCCACGTAGATCTGTCCCTCGTCATGGGGCGTCCTCTTCGATTGTTGGTCTTTCTACTTCTGCACCTCCTGGTTTTGAGCGTTAGGCTTATCCAGAGGAGGATTATTACTTTACTGATTCCGATGATTAGTTTCCATTTTCATTGTTCTTTTATCCATTTTTTTAATTTTTCCTTTTATTCTTCGCTAGTATGCTATGTATGTTTTAATTTTTAATATAACGATTTTGTCGACTTAATTTGTTTTAGAGTTATTTTATATTCTCGCTTACTGCTTCCATTGTTGTTCTATTGATTAGTATCACCCCGAGTATCTCGTTTTTGTCGATTCTATCGATTTTTTTGAGCCTATTGACACATATTCGAGGATCCATACAACGCCGCTCCAATCTTAATGAAGCTAAGTTCCGTTTTTATTCTTTATCCATTGGGGACAATGTTTCGATTAAGTGGGGGTTAGGCACATCACTTAGCTTTTGACATTTTATTTCGCTAAATAATCATTTGTCTCGATTCTTTTGACACATTTTTCACCACTTCTAGTTTTGATTCGTTTTCGACAAGATTGAAAAAGGAATGAGTCTTTGAAATTTTGGTGCTAAATGATTACATCTTTGCTTCATAAAGAATGAATGAATTCATGCCAACATTTGAAGTAGTTGTGTATTAACCACATACTTTGTTTATGAACCAACTATTTAAGCACGCTAACTCACTTTTGTCACCATGTAGTTAGATGATGCATTATTTTGACTAGACTTAACATTGGTTTTTCCGAGTTTGTTCTACTTACAGTCATTTAGGTCAAGTTGTGGATCTCATAAGAGCTAAGGAAAACAGATTCGGTAGTTTATCAAAGAGAGGACCGTGAGGATATATAGATTTTTGAGTGTCCACCACCTTAACAAAAGAGAACTTGAAAAATATATATGTTGCTAATCTCAATTCTCTTTGGAAAGAGGAAGAAAATTCGAGCGTAAGGCGCACGCGACCTACTCGCACAAATAATAATAGACTTGATAAACGCGAGCTTTGGAGTTGTACTCGGTTCTCGATCCGTCTTGCCCAGTTGACTTGACCTTTAAATTTAAAAGGAATAAAGTCAAAATACATTATGAAGTAAAGGGACAAGCATTCTCGTGACTTACTAGCTAGACTTAAGTTGATATAATGTGATTCTGTTTGCATGATTGACGCTTGAGAGTTATTTCACACACACACACACGGTTCATGGATTGAATATTGTTTAATGCATCGCTTATGGAAAATGGTCGGCATGATTCTTATTTTGAAGATGTGACACATAGCTGTTTTTAATTAACTTGTATATTTGTCCGATGTTTTGTTTTCATTCACTTTTTTCCTCGAGATGATCAAAAGCTACGTGTTTAGTTGGTAACATGCTATTTTGTACTTTAAATTATACCTTTATTTACCCCGAATTAGGCTCGAGAGGAGAAAGATGGTCTGAATATTATGCAAAATACATGTTAATTGCATAGTGAGTGTTTTTTAGACATTGATTCTACATTTGCATGATTACCTCAAGCATTTGGAACTGTTCTACTTTGTTTGATGTTTTTATAGAAGTACCTTATTCCGGAGCAGCTAAGACATGGATCTGGACCAAAAGAAGTCATGAGGACGAGTTGAAAGAGTCCATGAAAAGATTTGTCAAAGAAAAGAGCTGAAGTTGGGCTCGATAGCCCGAGTCCCACCACCGACATATCGAGTTATTGGAAGACACGAAATTAACCCTGTAGTGTTTTACTAGGCCGGGTAGAGTTTTATTGAGTCATATGTAGCCTAGATTGTCTATATAAAGCCACATATTTCGATTGTAAAATATACTTTTCATACTTCAACATAGATACATATCTTTTACATTATTGATGAAATAAAGGTTTAGCTTTTTTTGCATCGTAATTTTGCTTTTCCGGTTTCCCTCTTCCACGCCGTCTCTAACTTGAGTAGATCAAGTTAGATCTCAATAACCAAAGGTATGGAGTTTGAACGTTCCTTTATGTCTTAGTTATGGTAGATTTGCTTGTATTTACGTGTTGTACTTGACCTAAATGTGTAACGACCCCGTAATTTACCAGAGTTAATCATAACGAAGCAATGTAGTTCCAGAATTAAAAACCACCACACCCGTTTCAGCAACGGTCTGTATAGGTGAATCGAGGCAAATTTAAGTCACCTTAATCTGGAGATTAAATGTCAGATTTGTTGATCGACAGGTTTAATTAACAGTAGATTAGATCTGACCAATCTGCTTATTGTATTCGTAAATTAACATGCACGACGATAAAGTGAAGTGTTAATTAGGACATAGTCTGGATCGATCTCTAGGAACGTGCTAGTCAATCCACGATAGCTGCTTAGGGAGGTTCTTGGTCTTGAGCCAGCACTTTCTAGTACTTATTGCGTGTGAGTTAATACAACCAAGTATGGAGGTTAGACGTTTACTGTCCTTTCAATGGAAGTAAAAAAGGTTTGAAGACTGCACCCGTAGCAAAAACAGAAATAATAACTTGTTTTGATTGATTCGGGGAATTACTGGGGGAAGTACACATAAATATTAGTTACACCAAGTTGTGGGATAGGTTGGGAAGGGAGGAATACCGTGGTTATTTCCATTCTTATGTTGGTCAATGATCATTTGTGTATTTTTAGTTAGATTAGGTGCATTTATTTCTAAGTTGCATTGTCTCTGTGGGATCAACCTTGATTTGCCGTTGTTATACTACGATTTGACCTAGTACTCTTGTTATTATAAGTGACCTTACACGCGACATCTGGTAAATCAATGGTTAGGGCGTGAATGACCTTGATCATGAATTCTAAAAAAATCTTTCTTTATTGGTTATGCAGCGGAAATGCCTTTCTTACATATGTTTTTCAAAGATGTAAAAATATGCAAACACACAAATAAATAAAACTTTGAAAGTAAATGCGTAAGTAAAGAACACAAAAGCCTTATAGAGGTTCGGGGTGGTGTAATCCCCTAATCCTCTATTCTCCTATGATGATTGGAGGAATTCACTATTGTGGAGACACCGGTACAATAGAATGACAATCCTTCAAAACTCTTAGTTGTTTCAACATGCCTAGTGTGACCACTCCTTAGCAATCCCGAATCGCTTGGTAGCTCCACACTATCAACTGCTCTCCTTGGATGATCCTTAAATATCTATCACAATCACTTCGCAATTCACGACAAATGAATCGCTTCAATTTCCTCGATCCTTCAAAGCACGATTTCTCTTTCATCGATTAAGTAAATCTCGGATGAGATTGAGATGTGAATCAATGATTCATAGTTTCAAAATAAGACTTAATATATCGATTAAGTCCTTTGAATAGTAATGTTTGGATTATCTCGAATAGAGCTTATAGAATTGAGAAGGCTTTTTCACTGAATTTCGGCACTTACAATATTCGTATTCTTGTTGTTGTTCCTTCTGTTTGAGCCTTCTATTTATAGCCTTGAATCCTTTGAATTTGAATTTACGCATGTTGGCTATTTAATGTTGAGGAATTAATTCCTTGATCCTTACTGATTTAATTCCCATGATTTCCGTAATCTATGATCCTTGGTTTATTTTCCAACGTTCTTGCATGATATTTGTCCTTATAATATTCGGAATTCATTTCTTGTCTTTCTTAAATTTATCACGTGTTTTAATACTGTTTTTGCTCGTTATCACGCTTGGTTAGTTACATGGTCAGCTTTTTCTTATTTACGTAGCTGGCTACTTCTTAGCTGATCCATATATGCTGATTTTATTTGGCCGATTGAACTACTTATCTCTGACCCTTATTTTGGGTGAGGTTAGAGTACACCATTTTACGAAATATCATTTCATCACTTGACTGATTATACTTAGTTTTACCCAAGGTCATCACAGACTTCTTTGGTTATAAACCGGTCCATAGGTCTTCTTCACAGAGTCTGGGTCCCGAGTCTTCTACTCAGCTGCTCTTGATCTTCATTTCTTGAGTGACTGCGCGAATCTGATTCTGATTTAGTCGATCTGACAAAAACCTATACAAGGTTAGACTTCTAATAAGCCTATACATGCATTAAGTCTATACTTAATTTAGGTTTTTATAACAAATAGTCGATTCCTCATCAAAACTATAAAAGTGCTCCTAACAAATTTCCCTTTTGTGATGATGCCAAAACCCTCAATAGCTTTGAACATAAGTAAAGTAATGATATGAAAAATTTGGACTTCAATTTTATTCAACTTTCAAAAGATGTTCAAAAGCTATCACAAATAGATTCCGTTATCGACCAAGAGTTCCTTATAACGTCTAAACTTTTTGTTTGAACTCCATTACATCTTTAAAGTTCAAATCTTGAAACTCCTACTTCATATACTCGAATGAAGTCTGCTATGATACTCCATAGAATGCCTTTTCAGCTCTAAGCTTGTTCCAATGCTGAATAGTTTCCATGGATCTTTGGCTGCCTATAGTCATCTAACAACATTCTTCTTGCAATCTCAATCTGAGGATCAACTTTCCTCGGTGCTTGAAATGCTACTAACTGACTTTCAGGTGGATGATTATCAAAAGGTTTGAATTCCCTTCTCATTCTTTAAAACTCAGCTTGATCTTCAATGCTTAGAACTTCAGGTTTGTTCATTGATCTGGTTGCTTCAGCTGGTCTCGAAGACAAAAGTCTCACAGCTGGTTTACTCTGTTCTTGTCTGCCAGCTGAATTTCCTTGTTCAGGTCGGCTTGCTTATCTGGGTTCCCCCAGAGTTGAAGACTCACTTTCAGCTCTTTGTCTTATGTATACCTTCAGATCAAACAAGTGCCGGAACATGTCCGCATGAAGTCTCATTTCATGCCTTGACACCCAATCTTTCCATGCTTTATCCTGATCCTTGCCAGGGTAAAATGTATCCCAGTTTCTTAGGAACTCCTTCAGGAGCCTCTTGACCTTAGATGCATGATCTTCTTTAAAATAAGATGAGGTCTTCTTGTTTTATCGATGTTGGATCCAGTGATCCTCTTTTTGTTCACTAGAAAATTGGGTTTGTCTTTGTTGAGTGCTCATTGGATGGTGAGTGCTCGATTGGCCACCTTTATTCTTGTCATCGTTTATTCTTTCAAAGTCTAATGGTGCTGGACCTTTCTTCTTGTCGTTTCTTCAAACTTGCCTCAGCAGCTGCTTGGTTTCTGATTTCTCTATCTCTTAACCGAATATTTCTTCAGTCAGTTTAGGCACAAACTTGATGTTTTCAGGCTTATCAGTGTTCTCTTCTCCTTTTTTGGCAGAATCAGTGGGGAGTTGTAAGAGAATGCTATTTTTATTCCCAGCAGCTTGAAGCAAACAATTCAAATTTATATCAATCTCAGCAAACATTCCATCATGTTCAACTAGCTTGGTGTCAATCTCCGTGAACCTTCCTCCAATGGCATTGACAACTGTTTGCAACTGGCCGTTTACAAGCTTCTTCACATCCTTCAGCTGTTCACTCTCGTTTGTGTTTATTTGCACGAGCAATCCAATGATTTCTTTGAACTCTTTGTTCACATCCTTGGGATTCTTTCCCACCACGTCATTTTGCAGTCTCAAGTACTCTACAATTTCCTCAAATTTATTTTGCAACCTAGTACCTACATTCCTCGAAGCGGTTGTGACTTTCCTTAGTCCGATTGCTTGCTTTTATAACTCTTCAACCACCCGGTCAAGCGCTTCGAAAAAATTTACGATACCAAATTTGCCGGGTTTGTTGTGCGGAGGGACTTGCTGCGAGAGGTGTGGTAAACTTTTCACACAACTTTTCATCTTTTGATCCAAAGATGATATCATCCACACATTTTGTTGAAGCGGTATGTTGGATCCATCTTCAATCTTGAATAATGTTTTATCAATGGTTTCTTTGTTGAGTCCATTGCTGATTAGGAACTGTGATAGTGTCTCATACCAAGCCCTGGGTGCTTGTTCGGGTCTATACAATGTTTTTTTTTTTTTTTTTTTTTTTTTTTTTTTTTTTTTTTTTCGGTTTATAGACTTTATCCTTTGCCTTTCACTTAGAAACTAGGGGTTGTTCCACATATACTTCTTCTTCAAGAAGTCCATTCAGGAATGCACTTTTCACATCCATTTGATAGACCTTTAAATTCTTGTGAGTTGCATAGGCTAAGAACATCCTTATCGCTTCTTGTCTTGCCACTGGTGCAAAGGTTTCATCATAGTCTATTCCTTCAGCTTGTGAATAGCCTTTTGCTACTAATCTGGCCTTGTTTCTGTCTATGGTTCTTTGTTCATCCATCTTGTTTTTGAACACCCTTTTCATACCAATTATATTTTCATGATCAGGTTTGTATACAAGTTCCCAAACCTTATTCCTCTCAAATTCATTCCGCTCTTCTTGCATTGCAATTATCCAATCGGAATCATTGATTGCTTCATCAATTGTCTTTGGTTCAACTTTGGATAAGAAACATGTTAGCATACTTTCCAGTTGTCTTCTGGTTCTGACTCCTGTGTTTACATCTCCAATCACCTGCTTAGATGGATGATCACTTAACTAGTTCACGTCTAGTTAAAGTTGTATGCAGTTGGTGTTTCCTCATTCCATTAAGTTGAGTCTTCAAGAATTGATGTTGGTATTCCTGCATTTGCGTAGATAGGTTCAGAAGTCTTTATCTTGGTCACTTCTTCATTTGGAACATGTATGCCTTTATTTCTTGTATTTGGTACATCAAACATTACATGGATTGACTCTTCAATCAGTAGTGTTCTTTTGTTCATAATTCTGAATGCTCTGCTGGTGTCTTGGTATCTCATGAAGATTCCTACATCAGTTTTTCATCAAATGTATTAAGCTAATTCTTACCATTTTTTGGACAAGACACTTTGCTCCAAACATTTGCAGATGTGATATGTTTGGCTATCTTCCTTTCCAGAGATTATAGGGGTTCTTTCCTTGATGCTTGTTGATTATGGATCTAATCTAAATGTAACATGTTGTATTCATAGCTTCAGCCCAGAACCTCTTAGGTAGACCTTCCTCAACAATCATTAACAGTCTCCTTAAGAGTTATGTTCCTACTTTCTACTACTCAATTCTGTTGTGGAGTCCTTGTTGTTGCTAGTTGATGCATCACTCAATTTTCATAACAGATTCTCTGATATCTTTATTTAGGAATTCGGTTCCTGCATCGATCTGATCTTCACAATCTTGAGATCTTTCTCATGTTGCAATTTTACGAGTAGTTAGCGCAAATTTCTTGAGAGTTTTTTCTTCTTGTTCATAAACACAGTCCTGTGTATTTTAGAAGTCATCAACAATGACTAAGGTGTACTTTTTACCACTTGCACTAACAGGTGTGACAGGTACAAAAAGATCCATGTGTAAGAGTTGCAAAGCTCAGGTTGTTGACTGATGAGGCTTTGACTTTAATGATCTTTTGATCTGCTTTCCTTTCTGACTTGCATCACATATGCTCTCCTTCTTGTAGGTTATCTCTGCTAATCCTTCCATAAGTTTTTCCTTTGCTGGTTTGTTAATGGATTTGAAATTCAGATGGTTCAGTCTTTTGTCCCAGGCATGCCTCTTCTTTGGCTGTGCTCCAGTCCACTACATACATGTTGTCTTTTATCTTTCCTGATGGAACAAATGTATTTATTTTCTTGAGGATGATCTGACAGCCTTATTTGCTGAAGTTGCCATTGTATTCTATGTCACAGAACTGACTAATGCTCAGCAGATTGAAGTTCGACCGCTTGACATAGGTAACATTCGAATCTTGATCCATTCTTTAGTAAATAGCCTTCCCGTTAGTCGGCGAGATTTTCCTTAGCTTCAAAAGTGACTTTGGGTCCATCAAAGGCTTTGAATTCTCTCATGCAGTGCTAGTTTCCTGTCATATGTCCGGAACATCCACTATCACTGTACCAGACTACCTGCAAAATAAATTAGTTGTTTTTAGGTACTCAACATTGTTTGGGTCCATACATGTCATTCATCATGCCTCCAACTCCAAGAGTATAACCAAAGGGTCTCTTTCTTGGAGGAATGAAGTCATCAATCTCATAATTGTATGGCATGACATAATAATTTCTGACAAGTTGACTGAAGGTATTTTGGAATACCTTTCTACCTCTTAGTCATAGGCATCTCTTTTCACTCTCAACTGGTATCAGAGTATTGATATGATTAATAATTTAAATATATGAGTGTTCGTAACAAGAAAATTATTATACATCACTGCTTTGTTGGTGATATTAAGTGAATGAATGAGATGTGTTGAAATTTACCCTCTCTTAAATAATAATATTGTTTGGTCAACAAAAAAAACATAATAGTGGTGTGTATGGATGAGTTGTACACATCTCACCCCTCCACGTACTTGTTATGGCAAATAACTTAGGTATACTATTCTGGTTTCTAACTGGTTAAAAACTCATCTCTGGACTCCCCTTATTAAAAATAAACTTATCTCTGGACTTAATTCTTCTTCTTCTTCTTCTTCTCATATTATTATTATTATTATTATTATTATTATTATTATTATTATTATTATTATTATTATTATTATTATTATTATTATTATTATTATTATTATTATTATTATTATTTATTTACTATTGGCATCTATTTTTGTGATTTTTTTAAGATTAAAAAGTCGACTTTGGCATCTATTTTTGCGATTGAAAATCATTGTCGGTGTTGAAAATCAACGCTGGCCTACATCGACGCGTTGATATTCAAAAACAAAAGTCGGTGGCATTCTGTTTTCTAAGTTGTGACACGTTTATAACCTAAATATCGGTGCTTGGTGAAGTTCGTTTTTGAACAACAACGTCGATGTCGATTATCACCGGCGTTGGTTTCTGATAATAACAACACCGTCATTGACGTTTCGTTCATTAAAAACAACCGTGTTGCCGAAGTAATTTTTTATGGTGCCAGGAGTAATAGAGTTCCAGTAGTAAAAAGGGTGTGCCAATAAAAACCCCTATATTATTATTATTATTATTATTATTATTATTATTATTATTATTATTATTATTATTTTATCTTATGTTATTTGAGTAGAGGTATTTCCTCAATCTAAAGAACTTTCATTATTAAGTTGTTTTAACTTATTTTATTCAGTAGAGTATTTCCTCGACTTTTTTCCTTTGGAAGGCCGTTCGAAAATTGGCTTATGCCACTTATTGCAGCGAGCATGAAGTTATTCCAATCTAAAGAACTTTCATTTAACAGTAAAAAAACAAAAGGCGCAGTACTATCTTACCTCCTATTCTGAAAGAATGAAAGGCAGCTTTATGATATGTCTGCAATCAATTAAATTACAACTACGCCGCTCTAGAACCCCTTGGGTGAGGTAGTTTATAAAGGCCAGAGTAATTGTTAGCTGCTTCGCTGTTTTCAGGCATTCGAGAGAGACGTAGGTTTTGTCACCTTACAGCTTCAATAAATGTGTATAAAAATTGTTCATATTTATATTGAGTGTACCACAATGAATAATGATATGTGCATTTCTGCAAGAGTGTAGTCTGCAAACCATCTATGATGGTAGCCAGTGGATTAAAGTGATGAATTATTTTTTTGTGATGGGTCCCAACGAATATGTGGTGTTGATTGTGTTGTATATAGCTGTTGTGATTGAAAGTGTAGTGGATGTATACATGGCTGATGTGCCACAATATAGGTGAATGTTTTAAGTGTTGGGAGTACTTCCCTTGTCCTTAACTCAGTTTTCACACATATTAAAAATATGGATAAACCCCTCAAAAAAAAAAAAAAAGGATAAAGCATATGTAATTAATTATACACTACAAAGTAGCTAATCTCCTCTAGAGCCGAAAATTTCCCGTGGAACCCTGATCATGTGATGACACTGATTGGTGGCATGTATATAATTAAAATTAATTGATTATACAACGTAAAGTGACATTATCAACACCATGGGAATAAGCGGAAAACGAAAACAAAGACTCGGGAAGGCAAAAACTTACTATAACGATCGACAAGTAACACAAGTATAACTAAACACCATCCCAGACATTACACAAGATTGAATATTCATTCATTTATAACAATCCTTTCTTGATGAACCAACGATGCGACTATCTCAAACTATTACAAAGGAAAAAAGGGAAGATTATATACCATTAATACAACAAAATAAAAGAAAGGTAAACTTCACAATTTGCAACTTGGGAATCACTCTTAAGTGATCTCGAGTGAACTTACAACAAAAGCTACCTTCACGGGGTGAGAACAACAAAATAAAAGGTAAGAACAAAGCGTCTTTGTAAAGGGTAGAAGCACCGAATCTACACATGTTATATCACTAGTAATATCAAGCAATCATAATAACAAATGTTTCTCTTGCTCTCAACTCTCCACTAGCCTCGATAATAGACAACCAAATAAGGCATTTGTTACACGTTAATCCAGGACATTTTGCATGGTGAAGCTTGTACCATTACACACTCGGCACCTCATATGACACAATATCTCGGAAAGTGTGGCATATTATGCCGATCGGCAAAGTATTTGGAAAGTGTGGAGGTGTAATAATTCCATCTTTGAAAAGGAAATGTGTCTCACCAATGACTAACATGTTTTAGCTTTTAGACTCATCAAGTCGTATTTACGATTAATCTAACCATCTAAGTTCATTGCAAACAATAGGATTCTTATGGACTCTTAGACCTTAGACCAACTCTACATTACACTACTTAGCGTGTTGCACAAAATATTAGAATCTAATCTAATACCCACGAGGCTAAGGTATAAGGTTTTCAATGATCCCGAGTATCTCCCCACGAAAGGTCTCCACAAGGTGCCGAGGCAGTAGGCTAAAAACCAAACCATAACTTCGTCATGTAAGAAGTGCGACATTGATCCTCAAGTCAACATCACGTAAGGCCAAGTGCGAGAGTGTTCCAATACTCTGTGAGACACGGTGCGGATCAAAGCCACTAGAACACATAAATTTAACTTTCTGACCAAACCACATAACTCTTTCTGATGGGTATGCTTCAAAAGCGGGATCTAAAACATTATTCTAAACTCACGGAGCTTTCGGCACCGCCAAGCATCATTGGTGCCCGCCAACAAGTAACGAGGACTAAACCGGTATCATTGGCGCTGCCAGCAATGACATGGACTCCCCGTTAGCACTTGGCATCATCGCCAAACACCAACGAGAACTATGTTCCTGTTGGTGTGGCACCATCAAAGAGCCGGCGTGCACCAACATCAAGCGAAACATTACGCTGGCGGTTGGCGCCCACCAAATACCATTGGCACCCGTCAAAGTCACGGATCTGCGAATTTGAAGTCCAAAAGCTGCATTTTGAACCCAAATCAATTCTAGCACTTACAACAACCAAATCTAACATTTCTACAAGTCATGGGCAAGATTTAAAGCTACTAACAACTAAAGATTTGTTTGAACGCCCATTGATCTCAAATCTTTTGAATAAAAGATGATATTCAAACATGAATCTTCAAGAACTCTTTAAGAACACCATAAGAAATTCTAGATCCACAAGCAAAGCTCCAAGAATCTAAGCAACCCACTTGAATATACAACCAAAATGAAGTTATGTGATTACTACAACCTTTAAAACCTTATTTAACTAAGAAAAGCTCAAGAACACATCTATATCTTGAAATGGGTTTTCAAAATCTTACTCAATCGAGTAAAACTTGTATCAAAATGAAGCTCTCATGAAGGAAGCATTTTGATGTGACTAATTAGTTTTGATTTATTTGCCGGATTGATCGGCAAGGCGGAGATTCCCTCTCTTTTCTTCTTCTCTTTTCTTTCTCTCTTCTATTTTCTTTTTCCTCTCCTTTTATGTCTCACATGCACAACTTTTCTCTTAGGAAGGAAATGAAACAAGGTTTTTAGGTGTGTTGGGTTTAAATAGAGTTGATACAATTTCCGTTTTGCCTTACTAAAAGTTACACTTTTAAAATATCCTAAATACCACTTTAGCATCTATCTTGCCTCTATTTATTTAATTAAAACATGTCCCATTAAAATTATCGGGACACATAAAATCATAAAAGACTTTTATACCACTTAATAAAGATCACGGGGTTTCACATTCTTCCCCATAAAAGTTTAGTCCTCAAAACTTGCGAGCTTTCCATAAAACTATCATTTGAAACTTACTAACACTTCAAATCATAAGCAGTCAACTTCAAAACATCCCGGTCCATCATTAAGGTTCCATTTAGATCCAACTTAGATACTACTACACACTTACGAGAAAACATTTAAAGCTTAGTGCTACACTTTCTTTTCTCCAAAAGATACTAAGATCAGTTAACTTTTCCTTTGACCAACCACTTTTCTTACTCATAATTCTTTGTCTTAATCCAACATCACAGTTCAACTTAATTTGCACCATCCTTTTACCCGATGCTAATGGTTCAAACCTTACATATTTCACATCTTACCTTGCCTCCTTAAATAAAACAACCCCAAATTACAACACACAAGAGGATCGGATTTTTGAGCCTATAAGGGTTTTCCTCAACCTAGTCCGCCAACAATAAATTTCCATACCTAAAGCCAAGTCACCTTAGTCTACACAATTCACCTTAACCTCGAGAGACATTCCTTGACTTAAAAACACTTGGCACCATAAAGTTGTTAAACACACCTCAAACTTCTTAGAGCATCAATACAACATCCCGTCCAAACCTTTGACTAATCTATTAATCCTTTAGTCTAGATTCAGCAGCTTAGCAGAGTCCTTCAAGAACTATTCCATTCACCAATCTATTTCTATCAGTAATACTCGTTTAACCAGGAAAGCGGCACTTACAAACGGACTAAAAAGTATTCTTTGAAAACTAAGGAAAACTTTAGGTAGCGAGTCCAAACTCCAAGGGGAACACAAAACACTTTTGTGACAACAATAAAGCATAAGGTTTTAAAAGTATTCTTGAAGGAAACTTGAAATCAAACATAGATATGAAAATCCTCAAAGATTTGAAAACAACCTTTGATTCCTTCAACCATAACATTGTTCTTCAAAGGAAATTACTTGAAAAGCACAAAACACACGGTGAGGTACAATATGATATTTTTTAACGGTTTGAAATGAAGAAACAACATCCACACACTTTGCTAGAAATAGGAACCGCAAAAGATAACATATTTATCGAGCTTGAAAGCTTTCAAAGCGAAAGAAAGATATGGCACTTTCGATCTTGAATACAAGGTAAAACCGAAACAACCTTTTGATGAACCGTGTTTATGATAACCAAATTCTAAAAGATTAATAACAAGGATTGTGTGGCCACAAGAATTGAAAGGTGAAAAGTTGTGCACTACTCTAGTAAAACAATTTAGGCAAGATAAAGAGAGTTTAAAATTCTTACAACAATTAATACGTCTAAGTTGAAAACAAGAAAAGGTAAACTTAGCGTAAGGTGGATGGCGTCAATAAACACCAAAAGAAGGTTTCAGTTGGGTAAATTTTTAATCTAAAAGATTAGGTGGTTGATTGGCACGTCAGCGGGAACTTGCACAAAGAGCTCTTTAGATGAGAAAGTTTCCAAGTTGATTCAAAATTGAATGATGGGGCATTGAATCAAAATGTTAGAGACAAGTATCAAAATTTAGAGAACTCCTTGAAGATGTGATTCTTTAAAAGAAGTGGCGTCTCGTAAAATAATGTAGTTTGCGAAGAACTCTTGTAGGCTTGAAATAAAAGGTAAAGAATATTTACAGGACACTTATCGGCTTGAACTCGGGATGGCCGTTGTGTAAATCCTTAGGTAACTAAAGCGAGCTTTATATCGCTGAGCGGATCCATCGAGTTCACGATTGATTCGAAAAACACACTTGCAACCAACAACATTCAAAGAAGGATCATACGGAACTAGTGAGCACGTGCCACTACGGACAAGAGCTTCAAACTCTCCAGGACATAGCAAGACACCAGTAAGAACAACGCAAAGCTTGGTTAACAATAGTAGGCTTAGTATCATAATATTAAGAATCCAACTAGGCGGTAAGGTTGATAAGGTGACGAGGTTTAAAGAAGTTTTTGCTAGAGCGATTGACCATAGGATGAGGAGGAGGTGGGGTGGAGGGAAGGAGGCCGAATGAGAGGGGATGGTGGAGAGGCTGAGGGAGTATGGGTGGAAGAGGATTCCAAGAAGGCTAGAGAGGTGGGCGGTTGGGAAAGATGAGGAGAAGATGTAAAAGGTGTAGAGGATAGATATGTGGATCAACAAGAGAAGAAAGAGAAAGAGGAAGCAATTGATCCGGGAAAGGAAACACGATCGAGCGAGTGAAGAAAATGGAATGATATCCTTGACAAAATGAACATCTCACAGAAACATACATACAAGTACCAAATAAATCATAACATAGGTAGGCACTTTAAGTGAGAGAGTAACCAAAGAAGATCTGAGGGTAAGGAGGAGGACTCCATTTTATGGTGATTGTAAGGCTTTAGCCTAGGATAACACAAGCGACCAAAACCAAAAGTTTAGCATAATTGGGAAGAGAGAAAAAAAAGTTTTCATGGGAGAAAGCATGGCGGATTTTTGTAGGCATGCTATTAATGAGGTAGGCAGTCTTTGACAACATGGACCATTAGGTGATAGGCATGAAGGCTTGTTTGTGGAGGGTAAGGGAAGTATCAACAATATGTAAGTGGCGACATTCGAAATACCATTATACCGAGGAGTATGGGGAGATGTGTAATGTGCAATGCCATGAAAGTATGAAAAGGGCGCAAAGAAATATATTCCGTGTCATTATCTGAATAAAGCATTTTAATAGGGTTAGAGAAGAGTTTTCCATATGTAGTTTAAATTATTCAAGGCGAATGCACATGATTTATGAGTTAAAGGATAAAGCCAAATAAACCGAGTGAAATGATCCACAAAAATGACGTAGTATTTATAGCCATCAATAGAATAAATGAGGCGGTCAAACATCGAAAAAAATAATTTCCAAAGTGATAAGAATGCAAAGTAGATTCGAGAAAAGGAGCTGTGGCTTTTATTACTCAAACATTCATCACAAAGAGAAGGTACAACATATAATAAATCCAAATATTTATTCTATCTAAGTCTTGAATAATAGGAAAAGCAGGATGACTACAATGAAGATGCCAAGTCGAGGTGGGCGTTTTATTAGCGAAAAAAAGAAAACAATGGGTGGAGGACCAAGATAAGCATCATGTTTTAGCCTAACTCTGGTGGAAGCATTGACATGTCTTGAATCCTTCACCAAAAATCAGTCAGGCAATAATTGAATAGTGATAAATTATGAGAATGTAATTTAGAAACATATAATAGGTTTTGGAAAATTTGGGGAACAAACAAGACATGAGATAAATGAAAGGTAGAAATAGAAAGCCGAACCAATATGACTAATAGAAAGAGAGCACGACCATCACCAATAACAATATCATCCAAACATGAGTCACGTTGAATAAAGGGACAAGAGATTGAGGTTACAGAGGTTATGTGATGAGAAGCACCAATGTCAAGTAACCACGAGGAAGAAGCTTGAGCGGGGATTAGCACATGGTGGAGGTCTCGTGTTCATAGGTGGGCCATTGTAGTTGCGAAAGAAGGGATATGTAGGGCACATTTGGTTGTGTGGCCATAAATGCCATAGAGCCGACATTTTCCAAGATAAGGCGGCGTGCATAAAGAGCCCAAGTAGGAGCTGTTGATGGGCCAGGATTCGGATATGGAGCAGGTGGCGGGAAGAATGGGCGTGGTTGTCTTTGGAGGCGAGGTGTGCCATTTTGTGGTGGAGGTGGAAGCCAGCCCGGATGTGGAGAGGCGGTAGAGGTATTGCGCAGCAAATGCAGGTGTAACCATAGAGATTTTTACAACGTGATGAGAAATAATACATGCTTCGTGGTTGAGTAACTTCTTATGAAGATCATCAAACGAGATTAAATAATATCGTGCTGTATTGCCTACACAGTTCAATGTACTTGGGGCCAAGACTATTCATAATAAGGTCAACCAAATCTTTTGGATCAACTGGAGCCCCCAACGAATTAAGTTCATCAGCATTAGCCTTAATAAAGGTGATATATGCCGAGTGAGGTATTGCCCTCCGTAATGGATCGAAGATCTTGTTTTAATTGTATAATCGGCCTCTGCTAGGTTTACCAAAAGTGTCAGTTAAAGTCGTCCAAGCTTCCTTAGAGATTGGTGTGCTGAATTATCGATACCAAATCAGGTGAGACTAGCCCAAAATAACGTTGAGGACGAGGGCATCCTGCCGAACCCATAAGAATACGCGGATTTTGACTAGTGGCGCCGTCGGCGGTAAGAACGGACGTTGGACAGGGCTTCGTTCCATCAATGAAGCCGAGTAGATCGTATCCCGAAGGAGAGTCATGATTTGAAGTTTCCAGACAGAATAATTTATGTAGGTGAGTTTCAGAGGAGCATGAAGGGCAAATTCGGGCAATGGCAGAAGATATGGAGGAGGCTGGCATGGGATTGGTGATGGTCGGTGTTGGGGCGCTTGAGGAAGTGGTGCAAGAAGAAGAATCCGACCGAGACAAAGCGATGAGGAGGACGGCTGAAGGCTTGGGGAGGAAGAAAGGCTGCAAAAGAAAAAGAAAAGAGATAGAAGAAATGCTGCGGATAATTATAAAAATAATCTTTCCGTCCGTCACAATTTTATTTGTAAATGTTTGAATTTTACAGATTAAGAAAAGTGTAGTTAATCTTTTTGAATCGTATTAAATGATCTAATATTTTTACAACTTATAGCTTTTAAGTTGTTGTTGGAGGCGTTTAATCTTACATATTTTTATTGTAAATATTGTAAAGAAAATGGTATTTGAAGAAATTTAGCGATTAATCTGAAAATAAAAATGACTTATTTTGGGAATGACCAAAAAGAAAATATGAATGAAATAAAATGGGGCCAGAGGAGTATAAAATAATATATTCGCCTAATAAACATGTCTAATTTCAGGTCTATTCAATCAAAATAATTGCGTGTGGTCTGAATAATATGAATGAACAAACAAGGTCAAATTGTTTATTTCTCCCTATTATTTTGAGATGAAATGATGTATTAATCTTTTATAAATGTGAAGTTATGAATAATTTATTATACGGCCGGTCGGCAAGAATTCTGATGGGTAAAACAGATAGTCATACCCTACTCGACCGGGGATTACACTTAAAAAATAGTACCCTAATGGATGGATAGGGTAGAGTGAATATCAACAAATAAGAAAAGTTATGATGTGTAAATGTGTTGTACCACCATTTTGAAATTCCTACCCTTTGTCTTTCGTAAGTCGTATGGTAATGAACAAAATACAATGCATACTATATTTTTATGCACAACCTTATCAATATTTAATTAGACGCGTACCCACATCCACATGCATGATGGAGAACTGTGACCACATTTGGGTAAATAATAAACAGATAATACATAATTATTCTTATTAATATTTGCGTCAGAAAATTTTCCAACATATTATTGTTTTTAAACTTTTTCTGTCGATTTAGTTACAAACACATAAATCGTGGGCGGAAATGAGGACAAAGTATGGCCAACTTTATACTATCAGTATTCCTATTCTATTTCAGTATTCTTTGTAGATCTATTCAACTTTTTGATTCCAGCTGTTTCCGGAAGGGTGTCAAGATCGTCTTGTGAAGGTAAAAAAGCCCAGAAAATCCTACATCACCAAGCAGCCAATGGTGGTAAGCGGGAAAATATCAAAATCTAAAGTACCAAGCGGGTAATATACATTCTATACGTTTACTACATCATTTCATTATACATATTTCATAGATAATGAATTTTGCATCAATCAGTATTGAATAAAGTCTATATCCCCTTAAAATAAGTTTTCGCAGACCTAGAATAAGTCCCTAGTTAACCAAAAGTTAAAATTTCAAAGAAAAAATGTTTCCCTCTGCAGGCGTCTCGAGTGCAATTAAAGGCAGGAATCGAATATTGTTTGATCTTTCGGAAAAAAAAAAACCTTATTGGGCTTGTAGGTTATTGAAGGCTAATTTAAAAATCTGATATATATATCTTATTGGATTGAATATTAATGGTACTCAAATTATGAATTTTGGGGCTGAAGCGATAGCGCTGTTGCCCCTCCTCCCCAGGCATGCCCATGTTCTTTTATTAAATAGTCAAGTCGCAACCACAATAGGGTTTCGTGCCCACGACCTCAGTGAAGGCGGGTGGGAATTATGACATTTGTGATTTGTTTTCATGGCGGTGTCTCTCAATATAACGACCGTTTAGTGATCATTTGTGATGTCGTGTATAGAATTATCGAGTCATTATCAGAACAGCGTATAAAATTAATTTTTATCTAATTTTATCGTTGATGGATCATCATCGTAATCAAAAAGAAAGTGGAAGCTAAAGGACTGAGAATATTACCAAGATCGAAAATGGGAATTACAATGCTGCCATAAATAGTAAAAGTTGAGAACTATTACAAACTACAGATTCGAAAAGTCATTAAAATTCCCAACTTACACCTAACCAAATCTTAGTATAAACTGACATAAATAAGTACTACAAGTTTCTTTCACTACACTAGAGTGCAAAGTGCATAGTACAAATGATACGTAGGAAGACATATATCAACAACAACATCCATAACTTCCATAGCATGCGTACTCTTCAACACATTAGATGTGCATCAACATCCAAGTGTAAATCTTTGATATCTGCTCGATTACAAAATATAAGTTCAATGGGATGGGAAAACATTAATAACAACAAAGGGGTAAATACTTGTTAAGTAATGAAAAAGTACTTAGTAAATGGTAGAGTTCAATGAATTGATATGAAACTTTATAAGGTAGTACATTCAGAAATTAAAAGAATAAATTTATTAACCGACCATGCTTTCATTAATTAGGATTGACACATAATTCACTCAATATTCTATGCAAAACACAAGAAAGATGAAGATATCTCTCAAGTTTCTCCATAATCGAGTAAAACACTGAAAAAAAACAATTGAACTCTCAAGTTTCATTCTACGATACCATGTTGAAGTTGTGAAACTTAAAAAACACAACCAAAGAATGCGGAAGTATTATTACTCAAAGATAATGAAAGAGTTAAGTTACAATGATGTTGATCATATGGTATTTATAGTATCATACACCTCATTAATCGGTTATGGTATGTTATATATAGGTATTATTGTTAGATATAGTGTGCCGAAAGACAATTGTTGCTTACCACTAACGGGCAAGTGAGAGATTGTTGGAAATAATGCAGCCGAAAGACAATTTATGTAATTGTTTTAGATTTAATAAATGAAAGATTTATTCTCATCTTATTATTTGCTTTGTTCTTATATTTAATACACTTTATTGAAAACCTAAGTCGTATCGAGATGTAGCCATATAACTTAGTGTTGGAATAGTGTCTAAACAAACAATCGGGTTGGACCGGATCGACCGGGTGGATCATTTCTACTATTTCTTTATGTTTATACATATATTAAATGGCTTTTATATTGTCATATATATGTTCTTTTAGAGAACCAATTGTGAATTGTTATATGATAACGTCCTTAGTATTAAGCGTGATAGAAAAACCATGATAGCGATTATGGTTGATGAGATCTCTAATCACTTTAACAAGTTTGATACTTAAATGTCTCTAAGTGATGTACTATTAAGCGAGCATTGATAGTATAAGCAGACTATGCGTATTAGATGTCTTACGTCTTTTAGAGGCGAGGGATAGATCTCGTCTATCAAAGTGTAGAGACACTTGGGTATGCGTGGGCGTGTATTAGAGAATGCGTCGTTAGGCGACCCACTTACGGATAAGTGTCACACTATGTGACGGTTGTGTAATTATCCTTAAGACCGAGTCTTCGTTGCATCACGGTGTGGATTGTCATGCTTTGACACTATTGAGGTTTCCACAGCCACGGGGTGATCATACGGTAGTGATTGGGTATGATATTGAAGCATCACGAGTATACATGATTGGTCGTCCCGGGAATCGCGTATCCTATGATTGGGATCGATTATACGAAATGGCCTTCTTATAAGGAATGTCTAGCTCTCGTGAATCTTTGCAAAGTAGGAGTAAGCGAGTTACTTGAGAGCATGATATCCAGGATTATAAGATCGATCGTTGATGTTTTGACACTTTCGACTAACGACCGTATGGATATTATTACAATGATATGATTGTAAGTTACACGCATAAGCTATTTCACATGAAAGGTAGTAGTCATTGCATTTGACTCTTCCGATGATTGGGAGTCACGGTGTGTTGCTTTGAGGCGCTATCCCGTGATCGTTAGGCATGAAGGGCATTTTCTAATTTGCATTTTGTGTCTACGGCCAACATATTCGGAAGCCTATCGGGTCACACACATATCAACATCTAGTTGGATTAAAATGTGGTTATAGTTGATGACCAAATAAGGAAAGAATTTATCTCGTACTATAAAGGTTATAGTGGTAAATTAATATGGTGGTATTTGTTTATTATGAATAAATTAAATACAAGATATTAATAGTATTATATTAATTAAAGAATATTCGAAGCCAATATTTGGCTATATGGTATACATTGAAGTGTATAAGATACAACTTGGATTGTGCAATTTAATTAATAAGATTACAATAAATTAATATAAGATATTAATATATATAAAAATATAGTCACATACCTGTATTGCATATTGGATATGCATGTGCACATTTGTTTCCAAAAGATATTTATGTATAGATTTATATGTGTAATATATATGTGATATATACACGTGTGTAAAATTGATTTATGGTAATAAGATAAATATAATTCAATATAAGATATTGACAAATTCTTGAATTTTTAATATAAGATATTATAATAAATGAGATAAATCAATATTATATTTTAAGCATATTTTATTGGGAAAATGTTTTCTTCTCTTTACTTTCTGTCACAGGCGCCACATCCATTATAAATAGGAGGTGGGTGTCAAAACTCTTTTGTACATCGTAATTCAAGAGTTAATAGTTCTTGTGTAAAAATAGAGAGCATCACATAGAGAGTTGGAGAGAGGGAAAATGGCGGTCAAGCAACCAGGAGTTTTCCAATAGCAATCCATGATGGGATTCGGCGAGTGTTAGTGTGGACTAGCGGTAGAGGCCGAACACTTGGGCGACTTTATCTGAGAGACTACTCTCTTTAGGCGGTCAAAGCGTCGATCTTTTAGATCAACCAAAGGTAACCACCGTCTACTAGCTTATTTGTTTATTTCTTAAGCGAAGTCGATCACTGGTTAAAAGGAAATAAAATTTTAAATTCCATTTGCGTTCACGCGTAGATTTCTAACGATGGTATCGAGAGAGTTCGAGCTTAAGCAATAAGCATGTTATTTTGCGTAGTTAATTTTATCGTTTAAATCACGTAATTAAAAGATGAAAGATTTTTATTATTAAAGTGATACATGAAAGAAAAAAAAAAGCGAGATCGGGTGGTGCTCGGGCCCATTTGGGCGGCACCACCACCGGCGGCGGCGGCGGCGGCGAGCAACTTTGCTTCCGGCGGTCGATTGACCCGGTCAATCTTTGGCGGATCTCAAATTTTTGTTTTATGTATTTTGTAATTCAATATAGTTCATAGTTGTGATTGGTAATTTCTCCTTTGTGTAGTTGTGTCGTGTGGCTAACTTGAGCGGTTCAAATAGTATGGAGTCGTTGGGATCTGCTGTGGCATTAAAATAATAATGGTCTTTCCAAACTTTATTTGGAATAGCTTGAGCACTTTCAAAATATTTGATTTGGGGAAAGGCTGCAGCTTATCTTGGCTTCAAAATCTTGATTTTGGAAAGTGTGAACTAAACTAAAATTATTTGAGCTTTCAAACTTTGTTTGGAATAGGCTAAACACTTCCGAAATATTTGATTTGGGAAAAGCGTGAAACAAGTGAAACAAAATTTTGATTTTGGAAAGTGGCGAGGCTAAACAAATTTGGTTTAGGAAGATGCATTTAGTTTAGGAAACCAAAGACATCACTTTGATTACGAATCAAAGGAAAGAAATAAAGAGACATAATTTTAATTTTGATTTATTTTTGCAATAGTTCTAATTTATTAAAATTAAAATTAAAATCGTTTAATATTAATCGTTAATTTTATTTGATTAAAATCATTTAATTAATTAAATGTTAATTAATTAATTGATTGGATAAAATTATTTAATAGATTAAATGTTAATTGATTAATTAAGAGCATAAGTAGTTAAATGTTAATTTTATCTTTTTCATAAGATGTTATTGTATGGATTAGATATAGTAGATATAATATGATTATATGGACCCGTTGATCATGGAAGGCTCGACCAGATAGGATAGATGTGAATGATTTAATTTTCTATTGGTTTTAAAATTGTCTGAGCCGTTATGAAGAAGCGTGACCTAGTTTATTTCTGCATTTATCCCATTCATGTTAGCTCCCCTCACCCACAATGCTTGTGTAGGGTGTATTTATTTTATTAGATAGAATTAAATGTAACAAGAATGGAAGCGGAAGATGAAGACCAAAGAAAGATGAAAATAAAGATCTCATTGGAGAATGGGCATTAAATATCCTATTGGCGATTCGGCTACGCTGAAGCGTGACCCGCTTGATTTTAAATCAGTTTATTATTGAAACCACTTTGGAAAAGTCCATGATCATACCGGTTTCTTTCTGCATTTATTTATTTTGTGCTTGTATTTATTTTATATGATACGATAGATGCATGACAAGGCACGATCTAGATAGATGTGTAGGATGTAAGTTTATAGAGATAGACATATTTATGATGAGACCATAATTAAAATTAATTAAGTGAATTAATTTACCTAAATACTTCCACCTCAAAAGAATCAAGTTGAAATTGCCTCACTATATTATAATGACGGTGAAGAGCCGCTTGTTAGGATCTAACTCATCAAGCCAAAAGCAGGGGAGTTGACCTACCTCGGGTATATCGTTATTATCGAGATATGATCGTATGAGATCTCACGAATATTGGGGTTATGACTTGACTAAAATTCTCGGCCACCCGACCAAAGCGGGTCGTTTGGATTTTAGAGGCAAGGTTTGACTACTTCATAAGATGAAAATTGTCAAAGAGTTGACTAGTCAAACAACAAAGTCGTATAAGATCACAGTGACAAAGAGTTGTCTACCTATTAGACTATTTTAGGCCCACCGACCAAAGCGGGGTCGCGGTTATTAGTGGGATCTTGTCCCTTTAAAGTAATAATTCTTGAAAGTCAATTGGGAGTAGTTGACTAGTGGGAGGAAAATCACAAACCAAAGACCATTTTGATTTTGCGTGTATAAACAACAACACTCTTTTATCTTTATTTTTATGTTGTAGTTTTAGCAAAATTTATATTTATGTTTTATTCTCGATTAGTAAAACCAAATTATATTTATTACCTTTTGAAAGCGTTCTCAAATTTGGTTAAGTAATTTTAATCCTTTTAAATTAAGCAATGACACAACAATCCCGTTATAGTAGTTAGAGACAAGGAGACTACATATTTGATCTGATCTTTGCAAGACTTTAATTATTAATGAAAAGAAGCTAATGACATTGGATATGATCAATATGATCATTCGATCATATGATGACAAATAATTCAAGCGTTGGATAAGAATGATCACATCTAATTTTGGAAATGTTGTTTTCAAAATTGTAAGATTTAAGTATGGACTTACTTATCATTGCTTAAAGGTTAATTAAATAGTTAATGTTTTGAATACGATTCAAAGGTTAAATAAACTATTTAATAAACTTTAGATTTTCTTTATGAAAAATTAAAAACATGGCCTTTGTGATCTTTCTTAAGTCTTATGAAGACTACAATAAAAGCGTTTTCAAGTTCTTAAAGGATTAAAAGGAAAGTTAGGGTATGTGCTTAAATAAAGAACTTATTGAAGTCTCTATTATAGGCAAGTGAGTTGAGATAAATCTATCTAAGTTCAAAGTCAACTCTAAGATATATGATATCCTCACGAGTGTGATTATATTAGAAAGATTAAATCTGAGATATGGGAGGTGAAGCATACGTTGTGACACTTACCATAATGCGGATCTAATAAACTAATAAAGGAACTAAATAAATGTTGTTATGTTCGGTTCTTATGAAGAACATACTTTCAGGTTATTTGTTAGGATTTAGTAGACATATTCAATTGTAAAGAATAAATGTTATTCGATAAAGTTGAAAGGTCACTTGAATCTAACATACTAGATTATTATCACTATATAGTTGATATAGGTGATGAAATATCAACCAAATATTAGTATGGTTGTTATCCTTAATATTTGTGGTTGTTACAGACATGATCTCTACGGAAGGCGCGTGTAATTAAGCGTCATTACGATGATGTTGAACCGTATGATTATGAATCATGTGGGTTATAAATATCTTATCCAAAGAGGACTAAAATACCACTTTTATAAACGCGGTTGTAAAATCTAGAAAAATTGTCTAAAAGCCTAAACATCTTGATGTTTGTTGGCTTATGACAATTAATGCCACAAATAATCGTTTATTAATCTCTATGACTATTTTAGAAATAGTTGAATGTACTTATTAAAAATGCGACAATTCGGAAAAGCCGAAAAGTTCGAGCTAAATGCGAATATGATATTGATGAGCTACTTAGGAATTAATATTCAATTGGATTGAAGTAATTAATACGAAGGGTGTTTTGAAGTCGTTTGAAAATGAATACGATTCTTCCTTTGAAGGATACCATCTTTGGGATACGTAATTGGATTGTGTTCCCGAGAATGGAAACAACACTTTATATGATAAAGGTGTGGCGCAAAGCCATCGAAGTATCCACTACCCGTTTCGAGGATAGTGCCACTTATACTTAACGAGTTCCAAAGAATAAAGGTTGAATAAATTCCATATTAGATATGGAAGGGATAATGTCAAATCTATCTTAACCGATGATTTGAAGTTTTCATAAGCAAAGTCGAGAAAGGCTTGGAGCACTAGTCGACATATGCAACTTTGTGGAATGTCTTAGCTAACCTGGCACTGGATATTATTTACTTGTCAGCGAGCAAAATGTTTGTCTCCAAACATCTTTGTCTTCTAAAGTGTGTTTCTTCCAATAGAAGCAGTGGGAAGTAATCAGAGATCTCAAAGAGTTTGAGAACCACAAAGATATATTCAAACAATGGAACATGACGAGGCGCCGTATAGCGATGAGGTGTAAACAACACTCAGTGCACACAAAAGTTACGTAAGTGCATGGATAACCTCATGCACGAGAGGCTCTTTGGAAAGTTCATCTTGAAGAATGAATATCTCACGGCTTATGAAAGAATGTTTGAAAGGCAAGATTGAGAGATATGGCCGGGAGCCATAATATACGAATTAGATTCCATCGGTGACAACCAGGTTGTGAACCTAGTCTGTCTCACCTAGAGGTGTGTCCTGTAAGGTTGAGCCAGTTCTATTCGGACTATGCTTGTTGTAACCGTATCATGGCTATGATAGCGTTGAAGGCGTTGGGCAAATAGCTTGATGCTCATAGGCGATAACATGATATGTGAGCCCACGAGATCCATTTATGGACTCAAACAAGTTTCTCTAGATGATTTCTTTGTTTGATAATCAAAGGAGTTTGATATAGTCAAAGAAGAATATGCCACTATGTGCAATATGGATAGTGGGAGTGTGTTCACGATTTTTAGTAAGGTATTGGATATCTATCTAGAAATTGTCACCCGTGTCACGATCAATTAATGTTTGGTAGTTCAAGGTCTTTCTGAAAGCACTTGGATTGGCGGTTCTTATTTTAGAAATAAGAATCTATTGTGATAGATTTAAGCTTTTGTTAGATTATAGTTTACCTATATAGATGTGATGCTTTAAAAGAATTTAGCATAGATCGCGACGAGGGATCTTGCTGGCGGTGTTCTTAAGATCTATCTATGTTAGGGCGTTAGTCACAAAGATAAGGTGAAAGATGATGCTTATGGAAGGTTTCCTTAAGCTCTTTGCGATAGGAACCATCATAAAAAGTAATGCCGGATGTTCATAGTCCATGAATAGTCATGAGCAAGTATGAAAGTAAATATGGTGAATGTCGAGAATATCCTTAAACAAGTTAAGGATGGTTTCTGGTTTATCGAAACTTGGAATCGAGATAAATATAGTTATCTGAGACATATATCCTAAGTCTTATGAAGGCGAGTTGGAGCTATAGTGCAGGTTTGCGATCACTTTGATTAAGTGATACGGTGAAGTTGGAAATGTTCTTAGCTATGGAGTCACTGTAAATTCTACAATTGGGCCGAAAACACAGTAGTGCCTTGAAGGCGCGGCGGGGCTTGATACATGGATATAGAAGGTTCATTCTGAACCTTATGCAGTTCTTCCACCTTTCTATATAGGCGATATAGTAAGTGGATTCATTGCTTGAAGCAAGGACCAGAGTCTCGTCGGAGATTCATGTGTGTGTTGAGGTGGTTCCGTTGACTTGGTCATTTGGAGCATGGTATGAAGATAGTCCGAGTCCTACGGATAGCGAGCCATTTATGGCTAGAGTTTGATTCTGAGTATTGCATGAGATTCTTGTGTTTCAACTTGGTCTTGTGTGTGCGAGTGATTGGATTTAGGCCAAGTGGGAGATTGTTGGAATAGTGTCCTAAACCCGATCGGGTTGGACCGGATCCGACGGGTCGGATCATTTCTACTATTTCTTCATGTTTATACATATATTAAATGGCTTTTACATTTGTCATATATATGTTCTTTTAGAGAACCAATTGTGAATTGTTATATGATAACGTCCTTAGTATTAAGCGTGATAGAGAAACCATGATAGGCGATTATGGTTGATGAGATCTCTAATCACTTTAACAAGTTTGATACTTAAATGTCTCTGGTGATGTACTATTAAGCGAGCATTGATAGTATAAGCAGACTAGCACGTATTAGATGTCTTACGTCTTTAAGAGCGGGGATAGATCTCTCTATCGAAGTGTAGAGACACTTGGGTATGCGTGGGCGTGTATTAGAGAATCGTCGTTAGACTAACCCACTTACGGATAAGTGTCACTATGTGACGGTTGTGTAATTATCCTTAAGACCGGAGTCTTCATTGCATCACGGTAGTGATTGGGTATGATATTGAAGCATCACGAGTATACATGATTGGTCGTCCGGGAATCGCGTATCCTATGATTGGGATCGATTATCCGAATGGCCTTCTTATAAGGAATGTCTGCTCTCGTGAATCTTTGCAAAGTGGGAGTAAGCGAGTTACTTTGAAAGCATGATAGCTAGATTATAAGATCTGATGCGTTGATGTTTTGACACTCGACTCACGACCGTATGGATATTATTCTGACGATAGGATTGTAAGTTACACACGTAGCTGTTTCACATGAAAGGTAGTAGTCATTGCATTTGACTCTTCCGATGATTGAAGTCACGGTGTGTTGCTGAAGCTATCCCGTGATCGTTAGGCATGAAGCGTTTTGTAATTTGCACTTTGTGTCTCGGCCAACATATTCGAAGCTATCGGGTCACACACATATGAACATCTAGTCGATTAAAATGTGGTTATAGTTGATAACCAAATAAGGAAAGAATTTATCTCGTACTATAAAGTTTATAGTGGTAAATTAATATGGTGGTATTTGTTTATGATGAATAAATTAAATACAAGATATTAATAGTATTATATTAATTAAAGAATATTCCGGAAGCCAATATTTGGCTATATGGGGCCTCACATTGAAGTGTATATGATACACTTGGATTGCGCAATTTAATTAATACGATTACCATATATTAATATAAGATATTAATATATATATAAATATATAGTCACATACGTGTATTGCATATTGGATATGCATTTACACATTTGTTTCCAAAAGGTATTTATGTATAGATTTATATGTGTAATATATATGTGATATATACACATGTGTAAATTGATTTATGGTAATAAGATAAATATAGTCAATATAAGATATTGACAATATCTTGGAATTTATTTAATATAAGATATTAATAAATGAGATAAATCAATCTATTATATTTTCCTTATTTTATTGGGAAAATGTTTTCTTCTCTCTACTACTATCACAGTGCGCCACATCCATTATAAATAGGAGGTGGGTGTCAAGCTCTTTTATCATCATAATTCCAAGAGTTAATATCCTTGTGTAAAAGCGGAGAGCATCCTATAGAGAGTTGGAGAGAGGGAAAATGGCGGTCTAGCAACCAGGAGTTTTCCAATAGCAATCCATGATGGGATTCCGGGGTGTGTTCGTGTGGACTAGCGGTAGAGGCCGAACACTTGGGCGGCTCTATCGAACTACTCTCGTAGGCGGTCAAGCGTCGATCTTTTAGATCAACTAAGGTAACCACCGTCTACTAGCTTATTTGTTTATTGCTTAAGCGAAGTCGATCTGGTTAAAAGGAAATAAAATTTTAAATTCCGCTGCGTTCACGCGTAGATTTCCTAACACTTAGTGTGTGGCCTTGCTGCGAGATTAAGTTTATGGTGATACATTTGAAATGTTAGTCCGTGGAGAACTTAATCAAAGTATGGGGTCTATTGATTAAACCCCAATTAATCATACTGAACACTTTATGGTGTGACCGTCTTATCTGGACCGTCGACATTGGTTGTCTAAGTGGGGCATTTATATATAATGAAAGTCATATAGGATTGGACCGATTTAATCTGCGTTTCTCATATAATTCCGTGATTGAAAAATCTTATTAAATCAAGATGATCATATATGGATTAACCTTAATCTTGAAGTGATTGCATACACTAGTTGTTTGAGGATAGGGTTTGATGTGTTCGTTAATGATCATTAGGCGCGGTCGAATCACTTTCACGTTGGCACTGATGCGGAATGAGTGAGAAGTGTGTCTCACAAATATGGAATTCATTCCATCTGCCGGAAGTAGAAAGACAATCCCTTATTTATGGATCCTAGAAGCGATCGATCCATGGAGTTCGTATTGGTTATGAACTAATTGATCAACTAGTGGGTTAGCGGTAAATAAGGATAAGATGTATTGAAGAAGATTTACGGAAATAATCTGCTTCATTCTGGATAGTCTATGGAGGTTTGTTTATATGTAATGATTATATCAATGGACACTTATCGACTCGACTTCGATGTTTTGAGAATAAGTTATATCTATAATCGATAGAGTTCGATTTCCGGATTTATGGTGGCTTAATTCGGAATTAATAAGTTGAGTGGAAATATTGATTCGATGAATGTTTTATTTAATTTGTTGTAACTCTTTGGTTATAGGTCCATGGTCTCGGGTTGGCTCTAACATGCGAGGTTTTCTCATTTTATGGAACCTCGAGAATAAATTAAATAGTTAGTCTATTTAATGAATATGCAATATTATTTATTTGGTAAATAATATGTAAAATAGAAAAGAGATTTTTTATTAAAATAATGGCTTGTAAGTGGCGCCCCAATATGTGAGAAAATTAGGAAAAGAAATTTTCTAGATTATGTCAGATGTGTAATTAATTAATTACTTATCTATTTGTTGGATAATTAATGAAAAAATTAAGAGATTGATTTTTGGGAATTATCTCTTATTTTGTGGGAAAAGTATATTTTCCTTATGGGAATAGGTTTTGTGGTGTGAAAAGATAACTCTCTTGGTAGTTATTTTCCTTTATAAAGAGAGTTCCTCACAACACAAAAAAAACACTACAATTTCGCCACTAAGTAAATAAATATTCGAGGAGGTTCTACGACGAGGATCGGCGTTCACCCGGTTGTATTAAGAGATACAATCCGGAAGATCACGGCTTCTCCTCTGCAATACTATTTATCGTTTCTCACGGTTTGGGTAAATCTACTAACCTTCTTGTAGATTGTTAATTAATTATGTGAATTAAAACCGTGGTAAAATCGCATCACGAATTTAATTAAGTAACTTCCGCTATGCTAGATCGAGTGTCTCGATCGGTGTTGAAGTAGATCGGCACGATCAATTATGGATCGGATCGAATCAGTTTTACGTATTTCGACATGTGGTATCGAGCGAGTTAAAGCGATTTTAGTTCTTGATTGCATAATTAATTAATAGGGAGTGAAATTGAATAGAAATGCATATTTTATAAATTTTATTTTATATATGCATGGTTGAATGTTTTAGTTGAAGAGATGGATTGGGGTTGGTACTTGTTTACCGTTAGATCTATATAAACCCAAATTTTTAGGATTTAGGAAATTATGTAATTTATTTTGTTGTAATTTAATTTCCTCGCGACCTCTTGCATGGAGGAATAGCATCTTGACAGTTTGGCTACAAGGATATTCTGAAGATTTTGGTCGGCTAATTAATATCTGAATCATTACCCTTTGTTCTCTTTTAATTAGAAATTAGTAAATCCATTAAATTGGGTTTAGGACTTTTTTTCTATAAAATAGATTAGATGCGAAGTACCAAGCAATGTCCATCTCGATGGTTTATTTTACGCATTTATTTTCATGTTTGATAATTTTAGTAAGATAACCATGCTATAAATCATCGTATTCATGAATTCCACTCACCAGCATTTGCATACATGTAGATAATTAATCGTGATTAATTTAGACAATTAATTAAATTAATTAAAGCGAGCGAATTTTATCGGGATATAAAATTCACATGATAAAATAAAAATTTACTCATTAAATTTATTTTGGGATCTAAAAATCATTAAGTGATTTTTGATTATGTAGTGACTACATAAAAAATTTATTAATTGAAAAATTGGAAAATCCGGAAAAGTGGGACACCAAGCCCGAGCAAAGGTTGAAAATTGGTTGGGAGGCGGTCAGCGGGGCTTCGGCTCGACTTCGATTTGTCCGTCCAAATGCAGGGGTTAGCCACGAAGTCGGCAAGGTCAAGCTATCCGGCGGTGAGGCTCGATAGGGCAACCTTGGGCCGATTTTCAACCCGGCACCGCACTTACGTCACGGCGTTAGCGTCTATATAAACCAGCGATGATGACGGATCGGCTTAGCCAATCCCGACACCGTTCGGTGAACTTCGGTTATAAGCTCATCGGTTTAATACCGAAAAGTTGGTGATTGCTTTTCAAGATTTATTGTTTTGATTATTGAGATAAAATTCTACGATCCTAAAATTTTATCATAACGATATTAGGACTATAAAATTCTTTTAGTGAATTTTAATTGTGTAGTGACTACATAAGAGATTTTCTAAATAATCGATAAATTGGAAAATCATGAATATAGTGTCACTAGTTAGGCGATATTTGAAACCGATAAACAAGTGGGAGCTTTAAATTTGTGATTTATTGTTTTTTTGATTTGGTGAAAATTCATAAGTCTAATATATTAGGATTATAAAATTCTAGGTGAATTTTAATTGTGTAAGCGTCTACATAAAGAATTTATAAATGCATAAAATTGGAAAATCATGAATATAGTGACACTAGTTAGAAGCGGTATTTAGAACCGATAAACTAGTGGAAGATTAAATTAAATATTCATGATTTATTGTTTTGGATTGTGAATAAATTACGAAAATCCTAAGGACTACCTAATTTTGAAAATAGCAGTGGGAGGCGGGAAGGTGACAACCGACCCATAAGGCCTCTCTTGTTAACACAAGCACCGTGAGAGAATGGTGGCGCCTCGTGCGGCTTTGATTTTGGCCCCTTGGATAGCCTTCACATTATCAAAATTCAAGTCTTGGTTTCCAAAAGGATAGGATTTTGAGTACTCGTCAGGTCAACGACCTACCACCCGGCATACTCGGGGTCTGCCAAAAACACGAAATAGTAGGTCACACTCACAAGGGTCTTTTGGAAATATCTTGGCTGAAAAAAAGGAAGGTAATCAACAATTAAATCGGGATGTCGATTCTCGTTAATTGTCGAGAGAGATTGTCTCAATTTAATCGTCACCTCTTTGACCTACCCGTCGGCGACAGGGTGTGAGATTAAATCATTGGAATAGTAGAGATGTAAGCTGCATGCATGACATCACGTTTATTATTCTAAAATTATTATATGTTGTGGTGTATGATTTGATTTATATTTACTGTCATGATTTATTTTCTACAAGCTGCATATTATCTCATAGTATCTAAAGCTGCTAAGCGTGATAAATTGACTTATGATGACTTAGTGAAAGTGGAAAAGTAACGAGCGTTGAACTCAATAATAAAAATGCAAATTAATTTTGAGGAAGAGGATGTTCCTCTTAAGCCTTCCAACAAGTGACATTGATAAGAATGTCATACATCACTGTGTTGAGCGAGACAAACAAAATTTAGTTCAAAGATGATGAGAATTGTTAAGGGTGATTTTATGCGTTTTATAACGATATATTTTACAATGATTTTCCCATATTTATATTATTTGCATAAAATTGGCCTTTATATGGAAATATTAAGCAAGTGATGCTTTTAAGGGTCTAATTGCGAAAGTGATTAAATTATGTGTTTACTTGGTGATTTTATGTTTATTGGAATTATGTTACACTTTGCGATGTTTTTATATGCGTGTAGATGCATTTTCTCGACTCAAATGGTGATCAAAGTTGATGAAGTTAAAATAGGTGATGATCAAAGAGATAAAGATATAATGAGCTAGAAGAAGATGAGATAAAGATCAAGAAATTCGAAGTTGGTCCAGTAGGCAGGCGTTTAACATGGCGTCGACCGGACGGGCGTCTGAACCCGACAAGCGGCGTTGAGGTGCGATTTACATTGAGCCTATAGGCGTGACCCATCTGGGCGTCGGCACCGCCATACTCCCGGCCGCCTTATTTCTCTATTTAAGCGTGATTTTCCATCTCGTACACATAATTGAACCACTAATATCTTAGGAAGCGGCTCATTGCGATTTCACATAAACTTTCCCAGTTTATGCAATTAAATTCTAGATTAGATTAGATAGATTCATGTCTTTTATTTCATCAATTCGAGTTGCAACAAGGATGTTAAGAGGCTAAACCCTCTTGAACAAAGCGTTGTGAAGCCGTCCATCAACAATTGATTTGATTAAGTGATTGATTTGTGAGTTTCTATCTCAAGTTTGTTTCTTTTATCATGCTTTACATTGTTTTATTGCAAGTCGTATCGAAAGATGCTTGCTTTATGATTGTTTTATTGATGAAAATCATATAAACATTTGATCACCATGCTAAAAGAATAGATATTTGATCTAATTAAAGCGAGAGTTATTAGATTGATTATGCAGATTAGAAATTGAAAGATTTCGCGCCTAGGTTAGAAAGGCGTAATCTTTAACATCGAAAGATAAAAGATTAGAAAGCGAACTTGTCTCTACGAGTAGGAGTTTATGCCTTCGATTAGGTGAATCACGACTTGAGTGGAGATCACGAATTAATCGAATTAGCATTGAATGTTGATAGGATAGGTGGATCAATTGCTTGTTAGTTCGTTATAATTTGATTTTAATCCTTTGAACTTGAATTGTTAGATTAGTTTACTTTTTGCTATTACTTTAGTTTAGTTTAGTTTATCGCTTTCAATCTTTCTAGCTTTGGATTTCATCCTCTGTCTAGTTTATTTTTGCATGTTTGTCGATTTTAGTTCCTGTTTAGGTTAGTTTTAGTGACAATAATTAGTTAAAAACAAAAGCTAGGGTTCACAGCAGTCTAGTTCCCGTAAGATCGACCCGGCATAGCCTCTGCACTACGATCCTTGCACTTGAGGTTAACGGATTTTTACTTGTTGTTTTGTATTGATAAAACCGGGACAAGTTTTTGGCGCCCGTTGCCGGGGAACGGACGGTTGCCTAGTTTTGTTTTGTTTTTAGTTTGTTTTCAATTCTTGTTTTTAGGTTAGATCTTTTGATTTACGTTTGTAGTTAGTAGTTTAGTCGTTTTGTTCGTTTATCATGCGTTTTATTTGTGTTTACGTGAGTAGTTAATATAAATTTTTGATCTAATCTATACTCATTTTACTGTTTGTCACTCTACATTTTCCTAGCGTTTACGCGATTGGGCGGCGTCCGTTTTACGAGCGCCCGTCGATTCTTCTTTCTAATCGGACGGCGTTTGAGTTTCTTTGGGCGCCCGTCCGCGAAAATTCTTCAATCACATATCAAATTCGACTGCGGACGGCGTTCATATTTTGAGCGCCCGTCCGTCAGCCCAGTGAGACGAGCGTCCATCAAATTTGGGCGCCCGTCTGTTTATCGACCTTGCGGGCGGCGTTGGATTTCCAAGCGCCCGTCTGTCCTCTGTTTGATGTCTTTTAAGTAGGTAGGGTTTTTGTTTCTATCCTTTCTAGTTTCCACGTTGATTGGTGACATCTAAGGTTGAATTATCGACCCCGTTTTTAACAATCGAACTTTTGGATAAAGGGATCGTTTTAGCACTCTTTAGTATTTTGGCCATAACTTTGGCTCGAGTGTCGGATTAGCGCGCGGACCCCAATTCGGAAAGCTCATTCCGGCGCCCGACGATGTGGCGGGCCGCGAAGCCGTCCGACACCGTTTTCGAGTCAAATCCACTGTTTTCCCTTCCATTTGGGCTCGAGAGAGATTTCAACACGTTTTATTCTTGCCTTTTTAGTATTTTATGTTTTTACTGTTTTAATTTTTACGTAGTTTAGGTTTACGATCAAAATTTGAGCAATATCTTGCGAGGAGAAATCAAAGACATAATAATAATGGCGGCGGAAGATAGGCGGACGTTGGCCGACTATACCATGCCAGATCTGATCACCATAAACCCGGCTATCGTCATTACTACCATTCTTGCTCCAAACTTGAGCTTAAACCGGACTTATTCGGATGATGCAGCATGCATCAATTTTCCATGGTTTCCAATCAAAAACCCCCTCACTTACACATTCTTGCAAATATGCGGTACTACCCGTATCAAGGTGAAAGTGAGGATGCCATCAAGCTTAAACTATTTCCATTTTCCTTACGGGAGAGGCACTCGAGTGGTATCACTCTCTCCTCTGAATCCATCCTCACTACGTGGGCTGAGCTCGAGAAGGAATTTCTAAGTCAATACTTTCCTCCTTCAAAAAGCAGCCCGTTATGCGAGCGAAATCTTCACATTCCGTCAATTTGGAAAATGAGTCATTCTTTGATCGTGGAAAGGTTTAAGTCTCTCTGTCATGCAAGTGTCCCGTCATGGCTTGCCAAAGCAAAGGCAAGTCCATACTTTCTTGATGGATTGACCGAGCTCACCAAGGGCATGGTCAATAGTTCCTCAGTGGGGCATTTCTCAGAAAACACTGATGAGGGTGGGCATTTCTCAAGAAAACACACGATGAGGGTGGGCATTGTTCAAGGACATTGCCAAGTACAATTATGCCCCTCTTATCAAGCCATTCAAGCACCTCCTCCGCCTCCCAAGGTCGAAGAGGTGACTATGCAAAATCTCGTTGCCATGTTGCGAAGCAAATGGCAACCTCTCAAATAATGACTTCTCAAAACTTCTCAAATCCGAGTTATCGGGGCTCCTTCACCTTCCACGGAACTTTCAGGAGTTACATCTTTGTAGCTTCTTTGTCGAGGCCAGCCATATGGTGGCCAATGTCAATTTTCTTCCCCTACCTTTCGGCAAGTCAATCTTGTTCATGACTATGGACGACATAATCCAATCACGTACCAAGTATGTGATAGCATGAACACAGTGCTAAACCACGTCCCGTGATTGGGCGAAATCTGAAGTCAATGCTTTCTCTGGCGGACAAATCGGAGATTCAACAACCAATTCTCTGGCGAGAACAATTTCCAAAACCAAGGGTTTAATCAATCTGCGAGGATTTAATCCGAATTCAAATTTCAATAGAAACCTGGTTATGTTGAGACCAAAGCTCAAATTTTTCCAACCGAGGTTCAATCGAATTGGCCGCCAATTCTAATTCTACATTCAAATCAGTCAATCGGCCTCTCCTCAAAATCATTGAACTCTCAGGCCCTCCCAATCCAACAATTTGAAACCAAGTTGGAGGAGCAAAGTAGGACAATAAAAAGTCTTGAGAGACAAATAGGGCAATTGGTGGCGGCTAACGTCAAGACCCAGGGGCATCTGCCCGATTTCTTGAGAAAAAACCCAGAGGCGGTCAAGTCGCTCGAGGCGATATAAGCAACGACCAATGCTGCGACCTCGTGCCAACAATGCAATCTGGTAAAGAGGAGGCGGTCACGATGAATTTAAGTGGCACTTTCGGTGAGTGGTCCCCACGGCTTCGAGAAACCACTAGCCCTCTCACCAGCGATAAAGCGAGGAGGGAGTTGAGCACCCATCGTCCCGTTAGGCTGCGAAGGCCGTCGGTGGCTGATCCACGATAGAAGAAAGAGTTGAGATTCCTCGGTGGTGATCCGCCGAGGAATAAAGAATCGATCGGATGTCCTCGGTGGATGTTCCCGAAGTGAAATAATTGAGGATCCTCGGTGGTGATCCACTGAGGGTGATGAGTTAAATGATAGTCGGTGGTGATCCACGACTAACAAAAAGGATGGAAAGGCGGTTCGATGGAAAGACATGGAAGACAAAGTATCGGTGCTTCCTCAAAGAAAGTATTTTCGAGGATGATTTGAAAAAGCTTCCCTTTCCACCGAAAGAGCAACATCCCGTTGAGCAAAGATAAAATGCGAAAAGGTGGTTAATTTGTTGAAAAATACTCGAGTTAATCTTCCATTGTCGGATGTCTTGGTAGAGATGCCTAAGTACACCAAATTCATAAAGGATGTTGTTTCTTGAAGAAGAAGTTAGCGAGAAATGGATCGAGGCAATTGGTGAGGATTGTTCAATGATCAATTATCGGACTTACCAATCAAAAGAGGTGACCCGGAAAATTCGTGCTCACATTGCGGATGGGAGGCCTAGTCTTTCAAATTCTTTATGTGACACAGGTGCATCCATAAGCTTGATGCCATTATCTATTTGCAAGCAATTTGGGTTTACAAAGTCTTACAGAACCCACTACCATGAACTTGCGGTTCGATAGATCTTCAAAGAAAGCCTCGGGGATCTAAAAGGCGTATTGGTTCAAGTTGGTAGGTTTACCTTTCCGTTGGTGGTATGTCTTAGATATGGAGAAAAATGAAAATGTCCCTCGATTCTTGGAAGACCTTTCCTATCTACAGTAGAGCCCTCATCGATTGTGATGGTGGGAAAGTAACTATCGAGTTGGTGACCAAGAGGTGAGCTATAGTGTTTCTAAATCTATTCAAGTACCCTCGGTTCTCGACCAGGTTGTTCCGTTGAGGAGGCGTCGATGACTTCAATGACTTCATGGATAAGCAAGTCTTGGTGTAGAAGCGAGAATATGAAGCGATTGATCGATAATCTGAACAATCATGGTGTGGTCAATCTAGATCAATTAGCGGTGATTTTGAGGATGGGCTAAGAGAAGAAGCTTTGGCGATAGGGCCACTAAGTAAACTCAGCGATGTTGAGTTGAGGAGTGGAGATCTTAAATCAAGTCTAGAGGAACCCCTGTAGACTTGATTAAAACTTCGTTACCTAAACATCTTAAGTATGTATTTACGAGAGAAGGTGACAAGCTTCCTTTGATCATCTCTGCCAAGCTATCTCGAATAGAAGAGCTGAAAGCTGTTAAGCGTCTTGCGTAAAAAATGAAAGCCTTTGGATGGCGGTGGGAGATATCAGAGGATATCTCCCGACATCTATGCACAAGATCAAGGCGAGGAGGGTGCAAAGCAGAGTTAGGCGACCTCGGAGAAGGCTCAACCCTCATATGCAAGAGGTAGTCAAGAAGGAAATTATAAAGCTTACAGATATGGGTATCATTTCGCCATTCCCAGGCGGTGAGTGGTATCCCCAGACTCAAGTAGTTCCCAAGAAAGGTGGAATTACTATTGAGAAGAATGAGAAGGGAGAAGAGATAGCATTGAGGCTCGTTCTTTGGATCTGAGTATGTATCGATTATCAAAAGCTCAATGAGGTCACCTTGAAAGATCATTTCCCTTCCCATTCATTGACCCGGATGCTTGGCGTCTGGCGGGAGCACGCATTCTCTTGCTTCTGGATGGATATTGAGGATACTTCGAATACCCATCGATCCTGTTGACCAAGAAGACCACTTTCACTTGCCCTTATGGGACATTCTTCTGGACGGATGCCATTTAGTCTCTGTAATGCCCCAAGCCACCTTTCAAAGGTGTATGATGGCAATCTTTGTGAGCTAGTTGAAAAGTGCATGGAGATTTTATGGATGATTTCTCGGTCTTTGGTCAATCCTTGATGATTGCCTCGATAATCTTGATCGGTGTTGTCTAGATGTGTGGAAAAGGACTTAGTGCTTAATTGGGAAAAATGCCATTTCATGGTAGATGAAGGCATAGTCCTTGGCCACAAAGTGTCGATTAAAGGTATAGAAGTAGATAGGGCCAAGGTTGAAGCTATTGAGAAGATGAGTTATCCTAAGAATGTTCGGGAGGTCGAGGTTTTCTCGGACATGTCGAAACTCTATGGGAGGTTCATCGAGGACTTTTCAAAGATTGCCAAGCCCACTGTCCACTTTACTAAAAAGAAGGCGTTGAGTTTAATTTTGATGAGAGCGCAAGCAAGCGTTTGAGGAGCTTAAGGATCGTTTAATCTACTGCTCCAATTCTTATATCGCTTTGGCTGGAACCTACCATTTGAGCTTATGTGAGGCGCATCCAACTATCTTTGTTGGTGCGATCTTAGGGCAAAAGCTTAACGGAAAGTTCCGGCCTATCTATTATGCGATCACACACTAAATCCTTCTCAAGTTAACTACGACCGAAAAGGAATTATTAGGCTGTAGTCTTTGCTATGGATAAGTTCGTGAGTTACTTGTTAGGAGCTCAAGTGATTGTGTGGGTGATCCGCGGCTTTGCTTGCGGTATCTAATGACAAAGAAAGAGGCTAAACCGCTTCTTTGCGTTGGATCTGACCCTCCAAGAGTTTGGCGTTCAAATTAAAGATAAAAGAGGCGGTGAAAGCGTAGTGGCGGATCATGTTTCTAGGATGTTGAAGTGAGGAAAGGGTGATCCACGATGACATAGATCTTTACTTTCCTCTAGAAAACATCATGTTGATAGATGGCGCTCTCAGGGCGTCCTTAGTACTCCTCCAATTGTAAACTACCTTCATGCCCGTTATCTCGATCCGAAATGTCTTATCGAGAGAAGAAGAAGTTCTTCTACGATGTGAAATCTTCGTTTGGGATGAACCTTACCTCTTCAAAATGCAGTAAAGATGGTTTGCTAAGGAGGTGTGTTCACGAATCGAGCAGCGATATAATCGAAACAATGCCATAGTGGACTCACGGTGGTCACTTTGGTCCTTGGAAAAGCGGTTGCGAAGATCTTCTAGTCCGGTTTCTCTTGGCCCACGATCTTTAAGGACAGGAAGCTTTACGCAAAAGCTTGCGATAGGTGCCAAAGAACCGGTACTCTAACAAAGCGATTCGACATGCCATTTGAAACCCATTCTTGAATCACGAAGTCTTTGATGTATGGGGTGACTTTATGGGTCCATTCCCGTCTTCTGTGGGAATAAATACATCTTAGTCTGCGTAGACTATGTATCGAAATGGGTGGAGGCAATAGCCACTCATCGCAATGATCATAAAGCGGTCATGAATTTTACTAAGAAGAAGAATATCTTTGTGAGGTTTGGATGTCCACGTGCCTTGATTAGTGATGAAGGACACATTTACGCAACCGACCACTAGAAAAAGTTCTTGAGAAGTATGGTGTTAGGCACAAAATTGGCACACCATACCATCCTATGACTAGTGGTCGAGGTTGAAAGAAACAACGAGCTTGAAGAAGATCTGGAAAAGCGAATAGTCATCGAAAAAAAGCTGAGTCTAAAGTTGGATGATGTACTATGGGCATATAGGGTGCTATAAGACTCCCATGGGTACATCACCCTACCAAATGGTTTATGGTAAATCGTGCCACTGCGATTGAGTTAGAGCCGCAGGCGTATTGGGCTACCAAGTTTTGAACTTAGACTCCGATCACCTGGCAAACACCGGCTGCGGCGATTGCATGAAACTTGATGAATTTAGACTCCAGGCTTACGAGTGCGAGGATTAGTAAGGAAAGATGAAACTCCTCCACGGCGAAAATTAAGCGAGAATTTAAAGTCGGAGAGCAAGTGTTACTTTACAATTCCAGGTTGCATTTGTTTCTGGCAAGTTGAGACCGCGTTGGTCGGTCCTTTGAGATTCTCCAAATCATTCTGGAGCGTTCTAGAAGCTGCTGCGGTTATGGCGATCAACCGTTCGAGTGAATGGTCGAGAGATGCAAGCATTACATTGGTGAACCCAGGTAAAGCCTTTGGTTATTCGATTTCGATATCCTCGGTGTAGCACCCTTAAAGTCGATGAGTTTGTGAGTTCTGCCCGACTTATTTTACGAGGATGGCGGTTGTGGTAAATCGGAAGAAGTTCTAGCGGTAGTTGGGATATGGAAGAGTTTTCAAGAGCAACAACTCAAGAGAAAGGCGGCAAGAAGAAATCGACCATGGGGAAGTTCAAAGCGTGTTTGGAGGGCTATTAAAATTAACCCCTTGTGTTATTCTTGTTTACTGCGACCACCTCTTGATGAGAGCTTACATGAGGTAGTGGGTGGCGAGAAAAGTTAAATGGCTTTGATCGGTGAGCTTTCAATGCGTCGGTGTGACGTTAAATAAAGCGCTTGGTGGGAGGCAACCCACTATTTTCTTTCGTTTTGTTTTCTTTTGTGTATTTCTTAGTTTTCCTTTTGAGAGCTCTTGTCGGTTTCTCGTAGGCTCGGTTTGAAAATCTTTTCTAGTTTTTGTATTTGGCGTTTTTATTTTAATCGAGGGTTGACTTAATGTTTTGAATGGCATTTCTTTGGCTATTGTGGATGTTTTTCAATCTCGATTTCTCTTTCCTTATCACTTTTATGCGATATGATATAATCCTTGTTTCCCAGAGGTATTTCTTTGTTTCTCGTGAGTGCAGGTATATTAGCATTAGCCTTTGTGAGTTTTAGATGATAGCGGTTTTCCGGTGGATGGTCCATGATCTCTTGATATCTTGAGCATTTTGGATCGGAGCAGCGTCCGTTCGAGGTGTTCCACTTCGACATACAATCAGCTAAGTTTTCTTTTTCTTTTATTACGCACACCATGAGGACATGTTGTCATTTAAGTGTGGGGAGGAATAAGCTATATGTATCTACACATTTGCTTACATGATATTATTTCTATGCTATGCTAAATGAGTCAAATTTTCAAAATTTTTGTTTTGTCTCGAGTGAGCAATGCATGTTGTTGTTCGGTTTGTTATATTCATCGATGCTTTATGCCATATGTTCCATAGGTTAGATGTTTCACCAAGATTTATTCTTCACGTGCCATAGTGAATGATGAGCTAATTTATAAAGTTATACCCGTTTTGGATTAGTAATTTTTGATTTTCTTTTAAGTCATGTGCTTTAGTGCTACGTGTGTATCGTGAGATCTATGATAGTTTGTATTTAGTTCCAAAGTATGTTATCTTGTGAATATCTAGAAGTTTGAATGTGATAAGTACCACGTGACTTATTGTCAAATGAAAAGTTGAATTAAATGAATAAAAGGGTGTGTCGAAAGCTAGTCAATGATTTGGAGTGCGGTAGGGTTTACCACGTAAGTCTATACCACTATGATGACTAAGAGCTCACGGCGATTAGGAAAAATTTGCCTTATGATTGGAGTAAGGTAGGGGATTATCTCGAAATGTCTATTATTCTACGCTATGAGGGCAAAAGCTCATCCTAATGTGTGTTTAAAGTGAAAAATTCAATCAACTTAAGATATGTTATGAAATGAATAAGACTAAGTTATCGTCTATCTTATCCCAGGTAGAAATTGACATATCTTTGTAGGGATTATCCTCTGAGTATTTGAAAGGCCACTAGATTCATTCGATCATTCTTCTCGGGATATGTCACGTTTGTAGGGTGCACCTTATGAGTGTCACTTATTACTAGTCTCTGAGGGTATTAGCTAGTTTTACTTTGAGTTCCTCAAGTTTGGGTTTAGTGGAAGTTTTCTATGGCTATGCACACACGATGGTGAACTTCTAATTTATTGACTATGTGGTATATGTGTTGAGGTGTCTATATTCTTTCCGAGCCTTTCTTTTGTTTTGCTTTGCTCGGGACGAGCAAAAGATAAGTGTGGGGAGTTGTTAAGGGGTGATTTTATCGTTTTATAACGATATATTTTACGATGATTTTCCCCATATTTATATTATTTGCATAAAATTGGCCTTTATATGGAAATATTAAGCAAGTGATGCTTTTAAGGGTCTAATTGCGAAAGTGATTAAATTATGTGTTTACTTGGTGATTTTATGTTTATTGGAATTATGTTACACTTTGCGATGTTTTGATGTCGTGTAGATGCATTTTCGACTCAAATGGTGATCAAAAGTTGATGAAGTTCGAAATAGGCGATGATCAAAGAGATAAAGATATAATGAGCTAGAAGAAGATGAGATAAAGATCAAGAAATTCGAAGTTGGTCGGCTAGGCGGCGTTTAACATGGCGTCGACCGGACGGGCGTCTGAACACGCAAGCAGCGTTGAGTGCGATTTACATTGAGCCTATAGGCGTGACCCAGGCGGGCGTCGGCACCGCCATACTCGGCCGCCTTATTTCTCTATTTAAAGCGGCTGATTTTCCATCTCATACACATAATTCGAACCACAATATCTTAGAAGCGGCTCAGTGCGGTTTCACATAAACTTTCCCGATTTATGCAACTTAATTCTAGATTAGATTAGATAGATTCATGTCTTTTATTTCATCAATTCGAGTTGCAACAAGGATGTTAAGAGGCTAAACCCTCTTGAACAAGCGTTGTGAAGCCGTCCATCAACAATTCAGTTTGATTCGTGATTGATTTGTGAGTTTCTATCTCAAGTTTGTTTCTTTTATCATGCTTTACATTGTTTTATTGCAAGTCGTATCGAAAGATGCTTGCTTTATGATTGTTTTATTGATGAAAATCATATAAACATTTGATCACCATGCTAAAAGAATAGATATTTGATCTAATTAAAGCGCGAGTTATTAGATTGATTATCTAGATTAGAAATTGAAAGATTTCACGCCTAGGTTAGAAAGAGCGTAATCTTTAACATCGAAAGATAAAAGATTAGGAAGCGAACTTGTCTCACGAGTAGGAGTTTATGCCTTCGATTAGGTGAATCACGACTTGAGTGGAGATCACGAATTAATCGAATTAGCATTGAATGTTGATAGGATAGGTGGATCAATTGCTTGTTAGTTCGTTATAATTTGATTTTAATCCTTTGAACTTGAATTGTTAGATTAGTTTACTTTTACTGCACTTTAGTTTAGTTTAGTTTATAAGCTTTCAATCTTTCTTAGCTTTGGATTTCATCCTCTGTCTGGAGTTTATTTTCAGCATGTTTGTCGATTTTAGTTCCTGTTTAGGTTAGTTTTAGTGACAATAATTAGTTAAAAACAAAAGCTAGGGTTCTGTGAGTCTAGTTCCCCGTAAGATCGACCCGGCATAGCCTCTACACTCGATCCTTGCAACGAGGTTAACGGTTTATTACTTGTTGTTTTGTATTGATAAAACCGGGACAAGAATGATTAGGTATCAATCTCCTTTGGACATCCAGCGGTTCACGAGTAGTGTCTACTCAAATGAGCTTTGCTAGTTCCACGACCATTTCCTTCTGAAAGCCAAGAATGGGAAGATAAATGTCTACAAGTGTAAGTCCTCTAAACTAAATAAGTTAAAGGCTAAATCGAAATTTGATAAAGAGAATTATAGGATAAGGAAATTGATTTGGATCACTAACCTATGAATCCTTAGAGACTTTCTTAACCGAGTAATTTGACTCAAAGCTAAAGTTCTTTTGTAAGAACAAGGTAGCTAGGCATTCATGATGAAGAAGTAGACAGAGATTATTACGGCTAAGAAAGTGGGAGTGATATAAGGAAACAAACTTGTTTTAATCCTTGAATATCGTAGAAATTTAATTTCTATTTTTGATTCGTTGGAGCGAATGGATTCACTTTCAAATCGATAATATAGTTGCCTCAAAGAAAGTGAATATGACATTTGTATCACGATTACGAGACTCGAAGTTTTGTCTAATAAAGTCAAAACCACTAAGTAATCTTTGAAAAAGTATATGTAACACAACATAAGCTATTAAGACAAATGGTTTCCGTATTTAGGTAAGCGATTCTTCAACATCTATTAATTAGTGCATATATCCAAAAGATAAGATCGAAGGCGGCTAAGGGTGATTCCTATCTCGAGTCTAAGAACACTATCTCAAAGGAAAAATGACTAAGTTAACTTTCAATTAGGAAAAGGTAATAGAGCTAAAGAAGTATCATAGCTTGTTCATATTGACCTTCGAGGGACTTATGAAGGATACAAGCTAGTGGGAGCTTTAAGTAATAGACCTTATTTGTCTAAATATTAATTTATCTAAATATTTAGAGTAATAGACCTTCTTTGTTCATACTCTTCTTATGACTACTCAAAGCGCCGATTAATTTATCTAAATATTTGGAGGAATCTACGATATCACGAGAGAAGAAAGTATTCCATACTCGGATATAGGCTATAGCATAGTATTTGGAGGCTGATGCTCGGCCTACCCGAGTGAAATGATTTCACTAAAGGATAAACCATAGATTGTCTTGTATAGTTATTGATATGCTACAATACCTTTGCTTAACTCAATTAAAATATTGGTTGCAAAATAACGGTTTATGTAATACCGAAAGTCTACCTAGAAGATGCTTATGAATTTACGGATCAAGAGTGAACTACGTTTACTCCACTTTCATAAATAGGCGTTTAGCACTTGGTGTGAAGGTAGGGCGGAGATTTTGCATACGTTCGAGATGGTATTTGTTCATGAAATATCTTAATGCAATGAGTAAAGGCTCGTTATAATATTCTTAAGATTAGATAGTGGCGGTTACCTTTGTTATATCCTTTCTAAAACAATGTTTAGACAACAACCTTAGACCTTGAAGTAAAGTTACTCAAGGAGTTACTATTGATTTAATCGGACCACATCAACTTTGGTTGTTGGGGATGACAACGATAAATACTACTAAACCAGTTAGAATATCAAACCACCCAAATTCGGTGGGAGTATGGTTTCATCCATTGACTCATTGTGACTATGCAAACTTGATCTGTTGGGGTGATAGATAACTATGGCCTTTTGGAAGAATTTGTATAAGATTACGATAATAAGAGGTTGGTTTAAAGCCACAAACTTGTATATGGAGTTTTGGTACTCGATCTTGTTCATACTCTTGTAGAACCACGAGTGTCTCGAGACCAGTAGGAGTAATTGGATATAAATGGAAAGAGTCGAATGAATGGGAATGTTTAACTTTCTAAGCAAAGCCAAGTGAGTGCAGGGGTAATTCCACGAGAAGTAGATAGTTCAATGGGGTGATGCCCTTAAACTTTCTCACCACTCGGCCTTGCTTAACTTCTTGAAAAGCATAAAGACTAACGAGGTGATGCCTGAAACTTTCTTGCCGTACAAAGCGCTTGAATTCTTCCGGAACATAAGGGTTTTAGCTTAATTCCAATGGCGGGTTATTTGCCTATGCTTATATCCATTGGTGGATTAAAGCAAACCTCTAGGTCATTAAAAGTCACATGTTTGAAATGTGTGGGCTTGACCGAATATTGATGAGTCTTTTGTAGACCGAGAATCAATATTGGTAAAGTAGTGAGCGTTAGTGTTTATCTGATTAACAACGCAAAAGTTGTGAACAACATGGGTGTGTTATCTGAGTAAAAAGCCCAGCGAGCCAAAGCTTACCACGATTCGAGAAAGTGGACTATATTCTTAGAATTTGATTCGGTTGAATTCATGAGAACAAGTTGTTGGCAATATCCCATCCATCTTATTGGTTAAAGATGATAATGCATTTTAGAATCTGAGAATTCAACGAGAGGTTTCCTACCCAACCTCTCACGGAATAATTCTCTTAGTCTTGGATATAGAAAATGGGATAGATTCTCTTTTGGGCGAGAGAAAGTCGAGTTATTAAAAAGTCAATAATAAGCGAATCTTGGATTCGGTTGTTGAAAGCATATAGTGCATCCTCAAGTGTCTTTCGACAACGAGGAATTATATGCTTGTGTATTGGTGTAAACACGAATATTGATTGACTTCTAGCGATTACGATTATTAGTCGGATTAAGGATGATCATGAATCGATCTCGAGCTCGATGGTTACTCATTGTGATAGAGCTACGATGCGGAGCAATCCCGGCCTTTGCCGGTTTGACTCTGTAGTCGAATATATAGCGACTTCGGCGGTAAAAGCGAGTGGTGGAGAAGTTCTTCGTTGGATCGGGAAGTGATTCGAGATCTCATTGAGCCGATACCATTTAGTGTGAAAATAGTTGAGAGGTAGCTCATACAAAGGATCTTCACAATCACAAGAGGTCAAAAGCATATTGAAAGGAAGTACCACCTAGTCAGACGGATCATGCGAGGAGCGACGTTACGGTCCTTGTTGGTCCCTTGGAAAGGCTAACACAAGTTTAGAGGGTGAATAAACTTGACCCTAAAGCTGGATTTTAAGCAACTTAAAGTTCGATTTATAACTAATGTGAGTAAAGTGACAAAGTGAGATTAAGTCAAAGCGACTTAGGTGGCGAGTCAACCGGCGGCGGATATAGTTCTAGCCTTTTTCTTGATCTTGTTATTTTATTATGAAAGTGAGTCTTTGTGGGCGAATTACGATGAATGTCGATTGTGAGCTGTGGGGTGTATAACAATCAAGTATCAAAATCTTTGTAAGTAAATCTTGAGTAAATAAGTAAATCGTAAAGTAAATAAAGCGAATGTTATAGAGGTTCGAGGTGGTGTAATCACATCGTCCTCTCTTCCCACTGTGGTGTGGAGAAAATTCCACTAGAACTTCTTGAGGTGAAGCTGTTACAAAATGTCTAAACAATAGTCCTTGGCTAATCCTAAGCGTCACTATCTAGCAGTTGTAGAACATGTAGAATTCTTTGTTCTTCAAATGATTGAACTACTAGTCCTTAAAGGGTAGGATTGCCTCTTCACCGACTACCACCACAAACACAGTCTACCCATTGCTTGTCTGTTGTCCTTGGCAAAACCTTCTGGTTTGCTTCCACGATCTAAAACCTTTGATGTAGAATCAAAGTTTGGCTTAGAATCAATAAGTTGATTCTTGTTTGTGGTTCTTCAATGTGTTGGATTCTTGATAAATTCTTTGTAGCTTGAACACTTGAAGAAATACTAGATATGATCTTGTTATAGCTTCGTGATGATAGCAATTCGAATAAAATAGACTAATGCACAAGATTGCTTGTTGATTCTTTTATGTTCTATATATTTTTTATTCTTGGTGCAAAGTCTTATTTATAGTGTGAAGTCCAATGTTCATATGGCTTAAATTCGAATTGTATCAATGTCTCTCTTATACGGCTATATTTTAGAGCCGTTCTGTTTGTGTCGATAACTCATCCAATGACATTGCTTCCATTACAACGTTATTTGTACTTTCGGTTTGTTGGATGGTGACATATAAAAGCGAGTTTCCTTATCAGTTTTATCTTTGAATTTTCACTTGTCGAGTTTTCTAGCGACTTGGAGCGATAACTAAGATTTTACTCTTCTTCAAATATCGATACTCCAACTTTCATCGATTATCATTGACTTAATCAGTACACCATAACTTATTATCATCTAAAATTCATTGTCCTTATGATTCTTAGGTCTTCATCTAAGATCTATAAAGTCGATTCGAGTCACCACAATCTTGCCCGAGAAGTCTAACTACTGATCTCGACTTGTAATCATCATAAGCGAGTTTGAGCCCTCGGTTCTTCATTCTTCAATAAGCGAGTTTGAACCCTCGGTTCTTCAATCTTCTAGATAAGTCAGCGAGTTTGTAACTCTCGGTGAAGTGACCTTCTTGATTCCTGTAGGTGTATTAGTCGATTTTCTTGTCTTGTTGATTTCGATTTTTCTAAATGATTTCCGGTTTTGAGTTTTCACGACACACTAACTATTAAAGTGCTTATGCGATGTAACCTATACAAATATCGGACTCTAGTAAAACTTATACATTCGATTCTAGACATCTTTTAGCTTTTCACTATAACGGTGGCTTGACACTTCATCAATGGGGTTAAGATAATACATTAAACAAATAAGATGAATTATCATCAAAACATAAATTTTATTTCCAACAATTTCCCCCTTTTTGATGATGCCAAAACTCTCCCTAAAGGAAAATCTTAAAGATCAAAACAATGTAAAACAACGTAAAGCTGGAAAAGCTGTTTTCATTAGAATGAGCAAAAGCGGATGAGTACATTTTGTTCAAATAAGCGTGATTAAAGACTAAGATTTTCTTAGCTTTTGCATGGTAGTCATATTTCCTTGCTTTGTCATATAATCGAAAATCTTCTTCTAGCTTGAGTCTTCTTTTGAGAAAGTCTTGTTGTAGTCAACTTGACTACCTTCTTTCTATCTTTTCCATTGAATTAGCTTGGGTAAGCTGATTCTTTCAAGTAGTAATTTTCAAATTCTAATAGATCGACTTTCATCTATTGATCTTGTCTTTAATCTTGATTTATCATCAATCCTCTGATTCAACTTATATTGTGCCATTTACGCTTTGAGAATAATCGGATAAAAAGTTGTTGAGGATTCTTGATTGTCTGTCCTGTATTTGCCTTTGATGGGATTGTAATCTTTTATAAAGCGCATCCACAGATCCTTTGTAAGAGTAACTCTTCTATCTCGGAGTTGACTATATTTTTCAATAAGTTGATCATCGATTAACTCTTTCTTGAAAATGTAGGATCGATCTGTATCTTTGTAATTCTTCTTCAAGTCGCTTCATTTCTCCAAGTAACTTGACTTTTCTTCTTGACTTCCCCCTTTTTGGCATCATATAAGCGATCTACTAGGGTATGGGTTGCTTTTTGATCTTCACGAGATTTGTCGATGAGAAGCAAGTATTTCTTTAAGCGGAGTTTCTAACCCGTAGATATCTTTGATTCATATGCCAATGAGCACGAGCATGAGTTTCCCTATCTCTTTGCGGTTGAGTCTTGAGTTGTTGTTTGAGTAACACAATTTACGAGCGAACTTGAACTTGATTTGTGGATCATCTGTAATCTTGCATGAGCTGAAACATACATTCTAGTTCTATAATCAAGGTGTCCCACTAAAGTCTTCTTGATCGAATCGCCATGATTACTTGTCCTTTAGCTTGAGCTATTTTGACCTTTGTCTAATTCGACTAAGTGTTGTTTCTTGAAGCCGATTTACAACATAACACCCCAATTGAATTCTATTCCATCCCAGTTATATTCATGAGATAGATATTTTCTTACGATAGTATATTAACTCCTTTGGATTTTCCAATGACATGTTTCTTGAGCCATCTGTTGAGGATTCCAAATTACGGCGATTTACGTCTACATGAATGCCTGGTTTGATTGGTTACGTAGAAAAGGTAATCATCTCAAGAAAAGCTTCTCTTTTCAATGGTAGAGTGGCAAAATCTGTTGAAGATTCTTTGTTGTATTTGCGAAGCCAAGAGTGACCTCATGACTCTTTCATTGAGAACTATCGATCTCCACGTCTTTGTAGTTATCAAGGAGTCTCTTACTAATCACATATTTTGCCAAAATTGCAAAATGCCTTCCACATCAAGTCTTTCTTTGAACTTAACTTCTAAGATGTTCCTCAATCCGGGTAGTTTCTCGATTTTATCACGTGCCGGTGGCTATGAGTGTCTTTACACATACCTTCATACATTTCAAGTGTTAGTTAGTCCCGACTCTGTGATCAATCGTTTTCCTTTGAAATTTACGAAGTGGCCATATTTGAGTGTGAACACAAAAATTTGATTTAGAGAGAAAGGGTTTTGCAAAGTCTGTTTCTTTGTGCGGAAAGAGATGAAGAGTTTGAATTTGAATGAAGATAATGTGAATGAGGATTGAATAAATAGGTAGGATATTACGGCGGTTGAGTAGTACAACTTTTCAAATTCCATGATGGTTTTGGTAACGATGCTTGTCTTTGTTCGACAATCGTAGGGGTGTACCATGAAATTACGACAAAAAAGCTGCGGTAATTTAATGCGACATAACATCGAAGATTTTACCATATCAACCTTTATTGGAATGGCGATCTTGAGGTCGAGTTCTAGAGATAATTCGAGTTCCATCAAATTTTAGATTCGATTAATTAGTTTGAGATTGTTGATGTCAATGACTAGTCTGTTAAGTGGCGCACCCAACATAACAAAGATTAATCCCTTGCGAATCTCTAGCTTAACGATTTAACCGACTTTGATTATTCCCAACTCGGTTCTTAATTTGGCAAATCTTTCTTTGTCAATGGCTTTGTAAAGATATCACATAGCGGTCTTGATGAGGTATATAAAAGCTGTTATGTCCTTCTTCTCTGCATGATCTCTTATAAAGTGGTGGCGTACATCAATGTGCTTTGTCCTTGAGTGTAAAAGCTGGATTATCGATAATTGCAATTGCCTTTGGTGTTGTCACACATTATGGGAATTGTTCCTTCTTACATCCCATAGTCTCTTAATTCTTTGTCAAATCCATAAAACTTGAGCACAACAACTTCCGGTTGCTATATATTGATTAATTTGTAGAAGTTGAATTGAGTTGCTTCTTGCTAAACCATGACCACGAGTCTATAATCCTAATGTAAGCGACATGTGCACGATGTGCTTTTACATCCACTTTCGTCGGCATGTCCCGAATCTGAATAAGAAATCGGCTTGAATTCTCCTTCTTTTGAATACCAAATTCCAACTCTATCATGTGTCTTTGAAATTTCAAAGTTCTTTTCTAAGCTGTGAGATGACTCTCCTTTGGTTTTTAGTGAAATCTTGCACATACACCCGGCGATTAAAAGATATGTGCAGCCTACTTCTTTGTAAGATAGAGTAAGCTTCCAATCATCATTCTATAAAGTGTTTGATCAACATCTTTGCCTTCCTTGTCTTCATCAAGCTTTGATGTTGGTCCACTATTGGTGTAGAAATTCAGTGGAATTTCTCCATATGAAACTTTTTGATAAGTTCTCTAGTATATTTGGTTTGGTGAATAAGGATTCCATCATCTAGCTGTTTGACTTGCAATCTGAAGTAATATAATTCTCCCGTCATACTCATCCAAATTTGCTTTTCATCAAACTTGCAAATTTCTCACATAGTTGTTCATTTTACGATCCAAAAATGATATCATCAACATAAATTTGAACAAGTAAGTATCTTCTCCATTCTTCATCTGAATAATGTTTTGTCAATTGTTCCTTTATAAATCCATTATCCACGGCGAGATAGAGTTTCATACCAAGATCTTGGTGCTTGTTTAAGTCCATAAAGAGCTTTCCTTAGTCACGAAAACTTTATGTACTTGATCTTTGATTTCAAATCCGGGTGGTTGTTGAACATATACTTCTTCTTCAAAATTCCATTCGAGGAGCAGCTTTTGACATCCATCGATAAACTTTGAATTTCTTGTGGTACAAAGGCAAGAAATAATCGATTGCTTCTAATCTTGCAAGCTGGTGGATAAGTTTCATCAAAGTCTATGCCTTGCAGCGAGAGTATCCTTTGGCTACAAGTCTAGCCTTGTTTACGATGATATTCCCATCTTCATCAAGTTTGTTTACGAAAACCCATTTGGTTCCAATGATATTGACATGAAGCTGGTCTATCTGCCAATTCCCATACTTGATTTCTCTCGAATTCATTAAGCTCTTCTTGAATAACTAATATCAATCACGGATCTTTCAAAGCTTCTTCAATTTCTTTAGGTTACGATTGAGATAGAAAGCATGCAATCATTGCATCTAGTTGATGTCTTGTTCGAACTCGGCTTGAGTGTCACCAATAACTTGTTCCTCGGGGTGATCTTTCATCCATTGATGTGTGTGAGTTTGTATCAAGCGATTTGCATTTTGTTCAAGCGATTCTTCAAAGGCGGTTCTTGAACTTGTTCAGCGAATCACAGTGAAGTTGTTCGGTTGTTGAGCAATTGGAAGTGAGGCGATCTTGATCTGAACATTACGAAATTGTGAGTCGTCAATGTCAACTAAAGCGGTTACTGGCGTGGTAGTAGCGGGAGGCGGCCCAGTTGCAGTCGGTCTTGGCGGTTTCACCAGAGGAATTTTGGTTCATCAAATACTACATGTATTGATTCTTCATGCTTGAGTGTCCTTTTATTTAATACTCTAAAAGCTTTGCGACACTTGAGTATCTAGAAAAATTCCTTCATCGGCTTTGGGGTGAAAAGCGTGAAGTTGATCTTTTCCATTATTGTGTATAAAACATTTGCTTCGAAAGCATGAAAGTATGAAACATTTGGTTTTCTTCCATTCCAAATTTCATAAGGAGTCTTCTCATGTCTCTTATTCATGAGTGCTCTTGTTACGAGTGTAACAAAGTTTGTGTTAGCTATACGCCCAATATCTTTCGGTGGTTTAGCTTCACGGGATCATAGTCCTTCACCTTCTTTGAGTGTTGTTTCTTCTTTCATTTACACCGTTACATTGAGGTGTTCGATGGCGACAAGTTGATGTAAAACACCATTTTCTTCACAATATTCAATAATTACCTTGTTGAGAATTCAGTTCCTTTATCGATCTTATCTTCTGGCTGAAACTCCTTTACGATTAGAAGTCCCTTGAGTAATTACTGTAAGCCTTTGCTTGGTTTCACTTTTCTTGGTTAGAAAGATTACCCAAGTGTATCTTGAAAAATCATCTACTACCACCAATGTATACTTCTTTCCCACTTGATACTAATTGGTGTAATAGGTCCAAATAAATCCATGTGTAGCAATTCTAGATGTGCAGTTTGTTGAATGTTGAGACTTGGTCTTGAAACTTGCTTTTGTTTGTTTTCACTTGTTGACATCGTCACACAAAGCCCATCCTTTTGTATGAGATCTACGGTAGTCCAATGACTATTTGCTTCTTAACAAGTGTGTTGATGTCATCAAAGTTAAGATGACTCGATTTCTTGTGTCATAGTGGCGATCTACGATTTGGTATGCACAAGTAAACAAGTTTCGACAGCGGCGGTTGTCAATCTACTACATACATGTTTTCTTTTCTTCTTCCGGCTAGAACAACTTGATAAGGTGATTCGGCCAGACAATGCGAGAATTCTTTGTCAAAAGTAACTTTGATCCCAAATCACAAAATTATTTGGTGTTGAGTAGATTGTAGTGTAGTCATTACTACATAAGATACATTCTTGATTGTAAGTCCATTTGATTAGGGTGCCATAACCTCTGGTGTAACCAGGTTTGTCTTTACTTCCAAAGTTGACTTTTGGTCCATCCTTTGCAATAAAATTACTTGAAGCAGTCCTTTCTCTTTGTCATGTGTCTAGAGCAACCCTTGTCAAAGTACCAAATATCTGCAATAAAAATTAAAAGTTTTAGGTACCCAATTGAGTTTGGGTCCATGAAGTCGATTAATCGATTACAACTTTGGGAATATATCCTTTTAGGATTCTTCGGATATTGTTGCACTTGTTTTCATATATGTAAGACACACTCCCATGTAATATCTATGTTTGGAATGTGTCTTATTTATATGATCTCTCATATCTTTTAGTGAAATTTGTTTCCATCATGCCTTTTGTTATTAAAGCTCGAATGATAACCATCATTCATACATCTTGAAGTGCAGGTGACCTTTCTCTGTGACTTATCTTGAGGCGAGATTAGTCCTCTGCGAGTTTTGGTGAAACTTGTGATAAGTTTTTGATGCGGAATGATTGTCATCATTAGTTTTATTAACAAATTGATAAAATTCCAATCATCATCGAGTGGGATATAGTCTTCCTTTCCCACGAATGTGTGGATCTTTGAATGATTGATATTCTTGGATTTACTTTGATTGTAATTTTTACGGTTCCTTATGATTGGTTTTGTGGATCGGCGGTTGACTTGCCGTTTGGTTTCCATTAGATCTGGTGATCTACCATGTGATTTACCTTTGTTGGTAGATCTGTTGTCTTCTTAGAAAACCGATTTATCTGTGTGATCTTGGCTTTCTTGGTTCAACAATTTTCTCGGTTTGTGGAAGTTGCTGATTTCTGAGCGTAATACGATTTTGGTACTAGGTCAGCGGCTTTGCTAGTTCTATCCTTGGAAGATTGCTGTGTATCAAATCTAAACCAGTTTGTCTCCATATGGTTTTCTGATTTGAATCGATAATTGAACTTGATTGAGCAAATGATTGATTCTTCTTCTGCGTCTGATGAGGCGATCTTTGAATCTTTTCTTTATCGATTTTAGTCGGTTTCAACATTTTTAGTTCGGACTTCAATCTTTCAACTTCAAGAATTAGACTTTCCTTTTAAACTTTAATTGGTTCATAACCGACTTGAATAGTTACTAGGTGATTCATCAATTAGTCAAGCATTTCTTCTAATTCTAGATTTTTGGATTAGAGTCGGCGATCGAAAGAACATGCATTTATCATGGAAATCTGGTGAAGAGTATTTAGAGTTTGATTCACATACCTCGTTTGGATCTTCCATGTGTGCCATTAAGGTGTGTCATCGATAGTCTTCGATGCCCGACTTCATGTCTGATTCATCTGCGACAAGGAGTGCTCTTACTACCAACTCTTCTTGGTGGAGTCTTCTTGGTGATTCTGGACATTCGACTTTATAATGTCACAGCTTCTTGCGATTAAAGCGAGAGATATTCATCGTCTTTTTCTTTTCTCGAGAGTCCTTTTGATGAAATTTTGAGTGAATGGGTGTCCACTCTTCATTCTTGGTCTGTTCATCATTAGAGCCATTTGTTCTTCCATCTCATCTAATTCATTAAGATTGCTAGATGAGTTTTCTTGAATGTCATTTGATCTTTCTTTGCAAGTTACGTGTCTTTGGTTCTTCCATAGCTTTGATTATTGCATGTTGTGTTTGTGAAAATCTTCAGAATTCATAAGCCTTCAAATGCGAGAAGATCTTGAATGAATCCTCTACATCAAGTCTTCTTGATTCTTCCATGGCGATGACCTTCATTTTCCGCACATTGGTAATGCCTTCAAGATTCTTGTGTTAATAACTTTCTTTGAGTATTCAATATTGAGTAGATCTAGTTCATCCATGATAGCATTGAATCTTGTCTCCATTTGGTCAATGGTTTCTCCAGTTTCATCTTGAAATTCTCAAACTTTTGTTTTATGTAACGAAAATTTTATTTTCCTTGATTGAATCTGTTCCTTCACAAACTAAATGAAGTTTGTCCCACATTTCCTTAGCGAGTTGTGCATTCTTTCACCTTTAAGCACATGTTCTTTGTCAAGAGTTACGAGGATAAAGTCCATCGCAACATTGTTGATATTATTTAAACTGCGATCGTCACTAGTCCATTCGGTTTGGGTTTTGGAACACAATTTGTCTTTCACCTTCGGTTTGCATGTAGGTGATACGGATTAGTCCATCGGTGAGTACATCCATCATCTCATCATGAGTAGGCGCTAGAAAAGCTTGCATCACTGACGTTTATATTCGTCAAATCTGTCCATGTTGCACATAAGCATTTGTCTCGCATATTGATTGTTATCCATTGTGAGTGAGTGAAGGCGATAGTAGTTTAATTCAAAAGCGAGCTTTCAAATAAGAAAAACTAGAGAGATATAGAGCAAATGATATCTTGTTAAAGAAACACCGCTCCGATACCAATTTTGGTCCCTTGGAAGGCTAACACAAGTTTAGAGGGGGTGAATAAACTTGACCTTAAAAGCTGGATTTTAAGCAACTTAAAGTTCGATTTATAACTTGTGTGAGTTAAGTGACAAAGTGAGATTAAGTCAAGCAGACTTAAGTTGAAAGCCCGGAGTCAACCGGCGGGATATAGTTCTAGCCTTTTTCTTGATCTTGTTATTTTATTATGAAAATTAAGAGTCTTTGTGAAGCGAATTACGATGAATGTCGATTATGAAGCGTAAGGTGTATAACAATCAAGTATCAAAATGATGTAAGTAAATCTTTGAGTAAATAAGTAAATGCATAAAGTAAATAAAGCGAAGATATTATATAGGTTCGAGGTTGTGTAATCTGTCGTCCTCTCTTCCCACGTGTAGTGCGGAGAAAATTCCACTCGAACTTCTTGAGGTGGCTTTGTTACAAAAAGTCCTAAGCAATAGTCCTTGGCTAATCCACAGTGTCACTATCTAGCAGTTGTAGAAACAGGTAGAATTGCCGTTCTTCAAATGCTTGAACTCTTTTAGTCCTTAGAGGTAGGATTTCCTCTTCACGACTACCACCACAAACACGTCTGCCCATTTGCTTGTCACAGCGTCGCTTGGCAAAACCTTCTGGTTTGCTTCCGATCTAAAACCTTTGATGTAGAATCAAAGTTGAAATTTGAGAATCAATAAGTTGATTCTTGTTTGTAGTTCTTCAATGTGTTGGATTCTTGATAAATTCTTTGTAGCTTGAACACTTGAAGAAATAGATATGATCTTGTTATAAGCTCGGAGATGATAGCAATTCGAATAAAATAGACTAATGCACAAGATTGCTTGTTGATTCTTGTATATTCTATATATTTTTATTCTTGGTGCAAAATCTTATTTATAGTGTGAAGTCCAGCGTTCATACGGTTTAAATTCGAATTGTATCAGCGTCTCTCTTGTATGCGGCTATATTTTACGACCGTTACTGCTTTGTGTCGATAACTCGTCAATGACATTGCTTCCTTTACAACGTTATTTGTACTTTCCAGGTTTGTTGGATGGATGACATATAAAAGCCCAGGTTCCTTGCTCGATTTTATCTGAATTTTCACTT